>OX467115.1:21165474-23565474 GCA_950106695.1 Biston stratarius | reverse complement strand
GAATTGAACTGTTTTCGAAGTGATGCTGCTGGGTCATATCGTTAAATGCCTGGTGGGAGATTTTCAACTTGAGAGTGGTAGCTAGCCAGCCGAGTACTACAGAGTGCCCTACCATCATGTTATGGTTGACTCTTAATGAAACCTTACATTGTATTTTCTTATTTGTATTTACGTACTAATTTTTTTCGGTGATTCAGTCCCCTTGTTACGTTGTATCGGTAATCATCTCAATGATTGTTTTGTTTCGTGATTCTACATGAAATTGATTCGTAAATATTTTTTAGAACTCGGAAGAATATTTTCTACTATGTGCCAGAGCTAGACGATGTTCTATCAGTATCTTAAACTTCTCAGCGAAGATCTCTCCGAGTCGATAAAATCTAATTACGAAGTAGCGGAACCCAGCTTTTATTTCGTGCTGATAATCTCAATTAGAAAGTTTGCAGTTACCTAACGTTAATCTCTGGCGCTGAAATTAATCCGGTATTTTCAGTTGAAAACTTTTGACGGCTTTTCTTCGTAGTTGTTGCGAAGTATTGTTCTCGTGTTTCGCTGCCTTGGAATGAATATCAGACGTGGTACGCGATTCTATTCACAATTATGTGGGTGCCGTGAGTTATTAGTGACTTCATTATTAATGTGATGATTATTCTACTTCTTCAACTGTAATTTACGGTTTAAGAACATTTGAAGGGCACAGGCAAATAACTGGGAATGTTCTAATTAATAAATTTTGACAAAAAACAATTTGAAAGTTTAAAAGAATATTATTTTCATTGAGATCAATGCATGCAAAAACTTTTGCTTAGACCTAACTAAATGCTTAATAAGTAATATTATTTTAATGTTAAATAAAGGATTTACCCTTTATAAAAATAGTTAAATCCTATCAAAACGAAATTAAACTTCTTTAAACAAACAAAAAACAAGGAACATTCCTTGGACATCCAAATCAACATAAACATAAACAAGGAATGTCCAATTCCAGTCATCTGAATCTATGGTACTTGGTCATGGACATTCCTAGTTCTTTTCGTTTTGGCCATAAACAAAACTGCATTTTTGGCGCCATCTGTTAACTTTTTTAAAATTCTAATGTTTAGAATTCAAAATACCATAGACAAAGATATGTGACATTCTTTGTTATTTGCCTGTGTCCTTCATTTATTAATGCCATAAGGATTGCAAATTAATTAAATTGTAACTTTGTTGTAGGTATATATGGTAATAAAGATTATTCTTATTCTTGATAACACTTCACGTACGAAAATTATATTTTTAGTAAAAATATTAATTAATGTACTACTAATACATGCAGACTTATAAAATGTAAACTAAAATAGTGTATTAAAATGTCATTTTTTTTTTTTAAGGTAAGATATGTCAATATAAATACATGCTATTTTGATTAACAATACATCGTTTGGATAAAATACGCTTTGCCGTTAAAGCAATACTATAGAACGCAGCCTAAGGACTGTGCTATACTGTGAGTTGGTTGAATGAAGAAATAACTAGTGAGTGTAAGTGTGTACACACTAGTTCATTCACTAGTGTGAATGAACTAGTGTGTGAATCGTATCGCCTAACGTCAATAGACATATCGAAAACAGCGCCACCTACCGGGTCTAATTCTGTTTTCAAACCGTCCAGGAACCCATTGAATTATACACACAAAACTTCATCCAAATCGGTCCAGCCGTTTAGGAGGAGTTACGTGACAAGCACACGTACAGAAGATTTATATATATTACGAAGTAATTTAGAGGATATTACCACTACACGCCGCCAGATGTCAAATGTTTTGTGACACTTGACGACATCTTGTGCATAGCACGTCAGTTAGGCGATTTTCCATACAAAATTACCATTATTATTTTACTTTATTTTATAGCTTTTGGATTTTCTCTAACGAAGTAAACAAAAAACAATATATTCAAATCAGTCAAGCCGTTTTCGAATTTTAACGAGACTAATGCACGGCGATTCATTTTTATACATAAGAAAATAAGATAAGATAGGAACATTTGATCTATTGCTATCAATTAATATTAAGAACATCGCATTTCAGAATTAAATAATAAAATTATAAGTCCCAAAATTCATAGCGTAGCACCGTCGACTGCGAAATAGTTTTTTTTTTCAGGAACCTTCATAAAAACTTAATAAGTGATAACAAAATTAAAACTTGAAAAGAAGCGGTACTAAAAATATATTTGCCAAATTCGGGTCCAATATAATATTCTACGGAGAATATTACGGTATTTTGGAAAGAAAATAATCTAGAGAAGCCTCGAAAATTATTTCTGGAGACTAAATTGAAACGTAGGGTTCGTCAATTACGGTATTAGAACGGAATTGAATCGAGTCAACGTTATCAGCGTTTGCCGAAAACGAATATCTTCAAGAGATTAGAGTTTCGATATATTGTTCTACATGAGCTATATTGACTTGAATAAATCTGTGCGATACGATAAGAGGGTTTTAATGTAAAAGTAAGGGGACAATTGAAACTTCAGATTCAGGGACAATGCGTGTCCATGACCATGATAGCATTAGTAAAGAGAAAGGAAATAAAAAATAATAATTTAAAAACACTAAACACTACAACAAATGAAACTACAACTAACACATACAAGTAAAACGATTTAAACTACACACATATTTTGCATAGTGCATAAAATAAAACTTTATCAAGAAAAAAACCGACTTCATATGGTTTTCTAATCGATGCCATTGTCAGAACTGGAACAAATGAAATGGGACCACACGGGAAGCACCAGCTTTCAAATGAAAAAAGATTCATCAAAATCAGTTCAGCCAGTCGAAAGTTCTAAGGTAACAAAAAAAGCCAGTCGAATACCTCCTCCTTTTTTGAAGTCGTTTAAAAAGATTAGTTTTAATGCTTACTCTACCTTGGTCAGTGTCTTCTACGATAGACCATTCTAAAATATAATACGCACGCTGGAGGCCTGATAAGCTCATCCGGCTCAAGAAGAACAGAAATGGTATCTCGTAGAATGCAATAGCCACTTATTGGAGTTATGGGGTCATATCGCGTAAGCTGATCTAAAACGGACCTTTTTTGGGATAGAATTTAATAGTTTGCGATATGGATAAGGGGTCACTTTAATAATTTACAAAAGCGATATTAGCTTTAAATCTCAAAGAGCGTTACTAAGTGTTATTATGTCGGCAAAAAAGTAATATTATTTTTAAAAAAATGCTGAAATAATTGATAGTTTCAGGCGTTACTTTGCGGAAGTTCATTTTGAGTGTTCAAGGTATATATTTAGTTTATTTCCGCTTAACAGTCGATTCACTGTTGAAACTGAAACGACTGTTAAGCGGAAATAATTATGATATGATAGGCGAGCTGGCGCTTTGTATAAAGTCCTACGATATTTTTTTTTTTATAATAAGATCGATTCAGCGAGTCGGAGAGCTTGAGCTGCCGGTGAAGAAAAACTTCGTGAGAAAACCATACCATGATGGTAGAGTACTTTCTAGTACTCTGCTGGCTAGCTACCGCCTTCAAGTTGAAAGTCTGCCGCCAAGCATCTAACGATAGGGACCGGCAGCCTCTCTTGAGAGACAGTAAGTACTATTCCAGGCTAGGCGTGCTTACCATCTTCGACCACACCGTCACTCGACATCAGGTTAAATTTGTTACCACCTTTCAAGGGTAGACCAATTGAGGGTGGTATGTCTGTGGTCCATATGGAATTGCAATCTCCGAGCAGACAGTAATCTAGTGATCGTCTACCACATTGACGGTCTCGCCACATAAAATCGCGTCGCTAACTAAGCGAAACTTCTGATTCAGCTCACGCCCTCGACCAGCCTGCAAACATTGTATTATTCATTCACTGCAATAACCGAGCGATATCTCGAAGGGCTTTTGAACCCTTCACTCGGTTATATATAGGAAATGAAAAGTTTGTGTACACATACCGATGGGAAATCTATTCATTCCGAACCAGAGACAAGTTTATTTCTAGGTTATCACAATATCTTATCACTGCAATTTGTTTGTTCGAGTTTGTTGATGTCTATCGCCAGGACTGAAAAGGAGGCTGCGTGAATACACATGATTTTTTTAATTATAAATGAACCATAATTAGATCCATGTAAGACTAAAACATTTTTCAAACCTTTGATAATTGATTGATTTAGGCGTTAATTTGCGGATGTTTTTTATAGAATATTTTGGATAGATATTTAAAATTGTCTTCAACTTAGATATTTTAATTTAATTTTCACCGGTAGACCAGTGCTGGTCATACCACTTATTATGACCAGCATTATGCTGAGGTGAGGCCCTATTTAACTGTCTGTCTGGTTGTTTGGATTTGCGTTACAAAATAAAATTTATTTCTTTCTTTTAATCCTCGTCACTGTTGTAACCAAACCGGCCAAGTGCGAGTTGGACTCGCGCACCGAGGGTTCCGTACAAACCTGTAGGTATATAAGTAAAAGTTATGTTTTTTTTTTAATGGTAATTTATGCTTTTCGCAATTTTTCCTTTATCTGTGCTGTAAAACGTTGCTTTTTACCAAATTTCAAGATTCTGAGTTCACGGGAAGTACCCTGTAGGTTTTGATTCCCTTGCGAGTGTCGAAAATTTGCAGCATAAACAGCTGTATCTTTTGATTGCGTTGGCTTAGAAGTTTGATTTTTTCACAGCTCTAAGGGACAGGAGACCTGAGTATTTGATATGAATTTCAATTTGACACCTCCACGCGTTCCTGAGAAAAAGGGTCTTGACAGACAGACAGACGTACAACAAAGTGATCCTTTAAGGGTTCCGTTTTTTTCTTTTGAGGTACGGAACCCTAAAAACGACTTTTAAACAGACATACACTAAACTATAACTAACTCTAACTATTATTATAACTAAAACTATATCTCTTGAATTTTCAAACTTTTTTCTATCAATCTTTAATCACCATACATAGAAATTCACCCGATACTTTTATTATTTAAAAATAGTTTATTTTTCAGATATCTGAGCTTTTTTCATAAAAGTAACATAAGTGACACAAACAAAAAAATATACTTATGAAACGTGCATATTATTATCTGTTTATAAGAAAACATCTTTTCTAGATCAATTACTTTACACTAAATAGATTTAATTAGATTTATGTTTGCGTACTTACCGACCAACAATACTGTCAAGCGGTAGATTATATATTCATCCTTATTCATTTATGATTAAGGAATAGCGTATATGGGCGAAGCGAATGTGGTATTTTTTGAGCGAGCCTGCGCTTAATCGCAACAAAAAAATACTAAGGAATTCGTTTTGTTCATTTGTGTCGACGTTTCCGCTATTTTGCAATTAGCCCTTGGTCACGAACTGACTGGAGAAAGCGGGTCGTTTTAGTGAAAAAATGAGGGTGTTGCGATCTTCTATTCATTTAGGTCTTAAAAAACATTTTTGTAAAATATAATAAACAGTTTGCTTTATCTAGCTTTGGTATTTGATTTTTAATTCGTTTATTAATGTTCTTAAAGGACTACCAAAGTTGAGCAACAAAAAATTTTTCGTTTAAAAAAAAATGGAATGGGAGACGCGAGTGGCGTTAGCAACCGAAAAATTGGTGACATGATAGATATGCTGAGGTTCGTAGAGTTACGAGCGTGTGGCGACGCGCCGTGTTAGACGTTTCACATTAAACAGATAATATAATTAGCGGGATTTATGTCTCTCAGTGGGAAAAGGAG
Organism: Biston stratarius; assembly: GCA_950106695.1. NCBI lineage: Eukaryota > Metazoa > Arthropoda > Insecta > Lepidoptera > Geometridae > Biston > Biston stratarius. The sequence continues at coordinate 23,559,744 of OX467115.1, read as the reverse complement.
GCAGCGTATTATGATAATTATGATGTCAATAATAATGGGCACATAATAAGAATGTACGTCGCTTATTTGGAAACGTTTGTTTTGATTCTCATAAGACATCTTCACAATAATGTATTTGATTTATCAAGATAGGTTTCACGAATTAGGGATAGACTGAAAATGTCTTGTAATCAATACTATCTAAATAAACGATCCCTTGTGTTCCGCATACGCGACTTGATCACAGCGGGTGTCTCAAATATTTATCACGCTGCATCCCAGACAAGACATGACGTAGACTAGCCATCTCAGCACAGACATTTTGTATATCTACAATGCTATCGGCGCATCTACGGTAGAGAGGTGAAATGAATGATTCATTCGATTGGTTAATTCGAGTTGCACGTTACAAGAATAAATTTTACAAAATAAATACCGTTTTTCTAAACGAATGTTAAGTGAAACTTAATCTTTATTATGAAGAAATTCATTTGGATTGATATTTTGAACAAAAATCGAATACTGTATTTGTCGATTCAACAATATCACTTTAATACCTTAACTTTATTATCGATTTTTGGACGCAGATATTTGTTAAGTTAGTAATAGGTATTTAATCGCACTTTTGGTTCGGGAATCTAACACTATCAAAACCTTTAGATACATCGCATCGCTATCTGATAACTACGCCCCATCCCCTTTAAGTTTATATCCGCTCACCAACAAAGTTGGCGTGTGATTGACTTTACACTCGAGAGATAAATATTTTATGCACACTACTGAGATCGAAACGATTAGATTTGAATTTCATCATACGAACGGCTATATAGTGGAATTTGCTGCCGGAGTGGGGATTCCCCGGTGGATAAAATTTCGGTGCCTTTAAGTCTCGAGTGATTTAGTTTCTTCTATGCAACTTGCTCCATCGTAGACCGCATCTTCGCTTAGCATCAGGCAAGATGGCGGTCAAAGGCAACCCTAAACGTTAATAATTAAAAAAGACCCTAAAACTACATCAATTTCTACGAAACAATGTAGGTATCCGTGCTGCTTTTTCGCTTCCATAGTGGGAAGTAATTCAATAAACTCATGATAACAAAATCGGGTGATACAGTTTGTTGTAGCAGTTATATATCAATTATCTAGGGTACTTCTAGTACTCGACTGGATAGCTACGACCGTCAAGTTGCCACGCATGGCAGGCGGGTTGGCGAGCGCAGTTAGGTGTGATGGTTCAAGACGCTGCTGCCCATCTTCCGGATTACATCCCTTAGCCGACTCTTACGGCAACCACGGGTAGAGAGAGTGGGGTACTATTCTTACGCCGGCACCACCACGGCTAATTTATTTTCCGTTCATCTCTAATCTGCAGTAATCGTATGCATCGTACTATGCTTCCGTATCTATTTCGAGACACGCATTGGCACTCGGCTGAGGTTGTAGTTATTTATCATGGACGGGAATTAATTGTTGGATATCGCTTTCGCAATCGCGACGCGTTGTGATTAAGGTTTCTTATTTAATTTTATACAATAACAGTATTAAAAAATATATATTTAATACCATCAATTATTTTATTGCAATCCAATAGAATATTATGTATATAGAACCGTTTAAAAATTAATTACAATTCTTTGTTTTGCTTATGCGCGATTACTTACGTTTACATCTGGTACTGCGACTATAGTTTCGGCCACATCCAGTGACCTTTATTACTTATGAAGAAATCATGAACACAATAAATACATACATATTAATTTACAATAAACTAGCAAAAAGCTGGACTGTGTGGGGGCTCGCGTAGTTTTTCTAACGGGAAATAATTTAGAAAGATTAACTACGATGTATTTGAATATTGAGTTTAGTTCTGTTGCAGCGATGTGGACTCTTTGGTTTTCTAACAGATGGCGTTAGTAGTACGATAACATTCTATCCAATGAATACAAAATTGTTAATGTTCATTTTTTTTTAAATGGTTATAAAATTATTATTATTTTGACAGATAACACATCTAGATATGAAGTTAAATTACTATGTTAAAGCACAAATCCATAGGCGTGATAGTTTGGCAGTAAAGTGTACCACAAAAATGCTCAGGTTGTGGGATAGTGTTAAAAATACCATTTATATTATATGACAATCAATGAAAAGGATTAATTCAACTATGTTTGTGCTACAAAGACTGTCAAAGAAACTTAAGAAGATAAATTATCAATTAAATATGTATAGACAAGCCACGATCGACGCTTTAATGCATTTTTTCATCCTCTAGTGTCGCATTGCTTGGCCGAGGAAAAGGAGGCAGACGCCTGTTCTTTGGCTTTGATGGTCCAGTAACTGTCGTGACGATATAGTTCGTCACACCCCCAACATTTTTTTATTAACTAGCTTTTAATGACGACACTGGTAGATACTCCGCGCTGGTACTGCAGTAGTGTGTAAACATTACTGTGTTCCGGTTTGAATGGTACTGCAGCTAGCGAAATTACAGGACTATTGAGACTAACAATCTAATATCTCGAAGTAAAGAGCGCCAAAGCAGCGATGCCCTAGACCTTGTTATGGCACTAAAATTTCTATGTATCGCCGCAATGGACATTGGACAGGCGTTATCCCTTACCATCAAGACCGTCTCGATCGTCTCATAACTGTTACATAAAAACCGGTCAAGTGCGAGTCGAACTCGTGCGCCGAGGGTTCCGTACTTACCCATTATACCGCCATAATAAAATTGGTACCTTTATTTTTTTGTATGCTAATTAAGCTATTCCTCTAAATTGTATGAGCGCTCATACAACTCAGAGGACTATCTTTATTGGCGTCAACTATGTATGCATGAGGACACCCTTTAATTTTCAACTTTTTTTATTTTTCCTTTATATGTGCTTGCCTTGAGGGACTATAGACCTATATCTGGTATAAATTTCAACTTGGTAGGTCCACCCGTTCCTGAGAAAATCGGTGGTGACACGCAGACAGACAGACGGACAAGAGAGTGATCTTATAAGGGTTCCTTTTTTACCTTTTGAGGTACGGAATCCTAAAGAACAACAATGTACCAATTACCATACCAAAAACCATAACACGTCTACATTGTTTTTTTTTGGAAAATTTTGTTACAAGGACTTCGAAGTTATTTTTTTTTTTGTGGCTACTGTGTTCAAGTTAAAAATCTGCCGCCAAGCATCTAACGGTGTGTTCCGGCAGCCTTACTTGAGAGCCAGTTCCATTCCAGGTTAGGTGTGCTTTACCATCTTCAACCACACCGTCACTTAACATCAGGTGAGTTGTGGTCAAACACATAGCCTGTCAGCCACAAAAAAAATGCTCATTGTTGGGGTTTGAACCCCCGCCCTTTGGCATGCGAACCGACCGCGCTAACCACAGAGCTATCATCGCTACAAAACTTATTACTATTTGAAATGCCTAATTTCTCGCAGTATATCATCCGCCCGATTTTATAACATAGATAGGCCGCGCTTCGCAACACAACAAAGGGTAATATAATTAGATCTTGGCACAGAGCGCAGGTCCGATTGAATTTATTATCGAACCGGCAGCCGAATATCTCTAGCATGTTACGCGTTATTGTGGGTGCATTCGATGCCAATGGATGGGACGACTTGGGAAAAGTGCAGATGCGACTAACCTAACTGCAGCGTTAAATGGGGGAGCCATTGTCGTAAGTGTTTGTTGAAGAGAAGTGATAAGATTGACACATTTTTAACCGACTTCAAAAAAGGAAGAGGATCTATGTTCGACTGTATGTACTTTTTTATTTTTTATTTATATGTCACCGGTTTCTCCCCCATTTGTGGATCGATTGTCAAAATTCTTTTTTATTTGAAAGAGTATACTCCTGAGATGGTCCCATTGGCACCAGGATCTGATGGTGGAATCCCAGGGAAATCGAGGGCAACCCTCAAATGTTATAGGTATTAACAATGTTTTTCATATATTTTTTAAAGCTATTGAGACATTTGCGTATGGTCATCATCATCTCATGACGCTGAGCTGATGAAGAAAGGTACAACTCTTTAACGGTTAGGAGTTAGGTGATTTCTTGTTCTATAATAATGTAGAGACTTGTCGATATCGATAATATAATTGATTTCTCTGGAGACAACAGAGAGAGTGCTGGAAACAAGTATTAATCATTTTGACCGACTTTAAGAAAAGAAAGAGGAGGTTGCCAATTCGACGCGTATTTTTTAGGTACGTTTGTGAGTTTGTGAGATTGTAGTGGGTATCGACTCCGACCTCTGAATCGACTTAACCGATTTTGAAAATTCTTTCACCATTAAAATCCTACATTATCCCTGATGGCCATTTGCAATTTTTGGATAAACGTTCTTTTAGTACTACTATTAGGCCTTGTTGATATATTGGTCGGTCAGTAATATATATAAAGTAATGCGTTTATTGTTGTGCCAATTTACACAGTGTAAGTGAAAAAGCAAGTTTTACGAAACTTAGGTATGTGAAATGTTCGTATTCTAGAGTGAGTTGGTCGCATAAGAATGTTAATAGTTATTGGCATTTGGGTGAAAATGTGATTTGCGGCGAAATGCGTTTTTTTTTTTTTTTTTTTTTAATTATAAACATGACCTCTTTACTTAATAACTAAGTTTTAAATAAACTCGAAGTAGGTATTCCTGCATTTGGGGAAAATAAAAATGACATCAATTTCATTGTTTCTATTAGTTTTTAGATGGAAATTTATTCATTGAAATAAGTGTCAAGTTTTTGAATAGTGTTTTATGATACATCAAGTCAAATCAGACTAAATCACGATTAAGTTCAAGTCATATTTTTGGATAGTAGTGGAGACCTGAAGGTTCTACAGAGTTTTAAAGGCAACATTAAAAGAGATGTTTCAACACATCATAATAATTGCCCAACACTCAAAAAAACACAAACTTTGAAATGTAATATAATGCGGCGACATGAATTTTATACGTTCGAAACTCTCTCGGTTACATTAATCACAATAATGTGTTGAAACTCATCACCTGTACGTTTAAGAGAAATTTAATAGGAAAAAGATTTACGTGCAATTGTTACGCATTTCATTTTTACGAACATTTCTCTTGTCATTACAAGCGCGAGCGCCGCACCGCCAATGACAATAACAGATTATGCTGGACTATTTAGTGCTATTCTGAACGTTCGGTTTACGACACGCGGCAAACTAGAATAAGCAGACATTCGAATAAGGTGAATTGATTTACGACCTACCTAGACTGGAATTGTAGATGAATGATCGAAATGGTTTAGTCTACTAAAGTTATTTTACGCTTTCGTTTAGAAAGTTTGAAATAAACGCTTAAGTGGTGAGTAGTGATTAAAATCAAAAAGTAATTTATTCAGTTTAGGCCCTGGTAAGGCACTTATGAACGTTAAGTTACATTTTTGAATCTACCACCGGCTCGTAATTACACTTCAACTGAGAAGACTCCGGCAAGAAACTCAGCAAGGCATTTTTTTTTTTTTTTTTTTAATTTAAGTAGACAGTAAAATGATTGGCATTCATTTATTTATAAATACCACGTACTAGATATCACGTTCACAAAGTTCATTCCGGACACCCCAATTGCATGATTATCCTGCAACATGTCAAGTGGACCGATTTTCGGGAGATCTACTGAGTTTGGTTTATGCCTCCCGAAATATTTTTTTTTGAAAGTATTTAAAATATATCATCATGATACGATAGACCGCTTCAATAGTCGGAAAATCATAGAAATAAAAAACAACACATTTTTAATAATAATAGAATGGTCCAAACATAAAATGTCAATATACAAAACGAATCATTAAATGTCTAAAATAAAAACGGAAAGATAATATACGTAGTACCTATCTAGTACTTACAATAAAAAAAAAAATAAAAAAAAAAAAATACTATAAACATAGTACTACTACTTCGCTTTAACAAACTATATTACGAGCTATATACGCGCGAAAAACATATCCCTTCCTTGGCAGTCGGTTAAATACAAGATACGCGCAAGAAACATAACGTTTCCTTGACAGTCGGGTCAAAACGCCATAAAACTATACAATGCAAGAAACGCCCCAAATACTTCGAACAATAAATTTATTGGACAACAAGTGAAACAAGTCCTTTCCTAGTTTCTCAGAAATATACTCTAGTCGCCGCCATCTGTGGACCGATATGTATAGCTGTTTCACGGATGACGTGTACTAAGAAACGGTACAAAATGTTATATGTTAAAATTTCTTCTTAGGAAATATGTATACTTTCAATGTACCTAATCTTTAATATATCGGCCACAATTCGCAGGTAAATTCATGACATTATTCATGACGCTAGATTTTTTTTTTAATGGCTGACTGGCTTGGTTTTTGAACACAGCTCACCTGATGTTAAGTGACGGTGTGGTCGAAGATGGTAAAGCATACCTAGCCTGGAATGGAACTGGCTCTCAAGTGAGGCTGCCGGAACACACCGTTAAATGCTTGGCGGCAGATTTTCAACTTGAGGGTGGTAGCTAGCCAGCCGAGTACTAGAAAGTACCCTACCACCACGCTATGGTTTCCTCAAGATGTTTTCCTTCACCGGCAGCTCAAGCTCATTGTTGGGGTTTGAACCCACGCCCTTCGGCTTGCGAACCTACCGTGCTAACCACTGAGCCATCATCGCTACTAGATAACCTCCTGCTAAGGTGATCATCTAGGGTCCTCTGCAGTATCAGCTATTCTGCCGCCAAGCAATAGTGTATAAACATTACTACGTTCCGGCTTGAAAGGTACTGTAGCTAGCGAAATTACAGGGCTATTAAGACTAACCATAGAATGTCTCAAAGTAATGATTGCCAAAGCAGCGATGCCCTGGACTTTGGCGATGACATGACTGACATTTTGGGGCCAACAATCCGCCATTTTGATTTATTAATATTTTTAATACATTCATAGTGACACTACCGTAACAAAGATCAATCTAACGATATATTACATCAAAAACGTTTCAGCCGTTTAATAGTTAGAAGGGAAGATAGGGACGCACATAAATATATATACAGGCCAAACCCCTTCTTCTTGGTTTCGTCGCAGTCGAGTTATAAAAATTAAGATTAATTTAGCTTTAAATTTTATAGAGAAACCAAACTCTGTCTCTATCTATTCGGAGCCATTTTGAAAGCGCGTGCAATTGCGGCTACTTAGATTATTTAATTTAAAAAAAAAAAGTTTTATTCTTAAATTGATACTAGGTTATGAAGTTATAGAAAAAAGGTTGTAAACTATATGACGAGTTAGGTTAGTTAAAAATTATATTGCAGCTCACAGTGCCGTTAAACGCAAACCTATTTAACAGATCGTTTGTTATAAAAAAAAACACTTAAAGGCCTCTAAACCTAAACCAAAGCATATTGTTACCAGTATCTATTCACTTTAAGTACGTACGTCTCGCCTCTACAAATCTTTGAAACTGACAATGCTGGTACAGTACAAGCCTACCTAAAGCCGCCCATTCACGGCACGACCGCATATTAATATCCTCAATAGCGTCCGCTTTGTGCCAAAAGGTCGGATTTATCGCTCTTGTTGTTCGAGTGGCGTGTACCGAGAGTTGTATGCGGACGGAGCATAAAAACGAGGGTATTTTTATTTTATTATAAGTGACTAAGTCATAAATCTCGTCATTGGACCCTTTTGTCACATGTTAGACGTTTTGCAGGGATGTGTGAAGCGAGCCTTAGTAATTACTGCACGTTTAGCTCTGAGGTTTAACGATCAGGTCAAGTAAGGCGATATAAAATAGGTCAAGTTCGAGTCGCACTTGTGGTGTTTCAAATTTCTGGTTCGAGTAAATTGCTTTATCTATTCTATATTTAAATAAATTTTCTGGTTAAAATAACCCCCAAGTATTTATATCGCCTCAATCGCAGTCGACAAAAACGAAGATAATTTATTGACCACTAGTATCAGGTGATACGTTATTGTAATTACTTTAAAAGAGTAATAGATATAATTTTAATGTTTTTGGAAGCGCCAAAATATTTTGGACTTCCTGAAGCGGGATGCGTTATGTGCCCGAAGGCTTCATAGCGTCAATATATTTAGTGGACTGTATTTTTTAATTCGCTAGGCACGCTGATTACACATCAATTAATTTACGAGCGATAACACAGAGGAAAAGGAAGAATGGGAGACCACGCACCTTGACCTCGTTCCTCTCGCCAATAGTCCTGGCTGCGCAGCACAGTATGCACTTTGTAATGCACTCCACACACTCGCGGTAGAAGGAATGTTTTTGTTTCAGTTTAGTTTTCGTTTTTCTTTATTCACGTAGGTTAATTTATATTATTTTATGCACACGAGTGACGCCGATGATCGGTCACGTAGCACTACTCGTTGATGACTATTATGGCGGTAGTCGGAAATAATGGGAATAGGGGGTGAAAAGGACAGCAATCGCTCATTAACCATGTGTAAGAAAGTGATATGCGTTAATTGCGAATCCTACCCTACCTGGCGGTAACAGTTTTAAAAAAAATATTGTATAATAATTTTTTGAGTTTTAACTTCCCTAAGATGAAACATAAAAATGCGATTTTTTATTAGTAGTTACCAATATTTATTGTCACTATTGTTTTTCCTTTTTACCTGTAACAAATAAAAAAAGTACCATTAATATTTTGGTATATTCTATTATTTGGTCCTATAAAGAGCTTAACATTTATGGCTAACTAGCGAACCGCCCTGGCTGCGCAGGGTTTTACACGGGACTTTTGATCTATCTCAAAGGGATTAGGCAGCGTTTTCAAAGAAAGCTCCCAGATGGCTTGACTTTTTCCGACACATCCAACAATTATCATCATATTTCAACTGATTTACACAAAACCTTAAAAAATTATATACCAAAACTTTTCTCACGAATCACTCTATCTATCGGTGAAATCCGCATGATAATCCGTTCAGTAATTTTTAAGTTAATAACGAACAGACAGACGCGGCGGACGACTTTGTTTTATATTGTTTTTTTTTTAAATAAGAAATAGGCTTACGTTTGACCGCCATTTCATCCGATGTTAAATGATGATGCGGTCTAAAATGGAGCATGCTTGCCTAGAAGATACCGATTCACTCTAGACTTGAAGACACCCAGATTATATTCAACGGGGAACACCCACTCAGGCAGCGCATTCCACTGTCTAGCCGTCCGCACAATGAACGTGGAATCAAATCATTTCGTTCGAGTTTTTGGAACGTCGACCATGAAAGGATGTCCCTTTTTGATAATCAAAGGAGTGAGAAGCCGTAGGTATAAAGAAAAAAAAACACTTCCTATTCCAATACGCGGTTTTAATATCGCTAAGTTTATCGATACAACAAACTAATAAACTATCATTTTGACGAAACCACTGTTCTTCGAGGAATATCAACACCGAAAAACAACCACGCTAATTTGAACTTTACAGCTGTCAGAATTGAAGCCATGTTGCAATATAAGGAGCTGATAACACACCGTACTGAAAATTAATTACGTCTAATGAAACACGTGCTCTAGAGACGAGAATCCAGCTCGGTGTTAATTACTATATGCTATGAATAAATAGTTATATAATATTCGTGTTCACATCATAAAACAGAGAATATTGATAACAGAAACAGCTTATATATATGTATATATTTATTGAGGTTGCCTGGAAGAGATCGTTTTAAGCAAAATGGCCGCCAGTTATTGCACTATTTTTAAGCTGTTTCTGTTATCGATACTTCGTTCACCTAATGCAAAACACTAGCTATGGAGAGGGCTATGCTCGGAGTTTCCCTACGAGATCGAATCAGAAATGAGGAGATCCGTAGGCGAACTAAAGTAGCCGACATAGCCCAGCGGATTAGCAAGTTGAAGTGGCAGTGGGCAGGACACATAGCACGCAAAACTGAGGGCCGATGGGGCTGCAAAGTTCTGGAGTGGAGACCACGGACCGGCAAGCGCAGCGTAGGACGTCCACCCACAAGGTGGACAGATGACCTCATAAAGACCGCAGAAACGCGCTGGATGCGAGCCGCTTCCAACCGGTCTTTATGGAAATCAATGGAAGAGGCCTATGTCCAGCAGTGGACGTCATACGGCTGATGATGATGATGATGAATGCACAACAACCACAAGTGCATTTTTTTTTGGTTCTTATTTATCTACTAGAAATAATATGCCTTCTGGGCTATACATTTCATTCAAAACAACTACACCTCAAAATTATTATCAAGAAAAAGAAAAGTTTATTATATTTTGCCGAATTGAGTGTGGAAAAATGATTTAGAAATATGACTTTTTGTGTCCAAAATTCCTTTGAAGCTTGTAGTAAAGTCGCCACAATTTTACCAGCACATGATCGGGTTTAACCTTAACGTAGTTTGTCTTAACTTTGATTGTGTATCAGGCAAATTTTACTACATTATCTTTAAATACTTGAAAATATCGAAATACTAAACTGGCGAAATGCAAAAAGTGCGATGCTAAAAACAATGGAAAAAGTTATATCAATGTTTTCTACCTTTTTGTCTATGCTACCCTTTTATTGTTGGATAGATTTGTGTAATCAAGCGATTTCTCTATATTTTCATACTAAGTACTTATTTCAAAATTTAAGATTTCAAAGAAAACATTTAGTTTTTTTTTTAGAAAACAATTACATTTTAATACGCTATATTAATACACGCCTTCTGGGGAAATGTAATCTTGGTGTAAACACGAGAAATCATGTTAAAATACGAGCTTTATCCTAGACTCGGTGCTAAGTTATATGCTTTAAGCGGTTTTGGGAAACCTTTGGGGTCATGGGAGGTCAGATTTGGAGAACTGACCCCCTTCGATTGACCCAAAGCAACACAATGACGCAGCGTTGCCTGCTCTATTTCTCTGTACTCAGTATTTTCTAGTTTTTTTTTAAATGTAAAAGTAATGAGTCGTACGATACGCTCTCCTGATGGTAAGATATAACGCATACCCATGACTATTGCAGCGATACGCAGAACTTTGAGTAGCAAAACAAAAACCGCCGCTGCTTTGAGACTTTCGATGATTAGTCTCAACAGCCCAGTAATTTCGCTAGCTGCAGTATCCTTCAAAGCGTAATACAGTAATGTTTACACACTACTGCTTGACGGCAGAATATCTAGTACTGCGGTGGTACCTAGCTAGACGACCTCCTGCTAAGGAATTCTACCATCAAGTAAAGTAGTGTTGAAAAAAGCAGAATGCTAGGGGGTGTACCGTTGCGTTCCTACGACGGTCTCGGTGTCCAACGTCAGGCACAAAGGCACGCTAGCAAGAGGGTATTAGTAGGTACAATCCTACAAAATCTGGCCGTACCTCAATACAGCCAGATATCTTTAGATTCATCCATTACCAAAATAAAAAATAAAAAAAACATTAACAAAAAATTAAAAATAAACAAAAGTGTCCAGGACATAATTATTTTATCTGTAGGGCTATACTAGTTATAAAACTGTGATGCGGGCGCTAGACCGCCCGCTAAAAGACCAAGAAAGAATTCAATTAATTTAAATATTGAAAAAAGTTAGGTAGCAGATATTTTGCTGCCAAGTAAGTATAAGCTCTGATGTGTTTCGGTCCGAAGGGTACAGCAGCTAGCAATATTTCAAAGCTATTCATAATAACCATCAAATCCTGTCAAATGCTGCCCGACTCCTGTTCTGAAGCAGCCAGGGAGCTTTTCATTTGTGTGAGTCTCCTCATGTGACCTACCTTGATTTTTTTGTGTGTATGCAGGGGAGTGAATGTATGTATGAGAGAGTTTGTATAAGTATGTGTTGTGTGTAGGTATTATTTGGTGATGGGACTGCCTTGTGGATGTCATAAAAGTCCCTAACTAAATTGGAATAAAAATAAAAAAACTCATGAGGAGGAGAACCTTTCATTAGTCTCTTACTTTTCCAATATAAAAGCGAATGATATTTTGTATATTGTGTTTTTATAATATTTTGTGGCGATAGCTCGGTGGTTAACGCAGACGGTTAACACACATAAGTGCGTGTATTCAAACCCCAACAATAAGCTTGAGCTGCCAGTGAAGGAAAATACCGTGACGAAACCATAGCATGGTGGTAGGGTATTATCTAGTACTCGGCTAGCTAGCTACCACCTCATCAAGTTGAACTACCACAGTTGAAAATATGCCACCAAGCACCTAACAGTGTGTTGCAGTAGCCTTACTTGAGTGCCAGTTCCATTCCAGGCTAGGCGTGCTTTACCATCTTCGACCAAGCCGTCACTTAAAATCATGTGAGCTGTGGTCAAACACCGACTTGACAAGGTCGGTGTTTCACGAAAACACAAAAAAAAAAGAATCTGGTATCTTTGTCTTGTTACTATATATTTCACAACTAAATAAGAGAATCAAATTAATTACCTTAGGAAAGTTGTTTCTGTAACACAAGGACACAAGCTTTTGATAAACTTTCTCCTAAAATTTATGCGACACACATTGCAAAGATAATTGTGGCATTTCTCTATTCCTGTTCACAAATTTTACCTAGCTACATCAACGATTCATTACAAAAATTGCAGTTTATATAAAATCGCCTATAGCTTACAACTTACGCCAAAATGCAGGCACGTGCTGGTTAACTCAGTAATCCAGTCGAGCATTCCAGCAGAAATTATAACCAATTTACATTACCGCCGCTGGAACGCTTCGAATGCTCCATTTGCAAATTGCAAAATAGTATTTAAAAAAGTAAAGAGAATATTATTTAAATAAACTTGTGGGGTAAGGTACTTTTATGAAATATGCTTAGATTTTTCATTATGTATTTAAAAATTATATATTTATTTATTTGGGGATAGCTCAAAATTTTACTTGTACCTTAAATAATTAATGCCACTTTAATTCTTACTCTTCTTATTGCGGCCTTAATTTCCTCTTTTACGGTTGTAATACGGTTTTCTGAACAATAAAAATCTATATTTATTTACCATTTCACTACACATTATACAAGAAAAATTTTAACAAAAAAAAAAACCGACTTCATACGGTTTTCTCATGGATGCCATTGTCAGAATTGAACCAATTTTTTTTTCAAATAAAAATAAAATCATCAATATCGGTTGACCCAGTCGAAAATTCTGAGGTAGCAAACATTAAAAAAAAACCAGTCGAATTGAGACTCTCCTTCTTAGCTTGAAGTCGGTTAAAAAAATAAATACCCTGAAAATCATATGAGTTTGTGCCCAAAATAGGTCACGCGACGAGTTCCATGAAGACAGTCTGCAAGTCGAAGGTAGATTCCACCCTCCATCTTTGATAAAATTAGGATGCTTACTGATATCTATGACATATGGCCTCCATAGTAGCCTGAGCCTATAACCAGAGTATCCAACGTCATTAAACGTCAGTAATCCCACAGAAATAAAACAACATATTTGTGTTGTTTCCTAAACTCTGTAGAAGCACTGGCCTGTAATTTACTTTATAAACCTAACACTTGTTCCATTTGATTTTATCGTTAGACACCTATAAAAGAAGTATTTGACATTGGTATAATGCACGAAGTGCCATGCCAAAAGAGAAAAAAAGGTTGGCGTGACAATGCCTGTTTCCTGAATTTGGTTACTGAACAGTATAGCGTCCAGGGCGGCAGGAATAATGTGCAGTAGAGCATGAATATTTCCATTATTGCGCATAGATATAGAAGTTGACGTGCGATTGTCGATTTCATGTTTATCTGATCCGAAATGTTCCACAGATTCAAATGAAATAGACTTTGATCATATTTCATTTTTAAATAGTTTTATTTTAAAGTGAAACCTTTGGTCGCTTTGACAGACATACTTGTGTGACGTGTTTTAAATAATCACTGGGGACTGCTTATTTAAAAAAATATATACGAACAGCTAGCGTAGCGATGACCGGTTTAGGTCATTGGTTAGCGCGGTCAGTTCACACGCCGCAGGGCGTGGGTTCAAATGAGCTTGAGCTGTCAGTAAAAGAAAACAACACATGGAAATCTTAACATAGTGGTATGACTTTCTAGTATTCGGCTGGCTAACTACCATCTTCAAGTTAAAACCCTCACATTTCCATGCGGGGAAAATAGTGATTAAGTGCGTAAGCAACATTATTAAAAAAGAAAAAAAGTTTCCCGCGATAAGAAAAATGAAGTAAGTATCATATTTATTATAAATTTTGGTAATATTTTTTAATAATTCTGAGTTGCGGTATAATTTTGTATCATTATCAAATAAAATGGAAAATTGTTTAATTAATGCGGAATCTCAATTTGTAATACGAGATTTTACTTCAAACCTTTAATAAATATATCAAAATGAAAACTGACACGCCAAATTTAATATTGTTGCCCAACATAAATATCTTATGTAGCAACAAGGTATAAAGAAAAATTAAAATGATTGTAACAGTATCAGAGATTTAAAATAAAAAACGCACATCTTTGTATTTTAAGGCTATGCTACGGAAACTGATGTGCTTTTATATTTTTTGTTTTACTTATGCGGGATTACTCACGTTTAATTAAGTTGGTTAGACTCAGACTATAATTTTGGCCGCATCTGGTGGCCTTTTTCAAGGAGTCAAAGCAGAGTACGACGCACACGCGGCCTCGTCTTGCTTCACGCTACGGGCCGCTGCGCGCCTTGCACGTGCAGCTAGCGGTTGGTGCGAGGACGCAGGGGTGGGTTTGTTATGCTGCATCGACGCGCTTGTTTTCTTGTTATGTGGTCAAAACTATAGTCAAAGTATCCGTAATTAAAAGTAACTAAGTAATTTCGTAAAGCAATAAATGTGTCAAAATCACGTCAATTTCCATAGTAAAATAAAATTTGAAAATTTACTTTGTGGTAGATTTCCTTAGCCTACCTTCGCCTAGGTACCACCGCAGTACCAGATATTAGGCCACCAAGCAATAGTGTAAACATTACTGTGTTCCGGCTTGAAGGGTACTACAGTTAGCGAAATTACAGGTTTGTTGAGACTAACTATTAGAAGTCTCAAAGTAATGAGCGCCAAATCAGCAATACCCTGGACTTTGCTACTCAAAGTTCTGTGTATCAGGGCATCGCTGCTTTAGCGCTAATTACTTTGAGAGTTTTTATGGTTAGTCTCAACAGCCCAGTAATTTCATTGCCGGAACATAGTAATGTTTACACACTACTGCTTGACAGTAGAATATGTGGTACTGCGGTGGTAACTACCTAGATAACCTCTTGCTAAGGAAATCTACCACCAAGTAATCTGGCAGAGTTTATACTGCATGGTCAGCTAAATATACTGGGTCAGGTAACGAGTTGATTTACTGATTTTATCTTCTTGTATTGCGCCCTAAAACAGTTTTAATTTAATAAATTCCATCCAGACAAAGTGAAACGAAACAATTCGTGTAACAGATGATAGATAGCTGAATTTTAATGCTGTGTTATTAAATTTTACATTTAGAGACGGCCTTTATTTTTCACCGACAATAGGCGTCTGTGTGTCGTTTCATGAAGGTTCATGACCGCTGCAGTGAAACGTGCACAGCTTAACAAACTAAAAATGGTGGAGAAAAGATGGAACTAAACATTATCTACGGATAGCTGTTTGTGTTGTATAAAAATGCGATAGTGGCTCTAATTAAGCACCATGATAAAGTTGTTCGGATTGTAACGCGAATGAAGGTTTTATAAAGTAGAATAAAAAGGTTAATTTTAGCATTATTTTTAGTCGTTTATGTTAAAAGTTAGCTACTGGGCTGGGTCGGCAATTCAGCGAACAGTACTGTTTAAATTAATTACCATATACACAAACAAACAAATCGAAATCATATACGTGAGTATGCTATGAAAACCTTTGAGTAAAACAAGTTAATATGTAAATATAGGCAGAGAATTTCAGCTTTTTGATATTTTTTGCCGTGGTGGTGCCGACCTAAGAATAGTACCCCACCCTCTCTACCCGTGGTTGCCGTAAGAGTCGGCTAAGGGATGTAATACCTACGGAAGATGGGCAGCAGCGTCTTCCTTGAACAATCACACCTAACTGCGCTCGCCAACCCGCCTGCCAAGCGTGGCGAGTATTGGCAAAACCCCTCCCCAGGAGGAGGCGTATGTTCCAGCAGTGGAATTCTATGGCTTATGATGTGATGATGTGATATTTTTTTATCAAATACAAATATTTTATTGTTACAAATATTTAATTTTGTAAGTCATTTTCCATTCAAATTTAAATATAAGTACCTGGTTGACCGAGCATTGCTCGGCTGAAAACATGGATAAAACGACGTTTTATGAAAATGAAACCCAGCTAGATATATATATATATATATATATATATATATTTATATATATATATATATTTATATATATATATATATACAAGAATTGCTCGTTTAAAGATATAGATATTAAAAATTATAACATACTAGCGACCCGCCCCGGCTTCGCACGGGTAGTAAGAATGGGCATAAGTAAGCTATCCTTAAAAGGTACTTAACTTACCTTAACTTTTTTGTAGATCTATATAAAAGGAATACCTATCCCACCATGCATTGTTTTGTTATATCCCAAAGAGATTAGGCTGAGTTTTCGATGAAAGCTCCCAGCTAGCTTTACCTTTTCCGACACTTCCAACAATTATTAAATCTTGACAAATTACCTGGGGAAACTCGCATGATAATCCATTTAGTAGTTTTTAAGTTTATTGCGAACAGACAGGCAGACAGACGCGGCGGACGATTTTGTTTTATAATATGTAGTGATACGGGTTATCAACCATAAAAAAAATCAATTAAATTTAAATTTATAAAAATCTTGTGTCACGGTGTTTGTGGTCGCACTCCTCCGAAACGGCTCGTCCGATTTTAATGATTTTTTAAAGTATATTTGTTAGGTATGGGAATAGGTCGTAAAGTATATTTCGTATCGCTACATGTTTAGGGACAATTCTTAACTCAACGCGGATGAAGTCGCAGGCGTAAGCTAGTATACTATAATAATAACACACTACAAAACAAATATTTTGTAACACCAAGTTACAAGTCAATAAATGAGTACAAAACAAAATAAAACAATTGTTTACGCTCACCTTATATGATTGATTACATTGCTTACTTGGGCGACTTCCTGCTAAGAAGATCTACAAAGTAAAAAACCGGCCAAGTGCGAGTCGGACTCGCACACCGAGGGTTCCGTACAAACCTGTAGATATATAAGTAAAAGTTATGGTATTTTTTTATGGTAATTTATGCTTTTCGCAATTTTTCCTTTATCTGTGCTATAAGACGTTGCTTTGTACTAAATTTCAAGATTCTGAGTTTACGGGAAATACCCTGTATCTTTTGATTGCGTTGGCTTATAAGTTTAATTTATTCACACTTCTAAGGGACAGTAGACCTGAGTATTTGATATGAATTTCAGCTTGATACCTCCACGCGGTCCTGATAAAAAGGGTCTTGACAGACAGACCGTCAACAAAGTGATCCTTTAAGGGTTCCGTTTTTTCCTTTTGAGGTACGGAACCCTAATAATATCGTAGTAAAAGTTGTTCACGATGAGTGTAATGATCCTCTATATAGTTTTGTATATTGTAAGCTTATAACTCTGTAGAAAAGAACACTCAATTTACATTTTGCTTATATTAGGAATACAAACAAATGTATTGTGTACACGTGCCAAGTCGCAAAACGTTGCCGAAATACGTAAAATATTCGCTTTTACCGAACACGCGTTTATAATTCACGTCATCAACCCTTTTAGGGCTTACACGCAAACTCCATCGCGCCAGACGACTCGATGTCTCGTAACGTGTGAACCGGGCCTAAATTTCGGTCGTCGACCCCTAGAAACTGCACTCGTGGCTATAAACTGAAAACCTAAAGCAAATTCTAGTTAACTACATGAATAAACAAATAAATATTAAAGAAAAGTTCTCACAACGCCATTTAGCTCCAAACTAAGCAAAGCTTGTTGTATGGGGAACATATAACAGTACTGATAATTCATATTGAACATCCAGAACAAACATTTATCGTCACACTAGCTGCGCCCGGCGGTTTTACCCGCGTGTTGATGGATGGTGATGATGATGAAAAGTATCCTATGTTTTATTTTAGAGCCTAAAGTATCTACATGCAAAATTTCATCCAGATCCGTTCAGCCGTTCTGGTGTGATTGAGTAACAAACATCCATCCATCCATCCATCCATAAGCTTTCACATTTATCAGGGCGAGCGAAGCGAGTCTTAACACTATCCCACAACCTGAGCATTTTTGTGGTACACTTAACTGAGAAACTTATTATTAATGTATTTTTTTTTTAATGGTTATAAAATTATTATTTTTTTGACAGATAAAACATCTAGATACGAAGTTAAATTACTATGTTAAAGCTCAAATCTATAGGCGTGATAGTTTTTCAGTAGAGTGTACCACAAAAATGCTCAGGTTGTGGTATAGTGTTAGGGCTCGCTTCGCTCGCCCTGATTAGTGATGAGATATTTTCGTCGGTATAATACTATACTTGAAGGTGAAGCTCTACATTTCATCCAAAAGCCGGATGTCGAGCCATATGCAGCCGCACTAGGGACACATTCGCTTAATTAAGACAGGCAGACGTACAAATAGATTGCTTTACATAGGTATATGCTTTCCATACAGAACATTGTGAGGCAGCGGAGGATAATTGCATTGAAAACGGGAAAATGCGGATTAAGCTTCAGAGTAGTGTTGCACAATACTTGGTCTTAAATCTTCTTCGTCTTTGTTTGTGACACTTTTGTCTCTGGCAGTGTTAAGTATTTTGATATCATTAGATAAATAATTGATTGATTCAGGCGTTACTTTACGGAAGTTCATTTTGAGTATTCAAGAGTGAATTTTGAGTGTAGGTATTTAATTTAAATACATATTTATCTAAATTGAAGACATTTTTTTCTACTGTTGACAGACTAGGTTTAACGCACTTGTAACGCACTCCTGGAATGGAACTGGCTCTCAACTGAGGCTGCCGGAACACACTGCTTGGTGCTTGACAACAAATTTTCAACTTAACAATTTTAAATACTTATCTGAAATATTTTTTTATATCTAAAACTATGTCTTCAGATCCATACTTTTTTGCCTCTCCAGAGTCACGTGACTCATTTTTTAATTTAATTTTTACTTAAGCTAAACGCAATACAGATACACCTTTTTTTTTTTTTTTGGTCACTCATATCTAGTGATGATAATGTTCAGTTAAATAGTCAATAGTTTAAAAAAGTTCAGCCAATCAAACAGCAAGAGGCTCAATATAAACGGCAAGCTAAACAGAAAGAAGCTTAAACTCACCGGTCAAACGAATAGCCAAAGGCCACTCACTAGCCAATCAAACAACTCAATATAGACCGCAAAACAAATAGATTAAATATAAAACCCGGTGTGTTTTACGAGTATATTTTTTGTTGTGGTGAGTTTTAGCTTTTGGTTATTTTTTTGACTGGTGAGTTTTAGCTTTTTTCTATTTAGCTTGCCGTTTATGTTGCGCCTCTTACTGGTTAATTGGCTGATCTTTTTTAAACTATTGACTATTTAACTGACTCAACTAAACAGTCGATCGTCAAGCAATAAAACAGCAGGAGGCTCAACCTTATTAGCAAACTAAACAAAAGAAAGCTAAGCCTCACCGGCCATGCAAACAGCTAAAGGCTAAAGCTCACCAGTCACGTAAATCAACCACACGTGAAACAACTACTTCGTCAAAATTGCACAAAACATTGAAAAGACAACGTGCTATGAATTCCACTGGCGTTCCCAGCTGGCTGAGCATTAATTAATCAAACATGGCAGTCGAATCAAAGCTTTGATGTGCATACATACAGCATTATGCTTCAACAGCTGAAAAACAGAGAGTTAACTCCGAAAAGAGAATGATAACAAATTGTTATCTGAAGCCAAACTATCGCGTGGAAATAAAAAAAAACCGGCCAAGTGCGAGTCGGGCTCGCGCACGAAAGGTTCCGTACCATTATCTATAAAAACGGCAAAAACATCATGTCTGTTGTATGGGAGCCCCCCTTAAATATTTGTTTTATTTTAATTTAATCATTTATTTTAGAAGTAGTAATAGTAGTATTTTGTAGAATAGGTACTAAGTATGATAGGTTAGGTAGGTAGATGGTACAATGGTAAAAGAGAAGTGGTAAAAACGTTTAGCGCGCGAATATACAATCTTCTAAATATATATAACTCAAAGGTGACTGACTGACAGACTGACTGACTGACATAGTGATCTATCAACGCACAGCCCAAACCACTGGACGGATCGGGCTGAAATTTGGCGTGCAGGTAGATGTTATGATGTAGGCATCCGCCAAGAAAGGATTTTGATTAATTCTACCCCCAAAGGGATAAAATAGGGGATGAAAGTTTGTATGAAACTTTGTCAATTTTAAACCGATCGGGCTGAGACTTTGCATGCATAAAGCTACTATGACGTAGGCATCTAGCGCGGGTGAAACCGCGGGGCACAGCTAGTTTGTACGTACTGTCAGTCTGTGCTTTTCTGTTCTATGCTATGTCTATGTACAAGTGCTTTTAATAACACTCCCATATTGGATTAATTACTCCATAATTACAATATGAGTCCTGATGCCACATTCTGTGAATGTAGCGTTCAAGCTAACAACTTTAGATTACGTTTTTAGACTAAAGCTGATAGATTCACGATTTTTACAATCCTGTCTTAGATAACGCGGCGATTGAGATATCTTTAACGTTGTATCACCATCCACAGCCTTCTTTATCCCACTGCTGGGTATAGGTCTCTTTCTTGTTATGCCATCTGCCTCGGTCCTGTGCCAATCTGGTCCAGGTTCGACCCGCGACGGTGACAATATCGTCGAAACATCTTGCGGCTGGACGACCAACGCTCCGCTTACTGCCTAGGTCACCACTCTGTTGCAACCTTACTTCACCTGTCACCACTTCGGCTAGCAACCTGCCGTGCTGGAACTTTGTATGAGTAGTTTTTACGTAAGCTTGTACTGCATTAACAAAAAGACCCTGTTATATCATAGACGCTCTCCTGATGGTAACGCCGGTCCATGATGTTCATTTTGATTTATATACTAACATGTTAGCTGTAAGTCAATTTGTACGGGCCCGCATTCCTTTTCGTTTGAGATATATTACGGCAATTTTGAGTCATGGAAAATATTTTAGTTTTTGATAAGAAAAAAAAATGTAATATTCAGAAGTTTCCACGAATTGAAAAATAAATTATAAATATCTAATAACTAAAATAGATTTAAAAAAAAATTATGAAGAATCTTTGCTTAATTGTTGTACATACAAAAGAAAACTATCTACAAATTACATCCTAACATATAAACTACTGTTCTAGAGGAACTAATAAATTGAAATAAAATAGACTATTCTAAAAAGCCGCTATCAATGGGAAGAGTTCCCAAGAAATAGTAAGTAAGTAACTTACAATTTGACATCTGTAACAATTGTGAGGTAAATATAACTGGGTGTATCCGTTTTTTCCTCAATATTTTATTTTATTTAATATATTTTTTTAATTGAATGCCCATTGCAGCGATATACAGAACTTTGAGAACAATACAAAGACCAGGGCATTGCTGATTTGGCGCTCATTACTTTAACGCATTAATTAGATGTTTAGTCTCAACAGCCCTGTAATTTTGCTAGCTGCAGTACCCTTCAAACCGGAACAGTAATTTAACACACCATCGCTTGAAGGCAGAATATTTGATACTGCGGGGGTAACTACATATATTCTATAATATGTTAGTGTTAACTACTGCTATACTACTACTACCGTATAAGACTACTGTAGAATCTGTGGCGTTACATTGGATTTGCCTTGAGAATAGTAAAAACCGCTACAAACAATATCTACAGTTTTACGTAGAACACGCTACGTAATGTCCAGTAGAATGTGCTACACTATCTTCGTAGACGCTACGTATTCTAAGATTTACCAAAGTGTAGCAATTACTTTACATTCTATAATTATCCGCATTACTAATTGATATTATTATCTCATTTATGTATAAATAAATAAATATAAATAATAATACGCAAGCGTGCCCGATACCTCAAACCAAAGCGCTGAAACGGAACATTCTAGGGTTTTTAACGTAATTTTGACGGGAGAGCCCCACATAAACAAAAAATAAATACGAAACCGGTCAAGTGCGAGTCAGACTCGCACACGAAGAGTTCCGTACTATTATCAATGAAAAAGCCAAAAAACAAAATCGCGTTTGTTGTATGGGAGCCCCACTTAAATATTTATTTTATTTTGTTTTTAGTATTTGTTGTTATAGCGGCTACAGAAATATATAATTTGTGAAAATTTCAACTGTCTAGCTATCGCGGTTCTTGAGATACAGTCTGGTGACAGACAGACGGACGGACAGACAGACAGCGAAGTCTTAGTAAAAGGGGCCCGTTTTTACCCTTCGGGTACGGAACGCTAAAAAGGATAGGAACACGAGTAGTACGATAGGTGAGCGTTGATACGTGTGTAACAAAGTTTTGTAGCGATGATAGCTCAGTGGTTAGCACGGTTGGTTCGCATGCCGAAGGGCGTGGGTCCAAACCCCAACAACGACCTTTAGCTGCCGGTGAAGGAAAACATCGTGAGGAAACAATAGCGTGGTGGTAAAGTATTTTCTAGTACTAGGCTGGCTAGCTACCACCCACCTTTATCAAGTTGAAAAATCTGCCGCCAAGCATCTAACGGTGTGTTCCGGCAGCCTCACTTGACAGCCAGTTCCATTCCAAGCTAGGTGTGCTTTACCAATATTTATATTTATTTATTATAAGTCAGCCATTAAAAAAAAAAAAGTACTCATACCTATACTTGAATCTAAAGTACTACGCACTGTACGGGTTCGCAAGCCGATATCATTGAATGCTAAGTAATCTCATGTCTATACAAACAACGGTCGGCAAAGATCATAATTGCATCAGAATTTCCGTTCTATAAATTCTTCCTCGGAACTGCTCCACTATTTGTAGCACCACCGTCTGTCGGACTATCTGCCTTGATTGATTCGTTTAATTGTTATCGAGAGTTTGAACAAGTTTACGATCGGTGCAATTGGTTTTTGGCTTGAAGTTGATTTCGACGGAACGTAGTTTGCGCTAGTTTGCATTGGTTCGCTAAAACATCCAAGTGGTATTGTTTGGGAGTTGGAATTTAGAAAGTTTTTCTTTGAAATGGCTCTATCTAAAACTAGAAAACTAGTATAGTGTTAGTATGTAGTTTATCTGTTTGTACTGTATGTAGTTTAACTCTGTTTATCATATCCAATCTTGAAGTAATTCCCGTAATACCTACTACAAGATTTGAACTAAAATTTAAGGCCAATACTAATATCATACTCATTCGCACACCTGTCATATATTTTATAAAATTTCCCACACACTTACTCACAACGCACACACACACACACACACACACACACACACACAAACACACACACACACACACACACACACACACCCACTTCATGCACATATGTACTTTACTGCATGCTTATTAATTTATTAGTATGAAATTACATTGTCCAAATACCTAGTACAAGTATTCTTAATACCTATTTTTTTTTTTATAATCGGTTCTAGACTCCCGCGATACAGGCTAGCCCTAGTGCGGGGACTATTATAATACCATTATGTTTGTAAATGGAGGTATCAAGATGAAATTCATATCAAATACTCAGGTATACTGTCCCTTGGAGCTGTGAAAAAATCAAACTTCTAACCCATCGCAATCAAAAGACACAGCCGTTTGTGCTGCAAATTTTCGACACTCGCAAGGGAAACAAAACCAACAGGGTACTTCCTGTGAACTCAGAATCTTGAAATATGGTACGAAGCAACGTCTTATAGCACAGATAAAGGTAAAATTGCGAAAAGCATAAAATACCATTAAAATAAATACCGTAACTTTGACTTATATACCTACAGGTTTGTCCGGAATCCTCGGTGCGCGAGTCCAACTCGCACTTGGCCGGTTTTTGTTAAGGCTAGGTGTTTGACCACAGCTCACCTTAAGTCAAGTGACTTATAGCGATACACGTTAGACACTCAGGAAATAGCTACGCGGCAACACATCGTATGGCTGCACAATAAGGTTCACAATCGTATAGCTTTTAGTAAAGGAGCTGAAAACCAATCCCTCTTACGATCCTTACAAGGCCGTTCTCAAGCAAGAACTAACAACTGTGTTCTATTACCCTTTGCCTTAGTCCCTGTGTCAGTGTTTCGTATATAAATCTTGCTTACCTCGTCGTGAATGTCCAGATGTATATTTACATCGCAGTATATTTACTGCCGTCGGCGTTGTTTCTTAGTGAAAAGTTTAGGTTATTCCGCTTGTTCTAGCGTTCATGTTAGGCAGGGGTCGGCAACCTTTTGAAAGGCAGGGGCCACAAGGAGGCAAAATAAAGTAAAAGCGGACCTCAGTTGTAGTAATAGCCTTAGAAGCTTAATATACGTATAATTATTTATTCATATCCCACAGAAAAGAAAGAAAAAATAAAAATGTTATTAAAAATTGTTGAAATAAGGGCAATATAATAATTTTAATATTTTCTATCAAGAATTTAAAATATTTTAGATATGGATGACTAATTTACAAAACAATCACGGGCCGCAAGCAGAACTTCCGCGGGCCGCATGTGGCCGCTGATGTTAGGGATAGATTGCGCCCGCGACTTCGTCCCCGTTGACTTAAGAATTGGGTTCAGAGAGAAATTAAACGTGTTAGTAACAAAAGAGCAATATTTTTTTACGTAAAAGTAATTTGACGAACTAGACGCTCTCCTGATGGAAAGATATAACCCCTGTCCATGACCATCGCAGCAATACACAGAACTTTGAGTAATAAAATAAATACCAGGGCATCGCTGCTTTGAGATTCATTACTTTGAGACTTTCGATGGTTGGTCGCAACAGCGATGTATTTTTATTCTTTTTGTTTGACAGGCTAGGTTTTTGACCACAACTCACCTGATGTTAAGTGACGGTGTGGTCAAAGATGATAAAGCACACCTAGCCTGGAATGGAACTGGTTCTCAAGTGAGACTGCCGGAACACACCGTTAGTTGCTTAGCGGCTGATTTTCAACTTGATGGTGATGGTACAAACAATCTCACAAAGTTTTGCCTTTATAATATTGGTTCGATGTTATCGTATGTATGGAATTTTAGCACGAAACCTTTGGTGCACGAGCCCCGCTTTCCCAACTCTATTGTTATTGCTATCATTATTTTTTACGAACAAAAATCACAGCCTTGCGTCTCACGTCACGTCAATGTTCGATTCTGACATCACTCTACTCGAGTGAATTAAGGTCGAGCCTGATTGACGCAACCTTGATGGATGACTGAGGATCAATCACTCGGAGCAAGCTACCGTTTACAGGTTTAGTTTTGAGGAACTAGATGGTTTGTCATGACTGTAGATAGATCGATAGAAATTCTTTATTGTGTGCGCCAGAATTCTTAAAATCGGAATCTAATACAAATTTAACACAAACAAGAAACTCAAGAGATAGTTCCACAAATTTTATCCGTAAAAGCGACCATTTCCAGACAACCATAGGATAAAATGATACAAAAAATAATGATGGCAGATACCAAAACACTTATATACATAAATATGTATATATACAATTTAAATATGTATGTATTTAGGTACAAATACTAATCAACATCAGCCTTCTATAGTCTGCTGGACATAGGCCTCTCCCAAGAGCTAGAGCTAGATCTATGCTTGGTATCAAACCTGTAGGTATATAAGTAAAAGTTATGGTATTTTTTTAATGGTAATTTATGCTTTTCGCAATTTTTCCTTTATCTGTGCTATAAGACGTTGCTTCGTACCAAATTTCAAGATTCTGAGTTCACGGGAAGTACCCTGTAGGTTTTGATTCCCTTGCGAGTGTCAAAAATTTGCAGCATAAACGGCTGTATCTATTGATTGCGTTGGCTTAGAAGTTTGATTTTTTCACAGCTCCAAGGGACAGCAAACCTGAGTATTTGATATGAATTTCAGTTTTATACCTCCACGCGTTCCTGAGAAAAGGGTCTTGACAGACAGAAAGACGGACAACAAAGTGATCCTATATGGGTTTCGTCTTTTTTCCTTTTAAGGTACCCTAAAAATTACAACACCATTATCTTTAACTATAGTTGTTAACTAAGTATTCATTCAACAATATTTTTAAGTATAGGCCGTTTTTGTTAAAAGCTTGTATACGAGAACACTACGGATATTTAAGGAAATAACCGACTCCGTAATACCGAACCTTGATTGCTCTGGCACAATTTCAGTAGCTCGGCGCATTAACCGTTTAGACTAACTGACGTTGAAAATGGTAAAATTGCGTAATCTAAGCGATTATTTTAACGAAATCGTCCTGGAGTGGCGGGCATTTTAATCCGGCCCTGTGTTAAGGTCAAAGTTGAAGACTGTGGTGTAATTATTTTTGGAAATGTGAAGTGCTATTGAAACCTCTCGAAGCGGCTTACCCTTTAGGATATGGGGTTTACATGAATACGTTTATAAAGGAGAAATTTCTGAATACCGGATTCCTGTGTTGACGAGACAAGTCATTTTATTGAGTTTTGGCGGTCGTATACAGGGTGTAAGGGAAATTCTTCTGTTAACGAAGATTGGTGCTGGTTATAATAGATATGATACAATAAAGTAACTCGCGAAAATATCTCAACTTTTATATATTTCTTTATAATTTCGAATCATTATTAGCGACAATATTATTAATAAATAAATAAATATTGTCGGACATTTCACACAGCGCCATCTAGCCCTAAGCTAAGCTTTTACTATATGAACCAGATAACTGATAGAATATTTATATTTTTTTTGTAAGTACTTAAATATAATACAGTACATCCAGACACAGTACAAACATTTGTTCACATAAATATTTGTTCTGGAGAGACTCGAACCCACGCTCTACAGCCTTTGAAGCAGATATTGTAACAAATAAGTTAACAAGGTAGTCACTAATATGACCATTTTTTTTATAGCTGTCATGCTTGGTGTTTGTCCACAACTCACATGATGTTAAGTAACGGTGTGGTCGAAGATGGTAAATCACATCTAGCCTGGAATGGTACTGGGTCTCAAGTGAGGCTGCTGGAACACACCGTTAGATGCTTTGCAGCAGATTTTCAACTTGAGGGTGGTATCTAGCCAGCCGAGTACTAGAAAGTACTCTACCACCACGCTATGGTTTCCTCACGATGTTTTTCTTCGCCGACAGCTCAAGCTCATTGTTGGGGTTTGAACCCACGCCCTTTGGCATGCAAACCGACTGCGCTAACCACTGAGCTATCATCGCTATAAATATTTATATTTTGACATTATTGCTTTAATGGTTAAAATCAACTGGTAATGCAAAAAAGGACCTAAAAGAAGTACCTATATTGATTTCATGTTTTTTTTTGTTTGACTAGTGCCGTTTCAGAAATGTATTACTTGACAAAAATAACGTCAGTCTTTCTTCATCATATCGTCTCTAGAATTGTTATCTGTTTTCATTTTCGTGAATATTCTCCCTTATACCCCGAATATTAAATATATACCTTTTTACTGTAGTTTTATTTTGTATTTTGTCTGTATTGATGATTTCTTAAATTATACAATCCGTAAGCATATGTAGGTTATATTATATTTTTACACCAAGTATGGAACTGAATCATGAAGGAATTGTTTTATATTTTTAAATGACGCTTTGAAAGCAAAAATAGAATGCCCAAATACCTAGATATTAAGACCACAAATATGTTTACCTATTTTGCAAAAAATAGATGGAATTATGAATTATTTTTACATGAAAAGTGGCAAATAAGCGACGGGCCACCTTATGGTAAGTGATCACTGTCGCTTATGGACACCCACAATACTCAGGGCATTGTCAACGCATTGTCTACTTTTGAGGAACCTATTCACCCTTTGTTTGAAGCAATCCAATTAATTCGGTGGCAACCCCGAAAGTGGTACAATCGATTCATCATCATCATCATCATCATCATCATCAGCCTATCAAAGTCTCCTGCTGGACATATGCATCTCCCAAAACACGGCACACAGCCCGATCTTCGGCTTTTCGCTTCCATACACCACCAACTGTCCTACGTCACTCCATCGAGTCTCAGGGCGTCCTATCTACATTTGTCAATTCGCGGTCTCCACTCTAGAACACGTCTACCCCAGCGGTTAACGGTTCTGCGACAGATATGTCCAGCCCATTGCCACTTCAGCTTGCTAATACGCTGAGCTATGTCTGGACTTTAGTCCAAGTTAGTTTAGTTTTAGTTTATTTTGTAGCGATGATAGCTCTGTGGTTAGCACGGTCGGTTCGCACGCCGAAGGGCGTGGCTTCAAACCCCAACAATGAGCTTGAGTTGCCGGTTAAGGAAAACATCGTGAGGAAACCATAGCGTGGTGGAAGGGTATTTTCTAGTACTCGAAGCTTCTAACGGTGTGTTCCGACAGCCTCACTTGAAAACCAGTTTCATTCCAGGCTAAGTGTGTTTACCATCATCGACCACACCGTCACTTAACATCAAGTGGGCTGTGGTCAAACACCTAGCCAGTCAGCCATAAATAAAAAACGATTAAATTGAGTGATAAGAGACTTCTAAGCACATACATATAATAACATAATGTAGTCGTAAAATAGCTAAGTGTCAGTTATTTATTTGAGTGAACATTTCACCCTTTTGATACCCGACATAAATAACTTTTTCGACAAAGTTCGCGTTTATTTTCCCTTTCGACTGACCTGAATTGGCTACCCTAGCCTATACTCATATAATACTGTTTTCGATGACATTTGGAAAGTTTTTGATTTATGTCCCGAGCCCCGCGGGATCCGTGACGTAGGTAGCGAAATAACGGTTCTCTGACGTGTTTGGTGTTTAATATTGTTCTATGTTTCCAGAACTTTTGATGTAGAATATTTTTGTAACTACCCTCCAAAGTCTATAAGCAATAGTTATTGTGAAAAAAATATATCGTAAGGCTTTATACACATCGCCATCTAGCTCCAAACTAAGCAAAGCTTGTACTATGAGAGTCAGGTAGCTGTTAGAATACTTATATACTTTTTTGTTGTAAATACAACTTATGACACCTACACCCATACGCACACATACACACACAGATATTTATATATACATATACGTTAATATTTATGTAATTGTATAAAAAAATTGTTTAGTTTTTAAGTCTGCCTCTGGCATTTTGTGCTTGTTTTAAGATATCAGAAGTCATTCCTGAAGAATGCTTGTGCTTGTTTGTGCTTGTTTTAAGATATTAGAAGTGGGTTCTATCCTGGTAGGAATAGAACCCACGCCCTACATCTCAAGAAGAAGAGCTATCCATCTAGATATAAATTTATTCTGAATCTGGGTGTCCGTATGTAATTATAAGTAGTATTTACTTAGTGGTAGATCTCCTTAGCAGGAGGTCATCTGGGTAGGTACCGCCGCTGTACCAGATATCCTGCCGCCAAGCAGTAGTGTGTAAGTATTACTGTGTTCCAGTGTGAAGGATACGAAAGCTAACAAAATTACAGGGCTGTTGAGACTAACCATCGAAAGGTTCATAGTAATGAGCGCCAAAGCAACGTTGCCCTGGACTTTGTTTTACTACTCAAAGTTCTGTGTATCGCAGCAATGGTCATGGACAGGCGTTATCTCTCACCATCAGGAGAGCGTCTCGTTCGTCTCACGACTTTTACATTAAAAAAGTATGTATGTAAAACAGCAAAAGTACATAAGTAGTGTTAAGCAGCATGCGGTCCTAAAGTGAGCACGCTTACCTAACATAAACTTGCTTACTCTGGATTTAAAGACGCCCAAATTATGCTTTGTGGGAAATACCGACGTCGGCAGAGTTTCACATCGTGGCTAAAATTACGATTTACGATTTTTCATTTTACGGTGTGTTTACCATCTTCGACCACACCGTCACTAAACATCCGGTGAGCTGTGGTCGAACACCTGGTCTGTCAACCATTAAAGGAAAAAACAAAGCGCCGTACCATTAAAAAAAAAAAAAACTAAAGTAATGAGACGAACGAGACGCTCTCTTGATGGTATGACATAACGCATTTCCATGACCATTGCAGCGATACACAGAACTTTGATGCACAAACCAAAGTCCAGGGTATCGCTGCTTTGACGATTATTCTTTAGAGACGTTCAATGGTTACTCCCAGAAGAAACTTCGTTTAATTATAGGGTTTTCAAACATAAATTCGTATGTATGTAGCTCTTAATCAATCCGTCCCACACACAATCACCATTAGCGAGTAAATCTTGACGTTAAACGAATGGATCGAAATAAAGCGACCATTACACTAAGTGGTCAATACATAACTGGTCTTTGTTCCATAACTCGGATTGCTAATGCCCCGCTCTTAGCGAAACCACTCGAATAATACTGTAAAACTTTAATGGTGTCGAACGACATTGGTGGTATGAAAACGTCATATTGCAAGTTTATGGTCTTACTTATGCGAGATTACTCACGTTTAATTATATCGGATACTTCGGCTATAGTTTCGGTCAGAGTATCTGATATAATTAAACGTGAGTACTTCCGCATAAGAAACACAAAAGTTTGTCAAAACCACGTCAGTTTCCATAAAAATTGTTTGTTTAACTTATGCAGGATTACTCGCGTTTAATGATATCGGACACTCCGACTATAGTTTCGGCCAGAGTATTTGATATAATTAAACGTGAGTAATTTCGTATGAGTTAAACAAAATTTTATTGCGGAAACGTTGTTTAAACACGTTTTACTTATGCGGGAATACTCACGTTTAATTATATCGGATACACCGACTATAGTTTCGGCCACTTCCGGTGGTATTCAGTAATATAATTGATACAAAATTATACACTAAAACATATTATTATTATCGAGGTTAAAATAAAACATACATTATATTAACTCCCGACCAAACAATAAAACATTATGTACCAAGTCAAATAAAATAAAGGTATACGTATACATACGTGTGAACTCTGAATATTGTGTTAAATTTACGTCTAATTTACGTTTATTATTAGGCGCATTTGGCACATAAGCTGTTGAAATATGGTGCGTAATTCGTTCCGGTCCTTTATTGTTCCTGGTTGAATGAAAGTTATGTTTTGAGGAACGAAACTGGGGTGATTGTCCCTTAAATTTCACCGGTGGGATATAAAGTACGAGTCGGATCGGAATACCTAATTATTCTAAAAGGTACGTAAATGATATGAAATTACCTACACTTAAGTGTAGAACACTTACTAAAGTGGATGTATGTGTTCTATATATATGTACTACCATCATAAGATTTTGCATACAGCTGAAATTATAATTATATATTATTTTCAAACTTATAGACAGTGGACTTAAGATATTGTAAGGATTCTAACTATATTCCATACATAAGGGAATCAATGAAGCGTCACATTATTTAAGATTATACTTATCTCGTGTGATTCTCTGCTTTTTTACTAGTTGTTTGACCATGGCTCACCTGATGTTAAGTGATGGCGGAGTCGAAGATGGTAAACACACCTAGCCAGGAATGTAACTGGCTATCAAGTGAAGCTGCCGGAACACACTGTTAGGTGCTTGGCGACTGATTTTCAACTTAAGGATGGTAGCTAGCCAGCAGTGTACTAGAAAGTAACTTATCACCGTGGTATGGTCTCCTCACGATGTTTTCTTTCACGTGCAGCTCAAGCCCATCGCCCTTCGGCATGTGAAGCGATTGCGCAATCGATAGATATAAAGATATCGTAAAATGAAATAGACCGAGATAGTGAAAATTGTTTAATGTTTATTCAATCACACATGATTTAGAAATAGTCTAAAGTAGGCTTAGAATGGTTAAACAAACGATAGTGAGTTTTAAAAGCGATCAACGACATCCAAGTAAATTTTAACTAACTAAATGGCGTTGATCCATATTAAGCCACAAAACTATTCAACGATTAAACACTGAGTTATCATCGCTACAAAACTATACGCTATATCTGCTATCAGAACCAATTTCAACGCAATTTCCATTCATTCATTACTAAATTGTCAGAACCTCTCTAACTACTAAGAAATTGAACTAAAATAAAAAGTAATAAACACGACTTTTATCTCTCAATCTACATCACAATAATTTCACAGCAACATTAACCTACAATCCGATAAGCACAGGATTATAAGGAAAGGGTATGCTATACGAAAGAAGGCAACAACAATATTTTTAGTTAAAAAAAAAAACTTTCATCTAGCCAAATTCCTAATCAAAAATAACTAGTAAAATTAACTGCTTCAAAAATAGGATATGTTCTTTTTACAATGCCTTTACTAACTTAACAAAATAAAAATTAATTATTTGTCTTAGTAACGTGACGTGGTTTTGACACAATTTTGTTTTCCTAATGCGGGATTACTCACGTTTAATTTTATCGGAAACTTTGACTATAGTTTCGGCCACATCCAGTGACTTTCATCATGGAGACAATGCTGATAGATACAACGCGCGCGCGGCCTTGTCTTGCTTCGCACAACTCAATCGGAGCTTCCGATAAAATTAAACGTGAGTAATCCCGCATAAGTAAAAGAAAAATGATTTGTCGTTCCTTTTTTAAAGATTTCAGTATTCACGCTATTTTTAGCGTTTTTTAAGATAAGGAGTTCAATAAGCCCCTTTCGTATTAGTATACCATTTCCAAACGACCCCACCATCCGTGTTACTTACATCCACTTTTACGGACAAATAATTTGTTACAACCTTTTTATTAGCGACTACCATGATAAAATCTCCATTTTGTTTGGTTACGACATTTTTCATGCCGATTTGATGACATCGTAAAGTAGTCATTTTTATTTGGACGAAATTAAATATAAGTGATTTAATTACAATCACCATTAGTAATTATTGTTTTTAAACGGTTTTTTGGAGTTAAGTTTTTGTAACTATCAAAATTGATTTGTGTTGATGATTGTGGAACGCTGGAACAGAGAATATGACTAAGGGACAAGATTATACTTTCCTTTTTATCACCTTACGCCACGCTTCATTTTTAAGGTTCCGTACCCAAAAAAAGGTAAAACGGGACCCTATTACTAAGACTCCGATAAATTGAGATATCAACTATCTTATCTCTCAAGTTGGATCAAACTGCACACAGCGTGCAAAATTTGGTTAAAATAGGTTCAGTAGTTGAGAAGTTCATCGCGGACAAACAACGTGACACACAAAGATATATAGATTTTGTAAACAAACGTGTCAACAACTGAATATACTTATTCAAGACCTCAAACAATACCTATCAAAGTGGTTTCACAAATACACAAATTTTACAATTCGATTACATGTCTCGAAGTAAGCTTAACACAGTGTCTGTTTGCAGTAAAACCGCCGTAAAACTGCTTATGTGTTGACTGCACCGATCTCAAGAGTGTACTTCGACCATTTTCAGCCAACAATAGAATTGTTTTTTTTTTAATATATTGACATATTTTATATTGACAATATTTTTATCCAAATGCCAAGAAAGGGTTATGTTTTTCGTGTGTATCTTGTATGTATGTATGTAAATTTATTTATTACCTCATATCTTCCAATCGGCCAAATAGATCACGACAATTAAGGTATTGTTAGATTCGTCTCAATAACCCAACTTTAAAAAAAATAACTAAACTTTTTGAATAGGGTATCTAAATAAAGGTAGTTAAAATTTCAGGGCATCGCCGCTTTCTCAAGTCATAGACATGAATTATCTCTTACCATCAGGAGACCGTCTCGTTCGTCTCATTATATTTGCATATAATATATACATGTATAGAAAGCTCACCTAACTCCAGGGCCCTCTTAATACCCCAAAGTCGATAAAATAACCAAATAGTGTGGCGCGGTGGCATCGCGATCGGATAGAATCCAATTCCTTCGAGCATTGAGGTGTTTTAGATAAGAAATAAGAATGTTTATTTCGCGGTGAGCTCGGGTTTTCAATGAAATTTCTAAGGGAATTGAAAGTATGGTGGCTAAATTCAATTAAAGAGTGCTCCAGGATGCTGCGAAACGACACATATAGATATTATAGATAGTCAATACTTCGGAATAACTGTACGTACTTACATATGATACACAAGTATATATAGTTTACAATTAAAAAAAAAAAAAACTCCATGACTCTAAGCCCAAACACGGCTGGGTTTTAGGTTTAAAGATAAAACTATTCAATCGTTTATGAATATTTTATGGGGGTCAATTTGAAATGTATCCTGTTAAATAACAAGGAGCTGTACCTTCCATCATCAGCTTATTGTATAACTCATAGGAACATAAATAGCGGCACATAAAGAATTATCCACTAACTCCTAAAACTTAAGGAATTATATTTTCCATTCTCAGCTCAGCAACATGAGATGATTAGTACCAGACGCAAATACTTGAATAGTTTTAGAAAATACCTATATAAAACACATTATGCGTCTCTATAAAGTTTGAGGGTTGCCCTCAATTTTTATGGGATCCCATCATCAGGTCCTGACTTAGTGTCAATAAAATAATTTCCCGAATCGGTCCAGGCGTCTTCGAGTAATCGGAGAACACATAAAAAAAGATTACAACGAATTGAGAACCCCCTCTTTTTTTGAAGTCGGTTAACAATAGAAAGATCCACCTGAATTATCACAAGTTTCTTAAACTCTCAGCCATCTATAAGCAGTTCTATTTCATGGCTCATTTAAATCCCGCGCATCACCACATATGAATTATCGAACGGCGAACTCAGCTCAATCTCGAGACAGCAAAGTTTAGTTCTAACACACTCTAAGTTTAACTTCAGGACGGGGTTTTCATCTAGCTCGATGGATCGACAATATCAGACTTACCATCGAGTTACACATCGTAGGTTAAACCCTGTCCTAGACAGGCGGCTAAAGATGCAGTCCACACTGGCCAAGCCGTAAAAGATTTAAATTCGTCGCCAACGTAACTGCATTTTTTTCCCTCTTTCGTCTTAGCATCGCACTCTGTGCATTCTACCAGTTTCAATGTTTCTGTATTTTGTGTACAGTCTTCAGTTTTCAACTTTCTTTAATATTTATAGTCAAAGTCCAGTCTTGGTCAAGTCCAGTCCGTGCCAGTCAAATCTAGCCATGCTTTAGTATAGCGACTTTACTATAAGCTTTGATGGAGTTTTGGAAGCAACACGAAAACTCATGTTTTACCCCATTATATCACTTTCCCACACTCGCACTTGTAATTCGACACTTTAGGAATAAAAAACACTATTTTTATATATAAACACACGAAAAACACTAGTTTTGCAAAAAAAAAACACAGGGGCGACACGACTCGTTCCGCGTTCCCGCCAAAACCCGTAACTGCAGTTGGAAGCCGCGTCAATACGGGACCATAGATAATGCAAAAATGATATATTGACTTAAGTATACTTAAGTATGTACAGAAATGTAATATTTCGCAATGGTTTTGGAGTCAGAACCGTATTTTTTTTTCTTTACATATCGTATTGAGTTCGTTTGAATCTCTGCTCGCAATAGAATACTAGCAAATTTTAAACCAGCTATTACAGTTGTAATAGTGAATCATCCCCCGAATTTGTGGGATGTATTAGAAATTCCGCTCACGAAGCGCCTAGTCGTGCTGTGGCATGTCGTTGAACTTTTCTAGGGTTGTCTAAACTAATTGAATTGCATAGATTAAAAGTACTCAGGGATAGAGTAGATAGAGTAAGGAGTTTTGGCGGGAACAAAACGAAAAGGAAAAACCCATGTCTATTCTATGTTCTATTGTATTTTTTCGAGTGTTATAATTATGTATAAAAATAATGGTGTTTTATTCATAAAGTGCCGAAATCTGGGAAAGTGATAAAATGTGGTGAAACATGACTTTTGGTGTTGCTTCCAAAACTCTATCAACGCTTGTAGTAAAGTCGCCACTACTTTACTAAGGCATGACTTGGACTTGACTGAGAATTACTTTGTGTGACTTACATTTTCATGATAAGTATACGTGAAAATTTCGAAATACTTGACAATGGCAAATGCACAAACTGTGACGCAAAAAGCAAAGAAGAAGAAACTAGCCACAAATTGTTGTCACGGTTACCGTTGGGAAAATAGGATGTTGGGGCACTAAGCCTAATGTTTTCTATTCAGAAATAGGACACATATAAGGCAGAAGACTGGTAATTGGTCAGGTCAACGAGAAAAGACCACGCGGTCGCTCACTTACTCGTTGGTCAGACATAATAAAGACGCTCACAGGCCAAGAAACACGTGGAACATGTGGAAGAGCATGGTACACTGAGTGATCAACATTTAAAACTGTACACGACCTTCAGCAATGAAGATGCCAATTGAGAAGAAGGCAGAAGACAGACGAATCTTACACTTCCTATCTAAAACGAAGGTTAGCCCTTGCTCTCGTCCATAGTTATAGGCACCTTTAAACCGGGTACGGTTAGAGGTGGGTTTTACAGAGTTACAAGCTCGGTGAGTACTTAGCCGAAAAGGGTCAAAGCGGCGGACGTTCGTTAAGCTGAATTACAATCCGGCTTTACATTAACGCGCAGTAATACAAAACGATTCTGTTTTTTAAAATGGCTAATCGTTGTGTGGTATGAAGGATTTTACAATTTGACTGCGACATTTACATGCTACAAAAAAACGTTAATAGAAAAATGTTTTAGGCGACAACACAAAATATAATCCAACGCGGGAAACGAACCTACTCATTATACATATGAGCACTGTAAGATAATATTGCAAATAGAGGCCCCGTGCCTAGCTGTGGGACAGTTTATAGAAAAAAGACCTGAATTTAGCCAATTGTTTATAGAACAGTCGAAATTACAGGGCTGTTGAGACTAACCATCAAAAGACTCAAAGCAATGAGCGCCAAAGCAGTGATGTCCTGAACTTTGTTTTACTACACAAATTTCTGTGTATCGTTATCTCTTACCACCAGGAGAGCGTCTCGTTCGTCTTATTACTTTTACATTAAAAGAAATAAAAAGTCTTATAAAAAGATCAAAGCGACATTTCCTAAAATGAGCATTCCGTATTGCTTATGCTCGCATAAGCAATATCTACCGCTATAAAGGCAGTGTAAATAAATAAACATTTTGCGAGTGACAACCCTGTACATAGTTGACCACAATACGCGGCGTAGGTTACAGTGATGCTCTCCGAAGTTACTGCTCCTAATGAATAAAATAAGAAAACTCCGTTGAACTCTGAGAACATTTCGAGGACTGTAGATGTGGATGTTTACTTCTTGGCCCGAATCGCTGTGTCCAGCAGTAACGGTGATGACGTCAGTCTTTAGTCGTTTACAACGCAGGGAAATTTGCAAATTAAATTTATTTTTGTTTGTTGTTGTCAAATTATTTTTAACTTCAGACGCAAACGGTATTGTATATTTTACGTGTGTATCTGTGTGTCTGTCAGTAGCGTTGTAGTTTCGAAACGGCTGAACCGATTTTGATTTAGTATTTTTTTGTTTGATAGTTGACTTGTGAAATGTCTTTAGTTATGATTCAAAAGATATGTTCAGGTGTTAAATGATCTTGTTTTAAGCTTCTACAGTTACGGTCGAGTCTAAAGGGTCTTTTAAACGAGTCGGGAGTTTTTAAAATTTGTATTTGTTATATATACATGTGAATTTTTAAATTATCGAATATACACAGATCGTAAACAAGTAAGTTGTCTCGTTTTCACGCGTGACATTCCACGTTAGAGAGATTTCAACAGAACATTTTAAGCATTGATTAACGCGTTCGTGTTTTTATTACTCGCGGATAAAAAATTGCAACCCAGTTCCTGTATTCGCGGCAAAATATTTCATTATTCGCGGATGCAATCGGTAAACAGAAAAGGATTCGGTGTCATTTATTAACGTATCTTTTGAGAATATATGTACTGTTGGTAAGTGCCAAGGCCGCTTTTGTACAAGATGTAACCGAGTGGACTAATTTCCAACTAAGAGTGAAGGTTTACGTATGGCAAATGAACTTTGTGATTTCTTCATGAATATTGATCCATCTACGGAGAGGACGCTTATTTTTAAACGGCAAATTATTAACACTACAGCCCAATATCAATCTGAACTTAAAGACCTTTTGAAAGCGACAAGACACGAAAAATAACGCTTAATTTTAATTGCGAATTTCTCAATAAATTGATTTTATTTTCATTCAAATTGGTTTTATTTTGGAACCTCAGAACGTATTCCCTATGATTCTATACTAATTACCATTCCATATCCATGGTTTCTGTATGTGCGACATATTTATGGAACGTACAATACCCCGCGAATAAAGAGCTTTTACTGTACAAAAAATAATACTTATCGTGATATACTTTTGTTGTTACATTCAACCTGCGATCATTTTCGTTTCAAAGCGGTTAGGAACAATACACAACGAATACAATAACATTTATGATTAACGTGAGAAAAATTACTGTTATTTTTTTAAACATGAAAATTATACCTTTGTCATAATGCCCATCACGAAGACGAACAATTCTCATACATTCATGCAACATACGAACATTCTGTTTAGCTTTTTACTCGTGAAATATTTGTTCTGGTAAATTAAACAAACATTGACTGCCCTGTTGGCTCATTTGATAAAGGTCTGCTTCAAGATATGAAGGGTGTGGGTTCGATTCCCACTCGTACTAACATTTGTGTAAGGAACATAGACGTTTGTTCTGTGTCTGGTGTTCTGTATGTATTAAAATTATGTACTCGTATGACATATGGTTTGGTGTTATCAATAAAAGATTTGTATTTGTATTTACAAAAAGAAAGGTATATAAGTATTCTACCAGTTATCTGGATCCTATAGCACAAGCTTTGCTTAGTTTTGACAGCCCTGTTGGCTCATTGGGAGTATGTCTGCCTGGGCTGTAGGGCGTGGGTTCGATTCCCGCCAAGGACAAATGTTTGTTTGGTATAAACAAATATTTGTTCTGTGTCTGGGTGTTCTATATGTATTATAAGTATGTATTTACAAAAAAAAAAAGTATTTATGTATTCTTTCAGTTATCTGACTTCCATCACACAAGCTCTGCTTAGTTTGGGGTCAGATGGCGCTGTGTAAAAAACAAAAAAAAAAAGTTTGGGGCTAGATTGCTTTGTGTGAAATATAAAACTATATTTATTTATTCATCCCCTTTTTAGTTTATTTATGTTTTCATAAACAAAAACATAATTCAAACCTTTATGTATGTCGTCGAAACTGTCCATTTAACAAATGTCAATTGGTATATTGCGTTGTCCACGGGTTGTCCATCAGAGAATGACTTTTTGCTATTAGTGTTATTGTTGTATTTTGTATAAAGTATTAGTTAGATTGGGTAAAAGATTAGCGGGTAGTTTTTCATCACCGACCCTTATGGGAAAATGGATAAATGAAAAGTGCTTTTAGGCCATTTTAAGTTAATTGTTTATTGAATGTTTCAGAAAGATAACGTTATAACAATCGCACACAAATAATAAAACCAACGAATTATATTTATGTACATAGAATAGAACTTCAGAACATTGAAATGTGGCAGAGTGCCTAATGTTCGAAACGTGTTATCTAGTACGTAGTACATATTATAAAACAAAGGCGTCCGCCGTGTTTGTTTGCGATAAACTTAAAAACTACTGAAAGGAATATCATGGGAGTTTCACTAATAGATAGAGTGATTCATAAGGAATGTTTAGGTATATAATTTGTCAAAGTTTTGTGTAAATATGGTTGAAATATGATAATAGTTGGAAGTGTCGGAAAAAGTCCAGCCACCTGGGAGCTTTTATCGAAAACGCTGCCTAATCCTTTTGAGAAATTCTGTTAAATTTCACGCGAACGAATTCGCGAGTAACAGCTAGAAGATTAATAAAAATAAGTGAGAAACTTACTATGTGTACGACTAAACGGTTAAAATAGTTTTGTTAAATTTTGTTATTAAAGTTTTGTCGTGTGTTTTTAGCAAAGAGAAATACTTTTAGCGTTCTAATTGGGAGTTTCTAATAAGAACGTAGGACACTGTGTAGTACCCGCATATCATAGATAGTTCTTTAAATTGCTGTTAAGTTAATTAAATTTAAATTCTCATCACTATTGTAACTGAAAAGACTGTTAAGCGGAAATAAACTAAATATATATGTACCTTGAACATTCAAAATGAACTTCCGCAAAGTAACGCCTCAATCAATCAATTATTATTACATGTAATTTATGAATAGTTTTACCAATACTCGCCACGCTTGGCAGGCGGGTTGGCGAGCGTAGTTAGGTGTGATTGTTCAAGGAAGACGCTGCTGCCCATCTTCCGGATTACATCCCTTAGCCGACTCTTACCGCAACCACGGGTAGAGAGGGTGCGGTACAATTCTTACGCCGGCATCACCACGGCAATGTAATATACAATTTACTTTCTTAACTTAATTTTGATCAAATGTATTTAAAAAGTAAAGTCAAAGTAAATACTTATACGAGATCAAATCTACACCGCGAAATCTAAAATTTAAATTTCCATGTTCGGAAAACGGTTTCATGTTTCCCTAAAATATTCAGAACGAATAAAAAAATCTGAGTAGTCCATTTTGTAAAATTTGCAATTCCGTCTCGCAATGCTAAAGGGTTTATTAAAATACGACAGGCATGAACTTTCAAGTTATGCTAACTCAAAATCGTGAATTAAGACTGAAAACTATGATGACTATATCTTTTTTATATGGTTGACAAGCTAGATGTTTGACTACAGCTCACCTAATGTTAAGTGACGGTGTGATCAAAAATGGCAAAGCACACTTACCCTGAAATGGAACTGGCTCTCAAGTGAGGCTGTCGGAACACACCGTGCTTAGCAGCAAATTTACAACTTCATTATAGCTCAGTCAGTCGAGTACCCTAAGACTATGATATGGTTTTCTCACGATGTTTTCCTTCACCGGCAACCCAAGCTCATTGTTGGGGTTTGAACCCACACTCTTTGGCGTGTGAATCGACCGCTGTAACCACTGAGCTATCGTCGTTACAAATCTTTAGTTTCTGTCCCTTTGCTTTTATCGAGTTTTTCATTTCGCCCGTTCTTTATTTATTGTGGATAAATAACGTTCTCGTTTGAGCACCAAGAAAATATTTGGTCAAAGAAAAAGTAAAAGAAGTTTAGGATTCACATTGTAAGACTTCCTTGGACATTTTTTTAAATAGCTGTAACATAAAAATGTGACAGAGTGGCAATAACAGAAATTAGAAATTCGTGAGGAAATAAATCAATCAACCTTGACAAAAACTAATTTTGCCCTTAATTTTATCTTAACTTTTTTTAGAATATTGGGAATTATCAATTCTCTGTCATATTGCTTACTAGCGGCCCGCTCCGGCTTCGCACGGGTATAAACCTCAAAAATAACAGTATTTCTCCACTATTTAATGGATGTTATTATACATATAAACCTTCCTCTTCAATCACTCTATCTATTAAAAAAAAACGCATCAAAATCCGTTGCGTAGTTTTAAAGATTTAAGCATACATAGGGATATAGGGACAGAGAAAGCGACTTTCTTTTATACTATGTAGTGAAGTGATGCGACTGCCCTGTTCGCTTATTGGTAAGATATCTGCTGCAAGAGCTGGCGAGCTGAATGGCTGGCTGGTTGGGCGTGGGTTCGATTCCCACCAGGACAAATATTTATTTGACAATAAATGTTTGTTCTGTGTGTATTATAAGTATGCATTTACAAAAAAAGTATGTAAGTATTCTATCAGTTATCTGGTTCCCATCTTACAAGCCTTGCTTAGTTTGGGGCTAGATGGCACTGTATGAAATGTTCTACGATATTTATTTGATAAAAAAATTGTAATTAGATTATGAATAACTGGATATGACAAATGGATTATATTTTGCTTTTAGTTAAACTATATGAACCTACATTAAAAAAAAAAACACATTCTTCCTGATTTTAACCAACAATATGGCTTAGGATGTAGCACTCTTACCTTGAAGGCATCTACTCTAGACATCCATTATGTACTTTTTGGGTACATTCTTGCCTTGCGAATAAAACATTGTGGAAAAAGCTTGAAAAAAAGCTTGGAAAATTGGTGTAAAATTAGTTGCTTGAATAATCTCTCCATTTATTTTTACACTGAGTGGTTTTACATTCGTATAATTCGGCAAATTTCGAAAGCATTGTATCGTTAGAATGTGATTAGGAAATTCCAATAGGAAATTACTAGTTTGTTAACAGTCCAAGAATAGACCTTTCAAATGCGGTATTTCCTTGACGAGATAATGTAATTCCGTAATTACGAGGAACATTAGTTGGGAGGAATGTTGGGATGGGAATTTAATCTTTCTAAATTGGGATCAAGGTGTTATTTTCAAAGACAATACAAATTGTTGGACGACATCTGATCGTAGAATTAATGCATAATAGGTGCCTTACATTGAAAAAATATAGATTACTAGCTGCGCCTAGCGGTTTTACCCGCGTGGTGATGTTTGATGATGATAAAAAATAACCTATGTCTTATTCCAGGGCCTAAAGTATCTACGTGCAAAATTTCATCCAGATCCGTATAGCCGTTCAGGCGTGATTGAGTAAGAAACATCCATCCATCCAAACTTTCATATTTATAATATTAGTGAGATATTAGTGAGATTTATAATATTAGTGGGATGGGATAAAGGTTAACGGTATGACGTCATTTCATTTCAATTCTTGAAAATTATATTTGACAAAAATATTTACCTGACAATTATATTTGATATAATATGCTTAAGATTTTTTTTTTCACGATTTTAGAGTTGTGTTCTTAGTAAAAAATGATTGAGCCATTGCTTTACTATAGTTATAACTTTTATATAGGCTCGACCATAAAATCGCAAAAATAGAATCTGTTGTTCTATACATTTGGTCAAGGGTCAACGAACTTTTTCCATGGAACCGCTGTTTTTTTCACGATTACAGAGTAAAAGTTGCTCATTGTAAAAGTTGACTCATCATTGGGAACAACTTTTACTGAGGTTCATTTATAACCCTCATTCGGCTGAGTAGGTACCCTGTGTATGATGATAGAGTTATGGACACATTCGTATGTTTATATCTAGTTACATTTGTCTATTTCAGTGTTCGGAGAATATTGCAATCTCAAACAAAGCATTGTCGAAACGTCTTCCGTGTAACAAAAGAGAATATTCAAGAAAAAGGGAGAACCCTCACAGGGCGAGTTATCATTACTCTTTCAGCTCAATTTGGTCGTTCCATTAATCCGAAACTAATTTATTAAATGGACCCCTGGAGATTGCTTCGTATTTCACTGTATCTGGACAGTGTGATGCAGAGAAGGAATCACACAATATAGTTACGTAAGAAATACTATTAAGTGATAAGTGTTACTCCTTCTTTAGAGGTCGTCCAGCTCGCTGGGTTGGCGATATAATAAAAAAAAAACAGGTAGCTACAAGGAAAGTAATGAAATAAATCACAACGAAATATTTTCAAATAAGAGTTAGTAAGATATTATCATACACATCTGTTCATAGCTGATAATGTTGATCGCATGACTAAAGCATAGGAAAAAATAATAAGTAAGAGTCATTAAATATAAAAAAATTAAAAGTAAAACACATAAAAATGACATAAAATAAAATCAAACACGAATATAGAATCTTAATTGTGTCAAACTGAGCAAACATGCTACCAACTGTAAGGCAGTTTGTAGTACTTTGCCTAGAATACCTACATCATCATCATCATCGGCTGGCTAACTACCAAATTGAAAATCTGCCGCCAAGCATCTAACGGTGTGTTCCGGCAGCCTCACTTGCGAGCCAGTTCCATTCCAGGCTAGGTGTGTTTACCATCTTCGACCACACCGCCACTTAAAATCAAGTGAGCTGTGATCAAACACCTAGCCTGTCAGCCATA
Organism: Biston stratarius; assembly: GCA_950106695.1. Lineage (NCBI taxonomy): Eukaryota > Metazoa > Arthropoda > Insecta > Lepidoptera > Geometridae > Biston > Biston stratarius. The sequence goes on along the minus strand of OX467115.1, from coordinate 23,515,758 downwards.
AATAACAAAGTATGTATTAACAAAAAAAAAAGTATATAGGTGAGTATTCTGTCAGCTATCTGGTTCCCATAGTAAATACAAGCTTGGCGTAGTTAGAAGGCAAGTGACAATTTTTTTTTTAAACCCACGACTCCAGCAGCGCCCTCTGAGAGTTGTCACCGTAACACCTATCTAAGAACATGCACCAATCAAACCCGATTCCATAACTGAAAACTGCATCAAAATCGGACTAGTAGTTTTGGAGAAAAATGGCAACATGGATTTGCACAAACAAACATCCTCTCACTCCAAACGCATATACCCTCTCCGTTGCGTAGTGGGTAAAAAAATTCCCAGTATATTTAATAATTCAATTAGTACCAATAGCCAAAATGTAAAAGTTAATAATGGGCACAGACCCGGAATTCCTTAGAATTGTAACACTATCAAATTAAAAAAAATAAACCTTTTAACAAAGCCAACTTTTTTTCAAAATCACGTAACTTTACGTACTGTGTTCCGGCACTAATATGCCTCAACATTATCGTAAGAAAACAGGACAAGTAAGAGAATATCGGCAAAATAAGTCAGGTGTCCAGTGAATAGGAAATTGTTTGTGGCGGTTCTATTATTTCCCTCATCGTTATGTACCCTGATTGCTATGGTAAAGTTTCACACGATGTTCTACCTGGTTTTGTGCCTAAAAACTTTGAGGTTCGCTCGATTAATTTTGTTTATGAAGCAGAAAATCATTTGTAAAACCAGCTATGCTTGGTGGATTAAAAAAATAACGTTTTTTTTAATATACAGCTTAATTCATGTTAGATGACGGTGTGGACGAATATGGTAAAGACACTTAACCTGGAACGGGAATTGGCGTTCAAGTGAACACACAACAAAATAGATAAAGTTTATTAGCAGTCAGGCGTGGGTTCGATTCCCACCCAGGACTAACTTTTAAGTGATTTATTCTAGTGCCTTGGTGTTATATATGTAACGACCTACTCCGGCTTCGCTCGGGTGCAATGTAGATACTACACAAAACCTTGACAAATTATATACCTAAACCTTCCCCAAGAATCACTCTATCTATTAGTGAAACTCGCATGAAAATCCGTTCAGTAGTTTTTAAGTTTATCGCGAACAGGCAGACAGATGCAACGGACGACTTTGTTTTGTAATATGTAGTGATATATGACCGCCATTTCACCTGACGTTAAAAAAAGATGCTAAGATGGTGCAAGCTTGTCAAGAAGATACCGATTTACTCTTGACTTGAAGACAACCAGATTGTATCACTCAGGCATTCCACTGTTTAGCGGTTAATATACATATATCTAGTTCTAGAAAGATAAATTGTCTGCCTAACGTACTGACTAATTAGTAATTAACCTTCGCTTTGTCTAGCCTTTGGTTTCATTGTTTTGAAGTAAGTTTTGTGATATAAATCGTCGAGTTAGTGTTTTACATGATTTTGAGCTGGGAGTTTACTAAGCTCAAAAGGGGTCTTTATTTTATTTTATTACTAGTTGTGCCCCGCGGTTTCGCCCGCACTAGATGCCTACGTCATAGTAGCTTTATGCATGCAAAGTCTCAGCCCGATCGGTTTAAAATTGACAAAGTTTCATACAAACTTTCATCCTCTATTTTATCTCTTGGGGGTAGAATTAATTAAAATCCTTTCTTAGCGGATGCCTACGTCATAACATCTACCTGCATGCCAAATTTCAGCCTGATCCGTCCAGTGGTTTGGGCTGTGCGTTGATAGATCACTATGTCAGTCAGTCAGTCAGTCAGTCACCTTTGAGTTATATATATTTAGATTATGAACAACTTATACTTAGAGCACAACTACAAAATAAAATTATTATTAAGTTCCCTTGATGTTCCCGTTGTCCGCTGACTCAATATATGGAGCTTTTTACCTGACTGCCAAGGAAGGGTTAATTAATTAATTTAATATGGTCGAAGATGAAGCACGCAGACATAGGAGATACCGTAAGAGGTAATAGACTAAAATACGTTTGATCTAGATGTATAAATGGAAAAAGTACCTTTACTTACAAGTAACTTAACTACAAACTTACACGTATGGGAGGAATAAAGCAGATTAATAGAATAAAATTGACAGCATTTATAAGCATTAGAGGTTAGACAATGATATTATCAGCATTGGTACAGCCGCCCCTTTGATGTCTTGTGATTGGTGAATATTTAGGGTATGAACGCACCGGAAATACGCAATTTTATTCCGGTACGACAAAAACCTGGCAAGGCAAATGCCGAAGTTTTTTGCAGGTGCTCGGAAAAAAACCTGCATTATAGTGTATATACTTATGGTTATATTGAAACGATGATGGTCGAGGTGAAAACTTACCTTCTTTATAAAGTCGGTTATAAAAGGCGTCGTCTTAACATTAACATTACATAACAACACAAAAATTAACATTAACAATTTTGTATTGATTGGATAGAATGTTATTGTACTATTAAATTTTGAATTTATTGAATTGCCATCTGTTAGAAATCCAAAGAGTTAACATCGCTGCAACAGAACTAAATTCAATACTCAAATACATCGTAGTTAATCTACTTACCTAATACTAGACGACATGACTAGAATCAGGTTGTAAAATAACAACGGTCTTAAAAATGATTACCCGTTAGAAAAACTACGCGAGCCCTCACAAATCTCAGCTTTTTGCTAGTAAATAATATGTTTTTACTTACATTTTCTTTGCATTTTATTATTTACTCAAATAATAAGATCATATCGATAGCAACTATGTGCAGCACTGCGCCCGCCCATAAGACCCATTGGTGGGAGAGAGAGCGAAATACTTTCTGCACTGCTCCCACGTTTTACGACCCAGTTTGCAGCAAGTGAAAAACAGTACTATAGTAAAAGTTTTGTCGAGATTAACTGAGAAACAAATCTCGTTGCGGCTTAACCTTTACGTGCCAATCAGGACTAATCTGTGTACCTTGCGCCTAAACCAATACACTTTCAGATATAAATTGACGTCATTTTCGGATGAGAAGGTACAATAGGGTAGTGCCGAATCATAATAGAATTTCATTTATAAGTCACGGCCAATAATGTTAGAGCTAGAAAATAAACATTTCTAAGAACCACACCATAAATATAAATAGCTAACAAATGAATTGACCATAAATTATTTTACTAAGGAAACTGACGTGGTTTTAACACGATTTTGTTTTACTTATGCGGGATTACACACACTTAACTATATCAGATACTGCGGCTATAGTTTCTGCCACATCCGATGGCCTTCTTCAAGGAGACAGTGTAGAGTACAACGCGCGCGCGGCCTCGTCCGAAGTAAAGACTATTTATTAGAATATATAATTAAACGTGAGTAATCCAAAAGTAAAACATAAATTGTTTTGTGGTCAATTTCTGTTATAGGTGCATGCTATATGTTTGACCACAACACACCTGATGTTATGTGACGGTGTGGTCAAAGATGGTAAGTAAATCTAGCTTGGAATGGAACTTACTCTCAAGTAAGACTGCCGGAATACACCTTTAGAATCATGGGACAGATTTTCAAGTAACTAGCCAAGTACCATAAAATACTTACTACTTACATACTCCGTTTTAGTTTTACTTGTAAGAAATATAGATTACGGGATTACTGACGTTTAATTTACTCCGACTATAGTTTCGGTCACATCCGGTAGCCTTCGTCAAAGCGCGCGCGGCCTCGTCTTGCTTCGCACTGTTACATACCCTGTGTTCTTTGTTTGTGACTGTCATAATGTTATATATTCGCCAAATTAATCAATGTAAACCGAAGCAACGTAAAGCAATCTAATTTACTTGAACACACTGAATAACTCATGCGCGCAGTAACTCTATGTCAATCAATACGGACAGATAAATTTCAGAGCATCTGAACACAATTACAAATTCATGTAACAATTACTCAATTTCACTTGACATGAACAGAGAAATCACACCAGTAAGTAAAAAGTAGGCTAGATAAATTAATTTAAGGGAACTTGTTTCAATTCTCTAATATATACGCTGAGGACGCTCTGTCTTGATAGAATGAACTGGAAGTCACTCTAAGTGAAAAGCCAAAATCTTTGGGTGGCGTTGACAGGATTTTTTAAGTTGACAGTTTGACAATAAAAATGTGTACTACGTGTAGTAATAGGAGGATTTTGTTTCTTGATCTACCATAGAGAAGATTTATACTCTATGCTAGAATCAATTGTACCTCGACTTCTCTGATTCCATTATAGAGTATATCTTACTGTAAGACGGAATCTTTTTTATCTTATCTCATAAACTCCACCATATTAATAATCTACACTGTGACGGAAGCTCTTGTATAGGTACCTGGTACATATAGATTTCTTAGATTTCGCCACAGAGAAAACATATGCTTTATGACAAAATCTCATGCAACTTGATCTTCTAAATTATACCATCGAGATTATATACTGATAGTGGAATCTATTGTTGATCTTTTAGATTCCACCATAAGGATTAAGATTAAGATATATTTTTTTTCTAATCTCAGATTACTGTCGTCTCAAAGTGAGTGGTATACTATAGCTAGTTTTTTTGAACCAATAACGTTATTCAAGGATTTTTAATACTACTAACGCCATATGTTAGCGTATTAAGATAAAGAGTAACTACCACTACCCACCATTAGATGTCTTTTTTTAATGAAATCAAGTCATTAGTTGAATTATAATTACTTAAGTCAAATGTACAATGACAATGCATTGTGTATTGACAATTTGACGACATCTGGTGGTGAGTAGCCAGTAGCGCCCTTGAACATTTTTGTTAATCCCATAGGAACCTACCATGAGTGTTTAAAAAAAATACTCTATATAATTATCCAGATAATAAACTATATCTGTGCCAAATTTCATCAAAGTTCGTTCAGTCGTTTTTGCGTGATTGAGTAACAAACATCCAAACATCCAAACATACAAACTTTCAGCTTTATAATATTAGTAGGATAGTTTCGGCCACATTCTTAAATAAGGCTCTCTGATGTAGCCGAAACTATAGTCGGAGTATCCGACGTTACTTAACATGAGTAATCTCGCAAAAGTACAACATAAACTTATTCCTTGATATAATTAACTGTTAACATTAATAGTAATAAGCAAATATTTGAAACCCTCAGCGCGAAATAGAAATGGATATACATTTTGGTGACTCACCTTCGAGTTTTAACTCACCATCGCGAATCGTACTAGTAACTTGATAAGACTTGGCATTTCAAATTGCTTTAGAGCGCAACTTGTAAAAAGATGCAAAGAAAATGCTGCTAATCAAATAACTAAATAGAGTCTAAATTCGTATTGCAATTTGTTTAACAGTTAAGGTAGAATTGATCCCATGTTCGAGGGTGGCGTGTTACACGCAACCGATGTTGCATAGAGGAATTGCCGCGTCGCAGTTTGATGTCGGCCAATATAGATTCTGTTATGGCGATATACGCAATTATAAAACTTTTTTGTTTGCATTTGCGGTCTTTAATCGATCTTAATGGTGCTGGGTGGTCTTAATAGCTCGGCTGTGTTGTGCTGGGGAAATAGTGATTGTAATCTAAGTCTAAAGCGAGAATAGTCGTGATAAACACACTTATTATTGATACACTTAATCCTGCAGATAAATTAATGATCACGATTCTTAGAATTTTTCCGCGCAAACGCTAGAAATGTCCTCCCTTTGTAGGTATTTCCATAGTAACAACATGAAACATTAAAAAGGACTTTTTCGCATTATCAATTTTTTTAAGGTTACGAGGTTAGGAGATTGCCCACAGCTTACCTGATGTTAAGTGACGTTGTGGTCGAAGAGTGTGAACACATCTGGGGGCCTAGTCAAAGTAACATTCGAAATTCGATAAGCTGAAAATTTGCCGCCAAGCATCTAACAGCGTGTTCCAGCAGCCTCACTTGAGAGCCAGTTCTATTCCAGGTTAGGTTTGTTGGCCATCTTCGATCACACCGTAACTCACCATCAGGTGAGCTGTATTTAAACACCTGGACTGTCGACTATGAAAAAATTACCTTTCCGAATATACCTCGCAAACAAAGCGAGTAAAAACTAGTTCCCAATAAATCATAAAGTGTAAATAATTTAATATCGCTGAAGTCAAAGAATAAAAAAATATAAGTTATATTTCTCTTTGTAACTTTTAGGGCTTAGTACATAAAAGACTTCTGCAAAATTTCAGACAGTTTCAATTGCTCACTGAATCACCTTGAAGTCACCCTTCAATACAATTTCACAATTACTCAAGCTCAGAGTTCTAAGAAAGTTTAAACAATGTAGGGTACAATGTTCACTTTTAACCATCGACATAACATTCAATAGATTTCTTATCATAATCATTTTCAGTACACATATTGGCTCAAATTATTTGTTTTTGTATTTATTTGGCAATTTGGTCATTTTTTATTCAAACGGTAGATTGTAGTCATTAATTTAGAGGTTATTTAATGAAAGTTAATATTCGATATTTTTTTAAGTAAAAGTAGACGATCTATATGTTTTCCTGGTGGTGGTGGATGGTAGTGGTATTTATACTTAAGTACATAATTTTAAAATCGTAGGAATTATGCCAGTAAAATGCTTTAGGTATCTAAAACTAGCACAAAGGGGTCATCAAAGTTACGTTCTCAATCAGACCAAACATAATTTAATATACACAAAACACACAAAGGCTATTGTCGCCAATAAGCCTGATATTGTCGGCTGGGCCCAACGCCGGAATGTGCTCGTTGACTTCACTATCTTATATGACGAGAATCTCGTGAAGACCGAGAGGAACAATCTCAACAAGTATCTTGACTTGACTCACGAGATAACCGCCTTGAGGGCTGTTGTCTCTTGAAGAGCGGTCATGGTGAAGAGCCTTATAGCGAAGAGCCCCGATCGACACCTATAGAGATTCTTGCTAGGCGGTTCGGTCAAAGGTCAGATACATGTCAGTTGAGAAACAGGCAGCTTGGGTCCTGCCCCCTGCCGGCGGTACTCTAGACATTTTATATTATTTATTATATTATATTTTAAAGAAATTAAGTAAGAAAATAAATAAATACGAATTTAGACAAGAGTTTAAATGTTTATAAGTATTGCTGATCTAGATGCATTGTCTATAAGACAGTCAGTCGTTGCTTTCTGCGATTTCAATCGATGCCCGATGAAATGTAAGATAATGGTATAAAAGGAAACTTGTCAAAAGTTCTATGGACTGCATTTATAGAGATGATGAATCTCGTTCCGATTATAATTTTTAGTTTCACAAAGGATTTGATCACGAAATTGACTCTGGCACACTTTAGAAGGAATTATTTAAAACTAAAAGCTTTGTCAAATACAGCGCATATTTAATAATACAATTTATTGGAGTAAAAATTTACAGGGAACACTTTTACAAGCAGTCTTCTGATGGTAAGAGATAACGCCTGTCCAATCTGTCCATTACATCGCTACCAAAGACTTTGAGTAACCAAACAATGTCCAAGGTCGCTACTTGTCACTTTGAGACATACGATGGTTAGTGTTGTATTTACAGTAAGATTACCAAAAAGGCTATTTATTGTCTCGGAAAATTTGGTTTATTCGAGATTCGGTTTGTTAATAATATTTTAAACGAGTTGTCGTATCGCTTACTTACTTACACGACAAATGAGATTTAAAAATATTTTACATTTATAAAGTATTTTTTAAGTATTTTGCTGGGCTTACCATCATTTCTTGCTTGATATTTTTATTTAATGTTAAAAAGGTTTATTTTGTGTGATATAAAGCAAAATAACCTCGCCTGATGTTAAGCGAAGATGTGGTCTACGATGGAGCACGCTTACCTAAACGAAACCGATTCGCTCGCGATTTGAAGGTACCAAGACTGTATCAATCGCGGAACACCCACTCAAGCAGCAAATTCCAATGTCTCATTTATTGCATTACTGGTTAATAAAACATTCTGTGTATAAGATATTTGCATTCCGAATTTCACAAGTTCCAAATGTCTATCTGTTACAACGTGAAGAACTATTAAACATCCACAAAACAACTTTCCCATGAAATAATGTTGTTAGTGTCATTTGTAAATAGAGTTACATACTATGCGATATTATAAGTAGGTATACTTCTTCTTAAAAATTATGCGTTAAGAGAATTGAAAAAAGCTGTTGAAAAAACAGAAATCGGTTCCTATTTAACGGAGAAGTACCGACATACATTTCCTTTTACTGTTGACAAGCTAGGTGTTAGACCACAGCGCACCTGATGTTAAGTGACGGTGTGGTCGAAGATGGTAAACACGTTTAGCCTGGAACAGAACTGGCTTTTAAGTAAGGTTGCCGGAACTCGGAACACACTGTTAGCTTGGCGGCAAATGTTCAACTTGAAGGTGGTAGCTAGCCAGCCGATTACTAGAAAGTACCCTACCACCATGCTATGGTTACCTCACGATGTTTTCGTTCACCAGAAGTTCATGCTTATTATTAGGGTTTGAACCCATAAACCAAACAACCTCATTCCTGTCGGATAAAAATATTAACTATATAAATCCATAAAACACGTTTTTCTACCTAAGTTACTATTTAAAGCATTGTATACTTAGGGCTTAGTTGTCATTTGTCATAATAGTTTTAGAGAGTAAACACTATCGCCCCAATTAAGCGCTCCCCCATAACCCCTTCTTGCCAGCCGATCTATAACTAGAATTAGCATACAGATTGGAAAGTTGGAGATGAAGCGCTTGGGATCTTCGGTAAAACTGAGGATAACCTTTTTGACGTAAAACTTTTGATTTTGATTGGTAATTGAAATTCTTTACCAGCATCAAGGATTTTAATATTTACAAGTACTGATTGATAAATCAAGTAAAATAACAGTTACGTTTAGTCGTATCCTATTAAGGTAGTGGCAATTTTACTAGAAGCTTCGATGAAGTTTTGAAACAAGAAAAGACGTATTACATTTTATTTCTTTTTCATCGAGGCTTCACAACAGCATCTACAATAATGAAAATACCAATTATATTTATCACTTAAGAAATGACAAATGTGTTGCTTGTTCAAGGAAGCACAACACGCAATTTTTAAATTCAAGACAATAAAATAAAATCAAAACCAAAATTGAAAACAAATTAAATTTAAATTGAAAATCATATTCACTTGCAATCATAATTAAAAAAATTAAAATCAAAATTAAAACTAAAATTATAAATTAATTTACTATAGTTATATTATTTTGCAAATCATGTGTTTTTTCCGAGTATTGATGTATCTATACATACCTAATTAGTTAATGTATAAACACCACTTATATACTCGGAAAGAAATACAAGTTTTGGAAAATAATATAACATGTTTTTTTTGCGTTAATCATCTTCAGCACGTAATCGCTCACTGCTGCATAGGCCTTTCTCCTTGTACTCTACTCGTCCCGATCTTGTACCCATCTTGTCCAAGTTCGACCCACGATTTTTGTTATGTTTCCGGTTTTTCTAACTCGGTCGATAATTCTTAAAATATTGGAAGAAATAGAAAAACCGGTTCATTAAATGGGTCATAAATCGTAAACGGTAAGTTTTACAGAAAAGTTTACAGGAAATAAAAGATGCGAAATTTTATTTTCTACAATAATGGTTTCAATAAATTTTGCCCTAAAGTGCATAGTTTCCGAGATATCGGCCAAAAACTTTTTTTCAAGATGACGCTTGAAGCTCCTCCTGGATCTGTCAACATTTTGTGGTTTTATGCTCAATAAGTGACTCTAAACCATATAAAAAAAAAAATTGGATCGGAAATTTAGTGCGAGGTTAAATTCTATTTTTACTGGCCTACACATCTTACTATGGAAACTGACGTGGTTTTAACAATTTTTGTTTTATTTATGTGGTAAACTATAGACGGAGTTTCTAATACATCAGCGGAATTTGATAGTTCGCAGGGTCTTAATTAAAACGACACTCTTGGCCAACAATTTATAACTCTTCCAAATACACATCCCAATAGTCCCTACCCTCCACTCCAAAGTCCAATATCTATTAATTACTAAAACAATACTGAGTGAGCTCTCAGAGCAATTTGCAGCTTTGCTCGGTACTGAAACAATTAGCGACCCGGCCAGAGCCCTTGAGAATCTTTGATGCGTCATTTTGAAATCCTAAGGTGCTCTTAAGATCTTTCTCGTTGTACTTGGGACCCTTAAATGTTCAAAGGCGACAAGATTTGCAGTTTTCGATCCCTGGAGTTGTTTTACAGTGTTGATTATTAATGTACACGCGCCAAAAAGCCAAATGAAATGTTTGCTTCTACTGTATTATGAGAAAACTTTTTTTTGTCAAATTGGCTTCCCTACCGGATACAATACCGATACGAAAACATGTATTTTTTTTTTAAATTTCAAGTAGGCTTCCTTCTACCGCCATCTCGCCAGATGTTTGATGTTAATGACGCCCTTTTTTTACCCATGACGGAACGGAGACGGTATATGCGTTTGGAGTGAGAGGATGTTTGTTTCTGCAAATCCATGTTGCCATTTTTCTCCAAAACTACTTGTCCGATTTTGATACTGTTTTCAGTTATGGGTTCGGGTTGGATTGGTGCATGTTCTTAGATAGATGTTACAGTGACAAATCACCAGGGAGCGCTGCAGTAAGCATTTGTTTGTGCTAAACCAAAACTAAAATAGATAATATCTAATATATCAAAATGAATTTTTTTGAAATAACCCACTATTGTTGAATGTAATTGAAAAAGGATAAAATAACTTAAAAGAGGAAAGCCAATAAAGATTCAAAATAGGATACTAACACAATCAAAAGACAATAGTCTGTTTTGCAATGGCTTCCATCTCCGTTAAACTAATAATATAAGAGCTAGAACATCCAACGCCTGTGTCTGTAATCCAAATTTTTTTCAACACAAAGCTTATGCCATTTCCCAGGAGCATAAACATTTTCCGAGCCCTGCGTCGATACGGTAAGCGTATTAACGGCATTTTAATGCGGTGAAATATGGCGAATTCAATCAACCAACTGTTGGATCCGCGTGCCATGTAATTGACAATAACGTATCGTCGGCAAACCCGAACATCGCCCTATAATGTCACAGTGCAAGCAAACCGAGTAAATTGACTTTAGTGCATCAAGATTTGAACAATAATGATCCCACTGTATTAAACTATTACAATTGTTCAATAAAATAATTTAGCATTATGATCTGCCGTGTAGTCCACTGTTGGCCTCTCATATGACAATCCACTTACGTTCTTTAAATTTGATCTATAAATTACTAGCTTTAGCTACTACCCGCGTTTTCCGTAATATTTTTTTTATGAAAAGCCTACGAGTTAATAAAGAGTATAAACTATCTGTATTCCAAATATTATCAATTCTATTCTTCTTAGATTTGGTTGACATATCTAAGTGTACTAAAAATATTGCTGTCTTTCATTGCAATTTATTAAACGAGGACTGCAATACTTTTATTAAAGTATGTTAATTATAAAGTCTTTAAATATACCTTACTATTCTTGAAGCGCATCTATATTTATTGTGAGAAATTTAAAAGATTTTTTTTATTGCTCTCCAAGACTGATCTCTATGAGTGGAGTCTTATCTATTTGCCTTGTCGTCTTATTTATACGTCAAGGACGTTATTTCCTCAATTCTTTTTTCATTTTTATAATTGAAATAGAAACTTAATGTGACTTTCATTTGTCTATACAGGTAAAGAGTAGAGAAAATGATTATAAAGTGGTATAAATGCCGGAAAAAGTTTCTGCACTCCAATTGGGGGCCATCTTCCAATCTGGGTTCGAACTCCACAACATGCACCTGTGTCTTTTCTAAGTTATGTGCTTATTGCTGCTGACTTCAAACGGTAAAAGAACACGAGGAAATATACATATCCGAGAGTTTTTAGAATAGTAACCTAAGATGTGTAAAGTCTACCAATCCGCACTTAGTCAGCGGGGTCGACTACGGTCTTACCCTTCTCACAGTGAGAGGCAGCCCACGCCCAGCAGTGGGCCAGTTTGTAAAATATGGCTGATTCGGATAAATTTCAGTATCCACAATAAATTGTTATTTTAGCATTGCTAGCTTAAACAAGTGCACACAGGTAATACATAAACATCATATGTCAAAAGTCAAAAAAATACAATTTTCAATCGAGATTGAGGTGCTAATTTCACGATAATTTTTTTTAAATATCAATTCGTCGTAGCGGATTTATTCAATAAAAAAATAACTAACCAATAAAGACAAAATATTTATTTGATTAAATAGAAAAAAGATATATGCCGAAGACAAGTAATCGTGTAGTTTTCTTACTGTTTATACTGTGTACTTGGTTGGTATTCCGAAGTAAAATAAAACGCAATGAAACGTAAAATTCCATTTTAAAAACCTATATCAGTCGGTATGGCTGCGGGTTACGTTGAGGTAAATAAATTCCTAGAATATTTTAGCCTTTTTCGGCATTTCACCTTATAAAATACAGCGCAAAAAAGCGAGGGAAAATATCGGTGTTCTTCATGAAAAAATTTTTTTTAAGGCGTAACTTTGAAATGTTTTTCAAAGACTTTATATTATTTTATACATACATAAAACTACGTTAGTTTTCATTTTATGTAAAAAAAACATATATATATATATATATGGAAACTCTCTATTGTGCACACTAGTAATAGAAAAATAAGTACAGAAAACAAAATAATCTTATGAGCTAGTGCCATAAGTGGCGGCCTTATCGCTAAAAGCGATCTTTTCCAGCCAACCAAGAATAAAATACACGCTACTCATACAAGTTACATACGTTACCCTGGATACAAAATTTCATGAAAATCGTTGGAGCCGATTCCGAGATTCAGAATATATATATATATTCTGATTAGATTAGATAAAGACAAGCTTCCAAATTCAGCCTATCACTAACCACGATGAACGTTTTAACAAACAGAGACGACACAATTCTTCCGGTTTCCGTCGCTGCAGAAAATATTGAAACGTCATTTCCGTGTGGAATCCTAGCTTAAATCCAAAGCCCCCGCGGAGAGGGTCACGTGCGGGTTTGCTGTGAATATAGCTATCTTCTTACCTCATAGACTCGCATAGGGCAAGCATTTTCAGTCAACACATTAGCAGATTGCAATGCTTTATTTAAATATTTGTACTTTAGGAGATACGAGAAAATTTTAGTAACACGTACATGGACATGGCAAAATCATCATCTTCATCATCTTTAGCACGTAATTGCCGACTGCTGAGTCTCTCTTCTTATAAGCTACTGGCGATGTCAATTTTTTTTTAAATTTCGGATTGGTTCACCTTTAACCACACTCTGCTTGGGAGATAAGCAGTAGTGCGGTCTAATATGGATCATGCATACCTAGAAGGAACCCCTTATTAACGTAGTCCGCTAAGAATTGACAAAAGATAACCTGATGGTAAGTGACAATTTAACAATAACAATGCAAGGACATCTGTACTTAATAATCTTAATATAATAACTAGCCAGTATGCACGTTGTATACCTAACATGATCTGACAAAATTAATATTATGATCTAAAATGAGCGTATTAAAGTTCCTATTCACTCTTGTCCTGAATAGTCCCAGCCCTGTTTTTCATCGGATACATTTCAGACATGTGCATTGCAATTGCATAATTCGGTTCCACCTGCCCTTTTCTATTACCAAATGGCTAAGCAAACACGGCCTAAGCGCCATCCATACATGGTGCGCATTCCCCACGTACGGACTAAACGCTTCGATTCCACGTTCCTCAAGCGTACAGCGGGGATTTGGAACTCTCTGCAAGCGACTGTTTTTCCCGCGAAGTACAATTTGAATGTCTTCAAATCCAGAGTAAACAGGATTTTTCTAGGTATGCTTCATCTTTGACTGCATCCAGCTTAACATCAGGCAGGGCGTGGTCAAACGCGAACCTATTTCGAATAAAATAAATGTAACAGTAACATCGACACAGAGATCGTATTTCATTCTTAATAACAATTTAGTTTTGACACAGGTCTGTTGAGACTAACCATTGAAAGTCTCAAAGTAATGAGCGTCAAAGCAGCGATGCCTTCGACTTTGTTTTGCTACACAAAGTTCTATGTACCGCTACACCGGACATGCGTTATCTCTTAACCATCAGAAGATAAAGTTTGAATTGTATACTTAGTAGCAGTTCCATTTGCATTTGCACGCGAACAAACATTCAACTCTAGAGGCTAACTGTAACGTGCCCAAACCGCGTCCAGTGACTACGACAAACCATTTTAAATTGTTTAAGAAAGAAAGAAATATATCAGGCGAGATGGTGGTCAAACGTGAGCCTGTTGTTTTTGTATATTCATTTGTAGAGGAATATTTTGGGTCGTTTGGTTTATTTTATTTATTATTTTTGTTCATGGTAAATCGTTTTTAGTTTTGTATTTGTATTTTGCTTTACCTACAAGGGCTCATCGGAAGACCAGCGCTGGTCCATACCACTTAGTATAAGCTGCATTATGCTTAGGTGAGCTCCTATTTTGTAATTGTCTATTAATTGTTTGTTTTTGTGTTACAAATTTAAACTTAAATTTTTTCTTTCTTAAATTGTTTACATGTGGTCTCTACTGGATTTATAAACATCCCATGACGTCGCGCTCGCGCGAGCTTTATACTTGGCTGTTACTGGTGCGCTCGTTTTACGTATTCAATTCAATTCTCCTGTTGTATCTAGGCTTATAATGTTGTCGACGTTTCCTTGCTTTGCAGTCCCACAACAAACGCCTGAGAACTTCAAAAATTACCATTATTTTTAAAGGTGAAATCTACCTTATGGCCAATAAGTAACATTATTTTAGATGTATGTTTCCTTTTTAGATCATGCGAATTTACAAAAAGCAATAAAAATCGATATACAACGCAATTTTTAGCGGTCTACATTTTATATCTATTCATTCATATGGACAAATCCAAACCTAAACCGCTCCAAACAAACCATTTGTTGCACATCGCCCGCCTTCAATCAGACCAATACAAAGGATAGGCTTACCCTGGGTTCTATCGCATTGGTGCTAAATATATTCCATTGATACACACACATCATCAGCCATAGGACGTCCACTGCTGGACATAGGCCTCCTCCTGGGGGGGTTTTGCTACTACTCGCCACGCTTGGCAAGCGCTTTGGCGAGCGCAGTTAGGTGTGATTGTTCAAGGAAGACGCTGCTGCCCATCTTCCGGATTACATCCCTTAGCCGACTCTTACGGCAACCATGGGTAAAGAGGGTGGGGTACTATTCTTACGCCGGCACCACCACGGCTAACCATTGATACGTAATCAAATAATTTTAAGCAAGTTCACCAAAGATCTTGAAAGTGACTTAAGGTTTCGTAGTGATTAACGTTAAGGAGAGGAGATCTATCAAGAAAACACCAGTGCGAAAGTCTCTTCGATGTGTCGATGGGTTTCCGTCACTCGTTTTCCGCGCTTTAACTATTCATGCGAGGTATCTGAAGGACGAGCTTGGTTATTGTGCATTTTTAAGCTTTAGCGATTTTTCTTCGTAAGGGATTTGTGGGGTTTGCAAGATGGATGGGAATCTCTCGAACCGTGTGAAGTATGAAACACAAAGGAATTGTCTGTTGGAAACTAAACGCTTAGGTTAAGATTTGCTGGGTTTTGCATAGTGATGTTTGAAGCTGTACCCACAGACTACTTGGAGACAAATGATTATGATAAATTTGCGATGCGAGGATTGCTGAGTGGTTCATCATTATCATTAGCCTATCCAAGTCCACTGCTGGACATAGGCCTCTCCCAAGACACGTCACTCGGCCTGATCTTCGGCTTTTCGCTTCCATCCACCGCCAGCTGTCCTACGTATATCGTCATTCCATCGCGTCTCAGGACGTCCTACATATAAAAGATATTGTGAAAACTGTTTAAAATTTACACGAGATGCTATTCTTTTAATCTGTTATCAAGCATCAAATGTTTGTGTGCTTGCGTGTAGCTAGCTACTACCTATATATATTTATTTATTTACTACATTTCACACTATCCTCACAGGGTTTCCCTAATACGACGGTGTAAGTTTTGTAAGTATGATAGCTCATTGGTAAGCGCGGCCGCATCACAGAAAAATATCGTGAGGAAACCATAACATGGTGGTAGATTACTTTCTAGTTCTCGGCTAGCTAGCTACTACTCTCAAGTTGAAATTTTGATTGAGAACTACTGTAGCGTTTAATTTTATTCTAGCACATATTGCTAAAGTTTAACTAGATGGCGCTGTTAGCTCCTAAACCGCGATGACGTTTTTGTTGATCGAATTCTATAGGGGGAAAGCGGCAGCTTAATAAATAGATTCGTACCCAACACTATGGCGTTTTAAATTGAACAAAGAATTATCACATCGACAAGAACAGGCCGAACAGCAATAAGGGGAGTGGAAGGCTAAAAAACTTCCCCATTCTTCAAGGCACTATAATAATCACATCATCAGCCATAGGACGTCTACTGCTGGACATAGGCCTCCTCCTGGGGGGGTTTTGCCAATACTCGCCACGCTTGGCAGGCGGGTTGGCGAACGTAGTTAGGTGTGATTGTTCAAGGAAGACGCTGCTGCTCATCTTGCAGATTACATCCCTTAGCCGTCTCTTACGGCAACCACGGGTAGAAAGGGTGGGGTACTATTCTTACGCCGGCACCACCACGGCTATTATAATAATACTCTAGCGTTTCTCAACTCTACATACGCTTTATTTCAATAAAGCCACGAGTGCCGTCAGCGCCAGGCGACTGAAACAACAATCCGACACATCATTTGAAGCACACAAGCGTTTTAATTACCACCAAAGCTGCAGGACTGTGTAAACTAGGTGCCAAAACCACTGTCGCGCCGTGGATGCCATGTGTACTGGATGCGCATAATATGACCTACGAATTAGCTGTTTTGGGTGGAACGAATTAGCACCAGATTTATTTCATACTAGCTGACCCGATGAACTTCGTATTACCTAAAATTGATTTGAAAACGAAGAAATTTTAGAAGATATTACCACTACACGCCGCCAGATGTCGTCAAATTAAATAGTAATGTTTTGTGACACTCGACGACATCTTGTGCATAGCACGTCAGTTAGGCGATTTTTCATACAAAATTACCATTATTATTTTACTTTATTTTATAGCTTTTCTTTTGGATTTTCTCTATTATTTTTTCCTTTTAAAACTTCCCTGAACTATAGCGAAGAAAACAAAAACACAATATATTCAATCAATCAAGCCGTTTTTGAGTTTTAGCGAGACTAACGCACGGCGATTCATTTTTATATATAAAGAAGACTAGACGACCCGGTGATACCTAAAATTGAAATTTCTATAGATTTCAAAAAACCCCGCAATCAATCTGAATGTATCAAAACGAATTCTAACTTCAAAATGAAGACATGTGTGCAAAATTGTTCTGTAGATGATTTTGTCATTTATCATTTTTATGATCGCAAGGATTATGTTGAGTTAATTAATTCCATATCGTATCATGTTACAAAATGTTTACTAAATTAATGAATATCTTTTTTATGGTTGACAGGCGAAATGTTTGACTACAGTTCACTTGATGTTAAGTGACGTTGTGCTCGAAGATGGTATATAAACCTAGCCTGGGACGGAACAGGCTCTCAAGTGAGGCTATCGGAATATACTGTTAGGTGTAGGTGAAGAAAGTTCAACACGTCCTGAGGGTGCATCGTCACGTGTCGGCAACTGGTCACTGCAGCGAGAAGAGGAAATGCTAGTATTTTGATTAGATATTTGTAATTAATTAAAATTTTAGATACAGATTTTAAGTTTATTTCGGATAAATATTTAAAATTATATGAATCTGATTCCTCTTTATTGTTGTACCAAAACGAGTTATAAGCGGAAATACACTAACGATATAACTCATGAGCTTAAAATAAACTTACACAAAGTAACGCCTATATCAATCCATTATACCTACTCTGTTATATTAAGACAATTAATTATGGAAGCTTTAATTAACAGATCTAGGCTAACTAAAAATGTTGCCGTGTTTTTCATTGCAGTTCATTAGACAAGAACAGCAACATATTTAAAAAAAAAATATTTGCAAAAGCCTTCAAGATTTCTTGTATTGACATAATTTATTATTTAGACATTTTTAATTTATTTTTGGATGTGTATTAAAATACGACTTTGGTGTTATCAATAGAATATTGTATTGTAATTAGGTTTAGTCAACTTGTGTAAATCACGCAAAAGAAATATTTATTTATAAATATAAAATGTATTTATTATAACACTTATCTGATTTTGATAGTACACTAATTGTTTATCTTGTGACTAGATGGCGCTGTGCGAATTTGTGTCGTCCAATCGCAACTAACTTGTATACGCGTACACATATTTCATTCTTCAGTCCAATAAAGTTGAATTATAAAAATATAAGTAACGAAATATTCTCAGGTTGGTACCCTTTAAAATGGAGTAAAATAGCCCAAGTGCTCTTGTTAGAAGTGCCCCCGGTAGGCACTCGTTCAATCCCATTCTAATTGCTAATTAACTGAAGTAGTAACGATACTTCACCGGGCTTTTAACTCAGTAACTTTCTTTTAGAATGTGACATTCATTCTAATGGCTATATTTAATGCTTTCATCTTTGAATGAATCTAGATATGCATATGTGAGGATAAGTAGCATTTTTGAGAGAACGGAATTGTTTAAAATGCCTTCAAAGAATTGTAATTTACAATGGGAAATCTACCGCCAAGCATCTAACGGTGTATTCCAGCAGCCTCACTTGAGAGTCAGTACCATTCCAGGCTAGGAGTGCTTTTCCATCTTCGACCACACCGTCACTTAACATCAGGTGAGCTGTGGTCAAACACCTGGCCTCACATCATCAGCCATAGATCATCTACTGCTGGACATAGGCTACGCCACGCTTGGCAGGCGGGTTGGTAAGCGCAGTTACGTGTGATTGTTCAAGGAAGACGCTGCTGCCCATCTTCCGGATTACATCCCTTAGCCGACTCTTACGGCAACCACGGGTAGAGGGTGGGGTACTATTCTTACGCCGGCACCACCACGGCAAAACACCTAGCCTGCCAAACATAAAAAAGGTGTATCACAGAAGCGTATGCTAGGGACAAGAGTCCATAGCAGATGATAAAATGGGCACTGTACTAGATCCGCCCTGTTTTTATAAGCTGAGCACGGGTGCGGTATTATTTAACGTTAAATATTTAAAAGTGGCTGTTCCTTTTCTCTACATCCGGGTTTGAAGCGAGTCGACGATGCGTGTCGGCTATCTCGACCTCGCACGCCCGCCCTTCGTCCATACCTATACACAGTCTATACAGAAGTAGCACTTAGAACAAACTGTCCGGGAAAATAATCACTAAAAACAGTGAGTAAAATGAGTTTTGGCGTAAACAATGTATGTAATGTTTTCCATAACTTGTGTATATTTGAGCTTATGTTTATGTAAAAAATTGTGGTGTTTATAATCATAAAGTGCCGGATTATGTGTATGAATATAGGAAAGTAATATGAAATGGTGAATGTTTTTTTGTGTTACCTCCAAAACTCCATGGAAGCTTTTGGTTTCCACTACTTTACTAGGGCATGACCAGCTTGACCGTGACTTAATTTATGAGACTTCGATTGTGATTCGGGCTTATTTCAAATGATTGATCATGGGATATAAGAAAAATTTTATACACTTGATACTGGCGAAATGTAGTAAGTGCTATGCCAAAAAAAAGAAAGATGAGTAAATAAAAAAAAAGTATTCATATAAGGGATAAAATTATTATTTGCAGATATTTACCGTGACTATATTAAGGAACGAGGTCCTCTTTTTCTGTACTCAATTGCATACATTTATTTTTAATTTTTTAATTTAACGGGCTTGCATTTGACCACCTTATATTAAGCGAACATTTATTAAGCCTGTCTGCAAACATCGTGAGGAAACCATAGCGTGGTAGTAGGATGTTTACTAGTACTTGAAATTCTGCCGCTAAGCAACCTAACGGTGTGTTCCGGCAGCCTCACTAGGGAGTCAGTTCCATTCCAGGCTAGTTGTTTACCATCTTCGACCACACCGTCACTTAACTATAAATGAGCTGTGGTCAAACATAAAAAAGTAATATAAAGCCTTTACACACTTATAATAGAATAGAATATTACTTTATTGTACACCAACACATTACATACATATCAAAACACTACTGCTTGGCGTCAAAATATCTAGTACTGCGGTAGTCTCTACCTAGATGACTTTCTCCAAAGATGTGAAACCAAGGATTAATACAAAATACAAATACAAAATGTAATTCTTAATCTATTTTTGGCAGTGGGCTAATAAATCGTAGACCGCATCTTCGCTTATCATCAGGCGAGTTGGCGGTCAAAGGCAAGACTATTAATTATTAAAAAAAAAAAAAAAACTTTTTCTCAAACAACCCCACTGCGGCAAAAGCTGACAAGAACTTCGCACATGTGCTGAAAATAATGCCACTGAAAAATTATATTAAAAACTCATAGATCGGGTATGTTACGAGGTCTCAATTCGGGAAGAACTACTAATTTAAATGACGTTCAAAACATTTTTCGATCTTTTTATTAAACTGTGGCGCGTGTGATAATAGGGACTGCAATAGCGTAATTAATTACGTTTCTACTTTATATGCAAATTTTTAAATTAACTGCAGAACGATAGCGGTGAGGAACCTTCCACCGCACCATCTGGATTCAATCAGCTATAATTTGGTTACGCTGCACTTGAGAGTGCTTTTAAGGTTGTTTTAGATTTATGCAAAGGGTTGATCTTCTTTTTTAAATCCCTATTTTTTCGTCCATCTTGTCGGCGGGCGACCTCGGGGTCCACTTATCGGAGATACCTACTAAATAAAGACTTTTGTCCGCCCGTTGGGTGCATTTGGTTAACGTAGCGGAACTACCATTCGAGTTCAGAAAATTAGACACGATAGCGCGACGTTTTATTAAATTTGTTTAAAAAAACTTTTTTATTAGTTTAAAATAACTTACTTAACAAATTTATTATTTCTAATTAAAGAAAATATAACTTATATATATAATCCTCTTTTAATTTCCTTTAATTTGATACCCTACTCAATAGGGTTTAGTTTTTTTTTTACTAACGTATTATCTTTCGGGCCAAACATTTTTTTTTAAAGACCTTCCTAAGAACTCTTGGGTTTTAAGACGAATATAACGATATCTTAACTGTCGAAATCCATCCAGCCGTTTGGAAAATACGTACATACAAGATACGCGCGATAAATAGATAATAATAATAGATAAATATTTGTTTCTATGTGTTTGTCAAATGCACTATAAAGTACAGAGCAAAAGCAATAAATTGGAATTACGCGGCAATAGCTCTACGTTGACGGGATTAAGGTCAGAACTCACTGCGATATAATGCATGTCGAGATGAGTCCTCGTATGTGTGTCGTCTTCCTCGAAAGGCTTCCGCGTGGATATTAAGAAATAAAACATCTATTTAAAAAAATACTAGATACTACAACGAATAAAACTACTAACAACACTTGTGTGTGTTTTTTTTTTTAGCAAAAGATTTATACTATATTTATTGACACTGCAAATTTAAAATAATTGTTGGTAAATAATTGGATTATCGCTGTAGTGTCCAGTACAAATGTTAATTTAATCTTAGAAGAGTAGGCAACGGAATGGCAAGGTTTCTGATGTCCCACTTCATAGGCGGCAGTAAGATGGTAAACCATCAGAAAGCTCGTTTAGCTGCATCTCTCTTTCCTTCTTTTGGAAAAAATAAATAATTAATGTACTCAAATCTAATAATATATAAACCATTCTTTTGAACTTATTATTTATAGAGCCTACCTAAAATGAACGTTAAATAAGTACATATATATTTTCCTATGCAAGACAATAATTGCAATTACTAAAAGTATAAATTACTGTACTTTAGTAATTAAACTATGCTACGGGAGTACTCTTAATTATAAGTTACTAAGGAATATTTTATTTATTTATTTACTGAAACTTTACTGACATAGCGATATTATAAAATTTTCGGTTACACATCGAAACAGAAATGAGGAGATCCGTGGATGAACCAAAGTCACCGACATAGCCCAACGAGTTAGCAAGCTGAAGGGACAGTGGGCAGGGCACATAGCACGCAGAACTGACGGCCGTTGGGGCTGCAAAGTTCTGGAGTGGAGACCACAGACCTGCATACGCAGCGTAAGACGTCCACAAGGTAGACAGACGACCTAATAAAGACCGCAGAAACGCGCTGGATGCGAGCCGCTTCCAAGCGGTCTTTATGGAAGTCAATGGGGGAGGCCTATGCCCAGCAGCCTATGTCCGTATCAATAGACAGGTAGTTATTAATCATCAAATGCCATAGTAATCTTCTCGATTTAATTCCAGTAGATACTTTAGAGCGTTGACGCTTTAACGCGACCAACTAGTTTCATATTATGTGAGCGATTTCAAAAGCGTTGCGGGCTTTGTAAAGGATTTCGATCGTGTCGCAACACGCTGCGCGTCGTAGTGCGTGCGTACCCTAATAGCTATGAGTCGTTGGTGACGGTCAAACGGCAATATTGTCAGCAAGCTGCAGTTCATTTGGTGCAATAAACGATGTAATAGGCAACTTGCCGAATTTTTGGCATTCAGTACTTTACGCTCATTTATGTGAGCTTTACAATTTTAACAACATTAGCTAGCATTGTGTGTGTGTGTGTGTGTGCTTATATTCTGATGTGCACAACAAGAGTTTCTATCATGTTATAAAACTACGATTTAAGTGAGTGAAGTGACATTTTTGACCTACAAGAAGAAAAGTTCGACGGTAATCGTATTGCAATCAGTCGATCTCATTTGAATCATAACATATATATAACATATTATGAATATGATATACATATAACATACTCGTATATCAAACTATCATACAAAACATATTATGATCGCTAGTTCGTTTCCATAATTTACTTTTTTAAGCGTGATGTACCTATTTTAACCTAACCTAAATTTGTTTGACCACATTTGTAAACACGCCTACTTTGGGATAGAAGGTACCCTAGCAACTTGAGAGTTGCTAGCCCTCCGAGTATTAAGATAGTAGACCACCCTAATACTATGGTTTCCTCACGTTGTTTTCCTTCACTGCTACCTCAAGCTTTTATAATTTTTTTATGTGAAAAAGCAGCAAACAAGCGGCGGGCCACATGATGGTAAGTGGTTGTCGCCGCCTATGGACACCTACAATACCCGGGGCATTGTCAGTGCGTTGCCTACCTTTAAGGACCCTATTCAGTATTAACCCTTTGTTTGAAGCCAGGTAGATTAAAATGCGGTGGAAAACCGAAGGTGGTAAAGCCATTCCACATAAGACAGTTGTCTTATGCTTATTGTTGGGATTTGAACCCGTGTTCTTTGTCATGTAATATGACCGTGCTAACTACTTAGTTCAGTAGTTACAATGGTCTGTACCTATATGGTAACAAAACTTTAAGCGTTTATTTCCCAGTTTGAATTCCCTATTCAAGTTTGAACATTCATATACTTACATAGTATTCAGTACATTCTCCAATTGGCCCCTCGTATGTCGTATGCTAACCCAGAACACGCTTCCACATGACGTCACTCCACTTTGATCACGTAATTTTACGATCTTGCTACAAGCGTATGCTGTGATCGTCTCATTTCGACCTTTGTACCTACTTTGTACTTTGATATAGGCAGCCTAATTTCGCTTTGACGCAGCAACGTGGTCGTTAACGCAGATTTATTCGTTATTCGGCGTGTTATGTGGAATGAAATGTTTAGATGGTCGTGAAAAAGCGGTACAAATTAAGCGGTATGAAAAGTTAACGTGATGTAAAGTGTGTATGGGGAGAGGGGATATAATTTGCATTAACTGACTACATTATCCGGTTACCTTGTTCAGGTTTGAAGGGCAGCTAGCGAAATTACAGGGCTGTTGAGATTAAACATCGAATGTCACAAGGTAATGAGCGGCAAAGCGGTGATGCCCTGGACTTTGTTTTACTATTCAAAGTTCTGTGTATCACTGCAATGGTCATGGACAGGCATTATCTCTTACCACTAAGAGAGCGCCTCGTTCATTTCATAACTTTAACTGTCTTGATTTCTAAATAAATTTCCGAAAATTTGTATTTAGATTAACAAATATATTTATAAAATAAACTAAAATATATCTACATATGTATAAATCATAATGGTACCTAATCTTTATTTTAAAACATGTTTGTTAGAAGGAAGAGCCAGCCAACGGCAAAGGTCAGCCCTGTATATAGGACATATTCATATTTTAGTATTAGTATTTTTACATTGTGTTAAATGAAACCCCATAATAGTATCCCCAAAAATTGGAACAAAATGTTACTATTCAATCCAAACGCGATGTTGTTTAACTGACGTCAAAAGTCATGACAATGTGACTAGGAGCTGTGTTGACAACGGTAATTTATACCGTATTTTATCAGTTACTCGGTCCGCAGACTGAAACACTCAAATCGTCAAAGTGATTTTATTACCGTGTCTGAGCTTAGGTTTTTCATTCGATTTAGACTGAAAATGCCAATTGAACGTTTCCAAGAGAATATCGGAACATAAGAGACTTCTGAAGTATGATTTAGCTTCAGTAAATGTTTCCGGGATGAAATGTATGTATGTACTTGAGCTGTTTAATAAAGATCATTCAAAAATATGGTTATGTAGATTTTAAGTTTGTGTCGGATTTTAGTTTTAAATATTAAAGAATATTTCGGATAAATATTTAAAAGTTGTCGTCAAGTTAGATAAATATTTAAATGAAACCCTAGTCGCTGTTGTAACTATAACGACTTTTAAGCGGATATGCACTGAATATATGTATATATCTCTTGAATATTCTGAAACTCAATAGTGGGCTTTGTCGGGTACAAAGCCCACTATTGAGTTTCAGAGGAGTTTCACTACCAGAGGAGCATAATGTTATCTCTTATCATCATGGTTTTCAGCTTGAAATCGCCCACTGTTCTGTCCACTGCCCACAAGTACATCTCTGATCCAATCGAATCCAAGTTGTTTTTCTATGTAATAGTAATGAGACGAACGATATGCTCTCCTGATGTTAAGAGATAACACCTGTCCATGACCATTGCAGCAATACACAGAACTTTGGATAGTAAAACAAAGTCCAAGGTATCGCTGCATTGGTGCTCATTACTTTGAGACTTTCGATGGTTAGTCTCCATAGCTCAGTAATTTCGCATGTTGCAGTACCGGTCAAACCAAAACACAGTAATGTTTACACACTACTGCTTGACGGCAGAATATCTGGTACTGCTGTGTTACCTACCATTACGACTTCCTGCTAAGGAAATCTACCACCAAGTAAAGCTTATTTTTTTTTTTAATTAAAAATACATAGAGCTTTATAACTATATGTAGATATAGATATTGATCGATGAAGAGTATAACTTAAGCATCTATATTAGATTGTACATATTGATACTTCGGGGAAGAAAGGTCGTAAAGGCCAGAATATAAACTTTACAGAAGAAGCAAGAGACGTGAGACAAAAAAAAATACTTGCTCATATATATTTTTAATTCTAGATTATTAATGTATCATTTGATTATGACACTTATTTTAAAGGTCAAACGTTTTTAATTACGTTAGCGATACGCCTGACTTATTAAAGAAGTACGATTAAATTAGAATTTACGTTTTTTAAAATGAGTAGCAGATAAAAATAAATCAGTAGTAAAACAAATTTCAATCTTAAAATATAGAGATCAATAAGTAATCATTTGCGAAAAGTGACTTTTACGATCTTTCTTCTTCGAAATATCGATATATTAATCGTGTTATTGGATAATATGTGCCTGAGATTAACAAATATTTAATTTTCAATCACGTCACTTGTACTATAGAGCATAGATTGATTAGATTAGATGTAATGGGTAGGATTATATCAGTTAGGTAGGGATGGGAACACGGGTATTGAAGATGAACGTTGAGATAAATCAAAAAGGCATAAGTCTACAGGACGAGTTCCTATCTCAGCAACGCAATGGACTTGGCACTTATACAACAATGCTGTTCAGTTTTGTCTCATTAAAACCATAATCAGCATGAAACAGCAATATTAGCTGTGGTTAGGTTACACCGGTCACACTGAAGGGCGTGGGTTCAAATCCCAACAATGAGCTTGAGCTGCCGGTGAAGGATAACATTGTGAGGAAACCATAGCATTAGGTATTTTTTTAGTACTCGGCTGGCTAGCTACTATTCAAATTCAAAAGTCAAGTTGAAAATCTGTCACCGAGCACCTAACGGTGTGTTCCGGCAGCCTCACCTGAGAGCTAGTTCCGTTCCAGGCTAAGTGTGCACTACATTCTTCGACCACACCCCTACTTAACATCAGGTGAGCTGTGGTCAAAAATCTAACTTATTATGGTTTAAAAAAACCGGTCAAGTGCGAGTCTGACTCGCGCACGAGTGTTCCGTACAAACCTGTATTTAAGTAAAAGTTATGGTATTTTTTTTAATGGTAATTTATTCATTTCGCAATTTTTTCGTACAAAATTTCAAGATTCTCGGGACGTGTTCACGGGAAGTACCCTGAAGGTATACGGCTGTATCTTTTGATTGCGTTGGCTTAGAAGTTTGATTTTTTTACAGCTCCAAGGGACAGTAGACCCGAGTATTTGATATGAATTTCAGCTTAATACGCGCGTTCCTGAGAAAAAGGGTCTTGACAGACAGACAAACAGACGGACAACAAAGTGATCCTATAAGGGTTCCGCTTTTTTCCTTTTGAGGTACGGAACCCTAAAAACAAATGGCCCACACATCATATGCCACAATTCTTGTATGGCAATCAAAAAAAAAATTACAAAAAAAAACAATCTAAAAAATATGGCACAGCACTTCGATCATTGTCTTCATCACCAGCCCGAGCACGGCAAGTAAACGAATAAAATTTAAGGCAAGGTCACAAACAAAACACAAACGATGTAACACTTAACACCGACAAATTGCGTCACAAAACACAGCACTATCTCGTAAGCACACAGTTGACGCACAGCAGTAACGCTACGCAATATCTTGTTAATTGTTAATAATTAAACCGTCCCTTATTGTCTTCCCGGGATGAAATCGACAACATTTCAGTAAGAGTACTTTTACGATTTATATACGTGCTATACAGAAGCTACAGCAGCCTAGTTAGAACACCCTTCTATTGGCAAAGCCTGGTTTTGAAATACTGGCCCGACTGGTGGTTGCGGGCCTATTCTTAACGAGAGAACTAGAAAGCCTGTTCAAGTGCGAATTGGCAGATATCACATTTCTTTGAGAACTTTTTTTTAATGAAAAATAGGCTTACGTTTTACTGCCATCTCGCCTGATGTTAATCGAAGATACGGTCTGCGATGGAACACGCTTATCTAGAAGAAACCGATTCACTAGCGACTTGAAGACACCCACATTGTATCTACCAGGGAACACTTTTTGGGCAGCAAAATCCGTTGTTTAGCAGTTCGTACGATGAAAATGGAAGGAATATCTACCATTAAGCTCCTGGTTGCTTTTTAAAACATTAAGAACTATCAGACAAGTTTTTAATGTTGTTTCCCGTCACCATTTAACACTAGCGACAATACGCACACAGTTAATAAACGGTATCTGTGTGTGAGTGAATGAGTTGTGTGCACATGCCCGTGTGTGTATTTTGTAATGTGTTTGTGTGAGTGTGTGTATGAATGTGTGAATGCTCACACTAGAAAATACACTCACGGGCATGCACACACAACTCATAATCACTAATTCTGTGTTTACTTAATACTTTAAGCCCCAATGTTTGATTATATCTCTACAATACCGGGTATTTTAGTGAAGAGATCAACGTTCATCTTACTTATCAAGGTACAATATAATATATAAAGACATATTGCAAATTATACATTATAATAACATATAAAACAGTAATTATATATGATCTTTAAGTAGTATAAGACATATTTTTCTATAACTTTTTTATTTATTTAAATTGTAATGAGACGAAGGAAACGCTCGCCTGATAAGAGATAACGCATGTCCATAACCATTGCAACTATACCCAGAACTCTGCATAACAAAACAAGGTCCAGGGCATCGCTGCTTTGGCGCTCATTACTTTAAGACTTTCGATGGTTAGTCTCAATAGCCCTGTAATTTTGCTAGCTGCAGTATACCCTTCAAACCAGAACATAGTATTTTTTACACACTACTGCTTAGACCTATACTACGAGCTCCTGCTAAGACTAGAGACTACTGTATTACCTCTGGTGCAAAATAAAGTTATTATTGTTTTATTATTAATAACAGGATCTCCAGATAGACAGTCGAAAGGTCTAGCTTGGACAGTTTGGGAGCAGTAAGAGTTCCCCATACTGCTTTCAAAAACTACACTGCGTTAATGGCAAGAGGAGTACAAGACCTTTTCGGTCGCTCGAAATCGCATCGTAATAGCGTTCCCGAAAGCTACCCTCAGTAAGAATACACTTAAATTGTTATAATTATTTATCATTACCAAGCTCTTCCAGAGCACTCCCGAGGGGGAATTGGCTTGCGTAACCAACTGTTGCATCTTAGAGCAAATTGGAAGCGATTTTAAGCAAAAAGTTCTTTTGTGTCAAAATAGCTATATATACTTTTTGTTGTTATATA
Source organism: Biston stratarius (assembly GCA_950106695.1). Lineage (NCBI taxonomy): Eukaryota > Metazoa > Arthropoda > Insecta > Lepidoptera > Geometridae > Biston > Biston stratarius. The sequence continues at coordinate 23,486,989 of OX467115.1, read as the reverse complement.
AATAGTTGACTTTATTTTAAAACATCTAGAGAAAACTAAACTTTAAAATCACTTAAAAAGTTCTTTTAAGTGATTTTAAGACTGATTTATTATTCAAAGAATTTGAAGTTGCTAAATTTCTCTGGTTCTGCAAAAGAGTGGAAATTAAATATGTAAATTGCTGCATGACTCATTAAAACATCTGTCTCGTCTCAACAAAAAAAATATCTTCTAAAAAGCTTTACGTTGAAGCCAGACATCATTTAACCGGCGTGCAAAATTCAACCTTTTTAAGCCATGATTAAGTTTAAAATTGTTTGCCGTACCTTCGCTGTGTCTTCAGCCAATGTCTGTTTTAAGCTCTAGTAAGTGCAATTTCGAATATACACCAACATATTAAATATTTATTTGAATAAATAAATAAATATCCTGAAATATATCACATAGCGCTATCTAGATATATTGTACGAACCAGATAACTGATAAAATACTTATAAACTTTTTTTTAAATACATACTTATAGCACTCACCAAGTTAAACAGAACAAAGCTGGAACGCAAAGGGCCATAGAAAGAAACATGACAAGAATAAGGAAACAAGACAGAATAAGAAGCAGAGTAATTAGAGAAAAAACTAATGTAGCTGATATCCTCATTCGAATAGACCAACTAAAATGGAGATGGACCGGGCACATGATTCGAAACAGGCAAGAAAAATGGAGTACGACCATCTCCAACTGGTATCCCAGAGATGGCAAGCGCAATAGAGGACGCCAACAAACTAGATGGGAGGACGACTTGAAGCTCACGGTTGGACACCACTGGAGAAGGGTAACGCGAGATAGAACCCAATGGAAATTACTAGAGGAGACCTATGCCAAGAGGCACGCTGAAATACGTGATATTCTTTAACACTGACATACTCGTAATATATTCACTTGTGTATGGTTAATATTAGTATTCAGAATAAAGGGCTTATTATACTTATAGTATACGAACACCCAGACAAACATTTACGCTCATCACACAAATGTTTGTCCTGAGTGACAATCGAACCCACGCCCTAACAAGGCAGTCAGTCAGTGTATATTAGCAGTTCGTGTATAATCGTTTCGTTCAGGCCATCACTGTCCAAAACAACAACAACCAACAGCTATCAACAACAACAATACACTGCTTGTGATCAGTGACGTGCTTCCTATAATAACACATATCATTAGACAGTAACTGGTTATAATGATAAAGAGCTTTTTTGACTTGTCGTTCACCATTGCGTACGACCCCACTTCTCCCATGTGCAGAATCAGGCCCATACGATAGGGATTAAGGTATTTAATTTATAATTATTTTTTAATTTTAATTTATTACTACCTGCCAAAATAAGCCAGGATATCTTATAAAATAACTTAAAATTTTATTCTGACTGCACACGGAATACTTAAGTTCCCGCATTTTGATCATGTATGTACGTAACATTATTAAATATCATCAATCGTCGAAATGGCACCTGCGACCTCGATATCTGTAGAAAATCTTACACAGTGAATAAACTTTGCACAATTTAAACACACGAACACAGACACGAATGCGATTGATTTACACTTAAACAAAAATGTTTCTTATTTGTGTATTGCTAGTCATTTAAACATATGAAAGATTTAAGGGCTATTCTCCAAGTTTTTTTTTACAAATATATATGTATGATGATGATGTTACTCGAAGATGCGGTCTACGGTGGAGCACGCTCGCCTAGAAGAAACCGATTCACTCGCGACTTAAAAGCACTTGATTGTATATATCAGGGAACACCCACTCTGGCAGCAAATTTAGACAGCAGGTTGATTCAAACCGCTCAGTAAGAGATAACGCCTGTCCATGACCATTGCATTGATACACAGAACTATGAGGAGCAAAACAAAGTCCTTTGGCGCTCATTACTTTTTGACAATAGATGGTTAGTCTCAACAGCCCAGTAATTTAGCTACCTGCAGTACCCTTCAAACCGGAACACAGTAATATTTACACACTACTGCTTAGCGGTAGAATATCTGGTACTGCGCGAGTACTCTGGTACTGACTTTTTAGTTCAATTGCTATATCAATAGGGGGTATTAAAAGACTTGATGTACTGTATCTAAGTACACTGCGTCGATATTGAATCCCGACCGCGCTAGTTACGCAATTTATTGCGAAAGGAAGAATAGTTGATTTTAAAATGAAATTGTGGAACTCTGTTACGTAGAAGGGAACATTTAAACGGAATAATTTTAACCTCGAAATCTAAAAAGACGAGCTCAGTTTACGTTTTAAGAATTAGACTTTAGTATTTTTAAACTTTGATGATTTCAACGCCACATATACCACACGTATTTATAATAATGTCACTCAATATGAGCGCGGCACAATATGTCCTATATGTATAGTTTTATTACAATAAATAACAAGTGAATAAAATCCCGCCAAACACATTTTCATGTAGAGCCAAGCCGAGATTATACGTTTCGTTACTACAAGAATTATTGAACAGTGAATAAATTTTTCGCCTTATACCCATGTGACTGACCAAGCCAGATATTTTGACTAAAGTGTAGAGTTTGTGAAGTTAGAGCTTCTAGAGTTAGAAGTTTGGCTCTACATGAGATATGATAATTTTTTGACAGTTCGAGCCATATGGTCTCGTCTTAGCAACATTTTACATGAAAATGTTTTTGGTAGATTTCACTTCTTTTTATAAGTTTATATAAAAGCTGAACTAACATATAGCTAAAATAACTTCAACTTTAGATGAAAAATTTTAGGTATCTGGTCTAGACAGCCTGATCAGTCTCTTTGATAAACTAAATAAGATTGATTTAAAAAGACAATGCTCGAGTATTATTGTATTTCAAGTCGCGTCGAAAAGTCGTTGAAAATTGTTGATTCAAGTTACGTCTGTTGTTCCTTTGCTTGAGAAATGAGTTTCTGTCTTGAGAGAAAGCTGGGCATTTACATAATCATGATTCTTATTCAACCCATTACTTGATGTAAGGCAAGACTGGGCAATAGATTTTCTAAGTAGGCAATTTTTTTTAAGTCTGAGGCGTCTCCTTGCCGCTATTTTTAGAAGTACCTAACTAATAAAATTACAAGTTAGAAGAAAAGCATATTTATTTTATTTATAAGATACTAAATATCAGATTTGAAACCAATATCACAATTAATGTGTTTTATGTGAATTAATGCTTTTTCTGATAATATTTTATCGATATTTGGTTATAATAAAATTAAATCTGAAATGTGTTTAGCAGTGAGACATGTGCGGTATTTATTTTTAGTGTAGGATAGAGTTGAAAACATTATTTCGTAAACATGTGTGGTGGAACCAAACCCGCTTGAAATGTACATAGATAGATCGCGCAATGTTGGAAAATAGTTATAAGAAACAATTTTACAAAAATTTACAATGTGTCGCTATGGAGTATAAATTTATTTCAACACATTCAACCGAACAATCAGGTGAAAGCAGTGCAACCAACCATCGCCGCGTCGTGCTATTGGCCGGCTGACTAATCAACGCGTTGGCGGGCGGGCCACTTTGTTGCCCGCGGGCCACTTTGTTGCCTAGGTATAAAACAAAAATTAAACTGAAGGCATACTTTTATTTATTCTGTGGACTATGCTTCTTTTTCTTTTACTCCTTTGTTTTTATCATAACAAAGAAGTAGGATAGTAATAGAGTACATACCACAAACATTGATTACCGCCCAGTAGTAGTGTGCAAACAATCCTTGTTCCGGTTTGAAGGGTTCTGCTGCTAGCTAAATTACAAGACTATTGAGACTAACCATCGAAAGTCTCAAAGCAATGAGCGAAAAAGCAGCGATGCCCTGGACTTTGTTTTGCTACTCAAAGTTCTGTGTATTGTTGCAATGGTCATGGGCAAGCGCTATCTCTTAGTAGAGCGTCTAGTTCGTCTCATTACTTTAATATAAAACATTTGACACATCTAAGTGAGTTTATTTCATTTATGAAATAAGCTTTAGCGGAAACACGGAAAAGTTGTGACGCATTTATAACTTTTTTACTATAATTTTTATAAGTTTTTTTTCTATTGTATTAGATACAAACTCTTTGGTGAGAACAATAGACATTTTATCTGTTTATTTTTTAAAACTTGTATTTTATCGACTTGTTTAAATATATATAGCAAAGTATTATGTGTGGGAAACATAACTTATCGTGTTGCTTGCAAAATTCTATCAAAGTACCACTATACTACACAATATACCACTACGTTGACCGTGCTCGAACAAGACTCATTTTGTGTGACTTTGACTGTGACTTAAGACTTAAATAACTTGATTTTTCATAAAACATTAAAAAAATATCGAAACACGTCAAGTGGCAAATAAATGCAACGCCATTGACAGCATCGTTCATACTGTCATAACATAGATAAGTTTATTTATACTCACTATTAGTATACAAACTCTTTAGTACATATGTTAGACCAAAAAAATATTATGCTGTCAAAACAGATTGCAGTTTCAGTAAAAACAACCACCTTCAGACAAACCGGTGTATCGATTCGTTCGTGTAACACGTGCAATTTGTTAAACGTCTCGCTGGTGGGCGCAGACGATTCATCTCACGTGAGGAGGAAAAATATGAAATCTTTGACGGTTGCTATCAGTCAAAGTTATATTTTATTGGACAGTACATTGTTTGGGAAAAAACATCAGATTTTTATCTCAATTACACAGGGTTATAAGCTTGGGGTATACTAAGCGGAAAGTAGGTCATTCCACTTATCATTATGAGCTACTTTAGTAGCGTTGATAGCTCAGTGGTTGGCGCTGTCGGTTTATACGTCAAAGAGCGTGGGTTCAAAGGAAAACTTCGCGAGAAATCCGTAGCATAGTGGTAGGCTACTTGTTAGTATTCGCCTGGCCGCTAATTCTCAACTTAACGGTTACCACCCTTAAGTCGTCACCAAAGCCAAGCACCTAACAGTGTCTTTACCATCTTCGACCACACCGTCACTTAACATCAGGTGTGCTGTGGTCAAACACCTAGCCTGTCAAACATTAAAAAACTTACTATGGACACAGCACTGAAATTGTACAAAAAACCATTCCGCAGAAAAGTTTTTGAAATTTAACCAAATCTACAAAGTAGTTATTTTTCAGAAATTTGCTCATAGTAAAAATAAATAATTCAAAAGTAAGCCATTTGGTATAACGTGTATTGTTTTGTTGTTTCCAAAATATCACAATATCCTCCTTCCAAAGTCACCAGCACTTTATTCACGCAAGACTTTGACTTGACCTTGACTTGCATAGATTTTTTTACTATGTCTCGTTTTAGTTAATATTAAGTTGACATTGGCAGATTGGCGTAGCCTAAGACAAAACATGTTTACTAAACTTTAAAAGCCTTTAAATTAACCTCTTTGTATTTTTTTTTGTTGAATTTATAAAAAAAAATTGAAAAATTTTTCAATATGGGAAAAACTTATGGGCTCTCATCGCCGTCGTGTTTTAAATGTTTACTTCTGTCCGCAATCCCTATGACTGCCTATTTTTTTATTGCCTTTTAGAATACACTAAAGACATAGTACCTTGTATGTAGAAAATTTATTACTGTCTACAAAGTCCACATACAAAAGAATTAAATGCAAACTAAGAGCGAAACGAATGTTTTGATCGTCTGAAATATTTACAACCTCACCCCATACATCTTCTTCATTCATATCTATTCGTTCCGCTTTATCAGACATGCTGATTTTATTAGCGAAGTTTCCTTTGTTGTTCCACTGGGTTTACAGTCGAAATTTTCGTATTTACTTGATTGGCTTTTGAAGAAAATACTTTTGTTCATTTTATGACTTCAAGTTGAGAATTATGCTTGAATTTACAAGCTTTAGATGCTTTGTGAAATACAGAAATTATTTTTATTTATCGACAAGAAAAAAATCTAATGAAGTTGTTAGTTGTTTTCTATGGTAAACTTTACATATAAACGTTGCTTATGTTGCTATTTTGAAGGCATTCAAATAATGTATGTAGCTCTAACAAATAAATGTATGTATCTATAATTTGACTGCCCTTTTGACTGTTGGCAGAGCCATAGGGAGTGGGTTCGATTCCCACTCAGGACAAGCATTTTGTGGTATAATCAAAAATGTTTGTTCTGTATATATTATATGTATTAAAAAAAGTATTTAAGTATTCTATCAGCTATCTGACTTACATAGCACAAGCTTTGCTTAGTTGGGGTCAGATGGCGCTGTGTGTAATGTCTTACAATTTATTTATTATTTTGTAGCGATGATATCCCAGTGGTTAGCGCGGTCGGTTCACACGCCGAAGGGCGTAGGTTCAAAACCCAACAATGAGCTCGAGTTGCCGGTGAAGGAAAACATCGTGAGGAAATCATAGGTGGTAGGGTACTTTCTAGTATTCGACTGGTTAGCTACAACCCCACCCAAAATCTGTCGCCAAGCATCTAATTGCGTGTTCCGGCAGCCTCACTTGAGTGCCAGTTTCAGTCCAGGCTAGGTGTATTTACCATCTGCGACCATACCGTCACTTAAAATCAGGTGGGCTGTGGTCACTTAGCCTGTCAACCATAAAAAAAATATGTAAATAACAACAGAATTTTTTAACCTCAAACTTTGTTCTTTTTGACCTGAATATGCCAAAATGAAAAAGAACAAAAGCATTTTAATCTAGCCAACACATCCTCTGACATTAACACGTTGGCTGCCGTCGGTCACTCCACATATAAATGTTAGCTGCAACTAATTTCATTGCTCTTCGTACGCAAGCAGTAATATGACGGGTTGATACTGGGGTGACCACATTTTTGTCAAATTTATAAATACAGCTAATCATATTTGTAGGTACTCTATTATTGAATTTTACTTTTATTGTTCTGTTCTGTAGTGGCTCTGCTTTTTGAGCCAGATCACTTGGATTTGATTCCCAACTAAGATAAATATTTATGTTATACAATATCTATGTATTTATGTATTATTATGATTTGTAATTTTAGTGTTATCACTAAAAATATGGTATTGAACTATTCTACACTGTTGTGTTCTGTACACTCTGCACTGCACTTCACTGTACTGTACAATCACTGTCCAATACCATATTTTTGAAAATAACACCAAAGTTACTGTACTGGCTAGTTATCTGGCTCCCATAGTACAAGCTTTACTATGGAAACTGACATGGTTTTGACAAATTTTTGTTTTACTTATACGGGATTATTCACGTTCAATTACGAGTATATCGGATACTCCGACTATAGTTTTGGCCACATACGGTGGCCTTTTTCATGGAGACAAAGCTGAGTACAACGCGCGCAAAGCTTCGTCTTGCTTCGCGTACCAGCTTTGCTTAGTTCACGGCTGGATGGTGATGTCCACCAATATCTATTTTTAACACTAGATATTTTTAGGTTCGTTAAATTTTTCTATCTTAGTCTTAACTTTATTTCTTACCACAACAAGCTCCCTGATTCCTCTTATTACCTGTAAACATATTGAAATACATTATTAACGAAATCGCCAACTACACACAAACATTTAAAATTGTAACTTCCTTATTTTTATGTTAATTATATTTTTTTAACATGTATAAGTCTGCGTTTGTATTCAACGCGTCTGATTGTAAGCGACGATGTGATCGAAGATGAAGCACGCAGCCTTAGGAGATACCTTTTCATTCTGACCTCAGTGTAAATCAGTGTGTTGTTTTTGAGTTGATCCATTTTTCATAATTTTAGTATTCGCATAAATAAATTAAGTGCCATACGTCATATTTTAACATGACATGGAACTGATAGTTTGTCATTTTTTAAATGAAATGTTACGAAAGGTAACTTGCAACTTCCGTGTTATCAATAAAATATTGTATTGTATTATATTGTAAGCATTTTAGCAATTGTTTAGGAATACTACTGGTATTAAAGGTAAAGTTTGGCTGCAATTTTCGGGATATTTTTTAAAAGTAATTTATAAATAATTACGATTAAAATACAACGTTATATAAGCTATGATTTTTGTGCAAAAAATTCAGTTGCGTTTTAAAGCATGACTTTAAACAATTGTCCTAAAAAAAACTCAACTTTTGGACAAAACAGCAGGTAACAAATTAAATTCGCGAAGCGTACACTGACGCCCCCTGTTGGGATTTATGTCGAATTTTGTCCGAAACGTGACGTGGAATGTTTTAAACGATATGCCAGAGCATAATAAAAATATCGGATTATGCGCTTCAATGCGATAATGTTGTCTTTGGACGGGATAATTATGCTATTTGAGGTATAGTCATATATGTCAGTGACCAAGTAGTTTTCGAGATTTCGTGTTTAGTCTGTGAGTAACCTTTAGTTTTATGGAAACTGATGTTGTTTTAACATATTTTTGTATTACTTATGTGGGATTACTCACGTTTAATTGTATTGAAACTATAGTCGAAGTATACAGTATAATCCGAATACTCCCGACTATAATTGTGGCCACATCGGCATTCGGTTTGAAGAAGGTCACCTGATGTGGCCGAAACTATAGTCGGAGTATCCGATATAATTCAACGTAAGTAATCCTGCATAAGTAAAACAAAACTGTAAACTTTCATATATATATTTATTTAGATTTAAAATTATTCACAGTACTAAAACTTTAATTTTTTTTATACCCACGTAATCATACAACGTTCTATATATCACAAAATCAGCAAGCAGCAGATTTATTAAGTAAATCTTCTACATGTAGTACATACATACATCTTACTTACCTTACAATAGTACGCAAAAGCCCGCCGTATAAGCTGTTACTTACAAACTAAGCTTATCGCGCTGCTAAGCGGCTTCCCGCATACATTTGACGTATTTCCAGAACAAGTCGCGAACATGCGGATTATAAAGCTGGATTACAGGGACGAATTTAAAACATAGTTCGCTAAACATTTTAAGGTGAATTTTTGTTCACTAATATGCTTTTTATAAAAAAGTAATGAAGCGAACGAGATGCTCTCCTGATGGAAAGCGACAACACCTGTCTATAATTATTTAGCACTCATTACATTGACACATTCGGTGGTTACCCTGTCATTAGAACATAGAACACAATAATGTTTACACACTACTTCTTAGCGACAGAATATTTAATACTGTTGCGGTACTTACAAATTTTATGTTGGTAGATCTATGGTACCGTAGCAATGCAGTTATTTCCAAGTAGGGCGAAATTGCTTTATACAACAACGAACAAAGTTTAATTGGTAGTTGGCAAGTTCAGAAATTTTTAATTTTAGCTTCGTTAGGGGATCGTCAATTGTCTAGTCAACTAAATCTAAAAAAGTGATTAACACTGTACCTAAACAGTGTATTTTTTTTTTTTAATTCGCTAATTTTAATTCCTCGTATGTTTTGTGTTTTAAAAACCAATCAAAATGTACAGCGAAAACAGTCAGGAATATCATTACGTCTAAATGACGTCAAGCCGTGTGAAACAATCGTGTCTGTACCGCAGTTATTCTGTAAAAATTTCAATAGCAGCAATGACGATTCGCACGACGGACGTGACGTAACACTTTCTGCTTGGTGTTCACGGTCACGTGACTGTAATGTTTTTGTTTAACTTATGCGAGACTATTCACGTTAAATTTTATCGGAAACTCTGACTATAGTTTTAGCCACATCCGGTGGCCTTCATCATGGAGTCTAAACTAAGAACAAGACGCGCGCGGCCCCGTCTTGCTTCGTACCTACATACGATTAAAATCATTAGAAACTATTAGTTCCGGTATTAATAAATATAATTAAATTTATCTGTTCAAATCACGAAATTAGTAGTAGGTTTTTTTTTATAGCTGACAGGCTTTGTATTTGACCACAACTCACCTGATGTTAAGTGACGGTGTGGTCGAAGATGGTAAAGCACACCTATCCTGGAATGGAACTGGCTCTCAAGTGAGGCTGCCGGAACACACCGTTAGATGCTTGGCGGCAGATTTTAAACTTGAGGGTGGTAGCTAGCCAGCTGAGTACTAGAAAGTACTCTACCACCACGCTATGGTTTCCTCACGATGTTTTCCTTCACCGACAGCTCAAGCTCATTGTTGGGGTTTGAACCCACGCCCTTCGGCATGCGAACCGACCACGCTAACCACTGAGCTATCAAAGGCTATTTTGTAGTACGCGACTGGCTAGCTACCAGCATTTGTATCACCTTTTCATGCTCGTATATGTAATTCAACTCTTTATTAAAAAAATACTCCATTATTACATAAACACTCAAAAACACAAACTATTGAAAAAAACACTATGGCGACACGATTGTTTTGTGTTCAGCTAAAAAATAACGTGTTTTATTTTAAACTTTCTTATTTATAAGCTTCGAAGACATCAATAGATACAATTCACGAAACACCTCATATTATATAATTAGTACCTGGTTGACCGAGCATTGCTCGGCTGAAAACATGGATAAAACGACGTTTTCTGAAAATGAAACCTAGCTAGATCGATTTTTCGCCCCCGAAACCCCCTGGATACAAAATTTCATGAAAATCGTTAGAGCCATTACCGAGATTCAGAATATATATATATATATATATATACATATATATATACAAGAATTGCTCGTTTAAAGATATAGATATTATTTGCGTGAAATTTAGTACGTATATAAACAACAATACAAAAGTATATATATTTTTTTTATATGTATTTTATGTATTTCTTATTTTTAGTTTTGTTGTACTACGCTGCTACGGTTCTACGATGCTACGAAGGTGACATCTACGTGCTACGGGAACCATGTTCGATCATGTATAGAGTATTTATTGCTGCCATCTTTGGCATGGTTCTGCCAAGTGCCAGCTTGAGGCTTTGGATTCCATTGAAAGGAGGGCTAAGAAACTTCAGAAATGACGATTCGATGATAAGTTTGAAGCTTCAAAGAAATCACATCACATCGGCGTAGCTAGTCTGTCGGTTTTTATCTTATACACTGCGGTGAGTGTGCCCAAGAACTACATGACCTAATCTTGCCATCGCCGTTAACAACACGACCAGACGCTCGACCAAAAGACACCCTCTTACAGTGGAAATTCCCTATAAACGTACAAAAAGCTTCCAGACCACGTTCTTTGTAAGAACTGCTGATGTGTGGAACTCTTTGCCAGCGTCTGTGTTTCCAACCAAGTACAACCCGGGGTTGTTCAAGAAAAACGTAAATAGGTATAGGCAAGAGTGCTCCATCTTCAGCCACAACGTCGCTTTCCGTTAGTCGAGATCGTAGCCACACGCAGTCCGTTTGTAAAAAATTAATAATAAGTAAACCAATATAATTCAAGATTACAATAAAATGTAGTTAAAAGTTTTTCCTAAATCTTTTTTAATTTTATGAAATTATTGCAAAAATAAAAATGACTTGCAAAATTTTACTTTTTCTTCGTCGACGTTTTTTTCGGTGAGATGTTTCAAGAGGTTTTAACGAAAGATCAAAGATTCTTCAAATTATGCAAAATCAGCGCGATACCTTTATAGGTAACCTCCTTTAATCATTTATCAGCTATTCCAGGGTTAATTAAGGATGAATTAAGTTATTTAAGCGTTTTTAAGAGATTTTACCTTCTGAACTCTGCACGGAAAAAAAAGAGTCGAAAGGGTTTCTTTTGGTCAAGACATTTCGTTTTCTTGAACATATTTCCTTCAGTCAAAGAAATTATTTTAAAATATAATGATAGGATATTAAATTAAATTTGTAACTTTCTTGATTGAATTTAGCAATATTACTTTAATGTGAACCAAACATCGTTGTTTCAACACAATAAATCCTACTTGTCAAAAAATAACCCTATTTTTTGTTTCAATACTTTAATTTACCTGTTATAAAAATATATGGTATCGGATGAAATGATTTGACGGTCTTGCATAAAATAAAAGAAAAAGCTAAAAGAAAGTAATAAAATGTTATCTCAATGTAACATTTGATTAAACTAAGAATACAAATGTCTTGGTTCAAATACTCGATGTCATTGTCATGAAGCTACCGTTACTATTTTAAAGAGTGTTGTTGCTCCAATACAATAAATTTAGTTTATTTGAAGATATCCTTAATAATTCATCTTCAAAGAAAGTGAATAATTTCATTAAACTGAAGCAAAGAGCATGTTAATGAAATGTTGTATTTCTTTAAAACAAGGATAACCGTTGGCTTGGTTTGAACACACAATATCATTGACTTCAAACTCTCGTTATTTTCGCTACACCTTTTTTTTCTTTTCCATCTAAGCAATTTATTTTGAAATAATAATGCTGATATATTGAAGTAAAATAATGTTCTTCTTATTTTATTCGTAATTATTAATTTATCCTGAAGTAAATTTCGTTGTTTCGATATAATACATTATATATCGAAAATACCTAATGGTTTCTTCTAATACTCAGATTTTCTTGTTTAAAGAACATAAATAGCATCAGATCAATGAGATTTTATGTCAATTCAAAAATGTATTAGTCTTTCGTTCAAAATATATAATCAAATTAAACAAAAGCGATATTACTCTAGTAAAATGTAATATTTCCTTAATATAAGAAAACCATTCTCTTGCATCGAAAACACGGTGGTGTTCTTTTGAAACTATCTGTAGACATAACCAGTGTTGCCAGCTTACACCTTTCGTTTCTAAATCTAGCTCTTTTTGATCGTCCCAATCGCCCCCACCGAGTATATACAATATTTTAATTATTTTAATCAACTTTTTAAGGTTGGATTTTAGAAAGCCGAAAAAGTCATCGTTGAGAATAACAGCTATAGGGTTAGGGTAGGTTATGATATAGGGCAGTGTGGTGCTGGCGTAAGAATTGTACCCCACCTTCTCTACCGTGGTTGCCGTAAGAGTCGGCTAAGGGATGTAATCCGGAAGATGGGCAGCAGCGTCTTCCTTGAACAATCACACCTAATTGCGCTCGCCAACCCGCCTGCCAAGCGTGGCGAGTATTGGCAAAACCCCCCCAGGAGGAGGCCTATGTCCAGCAGGGGACGTTCTATGGCTTATGATGTGATAAAGGGCCAACTCTGTGATTGGGGAAAAAACCAGCAGTTTCAAAGAAAAAATTCACACAGGCCTCGCACTACCACCACAAAACTATCGTGCTGTTGATTGCTGTTTTCGTACATACTTTGAAATATTATTAAGTGACCTTTGGCACCTTGGGAGATTTGGCTACATTTATTTCTTGATAGGTGACAACACCTGTAGTTTTAAGCGCGAAAAAGTATGCCGTTGCCGTCAGCCGTTCTATTCAGTAGTTGTCGTTGTGGCTGTGCAGACTGCACTCTGAACTGTAAAATTGTGAATCTTCGAAACCTAAGCTTCGACTTCAATAATAATTAGTGTAGGTTGCAAAGCAATCTAAGTATATGATATATAAGCCATGGAAGCGGCTGATCCAAACGAAGAAACGCAAAATCTTGTAGCTCTATTGATATCACGGCATATGCCTCAAGATGTAACTTCAAGCATTTTGTAGTGAGTAACCTTCAAACCAATTTTATTATTGTGCTATACTTAACTTTTTATTTACCTTACCTTTGAATTGTTTTCTGTATGTACTCGTATTGGTGAATTTTACAGTTAGCTAGTGTTAATTAGTGTTTGTGTCTATAATTTGAAATATATATTTGTTACAGGCGTCTCACTTATGATGGTTGCTGGAAAAATCATAACTCTTTTTCCACATGAAACAGCTGAAACATATTTTACTCGGCCGGTAAAAAAAAATAGCTCTGGAACCATTGCAGCAAGAGGTAAACTAGTCGATAAAGTCAGAAACTTCCTGATTAAAAGCTCCGAGAGAAGGAGAGGGTCCGTGACAGAAAATGCAGTTACAAAAAAAAAAAACATCACGTCCTACTGAGTGAGTGCTTAGTTGTAAAATATTAATTTTTCTTTTCTTTTTCCTGACTGCAATTTTATATGTAAGAAGCTTTCATCTCTAAATAGGATAAAAGGTAGTAGCTATATGCTGTCGGTTAATTCTTCCTTTTGATATTGAAGTTGTCTCTAGTATTATACATATATTTATGTATTTATGACCAAAGAACAATGTTTGTTTATTTCAGGTATTCATGAAGATGACATTCAATGGCTGACTATCAAACAGAACCATGGTCGTAAATAGGAAGTAAATTCAAGATGGCGCAAAACTTCACAAACAAGGCAAGAGCTTAAGTATGAGAATGGCCGGGACTTTTCATCGAAGGGAAAAGTGTTGCAATTACCAGGTGGAGCGGAATTGGTGAGTAGAATAACAAATCATCAATAGAAAATAAAGGAACAGTATGTTCATAACTCTTAAATGACTTGAAAATACTGCATTGTCAGGCAGTTCCTCCCTGCAGTCCCAAGCACAGGTTGTACTCTCTCCTATTCTGTTCCACAGGCAGCTTGTGCCAGTGAGACACAAGTTATTAAGTAGGTACATATTTTATATTATTTGATTATGTTTTATATTCACATTGTTGTTATTTTTTTTAAACTGATATAAAAAAGAAATGAGTGTATAATAATAGTGACAATAAATTATCAGCCTTCCTTAAATGCAATCCCAGATTTAGGCATACTCTTGAAAGTTGTTTAAGCCAAAGTTTTTTTTTTAATGAACTATCCAAATACTAACTTCCACAACTATAAGTTCAAAAACAAAGGACTTTCATACAAAAGTTTTCATCCATTTTACACCCTTAGGGTTTAGTTTCAAAAAAATATTTTAGTAGGTACACCTCTACGCTTTAAAACAATACACCCTCCAAATTTCAAGTCTCTACGAGCAGTGGTTTAGGTTGTGCATTATCTATGAGTCTATCCAGTATCTAGTCAGAACTTTGATTCTTATAGTATTAAAATTTGTATTATTTTCTTTCAGAACCCTGATGACATTAATTCTTGAAATAAATTGTAAAATCTACGAAAAGAAAACTGCAAGTCCAACCATACATATTCTTGCTTGGAAGTTTGCAAAAGGACGTGCAAACCTATATTGTCATAGACAGTGTTACATACGCTTTCACCTCTATGAAAGAAGCATTTGACTTGCTATTCAAGTCATTTCATGTGTTAAATGCACAATCCCCTAAGCCGAGTGAAAATATTTATTTAACAGTCCAGCAATATGATATTCTGTATATACTACCATTCTACATTTAATTGTATACTATTGTTTGTTAAATTATACTATTGTGTTTTTAATTGTATCTACTATTATTTTTAATTGTATGTGATTTTACTAAAATATATTGAATGCTCAGTTAATTACTCTTTTTTCTCTAATCACTCCCAAAAGACATCAAAAAGGAAACTAACAATATGATAGTGTAATTGTGATATAAATCTCAATGTAGTTAGAAGTGTTTTAATATACATAGCTTCTTGATTTTCACATTTGTTTTGTTATGTTTCAGGAATGGTTAGTCTTCTTGACTCAGTTGGTTGGATTTGTTGGAGCTCAACCCCCTGAATAGGGGGCTACCCAGTGGGTTAGCTCTGATGGATACATACAATTGAGTCAAGTTTTTGTCAGTTTCTTTATAGATCTCTTATATTTTAGACAGAGTAAATATTTTCTTAAAAGAAAACTTTATATGCTTGGATTCAAAGGCTTATTTCTTACAAGAATCACATAATGCTTTATGCTAATATACAAACGTTATTAAATTAAGCAAATCGTAGTTCAGGACAAAACTCAATCGTTTTGTGCGAGTCCAAATATTACTTTGTGCTAATATATCAACGCTTGTATACGAACCAGATATTAGTTCAAGGCAAAAGTTTATCATTTTGTTACGATACACTAATTTTTTCACTCAATATTACGATTTCTTCTGCATAAACAAATAACGGTTTTATCTGGAAAAACTCAACTTAGTTTGATACATTTATTCACTTGAAATAAGATTTTATTTGCTATCTGGAAAAATATAGTACCTTAATGTAAAACGCGCAGAGCTTAGGATAAGATATCCGTTATCTTGACTATAAGAAGTTATCTTCTAAATAGAGGTTTTTTAAAACATCAAATAATTTGAACCAAGACTGTTATTGTTTTATTTAAACAAAAAACCAGTTTGTTTTCTATCGGATCCTGTATATTTCTTTAATCTAAATACGCCAAAGCTTAGAACAAGATTTTATTTCTTTTGATTGTAAGAAGCAGTCGTCTTGCTAATGTTTTTGAAAATCGTTCACTGGAACGAAGACTACCATTATCTTAATTCAAGATTTATGTACATTCAATAAATCTACAGTATTATTTTAATTGAACGCAACTTAAATTCGTCTAATTGAATATCCTTTTGGAATTTAAAGAAATATATCGTCTTAGATCAAAACATTTTACTGCATGGTGCATATATTTACGCATATTTGCTTGGATCAACGAATTCTTTTTATCCGTGTGGTAAAGGGGCTTCTTAATAAACATACTTAATTAAGACAAAGTTTAATTAGTCTCAGTAGAAATAGGTACCTTGATTTTTTAATTTTAGTCAATGTTCATTACCACTTAACAAGGTTTAACCTGTTAACTACCAAAAAAAGGACAAAGAAAAATATACCTACTAAGACAAGTATTTTCTAAGTGAAAAGTTAAAAAAAATTGTCCTGGAATTGAACCCACGTCATACAGCTCTTAAAGAAGATGTACACCTAGCTTGTCAAACAAAAAAAAGTACCAATAAGCGAATAGTGCTGCTAACTAGCGCTGCTGATAAATCGGCGACACTAATGCTGTGAACTAACCTTTTTCGCTACACTACTTCACTACAGCGACAACTTTAAATATTATTAGGTATTATCTAATCTAATACCTTTAAACGAGAAATTCTTGTATATATGTATATATATATAATATGAATCTCGGAAACGGCTCCAACGATTTTCATGAAATTTAGTATGCAGAGGGTTTCGGGGGCGATAAATCGATCTAGCTAGGTTTCATTTTTCGAAAATGTCGTTTTATCCGTGTTTTCAGCCGAGCAAAGCTCGGTCATCCAGGTACTTATATTAATCGCTCAATAGATATATTTCACTTAAAATTTACAAAGTTTATGCGGTATGTCTTGGCCATCTAACAAAAAAAGCAAGTGATTTTAGTGATAAGCTTTTTTTTATAGTTGACAGACTAGGTGTTTGACCACACCTCACCTTATGTTAAGTGACGGTGTGGTCAAAGATGGTAAAGCACACTTAGCCTGGAATGGTACTGGCTCTCAAGTGTGGCTGCCGGAACACACCGCTAGGTGCTTGGTGGCAGATTTTCAACTTGAGGGTAACTAGCCAGCCGAGTACCAGAAAGTACCCTACCACCATACATTCCGTGTGTTTCTTTATATGTATGCAATTCAACGTTTTTAATTTACATATGGTTTGTGTCATGGACATGGACATGAACATGAGCATGAACATGGACATGAACATGAACATGAACATGAACATGAACATGAACATGAACATGAACATGAACATGAACATGAACATGAACATGAACATGAACATGAACATAAATAAATATTATTCATTGCGTACTAGTGTGTGATAAAATAAATGTTTTCTTTTTTATATTATATAGCTCGGTTTAAACCAGGCTTCAATATAAAAACCAAAGTAAAACTCTTGTCAAATACCCGCATGTCGCGTCATTTTACATTCAGCACAATAACGACTCATTAAAAGGCCAAGTATTCCCGTTTTATAGTCAAGCATGTTTTTAATTAAAGAGCGAGGCATGAATGTGAGGCAGTCGCCTCTCATTACGAACGAAATTTATTTGAGTTGTTGACAATTAACTCCGATGAAAAGTATGTTTTTAATTTCGCTAGTTTTATTTTACAGTGACCAAAAAAATATGGTCGACAAGCTCTATAAATAAATAAATATCGTTGGATTCACACAACATCATCTATCCATAATACATTTAAAATAAATATATATGTACGGTCGAATTGAGAAACCTCCTTTTTTTGAAGTCGGTTAAAATGAAACGACTAAGAAGGTAAGTTCAAACACTAGATTTAGTTATTATGATTTAATAAATCAAACTATTAAGCCGATTATCATGAAATTTCATAGTACCAAACTGAAAGATATTTTTAAATCGGTTCATAAATGTATAAGTTCTGTAAAAAATATACATAAACGAATTGCGAACCTCCTTCTTTTTGGCAGTTTATTGAAATTTAGTTTACCTCAAATTTAGGCAGTAACTTACATTCATCATCAGCCATAGGACATCCACTGCTGGACATAGGCCTCCTCCTGGGGGGGGTTTTGCCAATAGGTACTCGCTTGGCAAGCGGGTTGGCGAGCGCAGTTAGGTGTGATTGTTCAAGGAAGACGCTGCTGCCCATCTTCCGGATTACATCCCTTAGCCGACACTTACGGCAACCACGGGTAGAGAGGGTGGGGTTCTATTCTTACGCCGGCACCAACACGGCAACCATAACCATATTTAACCACCAACATGGATCTGTTTCATAAAATACAACTTTCGTTTACATTCCGCGTTTCAATTTACGATAAACCCTTTCGAAGCATCCCGTATTTTATGTACAGGAGCAAATCATTGCCTCCGTATATCAGCCATTGGTTATTTATGGTTCGTTAGAGAGAACGGAAACATATTTTGGTGAAATAATTTCATTATCACGGCAATTTTCGTGTTTCGAAAATGATTTCAGTTAACTCTATTGTTTTATTATATTCTCTATTCTTCTTCTCTTTCTTTTTTCTTTTCTTCTCTATTTATTTGTTATTCTATGTTGTTTTTTGTTTTGTTATTTTCTTTCTGTTTTGTTTTTAAGTATTGTATTGTATTGTATTGTATAACAGGGCTGTCATAACAATAATAGAAATAGCTTAACAATTGTGCAACAACTGACAGCCTTGACGCAATAATCTCTTCCAGATAACCTTAGTACGAAAAGGGTTTGTAGAAGAAGTAAAAGACGGAGTGATTTGATGTCTACATTTATGCGTATCGCTAAACAGTGCACTGTCCAACTAAATGTTTCCCTACAGTAAAAAACTAGGTGTTCTCTAAAGTCTACGTTTTTTAACGCAAAAGTAGTGAAATTAGACAAGAGACACCTGTACATAACATTTGCTGAGCTACTCAACTTTTAGTAACAAAACCAAGTACAGGGCATTGCTGCTATGTATTTTGATCACGAATGAGTTGATTTCATCAAAGCAAAAGCGCTCCATCGTAAATACTCATTGAATACCAGGCGAGATATACTGCAAGTATAAATTTGTACATATAAATACTGGCCTTCAATAACACTTTATTGTCACTACAAAAATTACATTACAGATAAGCATAATAAGCAATTCCTAAAAAATTAACTGAATCTTACATACGCATAAAATAGTTGACATATCAAAAGGCTCGCAATGATCTTCGAAAATAACTTTGTTAATTTTTGTAAAAACATTCTGATCTAGAATTTCGACACGCCGTACGAGACACTGATTTCATTTTAATAAAATCACAAGATTTACCTTAACTTTTATGAGATAAAAAGCTTACCTATCGTAACTTTACCTGTAAAAATGTCTGAAGCCCATCACTCTCTGAGGTATAAAAAATATTTTTACGCTTTCAGACGTGTTTACATTTAAGTAAACTTTTTATAACGTGCCCCAAGAATGAACTACCCCTGCTGGGGGAATTTTAATTATGTTTACATACTTTACTGGCAAAAACAACGCACAAAGGTCAAAACTCGCTTGTATTGCTCGCGACCGAACTCTTTACAGGTTAAACTTTTTAAGTTTTATAAACACTAACTTCTTTTCCATGATTGTTGGTTTCCTAGGTTAACTTTGAAGTATTTGTAAGCTAAATTTTTTCAAGCCTCGCAAACCGATAAACTTTTTCATATTTATTGTAGGTTACTTTGGTTTGACTTTGAAATCTTTATAGACTACATTTTTTCAAGTTTCGCAAGCTTCTTTACCTTCAACGTCGGTTCTTTTGTTTAACTACGAAATAATTAAACTACATTTTTAATTAGGCTACATTTCATCATAAATGAAATGAAAAAAGTTAAAAACAATAATTGTTTTCTTGTAAGTTGCTGATTATTTTACAGTACATAATTTTTTTTTAAACTGATACTTTCTGACATTAAGGACACGGTAATCGTTTGCCGAAGAATTATAAAAAAAATCGTCAAGATCTATACGAGCAGTTACATCTTATCTTAATATACATATATGTATGTACTTCAGTTTTTTTTTATTTATGTCGAATATCTTAAGTTACACTTAAAGTCCAGTCTTGGCTAAGTCCAGTCCGTGGCGGTCGAGTCATGCCTAAAGTAATGGCTACTTTACTAAAAGTTTCGTTGGTGTTTTGCAAGCAACACAAAAAGTCATGTTTTACCACATTATATCACTTTCCCACACTCGCTTGTAATTCGGCACTTTATGAATAAAACACCACTATTTTCATAAATAAACATTCTAAAAAACACAAGTTTCGGAAAAAATACAAAGGGGCGACACGACTCTTTCCGCGTTCAAACAAAAAAAGTTCTAGATTTTTTTTAAATGTTTATGGTCTAAAAAGTTCTAAACGATGGTTATAAATGATACCAGTTTTGAAAAAACAATTGAGTGTTAACATCCACTGGGGATAACGCAAGGATTCTGATGATACCACTTACATCGAAATTGGTCACGATTAGGAGATAAACCTACCTAGTTGAATTAAGGAGCCATATACAAAACACACACATATACAAACTGACACACTTGAAAAATATTAAACTAATTTTTTAGGCACATTTTTGTTTTACTTATGCGGGATTACTCTTTAATTATATCGGCAACTCCGACTATAGTTTTATCATGGAGACAAATCTTAGTACAACGCGCGCGCGGAACTCGTCTTGCTTCGCATTATAGTCGGAGTTTTTGATAAGCATAAGTAAAACAAAAATGTATCAAAACCACATAAGTTTCCATAGTAAAATAGGGACTATTCAAGTATTACGTAAGCAGAATTTTAGTAATTATTAACCCCTTCCTCCCCCTTGTCAGCAAAAGTAAGCAAAGCTCTTACTTTCCTCTCTTATACTTAAGTAAATATTGCTTTAAATAGCAGCCATTTCGCTAAAACGTGGTGTGTCGATAACAAGGAAACCAAACAATCAGCATAATTTATACGACTTTGCTGATCACCATTCAGATCGCCTCGTCCCCAATGTCGCCAAAAATAAGCAAAGTAAAGACTCCCCCACCCCCCTTTGGTGCTTACGTAATACTTGAACAGCCCCATACCCTTTAGGCAGTCGTGTAATAATAAGATTCCACCATCAAATAAGTCCAAATCACTTTAATATTTCCTTTTAAAATGTACACTAAGTGTAAGCGTAGTGGGTATCTGGCAATTTTTCATAGCGCCTGCCTACAACTTGTGTTACTCTGTTTAATTTAACGAAGTCGGTGCATTTTCTGAGTGCATCAGTGTTTTTAATTATGAGAGTCAACAGCGAGGCGGTGAATGAGCGAGCTGCAGTTATGGCTCGTTTATACTTGTATTAATTTCTTAATAAAGCACGCGGGCAGCATTTAATACTTTGAAATTAATTGTATACTACTCCGACAGACGTTAGTAATAAATAACGCAAATTATTTATTTATACATATTCAAAAGAAAATAAAAAAATATTGAAAGATGACTCTATAAATATTGATGATAAGGTAAAAAATATATAATAAGTATTAACATTCAAATAAATAACTGATTGACATTTTGTAATTGCTCATGACATAATTTATTAATAAGAAAATTGATATTATTAAAAAAAAATTGCTAATCCTGTTTTATCCAGTTCTGCACACCCAAATATGGTCTGAGCTATTTTTTAGTTTATGTACCAATTTTTTGACACCTGATTTTTTTGATTTAGATTTTGACGTTGTTCTGTCTAATGGCTAAATAACTATTTTGTTTTATAGTAGGTGTATTTGTGTCATTTTTAACAAGCGGTTATAGACAAAATGCATTTATGGCAAATCTGCCATAAATGCATTTTTGCAAACAAAGTGGAACGAGCATTTTCTAAAAATTACTATAAGTATACATAACTGCCCAAATTCAGGACCTGCTGAAGTAAAACGTCAGTACATCCGTCAGAATAAAAATATGTATGTATAAATGGATGTATCCATAAAAAGTTTAAAAAGCATATAAATATATAACACTACAAAGAGATTCATCACCGCCCAAGTATTCTGATTAACATAATATATCCACGGCCAGGAAAGTTTGTATGAAACTATTCTGGCGTTACAAAGGCGTGGTAAATCGCTATTTTATTTATTTATGTGGTAGTTTTTTCCAAAGGTTTTACTCACGTGTGTTTTTTTTTAAGTTTCATTTTTTGTTCTACGTGTAATGTATGAAATTATATAGTTAAAGGATACTTCGCAAAGACAAGGAAAATAGATCAACAATAACATCGACTCAATAGTGTGGATAAGTACAGCCTTCTCCAGTGAAAGCTCAATTTGTAGCGATGATAGCTCAGTGGTTAGCGCGGTCGGTTCGCATGCCGAAGGGCGTGGGTTCAAACCCCAACAGTGAGCTTGAGTTGCCGGTGAAGGAAAACATCGTGAGGAAACCATAGCGTGGTGGTAGGGTACTTTCTAGTACTCGGCTGGCTAGCTACCACCCTCAAGTTGAAAATCTGCCGCCAAGCATCTAACGGTGTGTTCCTTGTCGATTGTGATCTTACTTATAACATGAGCTGTACACATACATACATAAACATATTACGCAAACCTGTAAGGCTCGCATAAGTACACTCCTTGGGTCCTCTCATCCTTGTTCTAACGGTTTATATATTTACACAATCCATCAGAAGCAGGTCGGAACTCGGTCACAGTTTCAATAATAGTTACAGCGACTCGACCACTACCATTTGTTCTGGGGAACTTGATAAATTAGTTAGGTTTTTGCACTGAGCTTTCGGTCTTGCGGTTGTTTTAGATGAATAGGAAGTCTTCGGCCAGTGCGCAGTGCGACCAATTACTTTTGGAACATATAGTTGTAATGCGTACAAATGTTCTGTAGGTTTTTTATTGGCCATTCTTGACTCTTGTCTTTCCATAACATAATTTTTTTTTGAAGAAAGACACCTCCGATGATTAGTCTCAATAGCTCCGTAATTTCGCTAGCTGCATACTATTCAAGCCGGAACACAGTAATGTTTACACACTACTGCTTGGCGGCAGAATATCTGGTACACCTACCTAGACGACCTACTGTTTTTATTTAAACGTTTTCGTACGCTTGCTTCTGTTGTCTTTTCGCGAATATTATAGTGGACAACCCTTCAGCTCTGATAACCTTGGGACATATCAGATAAAGATTATGATCATACAGAGGCAATTGTAACAATTACACGCGTGGGTTTTAATCCCAAATTTTTTTTTATAGTTGACATGCTATATATTTGACCTCAGCTCACCTGATAATAAATGACGATCGGAAAAGGTAAACACACGTAGCCCGGAATGATGTCATTCACATGATATTTTATGACATTTTAATTTTATTTGATTAAGAGAACATTTTTTTTATAATCTGTTTTGAATTGACGTACCTAATATAACGAAACTCTGTTATAAGGCGAATAAATAATCTGAATGTGAATGGATCTGGCTCTCAAGTGAGGCTGCCGGAACGCACAGTTACATGCTTGGCGACAGCTTTCAATTTGAGGGTGGTAGCTAACCAGTCGAGTACTAGAAAGTACCCTATCACCACGCTATGGTTTCCTCACGATATTTTCCTTCACCGGCAGCTCAAGTTCATTGGTTGGGGTTTGAACCCACGCCCTTCAGCGTGTGGACCAACCGCGCTAACCACTGGGCTATCATCGCTACGAGCTTAACTGCC
This sequence comes from Biston stratarius, assembly GCA_950106695.1. Lineage (NCBI taxonomy): Eukaryota > Metazoa > Arthropoda > Insecta > Lepidoptera > Geometridae > Biston > Biston stratarius. The sequence goes on along the minus strand of OX467115.1, from coordinate 23,463,041 downwards.
GGTGAAGGATAACATCGTCAGGAAACCATAGCATGGTAGCAGGGTACTTTCTAGAACTCGACTGGCTAGCTACCCTCAAGTTGAGGTACATGATGACGGTAATGTGGTAATGTGATTGTATAGACGACTCAAAATCAAAATCAAAATCAAAAGTCATTTATTCAGTTTAGGCCCTGGTAAGGCACTTATGAACGTTAAGTTACATGTTTGAATCTACCACCGGCTCGTAATTACACTTCAACTGAGAAGACTCCGGCAAGAAACTCAGCAAGGCATTTTTTTGTGGATGATTTAACTACTATTTAGTAAAACTACTGGAAATAATACAAATGAAATACCTGCAGTAGGGTCTAGTGAAAGGAATAAAAGAGCTCAAAATCCTAGCTTCTGTTCTAGACTGAAGAGTAAATCTAGAAAAGAAATCGAATAAATATATTGAGCTCGTCGGGACGTACATAGGTAGGCTTATTTTGATTGCCATAGTTATAAAACGTTATAGGTTGTAAACCTATAACGTTTAATGTCAGTCTTATTTGCTAACGGTAAACTAAAGGTTTTTCTGTCAGAATTTATTATAATGCCAATAAGTTCTATTTTCCTAGAAATCAATTTTTCGCATCAAAGAACATGAATAAAATTGTCTTTTTCTAGATTACGTTAATTGTTTTGATTTGTTAATTAAATAAAGGATAAAAGCCCAGAATAGTAGTATTTTTAGGGTTCCATACCGCAAAAGGAAAAAACTGAACCCTTATAGGATCACTTTGTTGTTCGTCTGTGAGGAATCGTGAAATCGGAAACATCGTGTGGAAACCATAGCGTGGTGGTAGGGCACTTTCTGGCACTCGGCTGGCTAGCTACCACCCTCCAGTTGAAAATCTGTCGCCAAGTATCTAACAGTGTGTTCCGGGAACCAGTTCCATTCCAGGCTAGGTGTGTTTAGCATCTTCGACCACACCGTCACTTAACATCAGATGAGCTGTGGTCAAATAGCCTGTCAACCATAAAAAAGATCGTTTAACATTACAATACGACACTTAGAAGCCAATGGCGAGAGAAACCGCCAAGCACATCTAGTGAAGTCATTTTCACATTCTTATTAATTTCCAAACAACGCAACAAAACAAAGCAAATGTTCGTAAATCTGCAGATATTGACGCGTTAATAACAAAACCGAATCACGCGTTAAAAACAGATATTCTGTCCATATTAAACAATCCTGAACAACGTCCTAAATATTTCTCAATTTAGAAAATCAAACTGCACAACGCGTGTCGCTAAGAAAGAGATCCGTCAATCCGTCCGTCCGTCCGTTCCGTTGCCAAATAACCGGGTATATTTAGAAAATTCAATTAGCTTACAACATTCTAGTTTTGGATTTCTTCTATGGGGCATTGGCGTGATGCCGGTTTTAACTGGATATTGTATTGAATTTGGTGAAAAATTTCCTGTTGCTTAACTGTGGGACACATTGAAGTGGATTTAGACAGTAATCGAGGTTTAGAGATGTCATTTACAAAGAATTAAATAGAATTATCAATCAATGCAGTGTTTGAATAGTCCAGTATTGAGTTCCGACGTAAACCGCACCATTACCAATCCCAGTGAAAATAAATTCAGTTATCTATGGATTTACTTTTTATAAAAACAAAGATAAATATTATGTTCGTTGGTAAGCGAATAACTTGAGAACGGCTAAACTAATTAAGCCGATTCTTTTTTATTTATTGGTCGTGATACTTCGAATAAGGTTTTTTTATGTATGTATTTGCGAGGGAAAAGGCTGAGATCTACAGCACCCGGTACAGAATACCGAGTACTTACCTAGTTTTAAATTAAAATAAATTTAGCCAAGAGCGAGTCGGACTCGCGCACCGAAGGTTCCATACAAACCTGTAGGTATATAAGTAAAAGTTACGGTATTTTTTTTAATGGTAATTTATGCTTTTCCCAATGTTTCCTTTATCTCTGCTATAAGACGTTGCTTCGTACCTAATTTCAAGATTCTGAGTTCACGGGAAATACCCTGTAGGTTTTGATTCCCTTGCGAGTGTCAAAAATTTGCAGCATAAACGGCTGTATCTTTTGATTGCGTTGGCTTAGAAGTTTGATTTTTTCACAGTTTCAAGGGAAAATAGACCTGAGTATTTAATATTAATTTCAGCTTGATACCTCTACGCGTTCCTGGGAAAAAGGGTCTTGACAGACAGACGGACAAAAAAGTGAAACTATAAAGGCTTCCGTTTTATCCTTTTGAGGTACGGAACCCTAAAAAACCAACAAGTAAATCACAAATTTGAAACTAAATAAAAAAAAAAATTACAAAAATATCAAAACCATTTAATATCTACTATAAACTGGATTTAACAAGACGTAAAAAATGGTCAAGGAGTGGTATTTCGGTGCAAAAAATACAGCACGTATTAGTATTATTGTGACGTGTCCCACAATAGTTGAAAACGTAACATAATATAGCCATCATCTGTTCAATCACAAAAGTACCCATAACGTTGCGGCAAGGAAATGAAAGCCGTTGAAAACAGGGCCGGAGTAAGTGAGCATAATAAAGGAATTGGGTCACTGATACAAATGTATATGTAGGTCATGTGATTCTTCGTCAACGGTCGGTTTTCTTACGGATTTATATACCAATACATACATTTTATTGATAGCACCAATGTCACATTTCATAATTAAGTACATCATTTCAAAAATATTAAAAAGTAAAATATTAATTACACAATGAAGTGTAAGATTTGATAAAATAGGCTAACGTAGAAGAAAGGAAAGACAGGATGTACAACATATCGAAACATTGTTTTATATCCTTTATTTTCTTTCTTGTTCGCGTAATTAGGATACAACTCCTTTTTTGAGTTTGAAACTTTAATTGTATTACCTCAATTGAACACTATATTTTAGTTCTGTGAAATTTAAAGACAAAACACGCTGTAGTAACTTTAATTGACTTTTATAACGTTTAAATGTACGTTTGTACAATAGAAGCACCACGGCGTCTTTCACGTCAAGACTCACGAAAATCAAATATCATTAAAAAGATAGATAATTTTTATTATTTACACTAAAGATTGTATCTCCAATACAATAAAAATAACCTAAATACATCGAGTGTAACATTTGGTACCTTTATAGACTACTTTTAAGCAACTTTAGAAAGAATTCAAGATAAAAAACAGTAGAAAAAACTTTTTTTTTTCTTCAGTTTTTAAGATCTTACTCAGTCGTATCATATAATTGATATATCGGTGTACGGAGTTTTACACATCATCATCATTATCAGCCTGTATTCTGCTGAGCAAAAGCCTCTCTCCTTCTACGCCACTCGTCCCAGTCTTATGCCAATCTTGTCCAGGTTCGACCCGCGATTTGTATTATTTCTTCTACCCAAAACCTGGTGGACAAACAACGCTCCGTTTACCAGTTCGTTACAACACACCACGCTCCAATATTTATGACATGTCAATTACCTCAGTCCGGCCCTGCACGTGCCCGATTCTCGTGACTTGGTGCCATCAAAAGTCGAATACGACAGTAAACCCGAGTTTAGGTGTGCCATCTATGCCTTACGGTGTACATTTGCATTATTCTATCGTATACTAGTGAATAAATTGTGAAGGGTCTTGGGACTATTGTGATCTTCATTTTACGGGTTACGGTATTTTGCCTTTTAGGGCTCTATTTTGTTTTCAGTTGCAGTTCGACTAGCAATCAATCTCGTAAAGATGAAAATATGTTACATCATCATATGTAGTTTGGAAAACCATATTTACTGTCTCTATCGACTTGGTAGTAGACAAAAAAATTGCTGTTATGCTAAAAATTCTTGTGTCGTTTCGTATATTTTGTCTTCCGAATCAGCCCTGTTTTTATAAGCTATCCCACTGCTGGGCGTAGGTCTCTTCTGATTGGGAGAAGGGTAAGGTCAAGTGCGGGTTGGCAGGCTTCACACATCTTCGAGAACTTTTTTTTATAAACTCTTGGATATGTAGGTTTCCTCACGATGCTTTCTTTCACCGTCTAAAGTCAGCGGAAATACGCACATAACTTAGAAAACACAGAGGTACGTGCCGTGGGATTAGAACCCAGGGCTTCCAGATTGAAAGCCAGACGGTCTCATAACTAGGCTCCCGAACTTATTTTGTCTTAAATATATGTGTATACAATTTATCAATTATTTTTTTCTCTTAATCAATTTCATTCATTTTCTTTTAGATCTTTGAAACATTCCTTTCTAGAAATAGAAGAGCGCGTTGGTTACCCAACCACTTTGTTTTTTATAAGCCTGTACTGTAACTGCAGGGCAAAGACCTCCTTCCATTTTTCTGTTTTTTCGAACTTGATTCCAGCCTTTCAAACAGGAGTCAAGTTCGTCCCTCTATCCGTCTGAGCCATCCGGGAGGTCATTTGATATCCTGAAGAGGCAAATGTGTCGTGATTGTGACTAGACGATCTTCTGACATGCAGCTAACATGTCCGGCCCAGTCTCACTGCACGAAGGCGGCTTTCTAAGCTACCTTGTGTATACTACTATTATATTTTTTTTATGTAAAAGTAATAAGACGAACGAGACGCTCTCCTAATGGTAAGAGATAACGCCTGTCCATAACCATTGCAACGATACACAGAACTTTAACAAAATCCATCGCTGCTTTGACGTTCATAACTTTGACATGCAATGGTTAGTCTCAACAGTCCTGTAATTTTGCTAGCTGCAGTACCCTTCAAACGGGAACACAGTAATGTTTACACTCTAATGCTTGGCGGCAGAATATCTGGTACTACCATGGTTCCTACCTAGACGACCTCTTGCTAAGGAGATCTACCAGCAAGTGAAGTGACCGTGAAGACACTGGTAACTTTTTTCGTAGCAAGAACTAAGTCGTAGTAAAAAAGTAATTTATATTCGCTACTGATGAGTTTCTGCGCAGGATTGTTTCAAACAAAGGCCGCAGCCGGATTTAATTAGCTATCAATCACAAATTGAGATGAAAGTTGCCGTTTTGTTGCTAGCAAGAATAACTTAACACCAAAATTGTTTTACTTGTAAACTATATCGGTCGTCAACTGCCTACTCCAAAATATAGTTCTATTTTCCATTTTTACGTTTTATTCTGTGTAACTGAAATAGCATGATTTCGAAAAGCATAAAAAACTTCACGCGGGCTGCTCTTATTTATGTATAAGGCCTTTCTTGAAATGGTCATTCAACATGTCCCGCACTAACTGTATCGCACAAAAACATCTCAACTACAATAGGTCTAACAATCGACGGGTTTTTTCACATTTCATGAAGTTTTATTGTGTCCCTCAGTCACAGCTCGCAATCTGGCATTCTGGTATTGTGTATCAAATCTGGTATTGTGTAAAATGCCTGTAGGCCTCGTAGAATTTCCAACAAGCTTTTTTAAAGATGTGATAAACTATGGCACTACTAGATACCCATACTATAGTATTTTTTTTATGGTTGACAATTAGCGACTTTTTTTTTGTCCATGGAAAATACTTAATGTATACCACCGGCCCTGGAGCGGGCACAGTGGTTATGTGGGACTCTCCGTCCTAATGACGGCCTACCCACTAAAAACCCTGGAGTGTTCCACCTCGGGGCTTTGTGTCGAGGCTACGGGCACACTTTCGCACTCTTCCGCGGCCTCCATTGTCCTCGCGGACCCGCCTCGCTCACCCCGCCACGATGACGATGTGTTAGAACACCGGACACATCGTGATCCACCTCGGAGACCTAACCAGCACATGGGCGTAGGACGGCCCCGCGACAGACGCCCGTAAGACAATTAGCGACCCGCCCCAGCTTCGCATGGCTAGTAAGAATGGGTATACCTAGTAAGCTATCCTTAAAAGGTAGATATATGCCACCGAGGACTTTTTGTAGACCAATAAAAGAGGAATAACCTTCCATGCATTGTTTTGTTATATCGCAAAGGCATTAGGCAGCGTTTTCGATGAAAGCTTCCAGGTGGCTTGACTTTTTTCGACACTTTCAACAATTATCATATTTCAACCAATTTACACAAAACCTTGACAAGTTATATGCCAAAACCTTCCTCATGAATCAATCTATCTATTGGTGAAAGTCGGATAATCTGTTGAGTAGTTTTTAACCACAACTCACTTGATGTTAAGTGACGGTTTGATCGTAGATGGTAAACCACAAGCCTGGAATGGGACTGGCTCTCAGGTGAGGCTGCCGGAACACACTGTTAGGAGCTTGGCGGCAGATTTTCAACTTGAAGGTGGTTGCTAGCCAGCTGAGTACTATAAAATACCCAATCACAATACTATGGTTTCCTCACAATGTTTTCCTTCACCAGCAGCTCAAGATCATTGCTGGGAACGTTTTTTGCGTATGAACCGACTGCGCTAACCACTGAGCTATCATCGCTACAAATTAAAATGATTGCGAAATAAACAGCCACGCACTTGATGGTAGATCTTAGCAGAAGATCATCTAGGTATGTATACCACTGGTACCACCGCAGTACCAGATATTCTGCCGCCAAGCAGTAGTGTGTAAACATTGCTGTATTCCAGTTTGAAGAGCTAGTGGAAATACAGAGCTTTTAAGACTAACCATCGAATGTCTCAAAGTAATGAGCGCCAAAGCAGCGATGCCCTGGATTTTGTTTTGTTATTTAAAGTACTCGTCATCGCTGCAATTGTCATAGACGTGTATTATCTCTTACCATCAGGAGAGCGTCTCGTTTGTTGCAAGGAAAACATCGGTATTTTTACATTAAAAATAATACCTATTTCTCAGAAATTGAATTCACTTCTGCGCTTAGCCAAATCGTTGTTTACTATATAGCATGGTTTTCATACGTAAATCTATTTCTTATGAAATGAAGCGAAAAATATAAATTTCTTTCAAACAACTATTACTACTACATCTATCTCACGATCAAAAGTCAAATAGCTAATATATAAATTAATGATCTAATCTAAATATCATAATGTCATATAGGTTTCGATCCAACAAAACTTTTTTCAAAATTCTACTTTAGACAGACATACTAAGCGAGGAATATAGAAAACGATTGGGCAGGTTCCCAATCGTTTTCTAGCTAAGCTAATCACTAAGATTTTTTGCAGCAAAAAATCTTAGTGGAAAACTTTTCCTAACAGTAGGTTACCGAGGAAACTCATTTCTCTTCTTCAAGAGCACCGAACCAAACCTAGATTTTTACGCGATCTTTGCTTGTTTCATATCACGTGTACGGATCAAATCACGTGATCTTACAAAAGATCTCCTCGCCCTTGCTAAGAAAAACAGCACCCTTGAGTAAGTCACGTTGCGTATTCAAGAAACTCCATGAAACAAAAGAAAAAAGGAAATCAACCTATGTATGCAAGATTTTCTTGTAAAACTTTAGGAAAAAGTTGGTCAAGTTAAACAGCTCCAAATTGTAACTTCACAATCTTTGGAAATGTGTTCATATTTTTATGGCTTCGCTGCAAAGTTGAAGCGGAAAAGTATAGAAAATTTTTCACTTTCACTGGTTGTTAAAGATGTAACGGCTGGGCTTTTCTCTTTAGATGTCATTTGTCTCGATTTTGATGTAATCTTATCCACGTTCGACCTGCGAAGGTGACTACCGAACAACTATCTCATCTGAAGAACACTCCACTTGTATTATAATACGTCAGACATCACTCTGTTCTAATCTTTGGTACATACTCCACCTGTCAACCTTATGCGGTCATTCGATAGAATAGAATACATTTTTACTGTACACCAACAATCGACACATTATAAAAAAAACTTAAAAAAGATATAAATAAAAGAAGACTAATTTGTGTTAGTACAATGGCGGCCTTATCACCTAGAGTGATATCTTAGAAACAACCTTTGGATGAGCAGAACAGATGGCACAGCTATTTTGGTAGGCGTTGTAAAAAAAATATAGAAAATAAAAGGTGAATAAAATTGTGTCATATAATAACAAATACATACTATAAATAAATATATATATATATATACAACAAATAGATGTATTAAAATCAAATATATACATAAGTACCAATTAGCAAAACAGCTTCAACAGTATGTAATTTTTAGTTGGAAGGAACGAGAGGAACGCTAGGACCAAAATGAGGTTGAATGGATTTAAAGAATTCGTTTAAATAATGGGGGATTAGTTGGAATAAAACGGATTTTATAGAGAAAGGAAAGTATATGAGAGTTACGGCGAAGATGAATAACCATTTGAGCTTTTGACGAAATTCAAAGATGTGATCATATTTACGTAAACCAAATATGAACTGGTTAATAAACGAATATTCAGTGCCACAATACATTACTTACAGACGAGCTCCAGAAATAATCTCATCTTACCGTACTCGTACGGTTTCAAGTTTGTAGATACCTACTATAGTCCAGGTAGCATTGCAAAACCACACATTCTCAAACTACCACTTGCGATACAGTCAACAAACTAGAATTTAATTCGTCGCTTTACTTGACGCGGTTCTCAAAGTTTCGGGACCGTGAATAAACTTAACGTTTACCTAAGTTTAACAGTCTGTTGGTCCAAGGTATCAGGCACATGGCCAGAGTTTGACAGTCTGGTGAAACTTCAGATTGCTATATTGAACAACGCCTCCTTCGTGTGAAATAGTAAGCTTTGCTTCATTTTTAAATTATGCGTTAAATGCAGTTTGCAGATAATAATATGTAACAGGACTTTTGACAGTATATCTTAGAAAGTATCCTACTTTCGCCATACCGTCTAACGGCCGTCCGTGTACCGTCTTTTCGTTCGCTTTAGACGATAAGGCCACCGTTATACTTTTTTTATAATGGTTGACTACAGTCCACCAGCTGTAGTCCATTAACTCACGTAAGCTTGATAAGGAATTAATACCAAGACAATTTTAGAGTGAAAATCCTGCCGTGTACTGAATAGTAAACCTTTCCTATTTGGAAAGCTGCCAACGTAGACCATTTTAAAATATTATCACCAGTATTTAACGTTATTATAGCCGTCCGCACTTAATAACTCTCCGTTAATAATAATCAACTAATTGGTTAAGACTTAACTGAGCGTACACAAGCGATGATATATGGGTGCGACAATTAGTTTAACTACTAAGTCTTATCTCTTACTATTTTCATTGCACGTGAATTGTAACTTTTTTTGTGGTTGGCCACAGCTCACCTGGTGTTAAGTGACGGTGTGATCAAAGAAGGTAACCACATCTAGCTTGGAATTAAAGTGACTCTCAAATTAGACAGTCGGAACACACTGTTAGGTACTTGGAGACATTTTTAACTTGAGGGTTTTTGCTAGCCATCCTGGTACTATAAAGGACTCTACTAGAAAGGAACCGACAGCGCTAACCACTGAGCTATCAACGCTACAAAATGTTTGGGAAACACCGGGTTCTAGGCTTTTTACCCAGTTAATCAGTCCTTTCCTCCCCCTTCTTTGGCGTGGTGAGATTTGGCCGCGGGGATTTCTCCCCTTTGCCGAAGCTGGGCGCCAGAGGCAATTGTTCGCCGCGAGAAGCGGTTGCGATGCGGCTGCTTCTCAACTGCATTTAGATGGTCGGTTTGAAAGAAAGAAAGAAAGAAAATTATTTTATTTTGTAACACAATTTTACCATTTTTACCCCTGGACATACATATACATAAATCTAAAAATATCAAGAAACTGAAGAGTGAAAATAAACTGCCCAACTTAATTTTATTTTAAATATGATTGTAACAATTTAGGACCAATAATAAATGATTAATATTTCTTTCTTTCTTTCTTTCTTTATTAATCCGCCAAACCGAACAAGCATTGCTGAGAGATATTTATCTTTTTAAGTGAGATAATGTAAATCTTCCAAGTCTACGTGCTTTATCTTCAAACACTTCGTCACTTTGACAGCCCTGTTGGTTCATTGGCAGAATATCTGCCTTTAGAGCTGTAGGGCGTGGGTTCGATTCCCACTTAGGACAAGCATTTTGTGGTATAAACAAAATGTTTGTTCTGTGTCTGGGTGTTCTGTATGTGTTATAAGTATATATTTAAAAAAAAAAGTATATATGTATTCTATCAGTTATTTGACTGCCATAGCACAAGCTTTGCTTAGTTTGGGGTCAGATGGCGCTGTGTGTAATGTCCTATGATATATATTTTTTTTTTACTTACTATTAGACGAGATGGTGGTCCAATGCGACATTAAAAAACGTGGAATTATGTCCCAACTGTCCTGAAGTTGGACATCACCCAACTATAGTGTGATACAGGATAAGGCAAGCATGATCATGACGGTCTGACAAAAGCTTTATCTCGTAAAAATCCGATAGAAAAGTATCCTACGTCAATTTTCATGATCTACATTGCCAGCTCAATTTCCATTAAATTGATCGAGCTTTATATTCGTGAAAAGATAACAAAAAGAAACAGCAATAGTTTATAGGAAAACCAGTGTTTGGCGCATCCTTGTATTTGAAATCATTGCAATATTTTAAGTAGTCGCGAAGTCGGAGGAAAGCAGCTAAATACCAATTGTTGAAACAGATCCGCAGATCCTTCTGGCTCACAATGTAAATAACAAAAGTATTGGCACAGTCAAGGAATTGCAGTGAAACATTTTCGTAGCAGTGGAAAAAATATTTATTTTATTTATTGAGGCTTCACATTTTACTATAAAAACTGACGTGGTTTTTAAACGTTTTTGTTTAACTTGTGCGGGATTACTCTCGTTTAATTCTATTGGAAACTCCGACTATAGTTTTGACCACATTCGACGGCCTTCATCATGGATACAAAGTTGCGTACAACGCAAAATGCTGAAGCACGGCGAGGCCGCGCACGCGTTGTCCTCAAATTTGTTTTTTTTTTTTTTTTTTTTATATCTTTATTTAAAGTGCTTTTTCGCACAGCGAAAATGTCGCACTAGTTGACATACATTATTAAAGTACACACAAAAGTAATTAGGTAAACATTTACATTTAAATTACATATAAGTCAGGTAAACAAAACAAACCTCATCTGACATCAAATAAGACTTGTTCTATTCACCAAACCTGATTTCACCAAATCTATAACCTTCTTTGTGGTGTCTGTCATAGGCTGGGCTAAATATGAGTTACATAATCCAATGGAACTGTCGTGGAATAAGGGACGCCTGAGTGGTTCGTTCCTGACACACTCCATAAGAATATGGTAGGTGTCCTCTTTTCTTAGGCAGTCGCAGCAAAGTGGCGATTCAACTTTGCGCATGAGGTGGGCAAACTTATTCAATGGTATGTGACCGGAACGAAGTCGCAGCAATAATACTAGATCCTGTCTAGATAATGGACTGTTATCTATCCAAGGGGAGTACAAAGGTCGCGGCTGCATTGTTCTGAACCAGATTCCTTTTTCTCGGGATCTTTCATCAAAATACTCCTTCCAGACGTCACGGCACATGTTTTTAACTAGGTATAAACAGTCATTGTAAGTAGGTAGCACAGAAAGGCCAAGACCATCGCTACAAGCTTCCTTAGCCAAACCATCCGCTATATCATTGCCCTTAATGCCCACGTGTGAGGGAATCCACTGTAAAATCACCACCTTAGACTGTGATAATAATTCTAAGATTGATTTTATTATTGCATAGGCTATCGGTGCACCTCGAAAAGTCGAAGTACAGCGAGCCAGGTGTTGGAGTGCGCTTTTTGAGTCCGACAAAATGACAAATTTGTCTTCGTTTATGGATCCCATGTACGCCAAGGCTTCCGAAATAGCAACTAGTTCTGCGTACATAATTGACACGTTACAATTAATTTTTAATTTTACAGCATTATTCATGGCTTCGTCAAAGAAGGCCGCGCCGATGTTGTTGTTTACATCCTTAGAGCCGTCCGTATATATTCTATAGAAATCGTTATAATTTGCCAGGGTTTCAACTTTGTTTCTATGATGAAACATAAAAAAAAAAAAAAACATATTTACGGCCAAATTTATATAATGTTCTCACGTTTTAGAAGCTTTTCTAAAAGTTGTCTAACTGTGTTAATTAACCACATCACCACAAAACACACCATTCAAATACCCATAATACTTCAGCTTGTCAGCGTATTGTAGATCACGAGAGGGAGGTATCGCATCCGAATATAATGTTTACTAATTACAACAGTCAGGACATGAATTTGTATAAGACGCGGTAAGGTAAGAAGTGGGATAACGTTGATCGAAAACAAACCTACGATGCTAGAAGTAAATGTAGTACAATTACTATGGTTGTGCTACAAATAACTACTATGGTTGTGCTACAAATAACTACTATGGTTGTGCTACATATAACTACTATGGTTGTGCTACGTATAACTACATTGATGGTGTGGTCGAAGATGGTAAAGCACACCTAGCTTGGAATGGAACTGGCTCTCACGCGAGGCTGTCGGAACGCACCGTTAGGTGCTTGGCGACAGATTTTCAACTTGAGGGTGGTATCAGGTGAGCTGTCAAACACCTAGCCTGTCTATCATAAAAAAAATCCCTATCACCATGGTATGGTTTCCTCATTCGCCGAATTGTCTCGACCAATTGTGAATCGATGAATTGTGTTTTAGATTATTGTTTTCGACGAATTTTCCGCATATGAAACTTTTAATCTATTACTTATAAAATGTACAAGAAACCCGGTCTTCTGTAGACAATATTCTTTGAAGATTTCAATTTGCGTTATTATCTACTTATATATGACTTTTGTATAACAACATCTCTAAAATGGCCGGGTCGATAGAAAAAAAAAAAAAAAAAAACACTCAAAAATCTGTTTTTCGATTATTTGTAAGAGATACCATTTGAAACAGGGGAACGTATACAATAGACAAATCTTTTTATTTTTAAGAACATTATAGAACAGAACTGGTTATAGTTTTTTTTACTTTTCTAGTAATGTCCAAGCGCTCACCCACTTGGCAGCCTCATTTGAGAGCCCGTTCCATTCCAGAATAAGTGTGTTTACGATCTTCAACCACACCGTCACTTAACATCAACTGTGGTTAAACATCTACATTTTTTTACTAATTACTGTAAGTTAAGTTCGTTTAGCCAGCGTATCGTTTCAATACTTAATATTCTTGGGTCCAAAGATCGATTATATTCGTTAATGTTGGCTTAAACCTCAACTTTCAAACATTCGACGGACCCCCAATAGCTCCCATTCACACAGCCCTCAATCATGGTTCCCAAATGTGGGACCGCAAATTAAAAACGTCACAAGCCACAAAGCTTACGCAGTCAGTTTCTTAAGAATTTCTAACAAATTGGACGCAAAAATGTTTAGTATCCCTGTTAAGTATAAAATAAACAGAAATGAAGCCGTTTTCGCTCCAGAGTATTAGCGAGGATTTAAGATTCTCGTGACTTTGTGAAGATTGTTTACGTATACTTGAGATTATATATAGGTACGATTATGCTTGGATTAAAGCAATATTTTTAACCCTCTGTAATATCAACCAGATTTCAGGATTAGGTCTTTAATCTGACGCAGTCTAGATTATCTCTGGTTTACCATTTCTCTCATTATAAGTGTTACAATATTAATTTTCTTATTGATAACACCAAAGTTGCATTTTTTCTATACATATTTGAAAACACCATGTGAATGTAATAAAAATATGTTAATATTAAATTATATTTGTAGCAATGATAACTCAGTCAGTGGCGCGGTCGGTCCACACGCAGAAGAGCGTGGGTTCAAACCCCAATAAGTGAGCTCGAGCTGCCGGTAAAGGAAAACATCGTGAGGGTACTTTCTATAGTATTCGGCTGGCTAGTTACCACTCTCAAGGTGAAAATCTACCACCACACGCCTAACTGGTACTGCGGTGGTGACCTACCTAGATGACCTTCAGCTAAGGAGATCTACCACCAAGTAAACAACTACAACAAAGCATCTACAGGTAAGTTGAGATTAGACATTTGACCTGTCAACCATAAAAAAGTCAAACATATGTTGTGAATTATAAAACATCAGCTGAATTAATATGGAACAAGCTATTCCATTTATATCTTCAATATTACTATAGTCTTAAGCTTGAGGCACAGAATATTCAACTTTCCATTTTTAATGTAAAGTTCTAGGGGAAAATCAAATTGCAGAGTGTCGCGTAGGGGAGTAAAACGTTGAATCTTTTTATGAGAAACTTGGCGGTTATTTTTAATTCTTCCGTTACGAACGAAAAATGCGGCGATGAAAAATTCCTTTCAATTCGAAACTCACAATTAGAGCATATCTAGTTAGATTATGAAAGACATTCTAATGATAAAACTTGGATTATTCTTGTGATGATACTTTTGTTTAAAATTAATGAATAATAATAGACGGTCTGCCCGTGAAGGAAGACATCGTGAGGAAACCATAGCGTGGTGGTAGGGTACGTTCTAATACTTGAATGGTTAGCTACCACCCTCATGTTGAAAATCTGCCGCCAAGCATCTAACGGTATGTTCCGGCAGCCTCACGTGAGAGCCAGTCCTATTCTAGGCTAGGTGTGCTTTACCATCTTCGACCACACCGTCACTTAGCATCAGGTGAACTTTGGTACAAAACATGTTCAATTTTTTCTTTTAAACATTCTGGTTGTAAGACATGAGATATAATTTTTATATCCTACAGTGATATCGAAATTATCTTAGCCTAGCATGGAATGGACCTGGCTGTCAAGTGTGAGTACTTAAAACCTTGATTATGTAAGTTTTACTTAAATAAATAAATAGTAATAAATATCGTAGGACATTTCACACAGCGTCATCTAGTCCCAAACTAAGCAAAGCTTGTAATATACGAACCAGGTAACTGATAGAATACTTATACCTTTTTTTTGTAAATACATACGTATTTATAAGTATGTATGTACACTTTCATAAATTTTAGTTTTAAATATCAATTTTAAACCTGGAGGCGGAAGACTAGGACAGCTGCTACCCATCAGCGGAACTATTTTCGAATTCATTGAAACCGCTCAAGTCCATTAATCAAAATTCGTATCCGTATTACCGATTCAAAATATACCCCCCATGATAAATTCCATGCATTTACTCTACAGCAGTGCGGCTCTAACTCGCTTAAACAAATTGTTAGCGCGTGTTCGACATACATAGATATATACATTCACATACCTCCTATTCACATACATACATGAACACCTGACCCACGCTGGCGAACCTTAGAGCTTAATCTTGGTACAGTGGCAAGTAGAGACCAAGCTCCACAGAAAACTATTACTGCCAAGCTCTCTGTAAATAGACTTCGGCATATTTACGGAATGTAATTCAATCTTGAAAAACAAAGATTGTTGAGGGTGGCATCTTATGTCAGTCGCTTTTTTTTTTTTTTTTTTATGTAACAGTTATGTGACGAACGGGACGCTCTCCTGATGTTAAGAGATAACGCCTGCCCATGACCATTGCAGCGATACACAGAACTTTGAGTAGCAAAACAAAGTCCAGGGCATCGCTGCTTCGGCGCTCATTACTTTGAGACTAGATGGTTAGTCTCAATAAATGTACCCAGCAGCTGAAAATGCCCTCTCTGATTCAACACTGCTTGGCACCAGCGTTATAAGCGAACTGTAAAATTATACTCCTTGTTCCTCCACACTCATATAGATCAATCTCTTTCTTTATGAGTGATTCTAACCTATCTTAACCAATCCCGTCAATCACGAGCGAGATCTCGTCATATTATGCTTGGGGATTGATCTCGAAAAATGACGGGATTGCATAGGCATATCCCGAAATTACGACACTAGATAGCAACAACAGTTTCTTGTTAGCTTACATAGCTGCTAGACAATTAAGTTCCTTCAGAAATATCATCAAGAATAACACATAATTGCTGTTTTAAAATGAACATTATGTATTTCGCTAAAAAAAAATATTACAAAAGCATTTGGACTACCTAGTTTTATTTTGTTTGTTTTATTTTTATTTGTCTGTTTTAAAGTCGAAAATATGTTTTTTTTTTAAATTCTACATCGCCTTAATTTACACTTAATACGGATGACACTTTCATAGAAAATACAAAACAAAACATTTGACATTGACCAGGTTGCATTGTACAATTTTCAAGTTTTTCTGCATTTTCTAAGGCAAATTATAACTAAGTATATATTTATCTTTATAGTCCTATACAAAATTGTACTTAAATCAAGTAACGTCATTTACTCGGGAAAATGTATTAAGTAGTTAATATATACGTATGTATATACATGTTATAGCTTACCTTAGTATACCTTAGCAACCGATCTTTGCTTTGATGTATGTTATAAAAAAAAAACTCGAAAAATGCGTTTTCCCAAGGACGAAACTTAGTCTTTGACATTTCATCCACAAAAACGCCTATATATATATATATATATATGTTGCCTCAAAGCTATCGCTTTTCACGATAAGGCTGCTAATTTATGAAAAAATTTAACATATTTAAAAAAAAAGATTTTAACAGTTCTGGTGTTTACAATTTATAGCAAATTACATTGAAATCGTTAGAGCCGTTTTTAAAATCTTAAAATAATGTATATTTTACAATTATTTATACAATTTTCCTTCTTTATAGTATTTGTATTAGATAGATAGATTTGAGGTTGAACAATATAATTAATTTAATTTCTTTGTAGTTTCTAGTCTTGCACGTTGTTCACTTTACATAATTCAAACTTTCAAAGCGATAAGTCAAACTAAATGTACTGATTCACACTCCACTGCGCGGGGTTCAGAATAGGTAGAGTAATGACCAGTGAAATTTGGGAGGGAAAGACGTTTCCGGCCTTATTGTGGTCGACCGTTTTCCACTGCGTGATATAATTCGAGATTGATAAGGTATAATACGTTTATAAAATAATTAAGACAATTAAAAAATTATGTTACCTTTAGTATATTCCCAACTAGAATATATACATTTTATTTATTTATTTTATTTTATTCGGGATACAAACAGTGTTAATTTCTAAATAAGTATAACAACTTGTGATAACTAGGCAACTTTCACATATTTCCGCATACAAGAGTTCATATTGTAATTGTACGCTACATTTTACTATGGAAACTGACGTGGTTTTGAGACATACACCGCCCCCACCCCCGCGCCCGCGCATTGCTATCATCACGTGCGAGGCGCGCGGCGGCCCGCAGTGCGAAGCAAGACGAGGCCGCGCGCGCGTCGTACTCAGCTTTGTCACCATGATGAAGGCCACCGGGTGTGGCCGAAACTATAGTCGGAATTAAACCAACAGTCTAATCCGCATTAAACCAGTTTGTGGAAGTAACAGTTTAAGTTATTTAAAAAAAAAAATTTTTTAATTATTATTAACACGCTTTTATTAGCTTCAATTGTAACTAACAAACAAAGCAACAATGTAATCAAGTTTTCGATGTCCATTTTAAAGTACTTCTAATAGTCGAATCGAAATTAAACTTAGTTTGGATACATTTACGTAGTTTGGATAATTATACTATAATTTGGTATCTTACTACTTTAACACTCAAACGTTTAAACATCTTCTACTTGATCTAATAAATGTTTGTCTTATGAGGAAATCGAACTCACGTCCTCAAGCTCACGAAACAGAGGTGCTACTAAATAAGTTAATATTACAGTCAATGTATGAATTTAAATTTTGCTTTAAAAGGGACATTTCGCCAAAGTAATATCAACTATAAAGAATCTGTCGAAGATTCAAAACTATAATTTACATAATACCACGTAATATATATTTTTTCATCAATAATATATATAAAAAAAACATAAAGAAAGCCCCTGCAGCGGGGCATGGCTCAAGCTGACGGTTGGTTAGAGTGAGGAACCTTTTTACAATCCGAGCCGTGTTAAGAATTGCCTTTTGAATCTGACCCTTGACCCAATCGCCTAGTGAGTCTCTTAGGATGTTAGTCGAGACTCTTCGTTATAAGGCGGCCCACCGTGACGACTATCGGGGCAGTGATCGTCGAAACCAGCATCCCACATATATTTTTTCTCATTAGTAATTATTCTCACATGTAATAATTAGGAAGAATGTCAATTGTAGCGTTTGTGGCATTAAACATTTGTATTTCTAACGTTTTACTTGGGATCTTACCAGAAGGTCGTCTAGTTAGGTATCACCGCAGGACAAAATATTCTATCACCAAGCAGTAGTGTGTAAACGTTACTGTGTTCCGATTTAAAGGGTAACTGCATCTAGCGAAATTACAGGGATGTTGAGGCTAACTATCAAAAGTCTTAAAGTAATGAGCGGCAAAGCAGCGATGCCCTAGACTTTGTTTTGCTATTCAAAAATCTGGATATCGATACAATGGTCATGGAAATGCGTTATCTCTTACCATCAGGAGAGCTTATCGTATTATGTTTAAATTTTAAAAAAATGACATTGTCTTCACATAAATAAAATATCTTTAAAAGTATTTATTGGCCGTTTCTGCCACTAACCTGTTAAATTATACGTATTCAATTTCTCACCAAAAGATCCTTTTGACATGCTTACCTGATATAAACCTTTTAAACTCGCCTTTTCACAGCATTACTGGCTAAAACTTATAATGCAGCAATTTTAACTTATGCGAAGCACGGCATTAATGAGAAATTCACTTGCATTGCTTCAAGTCCCCGAGAACTGTTAATTACTTTTCCATTAAAAATAAGCACTAGGAACAAAATGTTTAATTTGTTGCTTTTCACTTTCCACATTCGCATTGAGAATTACCACAAGACTTTCGCAAGAGAAAATGAAAAGGGTAAACTTATTCATGCCAAATAAATACTTTTTTTCGCTTCAATATTGCGGTCTGGCTCTTTCTTAAGAGCAACCTCTCATTTTCGGCTAAAATATACGACTATTTCTTTTTTGGGGAAACGTATAGCCAGGTAATAACACCGTACGTTATGTGGTGGGATCGTAATGAATAGACTGTCGGCGTGTATTTGTATTTTGCGAAAAGAAAAAGTGAATGATAAATGTATGTACTTGCGTAATTATATCTGATTAAGTGTAAGTGAAGTGTACCCTGATAGCCTGGAAAAGCTGATGGTAATTGGACAGATCGATGTAAAAAGACTGATTGATTGATTAACTATTTATTGTATACACCAAAAATTATACAATGCTGAAGTAATAAACTTCACAAATAGGTGTCAAAACCGGCGACCTTATCGCTAAAAGCGATCTCTTCCAGGCAACGTAAGGATAAGAGGAAGAAAAAACGGTATGTGTTAATAACGAGGATATGCATATAGGGGAGTACATAACTATAAACAAATATATCTACATCCTAATAACTAAAAATACATTAATATACCCTATATAAAATTTATATTATTTAAATATAAAAAAAAATATTCCCGATAAAGAACGTATTAACCGATAAAGACCGCGCAGTCGCTCACCTACCCGTTGATCAGACTTAATAAAGACGCTCGCTGGCCATTTATAAGTAATTGGCCTGCAAGCGGCTTAAGATCGCCGAAGACAGAAACACGTGGGAGTGTACACAGAGTACATTTAAAACTAGACACGACTTTTAGCAATGGAGATGTCGACAAAGAAGAAGTGTAGGTGACTCGGATTACACGCCGGAGGGCGTGGATTCAAGTCCCAACAATGAACTTAAGCTGTTAAAGGTGCAAAAACATTTTGAGGAAAGGCTAAAGTCTAGCTAGCTACCCTCAAGTTGAAAATCTGCCGCCAAGCATCTAACGGTGTGTTCCGGCGGCCTCACTTAAGAGCCAGTTCCATTCCAGGCTAGGTGTGCTTTACCATCTTCAACCATACCGTCACTTAACATCAGGTGAGCTGTGGTCAAAAATCTAGCCTGTCAGACGTAAAAAAAAGACAAGTATTCTTTCGTTTATATGTTTTCTTAGTACAAGTTTTACTTAATTTGTGGCTAGATGGCGTCGTGTGAAATATCCACTTTTTTTACGATGAATAAATGAATAATATAATGAAGGCCACCGGATGTGGCCGAAACTATAGTCGGAGTTTCCGATAAAATTAAATGTGAGTAATCCCGCATAAATAAAACAAAAAAGATGTACTATAATGTATGTAAATGTACTACTTTTGTGAAATATGTCACCATGGGATGGGCAATCACGTATTTTCCCTCGTAATATTATTAAGTCACAGGAGTGACACAACCCGTGCGTGAAATATAATTATTTACGTGATATCAGGAGGTTGATCAAAATTTATCTTGTGGGACCGAAGTGAAAATTGAAAGTTGGTATTTTAGAAATTGCATGGCTATTATTGCATGAATATGTATGGCTATTACCCTCAATCGCAAATCTGCCACCTAACGCCTCTGTGTGTTCCAGCAGCTGTACTTGAGAGCCAATTCCAATTCAGGCTACATGTGCTTATCATCTTCGACCACAGTCACTTAACAGTTAGCTGAACTGAGATAGTGAGCTGTGATCAAACACCTAGTCTGTCAACCATTAGAATAAACTCGAGGAACCTCACGACTGAAGATATAGTCGTAAGGTTACTCTTAACCGACGGTCTGCTTCATTTAAGTTGAAAATAAATCGGATCAACCGTTCGCAAGTTTATCATATCGTTTTGGTCGCCTGAAAGAGATCGCTCTTAGCTATGAGGCCGCCACTTTTGGCACTAGTTCAAACGAGTATTTTGTTTACTGTACTTTGAAAAAAAAAATGTGTGCACAAGAAAGAGTTTCTATCTATCTATAAATAAATAAATAAATATCGTAGAACATTACACACAGCGCCATCTGACCTCAAACTAAGCAAAGCTTGTACTATGAAAGTCAGATAACTGAATTACTTAAATACTTTGTTTTATAAATACTATATAATATACAGAACACCCAGGACACAGGACAAACATTTTTGATTATACCACAGAATGCTTCTTCTGAGTGGAAATCGAACCCACGCCCTACGGCTCTTGAAGCAAAAATACTACCAATGAGCCCACAGTGCAGTCAGAGCAGAGAAATAAATTATATCTATCTATCATAGATATGATTATATCTATCTATCATAGATATGATTATATCTATCTATCATAGATATGATTTATTTCTCTAGACTTTGAAAACCTACGCGGCTATTCCAGTACCGTTAATATTTTATAAATCGATATATCAGAGACGAGGACAAGAATAACATCACCTTCACTGGAATAACATGTTCGCACTTTGATCGGTCAAAACACAATTTTCCGAAAAACCCTATGCAAATAATATAAACATCTCACGCCTACATTTTTTGTAACATAAACAAAATATCCACAATTTATGCGATAGCCAACCTTTATATATTAGTTAAATTTACCTCTGCCTTTTAAGCAGGGGTGCGTCACCTTTTTTTTTTAAATATCAAGCCTCGTTTTCCTCAAACGCGAGTGTGCCTTCGCCCCATCTGAGACGAAAATTAAGTTGAATTTGGCACATAATGAACAGTTTAAATTTTCGGCTCGAAATTAATACCTCGCCTTGAGCTGTTTTCTGTAGGTACCTACGCAATTTTCAAGTGACGTAGTATCGGAATTAAATTTTGGGACTGAATTAACAGTGTTAAGGGCTGGTGGGTCGCAGGTTGAGAATCTCTGCGAGGATTTGAAGTAATAAATAATTAGAAAGAAAGTTTGTTTGTCGTGTTTTTTTCCCCCTCTCAACTGTCTGGACGAGTAATCTGTATTTATATTTTGAAGAAATAGGTTAGGAAAAGTTTTGAGCGTTTTTTACAAGCTTTTAACTCGTCTTGATAGTTATAGGTCAAATATTGCAAACTGAATTAGTATCACTCGGTCTTAAATCTAACAGAGTTAACATTAGACACGTTGGTTTAGTTCAGATGACATTGCATGTTTACGGTAAGCGTGACCTGACTGTATACCCAGATTTGGATCTGGACGCATGATCTCCTCAACAGTAGATAATATAGATGTAATACAGACGCGACATTTTGCACACATTTTTAATTTTGATTGTCCATATTATATTACTTGGGTGCTGCACATTCTTATTTTTATTCTTATTCAAAGTGAAGACAATAAGTTCTGCACAGACTTTTTTTTACTGTTGACATGCTAGGTGTTAACCACAGCTCACCTGATGTTAAGTGACGGTGTGGTCGAAGATAGTAAAGCACACCTAGCCTGGAATGGTACTGGCTCTCAAACGAGGCTGCCGGAATACACCGTTAGATGCTTGGCGGCAGATTTTCAACTTGAGGGTGGTAGCTAGCCAGCCGAGTACTAGAAAGTACCCTACCACCATGCTATGGTTTCCTGACGATGATTTCCTTCACCGGTAGCTCAAGTTCATTGTTGGGGTTTGAACCCACGCCCTTCGGCATGCGAACCGACCGCGCTAACCACTGAGCTATCATCGCTACAAATACACAGAACTTTGAGTAGCAAAACAAAGTCCAGGGCATCGCTGCTTTGGCGCTTATTACTGTGAGACTTTCGATGGTTAATCTCAATAGCCACAGTAATGTTTACACACTTCTACTTGGCGGCAAAATATTTAGTACTGGACACGACCTCTTGCTAAATCTACCACCAAGTAAAACTATCCTAGCGTAATTTCGGTAAAATAAAAATCGAGCCAACTCCAGAAAACAGGCAAAAAAAAGTCGACAGTCATCATCTAATTCAATACCGTAGTAACAGAATCTCAACGAAAACGGTTCGAACACGCATCACACTGACGGGTTCGTTTAGCAAACACATTACAGTGACATAAGGTAGTTGCGCTGCGCGGTTTCACCCGCGTGTGTAATCAAGAATAGTGTTTTATTCGGAATAGGTTTTTGTGACGTCTCGTCTGAACTGAAAGTAATTTCAGGTCATCTAGGTAGGTATCATCGAAGTATCAGATATTTTACCACCAAGCAGTAGTGTATAAAGATTACTGTTTCCGATTTGAAGGATACTGTAGCTAGCGAAATTAAAGGGCTATTGAAAACGTCGTAAAGTTATTATCGCCAAAACAGCGATTCCCCGGAACTTTGTTTTAAAACGCAAAGTTCTGTGTACCGCCGCAATAGTTTTCATCAAGCGTAATAACTTACAACCAGGAAACAGTTTTGTTCAAGTACATTACTTTTACATTTAAAAAAAGATAGAAAATTGCATAGTGCCCGTATAATAATAATAGTATTACACGCCCAATCGTTCAGCCGATATTACGCGTACTTGGCTTTGCAATATCGGGTTAATACGTGCACATGGTTTCGTAATATTGGGTTGTATATTATTAGTCGCGTAATACTGGCCGTGCATTATTTGTTTGCGTATACATATAATTAAGACTGTACTTTAGTGATTCATAGTAAACTGTAAGTAGTCTAAAGCGATCAAGCAATAGTGGCCTGGAAGAATTAAGAGTCTGCTCTATCAGCTCCTATACCTGCCTGTTCCAAAGAGTCCTGCCGTCGCGTAATTCAACAGGATATGAAAAAACAATGTTTTTAATTTATAATTAATTATTAAATAAATTTCAGTAACAAAAATAATGTTAGAATATAATAAACATGTACAAAATATCATGTTTAGCTCATTTCTACTAGTAATAATAAAAATATTCACAATTCAATATTCTTGTCAGCTTAAAGTTAAATACACAAATTACGATTGTATTTTCCTATATTACATATTACAATTCACTAAAACCAGGTAACTTCTGCATTATAAAAGAAGATCCTCTGATCTGCTTTGAGAAGACAAACAAACCGAGAAACAAACAGGTATCGCTTTTTATATTAGTAGAGTAGGAAGTAGAGATACGCCCACATCGCCTCCAGAACGTAATAAGTAGAATTGATCGCGATATCAGGCTCGATTAACTAGCGGGGTGAGATTTCAAATTCAATCTAAGTGAAAATTAACCACAATGAAAAGAATGAGTGAAAGAGAAGAATTAAAATGGAACGTTGTAAATGTATATGTGCCTATATAATAGAGAACACATATTAACTAAAAATAAAAAAGAATACTTTTCGGACAATTGAATCTAGCCGTAGGTATGGGGTTTGCGGTGATATCCTTAGCAGAAAGTCGTCTAGATAAGTGCCACCGCAGTACCAGATATTCTGTCGCCAAGCAGTAGTGTGTAAAAATTACTGTGTTCCAGTTTGAAGGGTACTGCAGCTAGCGAAATTACTGGGCTGTTGAGACTAACAATCGAATGTCTCAAAGTAATGAGCGCCAATGCAGCGACGCCCTGGATTTTGTTCTGCTACTCAAAGTTCTGTGTTACGCTGCAATGGTCATGGAATGCTCTTACCACCAGGAAAGCATCCCGATCGTCTCATTATTTTATTTATACATGAAAAATAGCATTGAATCAGTAGATGTGAACGGAATAGTAATACGTACTTAGTGTGTCTTTTTCGCTTGACATTTCTAAAGAAGGCTTTTTCGTGCACTAAATCATATCTTCGTTGGCATTGTCACTTTCCAAGATACATACAAGTCCTGCCAAAGTCTCTCAAAGTTGTGACAGGCTTTTACCTTCAAAGTACAATGCGACCAACATATCTGTGTAGGTGGCGAAATACAGAAACTAAATATATTTTACGGTTGTATGTGTTACGTATAGAATTTGCGATTGAAGCTTCCTCTATTAAGTTCCAGGAGACGTTGGTCGTTTTTTGGTGACTCACACCTACTGCTCACCTTATTGGACGGTTGAAAGGTGCGAACACCTCTAACATGAGGGGTTTCGAAAGGTTACGAACTCAACATAGGTACTTTGTTTGTTAAGGGAATCTTCTTTCAAAGTTTTATGAAGAAAAGAGACTGGGCAAATTTGTATAGAAAGGGGGTCTGGAGCAATATTAAAATAGGTATGGTATTTCTGTAGGGATACCACAATTCATACCCTTATGCGAAGGGGTATCAAAATATAACACGAAAGTTTTGTGTCAGAATTTCAAAATTATTTACGCGAAGAATAAATTTAGAATGGTGTTTGATCACCACTTACCTGATGTTTAGTGACGGTGTGGTCGAAAATTATAAGCCTATCCTGAAATGGAACAAAGTCCAGGGCATCGCTGCTTTGGCGCTCATTAGTTTGAGATTTAGCCTTACTAGATAAGATGTCGATAGATTTGTAATTCCATAAATCATCGTTGGTTAGTGACGTCATTATACGTAAATTGGAATTGTAGCTCCAAAACACATACATACATATGTAGGTATACGAGGGAAACACGCGGGCTCTCATTAAATTTGTTGAGTTTTATCACTGTATTAAAAAAAAAACATATATCAAAGGTGAACATACAGTGAACGCAGAGTATGAAAAAAAAAATTACGAATTTATAAAACTAAAAAAAAATTACAAATTGAAATGATTGTGTCAACTCATGACCACGGTTATTGCAACATGGCCGAAACGTCGTGATAAATAAACTAACTTTTACTTTCGCGACTTGGACACATAATTATGTTTATCACAGGGCCTTGATCGCGCACAAGATGTGATGCGAGTTGATAATGACTATAAGACTACTTGATACTGGTAGAAGACAAAAGACGCGATATCAAAATAAACAAATAAAAATTGCACAGTATTTCTTAGTGATGATCCAAGAGCAAACACTACCTGTCTGCGTTGGTATAAACATGAAAAGACGGGAGGTCGATCTATCACCGTCGACAATGGCTCACTGTCGACACGGATTTCAGGATTCGATTTGGTAGAAGGTCGCCAGGTCACACATATACGGTGACAAATAAGAGGCACTTTCGAGGTAAATAGGATTTTGAGAAGATGAATGAATGTGAATGCGTGAATGTGCACATTATGTTTTACTTATGCGGCATTACTCACGTTTAATTATATCAGATACTCCGACTATAGTTACGGCCACACCCGGTGGCCTTCTTCATGGAGACAAAGCTTAGTACAACGCGCGCGCGGCCTCGTCTTGCTTGGCACAAGTCTTCAATCAATGTCGTCAATCTTACTTCGTCGATGCAAAAACAAAATTTAACGAAATACGTTATGACAATATCGCTTATAACTTTGGAAGTACAGCACCTACTGGCATTATTTTATAACCATTAATTAGAGGACAGAAGCCATTACCCGATTGTATATATGTAGCCGTTTTAACTGGCGCTGTAATCGCCCGCAGCACGACGCATTCGGAAATAAATTTGGCATCGCACACTGTTAGCATCGCGCACTGTGTTTATTTAGTGATTACTCAGCAGTACATTTGCCGAGCTAAAGTGGTTGCATTGGACAGAAAACACGACGTTATAGTAGGTTTGATACATAAGTTATACGTGATCATTACAAGTAGAATTTAAAACAGGTGTGGTTTTCGCAAAAATATGGTGACTGCTCGATTATGACGCCACCGCGTGCGATACGTAACTTACAAAAATAGCGCGTAAGAGCTCGAATAGAAAAAGAGATTCCGATTTTCGAAAACCCGCTTTGACCTCGGCGGATGTTTCACGTACTGCCTGCGTCCCTGTAACAGCCTGCCGGTATTTTTTTTAATTTAGCAGAGTGTATCATTTTGATATTGAACATGAAAACCCTGTAGTATAACACTTCTAAAAAACATATTTTTTAATGTAACAGTAATGAAAATTTATACAATCCATGATCATTGCAGCGATACCCAGAATTTTGAGTTCCAAAACAAGAGTTTACAGAGTTCAAGGCTTTTGTGCTTAGTACTTTGAGACATCCGATGGTAAGTCTCGGTAGCCTAGCAAAAGTTCCTCTTCAAACCGGAACGCAGTAATGTTTACACTATTGCTTAGCGGCAGAAGCCCTGGTACTGCGGTGGTACCTATTTAGACGATCTCGTTTGTAGTACGTTGTAAGTATTAAAACATATCAAAAGGCGAAACAACTGTGGACTCGAGGAAAGGCCTTAATTGCCTACCTTTGTGCCTCAAAAACCCAAATAAACATTATAGCATAGAATCAAGGAATGAGCAGCGGAAGTCCATTCCCTCTTCCAAACATCAAAGCTCCAAAATACAATTTCAGAACCCTATCAGAATTCTTAATGAACTAAAACAAATATTCAAAGATATTTTAATGCGCATCGCTCTGGAAGCCGTTATGTTAATGAGAAATTATGAACGAAAAAAAAGCGAAATAACGCCTTTCTTTGTTTAGGCGCATTTAGCAAACTTTTAATTAGACAAAATACTTTAAAGCTTGTACCTTTTTGTTTGCTGAACTTGTTTGCGTTTACAAACTGTTTTTTTTTTGTTACGTTTTATGATGGGCTAGAACTTTTTATTTCGTCGTTAGGTGAGGTTTAATTATGAGTGTTGTTTTGTAAATTAAATAAAATACAATTCAGTGACAATGATAAAACTTTGTTGTTCTTTTCTTTAGGATAATTCACAGTTTTTCTTACAAAAATTTACTGTACAAATACACGTAAAAGTTAAATTACTAGAGATCAAATCAAATTTTTACAAACGACATTTAAAAACAAGTCAATAATTAATTTTTTAAAAAGGTAAAGTTTTCTTGAATTTTGGTTAAAATTATCATGGACAGGCGTTATCTCTTACTAATTGTATGTGTTATAAGTAGGTACGTATTTACAACAAAAAAATGGTTGACAAGCTAGGTGTTTAACCACGCCTTACCTGATGTTAAGTGACGGTGTGGTCGAAGCACACCTAACTTGGAATGGAACTGGCTCACAAGTGAGGCCGCCGGAACACACCGTTAGATGCTTGGCGACAGATTTTCAACTCAAGGGTGGTAGCTAGGCAGCCGAGTACTAGAATATCCCTACCACGATGCTATGGTTTCCTCACGATGTTTTACTTCACCGGAAGGAAGTCCAATCTCATTGTTGGGGTTTGAACCCACGCCTTTCGGCTTGTGTACCGACCGCGCTAAATACTGAGTTATCATGGCTACAAACATAAAATAAAATAATTTTGACAAAACTTGAAACCGTGTCATTATGAAAAAACAAAGTTACTAAATCTCTGAAACTAAACCTAAATGAAAAATAGAACTATTATTTATTTTTAAAACAGCCAAAATATATGTGTCTAACATCGTAATATTCTCTCAAATGAAAATGGAATAAATCCAACGGTAGGACGGGTCTAATGTATTTGGTCATTAGTACCGAATGCTAGACATAGGTGAATTTGAGGTTATGGTTTACAAACACAGCTTTTTGCTATAGATAAGGTTAGTGGGTAGCTTTATTACGAGTATATTGCATACTGAAATATTTTTTGTAACTTTTACAGCGGTACCCTGAACTTTGAGTAGCAAAACAAAGTCCAGATTGTTTCCTGAGTATTAGTATGATATATATATTAGTAGATAGATATAAAAGTTTGTATGTTTGTTACTTACTCACGTAAAAACGTCTGAACGGATTTGGATGAAATTTGGCACACACATAGCTTATTAGCTGGATTAACATATAGGATACTTCCTATATCAAAAAAAATGTTAGATTCCTGTGGGATTATTAAAAAACCGAATTACTAGACGTATCCACTAGAAATTTGGTTTGGTTACCTTGGGGCAGCTGCTTGCATTGTGTCAAGCACAAGTCCGGTCGTGTGTGGAATATTGCTGCCACCTTTGGGACGGTTCTGCCAAGTACCAACTTCAAGCTCTTGATTCGGTAGAGCGGCCTGCTGTTCGACTTATTGGTGATGAAAAGTTGGTAGAAAAAAACTTTTAAGCCTTGAACACCGCCGGAGGGTAGCAAGTCTGTCAATTTTCTACAGGATCCATTTCGGATCCCCTTTTTACACCAGGACAAGTAGAAAGACGGCCCACTACTACCCATACATAGTGGAATTTCCTTGGGTACGTACCAAACGTTTTGACTCTACGTTTCTCATCCGTACGGCCAAGGAATGGAGCAAGCTGCCGGCTTCCTTGTTTCCTGAGATATAATCTAGATCTTTCCAAGGCCAGAGTGAATAGGTATTTTCTAAGTCTGCGTGCTACATCTTGGATCGCATCGTCGCTTTTTTTGTGTAAAAGTAATGAGACTAACTAGACGCTCTCCTCATTAGTCTCTTATAATACATAAACACACAGAGAACAAATATTTATGTCATTCTAAAAATGTTTGTAAATCTAACTTATGTTTACATCTCAATGCAACACGCAATCAAGAATACAATAAATTACTGTAACAAATCTATCAGAAGTCCTTTACCGTAAATTATTGTTATCTGTATCTCAGCCATCAAATCGATATGATGTTACAATCTAATAAATATTATATACGTATCTTCGAAACAAACTGTCATATCTTAATGAAAGCATTGCGTCTTGGAGTTATCGTAGTAACTGTATACTAGCAGCAATCTGTGGCTTTACCTCTTATGTGGGTGTAGCGATGATAGCTCAGTGGATAGCGCGGTCGGTTCACACGCCGAAAGGCATGAGTTCAAACTCCAACAATAAGTTTGAGCTGCCGGTGAAGGAAAAACATCGTGAGGAAACTATAGCAAGGTGGTAGGGTATTTTCTAGTACTCGGCTAGCTAGTTAAAAATCTGCCGCCAAGCACCTAACAGTGTTTCCATAGCCTGACTAGAGAGCCAGTTCCCATTCCAGGCTAGGTGTGCTTTATCATCTTCAACTACACCGTCACAACATCAGGTGAGCTGTGGATAAACACTTAGCCTGTCAACCACAAAAAAACACTATTTTTTTCCGAGAAGCCAGCCACGGTCGTCAATCGGTGGCTTTGTGATCGATCTGACCACGGAAACTTCCTGATATAAAACAGCCTATTGGACTAGTGATATAAATGTACTGTAGGTACTAGATGACACGATTCAAGCAGTCATTTCAAAAGTCAGTAAGTCCTTTGCATTCCAGGCAGTCCAACTGTGGAATGCGTTACCTGTTGCCATTATACGTGCTCCATCGATCGCCGTATTTAAAGAAAAAGTCAAACTTTTTCACCTTTCGCAGATACAATTATATTGATGATGTTACCATTTGTCGCTTGTTTGTATATATATTCATTTAATACATTTTATATGTACATAATATTAATTAAATATATGTATAAGTGTATTTTTAGTAATTTTAGCTAAAAAGCTTGCGCTTAATTGGCCGTTTTACACACACTTCTTTGTTTTAAAGTTCTATTCCAAGTACATAGACGTATGTCTCTCTCAAAGTTTTCCCATGTCTAAAGTCATATGAAAATGACCCCATATGAAGATGACCCCTTGCTCTGTTACTACATGAAAAACCAAACAAACCAACAAGCAAATTTTCGCATTCATAGCATTACTAAACATATATATCAACGTTTAGGATTCAACGCCTAGAATTCTAGACCTTGCTCCATATAACTTTCAATTCAGCCTCCCACGGAACCATAATAAATTGTCACATCATAGCTTCAGCGAGGCACGTAGCGTCTACCTTCATCCTCATATTCTGAGATTGGGGTCGCCAAACGTAAAGACTGATGCGGATTGTCGGCCCTAATCTGATATTATCCGGACTTGGTGACTGTCATTTTGATTTCGTTTGTTTGGCATCAGTTGCGTTTTTTTTTTTTTTACTTTCGACTTGTCTATTTTGATTCCGTTTGTGTGGCATCAGTTGCTATTTTTTTCTTCGAGTGTGCACCGCATCTTCGCTTAACATCAAGCGAGTTGGCGGTCAAACGCAAGCCTATCTATAATTAAAAATAAACTTTTTCTATTAGTATTTATTTTGTTTATTTTCAATAATTTTGAACTTATTTCTATTTTAAGGTTTGTATATGTATTGGTAGACCGTTCTTTATTTTTATTGCTGTGTGAAATGAAGTTTTTTGATTCATCTCATAATTCGATTGTAAGATACGGATTTTAAAATTAAATTAAGGAACTCTATTGACTAAGATATTGATTCCTCATGCTTTTCAAAACTATATATCAACGCCTCATGGTAATCCTACGAGGTAATATCATGTACATTTCCTAGAAATTAATAACCCACGTACGCCGCGTGAGCCGAATGTTACGGAGGCCGAATCCTCGACCGCGGTAAAACTGGTGTAAAGGCCTCTCAAACTTTGGCCCTTATTGATGTCGGTAATGCATTGTATATTGTACGTGGCTGAATAGGGATTGCTTTTGTATAATGTTTGTTGTTTTTTGTGTTTATATGTAAATTTTTATGGTTGACTCGCCAGGTGTTTGACCGTCGCTCATCTGATGCTAAATTACGGTGTGATCGAAGATAAGTAGTTGGAAGTAATATTAAATTACGCAATTTCACTTGCGACTTTGTTGTTAACCTAAAAACATTTGTATGTGGCAAACACACTTAGCCTGAAATGGAACTGGCTTTCAAGTGTATTTTTACCATAGTCAGTTTTTATTTTATTTTGAACAAACTAATAAGCTTAGAATTTGAACAAACTAAAAATCTTAGAATAATAGTATTAACTAACTCTAAACTAGTTTAAAACTGTTTTTCGGAAGACGATGGCTAGTTCGACACATGAGAAATTTATTGTCCAAAACAAAGTTAGCACAATACAAAATTTCATTAACTTAATACATAAAAGCTCTGTTAGTTCAGTAACTCTGCTTCCTGATTAAAAGGTCATGGGTTCGCTTCTCACCTAGGACAAACATTTGTGTGCCAAACTTTTTTTTTTTTAATACTGAATAGGTTCGCGTTTGAACACATCTTGCCTGATGGTTAAGCAACAATGTGGTCTAGGATGGAACACGCTTACCTAGAAGGAACTGCTTGATTCCTTTTTGTTTTAAAGATGTTTGTTCAGTGACTTGGTGTAACATATGTATTTAAAAAAAAAAAAAGTAGGTATATATAAGTAATCTATCAGTTATGTGGTTACCGTAGTACAAGCTGCGCTTAGTTTGGTGGATAGCGCTGTGTGAAAGTTCTGCAATTATTGAAGTATATTTTTTTTAAACTTGATAATATCTTTAACTTTTTAACGCTCGAAAAATAGACTGTGATGTAAGCTTTTTTGAAATACCGAAGTTATTTTAGTTATTGCAGACAAACTTACCTTCTATTTATTTATTACTGACTCAATACTCTAAAGTAGCTTTACCAAAATTTCGGACATCCATGAAGCAATATATCCTCATGTTAAGGTATTATGATTTATAAACACTTCCCTTTCCAGCACTACCACCGTCGCAGATTGATCGTCCCCGGCCACGCTTCATTGCATATTTATTGGGGCGAACTCTGAGGATCGCAATATATTGAATAGTGCAAATTCAATTTGTGGTTATCGGCGATGAGGTATTTAAACGGCTTGCGGTTAGTAGTTTTGTTTCGGTGGTTGGTGGCGATAATCGATATCGATAAAGGGGTCGGTCTTGTGTGATGGTTGCAACAAAACCTTCAAGGTATCTTAGGTTGATTATTCGCTAAATCGATTTAATAATAATATAAGTGTTTTTTTTTATGTGAAAGTTTTGATACGAACTAAACGTTCTCCTGATGGAAAGAGAACGCATGTCTATGACCATTGCGGCATATACACAGAATTTTGAGTAACAAAGTGCTGGGCATCGCTGCATTGACGCTCATTACTTTGACTAGATGGTAAAGAAGGAATTATTAACATCACCTAAAAGCTTCCTTTGCATAATATGGAAATGGAAACAGATGCGCGGCGCGCGCCGGACCGCATTGTCAAGGCAAGACCTGACCACGCGCGGTGCTCTGTTTTCATTCCTCGAAAAAGATCACCAGGTGTAATTGAAACGTTAGCGAATAATCAATATAATTAAAATAAAAACTAGTTCATTTAAAACCACTCAAAACGGTTCACAAACTGGAGTAATCAACGTATATATATAATTAAATAAGCATCAAATTAAAATATGACTTCATATTTAAAAGTAGTTTCATTTTTATTTGTAATACTACAAACTTCCAACAAAACGTAGATATGATAGCACGAACCAATTGAAGTTGCGCCTAAAGTCTAAATTCTAAACAAAGGAAACTAGCGAACAATCACGCGATCGGGAAATAGAAATCGCAGGTGCAACAAACAACTGGTAACTTGTAACAAGATAGGAAATTGGAGCCAAACACATTAAAATGGAAATGCAGCTGCGAATATTATGCTAATGCATGCAATTTTGAAAGTGGCGTTTACTGACACAACAAACAAAGCGATGACGGTCCGACGTCCTATAACAAAATAATATCAATTTATTTCAGAACATCGCGAACAAATACAATGAAATTAGTTTTGTTTATTTACATCGACAATTCAGCCATGTTAACCATAGACTAAGGAAATTATATATTTCTCTTTTTTTGTTACCGCCCGGCACTCTCGTGCGTGACGTCACCTGCCGGCCTCGACGGAAGACCAGCGCCGGTTGCAGTCGGCATTATGCTGAGTTGAGGCCGGTTTGTGACATTAAATGTATTTCTATCTTTTTTCTTTTTTATGTTATTATTTATGTTTGTTAAATGTTTTATGGCACAAATTAAGTGTTGCCTATTGTCTACTAGCGCTAGAGAACTAAAGTCGCAGACAGCTCCGTTTTAACAAGCTGAAGCGGCAGTGGGCTGGATACTGGCTGGACAGCCGCAGAACCGATAACGTTGACCGCAGACCGCAGACGTGTTCCACAGTGAAGACGAATTGGCAGACGTCGTGTACGCTACATGCCCTGAAACTCGATGGAGGGATGATATACGTAAAACAGTTAGCAGTGGATGGAAGCGAAAAGCTAAAGATCGGGCTGAGTAGCGTTTCTTGAGAGAGGCCTATGTCCAGCACTGAACATAGGCTGTTAATTAATAGAATCCAACACGCAAACTAATCAAAAACAAATTAAAGAATTTAAATTCTTTGTTCAGTTGTCCACACGAAGTTTTTCCCTATTATGTAACCAAGTACACAACATTTTATCAGGCACGCCAAGTGGCAACAAAAACGCCTACTTCTTACCACGTTTCATTTAAATTTTCACACAGAACCGGGTATTCATTTCCACGGGCTTTGTTCCCCTAAAATTAGAAGGGAGGGTCGGAACCAGACCTCTCATTAGCAGGTCGCGGCGAATTTGTATACATATACACCAATTTATGCGTTTGTCGGACAACGCTTTGCGAATTAGGCCGCTTTAAAAAATTTAGTTTTTTTTTTACTGGTTACAGGTTTGATATTTGACCCTCAAGTTGAAAATCTGCCGCCAAGCATCTAACGGTGTGTTCCGGCAGCGTCACTTGAGAGCCAGTAGCAATCCATGTGCTTTACTATCCTCGACCACACCGTCACTTAACATCAAGTAAGCTGTGGTTAAAAACTTAGCCAGTCAACAATTTAAATAAAAATGTCTTTCCTATCAAGTAGGATGTCTAAACAAAGGCAATTTAAAGAGGATTACAAAAAGATATATAAGTTATATGTTTAAATTTAACTAGGAATAATACATTTGTTAAAAAAGTTTTTTTTCTACAAAAAAGTCTGGTTATAGAATTTATTTATCCATTGCTGATGTCAAGTGTGCCGTGGTGGTGCCGGCGTAAGAATTGTACTCCACCCTCTCTACCCGTGGTCGCCGTAAGAGTCGGCTAAGGGATGTAATCCGGAAGATGAACAGCAGCGTCTTCCTTGAACAATCACACCTAACTGCGCTCGCCAACCCGCCTGCCAAGCGTGGCGAGTATTGGCAAAACCCCCTCAGGAGGAGGCCTATGTCCAGCAGTGGACGTCCTATGGCTGCTGATGTGTGACATCAAGTGATTTTTTTTTCCAAAAAATTCCAACTTTGTTATTACATAAACATTATAACCGAATAATAAAACCGTTTACAACAAAACAAACGATAATTCCTCGAAATACAAAACGTCCGATACGCACATAGCAATTCAAACTCATGGCCGCTGAAATGTAAAAGAGACATCAAAAACTTTAAGGAGGCGTAAACCATTTTCGCTGGCCACCCCAACAGGATAGGGTTGTCGAACTTTAGAGACTTTTATTCATAGTCCACGTTACTCATAATTATTTTATTTTATTATCATACCAACAAAGCAGCCACTAACATTGCTGATACAAATTAAACACAAAGTAGGCAAAAATTAAGTGTTGCCTCAGTCATAGGTATAAATCTCATTCAATATAACAGTATGATTAAAAATTTCGCAACATACATACTTCTTAGATAACATCATTAGTAAAAGCAACGGAGAACAACACAGAGTTGAAGATAATCTAGTAACAAATCTAATATTGGAATCAAGGAATAAATAAAGTCCTAGGACATGTTCACACAGCGCCATCTAACCCCAAGCTAAGCAAAGCTTGTACTATGGTAACCATATAACTGATAGAATACTTATATATATACATATATATTTTTTGTAAAAGCATACTTATAATAGATACAGAACACCCAGACACAGAACGAACATTTATGCTCATCACACAAAAGCTTGTCACGAGTGGGAATCGAATCCACGCCCTTACAGCTCTTGAGGCAGATACACTAGCAAATTAGCTAACAAGGCAGTCAAAATCATTTAAAAAAGAACTTACTTGGTGGTAGATTTCTTTAGCAGGAAGTCGTCTAGGTAGGTACCACCGCAGTACCAGATATTCTGCCGCTAAGCAATAGTGTGTAAGCATTGCTGTGTTCCGGTTTGAAGGGTGCTGCAGCTAGCGAAATTACAGGGCTATTGAGACCATCCATCATTTTAACCATCTAGTCTCAAAGTAATGAGCGCCAAGGCAGCGATACCCTGGACTTTGTTTCACTACTCAAGATTCTGTGTACCGCTGCAATGGTCATGGACAGGCGTAGTCTCTTGACATCGGGAGAGCGTCTCGTTCGTCTCATTACAGTAAGACATTTTTTTTTTATTTTAATTTTTATTGCATTTATTTTTAACAATTTTTTTTTGTACTTCAATTTTAGATTTAAACTATTTGCGCCCCGCGGTGTTACCGGCAACATTTTTTCGGGATAAAAAGTAACCTATGTATTAATCCAGGGTGTCTACTACCTCCATATCAAATTTCGTCAAAATTGGTCCAGCCGTTAGAACCTGAAGAAGCAACAAACAAACTTTCGCCTTTAGTGTGACAAAATTTTCAAAACCAAAGACCATTGTTAATATTATTAGATTTACACATGCATGTAAGTTAGTTTTCATGCGTCGACAACCCTCAGAGACAATTACAATTGATACAGCACTAAAGTCGTTTACGCGTTATGAAACTCCAAATGGACACTGCATATTAATTTTATGACTCGTATAAACGTGTCTGCCGCTATCCCGCTGAAGACATAAGATTCGCGTGCTTATGACTGGTTACGGAGTTTTGTGGAGCTCAAGATCCTAGGTACGGAGGATTGACATCTAACACAAGTTTTTTTTTAAAATGTAATAGTTATGAGGCGATCGAGACGCTCGTCTGATGGTAAGAGGCAACGTCTGTCCAAACTTTCTGTAGTAAAACAAAGTTCAGGGCATCATGCTTTAGCGCTCATTACTTTGAGACTTTCGATGGTTAGTTTCAACAGCCCTGTAATTTCGCTAGCTGCAATAGATATCTACTCCTTGGCAGTTGAATAAGTGGCACAGATATGTCGTGTATGTATATGCGATTATAAGACGTAGCTTAACTTAAGTAAAAGTATCTCTAAAAACATACTACCTAAATTTTAAAAGTAAGGAATCTTTATTTGCACTGAAATTTTAATATTTGTTTCAGCCCTTGCACGAAAAACCCTTTCTCATCCTATTCTTACGTACCCTTTTTCGTCACTTAGCACTTGGCCAAGACTCCTCAGAGTTACAAAGAGCCTTGGGGCCTGTTGCATCCCCTTGTCTCGAAACAATGGGGTTTGAGTGGTCCATGATGTGTCAAGGACATGAGCGATGGCACGGAAGTGAAACTAGACTTGATTGTTACTCGGTATCTTTCCTTTATGTGAGAATTTTGAGCGTGGACGGAACTGAACAGGTTATTTTTAAAAATAAGCCGTTATACGTGCAACAGCTTGGTAATGGTGCAATTAAAACGGGCAATCAAATATGAATATAAAATTTTGTGTCTTTACCGTTAAGGAGTTCTTTCTTCTGGAGCCCATCCTGGTTGTAAATCACGTCATCCTTACCATCAAGATGTATTATAATCGAAACATAACCAACTTGTCAGTATAGGTAGGTACCACCGAATTACCAGATATTCTGCCGCCAAGCAGTAGTGTGTAAACATCACTGTGTTCCGGTTTGAAGAGAACCTACTGCAGCTAGCGAAATTACAGGGCTGTTGAGACTAACCAACGAAGTCTCCAAGTATTGAATGCCAAAGCAGCGATGCCCTGAACTTTGTTTTGCTACTCAAAGTTCTGTGTATCGCTGCAATGGTCATGGACAGGCATTTGACCACAGCTCACCTGATGATAAGTGATGGTGCGAAGATAATAAAGCACACCTAGCCTAGAATGGAACTGGCTCTAAAGTGAGGCTGCTGAAACACATCGTAACTCATGATTGATTTTATAGACAGTAATCTAGCCAACTTGGCTTAAGTTAAATAATAATGACATTATAAGTCAAGTTGTTACCACAATTATTATATTTCAGCAGATAAGTAATACTCACCAATAATTATTTCAATTTATATCCAGCATACTGCTGCAAACAACAGTGAAAATAAGGGAATAAAATAGCGAAATGACTTAAATAATGTTACGACGCCCAATAAAGCTTCCCCATAGCGCCATAACTTTTTGAACAGCCTTAAGTACAAATTATATAATATCGTTGAAATTTCCTAAGCAGCCATTGACCTACTTCACAAAAATGATGTAAACTTAATTGCCGTTCGACCGTCGAATCTGATAATTGGTTGAGAACTTCCACTGTTGGTAGCATCTGCTACATCGATAACTAAAGGGTGTATATTGTATATGAACATGTATTATTGTAGGACATTAAACATAGCGCCATCTGACTCTTAGCTAAGTTATGGAAGCACTATGGAATTGAGTTGTTTGCCAATACTCGCCACGCTTGGCAGGCGGGTTGGTGAGCGCAGTTAAGTGTGATTGTTCAAGGAAGACGCTGCTACCCATCTTCCGGATTACATCCCTTAGCCGACTCTTACTGCAACCACGGGTAGAGAAGGTGGGGCACTATTCTTACGCCGGCACCACCACGACATATATATATTGATATAAATGTTTAATTATAAATAATGTAGAGAATTTAATATTTCGAAATGGTTTTGTAATTACTAAAGTATTTTTTCTTTACATACCGAATTGCTACATCTTGATAAAACACGATGTATAGTAACCCCATTTATTTAAGTTCTACTGTAATTTCATGCACTGTGTCAGTGGTAACACCACTTACCGCTTTAATGCATTCTTTTATGTTGATTGATGGTGTTTCCGAGACTGTCCCGTGTAAATCGAGTTTTCCGATCCGCCATTTGTCTTTGTCGGATAATATAGAACGGGGGTCTGGAAAAACTGGTTTTTTTTATACTTTTACAAAGGTTTCAATAGCGGTTTGAATTACTTTCAAAACTATTTCAATAGCATCAAACTGTTTGTTCACAAAGTTTATATTATTGTTAGTTGATAAAAAGGACGGAATTTCAAGTGTAGATTATTTGTTTATTGTTATGTTTACACTAAGTGTGGCTTAAAGCGTTTGTTGGATTATTCAGTAACAAGTCGATTATAGAAATAATAAGCTTTAAAAAATCTATAACCAAACTCCGATAAAAATAGCTATAATAAAAGGAAAAAAAACTTTTTAAACAAATGTATTATTCCTAATTCAATTTAAACATATATATTTGTAATCCTCTTTTAAATGCCTTTATTTAGACACCCTACTTGATAGGTTAGGTATTTGTTGTTTAAATTAACTTATTACTATTTCGCGCCAAAAATCCACCATCTTAATTTTTTTATACTTTTATATTAAAACCACTCTCTAAGGACACTTGGGTTATTGAGACGAATCTAACGGTACCTTAAATCGTCTTTTCCATTCGGCCGTTTGAAAGATACAAGGTTATAAAGAAATTTACATACATACAAGATACGCGCGAAAACATAACCCTTTCTTGGCGTTCGGGTAAAAATAAGTGAAAGAATGCTTAATGGTTTTACTAAATTGATCCATCTATGACTGTCTTGTCAGCTCATTTGGTAATAGCTCTGCTGCCTAAGCATTTTGGAGCGTGGGTTCGATTCTCACCCAGAACAAACGATTGTGTGACGAACATAAATGCTTGTTCTTTGTCTGGGTGTTTCGTATGTAATTATAAACAAGTAAAATATTACCAAAAAAAAAACGACTTCATATGGTTTTCTCATGGATGCCATTGTCAGAACTGGACCAAATTGAATCACCGAATGACCAAATCAAAATCGGTTCACCCAGTTGAAAGGTATGAGGTAACAAAAATTAAAAAAAATATCAGTCGAATTGAGTACCTCCTCCTTTTTTGAAGTCGGTTAAGTTAGGGCTTTGATCCACTTTGATGGCTACCAAAGAAGACAAATTGAAAAATTATTCCGATATCAATTTTATATGAAACTCGGAGCCTTTATAAAGAGTAATGGAAAAACTAAAATATGATTTTAAGAAATACAATACCTAAGGGATGGAAACTCTAGACTACTTTATCTTTATAGTAATTTATGTAAATGTTAATTTCTGAACGTTCCTGGTATATCGAGGTTTTTTGCCCAACTTTTTTCCAAGGCCAATTTACTTATTTCCCTTTGCTTTGAGCCCGACCTTTTCCGCTTGAGAAACTTTTTCGTTAAGGAATTTTAATTATTGATTATGCCGCCAAGTTAAGACGATATTGGTGTCAAATTGAGTAGAATTTCCAAACTTCTCATAATGTCATATTTACAAGGCTTAAATACTAGAGTTTTGTACCAGATTTATTTTTAACTAAACGTTAATTACATCTTTTTTGTTTATATACAAAGTATCTGTCCGCTATCTGATATGAATTTATAATTATTCTAGAGAATATAGCTAAAAATCTAAACGCAAATCTGGCTTTAGTATATTTATTAGTAATATGTACAACGATTACAACGATTTATTTATAATTCTCTGTAACACTAATAATAATAATTTAATAATAATAATTTAACAAAAACATGTTTATTATAATTGAATGACAAACGAAATAATATTATAGGTACCTATCTGATAAAATATAAAATGTATCTACGAATACCTATAATTTATGAATGTAGGCAAAATGTGTCGAAAAGAACGAGTAGATACATATTAGTAGGTATTACAGAAATTGCGTAAGGCAATGGAAGACACTGTTTTATAATTCAATGTATTAAATTAAAATGTGTATTAAATTAAATGTACTGAATTGAAATTAATATTATTACATTATACTTAGTGTGTCAAGAACTAAATAACATAAATAGTAGGAATAATAGTCTATATAACATTTCGGGTTCTCGTTGGCAGCTATACTAGGTAACCCTGTGTTACAGCTGCCACGATTCAACCTCCGGCTTCTGTCCTTATTAATTTATGTAAAGTAACAGCATTCACAAAAAAAAATAATGTGTGTTCAAAATGTTTACAAAATAGCCGAGCGACATTTAATGAAGGTAGGCGCAACGCGTAGGAACGGCAAAAGTTTGTGTGGTCCAAGGTTAAGACCTGCGACTTTACGCTGCTAAGCAAGAAATGGATTTTAACATAATTATGTGAAAGTGAATTTTAGAGGATTGATAATGTATTACGATGGAAAATTACTAGATTAGAAGTTTCATTTAACAAAATAGTTTATTTATTTATTTTTGTTTATTTTGACCATGTATGCCAGTTCTGCCAATTTTGTTTGTTTTTTTTTGTCTGACATGCAACATGCAGTTAGTTATAGAAAAAAAAAAGTGTGTGTGTAAGTGTGTGTGTACGTAAGCGTGTGTGTGAGTGTGTTTGTGGGAGTATACGTGTGTGTGTTGTGCGTGAGTGTGATTGAGAGAGAGAATAAGTGAGTATATTAGTGTACTCGTTTTGGTTTATTCAATTTGTATGCTTCAAATTCAAAAATACGTAGAAGATTTTCGGTTTCTTCGTAGGTCAGCTCAAGCAGATAGTTAGATAACACTTTCTTACACTTTGTAGTAGTTAAACTGCTTAAATTTAAATGTTGATTAATTCTGTTGTATAAAAGGGGCCCAAGGAAGCAGTTATGTCTTTTTGCAAGATGTGAGCGATAAATCTTAGGTTTCACTGGTCTAGGTTCGCGACGACGATCGTGTGATTTGTTTATGATTACAGAGTTAACATGAGTGTGTAGTATAGATTTTAAAATAAACAATTGTCTGACTCTTAATATGTTTAAATTTGCATATAGCATATTCGTAGAATATCTAAGAGGTTTATTAAGCATTACTTTAAATATTGCTTTTTGTGCTAATTCTACACGGAGCAAGTAGCTTTTATAGGTGCCACCCCAAACCAGAACGCAATATGTTAATAATGAGTGGCAAAGAGCGTAGTATACACTCTTAATCAAAGATATATCAGCCAAATGTCTCAACCGCTTGAATATTGTCATTAGTTTCCGTGTTCTTGCTACTATCACCAGTATATGATTCTGCCAGGAGAGTAAATTATCCACATTCAAGCCCAGATACTTTATTGACGATACTCTCTCAAGTTGAAAACACGAACAAACATGATTTGAGTTTTGCCTAGAGCATACGTGAGCATGAATTTTAGTGTCCTCCTGATTTGGTTGACCAGCTGAAGATTTCGAAAAAGTTAAAAATTTGGTTTTGTCTAGATTAAGAGTGAGAAGATTTGCTCTTAGCCATGACATTACTTCTTCAAGCCCAATTTCAGCCATAGATATTGTATCACTCCAGGAAGGTGCCGCAAAAACAAGTGCTGTGTC
Source organism: Biston stratarius (assembly GCA_950106695.1). Taxonomy (NCBI): domain Eukaryota; kingdom Metazoa; phylum Arthropoda; class Insecta; order Lepidoptera; family Geometridae; genus Biston; species Biston stratarius. The sequence goes on along the minus strand of OX467115.1, from coordinate 23,421,118 downwards.
GTCAGCGAAAGCAACAGTTCTGCCGCCAATCAGCTTCATGTTACATAAATCATTGACGTAAACCAAGAATAAGGTAGGACCCAGGATGCTACCTTGAGGGACCCCATATTCAGCACTCTCTTCACCACTAACAATGTCACCCAATTTAACTATCTGCCTTCGATTGCAAAGATAATCCGACAGAAGTTTTAAGGCAAGGCCTCTGATTCCTATTCTTTCCATCTTTGCAATTAGGATAGGAACAGAGACTGAATCGAAAGCTTTCGCTAAGTCTAGGAAAATACCTACACACTTGTTATTTTTGTCCAATTGGTGTATAACAAAGTCTGTCAATTCATTTACAGCTTGTTCTGTCGATCTTCCTGCTATGAAACCAAATTGATTACTTGATAATATGTTAAATTTTGTTAGATACGAAGTAAGTCGTTTATTTAAAAGCCGTTCAAAAATTTTGGACAAAGATGACAAGAGTGATATAGGGCGATAATTGTTTATTCGATCTAAGTCCCCTCCTTTATGAATAGGTTTTATTAGTGCTGTTTTAAAAAGGCTTGGGAAAACGCCAGTGTGAAAACTAAGATTGATAATATGTACAAGAGAAGGTATAATTTGATCTTTTGTCATTTTAATAGCCTTTGTTGGTATACCGTCATGTCCAACAGCACAGTCAGTTTTTAGATTCATAATAGTGGTTTCGATTTCCATAGGATCAGTGTCCATTAAAACAAAAGAGTTGCAATTAGCTGATGGCTGTGAAAAGGAGGCTATGTTCGGTGAATCATCTGTTTTGATAGTGTCAGCAAGTGATTTACCCACATTAGCAAAATAAGAGTTAATATAGTTTAGGGAGTTTACTGGGTTACTTTTAAAATTGAGTAGATGTTTGTTGATCGCAATTTCGTTACTATTACTTTTTTTAGAATTAAACTTCGTAATGTTTTTTATTGCTGTCCAAGTATCTTTACTATTGGAGCGTGCTTTTTTAATTTCGTTCCTATCATATTCTGATTTGACCTTTTTTAAAATGTTGCTACAGTAATTTCTATACCGCTTAAAAATTGTTACCTTAGTTACATTGTTTGGATCACATCTGACGGCATTGTGTAATCTATCTCGGTGTTTGATACAGCGCAGTAAGCCAGGGGTTATCCACGGCACTTTGATTCTCTTACGGCAGGGAGTTTTAATGGTTTTAGTATTTTTTTCAACAACTCTTTTCAATTCATCCACTAATGTTTGTGTTGCATGATCAACGTCACTTATTTCTAAAATGGAGTTAAGTGTATCCTTATTTAAGTCATTACTAATGTTTGGGTAGTCTATAATCCTTTTAAAAATATATTTATTTTGGCATTTCTGGTGATTAGCAAGGATGACCGCTACAGTGAAATGATCTGTAATTGTAGTTGAAATAACTAAAGTAGTGCTTTTTAGATTAGATTTAAGAAATATATGATCCAGACAGCTTTTTTCTCGAGTTGGGTAAGTGTGTGCAGGTAAGAGCTCATTGTGAGCCATCATATCCAAATAATTATTACAGTTAGTGTCTATCTGGTTGCAGAGGTTAATATTGATATCGCCTGTAAGAATGACGTTATGAAAAGAACCTACCGATTCCAAAATTTCATTAACGCTGGTGATGAAGTTTTCCAGCTGGTGATAGGCAGGCGGTCGATAGATGGCAATTATGGCTGTTTCAATACCAATCTTAATCATTAGGCAATTGGCCTCAAAGGCAGGGGGCTCCAAGATATCAACCATTAAGTCATTGCGGATGAATACTACGATTCCCTCGTTTTGAGTCTTATTGTAAGTAGAGCAATGAGATTTATAATTACTTAGCGACGGCATGAAATCAATGCAATTGAGCCAGCACTCTGTTAGAATAAGTATATCTACATCAAATTCCAATAAGGTAAGCAGCACTTCAACTTGGGGTATTTTGTTTTTTATGCTTCTGATATTTTGACAAACAACTGTAAGCTTTTTCGAAGTATTATTAATAAGCCTGTTTGCTTCTTGTATGTCACATTGTAAAGATTGGGATATTTCATAGTCGTCTAATTCTGTTGCAATATCTGTACTATCCATTAATACATAAAAGATTTGTAATGTGTCCATATTTTAAAGCGCTAGTGATTAGGATAAACTGATATAGAGTGTTATCTTTTTCCATCGTGCAAAGTTTTAAATAAACCAGAATTGAGTGTAAGTGATGTGATATGTATGTGAGTGAAAAGTGCGTACGTGAGAGTAATATTAGGGTTGAGGTAATTATATTAATATTAGCTTTGATTCCACATAAATAGCTATATACGATAGAAGCCAAGAAGTCTGTAAATAACTGTGACATAGATACAAAACATTTAACAATTTCAGATATTATTTTTAGGTACATTTTCTGCTTCAACTTGAAGGGTTGTTTTAAGTTCGTCCAGTTGGTTATGACAACGAATATGTACTTGAGGCGAGCCCTCTTTCTTTCTAAGCCAAATTCTTCCACGGGAGCACCAACAGTACAGGAAGTCGTTGTTTTTAGCAAAATCTCTAGCGAGAAAAAATAGCCTTCTTGTCTTTGAAGTAAGATGTTCAGAAATATATACGGGAGTAGAAGACTGCGTTAAACCCAATTGTTGACTGGTGAGTTTATAAGTATGGTCTTTGTTATATTTTTTGACTGCTCTCATCACTTCTTCTTTTCGAATGACTGTTGTGAACCTCAGGAGAACGATAGAGTTTTTGCCTGATTTTAGATTTATTCTGTAGATGTCATCAATGTCAGCTCTTTTTAGGTCTAGTTTCAAAGCAGATCCTAGATTAGCTGCCATATTTAGCAGGTCTTCCTTATTCTCTGACTTGTTAGTAGGAACATTTCTAATTTCTATAGAGGATGATTTTGTGAGTGTATCCGCCATTTCCAGTTTGTGTTCCAGATCAGATATATGAATTCTGTCTTGTTCTTTCTCTTTCTTTAAGGACGCTATCTCCGTTTTTAGTTCTTCGTACTTCGTGGTCATGAATTCTATGGCTTTGCAGGCTTCAGTGTTTTGTTGCTTTAGGTCTATAATGTGTTCTTCTAGCTTTGAAAATTTTGCGTCGATTAAGTCCACCAGATCCTTCTTGAGCGTACTCAAAGATTCACTGCGCCCATCTGACAATCTCTTACGTTTTATTGCCTTAGTCGCGAGATTTCCGTGCTTTTCAGTCTCACTCGCGGTTGGAGGGTCGGAGTCAGAGGCCATTTTTTTCAGATTTATGAAAAAAAACTCTTAAATATCTGTTTCCTTGTATTCACTGAGGCAACACAAAAAAAAAACCAGATACAACTCTTTTACCTTAGACCACACGTCAAGCGAACGGACAAACTGCAGACCGGCGACACTATCTGAGGACGGCGCCTGATATAAGCTAGCAAGATCTTACCGATAGTTTTAATCACTTATTAAACGTTTCCGGCTTAATTTTTCAATAAAATAAATATTAAAAAGCACTATAATGTTCACAATTTGAGTTTATTCACTTAGTTTACATTAGCTTTAATAGGTTTTAGATTAAATTGTTTAGAGAAACGTGAACAACTAGTACATGTTTACATGGTAGCCGGCGGACGAATGAATGGCTTGTTTTTGGCCTATGTTTTTTTGTTACAAATCAGAGTAGATACTATTAAATTTGATGTTTTTACCCTATCTTTTACTTTTTACGATAGTACAAGAGAATTATTATAATGTGTTTCTAATTAATTGTTAATCTACCATACTAATTCTGTGAAAAATTCAATACGTAGCTACTTTTTACGGTTCGGAAAATTTGTATGTTCCCATCGTCGAAAGTCAAACAGACAAATGGACACTTCAAATAGCATCCCGTCGACAACACTCTTACTTACTCTCACTCTAGTACATCTCCTTATATATTATGTTGTAAATGCATGTCAAATATGTAATGAACTACAAAATCATGTTTACCAGCCCCTTTTTATTACTGGGCGGCTAGGCAGAAACGGCCAAAGCGACATCCGTACATAATGGACTTTCCCCGCATACGCACTAAACGCTACGATTCCACGTTTTTTATAAGTACGGTGAGGATGTGGAACCCTCTTCCGGCGCCTGTATTTGGTGCGAAGTACAATTTGGTTCCCTCAAATCCAGACTTAACAGGTTTCTTATAAGTAAGCGTATTCCATCTTCGACCGCATCCTGCTTAACATCAGGCAGGGTGTGGTCAAACGAAAACCTATTTTGAATGAAATAAAAAGGAAAGTAAAAAATGTTATGGTAACTGGCGTGGATTTGACTGATTTTTATTTTACTTATGCGGCATTACTCACGTACTTCACGCTTGTGTGCGAAACAAGACGAGCCCGCGCGCGCGTTGTCTCCTTGAAGAAAACCACCCGATGTAGCTAAAACTATAGTTGGAATATCCGACGTAAGTTAAACGGGAGTAGTCCTGCATCATTATAATAAAAATAAAGTAAAGTAAACAGATAAAGCATCAATTTTCCACCACCCGTCAAAGTGAGCCAAGAAACTTTTTAACCCCATTCCCAACGATCATTAGTCCCCTGAAGCCCAATTAGAATTTCGGGAAACGTTTAAGGATCCCATTTAAATTATGGGCCTGTTACAGGGGAGCCAAATTTTTCTGCTTTATTCTTTATGTTCTTTATTTTATTCTATATCTTCTTTATTAAGATCCAATACAGTGACAATATTTTCTGTTCTGTTTTCCAGAGTAATACCGCCTACCACAATAGTAAATTTCTGTGTTATTTGTGATTCTTTTAAACATCATATTGATGTTTGAACGGTGCGCTAAAAGAAATAAAGGCGCCATTCGCTCAGCTGGTTTCAATATATTGTTATTTGTTGTGATTTTCAACTTGAGCGTGATAGCTAGCTAGCCGAGTAGCTAGCTGCTTTGGTTTTGCTTAAGCTCATTGTTGGGGTTTGTTGACGCTCTTCGGCGTGTGAACCGACCGCACTAACCACTGTGTTATCATCGCTACAAAACACATCGCTACAAATAAAACTAAAGTACCAATGAGTGTTCCTGATAATAATTAATAAAATTTCACGACCCGATGGCACCGTCTGAGACCCAAAACAAAGACCTCCTAATACACTACCTACATGGTTTTCGTAGTCACTTTTACCGCTAAAAGACGTCATCCACAAGCGTCAGAATAATTTATGCGCAAAGTTTCCGAGTGATATAATTCAGGCACTCACCCGAGGCGACATGTTACCATGTAACTGTAACTAGTCCCGAGAGGATTCGATTCTGGCAAGATCCGGGAACTATACCTAATGAGATTTGAACTTGATTGATTGATGAGAGTAGAGATGCGAGCCCTCAGGTGTAATACCTTCGGAAGTTAGACGCCTATATTTAGTTTTGCTGCTTTAATTAGTTAGAAATTAAAGGAGTCCCACTACACCGATCTCGCAGACGAGACGCAGTGGCGGGTTGGTGTCGACAGCATTATTTCAAGTTGGTGTTATTTTTTTGGAACAATATGGCTTGCTTTTGACCGCCATCTCACTTTATGTTAAGAGAAAATGCTGTCAAAGATGGAGCATTCTTGTGTAGAAGATACCGATTCACCCGGATTGTATCCTCCGTGGAGCACCTACTCGGGCAGCAAATTCCATTGTTTCGCGGATCGTACAATGAAAGTAGATTCGAACCGTTTAGCTCGAGTTTTTGAAATATCAACCATTAAGCGGTGCCGCTTTTTAAAGCTCCTAGCTGTCCGATATAAGAATGGGCAGGTTGGAATTAGGCCATGCAAATCTGAACCGCACTTTCCAAGTGTGAGCTAAATCGAAGCTAAAATGACTTTTGTATAAGTTTTATGCACATAGTACACTTTTCTGGGATAAAACACAAAGTCCCTACTCTTAAAAAAGATGAATAAAATTAAACACCAAACAAAATACGCAAGTGTTCAAAATCTCGAACGAAACCATCCGAAACAAAGGTTTGATAATAACTAACGATACTGCCACGGCAATCGACAATATAGACAGCAGCCGGCAAGTCGGAGATTGCTGGCAGCTATTGCTCGGATGATTGATAGCTAGATTGCCAGGTGATCGGCCGATCGAATTCTCGATGTTAAGCTCTACTGAAATAGTTTACCGAGGTTCGTCTTTCTGTCTGTTGGTTTAGTTTTTATACTTTATCGCGTTCTTTAAAGTATTGATAATTTAGGCAAATAGGTATTAGCGAGATTCTGACCAACACACAGCAAGGTGACGAGGGAAAACTAGCTGGTGGTAGTGTCATCTCATTCGCGCCAATTTACATGTCCCATGCGCGCAAGCGGAACAGATAATATAATCACACTTGCGCTATACTAGTCCCCGAAAGACACCGTGAAAGTTTGAACATCAGCAATATTGATACAGGAGGCTCAGTACTCGATTGTCGTTCCAAATAATAATAAAAAATAGGTGGTTAATATTTGACCTAATTATCCTGAGCAAACACAAAAATATGGACACTTAAATCACGCGCACCGAAAATTACATGGTAGTCGCGCGCGGTCCCATATTAGATAACAGTTACTGCGTAGTCGACATGTACGAGTACGAATGGTAGTTATGTCTTGCGCTAGCTCGGTGTGTAAGGCTGCGCGCTGTCCATATATTCTGGAGTCTTGGGGAAAACATTAACCAAGGTTTCTTAGTTTTTTTTTTAATATATTTGTTTCTTTATACGTTTCATATGACCACTAACTAACGTGTCTTTGAATGTTGCTAATGTTCAAACTGTCAGCCCGTATAAGATATTCCCACAAATACAAAAGCAGTAATGGTCTAAGCACGTACGCTAAATCAAAGTTTTAGCTTTCCTCCGACAGTGGAGGCGAGGAATTGCCATAAAAGCAAGTTGGTACTTTGTAAAACTAATTTGACCTTTGCACCCATTTTTCGTCACGGCTGCCACGCAATAGCCAGTTATCGTGAAAATCTAAGCTCACGTACTAATTCGAACAGGAAATGGTAAAGCCTTGTAAGGTGTTAACCGCGACCCAATCTTTGACAGCAATCAACACTCAAAGTGGAAAATAAGGTTACACGTTCTAATAAGTTTCAGAAGCTTTCAAGGTTTTAGGAAATTATGTTGATTTTTCGTCACATATACTACTTAATGAATCGAAGTACTTTACCGAATAAGAACCACGCTGCGATGAAGACTTATCACATAGATATCTTCTTATTACTCATATAAAAAATATTACTTCCGCGAGAACAGATAATTAAAAAATTTCGATTCTTCAAGGAACAAGCGTTGATAAAGGGAACTACACATTGCACATACATACATCTTGGTGAGACATGATGTATCTCACTAAGATGTATATATCTGTCTACTGCTTAGTTTGCGTGAAAACGCAGTAAAAGTTTATTTATTTATACACATGGGCATGGTTGCCCTAATTCGCCCACCAAGCAACAATACTATAAACAATACAATAAAACAACACTACAATACAATACAACACTACAAAATAATAAAAAACACTACAGCAATCTAAAAAGCCGTTATACGTTCGAGAACCGACGGAAAACTCATACTCTTTAGTTGTATAGACTTTGATTCCATATTAACTTCCAAAATGTGCATATCATTAGATATACGACTCACACGTCTAGTTAATTTAGAATTGTTGTAAAACGGCTGCGCTCGAGTGCTGTAACTAGTTTCTTCACGATTGAGTGATACTCATATCGAACTTACGGAATCGATGACATATTCAGCATCCGTCAGGTGCCAGTGATACGTTTCTAGTTTTAGCGATTTCATTTCGATTGCAGTTCTATTCGCCGTGTCAGATGAATGTTGTTGAAAATGGGTGCTATTTTCTTCACAAATCAAACGCGGCAAATGTTTATATAGGATATGTAACGCGATTAGTTAGGTAATTATTTAGATACAATTGTATATAGGTTATATCTTATCATCAGGAAGACGGTTAGCCTACAATTATCTCTTTTTTAATTAACAGATAACTTGGGTTTGACCGCCATCTCACTTGATGTTAAGTGAAGATGCGGTGTACCATAGGGCACGCTTGCTTAGAATCAATCGCGATTTGAGGGCACCCAGATTATATCTATCAGTAACACTCCCTTGGGTAGCAATATCTATTTCTTAGCGGTTCGCACAGTGGAATCGAACTGTTTAAGATTTTGGAATATCATCCATGAAGAGGTGTCGCTTTTTAGAATAGCGATAGTAGAATAGGCAGGGTAAAATTATGACATACAGATCTGAAGCGCACCTTCCAAAATATTTCCGGTAGAAAACCGACAGACGAGCAACTTTGCGTCCATGTTCAAGGTTCTGAATAAGCGACACATTGCTGATGAGTTTCTAAACACGTGGCATTCCACTCTATAACGTTTCGCATAGAGAAAGTAGAATTAAACGATCTCGTTAAGAGGTTTTGGAACGTCAACCATGAAATGATGTCGCTTTTACCTTAACCTTAAAAGAAAAATTATGAAAATTGATGTTTGTTCTGTGTCTGGGTGTTTTGTGTGTTATAAGCAGGTATTTATCAGGGCGAGCGAAGCAAGCCCTATCACTAACCCACAACCTGAGCATTTTTGTGGTACACTTTACAGAAAAACTATCACGCCCATAGATTTGTGCTTTAATATAGTAATTTAACTTCATATCTAGATGTGTTATCGGTCGAAAAATAATAATTTTAAAACCATTAAAAAAAATGAACATTAACAATTTTGTATCCTTATGTCCTACGATATTTATTTACCGCCACCTGCTTGTAGAAGCTATTCACAACTAAGAATTATTCGCTTTCATGCCTCGATGATTGAAGGTACTGCCTACACAAAGTTGGAAACCACTCAAGCTTTGGAGATACTTATCAAACCTATTTATAGCAAAATTAGAGAAGGTTTCAAATTTGGTCACGGAGGAATACTCATTTAGACTTCGAAATAGACACTTAGGAAAATTCGCGACCCTTTATCGGTGTTACTCAAAATGCTCTATATATATTTAAGGGTTGAAATGAAAAACGTGTTTAAATAACTGAGGAATTGATGGATCTTAGAGTTTGGATAAGTTGGAAAAGGGATTGTTGTTCAAAACTGTCTGCTAGCAAATAAATCTACAATCTAATAATATTCCAAATAAATCAGCACTCGATTATTGAACTTTCTAGAAATTTAGAAGTTTCTTATCCCGACCTTAAGGATACATGGGATAAAATCAAAAGGATCTAGCAATATTTCAGCTATGGCATAAAACAGTTTTATGATGGACAGGCTAGCTCGAATACAGCTTATCTAAAATGGTGTTCTGACCTATAATATTCTAAGAAAGAATTTAACGACTCGTCGATTATTTTTCTATCAGTAAAGTAAAGAATTCTGTTCGTATTTTAGCACATTTTTTCACATCAATGCGAATAAAAACGCTATTGAAGTTTGCAAAAACAATTTCAGTCCCATACATTGGTTGTCGGTAATTAAATAAACTTTACTCCGGGATTTTAATCTATATTCCTTTGAGAGTACATAGTCGAAACTATCTATAAACTGGCACTTTGTTATATGTTTGGTAGCGCTAGAATTACAATGGGCAAGGCTCGTAAAGGAGTTTTGGCGGGAACGCGGTGAGCGTCGTGTCGCCCCATTGTATTTTTTTCCAAAACTAGTGATTTTTCGAATTTTTATGCATAAAAATACTGGTGTTTTATTTATAAAGTGCCGAATTACAAGCGCGATGTGGGAGAGTGATATAATGTGGTTAAACATGACTTTTCGTGTTGCTTCCAAAACTCCATCCAGAAGCTTATAGTAAAGTCGCCACTACTTTACTAAGGCATGACTTGATTTTACTGGGGCCGACTGGACTTGATCAAGACTAGACTTTGACTGTAACTATAGATGACAAAGAAGCTGAAAATGAAGACTACTCACTAAATATAGAAACATTGAAACTGGCAGAATGCACAGAGTGCGATGCCAAGAAGAAAGAGAAAAAAAAAGGCTCGTAAAGGCTTATCTAAGATTAATTTGACATTTTTTTTCTTTATCTTTTTGGCTTTGTACTGTGGCTGTGCGTTTGCCAGTATCAAGTATTTCGATATTTTTAAATTTTATAAGTCTAGTAAAATAAGTAAGCCAAGATCAAGTCTTGTCGTGCCCGAGTAAAGTAGTGACGAATTTACAACAAGCTCGAAGAAGTTTTGAAAGCAACACGAAAAGTCATGTTTCACTAGTCATGACAGCCCTGTTGACTCATTGGGAGATGTCTGTTCATATGTCTGCCTGAGCTGTAGGGCGTGGGTTCGATTCCCGCCAAGGACAAATATTTGTTTGGTATAAATAAATGTTTGTTCTGTGTCTGGGTGTTCTGTATGTATTATAAGTATGTATTTACAAAAAAAAAAAAGTATTTATGTATCCTATCAGTTATCTGGCTTCCATCACACAAGCTCTGCTTAGTTTGGGGTCAGATAATGTGTGTGTAATTTGTGTCCTACAATATTCATTTATTTACTACATTATATATTTCCCACTTTCGTATATAATTCGGCACTTTATAACTAAAACATTATTTACAACAATTTTTATACATAAGCACTAAAAAAAAACACAAGTTGTTGGAAAATAATATGTTGAATCAACACGACCTTTCAGCGTTCCCGCCAAAACTCTATTTAGCACTTCAAATGTGTCAATATTTAATTTTGGTTTCACTTGAGAGCCAGTCTTAGTTTCAAGATAAGTGTAACCAAGATAGGTGTTCACCATCTTCGATTACACAGTTTACTCCGTGAACTGAGGTCAAAACAGTCTTTTCTTCATAATAAAATTATGATGTCAGTAGGTAAAACTTTTTGCGTTCTTATGCGGGGTTTATTAGTCTGGGATGTACCGGCAACAACTTTACCCCAGAATTCTGCCTTTGAAGATCAACCGAAAATAATTATTTGCACATCTCTGTTGAAATTTAATTTTGAGTAGGTATAATATTAGCTTTTGCGTCCCACATAAATTTGAATTGTCTGAAAATAAATATGAATCAAACTTTTTGGGCTCCACAAACTCGAACTTTGTTAGCTTTCCAACCTGGATATCAGATTTAATCTACCCTTAAATCCTTATTCCGAGTCATGCGTGAAGAATCTCATAACCGATGGACAACAACGGGCAGTTATACAGAACTGCCCAGTAATATCGGTTATCGGAAACTGGACAAAGTCGAGCAAAGAGTTTCGGCGCTGGGAGTTGTGGTAGCGTATGGCGGTAAGCGATGCGCTTTTGAGGTTTTTTTAGGGTCCCGTACCTCAAAAGGAAAAAACGGAACCCTTATAGGATAACTTTGTGGTCCGTCTGTCTGTCAAGACCCTTTTTCACAGGAACGCGTGGAGGTATCAAGCTGAAATTCATATCAAATACCCAAATCTACTGTCCCTTGGAGCTGTGAAAAAATCAAACTTATAAGCCAACGCAATCAAAAGATACAGCCGTTTATGCTGCAAATTTTCGACACTTGCAGGGGAATCAATACCTACAGGATACTTCCCGTGAACTCAGAATCTTGAAATTTGGTACGAAGCAACGTCTTATAGCACAGATAAAGGAAAAATTGAGAAAAGCATAAATTACCATTAAAAAAAAGTACCATAACTTTTACTTATATACCTACAGGTTTGTACGGAACCTTCGGTGCGTGAGTCCGACTCGCTCTTAGCCGGTTTTTTATAACGTATAGGCTTGCGTTTGGCCGCTATCTCGCCTGATGTTAGGCGAAGATGCGGTCTACGATAGATCACGCTTACCTAGAAGAAACCGATTCACTCGCGACTTCAAGGTACCTTGATTGTAGACCGATACCGATAGTAGAATGGGCAGGGTGGAATTACGTCATGCAGATCTGATACGCACTGCCCAAAATGTATCCGTTAGAAAACCGACAGGCAAGCAACTTTGCGTCGATATTGATACCTTTGTAAAAGTCCTTGCCGTTTGAAGGACGTACTCGTACGTTGAGACAGACATCAAAATCGTAGAGAAAAACATAAAGCTTGATCTAAATTTATTAATAATATTATGCAACTTTCCCGGAGCGGTGACCGTCTAGCGATCTTCTATCTTGCATCACGATTTCTTGCCCGGCTCTTGTTCGCAAATTTACCAACACTCTACGAAAACCAAAAGTAATCGTTCCCACACCTGTCTCTTTACATCGCGACCTTTACCCAGCGCTATATTTAGAACTCGTTAACATTTTATAGTTTATCGATGTAATCGAATTTTGCACTTACAGTAAAGGATAAAGAGTTGAAGAGATACTTTTTTTTTTAACGGTTCACAGGCTAGGTGTTTGACCACAGCTCACCTGATGTTAAGTGACGGTGTGATCAAAGATGGTAAAGCACACCTAGCCTGGAATGGAACTGGCTCTCAAGTGAGGCTGCCGGAACACACCGTTAGATGCTTGGCGGCAGATTTTCAACTTGAGGGTGGTAGCTAACCAGCCGAGTACTAGAAAGTACCCTACCACCACGCTATGCTTTCCTCATGATGTTTTCCTTTACCGGCAGCTCAAGCTCATTGTTGGGGCTTGAACTCACGCCCTTCGGCATGCGAACCTACCACGCTAACCACTGAGCCATCATCGCTACAAAACAGAACAAAACAAAATGCTACAAAACTTTTATACAAACTACTAAAATTACAAGACATTTTTAAATTATTACAAAATTATATCCACTTCTAGACGAAGCGACTCCATATTAGACATATTGTGCAGACGAAGATCACGGGCAATACGATGAAGGGGGCTGAAATCGTCTACATATCAAGATAATGATTATGTTAACATTTTTCTTCTGTAGAAATGTCTCTGCAGGAAGATTATTCCACATATCACAAGTATGCAGAAGGAACGCACGACCAAAACGAACTCATATGCGACTTCTACCCATGGATACAATTATCGATAAGTGGAAGTAGCATAATGGTATAATAATCCATGAATAAGCTATATCATCAAGATCATACATAAACATTTAGAATTATTAATAATGGTTATAAGTTTTTGGATTTATATGGAAAATAAATAAATTTTGATTTTAAATTCAACTGAGTTATAGCGATGATAGATCAGTGATTAGTGCGGTTGCATCACACGCCGATGGGTACGGGTTGAAATCCTAACAATGAGCTTGGACTTCCGGTGTAATAAAGCCACGTGATGAAACCTTAGCATGATGGTGGGTACTCTGTACTCTGGCTAGCTTTTCAGACTCAGATATTCAACTTTAGGGTAGTAACCCTCAAATTGAAAATCTGCCTCCGAACACGTAACGGAGAGCGGCACCCTCATTTGAGAATCAGTGTCTATGTTATGCTAGATGTGTTTGCCATCTTCGATTACACTGCCACATAAAATCACGTCCGTTACCCAAAAAAACAATATCGCTGATTGTGGCACAAGCGCCCAAATCTAGCTGAACGTGTCTATAATGGATACGGCTTGAAACAAGGCGGGTTCCGTTCCGTGCTAAATTACGTGAAGTAACTTTCACATTTTGTGAAGCAATGATCAGTTTTGGGACCGACCAACAGGGGTAGGATTCTATTTCAGAAGATATTTTTTGGTAGACTTTATAAATAACCATAAAGATAACAGAATTTTTTTTAGGTTCCTTTTCGTAAAAAGTTACTAAATAAATTAAACCGCTAACTTATTCGTTGTATTGATACTTTTTTTCTAAACAATTTTTTTTAATGTTATAGTAACGAGACGAGCGAGACGCTCTGCTGATGGTAAGAGATAGCACCTGTCCATGGCCATTGCAGCGATACACAATACTTTGAGTAGTATAACAAAGACCAGGGCATCGCTTCTTTGGCGCTTGTTACTTTAGAGTCATTCGATCGTAAGTCTTAACAGCCCTGTATTTACATATTTTATTGATATTCTGACAGATACTTGGAAAACTGTGTTAGCAAATCTTTTATTGTATTGCGAAAATCTGACTGATCAGTGGGACAGGTGCAAGAGGCATGACAACTTAGCTCTTGACGATGTTGTTACTGACCTATGACGTATTATACTTATTAGAATATTTGAATTTGACATTGTTTCTAGATTTTGACATCATATTTGTATTTGACATTGCAGTTTAAATTTAAATTTGACATTGTATTTGAGCCTGATATTTCATTTCTATTTGATATTGTATTTAAGTTTGACATAATAGGTATTTGAATTTGACATTTTATTTGATTTTGAACTTGACATGTTTTACTTTTTTCTTATTAATTAATGCATAAATCTGTGACATAAATGTAACTGTGTAACGTTTTTATGTCAATAAATAAATAATAAATAATACATTCTATTCTTTAGGTAAAATAGAAAAATTGATTATTTAGTTATGTAAAAGTAGAGAGACGAATGAAACGTTCTCTTGATGGTAAGGGACAACGAACTCAAAACTTTGAGTAACAAATCAAAGTCCGGGACCTCGCCGCTTCTGCACTAATTATTATTTTCAGACATTTTGTAATACCTATTAAATAGATCTACGTTTCTCCCCCAACTCGCCTGGTGGAAAGCAACGGTGCAGCCGTGTATGGAGTACCTACGTTGATCTAGAAGAAAGCAATTCATTCTAGCCTTAAAAAGACCCAAATTGTTCTTCATCGGAAACAAGGAAATTACAGAAAAATTAGAGAGCTAATCTCATTAGACCTGTAACTCCGTTAACTTTAGTACTATTTAAACCAGAACACAATAATGTTTACACACTACTGCTTGGTGACAGAATATCTGATACTGTGGTGGTACCTACCTAGACGATCTCCTGGTGAGGAGATCTAGTAGTAGAAGTAAAGGCCTACGCATGTTTATTGGTACCACAAATCAAATCAAAAACGCTTTTTACCTTTATCTATAAAATCTGAACAATTCTAAACTTATATCTCGTTTCACGAAGCCTGTCAGAAAATTTCAAATGGCAAAGTTTCTTAAAGCAGCTTTCAAAGAAACCCAAGCTAAACCACGCAGTAAAACGAAAGGAATCACGCTAAACCTTCCCAAATCCCGTCGCCATCAAAAGCTGAACTTTTAAAGGGAACTTTCCCTTCATTACAGCAGTAAAGAGTGTTATTTTAAAACACGCGATCTGACGAAAATGTTATGACATGACAAAGGTGAATTCTCGGGTTAACTTCCATGGAACGACGTACAAAATTACGCAGATTCCGTGCGAAGTTCTTAGTAAATTCTTTAAAACAACTTCGTGCGAAGGGCATTGTCATTACATGTAGAGATGTGCCGACGATTATTTTGCCACTGAAACAGTTTTTAGACGTTGACACTGAACTCTAAAGCTTAATTTGTAGTTACATCCATGTAACAAAATATTATTAATAAAAAATAGGTACTTAATAAGCAAATGTAAACCCAAGCCACCACCAGCGCTATTTTTTTATTTATTATAAAAATCAGGCTTTGTAATAGAGATAACCACGAAAAGTCTTGTTTTAAGAAACTCACATATGTACATGAAGTATGTGAGTTTCTTTATTCCACCATAACTTTAAATGGCTGAACAGATTTGAATGTATGGGGTATCGTTAGAATCATTACATCATCCCAAGTGGCACAGGCTGAATTTTTTTTTGGAGAAAAATCATTGTTTACGATTCTTGTGTTTTGTAATTTTCCTAATTAAACTTGTTTTTATCAAGCATATCTATGATATACATAATATGTATATTGTCACGGTTTTTTTTTTAATATTTAATTTTGTAATCATATTTGTTTTTGGTATTAAAATTGTTTATATATTTATTAAAGTTTTTAGTGCTGTACTAGATGCAGTAATACCTAAAAAAAATATAGGGCGGCCTTATACCTTTTTGAAGTCGGATATAAAAAGTCAATTTTAAATCCTTTAGACAGCAAATTTATTTACAAAAACGTGACGACAGTAATGAATGGCAGTAAGTAATGATGCATGTTGCAGAAAAATATTTTTGTCGGCTAGTCGTTTTAGTCGGCTTAACTCTCAACAAGCACATCCCTAGTTACAAGTCGTTTGAGTGTCTCTTCTGTGTCAGTTATTTTGTAGTCTTTGACGCGTAAGAAGGATGAAACTTTGGTTACACAATGGTTTCGGAAAGTGTTCTGAATTTTGTAACTAAAGGTATGGTAAAGAGGTAAAGTTTGTGGTTGTAATTAATAGATTCTTTAGCTTGGCAAAGTGCCCTTTTGTATTAAATTTCGGTTAATAAAACAGGAAGGACGTCCAAATTTGTAGGTTTAGAAAACAATAGCAAGTACGCGGAAGTTGTTGATTATCTGTACTTAAGTTTACTTATCTATGGACGATCGTTAAAACTAAACATACTATTGAGACAATATAATTCCACTTTTATCGTACAAACCGCTAAACAGAGGAATTTGCTGTCCGAGTGAGTGATGGAATACAATTTGGATCAAATCAAATCTTATTATAAAAACTGACATGATTTTGACGCGTTTTTGTTTTACTTATACGGGATTAATTACGTTTAATTATATCGGATACTCCGACTATAGATTCGACCACATTCGGTGGCCTTCTTCATGGAGACAAAGTTAAGTACAACGCACGCGCGGCCTCGTCTTGCATGAACAAGACTTACCAGTCGGCTTCTAGATTTTTTCATTATTATCATCATCAATTCAGCCGTAGGGCGTCCACTGTTGGAAATAGGCCTCCCCCAATATTTTTTTATGAAAACCGTTTGGAAGCGGCTCGCATCCAGCGCGTTCCTGTGGTCTTTGTGAGGTCATCTGTCTACCTTGTGGGTGGACGCCCAACGCTTCACTTGCCGGTCCGTGGTCTCCACTTCAGACTTTACTGCCCTAGCGGCCATCAGTTTTTTTTTAATGTTTAACGATCTAGGTGTTTGACAACAGCTTACCTGATCTTAAACGACGATGTGGTCGAAGGTGGTAAACACACCTAGCCTGGAATGGAATGGAATGGAATTGGCTCTGAAGTGCGATTCCCGGAACACACCGTTAGATGCTTGGCAGCAAAATTTCAACTTGAGGGTGGTAGCTAGCCAGCCGAGTACTAGAAAATACTCTAACACCGTGCTATGGTTTCCTCACGATGTTTTCCTTCGCCGGCAGCTCAAGCTCATTGTTGAGTTTGAACCTATACTCTTCGACGTGTGAACCGACCGCGCTAGTCACTGAGCTATCATCGCTACAGTTCTGCGTACTATGTGCCCTACCTACTACTACTTTCACTTCATTTTTAGTAACTTTCTTTATAGTTGTATTAATGAAGTTACTATGACTCCTACGTAAAAGGTCCAAATCATTTCAACAAAGGCCTCACAATTTCCGCCTTACCTAAGTCACAAAGCTATAGTAACCGCTATTAAGGAGATTAAAAAAAACACCGTTCCTTTCCTCAATAACTTTTTCATCGCATTTTCATTATTCTCGGAGGCAAATTACTGCGGGCATAAAATGCAGACAGTCGTGGAGGTCTTCAATCAATTTGCAAATTCCAGGAGATCAGAGAATCCATCTTGAAAACTGCGCAATTGCATTAGATTGGCTTGTCTTAACTCAATAAATAGCGATTTTAACAGCATCCTTACATAGTAATTAACACATTTTATTATGTAATTACAATTAAAATATATACCCCAAATTTAAAATGTAGCCTAATATAAATCCAGAAAAAGACTATTATATACGAGACGTCTTGCACATTCAAACAACGTTAAATCCTCGAAGCCTTAGACAAGTGGGTAAAAGTATAGTTTGCTAGTTTTGAACTAACCCGTAAGTACCTATTTTTTTTAAAGTCATAATAGTTTTAAGGAAAGTATGTGTGAGGTTTAACTACTACTGCCATCTGTTGATCATGTCAAAAAATAGGATGAGATTTGAAGCGTGACGTCACATTCCTGAACAGCGCCATCTATACAAGGAAGATCGAATCGCTTCATACCACAGATGCCTAACTTTTGGAACAAAGGGAACAAAGCTTTCTTTTTCAGAACTTCGTTCAAGCCAATTTCGATAGATGGCGCTTTAATACATAAAATTGTAAAGCTTCTATTTGATCTTTTTATTTAAATGACATTTCCGTTTTGTTAAGAACAAAGTACTACACTACAATTATTACACTTGGACTGCCAGACCCAATGTGATGCGGGGACCCATTCTGGGTACTCTGTGGTGGCTATGTATCAAGAATTACCTTGCATTCCATCAACAAGTGTCTAGTGTTACCTATTGCCCCACCACAAATTTGGCAAAACTTTTCTAAGCCTTTATACTGCCTGACTACTCACTACATTATTCTGGTCAGAAAGCGTCAGCTGAAAAGTCTGAATAGATTGAATAGAAAAAAATATTTTTGTTTCCTACCTAAGTAATTTTATTTGATTCTAATTTGATAGTAGTAGGTATATATATTTCTCAATGTCTGGTGTTCACTCACTATTTCTAGTCATAAAAGTAATATTTTTAACTGAATTTTTACTATGTGAGTGATCAGTTAAAACTTAATGGCAATACTTTGGTTTCACAGGCATAATCGAGTGCAAATAAGCACAGAACATGAGCTATATTAAAAGAGCACCTCTTATTTACTTTATAAAATGTAACCTAAAGGATAAAAACTAGGGAATACTGTTTGATATATACCGGTGATAAAATAAGATTCCTCAAGCAACATTTTACTATTAAATTCTTTACTACACTCCACATTCATAATGACACTAGTTTACGCTGCATAAGCAAGGTAGTTTAGACTTTAAGCAACATGTTAATGTATCATCATCAACATGTAACATCATGAAATACATGTTCATGCTTATAAAAACTGTTAGTTAGGCAGTGCCTACTCTTAAAAGTAGTGTATATATCCTCTTTGGCATAAGCAACATTGCCATAATATGTCTATCTTTATATACAATCTCCTACTTATTTGTTTAAAATTCATCATACCTGTTCATCATCGCTGGTAAGCAAACTCGCCTCCCAGAAATCTTGAATATTCTCCGGATAATCACTCTCTTGAGTTGGGTCAGGACTCAAACAAGCCTCTCTTGTCTTGAACACGAATATCAGGCCACCATCAACTTCGTCAGGCCTCCAAGCACCACACATAGTTGCAACAGTTCTTTGTGTCATCTTTCCCACTTCACTATCGTTTTGCACTTTAATTTTCTTCAAAGGGGGAGATTCGGAACACAAATCTGATTTGTTCTGACTACTTTCACTAGCCATTACGAGCCGTTTCCAAAAGTTAGGTTGATTTGTTTTGACTCGATTCCTGAATGAGCTAAACGGAGACTGTATTACTTTAAGTACGTATTTTAACATGAAACTACCACAAAACTGAACAATATGATTTTACACGATTAGTACTATATACACAAATACGAATAATTGGATATTAGGGAAAAACACTACGTAAATTACAAAAAAACAGCTACTGAAGTTTGAATGATTTGAAATCCACGTGCTAAGTGGAATTACACGAACAAATACCCAACGAATACTTCTACTTTACTAAATACAAGTAAAAATATTAAAAATGTTTAATATTAATCTACTTTGTCCTTAAAAACGCCAATTTAACTGATGTTTCATAATAAGCCGACATGTATAGGTTATGTTTTGGTTTATTTTCGAAACAAACGTCACTCTGTTTTTTTTTTCATTAAATGGGCACTCTAAAACTCAGCTGTCACAAATATTGTTCGCAGCCAGTTTTTCATAAACCAATAAAAGCACGCTAAAGTATTTATGACTATTTCATTGATAGTAATAGAAAGCCAGTTAAATACAAATTGAACTCGTGCAGCGAGAAATATGTACCGTTACAAAACATTTTTTTTTAATTTAGCATAAAGGCTAGTAGCTCAATTATTTAGCAATCTTAATTAACTGCCGTAACGAACTAAAAAGATAAACAGAAAATTCTATATCTTTAAACGAGCAATTCTTGTATATTTATATATATATTCTGAATCTCGGAAACAGCTCCAACGATTTTCATGAAATTTTGTATCCAGGGGATTTCGGGGGCGAAAAATCGATCTAGCTAGGTTTCATTTTCAGAAAACGTCGTTATATCCATGTTTTCAGCCGAACAATGCTCGGTCAACCAGGTACTTATGTTTAAATGTGGGAATGCAGAAAAATCATTTCGAGGCATTATATTATTGCCTTATATTATATTGTATGGCATTATATTATATTGTATTATTTTCTAAAACTTATAAGCATACTGTATTGTGCAAAAATATGACTACTAATTGTTTTATATCAAAATATAAGTGATTTATTTAAATATCAAATATAATTATGTGGACGATAGCGATATTTTAATGAAGCGAAATGTAACTTTTCGGGTAGATTTACTATTGCATGACCACAACTTTAATATTGCATGACCGGACTCGGCCTTAACTTACTGTATGTGGCTTATAGTCACTTGATTTGATTTGATTATAAAATATTTGAAAATAGCGTAATACTTGACACTGGCAAATATACAAAGTAAGATGCCAAAAACATGAAGAAATAAAAAAATGTTAGACTGGAGTAGAACCGCGAATTTAATTCGTTTCTCAACTCTCAGATTATAAGCGATTCTGAAATAAAAGATACAGTATCATATGTATGTTATATACTGGAATCGTATGCTCGTCTTGTGTCTACTCTATCTAAGAAAAGTAAGTAGATAGATCAAAATAATGTTGATTGTCTACGTCCATTGCCCAAATGGCCCACTCGCTAGATTGGTCAGCGTCACTTGAGCGTCACATCATCCCAAACGACGCGTCAGCTAAGTACATCTGTAAACTATCAAGTAAACGATCTGACGACGGGTAACAAATGACGCAACCCTAATACTGGGCAGGTTGCTTTATGTGGCAGGGCTATAAAAATGCATTTTCGTAAAAAGTTTTGGAGTAGATACATAATGTGATTCATATATGATAATATAAGGAGCATACCTATTTTAGAATTGGTTAATTATTTATTATTTAGTGCGTTACAAGCTTAGTCACTTTTTTAAATTTTTCATTTAGCGAATTTGACTTTACAAATGGGGGTTTTGATCTTTAATTAATGATTACTGAATTATTAATTATGTATTTAGTTACGTAGGTAAGATTCAATATGGTATTAATTAGTTTCAATGACGTTAACTTAGCGAGAAAAAACAAAATATTTTGTAGGTACTTGTAGGATATATATTATTAAATAACTTGCCGCCATTTGTGGCATTAACTCAAGATTCTTTTGTCTTATATTCTTTTGTAACCTTTTTTAACCGAGTTCAAAAAAGGGAGGTTCTGTGTTCGACTGTATGTATTTTTTTTCCTTTTCTATTTCTGTTGTCCGCAACAAAGGTGTTGTATCTAACTTTCACAAATGTAATTATTTTAGTTAAATCGAATTTTATCTTGTAATTTTTAACAACTTTTTTTTATACTTGTCAACTTGTGACCACGGCTATTGAAACATGGCCAAAGCGTCGCCGCGTCGGTCGCGGCAAATAAACAAAACTGTTTTTTTTATAATATTTAGTGCGCAATTAAAACCTGGTTATAGACATAATTACTTATGTATTAACTTGTACTTACGAGTAGATTTAATTGTTTATTAGATATATTTTCCGCTGATTTCATATCCCCACGCCTCGAAGAAAACTAAGCTCAAGGGAAAACAGAGCATAAAGAAAACCGACGCGTTAGTTTGACCGCGTATTTGTCATAGTCAATCCTTGGCAACGCGAGGAAACAATGTGCAGACCCTTACAGCTTATCATAGCCCTCAGAGTTTATAACTAAAATGTCACAAGTGGTCAAGACGTGGCAAAATAGCTATAAACAATTTCGAAACCGTTGTAAAAAAAAAAAAAAGTGAACACTTCTTATTTTCTTTATTCATAATGGGAGACAATTCAGAAAATAAAGGTCGGTATAGCTGCTACATAATATTTCCTAAAATTACACCACTTCTTACCAAAATGGTCAAAGAATTCGTTACTTTCAGTGAGGACTGGAGACATGGAAATCCGATGGACTTCTTAGTGTTCATGTTCTAGTAGTACGCGAAAACAACACGGCCGTGTCTTCAACACGGTAAACAAATAGGCTTGAGTTTGACCTCCATAATATCGTCTGATGTGAAACGAAGTTGCGATCTATAATTAATTGCGCTTGCCTAGAAAAAACCGATTCACTTGAGACTTGAAGGTACCCAGATTGTACGGGTAGAACCTACCTATATTCCATTGTTTAGCAGTTCGTACGATGAGTGTGAAATCGAAACTAGTTCGTTTAGGACTTATTACAGTGATACTATTCATTGAGCTTAAGCAGATCTAACTGTAGGTAAAAATGCAGTAATTGACATGTAAGTACCTAATCAGTGTTCTAAAACTCTTAAATGAGATGTTGTAATGATATTAAGAAATTGACTTGTAACACTGGTGTTATAAATAAAATAGGTATTTGTATTTGCATTCGTTACTTGGCTACGATAAAATATCAATTTTCTTCAATAGTCAGTTTTGTTTAAAAATAAATGGTTCAATTAAATTACTTCACATATCTATTTTTTTTAATTATATAGGTACATTAAAATGTCACCATGACATGGGTCATGTCGTGTGTGTGACATGTGTCATGTGCGTATGTGTTGTGTCATTGTCTATGCGTGATCGCTCTAGGCGATAAGGCCGCCGATTGTTGCACTTCATTTGAAAGTTATATGTCTATTATTCCTGTTCTGTAATCTTGAGCTGTCAATAAAGCTGTCGTGAGGAGATCATAGTATTGGACATTTTATAGTACTTAGCTGCCTAGCTACCAACTGTTAAAAATCTGCCACCAAGCAGTTTGGTTGTTTACAATATTCGATCACAGGTAAGCTGTGGTCAAAAACCTAGCCCGTAAAACATTTTAAAAAAATACACTCATATAATATAAGCATACACCGACTAGAAACAAAGTAATTCCTTGGTACTTAGTCAACTAGTCCGTTCCATTACTAACAAAAAAAAAGTTGAAATCTTCCCGCCAAAATAGGTACGACGTATAAATTTGGTACGTTGCGCAAAAAAGTCACAAATAGACTACCGAGGTACAAACGTATGGAGCGAATTTTCCTTATGGTTTTAATTAAGGCACAGCAGCTTTCCGCCATTTTTGCACTCCCGCACCGCTCGTGCAGATTGATTAAAAGTCTATGGTCCATGCTTTATAGCTCGTGCCCATTGTCGAGGCTGCCTTATAATTTTATTTGGAGTGAAGGATACTCTTATCTAGTTTTGCATATTGCCACATAATTGATAATTTAAAAAAAAAATATCGACATCTATTGCTTGTTTTTTTTTTCACAACTACAATGACCATTTTGCCTTAGTACAAGCTTTATAACTCTGTATAAATAGTTACGTTTTCATGATCATCTAGGTTTTAGGTAGAATTTTCGCTCGGAATTTATTAACAGAAAAGTCAATAAGTTTGGTTTTTGCTCTTTTAAGTTGTTTTGTTGATATCGTCATCACATCTACGACGCTGTCTCCCTTTCCTTTTTTTACCTTGTCTTGGAGACCATTCTGCTACATCTTTAGCCCATTTGCCTCTCCCAATATTATAAGGAACACTTATAATATTGGAAGAGGATGATCCAAGACCGCAAGGTATGGAAAGCTCTAAAGGAGGCCTATGCTGAAAAGCAATGTTTAATATCATTTATTTATAGATTGTTAAATAAAGGCTTATCATTATTGTTCAATAATTTTTGTTAACGTCGCAGGGAGTTATTCGATACAGACCGCAATAGATCGTTCTCGCTAGAGACGAATATAAGAGAGATCCATTAATATTTGTATGTACATAGAATTCGATAGGGAGGAAGCATTCCTCCCGATCTTATAATGACTTGTAACTTTGGTGTTAAAACATTTGTATTTGTATATTTTTGTTTTAAATATACTTATGCCGAAACTATAGTCGGAGTATCCCTCTAACTATAATTTCGGCCACATCCTATTGCCTTCTTCAAGGAGACATAGCAGAATATAAAGTGCGCACGGCTAAAAAAGTAGAGAATTATGGAAAAGAAAAAAAAAAGGTTTCGCATTTGGTTAAGGCTAACAAAATAGCCCATAAATATAATAAGTATAGCAAAATTCGTGAGCGAAATGTTGACAGCTTGACATTGTCCCTGATTTGTGTCGGGGACATAATAAATAAAGGAAAGAAACAAAAAAAAAACGTGTGCGTAAGTAAAACAAAAATATGTCAAAACCATGTCAGTTTACGTAGTCTTTATATACATATACGCGATTTGATAATAAAGAAATAACTTAATAACTATATTGAACAGCCTGAGCTATAGTAACATTAAATTTGTTGCATAGATACTAGAAAAGGTTGCATATTTAAGCCTTAAGAGGAAACAAGTCGTAATTTTCTTCATACAAACGTTTTCCCCATTTTCCTTCCAGGATTTTAATACTAGAGCAATAACTTTTAGACAGGAAGTAGATACTTGCTAGTTTCATGCCCCTCTGTTTTGATTTTTTGATATATGTTTTTTTTATAAGAGCTAGGAATCTTCAAAAATCTTAAAATTTACCTAGTTTCAACGCTGTGTTTCAACGTCCAAATTCCCAATCTCATAGACATAATCTTAAAAAAATAAAACGCACAGGCAAAGAACACATCCTTCTTATTTACTTGTTAAAAGAAATACTAAAATCGGTCTAAATTTGGAGGAGGAAACAGAGGAATACGAAACCTCGATTTTGCTCATTTTATTTCGGGATAATGAGCCCGAGGTGCAGTTGTCCCTTTCGCTCAGTATGTACGCGGGTTCTGCGTGCGGCGCGACAGAAATAGCTTGGTGTAATTCCTAATTTTCAAATGTCTCAGTTGACTGCTTTCCTCTTAAGTCATTATATCGTGAAAAAATAACACACAGAAAATTTCGTATTTATAATATTAGGAGTGACCAGGTTTCTCGCTGCTTCAACAGTGGAAACGCGTCCAACCCGTGTAGTACTCAAGCACTCCTAATTTACGGTCGAGGTGGGTCCGATAGTTATGGCCCGCGCTAATTTGGATGGACACCGGCCTCAGGAAGGTTACTGGGGCCGGTTGGGTAGCCACTACACACCTCGATAACTAGACTCAGGATTTAAACAACTAAAAAGGTATATATTAAAAAAATATTGTTGGCCATTTTTTATTCAATATCACCAAAAACAAATGCCAGCGTAAAAATACAATTGTAACTGTTTTGAAATCATACTACCCTACCAAATTAAAAGGCATTACATTCATTGTGTAGCACTGGGACGATATAGGTTAATTTAAAAATGGCTTTGATTACGTATTCTGATTATTATTAATATACTATACAATACTTAATAATAAATGTACCTCAAAATACATAGGCTGTTGTAACATCTTCTAGTTTACCGTAGCTTGGGGTGCTGGTTCAAGTAACCTGCTCGTAGAGCAACCTGGGCATCAGACAACCTCTTGGTAGGACTTTGTTTACTGATTGCTAATAACTGGACGTGAGTGTAACGGGAGCTTTAGTGCGCGCCTCTTGTCTTTACGCGCAAATGCCAGATTTGTCGCCGAAAGGCAAACTCTGGCAAAAGCGAGTAAGGCCTTGTGAGATTGCGAGAAGGGAGAGAACGCCAAGGGCAGTTCGGTCTCTAGAACCTCGAGCTATAAGGTTGCTTCAGCCCGATGAGGCAGAGGTCCGAACACCCACAACGGGTGAGTATATTTGCCTTGAAGGGCCAAGACAGGGTTTCTTCCCGCACAATGGCACTAATAAGCTACCGTTGCTTCACTAGGTTGTCGTGGCTTCGATTCTGTCTTCGTAGCTTTTTCTATGCTACCGTAGCTTCAATTTGGCCGCCGTAGCTTTTACTAGGCTTCCGTAGCTTCGACTAGATCGCCGTAGCTTTTACTAGGCTTTCGTAGCTTCAGCTAGGTTACCGTAGCTTTTACTAGACCACCGTAGCTTTTACTGGGATGCGGCAGCTTCTATTTGGCTACGGTAGCTTCTACTACTACTTCACTTTAGGCACTTCTTTGTAGACCGTTATTTGTTGAAAAGACATAAATATCCCAATCCATAAATAAAATACAAAACATATTCAGCTACGGTTTAATCTTGCTACAAATCGCGTGGGTGTTTAGCCAGACACTTTATGGTGATTTTATTCCTTTCCGAGAAGTAATCTGCCGCAAAGGTTTATATGGGAATAATGTATGAGATTACGTTTTTGGGTCTTACCTGTTATTTTGGGAGAATTTCGAATTTGTATGTAATCTCTATTATCTTATGTTTCAAAGCGAAGAATAAGTAAGTACAACTAGGAATTCAATATTTTCTTTCACTTTAAAGAGATTTTTTTTTTGGTTGACAAGCTATTTATTTGACCACAGTTCATCTGATGTTAAGTGACGGTGTGATCGAAGATGGTAAACACATCTAGCCTAGAATGGAACTGTCTCTCAAGTGAGGCTGCCGGTGCTTGGCGACACATTTCAACATGTGTAGCTAGCCAGCCGAGTACTAGGAAATACCCTACCACCATGCTATGGTTTCTTCAAGATGTTTTCCTTCATCTGCAGCACAAGCTCATTGCGGTTTGAAGACACGCTCTTCGGCGTCTATACTTTTAGTAGTCATACAGGGAGAAAAGGCCCCTAAAATAATTGAAATTGTAACTATACTCCCCGGTAAGGTATAGTATTCCGCAGAGGCAGATAACGGGGCAGATTGACTGCTAATACATAAAGATGATGTTTCAAAGGGTATCAGAATTGAATATTACGTATAAAGAGAGTTTGGTGCAAGTTATCGGCTTTTGGCAAAAACATTTAGATTGCGTTCGTATAACTGTGTTCTGGTGTTAAATCTTTAGTGAATTATCGCTTATAAGTCGATTTGGTTATAACTAAGATAAGGGTTTAGTTAAAACTGATACCAATGTTATTGTTAGACCTGTAAGAATTTACAATTATTTATTTGAACTCAAATTAAAATCGAAAATAAATAAATTATTATTATTAAAAATATGACAATTAAAATATATTTTTTGTAAATTAATTTACTACCTAAATAAAATAACTAATAAATTAATTTACAAAAATAATAGTACTGGCTCTTTATTGAAACTGACAGAACACTATTATGTGCATGGTGACAGACTAGATATGAGGGTGATTACTAGAGAGTGCCCTACAACCAAGCTACCAGGCTTTACCAGGTTCAACCAGGTTACCAGGACAACCACCAAGTTGTGTGGTATAAATAAATGTTTGTTCTGTAAAAGTATTAAAAGTATTTTATCACTTGTCTGACTGTTATAGTACAAGCTTTGCTTAGTTTGAGGTTAGATGGCATTAATGTTTTAAGTTATTTATGGTTTTTATTTTGTTTTCATTCAATTTCACTTTGAATTAAGAAAAAAATATCAATAAAATTAAATAATCGCCTAAGTATTTACATACGTATTTATAGCACACTTCTAAGAACCAACCAACTGAATTATACTGCTATTTGATAATAATAATCGCAGGAAATAAACTACAACAAAAACTGCACACTAGGCGTACTAGTAGAAAAAAAAATAGTTTCCGCTACTCTCCTACCGCGTGCGCGTAACCAAAAAGCCTGAAGCGCTGCGAAACTTAAATTCGAAATCTTTGAGATTCAAATCGCCACAAACCTTGTTAGAGGCAGAACGTACGATTTCAAAGGAGAACATCTTTGTGAGGATCAGCTAGCTACTTGGCTATTTTGTATGAGCTAGCAGCTAGATTATTCTGACAAGACGCTATTAATGTAACTGCGAAGTTTAACTGGATAGCTATAATATCTTAGAGCTCTTAAGCCTTCTACGAGTAATGTTTTTGAGCAATAATAATTGATTGTATTTTACTATGGAAACCGACGTGGTTTTGACACATTTTTTTATTATTAATTACGTCGGATACTACGACTATAGTTTCGGCCACATCCGGTGGTCTTCTTCCTCTTCTTCGTCTCCATGAAGAAGGCCATTGGATATGGCCGAAACTATAGTCAGCGTATTCGACATCATTAAACGTGACTAATCCCGCATAAGTAAAACAAACAACATTATTTCTAATTGTACTTTTGTCTAATCTGTGGTAATATAATGTCGGTTGGCTAAGAAAATGTCGCAAGTGGAAATAATTTCGGATGTGGCCGAAACTATAGTCAAAGTATCCGATATAAATGTGAGTATAAGTAATACAAAAATGTGTCAAAAACACGTCAGATTCCATACTAATATAGAAAGAATGTTGCGTGATGAGTGAAGACTTCATGTATCTATAATTTTTGCTTGCCCTCGAAGTACAGGCGCACAAATGTCTTGATACTTCTATAAGTCCTTGCTGTTCAGCTCGTGTAAGACAAGAAAAAATTATAAGTGTAATTCTTTTTTAATCTGTGATCACAGCGTCATAATATACAAAGAAATACAACAGTATCTCTGGAAAATTATTACAAGAAAATCTCGCGTGCGTTGTAAAGCTTAGCGCACACTCACATTTCATAAAAATAAACACTTAGGTAATGGGCACCACACGCACCGCAGCGGAGCGAAGCGAAATAACGTGAAAAAGTAAAGCGAGCGGCAAACGACTCCCGCGGGACAAAGAATCGGTTATTTGCCCGTGGATTGTTTTGAATACGGCCCGGACTGGATTCGCGAATGGATTGGACATGACATGTTGATGATTGAAACTGTATTTTTTATGCGTTGATTGTAATTGCATTTTTGTGTGCGAATGTTTTTTGAGGTTAATTTTTTTGTGGATATTGTTTTTGGTAACTATATGTTGCGTACAACATTACGACAGCGACATGCACTTATGAGTAGTGACATTTTGAAATTTTAATAATTCGCGACTTTAACACAAAATTATGTTCAATGGCGCTTAAAATACTATGAAATTATAGCCATAGTTACGAGTTGACTGAAAAATGCGGGTTATCACGATGAAAAAATAAGGGTGTTGAATCACCTACCCTCATTTTTTTTTGCGATTAAAACTTGGTGATAAACTTAATTAGAGATATATAAGATATTAGAGATTTTTTATATGTTTAAAATCAGTATCGTGTAATGACAGGGCGAATATTGTAAAGAAGTTTAAATCCATTTAGTTTCACTAGCGTTATTAAGCCATATTTTTTGATAATAAAGTTATTTTCATTTTGTTGTATTGCCAACGTTAAATTTAATAGTCTTTGGTATCAGTGGTAGATCTGTAGATCTACTTACTTTTTAATGTAAACAGCAAAATAAAGATTAAAGGTTTCTTATGTTACATTCTAACTCCAATTTTTATTTAGTTTTTTTTTTGTTCATTGGCACCTTCAACTCTTTTTCTACATCTCCAGCACACGCAATCGGGCATTTTCCATGCCGGGTGGCCATATTTAATTCATGGGCCGAGCCACAACTACAAACCAACCAAATTATACGTGAATGTGGCTAAAAGAAGGAACTAAAATGTTGTAACACGTTACTTAAAGTGATGTCACGAAACTAGGTTAGTGTCGCCCTCGCTGACGTTTCAGGTAAGTTGGACGTACTGAACGCACTAACCTTGCTTACATACGGCGCGTGTAGACGCAGCTTTACTTTGTTTGTACATGAATCGGCCTTTGATACGACGACTACTGCTGAAATTTTTATGTTCGAGAAAGAATCCTGTTTCAATCCTTATCCTGGGTGTGTTTTTTTTTTAATTGTAAAAATACAATTACATAAGTAGGTAGGTACTACGTCGTCTACCATGCTTACCCTAGGGCTGGCACATGACTTCAGAGTCAAGATTTAAAATCTAAACCATTTCAGTTCTTACTATGTGGTAGATCTCCTTAGCAGAACGTCTAAGTGGGTACCACCATAGTATCGGAAATTGTGCCGCCAAGCAGTAGTGTGTAAACATTACTATGTAGCTAGCGACATTACATGGCTATTGAGACTAACTTTGGAATGTTTTGAAGTAATAAGCGCCAAAACAGCAATGCGTTGAACTTTGTTTTGCTACTTAAAGTTCTGTGTATCGCTGCAATGGTCGTGGACACATGTTATCTTTTACTTCCAGAGCAGATACTCTGGAAGTAAAAGATAACAGCCGTTTTTGCATGATTGAGTAACAAACATCCAAACATACGAACTTTCACATTTATAATATTAGTAAGATTTGACAATCGTTTACTTAATATAAGACTCGCAAATTAATATTACAAAGTTACGAGTGACTATATCAATTGACAATTGATTTAATCACATAGTTTAGCACGTTCAATTGTCACTTGTGTGTTTGAAAAACAAGATTAGCCAGTAAACATGACTTCGATGCACCAATGCTGTAATTGTCGTTGTCCTCGCGTCCTGATTACCGCTTCCCGGGGATTTGTTATGATCTCGCTAATTGTCCGCATCCCGGTCGAGGTTCCTTCCTCATTAAGGGTGCTCGGTGACGTCAGCTAGCCACATGCTGCTTCAGTACTAGTTTATTTCTTTTTCATTTTTGGCATCGCAATATCGTGTCAGATTAACGCCTGCCCATACAGTACCTAAAACTATCAAGCTACAAAACCGATACAATGTCCAAGGTATTGCTGTTTTAGCGTTCATTATTATTATTATTATTTTATGTAAAAATAATGAGACGAAAGACGCGCTCTGATGGTAAGAAATAACGCTTGTCCATGACCATTACAGAAATACACAGAACTTGAGTAGTAAAACAAATTCCAAAGCATTGCTGCTTTGGTGCAAAGTCACAACTCACGTCTTAGATGCAAATCCTTGAGCACTGACGTAGCTTTTTTATGTCTTCTATCGGATACATTTCAGATAGTGTGCCTTGGAATTGCATAATTTGGTGCCACCTACCTCTTTCTACTGACGGACGGCTAAATAGACACAGCCTAAGCGCCATCCATAAATGGTGGACATTCCCCACGTACGTACTAAACCATTCTTCATACGTACCGCGAGGATGTGGATCTCTCTACCGGCGTCTGTTTTTCCCGCGAAGTCAACTTGGGTGAACAAAAAAACAGGACTGAACCGGAATTCTCCTTTCTTTTCTCTTTTTATTATTAGAGTTTTTACTTTCAAAACAGGCTGAATAAGCTTAGCGCTTTAGAAGTGCCAAATAGGCCAATTCCCTATAAAGCCTGTCTCGATTCACCCTGCACATGTGCGAGGCGGATACTAAGAAATTGCCTCCGGCTGATCACTTTATCCGCCATTGATTAGTGAAAATCACGAGTTAACGGGTCGAAGCCACCTGCGACACCCAATTCTGTTAAAAATGTCAACGGACTTACCCTAGGGCTGGCACATGACTCCAGTTTTAAGAAAACGATTTTAAATCTAAACTCTAGTTTAACTCCTACTCTGTGGCAGATCTTTTTAGCAGGAGGTCGTCTAGGTAGGTATTACCGCAGTATCTGCCGCTAAGCAGTAGTGTGTAAACACTGCTGTCTTCCGGTTTCTCGTGAAGTTACAATCAAAGTATAGTTTAATATTAGCCTATTCAATGTCATCCTTTACTTATTTATTTCCTTTATGTCGTGTTATTTTGTTTTGATTTGCCTTTTTTTTATATGTGTTTTTCAGTTCCTTTTTTAGATTAAATATACATTAAAAATCCAGCTGCGTCTTATGGCTTCAATGTCTATTTCTGTACTAAAAAGTAGTATACCTAATACCCATATACTCGAAGCAATACAAACGAGTATGTCATAAACTATCAACAACGAATTTTTATGCAAATTAGTTACAGTTTGAAACAAAGTAAATACGTAAGTGCACATAATTCACATTACTAATATTGGTGAGATCATGTTTTTTATGGTTGACAAGCTAAGTGTTCGACCACAGCTCATCTGATGTTAAGTGACAGTGTGGTAGAAGATGTTATAGCACACCTAGCCTGGAATAGAACTAGCTCTCAAATGAGGCTGCCGGAACACATCGTTAGGTATTTGGCGGCAGATATTCAATTTGAAGGTGATCGCTTGCCAGTCGAGTACAAGAAAATACCCTACCATTATGCTATGATTTCCTCGCGATGTCTTCCTTCAGTGGCAGCTCAAGCTCATTGTTGGGATTTGAACCCACGCCCTTAGGGGTGTGAACCGACCGAGCGTATTGATTGGACTTTGTGTATGCCTCGAGCATTCATGCTTCCCATCGTAGGCTTCTTCATGCGGTGACGACGTGTGTAGTATATGGTTGAGAGTATATGGACTATGTATTTCTAAAAAATATTTTATATTTGTTTTTCAGGAACAACCCTAGTCTTCTGGAAGCTCACCATTCCCGTACGTTACGATTTCCTAAGCCAATGCTTCGCAGTTACGATTCGAACGGAGCCTGCAGTTTGCTGAGGACAGCTGAGCTTGCTGAGTGATTGGAAAAGGTTTACTTTCGCATTTTTTTTGGTTGCATATATAGAAAACTAGGAACCCATGAAGTATGGAGTTTGTGGAGTTAGTGGCTTTGGAATTTGGTGCACGTTTCAATTCTTCAAGCTCTCAAAGATATCAAAGTTTATTTGTAGCGATTAAATCGGTCACCTCACTAGCTTTTTTATTTATTTATGATGAATAAGGTTTGCGTTTGATCGCCATCTCGCCTGATGTTAAGTGAAGATGGGGTCTAAGATGGAGCACGCTTGTCTAGAAGATACCGATTCACTCTCGACTTTAAGACACGCAAATTGTATCTATCAGGGAATAAAAACGTAAGAAATGTCAACATCACAAAAATAATTTAGGTAGTAGGAATTGGGAAATTTATGAGTTTGATATTAGGTCTTTACCTATGAATTTGCTTTTTATGTGAAAAAAATTAAACAATTTTTTGTTCAATATTTTTTATTTCTATTAATCACGATAATCACCCATGCAATCGATGCATCTTTGCCAAAGCAAAGGCAGTTTATTGATGCCCTTCTTGAAGAAATCATCTGGACGGAAGGCAACAAATTCTTCAAAGGCATTTTTTACTGCCTCTCGGGTATTGAATTTTTTTCCCGCCAAGTTATCCAAATTCTGGAAAAAGCAGAAGTCTGTAGGCGCAAGGCCTGGTGAGTATAGCGGATGACTGAGAGCTTCCAACCTCAGCTCTTGCAACTTGAGACCGTCTGCTGTGCAGTATGAGTTCACACACATTTGAGCTACCGCAATACTCAGATGAAATTGAAAACGATGGCAGGTGAAGTAAAGCTGAAAAATTCATATGCGTCTATCGAATTGAATGTCCATCAGCTCGTTGGATCGACAATAAACGTGGCACAAATCGCAGATGTATTTTTGACAAAATTGGCAAAGGATAGGCATGTCTAAAAGAAGGAGACCTATGTACATCCAATCAAGGGCAATTACGGGCTGAATACGATTATAATAAATAAATAACCATTATCAGCGAAAACTATAAAATTTTGAAACGATTTTGGGTTTTGGACATGATGTGAATGACACTAAGATTTTGTTACTTTGAACCAAGGTCTAGGTCTATAATAAAAACTGGGTTATCCATTTGCCAGCAGGAATCTAATTACCCGGAACTCGTCAAAATAATTAACTAAATTATACTTCGAAGCTCGGTTAACTAGACTGGAAATGAGACAGAGCCGCGTTACAACAAATAAGCGCTTACCCCAAAATTGAATTACGTTCCGGGAGAGGAGGAATATACGGGGCACAAGTTTGGCTCAAAACGTTTCACATACTAGGCACTTATCCTTTAGAAGACTGTCATTCAATAGGAGAAAAATGATGCATGTCAGATTTTGTAATCATATTTTTTTGTAGCGATGATAGACCAGTGATTAGCTCGGCCGATTCACATGCTAAAAGGCGTGGGTTCAAACCCCAATAATGAGCTTGAGCTACCGGTAAAGAAAAATATCGTGAGGAAAACATAGCGTGGTGATAGGGTACTTTCTAGTATTCGACTGGCTAGCTACCACCCTCATTGAAAATCGGTCGCCAAGCACCTAACGGTGTGTTCCTGCAGCCTCGCTTGTCGAGTCATTTTCTTTCCAAACTAGGTGGGCTTACCATCTTCGACCACACCGGTAACTTAAAATCAGGTGAGCTGTGATCAACTTAGCCTGTAAACCAAAATCTCTATAGGTTGGCAAAAATTGACCTGAAAGAAGAACTCTAGTGTTTATATAATTATGAGTTTGTGTCTGTATTACAGGGCGATGTGGTCGCTTAGCAACAACGCCTTTTCAATAAATAAATACATATATATACATATATGTATTAGGTACTATGTGGTACGGATATAACTCATATCATACAATAACTAGTTTTTCAATCAGTGGCACCTTCTTTATTATTGATTAGAATGTATACCTATTGTATGTCGGTATAGATTCCGTGCGGCAGCGAACTCTTCTTTTCTTTATAGTAGGTTAAATTTTTATAAAAAATTGCACTGGTATACTTTATTTCCTTTTATAAATCAAGAACCGGTTTTAAACTAAAAATTCAGTTAAAGAGTCGAATGAATTCATTTGATTGAAGATAATTTGTATTTTGCGGTTTTATATAAAAAGTAGACGATACTTTATGCGTTATTAAATATCGTAGAATATCGTAGGACACATTACACACAGCACCATCTGACCCCAAACTAAGCAGAGCTAGAATAGATAAATACTTTATAATAAGTGCAGAACACACAACATAGGACAAACATTTGTTTATACCACACAAAGTTTGTCCTTCGAAAGAATCGAACACACGCCCTACAGCTCAGGCAGGCATACTACCAATGAGCCAACAGGGCTGTCAACGCAACAGTTATTATTATCAACGCAGGTATTTAGCACCATAGCAAATTAAATTATATTATATTTATTATCAAATTATACAACATTTTGGTCGAAGATGCTAAATACTTCTAACTAGAAATACTTTAAAAAAAAGGACATATAACTTTTTAGTGCTCTCAAAGAGAAGTGCTTTTCAAAGAGAATTAAAATTATTATCTTTAACCAAAAATCATCTAGCGTTCTCATCCGCAAAGTTCCCCGTATGTATCTTCGAGGTATACTGAACAAAAACACACAGGAGTGTGGCCAGTTTTAAAATTAAGTTCAATTTAGCGGAAACTGCGGCGTGCAAGATGAGCAAGGGTTTTTTGGTTGCACTCCGTTGCATTCGGGGAATTATGGCTTTGTACAAAATGAGGAAACACGAATTTTCTGAAGTTTAAAAGTTTTAGGAGCTTGCTGCAGGGTACAAAAATTTCATTGTGTTCTGCGGTTGATTGCACGGGCAAGACGTTACCCGAATAATTAGTACCTAGGGGCATAGTATAAATAATTGATAAAAAAAACAATTAATAAACTTAAAGGATTTTTTGTTGATTTTAAATTAAAAACCTTAAATCAAACCAAAAACAATTTTGTTGTAATGATTTCTTTTTACAATTTCTCTTTCTGTGGTATCAATGACGAATTTATTGTATTTTACAAATAGATAGTTAGTTTATATTTGTTATTACGGAACGAAAACAAAGTTCTAAAATAATTACATTTAAAATATTCATTAAGTAATATAGTTTTATAAACTTAGATAAGCATAATTTTCCGCATCAATACAAATTTTTTTTTGAATAAAACTTGTGTACATTAATTTATTCTGTTTACAGACCGAGTACCATTCCTTTGTCAACAATAACTAATCATTGCTTACCATTGAGCTATAATTTGTATCAGAATTTAATAACACCTCTCTATTGTCAAATTTGACAACTCCCTTTAATTTGGCCTATGACACATTTTAATTTCGAGCTTCAAGAAACGTATTATGACTCTTATTATGTTTAACATTGAGTATATTTTCACTACACGACATGTTTATGTTGTAGTATAAAAATGGTTTCTGATAGAAAACGCGTTAGCTGTCATTGATTCTGTCCGTAAAGTCTACCGACATTTTAACCCACTGTTCGAATTATATAGAGTTAAATATTTACGAGTTTTTTCGAGGCGAAGCTGATTTATTCTAGTAAACGGAGAATTTCACTCCGGTTGGTCAATTAGTTCTAACCACATAACTAACATTTGATGTAGGTAATGTCAGTGCATCTTCGTTTGTTGTGACAAAGATACTAATTAGGTACCTACCTTCTACATGCAAAGATTATTGGAAAACTAAAATTTGATTACTTCAATGTCTACGTTCCACCAGATTTAGCATTTAAAATTACTACACACTAACTGTTAAACTTGTTTCTTTTTCTTTGTTTTTGGCGTCGAACTTTGTGCATTTGCCAGTGCCTTGTATTTCGATATTTTTAAGAGTTTTATGAAAAATAAAGTTAAATAAGTCAAAGTCAAACAAAGTAACTCTTAATCGAGCCCGATCATGTCCTAGTAAAGTAGACTTCACTA
The DNA here is from genome assembly GCA_950106695.1 of Biston stratarius. Taxonomy (NCBI): domain Eukaryota; kingdom Metazoa; phylum Arthropoda; class Insecta; order Lepidoptera; family Geometridae; genus Biston; species Biston stratarius. The sequence goes on along the minus strand of OX467115.1, from coordinate 23,384,549 downwards.
CAAGATTTAATGTAGTTTTGGAAGCTACACGAAAAGTCATGTTTCACCACCTTATATCATCAGTCGTCCACTGCTGGGCATAGGCCTTCTCCTGGGGGGGACTTTGCCAATACTCGCCACGCTTGGCAGGCGGGTTGGCGAGCGCAGTTAGGTGTGATTGTTCAAGGAAGACGCTGCTGCCCATCTTCCGGATTACATCCCTTAGCTGACTCTTACGGTAACCACGGGTAGACAGGGTGGGGTACTATTCTTACGCCGGCACCACCACGGTGATTATGTAATTAAATAAAACGAAATATATATTTATATGTATAGAATATAATATACATATAAAGATAAAACAAAAATAAAATGAGAACCGATTAATAATTAATATTATTATTTGTGTAGTTAAGTAAAAATGGCGTTATGTCTATATCAATTCCGGACAAATGGGTCCCGAAGCACTTTCAAGTATTAAAATGATAAACACAGGTCGTTATCAAGTATGGAAATCTACCAATTTATTATACGATGGGTCATTATTCTATTATGTAAACAAAACTCATGGGTTAATAGAGACGTTGTAATATTAAGTAATTTAAGGGTGGGTTTTATGTCACTAGGGTTTTGGACTTGTTATCATGAAATCTGTCACGTCATGACTTGTTTAGTTTGTATGGTTAGACTATTGGGAATTCATTAGTGCTCGGGCAAACAATAACCTACCCACTTTTTGCATTTGTGATAGGCAATTTTGCGTTTTTTGCCGTTTAAAGCTATAGTGATAACAGGGTTGTCGATTTGCCGCATAATTTGTTTCTCGAGTTTCGAGAATTCTAATTAGTAATTTCTCGAGTTGTTCAAGAAAATCTTGAAAAGTAATTTAAAATTTGATATAACAATACTTGTAATTACAGGGCTGTTGAGACTAACCATCTAGTCTCAAAGTAATGAGCGCTAAGGCAGCGATGCCCTGGAGTCCAGGACTGGACTTTGTTTTACTACTCATAGTTCTGTGTATCGCTGCAATGGTCATGGACAGGCGTTATCACTTAACATCAGGAGAGCGTCTCGTTCGTATCATTAGTGTTACATTAAAAAAAACTTTTTTAGACAACACACAACAACATATTTGTGACTAACAATAATAGGTACCTCATATTTTTTTTATATTTGATACATAACAGGGTCGGACCAAGAGTTTGGGCCCTGAGCTAATTCTACTTAGGGGCCCGCCTAAATAATAATTAATCAATTGCCATTTTATCAAAAAGCTGCTTTCGACAATTTTTACTAGGTACACGGTTTATGGAAGAAAGAGGGCAATCATATAGTTTATTTACTAAGTATGCTTTAGACATACAACTATACATTAATTAATATTTAGCTATAAGTAGCAATATTTATGCATTTTCGCGCCACAAATTCCTTTATTTTTTTTAATGATATGGTTGATACACTTGACACAAAAAAAAATTACAAAGAGAATGAATAAAAAACAAAGAAAAAATAAATAGAAAAATCACAAAAATGTATTGGTTTTTACAGGCCTATGTCCAGCAGTGGACGTCCTATGGCTGATGATGATGTGATTGGTTTTTTAATAGTTAACATTATACGTAGGTATGTTGTTATCAAATTATCTTACTTACTATAAAGTAATGAAACGGAATTTAAAGATGGTTTAAATTACATTTAACTGCGGCCTATTTTTAACTTGGCCTCTGATTTTTTTAATGTAAAACTAATGTAACGAACAAGATGCTACCCTGGTGGTAAGAGATAACGCCTATCCATGACCATTACAGTGTTACACAGAACTTTCAAGTTGCAAAACTTTTAGAGACTTTGAGACTGTCGATGGTTAGACTTAACAGCCCTGTAATGTCTCTAGCTGTAGCAGCCTTCAAACTGGAACACAGTATGTTTACACACTACTGCTTGGCGGCAGAATATCTGGTACTGCGGCGGTACCTATCTAGACGACCTGCTAAGGAGATCTACCACCAAGTAAAATATTACATTGTATTAACATATAATTGTATGCAGATTAAGAAATAATTACGAATGCTCATAAGAAAAAGATCTTATGTTACGACTAGCTGTGCCCCGCGGTTTCACCCGCGCTAGATGCCTACGTCATAGTAGCTTTATGCATGCAATGTCTCAGCCCGATCGGTTTAAAATTGACAAAGTTTCATACTAACTTTCATCCCCTATTTTATCCCTTGGGGGTAGAATTAATCAAAATCCTTTCTTAGCGGATGCCTACGTCATAACATCTACCTGCATGCCAAATTTCAGCCCGATCCGGTCCATGGTTTGGGCTGTGCGTTGATAGATCACTATGTCAGTCAGTCAGTCAGTCAGTCAGTCACCTTTGAGTTATATATATTTAGATTATTTTTATTTACCACTACGAGCAGTTCAATCGTGCACTATTCAATTCTGATACATAATAATCACAGGTTCTAAATAAAACTACAATTTTATGGGGTAAATGTGTTTGTCCGACCATGAACAAAGCTTGCCCTGCCGTGGACAAAGGCTATAAAACGGTCGTGTGCCCAACAATCGCTACTTCAAATTATTTACCTCATCGGAAACATACGAGCATGGTAATCATTAAAAAATTCAAACGTCAATACTGGGGGGTACTATTTAGTTTCGATAATTCGATTCGAGTATGGTTTCACTTGGTCTCCTTAGAAGGCTGTCGTCTAGGTAGGTACTACTGCAGTACCACATATTCTGCTTTTAAGCAGTAATGTGTAAGCATTACTATGTTCTAGTTTGAAACGCAAATACTATAGCTAGCGAAATTTTTTTTTTTTAAGTTCCAGACTTATTATAGTTGATAGTTGACACATTTTATGGCCAAACGTTTTTGATTACAGTAGCGAAGCCAGAAGCTCAAAAAACCAACTGCGTTTCATGGTTGACATTCCAAAACCCCGTACGAAAGGCTTTGAATCTACTTTCAATGTTCGAACGGCTAAAGCGTGGAATGCGTTACTCAAGTGGGTGTTCCCTGATAGAGACAGTCTGGGTGTCTTCCAGTCGAGAGTGAATCATATCTTCTTATCTTAGACCGCGCCATCATTTAACATCAGATGAAATAGCAGTCAAACGTAAGCCTATTTCTTATATAAAAAAGAATTGAGAATCAATAGTAACTACCTCCTGTCGAACTTTACTAAAATACCGTGGTAACTTAAACGGCAATTTCCCTGCAAAACAAACACCTATAGTCCGATTTTGAGCGGCGAAGCGGCGGTCACCCTCTACTGTTATTATGAGCAATATATCAAAATATTGTAAAATGAGGGTAGTTTTCTTCTATCCCTGTTTGTTACCTATACGAACTATGTTGGTATGAGTTACGTAGGATCTACTGCGAATGGCACTTTTGAAGGAGATATTTTTTTTATTCAACAAGATAATTTAAAAAAGGAATGCACATATTTTTTTTTTCAAAAAAAAGTAGTCAGTGTCACTCGAGATGTTTTTTTAATGTAAAAGTTATGAGAGAACGAACGAGACACTCTCCTGATGGTTAAAAATAACGCTTGTCCATGATCATTGCCGCGATACATACAAATTTGAGTGACAAAACAAGGTCTAGGGCATCGCTGCTTTTGGCGCTCTTTACTTTGAGACATTAGATGGTTAGTCTCAACAGCCCTGTAATTTCGCTAGCTGCAGTACCCTTCAAACCGGAACACAGTAATATTTACACACTACTGTTTGGAGGCAGAAGTTCCTTGCTCAATTAGGTTTTTAGAGGGTTCTTACTAATAAGCAATCATTCATGTCCCTACACAATCTGGCTTAGTGCAATTCCGCCATCGTTGACTTAATGACATATTCACCCAATTATACTATAACACTCAATTTACATAATTTATACTCATTTCAAAGTGGATCGGCTGGAGGTCAGGACGCCCTTACTCCGCAACATTTGAAAGATTTAATAAGTGGTGCTTGTGGAGAAACCGGAGAAGTTCTTCTGAGAGATTTGACGGCCCTAACGAACCTGATGTTGTCAGGCCGAGTAAACGGTGACATCACCAATATTCTCTACGGTGCCAATTTATGCGCTTTTAAAAAAAATTACGGTAGCATTAGGCCTATTGCGGTCGGTATGACTTATCGGCGCCTCGCGGCTAAAATTTGCTGTAAAAAAGTAGCGCCTTTATTATGTAATATTTTTCAACCTTTACAGTTAGGTTTTGGTTCGCGAGGCGGCTGTGAGGCCGCCGTACATTCAGTACGAACTTTTTTGACTCAAAATTGTGGAGATCTGTTGCTGAAAGTGGATGTCAAGAATGCATTCAACTCGGTGGATAGGGGTGCCCTACTAACGCAAGTTAGAGACAAAATTCCAAATTTATACGTATTTCTTTGGCAGTGTTATAGTGCTCCCACAAAATTAAGCTATCATGGAAACAAAATTTCTTCTGCGGTGGGTTGTCAACAAGGTGACCCTCTTGGCCCTGCTGTTTTCAGCCTCGCCATCCACCCCATCATCCAACGCCTACAATCGAAACTGAATGTTTGGTATTTGGATGATGGGACGTTAGGTGGTGACGCAAATACCTTATACGATGACCTTGTCATTTTAACGTCCGAATTTCACAATATTGGCTTAGATTTAAACTTTTCTAAATGTGAATTGTTTATTCCAAAAGAGTATCCGGAAAAAGATTTGGTTATACAAAAAATTAACGTTTTGGCCCCTAATATCAAAATTGTTGATAACAGTACACTTCGTTTGTTGGGCTCTCCTATTCTTGATGAGTCTTTCCCCCTTTTTATACATGAAAAAATTCAAAATTTTCTGCAAGTTTCGGAACGTTTAACTAAAATTAATACTCACATGGCCTTCACCATTATTCGCTTTTGCGTTTTTGTACCAAATTTCACATATTTGGTCAGATGTTGTCAACTTTGGAAACATGCGGAACTTATAAAAAATTTAGACAACATTATTAAAAATACTTTAAGTATGATTTTGAATATAAATTTAAAAGACAGAGAGTGGTTGCAGGCTACGCTGCCGGTGCGTTTAGGGGGCTTAGGCATTCGCTCCATTTCAGGAGTTGCTCTCCCTGCGTTCCTGTCCTCAGTTCACAGTAATATGAATTTAATAAGAAAAATTTTATCAAATTCGTCACATGTTAACGTACCATACATGAACGAGGCCAGGAACGCATGGATAGTAGCATGTCCAAGCACCGATTTCCCAAAAACTCCATCTTTGCAGCGGCAATGGGATAGACCGATCTGTGAGCAAGTGCGGAAGCAGCTATTAAATACGTGCTTGAGCTCTGCAGATCGTGCCCGTCTATTAGCTGTCGCCGAATGGGAATCGGGTTTGTGGCTACAAGCCCTTCCTTCGCCTAACACTGGCACCCTTTTGGATTCATCTACTTTTCGTATTGCAGCATCTCTTCGATTGGGCACATCGTGCGGCGCTCCACACCGCTGCCAATGTGGCGTGGCTGTCGACCAGCTCGGTCACCACGGCCTTTCCTGCGCAAGGAGTGCGGGTAGGATTCCGCGACACGCCAGTCTTAATGACATTATCCGCCGGGCTCTTACCACCGCCAATTGCGCAGCCATCCTCGAGCCGAGTGGCCTTATACGAGATGATGGTAAGAGACCTGACGGAATGACTTTGATTCCCTGAAAGATGGGACGCCCTCTAGTATGGGACGCCACTTGTGTTGACACTTTGGCACCGTCCCATCTTCCAAGAACTCAGATTGAGGCTGGCGCGGCTGCGAAATCTGCAGAAGACCTCAAAAGGCGCAAGTATAGTACCCTGGACAGTGGGTACATATTTGAGCCTTTTGGGGTTGAAACTTTGGGACCGTGGGGGCCGGGAGCAAGAAAAGTATTCAAAGACTTGTCATCTCGTCTGGTCGACGCCACACGTGAACAAAACGCTGGCCTTTATTTTGCCCAGCGTGTGAGTATTGCTATACAACGCGGCAATGAGACCAGCGTTTTGGGAACTCTTCCCATTGGTAGCGGCCTTTTAGATTAGTTTATTTTATTTTAATTTATTAGTTCATCTAGTCCAGTAAATTATATGTGAGGAGGTAAAAAAAAAAAAAAAAAAACTATTGATTTTAATAAAATGTCTAAGAGATATTTACATAATATGATAGCATTATCAGTACCTTGCATAGACAAACAGATTGTATCACATAGATAGTGAAAATCGTCGAGCCCTCGAATTGTTCATATAAAAAAACCTCTAGAAGAGTATGTAGATACATACTCTTCTAGAGGTTTTGCATGAGGGTGCATGCGATATCTGATCTTCTCTCTCTAACGATTCTTTATCACCACTATTCATAGTTTACCTTATCGCAAAGGTAGTTAGGTAAATTTATTTTTACACGTCTGGGACACGGAACACTAAAGAGTGAATCCGCTTACACTAAACTAACCGACCGTTAACCAACATTAATAAAAACCTAATCAACATTAATAAAAAACAAGTAAACAATAAAATCCAATCACCCGCATCGGAAAGAGCAATCTTTAAACAAAATCGTAAAAGGAATCAAACTGGCCGTTTTAGAAATTTACGGTTAGTTTTAGTAGCGGGCTTTTTACCAATTGGCAAGAGATCGGTGATAAGTCGCGCCCGCATGTGCGCGCACGCAACCTTGCGCGTGTGACGGCCACAGAGTTATAGGAAACAGAAGGCACAATAGCAGCACGTTACGTCAATTGCCTAAAAATAAATAATTTGGCGTTTCCACGCTATATAAGCTTCCATGTTATTCTATACCATTTATGTGTACACCCGCCCCGGCTCCGCACGAGTGCAACGTATGTAGATACTAATGTAGTGCATATGCATGTATTATACATGTACGCGCGGGTACATATGGTTAGCACTTGTACGTATTTTATGCAGTTTTGTTTAATATAAATGAAGAGACGTACTCACTTGGTGAAAGTTAAGCGCATATTACACTTGGCTGAATTTAGTCGGCTTAATTTAGTCTTTAATGAATTTAGTCAAGTATAATCGCAATTAGCAAGCCAGCATCCTAAATTCAGAAGCAAGGATGGTTTCTGACTGACTGAATTATTTAGAAGCCTAATTAGAACCGCATATATGAAGGTGTAATCGCATTTAGTTACTGACTTCAGTCGCATTAGTTACTAGTTCTTTTGCACTGATACTGTCTCGTAGGATAGTATCTTGTCTTTGGATATACGGTGTCACAAGATATAATAATATGTCAAATGATCTCTTATCCATTTGTAGATAATTTCTGAAGTCCGCTGGTTCCAAAACATAATAATGCTCATGTTTGCTAACTTTCCGCAATAAATATTCCTTCGCCCATGTTCTTTTCCTTTTTTTTTTTTTTTTATTGAGCCAACGGCCAGGACTATGCAAAGGCCATTTTTTTGGTGTCTGAACAATACTGGAGTCATCCTCGTACACGGCACGTCCGACTTCGTCGCGCTTTAACTGGTAAATGATTCAGTAACTAAATAAGGACAGTGTGATCAGAAGCTTCTAATTTGCTTCTAAAGTTGCTTCTGAATTTAGAAGACTAAATTCAGCCAAGTGTAATAAGCGCTTAAAATAGGAAGAGAAAGGGCGGTATTGCTCGGTGCCGGAGGACAAAAATATCCATCCGGCGGTGTTGCTAGCATTCAAACGCTAGCATTGAGTCCGAACAATACATATAAACCTTTCTCTTGAATCACTCTGTCTATTGATAGAAATTTGAAAATTTTAAATTGACAACCTCACCGTCATTTTACATCAGGTGAGCTGTGGTCAAAACACTTAGCTTGTTAATCATATTGAAAAAAATGCTATTATTTGATAATATAATCACAATCCCATGGGGATGCTTAAAACATCCCAAACGGTCTTGCAGATTTTACTAATGAGAGAAAAAGAGAGCCAAAATATTATCTCTTGCTCTCTCTTGTCATCCTTTCGTGGCTGGGTGTCCACATTTTTGGACTTTTTTATCGTACCGTGAAAACATACAAACGCTAATTTAATCAAATAACCTCATTATTCTGATGAAAAAAATTGTTCCCTTGTCCGCTCATAAATACATCAATTATAGTTTTCTTGTAGCCAAGTTAGGCAATGTTCATTCTCGTAGACTTCAATGGTACATCTATACAACGCTTCATTATTCTTTGTTCTACACAGGATGTTCTTACCCAGTAGATGTAATTATCGAATCGTTACCATCATCGGATTGTTTTCATGGTGGCTTCTATATTTAGACGATGATTCCTGTAGCTTATATGATTTATGAGTAACCGTCGATAGATGGCACGTGTATGGTGAACACATTTTAGATATAAGAAAAAAAAAGTTTATTTAAAATTTTATCATTAACGTGGGTAGGTGTTAATGATTAAAATCATTTAAGTTTTTTATCAGCTTCAAACTCGAGATTTGTCGTGATGTCTTTTTTATAAATGGTATTGGATTGAAATTCACCTTGACAAGTGGACTTACAGAACCTATCGTAGCGACATTAATATCTGCACGTGTCGGCATGGTTAGTGTATAATAACTTTATAAAAATAATAAGTACCCAAATAATCCTGTAAAAAGAAATTACTTGTTTATTGAGTGCGATACTACAAAATTTATATAAGTGCAATATTTTTTATATACTATTTGTAATTTTTTTATTACCTCGTTTCATCCAAACGACAGAATTTCAACAGGTAATTAAGTTTCATCTTAAAAACCCAAATGTCCTTAGATAAGTGTTTGAAAAAGCTTGAAACCTGAAAAGTGCTTGAGTTTTTCTTGAAGGAAAACGTCGTGGGGAAACCATAGACTGGTGGGTACTTTCTAGTACACGGCTAGCTAGCTACCTGCCTCAAGTTGTAAATCAGCCGCCAAGCACCTAACGGTGTGTTCCAGCAGCCCCACTTGAGAGCCGGTTCCATTCCAGTCTAGGTGAGTCTTAAAAAAATACACTTATTTAAATGATGAAGCAATTTAAAATGCCAGGTCAGTTATCAAGAATATCAATGAAACTTAGTTCAAGTGTTTTAATCGTAGCCCATCGATTGTCTCATCAAGGCCCTTAATAAGCAATCTGATGCGTCACAATAATTAACGTTGTAATCAGTTTTAAGTGATAATAATGACATGCGGGCCGATGTTGACAGTTTAAACTTGACAGTGTTTGTCTTTTTGTTACTCGAACGTTCACCCTTTTGTCTTTTGTGAGTTTTAATTAATCAGGGCTTGGATTGGTTAATCTGTTAATCGTGTGTTAAATTGGGACGAGTGGTTAAAGCATTGTTAAATAGTGCTTGGGTTATGAATATCTGAATTCGAATAAGCCCTCTTTTATAAACTGTCCCACTGCTGGGCGTGGGCTGCTTCTCATTGTGAGAAGGGTAATGCCGTAGTCTACCACGCTGGTCAATGGTTCTTAATGATTTGTGGCGTACTTCACAAATCATCAAGAACTTTTTTTTGAGAACTGACTCTGTAGATTTCCTTAAGATGTTTTTTCACTGTTTGAAGTCAGCGACAATACGCACATAACTTAGAAAAGACAGATTAGAAACCAGGTGGTCCCTATCTAGGCTGCCGAAACTTCTACATACATACCATACATACATTATAATTTTTTTTAAATACGGACAAGTCCGTGTTTGACATCCAACTCGCCTGATGATAAGCGATGATGTGGTCGAAGATGAAGCACGCAGACTTAGAAGATACCTATTCACTCTGGCCTTGAAAGATCTACATTATATCTCTCAGGAAACAAGGAAGCCGGCAGCTTGTTCCATATAAATATACACATACATTTCGAGGAGTATGCGCAAGACCTCCATGATCTTATTCCACCCCCTCCGTTCCACCTTAGGACAAGCAGAAGAACTGCACACTATCATCCGTTCCTCGTGGACGTTCCCAGTATTCTTACGCAACAATTCGGCTCTACTATCTTGATGCGTACACTGTACAGCCCATGAATAGAACTCATTGCCGGTTTCTTTATTTCCTATGAACTAATTAGGTGTTTAAGGCTAGAGTGAATAGATTTCTTCTAGATCAACGTGCTTCATTCTCTTTCCATCAGGTGAGTTGGTATCCAAACGCAGATCATTGCAATATTTATAAAACCGGCCAAGTGCTAGTCGGACTCACGCACGAAGGCATCCGTATCATTATCTATAAAAACGGCATAAATAATCATTACTGTTGTATGGGAGCCCCCTTAAATATTTGTTTTATTTTAATTTAATTTTTAAAGTAAATATATAACTAAATATTCTGTGAATATTTCAAGCGTCTAACTGTTGCCGTTATCAAAATCGGGCAAAAACGAGCAAAAAAATCACGTTTGTTGTATGGGAGGCCCCTTAAATTTTTATTTTAATCTGATTTTTAGTATTTGCTGTTATAGCGGCAACAGAAATACATCATCTGTGAAAATTTTAACTGTCTAACTATCACGGTTCATGAGATATAGTCTGGTGACGGACAGACAAACGGATGGACAACGGAGTCTTAGTAATATGGTCCCGTTTTACCCTTTGGGTACGGAACCCTAAGAAAAGACTTCTAGCCGGCCGAAACTTCTCTTCTTTATTTTCTGTAAGAAAAATGGAAGCCTTAACTTCAGAAATATGTAAATCCAAATGCACTTAGTTGCGTAAGAGGTCGGCATGCCTACGTGTACCGTTCAAAGTTCGAAATCTTCCTTCCTCTCCCATGTCTATTGTCTTCAACTAGTCAAAGGGCCGACGAGTGGCTGTAGATCAACTAATTACGCGTTGTTCTCTCTGATTAAAGCACAGCTTGCCTTTAATTAGTGAGTCAGCAACGATGCGATATTCCGTATCACGATACAAGTCATTTTTCTAAGAAGTTGTAAAACTCTATAATTATTATACTATGTATTTAATTTAATTTTAGATTATGAAAGAACACTCCCTACAGAGTATAATATAGTTAGACCGATATCAGTAAAAGTTTAAGAACAGTATTGACATTTACCCAAGTTGATAGTAATATCTCTAATACTTAATGTTTCCGGTAAAAGTCATTTTGAATGTAAATCTATCATTACAAATTTGTTAAAAGTTTCTTCATATGATAAAAACTGAGGCATTTTCACAGTTTGCTATTAAACTACATTTACATACGCACCCACACACACTCATACATATATACGCACGCACATGCATACATACGACACACGCGAAAAGAAAAATAGATATGGAAATAGTTATGAGGCCACATTGTAATATCGATAATAAGATGAACTAAATTATTTTTAGTTAAAATGAAACACAAAAACTTTATTATGTATTTTGAGCTTTCGGCATCACATAAATTTTGTAGCGATGATAGCTCAGTTGTTAGGGCGGCGTGGGTTCAAATCCCAACAATGAGCTTGAGCTACCGGTGAAGGAAAAACATCGTGCGGAAACCATAGCGTGGTGGTAGGGTACTTTCTAGTATTCGGCTGGATAGCTACCACCCTCAAGTTGAAAATCTGCCGCCAAGCATCTAACGGTGTGTTCTGTCAGCCTCACTTGAGAGCCAGTTCCATTCCAGGCTAGGTGTGCTTTACTATCTTCGCCCACACCGTCATTGTGGTCAAACACCTATAATAATAATAATAATAATAATAAAAGCCTTTATTAACAATCGTTTGTGTTACATTTCATCTTATAACTACTTATGTACTACTAATATTTAACATGGTTGTTTATGAAAGCAACGTAATTAAATGTATTTATATTAGACACCGGTTTCGTGATTGTCTTGCTCTTTGGCATAGGCCTCCCCAATTGTTCTCCACAACGATCTATCTCTTGCTATCCTCATCCAGCATGGTCCAGCTACCTCCTTGATATCATCCTCCCATCTTCGATGCTGCCTGCCTTTATTTCTCTTTTTATATCTAGGGCACCATTCCGTCACTTGTCAAACACCTAGCCTGTCAGCAATAAAAAAAAAATACCTAGTACCTACCTATTTTACTTTAAAATAAACTTAACCAAATAAAGTTGAAGCTCGTTTTTTTAATTTTTGTTGTGTAAAGTCAAGCGTTACATAGTCTCCAAGGATTCACTGCTTACACTTGCTTTTTGCACAATAATAGTTCAGTAGTACCATCTAGATAGCACCAGGGAGGGTGTAAATGTGTACCTATTAATCTTTTTGCAAAATCTAATTGAAATATAAATAACTCAAAAAAATATCTCCTACACTATTTACAAATTTATAAAAACAACCAATCTAAGAGCCGTTCACGCTGGATGGCAGTGCTAAGCTTTTGACTAAAGTAGATGCCAGTATGCTGGTCACATGATATCTCCTTTAAATCTTTGGCCAGGTCCTTATATAGGTCGTGAGTGGCCGGTCCCCAAGGACTTTAAAGGTTTATTTTATTTCAAAAAAGGTACGATGAAAAGGTAATACATTTAAATTGTCCCCTAGCATTTGTAATATTATTCAATCGTCAATATTCAAAACAAATACGTTTGATAGTTATTGAATAACCAAACAAAAAATGCCTTTGCCGTAAAATTGCCGTGGTGGTGCCGGCGCGGGCGTAAGAATTGTACCCCACCCTCTCTACCCGTGGTGGCCATAAGAGTCCGGAAGATGGGCAGCAGCGTCTTCCTTGAACAATTGCACCTAACTGCGCTCGCCAACCCGCCGGCCAAGCGTGGCGAGTATTGGCAAACCTCAAACCAGGAGGAGGCCTATGTCCAGCAGTGGACGTCCTATGGCTGATGATGATGATGAAACAAAAAATAGAAAATATAACAATTGATCAGTGAATGGAGTAAATTATTATGAGATTTTACAAAGTCTACTCGTTAAAGTAACAAATTCAATTAAACGACAATTAAAAAGTTAAACCTAAAATCTCACTTTAAAGCTTCACACGTATAACAAAACGGCTAATTAAAGGGTCGTTAAAAAAGTAGTAAAGTGTAAAAGACCCTTATAATCTGGCGTAAAATTCCCACAGAGTTTCAGTCATCTTTCTCAATCAACGGTTGGACCTCACGATTTTTATTGTTTTTGGTACAATTGCTTGGGGGTCTACTGCGCTTATGTGTGAGTCAGTACTATTTTTTTTTTTATATATAGATTTTGTTTCACCTCACTCCGCCTAATGTTGAACTAAATGCGATCGGAGATATACCACAGTTATCGAGAAAAAATCCTGTTTACGATGGGGCTGCAAAGTTCTGGAGTGGAGACCACGGACCGGCAAGCGCAGCGTAGGACGTCCACCCACAAGGTGGACAGACGACCTCACAAAGACCGCAGGAATGCGCTGGATGCGAGCCGCTTCCAACCGGTCTTTATGGAAATCAATGGAGGAGGCCTATGTTCAGCAGCGGACGACATATGGCTGATGATGATGATTAAGTGGGATTCGAAAACACACTTGTCTATTCGGAGTAATAAGGATTCTAACGATACTCCATACATTCAAATCCGTTCAGGTATTGAAAAGTTATGGTGGAATAAAGACACTCACATACATGAACCCTGAAAACATTACTCCTTTTTTGGCAGTAGTGTAAAAATAGTACTACCCAAAGATTTATTCAAGTATTGTGACTGAGAGATAGCGATCACAATATACTTTTTTTAATTTCCTCCAAAAAACGATCGGTTAATTAATTTAACAATCGTTTTATTGAACTTAACTCGCGGTTAAACCTTTGTCAGTTAACTGCGTTTTACGATGCTGTGGTTATTTTTACTGCGAATAGATGAAGGTTTGTTGTACGAAAAGATGTAAAAATGCTATCTCCACTCATTAGATCAATTATTTTCATGTAAAATTTATATAAGGGTTATATTACTGTTCTAATAAAGCATAAAGCACAGATGAATCATTGTATATTTTAGACTTCACAAAAAATACGTTTAGCTTGACTTGGTTGTAGATTTCTTCCTTATCAAGTTATATCCCATTCTATGATATAGTATAAGTAATAATATAAAGAACTCATCAAATGATTGATCATTTTGTAAAGTCACAATTTGTATTCGAATTTGAGTACGACCTATTTGGTAAAAAAAAGTTAATAAAGAAACGAAAGTCATTTACTTTTATGGGTTTTTTTTTTTATTTTGACATGCTACTTTATATAAGTACACTTTATGTAACTGAAAGTGTAATAAGGCCAATAAATTCTAATTCTAGGTAACCAAGTTTGAAAAAACTAGTATGTTGTTTGTGCAAATCAGTCCTTTTTATAAATTGTCCCACTGATGAATGTGAGTCTCTACACATTGTGAGAAGTATAAAGCCATAGTCTGGTCAAGTGCGAGTTGACAGACTACACATTTTCGAGAACATAACGAACAGTCGGAGGTGGATGTATTTTTGAGCCCAAGACGAATGACGGCTATCCAACAAAGTCGCCGTAACTACAATATTATTATTTGAATATAACTAAAGTTTTTTTAGACAAAAGTAATAAGGCGAATGATACTTTCTCCTGATGGTTAGAAATAACGCATGCCCACGACCATTGCAGCTATACACAGAACTTTGAGTAGCAAATCAAAGTCCGTCGACGCTGATTTACACTACTGCTTGGTGGTAGAATATCAAAACACTTATGCTCATCACCCGAATGTTTGTCCGGGATGGGAATCAAATCTACGTCGCTCTTGAAGCGGGACAACTTTCAAATGAGTTAACAGGGTAGCATTACTTAGCTCATTAAGGCCACGAGCGGGTGAGAACTAACATAATCTAGACTATACACATCTGGCGGTGGTGACATGCACATGCTTCAAACGGAAACCAGTACTTCAACCGTGCACACAACGCCACAGATGGCATGAAACTGTTACCGCATACAAATCCATCATATAAGAATTTAATTAAAAACCTATCGATAAATTATAGGATCTGAAATACCCCAGCATGGACCGTACAAATTAGAGACGAAAAAAATTGAATAACCCTCCAATGCCCCGATCGGCAATATCAATGACGTTTTAACCCTAAACATAATCGGGCCGGATCGAAACTACCTTGGGGACATCGAGGTCATTTTGGAGTTGCGTCAAATTGTCGAATTTTAGGATTCCTTTGCCCCGAACTCGAAACCGCTTCTACGTTATTTATTTGATTTTAATTTTATTGGAATGGATACAGCTACAGACCTTAGGCTACTTAGTAAAGTGTAAGAGTGTGTGTAAACACAAGTAACACAAGTCAAAGTCAAAGTCAAAGTTGATTTATTCATGAGTTTTAGGTTCATCGAGATGGTTGGGTAATATTTTCGTGAGTTTTTCCAAAACTTGCCATTGCAGGCGTATGAATATTATAAAATAATTTAAGTACATTTTTTTTTTTTTTTTATATTTGAAATAGGCTAACGTTTGTCCGCCATCTCACCTGGTGTTAAGTGATGATGCGGTCTAAGATGGAGCACGCTTATCTAGAAAATACCGATGAAAGATGATTATAGATGTAATTGAAATTAGACTACCGTAACGTAACTGCCACATTTCTGCTCCACTAAATACGACTCTGTGTCATGCAGAATAAGTTTATTAATCAACTGAGGTACCAAAACATGCTTGCATTAGTTACTGGCAGTACCTGGTATAAGACTGATTTGGTTTAAGACTACACTACAAGACTGATACGTTTAATTATTTGTAGCTTAGGAGACTCAGAGAATCTTTCAATTTTGGACGAAAAATCTCTTTATAATTACGTTTTATTCTACAGAACTCTCGATTTAACTATTACGTTACACAATTGACAGATATTTTGCAATAAAACTGTTCCCCTGCTTTAAATTGTGGGGTCGTTCACGCCCCGGGGAGTAAGGGTTACAAGCGCCCTCTGTTGATGGTTTCCTAGTGATTCTTAGTAAGTAAGGATAACACCATTTCAGGTAGAAAGTAAAGCCATTTAAAAGTATGTTAATAATACATGATTAGGTTTAACTTTTAACATACATAATCCTAACTTATTACAAAAATGATAAGTCTTTCTTTTTTTCTTGACATGGCAACATTAATATATACAAATTTTTCCATAGATTTTCAAATTCAGTCAAAGTCAATCTAATCTCATGTGATAGGTACTCCGTTATACATGTGGTAATATATTATTGTTTATATAGATTACTAGCTGCGCCCCGCGGTTTTACCCGCGTGGTAAAAAGTAGTTAATTACCTAGCGGTATGAATTATATACTTTACGACCTATTTTCATACTTACTAAACATACATTTAAAAAATCAGAAAAATCGGTCGAACCGTTTCGGAGGAATGCGACCGCAAGCCCCGTAACACGAGATTTTTATTTATATATAGAGATTTTCTATTGCATGGAAAGGATTTTTTTTTTTTTTTTAAGTGTTGAGCTACTACTAAGGTGCTCGTAAGTGTGTGTAGAATTGAGTTTTGTTTCTTGAGCTTTAAGATGCGGGTTCGATTTCCATTCAGGACAAAAATTTATCTGACGAACGTACAAAGAAAAAACAGTCTTATTTTTTATGTAGTATGGGTTCGCGTTTGACTAAGTCTCAAGTCGAAGAGTGGACCGGGCTTTAGTATGTATAGATGTAGTATGTGTATGTAGTATGTATATATAGGTGGGGCATGTGGGGGTCTTATTCCGCAGGTATACGATAGGTGGTCGTGTTGCTATTTCCTGATCGCTGTAATCACTTACTTTACTTGGTGGTAGAACTTCTTAGAAGGAGGTCGCCTAGGTAGGTACCATATATTCTGTCACCAAGCAGTAGTGTGTAAAAATTACTGTGTTCCGGTTTGAAGGGTTGCAGCTGGCGAAATTACTGGGCAGTTGAGACTAACCATCGAAAGTCTTAAAGTAATGAGCGCCAAAGCAGCGATGCCCTGGCCTTTGTTTTGCTATTAAAAATTCTGTGTATCGCTGCAATGGTCATGGACTGGCGTTATCTCTTACTGTTAGGAGAGCGTTTCGTTCGTCTCATTACTTTTTACATACAAAAAGCAGCTCTGAGTATAGAGGCTGGTTTATACCACACGATTTGATTGATACATTGATTCTCTTCGCTGTCCATTCTAAAAATTAAACAATACAGAAGAAAAAGAAAAAAAACTTGATTCGATTTGATTAATTTGAGGCTGGATGTGTATATTTTTTATAAAGAAATAGTAAAAAAAATATATGTATTTCTTACGCTGTGATACATTTATCTTGCATGCAACCAACATTCGCAATATCCTAAACAAAACAAAAAAATATTTATCCAACTGCATAAAACAACAAAATCATCAAAGCGTCCCGTGTCAACCTTTTAACCCTAACGTCACCGTCGCATTTTCCAGCGGTTGGTCCCGCACGGGGTCTAAACGATCCCATAATTGATAAGTAAAGGAAAAGAAGACTACCGCCTCATACATATTTATGAGGCCCCGAAATTGCTACGGGACCCTGCGAACAGGAGCACTTGCTTCGAAGTCTCATTATGTTTTTAGGGTTCCTTTGTTATTGTCGCTTTGATCTCTCTCCAGTCGGAAATCGGTGGATTTGGATATAGTTTGCATGATTTGGGAAGTTGAGGGTTAAATGGTGAGTGTAATTTAAAAGGAATTTAATATTGGTGTGTTTTAAATAGCTATTGAACTTATTTATGTTTTCTTTTTAACCTACTTCAAAAAAGGAGAAGGTTATCATTCATCACGATGTTTTCCTTCACCGGCAGCTCAAGCTCATTATTGGGGTTTGAACTCACGCCCTTCGGCATGTGAAGCGTCCGCGCTAACCAATGAGCTATCATCGCTACAAATGTGTATTGTTATAACCAAAACATTCCATATATTAAAAAAGCATACACATGGTATATTTTACTCTGACTAAGGAAAATATATATTTTTCTCTCCATCTCCCACTAGACACATCTAAGCCTGGTATATAAAGGTGATCGTACATATCCGCGGCAACATGGCGCATTCATTTGAATTCTAACATTTATTCGGAGGTAGATCCCCTTAGCAGGAGGTCGCCTATGTAGGTACCACCGCAATACCAGATATTCTGTCGCAAAGCAATAGTGTTCAGGTTTAAAAGGTAGGTTAGCGAAATTACGGGGCTGTTGAAACTAGCCTAATGTCTCAAAGTAATGAGCGCCAAAGCAGCGATATGTTACCGTTACATGAGAGAGTTTTCATTGCTGTTGTATTGTCTTAATTTTATATAATTACTAGCTGCGCCCCGCGGTTTTACCCGCGTGGTGATGGATGATGATAATGATGAAAAGTATCCTATGTTTTATTCCAGGGTCTAAAGTATCTACATGCAAAATTTCATCCAGATCCGTTTAGCCGTTCTGGCGTGGTTGAGTAACAAACATCCATCCATACTTTCACATTAATAATATTAGTGGGATGATTTGCCTAGTGTAACTGAAGGTGCTATAAGGCCAATCACTCTTGTATTATAAAGGCGAAAGTTTGTGTGCGTGTCAGTTTGTTACTTCTTCTCGCTCAAACGCCTGCACCAATTTTGATGAAATTTGGTATAGAGGTGGCTGACACCCTGGATTAACATAGGCTTTATACTCTACACCTTAGTCAAAATATGTCGCTTGGCCATTTCGCTACATTCACATGGGCATAACGTGAAAAATGTATTCACTATTCATTACTATTCTGTTATACAATAGCTCTTATAGTATCTAAATAAACTGTCAGGATACATATTTTGACTAAGGTGTAGAGTTTGTGAAGTTAGGGCCTGTAAAGTTAGAAGCTTGACTCTACATGAGATCGGATTACTTGTTGACAGTGCAAGCCATATGGTATCTATCGTCTTGGCAACATTTTACATGCAAATGTTTTTGTGGGATTAAAATTGGTTGCATAAGTAAATGGGGGTAGTATGACGCGTATGATTAAAAAAGTGTGCGTTCACCTTATCTTATAAAGACAGTTTACACTCGCGAGTCGACGTTGCGTTCAAAAACACAATAAAAGCAAACTTTATGCGGAAACAGGCGACGCGGCGGGCATTACACCTCTCTTTACGACAATAATCCATTTCAAATTCTTTGCGGTGTTCTTTGTAATCCGCAAGAGTTTTCGAACGCGGTAATATGGTAATGAATTATTGTGTACTTACAGCTTTTTATGGAAAAATGAGAAGCACTTTTTTTTTCTTTAAATATTTATAGAATTTTTTTTTAAATATGGTTGGTACTCTTGGTGTTTGACCACAGCTCACCTGATGTTAAGTCGTGGTGTGGTCGAAAATGGTAATGTACACCTAGCCTGGAATGGAACTGGCTCTCAAGTGAGGCTGCCTGTGAAGTTATCACTTGAAAGCCAGTACAATTCCAGGCTTGGTCACTTAATATCAGGTGAGTTGTGGTCAAACACCAAGCCTGTCAAGCCATAAAAAAAAGTGAGGCTGCCGGAACACATCGTTACATGCTGTGCGGCAGATTTTCAACTTGAGGGTGGTAGCTAGCCAGCCAAGTACTAGAAAGTACCCTACCGTCATGCTATGGTTTTCTCATCATGTTTTCCTTAACCAGCAGATCAAGCTCATTGTTAGGATTTGAACCTTTTTTTTAGGTATGATTTTATCATTCTCTCTGTTCATGTCACATAACAAAACACTACAACGAGCGATTATAAGCGCTAATGAATGAAATCATATCAATTTGAGACAACATGCCTCCATATGCGACAATCGTCGGCTTCCGGTCGATTTTTTATACGTTTCACGTGGAATGATTTTGTGGTGAAGAGGAACTATATAGAAACTTTTTTTATATATTAGTAATGAGACAAACAAAACGCTCTCCTGGTGGTAAAAGACAACGTTATGTCATTGCGTTGACTTAATAAAAAGTAAAACCGACTTCAAGAAAAAAACATCAGCACTAAAAAGCGAAAAATAAACTTACAAGTATTATTATACGGTGTCGGTGCTTAGCCTAGCCTAGGTAACATAAATTAACTAAAAATTGAAAAATAAACAAACTTAAAAAAAAAGTAAAACCGACTTCAAGAAAAAACATTAAAAACATCGTTTTTTTGTTTATTCTACTTTTCTCTGTTACTTAGAAGTCTTAAATAAAACTTGGGTAAAAATCTTTTCGGTTTCTACGACCCTGGCACTTTATTCTAGACTTTTATTTAGAAAGAAAAAACAGTGTTTATTCTGTAACACACAAAACAAAAACAAACTGAGACAAATCAGGGACAGTTAGAAAACAGGGGCTCACCTCAGCATAATGCTGGTCATTTATTATTTTCAGCCTAAAATACTCGTATACTAAGTTTGGGCAAAGATCAGACGTCTTTATTTTTTTTAAATAAAAGTAACGAGGTGAACGGTACGCTCTCCTGATGGCAAGATATAACGCGTCCATGACCATTACAGCGATACTCAGAACGTTGAGTTGCAAAACAAAGTTCTGGCTATAGTTGCTTTGGCGCTCATTACTTTTAAACTTTTGATGGTTGGTCTCAACAGCCCTGTCTGTCTTCTATCGGATACATTTCGGAGAGTGTGCCTTAGAATTGCATAATTTGGTTCCACCTGCCCCATTTTTATTACCGGACGGCGAGGCAGACACGGCCAAAGTGTCACCCTAAAATGGTGGATATTCCCCACGTACGGACTAAACGCTTCGATTCCACATTCTTAATACGTGCAGCGAGGATGTGGAACTCTCTGCCGGCGTCTGTTTTTCCTTCGAATTACAACTTGGGGGTCTTCAAATCCAGAGTAAGCAGGTTTTTTTCTAGGTAAGCGTACTCCATCTTAGGCTGCATCCTGCTTAACATCAGGCAGATCGTGGCCAAACGCAAACCTATGTAGTACATTAAAAAAACACTAGCTGCAGTACAATTCAAACCAGAACGCAGTAATGTTTACACTCTACTGCTTGGCGGCAGAATATCTGATACTGCGGTCTTACCTATCTAGATGACCTCCTGCTAAGGAGATCTACCTTCAAGGAAAAAAAAAATGTTAATGTGCAAAAGTTAAAATTTGCTTGGCAATAAAATGTAGCTGTTCATTCACTAAGAGTTCTTAGTACATAATATACATAGCTACTCGTTTAATTCATATCGCGAGTTTTATGATATCACCATAAATAGCGTGAACATTTGTCGACGTTACAGATAATTAAAATCGCGAACATGTGTCCTGGACAGACAGACAGACGGGCGCGAATCATTCATTACGTTATGTCAGATGTTTATTTTTAAAAATAATCTTGGTTCTATCTGGAGCGGCAGTGCTAAGCAGAAAAAAGCTTATTAAACTTATCATTATGAACATCGTGCTGCGGAGTTTTCGATAGAATTAATCGTGAGTAATCCCGCATAATAAAGTAAAACAAAAATGTGTCAAAACCAAGTCGGTTTCTACATAAGGACTTCAGCTTTCCTTCCACTAGTCTTCTTTTTCTTACCGAGCAAGATGCCAGTCCCACGCGCACCGAGATTAGCGATTAAAACCATTAAAGTAATTCGCACATGTAAATAATAAAGGCACAGGAAGTCGGGGACATCATGTGGCGAGGTCGGCGACCCAGGTCGCTGCATTAATTGCTACTAAGTACTTAGTTGCTTAGCTAGACATGTTATTTAACGATTCTGTATGGATGTGAGAACAAGATAGAACCAAAGTAACTAAAATAAATAAATATCGTAGGACTTTTACACACAGCGCCATCTGACCCAAAACTAAGCAAAGCTTGTACTATGGATGTCAGATAACTTTACTGATAGATACCTAACTTTTTTTGTTGTTGTAAATACATACGGACACAGAACAAATATTTGATTATACCACAAAATGTTTGTTATGAGTGGGAATCGAACCAACGAAAAAGAAGTATACTTTGCTTCAATTGCTTTTCCAGAAGATCGACAGTGTTAAACAACGGACGAACGACAGTGACTGACATTTATTTCTGAGCTTCGGTCGGCGCATTGATTCTGACCCTAGGGTTGGTGACTAAGCTTTTACGATGATAGCTAAGTGGTTAGCGCGGTCGATTCACACGCCGAAGAGCGTGAGTTCAAACCCTAACAACTGCCTTCAACTGCCGGTGAAGGAAAACATCGCGAGAAAACCATAGCACTACTATAGCATAGGTAGGGTACTTTCTAGTACTCGGCTGGCAGCTACCACTCTTAAGTTAAAAATCCGCCGCCAAGTAGCTAACGGTGTGTTCCGGCAGCCTCACTTGAGAGCCATTTCTAATTCAAGCTAGGTGTGTTTATCGACTACACCTTCAAATAACACCAGCCTTTTAATTTAAAAAATACGAACTTACCTCATTACTAGGCAATGACCTTCCTAAAGATAATTGGTATTCCATCATGCTAGGTCCATGTAGAGTCGGGAATAGTCATATTAATATAAGAGCTTTAACAAAATACTGATTTACACATACTAAATCGAAATAACCCCCCCTCTAGGGGAAATTTAAAATTAACCCGCAGCAATACAATCTAATCGTTCTCGGACCCCGTGGATATAAAGGTATAGAGAGGCAAACTACGCAATCCTTTGTTTAAATAAAATAACCGTTAAAATTCAGAAGATCAGGGGCAATTCACACGTAAACGAGCTCAGAAGTGAGTGTCAGAAACACGGGGTAATTCCGACGGTGGTCGTAAACAGACGCTCACCTATTAACCCCTCAGTTCGAGAGACACAGGACCGGTTTTCCATCTAAAATTTGAACACGGTGTCCACGTTAGTAGCTAGACCAAAAATTATTAATTTTGAAAATAATATTAATTTGCCTAAAATGCAAATTAATTTTTCTTTGGTAAATATTTTTTCCGAATCCTTTTTTTCATCAACAATTTATTTTATTTTGGTGTCGAACAAGTTATATTATAGTTATACTTCTAGCGACCCGCCCCGGCTTCGCACAGTATGGGTATAGTAAGCTATCCTTAAAAGACACTTCCAACAATTATCATCATATTTCAACAAATTTACATAAAACCTTGACAAATTCAATACCTACCTAAACCTTCCTTATAAATCACTCGATCTATTGGTGAATATCTCATGATAATCCGTTCAGTAGTTTTTAAGTTTATTACGAACAGACAGGCAAATAGACAGACGCGGCGGACGACTTTGTTCTATAATACGTAGTGATGATGATGATTCACGAGTTTCTCGAAGATGAATAACTACTGATTAATTTAATTTTTTAATGATTTTCACCCTTAATCTGTTTAGCATCGACAAAGTATTAAACGAGTTAAACAATATTTTTTAAAATTTTCATTCAAAATTTGATAACATTACATTACATTATTGTTACATTTTTTCGGCGGAAAACAATATGATTAATAAATTAAACGAAGAAACATTAAAAATGCTAATAAAAAACGTAGGTACTTTGGTATAAATTATTAATATATTCAATATCTACTATTTTTTTCATTGATAATCATAAATCCAAACTTTTCAATATTTCTTAATTTACGTGTTAAAAAATTAATTATCTAAATTCACATGTGCTAAAACTAAAAGTAAAATGAAACAGTAATTTCCTCAAAAATACCGGTGAAGCTAAAAATCTAATTAAGGACCAAATGTGCTCTACTATTTACAGAGCACAGTGTCTAAACACAAAACACGGTGTCTTCATCAAAAACGGGCAAGGCCCAGTCAGGCCAGCTCGCACGCCACTTTAATTATACTCAGTTAATTAATACAAAACATTACAGCAGAGGCCACGAAGTAAGCGGATTTTTACATTTATTATTTGTTTTGATAGCGTGTATTGGGCCTATGACCAGCATCACCTTTAACCACTTGACTGACCCTCAAGGATCGTTATTTATAGTTCTATCTATTTATACTAATGTACAGATGAGTGGCACAAATGTTTGTCAAAGGCCGAGAGATAGTCACCGAAAGCGCTTTATTCGGGGTGGTCGCATTACAGCTCGGGACTATTGTACTATTTGTAGCCAATGTTTGGGATTTCGTCACCAATTCCATTTTGGCCTTAACAAATACATTCCATGATTATTACACACAGAACAAATATTTGATTATACCACAAAATGTTTGTTATGAGTGGGAATCGAACCAACGAAAAAGAAGTATACTTTGCTTCAATTGCTTTTCCAGAAGATCGACAGTGTTAAACAACGGACGAACGACAGTGAGTGACATTTATTTCTGAGCTTGGGTCGGCGCATTGATTCTGACCCTAGGGTTGGTGACTAAGCTTTTACGATGATAGCTAAGTGGTTAGCGCGGTCGATTCACACGCCGAAGAGCGTGAGTTCAAACCCTAACAACTGCCTTCAACTGCCGGTGAAGGAAAACATCGCGAGAAAACCATAGCACTACTATAGCATAGGTAGGGTACTTTCTAGTACTCGGCTGGCAGCTACCACTCTTAAGTTAAAAATCCGCCGCCAAGTAGCTAACGGTGTGTTCCGGCAGCCTCACTTGAGAGCCATTTCTAATTCAAGCTAGGTGTGTTTATCGACCACACCTTCAAATAACACCAGCCTTTTAATTTAAAAAATACGAACTTACCTCATTACTAGGCAATGACCTTCCTAAAGATAATTGGTATTCCATCATGCTAGGTCCATGTAGAGTCGGGAATAGTCATATTAATATAAGAGCTTTAACAAAATACTGATTTACACATACTAAATCGAAATAACCCCCCCTCTAGGGGAAATTTAAAATTAACCCGCAGCAATACAATCTAATCGTTCTCGGACCCCGTGGATATAAAGGTATAGAGAGGCAAACTACGCAATCCTTTGTTTAAATAAAATAACCGTTAAAATTCAGAAGATCAGGGGCAATTCACACGTAAACGAGCTCAGAAGTGAGTGTCAGAAACACGGGGTAATTCCGACGGTGGTCGTAAACAGACGCTCACCTATTAACCCCTCAGTTCGAGAGACACAGGACCGGTTTTCCATCTAAAATTTGAACACGGTGTCCACGTTAGTAGCTAGACCAAAAATTATTAATTTTGAAAATAATATTAATTTGCCTAAAATGCAAATTAATTTTTCTTTGGTAAATATTTTTTCCGAATCCTTTTTTTCATCAACAATTTTTTTTTTTTTGTGTCGAACAATTTATATTATAGTTATACTTCTAGCGACCCGCCCCGGCTTCGCACAGTATGGGTATAGTAAGCTATCCTTAAAAGACACTTCCAACAATTATCATCATATTTCAACAAATTTACATAAAACCTTGACAAATTCAATACCTACCTAAACCTTCCTTATAAATCACTCGATCTATTGGTGAATATCTCATGATAATCCGTTCAGTAGTTTTTAAGTTTATTACGAACAGACAGGCAAATAGACAGACGCGGCGGACGACTTTGTTCTATAATACGTAGTGATGATGATGATTCACGAGTTTCTCGAAGATGAATAACTACTGATTAATTTAATTTTTTAATGATTTTCACCCTTAATCTGTTTAGCATCGACAAAGTATTAAACGAGTTAAACAATATTTTTTAAAATTTTCATTCAAAATTTGATAACATTACATTACATTATTGTTACATTTTTTCGGCGGAAAACAATATGATTAATAAATTAAACGAAGAAACATTAAAAATGATAATAAAAAACGTAGGTACTTTGGTATAAATTATTAATATATTCAATATCTACTATTTTTTTCATTGATAATCATAAATCCAAACTTTTCAATATTTCTTAATTTACGTGTTAAAAAATTAATTATCTAAATTCACATGTGCTAAAACTAAAAGTAAAATGAAACAGTAATTTCCTCAAAAATACCGGTGAAGCTAAAAATCTAATTAAGGACCAAATGTGCTCTACTATTTACAGAGCACAGTGTCTAAACACAAAACACGGTGTCTTCATCAAAAACGGGCAAGGCCCAGTCAGGCCAGCTCGCACGCCACTTTAATTATACTCAGTTAATTAATACAAAACATTACAGCAGAGGCCACGAAGTAAGCGGATTTTTACATTTATTATTTGTTTTGATAGCGTGTATTGGGCCTATGACCAGCAGCACCTTTAACCACTTGACTGACCCTCAAGGATCGCTATTTATAGTTCTATCTATTTATACCAATGAACAGATGAGTGGCACAAATGTTTGTCAAAGGCCGAGAGATAGTCACCGAAAGCGCTTTATTCGGGGTGGTCGCATTACAGCTCGGGACTATTGTACTATTTGTAGCCAATGTTTGGGATTTCGTCACCAATTCCATTTTGGCCTTAACAAATACATTCCATGATTATTGCAAAAATAGCATGAGAAAATAAATCCGTATAATTAAGCATAATTTCAAAGGCTATTTGTTTTTCAAAAACATTACATTTTTGAATAATTATTTTACAAGGCCGCTATTGTCATGGCTCCGGCGCTATCCCAAAAGCGTAACAAGCAGGTAGTTCGTTTCAAAAATCATTTGGCCTTCGCCTACGCTTGGCAGAATTACCCCATTCGCGATGTTTACTTTTAATCCACAGTCAAAATTTTATTTCAAATGTCTTTTGTATTCAAAGCAGGGTAGCGCTTTATAAGGTTACAATGTTTATAGTCTTTACAGCGGTTTGCAGGGTTAAAGTAGGGTTAGCGCTCACTACTCGGTACAAAGTATTTGCAGTCCTAATGCAAGCGACAATATTATTTTTATTTTATTTACTCATTTAAATAAAAATAAGAGATCATGTCGTATACTTCGATAAAAGTTTTGATGGCGTCCGAAAATTTTTCTTATTGAATAAAAACAGCGAGGTATCTTTTTTGTATTATATTACTAGACAGCATTGGAGTTCAAGTTTCCAGGATAGACATTTATGTTGAGAGCGCCTCGTTCGTCTCATTACTGTTTTATAATAAAAAAAATAACATATTTGGCGTAGAACTGATAACCGTTGGGGTAGGACGTTGGAGACCACGACCAGAAACATTGAGACTCAATGAAGTGACAATATACGTAGGACAGCTGGCTTGCAGTTGTACCTATCTGTAGTAGGCACTAAGCAGTACAAACATTACTGTGTTCTGGTTTGAAGGGTTTCTCAAAGTTATGTGTATCGCTGTAATGGTTACTAAATTTTTCAGGTTTTTACATATAAAATAATGGGTAGACTCTGTCAAAAGCACTAACTTTTCTATTTATAAGAAATTGTATTTAAACAAGTTTTAACTGCGCGCCATCTTGTCACTTTACTCTCCTTTGACAGAAAAGCAGTTAAAACCGGTTTGAAGCGGTAAAAGAGCGTAAAAAGCGGTTTTCGCTCACCCTTGCGGTATTTACGGGTTAAAATGGGTAAATTAGAGTTAAGATAAATACTCCGGGTCAAATAATTTGCATATTGATGTGACATTAGGAAAGGGCAATTTTTTTTTGTTTTTGTTTTTAGGAATGCTTGTCTTTGGTGTAGTGGTACAATGCGGTTAATATGTTTCTAAAACATCGTAGCAGATTGTAGTAAAGTTGCCACTTTGCCAAGACATGACTTTAACTTAATCATGACTTGGTATGGTATGATTTTTAAGTATGTCAAAAAATGAAGAAGATTAATTTTACCTGACTGCCAAAAACGGAAGTTTTAATGTTTAAAAGTTTTACGTGTATAATACTAGTTTTTTTTTTTTTAAGTTTGCATTTTTAGATGCTTGGCTGTTTTACTCAATCACGCAAAAATGGCTGATCGGATTTGGATGAAATTTGGCACACATATAGTATATTACCTGGATTAACATATAGGATACTTTTTATATCAGAAAAATGTTAGGTTCCTGTGGACTAAAACGAACTATTGGACGTATTAATTTTAAATGTGGTACAGATGCGTATTATGGGGGAGGCCTATGTCCAGCAGTGGACGTCATACGGCTGATGATGATGATGATGCGTCTCACGGAACATTGTTCAGGGATCAAAGGTATCCTTAATCTTAATCTCATAATAAATTAGTGCAAGTTTAAGGATTATTGTTACTTACTACTTACACGTGTTTCATTTCTCTCTCAACCTAATTCTGAAGTTAACGCAGACGAAACCGCGGGCGTAACCTACTTTATAATATTTTTTTATTTTGTTGTATGAAGTGTTATCAGATTCTTCTGTACGTTTTGAGTGACACAGGTTATATTGGCACATAACAAAAATAATAATAACCTTGCAAAAAATGATAATTTCTCGAGCGTGTTTTTTTTTATGGTTGACAGGCTAGGTATTTTGACTACCGTTGTAAAGCGACGGTGTGGTCGAAGATGGTAAAGCACACCTAGCCTGGAATTGTACTGACTCTCAAGTGAGGCTGCCGGAACACACTGTTAGATGCTTGGCGGCAGATTTTCAACTTGAGAGTGGTAGCTAGCCAGCCGAGTACTAGAAAGTACCCTACCACCATGCTATGGTTTCCTCACGATGTTTTCCTTTATCGGCAGCTCAAGCTCATTGTAGGGGTTTGAACCCACGGCCTTCGGCATGCGAACCGACCACGCTAACCACTGAGCTATCATCGCTACAAAATCGTCTTGGCGATTTCTAAAGCCTAAATAACATGTCCATGTCTGTGTTGTTAGAAATACTTTGGATATTTTAAGCTATGGGCTTGACATATACATTTAACCGACTACTAATAAAGAATAAGGTTATTTTAATTCCACACACGATTCTTGAGTTAAAAAGCAGCTATTTTGTTATTTCAGAGTATAAGTTATTTCAAATTTAATCCAAATCCGTTGAGTTGTTACAGTGTGAAAAGGTACATACATACAAATAGACAAAGACTACAAATAAAGTTTGATCTGTGATGCTGTAGTTTTGATCTTGTCTTAGTACCTAAATAATATAATTAGAAGGATACATGAACACAACTTACATAGCTTCATACTAAACTAGATTTCACATTTCAACGAATGAAAATCTCAAAACTACGTCGGTAATATTGCACCGACATAAAGCCGAGATATCCGGGCAATAGTGAAATCTGGAATGCCGGGAACCTCTCGCAATCCTGAAGAAATCCTGAAACCCATTCTGTAATAAATTCAGCCCGCGCTTACTTTTACGGTCAAATCCCGTGAAGCAAACGTCCGAAACTGAGAATTATTACCGGGCTTTGGAGCAATACTGGGCTTTGTTATGATACACTCTAAGCGTCTTACTTAAAAAAGTTGCTTAAAATTAATCAATACTCAATTTTTAGGGTTCCGTACCTCAAAAGGAAAAAACGGAGCCCTTATAGGATCACTTTGTTGTCCGTCTCTCTGTCTGTCAAGACCCTTGTTCTCAGGAAAGCGTGGAGGTATCAAGCTGAAATTCATATCAAATACTCAGGTCTACTGTCCCTTGGAGCTGTGAAAAAATCAAACTTCTAAGCCATTGCAATCAAAAGTTACAGCCGTTTATGCTGCAAATTTTCGACATTCGCAAGGGAATCAACGAAGCAACGTCTTATAGTACAGATAAAGGAAAAATTGGGATAAATTGCCATTCAAAAAAATACAATTACTTTACTTATATATACCTAGGTTTGTACGGAACCCTCGGTGCGAGAGACCGACTCGCACATGGCCGTTTTTTTTTACTTTCATGTTATAGTAACGAGACGAACAATACGCTCACCCGATGGTAAGAGATAACGCATGTCCATGGCCATTGCTGCAATACATAGAACTTTGAGCAACAAAACGCAGTCCAGGGCATCGTTGTTTTGGCGCTCATTACTTTGAGATATCGCTGGGATGTTGAGACTATCGATGGTTAGTCTCAACATCCCAGTAATCTAGCTCCAGTATCATTCAAACCGGAACACAGTAACGTTTATACACTACTGCTTGGCGGCAGAATATCTGGTACTGCGGTAGTACCTACCTAGACGACCTCCTGCTAAGGAACCACCAAGTAAAAATACACTATAGGTACCTAATCTATCATAGGTTTCTTTTAGGTGCTCCATCGTAGATCGCATCTTCGTTTAATATCAGGCGAGATGGTGGTCAAACGCAAGCTTAATTGTAATAAAATAAAAACTTTTTCTGACCAGAAAGGTTACACGTGAAAACGAGACAGATTGCTTTGCTAATTGATTACAGTAGAGTACAATAATTAATAATAATTCCTTTGTTACATGTCATAGGTACAATTGAATAAAATTAGAATGGAAAAAATAGATAATAATATTAGGTACACTAGATTATAAAATTAAAAAAAAAATTATGTTAGATATTTAGAATACATAATTTAAAAAAAATTATAGTATATATACTGGCAAGGTAAATAGAATTATCTTTATATATAAAATAAATTCGTGTCACGTTGTTTGTCTGCGATGAACTCCTCAACTACTGGACCTATTTTAACCAAATCTTCCACACTGTGCAGTTTGAAACCTGAGACATAGGATAATTTATAATCGCAATATTTTTTTATTGCAAATTATTTGTTTGTTAAACGACAAAGAGGTATAATTATCTGTGAGTTCCATAAAATTCTAATAGATAGCGCTGTAAGGTAATTTATTAACTGGATTGTGTAAGTATCCGATAGATGGCGCTACGTTAAAAGTACAAACGTTTCATGCGCTACAATTTATTTCACGTTACATGCGTGTGTTCAATTTGGCCACAGCCAAAATGGCCGGGTCTAGTAGGTGCTAGTATAATATAAATCAACCATTAAATTACGTTAACAATAAATATTTAATCTACGTACGACTTCAGGTAAATTAAAATATGTATGTCATAAAACAGCTGATCTAGAAGCCAAGCTTTCAGATTGGCCTTGAACGAGGCGGCGGAAGGTGAATCACGTACGTGAGCGGGCACCTTGTTGTATACCGCGGGGCCTGCGATAAAGACAGACCTCTCCGACTTCACGAGCCTGTGAGACGGTGTCACCAGCTGGTTCTGTCTTGTTGCTGAGTAAGTCCCATCTATGGTTAGCTCCTCTCTTGCGAAACAGATTAACATTAGCTTTTTATATTTCGATAAAATGTAACGAATAACACCGTGGGGCGCAGCTAGTGATATGAAGCTGGAACACCAAACTGTATTCCCTTAAATTGTTACAATATTTTTTCTGTATGTATAGAAGCTAATTTAAAGACGTCAAAAACAGGGTTATTCTTGGAGGTCGAACTCAAAGCCCTCACAGCGGAGTCGTGCCCAATGAGTTTTTGTTTCGTTTTTATTACACAGTGAAACCCTCTGTACAATCTAGGGGATCATCAGAATAATGGGATTTTCCCGGCGAGATTATGCGTGGATTATTTTACAGTGAGCACGTACTAAAAATTTTTCCGCAATACTTCTGAAACGACCTTCACTGTTAAAGGAAAATATACCTTATTATTACTGTACGACAGTGTAGAGTTGTATGTAAATGTTACGGTAGAGAATTTCATTTTGTCCGGAATAAAAATATCCCATACGACGGCTTTGCTTTATCATTGCGAACTGGAGGTGTAATTAGTTTTTCCAAAGCTTGGGACGTATTCCGGACGTTTGTGTTAACAATTTTTGTATCCAAGTGGTTAAAACATATTTTTTTATGAGTAGACACTTATTATACATTAGAAATTATGAAAAAATATAATACACATCGCTTTTAGCGATAAGACCGCCAAATGATGCTTTAGTTTTATTAAAGTTTTTTTTTTTACTTCGCAATCTATGGTGTGAAAAATTAAGAATATATCTATTTGTAGCGATGATGGCTCAGTGGTTAGCGCGGTCGGTTAACACGTCGAAGGGCGTGGGTACAAACCTCGACAATGAGCTTGAGCTGCAGGTAAAAATATAGAGAGTCAACATATATATTTATTTAGACTAGTTTTATATGTTTAGGTTATATTATTATCATTAAAAAACATTGATTCGACACAATGGAAACAGACAAAAAATAAGACTGAATCTTACACTCAGGCTACTGAATGTCGTAGACAAGTGTACGACGCTACTTTTCAGGTAATCACTTAAAATTTAATTATATTAAAGCACTATCAATGACCTGCATAAAATGGGACCGTTAGAGATAACCTGATGAAAGAAGAAATGTAATTAATTTAGTGTATGCTATTCAATATATTTGTCATACTTTTGAGTGTGACGTCACGCCGTGCGAAACACCATTGCTGTTGTTGTCATATTTGTAAAGCAACTGCCATTCAGATACCTATGATTGTTTCACACGGCGCGACGTCATTCATACGCTATACCCTGGCGGTTTTCTAGCTAAATAATAGATTTTTGACATATAAACACATAGCATAGCAATTAGGTAAACTGGATATTAGTATAGCATCAACCAATTTTTCAAATTAAATCAACTAGCCTTTTCCAGAATAAGCACCTTACCAGGGCCGGATTATGACCGGACAACGTGAAAAATTGAAGCGTAGGGCGTCACTGTTGTTTTAAATGTCAGTGATGAGCCGAACTCAAGTCCTGGTCTCATAATAATTGAGTCCTATTTTATATATTCTGAATAGGTTTCTGTTTAAAGCAAATTATTTTTTACTTGCTAACGTGGTATTGGTGTTCCCTGATAAGATATAATCTGGCCTTCTAATCGCGAGTGAATCGATTTCTTTTATGCAAATGTGCTCCACCGTAGAACGCATCTTCGCTTAATATTAGGCGAGAGGGCGGTCAAACGCAAGCCTAAGATATAAAAAAAATATTTAGTAGTTATTGTCTAAAGTTCCAGTATTCATTAAGTACCTAATGAGTACCTATTATATTTAAAAAATGTGTTTTAAAGTTTAATTATGGAAGTATTTATGATACAGGGAATCCTAGTTGGAAGCTAGGGTGAAGTTTAAAAAAAATACAGTTTATTAATTTTACATAAACAATATACAATATAGTTATTCGACAAACGTGTTAAGGAATATATACTATCTTTTCGGTATCTGGTTACGATTTATAGCTTGAGATAAGTTGATAAATTATAATCTTTATTTACAAGTAGCTACAAATAAAAGAAATTAAATATTAAATCGCTTTTAAAATAATTACACTTATATTGAACACACTAGTGTTCATTCCTTTAAATATATTATAGTTATTTAGTAAAGATTTCAAATCAATGTTTGGTTATAAGTAGGTAGGTACAAGTTACATATCAATTATTTTATTCTATTACACTATGCACTGATAAACCAAGGCAATTTTTTTTTATCCTTTCCGTCTTTCCGACCTGAAAAAGATCACTTTAAAGGTCAGTTTTTAAACGTGTTTCTTTAAGTCTAGTTTTTTTTTTTTTATTCAATCAAACCAATTTTTAAAACCACTTAGATATTATTATAATTCAACCCACAATATTTGAAACGTCCCAAAGTAAACACTAATACATCCTCCAACCCATTTTTCGGCGAAAATTGCTCCCGAACAAATGCATCGGGCAGCACAATAAAATCCATCACGAATCATATTATTGTGTTACCTATACAAAGTGATTGTCACTCGTGGCACATGGCGGATCGGCGCCGGGCGGGGCTTGCCAAGCCACGCCCACAACCCAGCGATAAGGTCGAAATCACTATGTAGATCCTAGAGATTTTCGGCTTTATAGAACCGAAAGCCGAACGAGTGTCCGTCGAGTGCGGCCCATGTTAAAACATACTCGCAACCCGTGCGGGTCGCACGCTTCGCGACCATTCCAAATTTGAAATTTAGAATCGTAAAGTTCGTAATAGGAATTCCGATTTGAAAGTGACGGTTATGTTTAGGAACTGTTAAGACTGTATTGATCATGGAGGTTAGTGCAATGCCGCCAATGCCACTGGACTTCTCTATGGTGAGGAGTGGAAGCGGTTCCCCAGGGGGTCTCCGAGAGGGATCCCCGAGGCCGGTTTCCAACAGCGCTTTTAGACTTGTGACCCCTAAAGGTAAGCTTGATTCATTTTTTTACCTGTAGATTTTCTACAATTCATATTACACAATTAATTTCTTTTCTGTGTAAGTAGTTAAATTTGATCAGGTAGCTTTTTTGTAATGAAATCGCCCGTTAAAAAAAAACTAAATGAGTCGCTTACATTTTTCAAATAACAATAATAATTAATAATTTAGTTATTAAGCCTGCGCTAAAAACCGAAGTAGGTATAAGTTACTCACTTGCTGACGAGCACCGTAAGACAAAATTTAAAGTGAAATGAAATGAATGTTTACAACTTAGCACGGTATTTTGAAATCAAATTAAAAATAAAACAATTGAAGGTTTTTGATTTGAATTTTATTTTACAACATATAAAATCAATTTAATTTACAACGGTATTAAGAAGATATTATTTAAAATTATCTTACTAGCAAATACTGATTAGAAATTTACTTTATTTATAAGGTGTACTTTCGCTTACAAAACTAAATAAACTCAAATCTTGACAACTTATTTCTTAATTTTAAATAAATACATGAATCTATTTCTATTAATTCGCCGGAATTAGTTTTGTTACTGCTGCGATGGTCATGGTTTTTATTACCATCACAAGAGCATCTTGTTCATCTCTTTATGTTTTACCGTGAAAAAAAATAACAATAAATTAAGTCTTTAGATAAAAAAAAACATTCGAACTGATTCATGGACAACCAAAACTTTGTAGAAAAGTTAACTTAATCATTAAATGTGCATGTTTTTTTTTAAAATAAATATTATGTAAAGATGTTTTTATACGTTCTGAATTGAAGTATGTTATTTATGATACTTCTAAACTTTCCTGATTCAAACACATTTTTAATATAAAATATTTTTTATTACCTGGTCTTACCCCGCAAAAAGTAGCTACTTTAAATTAATTTAGCTTGACGTTTCGGACAATACTAATATGTTTCGGTCAATATAAAGTATCGTACAAAATATATTTTGAACGAATGATGAATATAGAATTATAGATAATATACAATACATACTTGTTAACTTGTTTCTCATAAGTATAGGATTACATGCCAACGTATAAAACTATGTACAGAGAAAGAGAGAAGAAATCATTTACTATTTCTATAAAGTATACTACTATTGTCAAATATTACATTGTAATATGGAAGAAGATATATTTTATTAAAGCTTTATTGTAAATGGGTATCTACCTAGACGATGTAAGTAGGTATATATAGATATTTTTAGGAAAGATACTACGATAGGTACATAACGTTTCATATTTATCCCGTAAAACCACAATTCGACTGCATGTTCCCGGTAAAATGCTTACGCACATTATATTTAGATTTAACATTTTTCCGGGGCGTAAGCACAATCGAAAAAAGAGGAACAATTGCGAAGTAGAATCGAACATGATTTATTTAAATATATTATGACCAAAGAATCTCTACAGTTTTAGTGTAAAAAGGACAGGGGGAAAAAACAAAAAAGTTCAACGCGATTTTATGCATTTTAGGGTTCCGTACCTCAAATAGAAAAAACGGAACTCTTTTAGGATCATTTTGTTCTCCGTCTGTCCGTCTGTCAAGACCTTCTATCTCGGCAACGCGTGGAGGTACCTATCGAGTTGAAATTAAAACCAGATACGCAAATCTATAATCCCTTGCAGCTGTGAAAAAATCAAACTTCTCGGTTATCGTAAAAGAAGTTACAGCTGTTTATGTCGCTCACAAGGGAATCACAACCCTAAATAAAAAAAAGGGAATATAGGGTACTTCCCGTTGACCTAGAACTATGAAATGTGGCAAGAAGCATTGTCTTAAAGTTCACATAATGGTTAAAATCCTAAAACTGTAATTTTTTTATTTAATCTCAAAAAATAGGGTCAAAACCATAAACTTCTCTACACTCGATTTTACTATTTTTCATACTAGCCTGTACGAAACCCTCGGTGGGCACTTGTCCGTGTTTTATTATTATTAAATGGCAACAAAAAAAATTAGTTTTGCGCTAAAAATACCATTATTTATATATATATTTGTGCTATATAATCGAAGAAAACACGTTAAAAGAAAGGTTTTAATTTATCGGTATAAACTTACATCGCAAAAAATACTTTCATATCATTGTATGCCAATAATGTAGAAATAGTTTGCTATCATAGTCGATTATTCGACCAATATACACACTGTATACACATACTGTATACACATTTAGTGAAGGAAAAATTTGGAAGTAGGGCCGTAATAAATAAGGTCGTAATATGATTTTTAGGTAAAAAAACAACTAATTACTCACAGGAAAATGTTAAGGTAATCGAAAATAAAATCTTTGTGGCTTAATATTACAATAATATAAAAGGTTACTCTAATTAATTTTATCAAAGTACGTTAAAAGATAATACAGGGTATAATTTAAGGGTTTTATTTATTTATTGACATAAAAACGTTACACAGTTACATTTATGTCACAGACTTATGCATTAATTCATAAGAAAAAAGTAAAACATGTCAAGTTCAAAATCAAATAAAATGTCAAACTTAAATACAATATCAAATAGACATGAAATACGACGTTATTAAATACGACGGGTTAAATTAGGACGGTAATTAGTCTCCTTAATATATTAAATGGAATCGAGAAAAAGGCGGTCTGAAGGCAAGCGCCTCTCTTGCTTGCATTGAACAACTTAGTATTTTCAACTAAATCCGCCAAAATAGGGTTAAGAAGACACACAAAGCTCTTTGTAAAACTCTTCACCTCAAGAAACAAATATAGCCGATAAATAATAACCGATATTCTATTTCATTGCCAAAATTTACGATATTAATTATTAACTCTAAGATTAATTTGAATTTCGTTACATTGAAAATGAAAATGTGCCGTGGTGGTGCCGGCGTAAGAATAGTACCCCGGCCTCTCTACCCGTGGTTGCCGTAAGAGTCGGCTAAGGGATGTAAGTAATCCGGAAGATGGGCAGCAGCTTGGCCTGCCAAGCGTGGTGAGTATTGGCAAAACCCCCCCAGGAGGAGGCCTATGTCTAGCAGTGGACATCCTATGGCTGATGATGATGATGAAAATAATGAATCCCAAACTAAAATTAAACAACAGTAAAAAAAGATAGGTGAATAACGAAGCACGCTTGCCTAGAAGAAATCGGTTTACTTGCGATTTGAAGCCAGATTGTATCTACCTGGAAAGACGTCGTATTCCACTGTTTAGCGATACGCAGAAGTTTTTATGTAATTATTATGTCTTAGGGCTGAGCGCGTTTGATTTGGACACTGGAAGGAAAACATTATGAGGAAACTGTGTATAACATGATGGTAGAGTACTTTCTCATACTCGGCTGGCGAGGCATCTTTGGTAAAAAATCTTGCATGTAGCACCTACTGGCGTTAAATAAACCTTGAGACCACAAAACCCATCCATGACCACATTGTCGAGCTGTGGTCAACCAACAAGTATGTAAATTTTAGATGTCAACCATATCATCATCATCATATCATGATAATCCTGACATATAGGTACATATAAGAATCCTGAAATCCTGACTCACTGACAGCCTAACAGCCTAAACCGCTGGTCGCAGATATTTGAAATTTGGAGGACGTATTTGTCTTGATGCGTAGGGGTGTACTAAGAAAGGATTTTTTGAAATTCAACCCCTAAGGGGGTAAAAATGGGTGAAAACGTTTGTATGAAAGTCCTTTGTTTTTTGACTTACAGTTCTGAAAATTAGTATTTGGATAGACCATTCAAAGGTAAAAATAATGCGTTCAGTATTTTTTTGAATGGAATGGCTTAAAGGGGTGAAAATTGGGGATGAAACTTTCTATGGAAAACTATTTGTAGTTATTTAGTTAGTGATGAAAATTGGTATTTGTATAGACTTTATAAAAATAAAGTTATGCCACAATAATACACTTTTTCACTTCTTATATCATGTTTAAGAAAAGATACTAACGTTCACACTTCCAGAATGTTGGCCGCAAAGCATTAGAAACTTATTTGCTAGAAACTGTTCATCACACACACTGGCCCATGATTGATCAAAGGCAAGCCAAAGGCTATACCAATACTAGAAACAAAGGAACTGCAAAGGAAATTGATCAAATATTAATTTCCAATTTCCATTTCGACCCCTGAATGCATCTGATGAGAAGTGCATTTTTTCTTTTTTAATGGTAATTTGGTACAACATTTTTCTGGGTAATTTGTTGGTTTTCTTTTTTGTACGAATTAGATGCTTTTTATTACCTTTTATTATCACATTATTTAAATACCTTTTTTGTTTTTGTTTTCAGTTTCTTTATATTTTCTTTATATTTGACCCTAAACTCAACTACCTAGAGAGAGAGTCTCTTAAGATGTTTTATTTACACATATAGATATAAATATACATAAAGCCATTTAGGTACATATTTACCAACGAGCCATATTTTCCAGGCAATCATGGACTGAAACAAACCATAAGTAGATAAAGACAGGATACTAATATATTACTATTACTATATATGCTACATTTATTTTCGAGATAGTTAACTATCTCGAAAATAAATAATAAAAATATTTACCATCTTGTTTTATTATTATTAATATCTAACTTTACATTTTACTATGGAAACTGACGTGGTTTTAAAACCTTTTTGTTTTACTTATGCGGGATTACTCACGCTTAATTAACAGTTAATTTAACATTAAATAATTATCGTTTAATTTTATATTAATTAGTTAATACATAAAATTACTAAGCGTACAAAAATAAATTGATACCAAATTTGATATCGTTCTATGTTTTAATTGAAATATCAAAATAAAAAACATAAAAGATAGCAAATATTATCTTAGTATATATTTTCGTTTCAATCCAGAATGACTAACTGCACTTTGCTCAGTGCAAAATGATTAGACAATCCAGATTCATCCCAAAATTATTCGATATCATGCCGGCACGCAGCGTCACGGTTCCATCACCGTAATAGTCGCCATCGCAAGTACATCTAATAATATAATTGATTTATAAAAATCGCACACGTTCCTCTTTGCCATACACTTACAAATTGTGGAATGATCTTCCTTCCCCCGTATTCCCGCGGAGTTACAACATTGGGTTCTTCGTAAGGCGTGAATATAATCTTAAAAGGTCTACGTATTTATAATGCCCCTGGTATTAACAGATATCCATAGACGACGGTGATTGCTTACAATCAGACAAACCGCCTGCTTGATTGCCACATGTGGCATAAAAAAAAGGCCAAATAACCTCAGACTAAATAAACTTATATCATTATGCCATTTGCAATCTTATTAAAATCAATGTCTCGTGAATGTTGCGGGACGTACAAAAATAATGGCAAATCTAATAACGGCTAGAGTTCGATCAGGCAAATCCGATTACGGCCGGGATCAGATGTCTCGGCTACGGCAAATATTATTGGCCGGATTATACCCTCTTAGATATTAATTGTTTTCTGTAATCTGTACAAAGAGATTTTACTTAGATATGTAATAACCGTGAATTCTTTTACCCCATATTTGATAGTAGATTACAATAAATGACATGCCTTAAATCCTAAAAAAAACTAAATTTAAATACATTTGATATAATCTGAAAAACGTGTTCTTGATAAAGTTTTTTTTTTTTTAAATTATATTTATAAGCTAGGTGTCTGGTGTTTAAGTGACGGAGTTGTCGAAAATAGTAACGCATACCTAGCCTGGAATGGAACTGGCTGTCAAGTGAGGCTACCGGAACACACCGTTAGGTGCATGGCGGCAGGTTTTCTTCTTAAGGGTGGTAGCTAGCCAGCGGAATACTAAAAATTACTTTGCCACCATGCTATGGTTTCGTCACGATGTTAACCTCCAACAGTAGCTTAATCTCATTGTAGCCTCAAGTACTTAGATCAAAATTTGGTGCAAAAATCAAAGGTGCTAAGCCTATTAGTCATCATCATCATCATCATCTCAGCCGTAGGACGTCCACTGTTGGACATAGGCCTCCCCCATTGACTTCCATCAGGACCGGTTGGAAGCGGCTCGCATCCAGCGCGTTCCTGCGGTTTTTATAAGGTCGTCTGTCCACCTTGTGGGTGGACGTCCTACGCTGCGCTTGCCGGTCCGTGGTCTCCACTCCCGAACTTTGCAGCCCCATCGGCCATCAGTTCTGTGTGCTAAGTCCCCTGCCCACTGCCACTTCAACTTGCTAAAATCGATCAAACCTATTGACGCTAGCCACATAATATAAATGCGCAAAGGAAAAAGTCCATTGGAGACCGTAAATTTGCAAACATAACCGAGGACGCCCTGAGACTTGATGGAGTGACAATATATATGTATGTACGTATAGGACATCTGGCGATGGATGGAAGCGTAAAATCGAAGGTCTTGGCAGAGGCCTAACCAGCAGTCAACTACTATAGGCTTATCATTTTGTAATTCTCTACTAAAGCATTATTCACCGCATTAGCGTTCAATAGAAACCACGGGGAATAGGGTCGGGAATGTCGCGTGCCGTAGTAGGGTAGAAGATTACAGGCTTAATACGAATGTGACAACCCTAATTGTTCCTATATCAGTTTTTGAATCGCTTTGCTATCGTCACTTCATTCTCAATTGTTGGTTTGTGATTTTTGACGTCAATACATTTTTAAAACTTCTTGGGGGTAAATTCCAAAATCAGGGAATGCAGTTTAGTGTTGCAGCTATCATCTACATTCAAAATTTAATACACCACTTGATGGCTAAGGGATCGAACTGAAAGTATGAAGTGCATCACATCCTCAGCCATAGATCGTTCACTGCTGGACATAGGCCTCCTCCTGCGGGGGTTTTGCCAATACTCGCCACGCTTGGCACGCGGGTTGGCGAGCGCAGTTAGGTGTGATTGTTCAAGGAAGACGCTGCTGCCCATCTTCCGGATTACATCTCTTAGCCGACTCTTACGGCAACCACTGGTGGAGAGGGTGAGGTACTATTCTTACGCCGGCACCACCACGGCCTTGCATGAAGTGCATATGGTAAATTAATTATCAATTTTAAATTTATATTTCATTTTATTTATTTATGTTACACATTTCCGAGTTTTGTGTCTATGTGCATTATAATTACATTTTTTTTAAATTCACTAAAAAATTACAATTTTGTTTTACTCAGGCGAGATTACACAAGTTTAAAAAAATCATGAATAAAAATTAACAAAAAAAATATATAATAAACTAGATAATTAATTAATTAGGTTTATAAATTAAATAATGGGTATAATAAGAAAGTTCTACGGTAAAAATTTAATAAAAAATAAATTCAAATGCTTCATTTGCATAAATATAGATAAAAACAGATCACAGTTCGGATCAGTTTTATAATACGGCCTTTACTAGGCGTGCAAAATACAATAAAATAAAATTTAATAAAGTTCTTTACACGCAAAAGTAGTGGAGAGTGATAATAAAATTCAAAGTATTAAAAACATGAAAGCCATCGAATTTTAAGGTTGTAGAATCAGATAGTACGACAAATAGTCGACTAGTTTAGGAAATGTGTTTTCACAAACGTTTGCAAAAAATTACAATAACACTTCAGTCAAGTCTAGGCTTTGAGCAATGAGATAAAGTCTCTTATTATTGATTTTCAAAGAATGTGCTTTGAAATTGCACAACTTGGTTCCACCTGCCCATTTCTATTTCCTCCAACATTTGGCTACTCTAGGTACGGATTCGCCTGAACTACGCATTCGGACTGTGAACCTGATTTGGCGGTACATGGCCGATCCATCATTCGAGATGTAGATCTAATTCCGGACTGCGTGCGCCGACTAAACGAATTACCGACGCGTACAACCTGACTCACTTATCTATGGAGTCATATGAGGGAGCCACTAAAGTAAATTCTGAACAAAATTTACAGTTTCCTGTGGATAATTTTAGTTTGCTTATTTGTCCAACTTTTCGGATTCACTCTATACCACGATTGCT
The DNA here is from genome assembly GCA_950106695.1 of Biston stratarius. NCBI lineage: Eukaryota > Metazoa > Arthropoda > Insecta > Lepidoptera > Geometridae > Biston > Biston stratarius. The sequence goes on along the minus strand of OX467115.1, from coordinate 23,342,673 downwards.
GAAATAGTGCGATTTATTTCGACTAAGTAATGGACGATCGGTAGAGTTTCGTAGCAATGTATTATGGGCAAATAGTTTAGACATATATATACATATATATATATATATATATAATAGTTTTGTGACAGATAACATAATATTAGTAGGTACACATTAACTGTCCTATTAGCTCATTTGTTAGTAGTTCTGCTACTTGAGGCGAAAGATGTGGATTCAATTTCCGACTAGTACAAAAATTTATGTAACGTTTTTTTTCTGTGTGTGGGTATTCTAAATCCATACTTCAACAAAAACATTGAACACAGAAAACTGTCGACCCAGTTCAGTGGCGTGCGTTAGGAGAGGTCTACGTTCAGCAGTGGACAGCAAATGCTGATGATGACAATGTGCTACTAATAAGTACATCGTGCAGACTTAACTATTAAAAATGTAAACATAAAGAAAAATTGAAACAATATACCAAAAATCGTTTTTTTTTAAGACACGGCAGTTCTAACACAAATTATACGCTACTTTGAGTAGTAAAACATCATTCGTATGCATACGGTTTGCCACTAAACCAATACTATAGAAAACGCAGCTTAAAAACTCTGTCATAGTTGGTTGAACAATGAACAATTTGTTTTTTTTTTAATTTCTTTGTACCTACAATCAAATGTTGATATTTTTGTATAAATATATTTATCAATACAATAGAGTCTCACTAATCTGTCACTTCAGTAGTCCGACAGTCCAATAATCCGGCACCCTATGTTCACCCCTCCCTACTTTCGTTTCGTGCTTGCCCTTTGGCATCAGTGTAACAACGTATCTGCTAAATATATTGTAATTCTTTAAAATATACGGGAGAACGTTACAAGTTGGCACCTCAGACCTCAATTAAGGATTACTTTAAGCCTAATTAATTAATTGTAAGATATGTCACATAAAAAATATCATCATCATCAGCTATAGGAAGTCCACTGCTGAACATAGGCCTCCTCCTGGGGGGATTTGCCAATACTCGCCACGCTTGGCAGGCGGGTTGGCGAGCCCAGTTAGGTATGATAGTTCAAGGAAGACGCTGCTGCCCATCTTTCGTATTACATCCCTTAGCCGACTCTTACGGCAACCACGGGTAGAGAATGTGGGGTACAATTCTTACGCCGGCACCACCACGGCATAAAAAATATACATATGTTTTTTATTCAATCCAATAAAAATCCGAACATTCCAATAAACCGACACCCCCTGGTTTTTAATATAGATTAGTGAGATTCTACCGTATTTATATTTAGAGGCAATACTTAAGTTTTTTTTTTTTATAGCTGACAGGCTAGGTGTTTGACCACAACTCACCTGATGTTAAGTGACGGTGTGGTCGAAGGTGGTAAAGCACACCTAGCCTGGAATAGAACTGGCTCTCAAGTGAGGCTGCCGGAACACACCGTTAGATGCTTGGCGGCAGATTTTCAATTTGAGGGTGGTAGCTAGCCAGCCGAGTACTAGAAAGTACCCTACCACCACGCTATGGTTTCCTCACGATGTTTTCCTTCACCGGCAGCTCAAGCTCATTGTTGGGGTTTGAGCACACGCCCTTCGGCATGCGAACCTACCACACTAACCACTAAGCCATCATCGCTACAAAGTATCATTTATAAGTTAACTAATTTTACGCAGCTTGTCGTAACAGACATTTACGCTCGATTAACAAATCCATTACACCGTGGTAGACAAATAAGTACAAAACAGAGACGCAGTGGCACACATGTCGCGACAAAACGACATGTAGCGTCCTTGGCCACATCCGACATCCGATTCTCACGATTAAATCTTAAAAGAATAATGAAATCATTTTATGATCATTATTTATTTTAACGCAATGTGCGATATGATATCATCATCATCATTATCAGCCTATCGAAGTCCACCGTTGGACATAGGCCTCTCCCAAGACACGCCACTCAGCCCGATCTTAGGCTTTTCGCTTCCATCCACCGCCAGCTGTCCTACGTATATCGTCACTCCATCGAGTATCAGGGCGTCCTACGCTACGTTCGCGGTCTCCAGCACACGTCTACCCCAGCGGTTATCGGTTCTGTGACAGATATGTCCAGCCCATTGCCATTTCAGCTTGTTAATACGCTGATACGCGTTATAATATACCTATGCCAATGTGTAGCTGGTGTACTTACAGTACTTTTTAAGTAACTAACTGTCATTTGCGACTTAGTTCGCGTGGAATTAAAAAAAAAAATTTGTTCGCAGAATTTACGTAAAGTTCTGTAATCCTGCTCCGTTTTGAAGCGACGATGACTCAGTGATTAGCGCGGTCGGTTCACACGCTGAAGAGCGTATATTCAAACCCCAACAATGAGCTTGAGCTGCCGGAGAAGGAAAACATCGTGCGGAAACCATAGCGAGGTGGTAGGGTACTTTTTACTACTCTGCTGCCTAGCTACCCTTAAGTTGAAAATTTGTCACCAAGCACCTAACAGTGTGTTTTGACAGTCGCGCTTGAGAGCCAGTTCCATTCCAGGCTAGATGTATGTACCATATTTGAACACACCATCACTTAACATCAGGTGAACTCATCTAGCCTAGAACCATAAAGAAATATGATACGACCCTTAGAAAATTGTCTTTATGGAAGGAATGAGAACAGGAAAGAAAAAAAGTAAAAGTTGTTAGAATGGCCTATTAAAAGAAGATGCACTTTGCAATTCTGAAGTTGTAGGTTTGATTCAAGGCTTATTCGAGAGAATTTATGCTGGTACTGATTTTAAAAAGTCATTCTACTGGGGTTTTGGTAAAGGAAAACTTATAAAATAATATGTAACCTGAAGTAGAAATTCGATAATTGTTAAAAATTTATGCAGTATACAGCGGATGGCATGTATTGAAGTTATATACCTATAAGTAATTACCTCACTGATATGGTCTGTATGTTTTTTGCGACTAGCATACTACGCCGATTAAAAAATATTTTTTTAAAATAATACATAGGCTTTCCTTTGACCGCTATCTCACCTGATGTAAATGATGATGCGGTCTAAGATGAAGAAGACAAATGCCGGTTTCTTCGTATATTTTGTGTGAAATGCAAGCGTTACTAAAGTACCTACGTGCGTAAATTATTGGTACTCTGTGCAGTGGCACGAGAAAATACTGTGAGTTTGCACATTGATTGTTATTTGCGACAGATCGCCGATGGCTTCACTTTGAGCCCGAGAAAGATTCCTGGGTCCCCATTACGCTAATGGGTCGCACGTGGCTTTGAAATCCCTTCGGCGTATAAAGGCGATTTACGGCCCAAATTCATAATTAATGGGCGCTGATGCCGCGGCCGCTGGCCCATGAAGGGCCATGATTGGCGATGGCTGGATTGCCAGTGTTGAGTCGGTGACAGAGGTTGGGGTAAGGATTTGAAGATTTGTTTTTAATTTTTAACGAAGCTGAGTCAATTTCACTTTGTGTTATTTTAATTCTTATTTTTTTATTGAGATCATAGTCTGAGAAAGAGCATCCCATAAGGACAGGGCTAGCTGACATCCTTTTTTTCTCTCAGGGGAAAATACTTTATGTATACTACAGGCCCTGGAGCGGGCAGGGTGGTTATGTGGGACTCTCCGTCCTAATGACGGCCTACCCACTAAAAACCCTGAAGTGGTCCACGTCGGCGTTTTGTGTCGAGGCTGCGGTCACGCTTTCCCACTCTTGCGCGGCCTCGACAGCGCTTGTCCTCGCGGACCCGCCTCGGGAAGCCCGACCTCACCCCACTACGATGACGATGTGTCTGAACACTAGACACATCGTTTTTTTTTATAGCTGATAGGTTTGGTGTTTGATCACAACTCACCTGATGTTAAGTGACGGTGTGGTCGAAGATGGTAAAGCACACCTGGCCTGGAATGGAACTGGCTCTCAAGTGAGGCTGCCGGAACATACCGTTAGATGCTTGGCGGCAGATTTTCAACTTGAGAGTGGTAGCTAGCCAGCCGAGTACTAGAAAGTACCCTACCACCATGCTATGGTTTCCTCACGATGTTTTCCTTCACCGACAGCTCAAGCTCATTGTTGAGGTTTGAACCCACGCCCTTCGGCATGCAAACCGACCACGCTAACCACTGAGCTATCATCGTTAGACACATCGTGTGGCGGCAGATTTTCAACTTGAGAGTGGTAGCTAGCCAGCCGAGTACTAGAAAGTACCCTACCACCATGCTATGGTTTCCTCACGATGTTTTCCTTCACCGACAGCTCAAGCTCATTGTTGAGGTTTGAACCCACACCCTTCGGCATGCGAACCGACCACGCTAACCACTGAGCTATCATCGTTATTAAACACATCGTTAGACACATCGTGATCCACCTCGGACACCAAACCAGCAAATGAGCGGAACTCACATTAACACATAAAAAAAACAGCGAGCTAGACCGCGGGAAGCTAGTCTTACATAAAACTTCTTTATAGCTGGTTCCTAATCAAACTTAACTCTTTACTTACGAAACATACAATTTCAAGAGTTGGTATAATCCTTATAATTGTTATTTATGCAATAATATTATAAAAAATGTGTTATAATAAGTACTTTAGTAATGTCAAGTTAATTATTACAATAATTGAACTTGATATTTATCAAGTTCAATTATATTATATCTATATCTTTAAACGAGCTATTCTTGTATATATATATATATATATATATATATATTCTGAATCTTGGAAACGGCTCCAACGATTTTCATGAAATTTTGTACCCAGAGGGTTTCGGGGATGAAAAATCGATCTAGCTAGGTTTCATTTTCAGAAAACGTCGTTTTATTCATGTTTTTAGCCGAGCAATGCTCGGTCGACCAGGTACTATGTAATAACATGTCGATTGTTGATGTACAATAAAGTTGTATTCTTTTCCTTACTAAAGTTATTTCATTTGCTTGTTATGAAGATGTGCTAGGTGGCTTGCATTAGGCTAAGTCCAACAGTGGACTAACATGACTTGATGTTGATGACTTTTAAGGAAACAAAAATACTTTCAGCCACCGAGCTTTACCTTTCTGTAATGAAAAAGATTGAATGAAATTTAATTTTCATACTTCGATTTTTTTAAAGGAAAACTCCAATCAGCCTTCCATCGCCAAATCCTGACTCATTAGAATCTTCCTGTAGTACAATTGCCAAAGATGCCGCCATGCGGCGGACTTCAATCCAATGAATAGTGAACACAGAATGAATAGAATCATCTGATTGATTGAATGCGCCGACTCGGAGATTTGGCTACGTTATGTGACCCACTTTTAAGAACAAAGTATTTAAATACCCATGTATTTTTATGTAATAGTGATAAAACGAGACGCTCGCCTAATGGTAAGATATAACGCATGTCCATGACCATTGAAAATTCCAGAAACTCGAACGAATACTTATAATACCAAATACAATCTGGGTACCTTAAAGTGAATCAGTTTCTTCTAGGCGAGCGTGCTCCACCGTAGACCGCATCTTCGTTTAACATAAAGCGTGATGGCGTTTAAACGCAAGCCATTTTTTTTATCTTCAATAACAAAATCGAAACAGTAAGTACGTACAGAATTTTGAATAACAAAACAAAGTCCAGGGCATCGCTGCTTTGGTGCTCATTACTTGGAGAAATTAGATGGTCTCAACAGCCCTGTAATTTTCTTATCTGCAGTACCCTTCAGCCGGAACACAGTAATGCTTACACACTACTGCTTGGCGTCAGAATATCCGGTACGAATACTAAATTATTTACATATAGTAGAGGATCCGAGTTAACAACGACCTTCACCCATCTGTTTAGTCGATGATTTTTTTAAAATCTTTATTTAAGTATTTAATATATATGACTGCCCTGTTGGCTCATGGGTAGTATGTTTGCTCCAAGAGCCCTAGGGCGTGGGTTCGATTCCCACCGAGACAAACATAAATGTCTGTCTCAGTGACGATAAATTTTTGTTTGGGTGTTCCATATGTATTATAAGTATGTATTTACAAAAAAAGTACCTACCTATTTAAGTAATCTATAAGGTCAGATGGCGCTGTGTGTAATGTTCTACGATATTTATTTATATATATAATATATGTATTTAAAAATGTTTAAACGACTGTCAGCGACGCCCTGTCAGCTCATTAAGTAATCATTCTGCTTCGAGAACTGGAGGGCGTGGATTCAATTCCCACTGTGGACTAAGATTTGTTTGACGAAAATAGATGTTCGTTGGTATTCTGTATGTATTTCAAAAATGAGTATATCTATAAGTATTCTGTTAGCTGTCTGGTTCCCATATTAAAAGCTTGACATGTCAATGCCATCTACTCCAAACTATTGCTTAGTTTGGAGTAGATGGCATTGACATGTCCTCCAATATACAGGAAGACTTTTTTGGGAGTGCAAATATTTTGTACACGTCAACCTTATTACAAATAAATAGACACTTATTTTTTATTTTTACCTACTTCGGTACAAAAATATCGAGAAAACTTGATCTGAATATATCCACTACAAACGCAAAAATCAGAGTTACAATGCAAGTATCACAGACCCATGCCTACTATTTAGTAATCTGTGCCCGTGCGCATAGCGAGAGGCGGGCGATTTTCAACCCAACAACCTGTGTTTACCGGGCGTTCACCTTGTCTGTTATCAGTGTATTTGATTCAGTATATATATATATTACCTACTATTTGATTCAGCCTTCCCTTTATACTTAAACGGGCCGTTAAAGTGAAGAAGAATTCTACATTAATACTGTGTCAGCTGATGGTAACTTAAAAAAAACATGAAAGTAATACTTCAAAACTTGTAGGAAAACTTCGTGAGGAAATCATAGCGTGGTGGTAGGGTATTTTCTTATGTAGCGGATGAATGCGCAAGCGTGCCCGCTACTTCGGCTCAAGGCGCTGGGACGGAACACCCCAGGGTTTTTAGTGGGTAGGCCGTCATTTTAACGGAGAGTCCCACATAACCACCCTGTCACCCCCGTGGCCGGTGGTATACACAAAGGATTTTCCCTGGGAGAAAAAAAAAGCGTATTTTCTTATACTCGACTGGCTAGCTACCCTCAAGTTGAAAATCTGCCGCCAAGCATCTAACGGTGGGTTCCGGCAGCCTCACTTGAGAGCCAGTTCCATTCCAGGCTAGGCGTGCTTTACCATCTTCGACCACACCGTCACTTAACATCAGGTGAGCTGTGGTCAAACACCTAGCCTGCCAGCCATAAAAAATCGTGTTCGTTCATGTGTATTTAAAAAAGGAATCAAATATTTTTATTCCTATCCTTTTAAATGACCATTGTGCTTGGAAAAATTTACACATTGTATGATATCGCATTTTCGCGACGCGCGTACTTCTTCTCGGGTCTTCCTCAAAGTATTCAAAGATTTCATCCTGTACAGTAACTAGTAGGACCAGTCCTTTTCCTGCTTAAGTAAAGTGGCAATATTTCCCTAAATTTTGTGGTCGAAGTGCAACAAAAAAAAACATGTATTTTTTTATTAGTGAAATATGTTCTATTATGGATTCTTATTGCGTGATATAAATTTACGCACGGGGTAAAATAACAACCTGTATATTTATTTATGTGGTCTAAATGCAAACCATTTAAAATAATTACCTTAATTTATTTTTAAACCCGACTTATTACTTTTAATAAATATTTGAACAATATTTAATAATAAATGGCATTAAAGGCACAGATTTCAGCGTTCTGCTCAGTAAATACATACATTTAGTTGTCCTCAATTGTGTGGTGTGTCATTAATATGTAATATGTAGCATTAATATGTATGACTGTATGTATAGGAATATTGTTTTCAGAAATAACTGGTTATTTTTAACTGGTTTTCAATGCAATTAATGTAGTAAATAGTAATGCAATACTATTAATTTATAATAATATTAATATATCGCAGGGCATTACGCGGATGCCTCTAAGCACATCTGATTTTTTTCAATGATGATATTAATGATGATAAAAATTAGTGACTAATTATTATTCTAATTCTAATTTGATTTAATAAATTATAAATTACAGGATGTAATTTCAAATAATAATTATTTTTTGTTATAACCTTTTTTTTAATGTAACAGTAATGAGACGAACGAGACGCTCTCTTGATGTTAAGAGATAACGCCTGTACATGACCATTGCAGCGATACACAGAACTTTGAGTAGTAAAACAAAGTCCAGGGCATCGCTGCCTTGGCGCTTATTACTTTGAAACTAGATGGTTAGTCTCAATAGCCCTGTAATTTCGCTAGCTGCAGTACCCTTCAAACCGGAACACAGTAATGTTTACACACTACTGCTTGGCGGCTGATTATCTGGTACTGCGGTGGTACCTACCTAGACGACCTCCTGCTAAGGAAATCTACCACTAAGTAAGCTAATCAAAGCTTTTATGATGAAGTCAGATAACTGATAGAATAATTAAACTTTTTCTATAATTTGCTTAGTAAAGAATAGTAGAATAGAATTAACGAATCGTATAATTTCTTAACTTCATATTCGAATTCAGCTAGCACATAAAGTGTGACAATATGCTTCACAATAAAAATTCTCAATAAACCCATTAATATGTAGATATATTGACCTGCCAAAAGATAAAATCACAACTCAAACTAATGCTCGTGAGAGCATGATGAAGCTTATTGGAATTGAGGTCAAAGTCGTTGCTCACAGCATTACGTCGAGTAGATTTACGTTTGTAGGACAACCTTGTCTAATAGGGAACTGCTGAATCGGGTCTAAGCGTCAATTTTTGTTCCTAAGTTCTAATACTGACACTAATATTACCATCAAACAGGATGTTGAGACGATCATCATCACCACTCACTCTTCTTGTACGCCACGCGTCCCGGTCCTGTGCCAATCTTGTCCAGCTTCGACCCGTGATTTTCAATATACCGTCTATCTAACGATAAAAAGAAAAGTTAAAGAAAAAAGAAGAAGAAGTTTAAGTATAGATAGAGAGAAACTCTTTATAGTACATATCAAAAATATAAAAATAGTACAGAAAACAAAAGAATCTTATGAGCTAGCGCCATAAGTAGCGGCCTTATCGCTAAGAGAACAAATTTAGAACAAACGGGAGTACCCCACTCTTGGATATGGACCTATCTAGGTAGGGTTGACAATATTCCACCACCGAGCTGGCGAGTTTACATACGATATTCGATTTTCTGTGCGCATACGCGTAAGTTTCTTAACGATGTTTTCCTTTACAGAAAAACCAGTGACTTCAGTTTTTAAATTAATTACGTAAAGTTACTAAATACTTCACTACTTTTTACTGCTTTAATTGTGCTCTTCGCCCGCCCATACAAACCAGAGCACGTCGCAGTCAGCTACAGCAAAAAGCTAGCAGAGCCACAATTGCGTCCAATTGAGATTCTGCCCTGAGAAAACATTCAATCTCGCACAATTAACACCTCTTAACCCGAACCGTCGTTCGCACGGCAATCAGCTCGATGCCATTAGATTGTACAATTTAATCGTATATCACACAAACTGGACTTTCAGGGTCTTCTATCGGGGACTCTTAGATAGATAGATAGAAACTATTTATCGTGTACACCAGAAATCAAAAAGAAAGGGAAAAAACAATTAAAACACAAAACAGACAAGAACTTTAAGAGCCACACGTGGTGTATCACTAAAAGCGATCTTTTTCAGACAACCGAGGATGGAATAAAATACGACGAGAGATGCTATAGACACTTTTTTTTTAAATCCCGACATGTAGCTTTCTTCACGATGTTGTCCTTCACCGTTAGAAACCATCGGCAATACTCACATAACTTAGAAAAGACAGATGTGCGTGCCATAGGATTCGAACTAAGGACCTCCACATTGGAAGCCAGACCTCTCAAATAGGTTGCCAGAACTTCATTTATAGGTTTATATATATATATATAAAAATAACATACATTAATTGATTGACCACAAACCGAAATTTACTGGTCGTTTAGTTCTGGTTTTTTTGTATGAGTGTTTTTTATTAATTAAAGTTATTCTTGTCTAATAGACTTTCAGTCAGTTATCAGTTAATATAGTCTGGAATGGAGCACGTTTATCTAGAATGAATCTGGATTTGAATAAACTGTGGTCTTTGGGAAACACTGACTCGGCAAAGAGTCCCACATCTTCGCCGTGCGAATAAAATATGTGGAATTTATTTATGGTTAACAGGCTATACGTTTGACAACAACTCGGCTGTTGTTAAGTGACAGTGCGTAGATGGTTAACATCTCGAGTAAGACCAACGGAAGCACCGTCAGGTACTCGACGAAACATTTCTCACTACAAGCGCTAGGCCATTAGGCGTGAGGGCCTATATTTAAGAAAAAAATTGTAAATTAATAAAAACATATTTACATACAACCTTAGTGCAACATTACATTCAACGTACATAATATTCTGATAATTTATGTGATAAAATAATTAAAAGTGTGATAATGAAGCGACTATTACTTTAACTTGGTGGTAAACCATAGTACGAGATATTCTGCCGCCAAATAGGAGTGTATACGCTTTAGGCACTGTGTTTCGATTTGGAAGGTATTGCAGCTAGCGTAAATTATATGACTATTGAGAATAACCATCGAATGTCTCAAGGTAAGAAACGGCAAAGCGATGTCTTGGACTTTGTTATGTTATCCAAATTACAATGCGTGCCTGACACGGCACGCATTGTAAGGAGGTTCCTCACGCTGCAGGTCTTTTTATAATATTTATTGTTTTATATTTGTATTATAAAAATTAAAAATAAACAAGTATGTAAATAAATAAATAACTGAATAATTTAATCGTAATTAATACAAGCTATTTATTAATAGCAATGATAATGGACAGGTTTAGTCTCTTACCATCAGGATATCGTTTCGTTCATCTTATGTCTTTTAAATAAAATAAAAACACTAAGTTAGAGAAGTAATGTCAGTTTAAAGTAATTTTATTTCATTTTATTTTCCGTACAAACTCTAAAACATACAGTTGTATGCCAAAACGTTTTAAAAAAAGTATATTGCCATGTGTATGTGGCGTCTACTTTCATTCATTCTTTTTCGATCTGACCCATTTTTTCAGTTTCCTAATTGCCATTGATAAAAATTAAATAGTAACCATTCATTCAGTTTGTCTGGGCTTCGTCTAAGATGGTCAATTCAAAAGTAGAACGGTTCCCACGACCATGTCTCCTACGCATGTTAGTCACCATGTTTGTCATCTGCTGCTTTAATTGGCCCATCTATGTAACACAGATTAGAAAAAATTGGTATGTAAGTGTAGGTATAACGTTGAGTAAAAAAATTGTGAACACTCCTTGGTCATACAATTTCGCATGACATACGCGAATTGCATGCACAAAAATACCTTTATTTATTTGTGACGTCATTTGTAGAAATAGCGTATGTCAAGCTTTTTTTTCTTCTTTTTTTTTGGTATTGTGCTTTACGCATTCTGCTAATTTCAAATTGTTCATATTTTTAATGTCTGTAGATAAAATCAAGTAAATAAAATCTTAATCATTGTCAAAGTCAAACAAAAGCCAATTCTAGTTCAATCACGGTCAAGTTTAATTCATGCCCTGGTAAATTAGTGTTGATTACACTGGAAGCATCTTCGAAGATTTGAAAACAACACAAAGAAAACATGTTTCTCCATTATGTCGCTTGCCCACACTCGTGCGCATTATTCTGCTATTCCTAAAAATAACTATTCAAAAAACACATGTGTTTAATTAACACAATGCAGTGATCTGATTTCTTCGCGTACGCCAAAACTTGTAGGACTGAGGAGTCAATTAATTTTCTACGCGACATTGTATATTTATTTTATATTTTAATAATATTAATTTGATATACATTAGTGTATTTTTAGTTATTCTAGTTAAATGTTTTAGGATATATTATTATTAGAATGTAGATATATGTTATAGTTTCGTATTCTCCTATATGCATATTCTCGTTTTTGAAACATCCCGTCTTTTTCTTCCTCTAATCCTTCCAATCCTAAGGTTGCCTGAAAGAGATCGCTTTTAGCGATAAGATCGCCAGTTGTCACACCTGTTAACTAGTTTATATCTTCTGTATTATCTAATTTTACAGTAAAGAGTTATTCATTCATTTACAATTTTTAAATCTGTACTATTTACATAGTCATTTTGTATAGTAGCTCGTGATTGTCTTTGGGTTTATTTTGACAGTTGTGAATACGTATTATATATTTATTATATATATTTGCATTAGCACTCATCGAACTATTTGTGTACTACATTCACTTCTACATCCATGATGTCCTTTGTTTATATTTAGTCGGCATATTTTCCTTCCTTCTATCTTTTTTAGTTTCAAGTTACAAGCATACGTTTATATCACGGCCAATTTCCTCAGGAACCATTAAAATATCGAACTGATATTTGACATAGATATAATTTTTGTTTTAATAATGCGGGATTATTGTACGTTTAATTATATCGGATAATCCGACTATAGTTTTGGCTATATTTGGTGTCCTTCTTCATGGTGAGACAAAGCTGAATACAGCGCGCATACGATACTGACTAGTCAAAGCCACATCAGTTCCCATAGGAAAATGACATAATATATATTATTATCCTAGATACTATCTTCGGTCCTGTAAACTCAATGGAAAACAACCGATAGTTCTATCCGATAGTCTTTAAAAGCAATATTGTCATTTTTTTATCACTTATCTCTAACTTTTTGACGTACGTCCAAATTACAATGATATGCATCTATGACCTATCAATTATTGCTAGGCTCTCGAAATCAAGGTAAAAATATTCTAGTTCAAAGATAATTGGTAAGCGCGGGTGAGGTGGAAAATAGTGCATAAGCTATTAACAAGATTTTTTAGTAAGAACACTTATAAGTCCACGTTCAACCATCTCGCCTGATAGTAAGCGATGGTGTGGTCGAAGACAAAGCAATATATATGTATATTCACTCTGACCTTGAAAAGATCTAGATTTTTATCTCGCAGGAAACAAGCAAGCCTTTTCCATTCCTTGAGGGATGAGAAACGTAATCCGATATCATTAAAATAGTGTTTTATTTTAGTAAAAGTAATAGTTGCTATAACCATTGAATCCGATGAACTTTCGTCGCTTTAACCGACATGTCGCTTATTCGGATATTGTTATCAAAGATTTGTTTACATAGGTACTTAGGTATATAGAGATTCGGTTTGGACCTTGACATTTCGTCGTTATAACCGATCCCTCGTTTTAACCAATGTCGTTATATCCAGTTTCAACTTTATTTTAATTATTAAAACATTACAATAACTAATTTTGGGTTACAACGTAAAATAATTACGGTAAAAAATCGATTTCCTGTTTATTTCAACTTGGGTCGCTAATTAGTTACTTTAGATATTCTAGATTTTACAAAGTATAGCTTACCTACTTAAAAAAATATGTTTTTTTTGTCAGAGTTTGAGTTTACTGTATATTTTGTTATGGGATATATGATGAAATGTAACACTTATTGTTTATTATATTGTTTTTCGTTAGTCATTTAAATTTGACAATCTGATCAATCATCACTTACATCATACGTATTACAATATGGAGAAATGACAATGAATTATTAGAAAATTGACAAGTAAATTAGTCTCAAATCTTGAACAATCATCTTCCTCGCACAACCTCTAGCAATGGAAGGAAGCTCTAGCATTAGTCACTTCATCTCATTCAAGGTTGTAGGCGTCAGGACGTGGGAACGAACTAGTTTATGGTTTAATGGCACTCACAAACAATGAGTCAGCCAATCTGCGCTCAATGGAGTTGACTGGATAGTTCTAATTTAACGAATTACTTAAAAAGTATGAAGGCGACGTCGCAATAGATCTAGACAGAAATATAATTTTCGGAAAAAAAATTGTAGTAAACTTTAAAAAAATCTCCTAGTTATAGACGTAGTTTTAAAAATGAGCTTATTTATCATTGTCTTCACAATCAGCCTAAATCTTCCCGCTGGACAACTAGGCTTCGCTCAAGCTGGACGCCAATTATTCTGTTCTACATTATTTGCAAAATTTTTGTTCAACACTTTTTTTGTTTCCATGACATCTAGACCAAGGTCTTCCATACTGGCAGTATTGCCACGCTGGATGACAATGTTAAGCTTTTGACCAAAGTAGATGCCAACAGGGCCTCGTGATGTCACTGGCAACTGAACTGGTCACAGAATGGTCACCTGAAGCCTCCTCTAAACGTTTGGGCAGGTCCCTATATAGATCGAGAGAGGCCGGCCCCCACGGACCTACAGTTTAAACCCCAAATGGCACAAACAAGTACATTCTATCTAAATAATAGTATTTGTGTCATTTGAGGTTTTCAGTTTTAGATGCGGCATCACCAGCTCGTCCTAAAGTCATAGAAAGATGAGACAACGCCAAGGTGTCGACCCTTGTGGATACCCACACCAAAGTCCGTCCTATCTTCCATGATATTTATGTTAGATTAGATGTTTTACGTTAAAAAACCGTCGCGTATGACGGTATGCTCATGACGCGTATGATCGCGGAGTCCATTCAATAGTTGAGATAACAAGCACGCGCTTGACGAATCTACTGCGCTTGTAGCTCTGAGAAATATAATGTTAAATTTCATTGCGCTAAGCAATCTCAAGCAACATGCGTGAAAAGAATAGCAAAACATTGAAATGTTTATTTAGTAATGGTTGGCTATTGAAAAGATATTGCCATTGGTATTTCTACAAGCTGGCTCAACAAAGCCCTACATCACTTAAAAGATAAACTACGAATCATAACTACTAATAAAGGTCACAAAAATATTCGCCACATGTACCTACTTTAAAACTTATCAAATAAATAAAATATCGCGCCTAATCAGTAGTTTCGTTTCCTCGAACCAGTTTTACCTAATTAAGCAACTTTGTTGTCGTAAAAGGCTTGCTTATTAAAATTCTGCATAACATAAAATAATCTGTTGGTCAGGAAGGGGCGACCCGGTGCGACCCTGACACAGATGGTCCAGCAGTCTGTATTGCCACATGGTCTCTAATTAAAAATGAAGGAATCTTTGTGGTAGACAACGGCTTAGTGTTGGCTCCAGATAAGGCACTGGTAGACGGCATGTCACCACCGATAAGGATTCTTGGAGATGAGCATTCTCTTTGTGTGACTCGATTTGTGACGTTGGAGAATAACATTTGTTTTAATGCTGGTGATTATAGGACTGATCGAATTTTTAAATTGTAACTTAAAATTACCATAAACTATTAAAATAACTACTTATTGAAGATTATTCAGAAATTATACGATAAAAAGAAATTTGTGACTAATTTTAAAGGTTTTTTTAGTTCACAGATCTAAACTTATTAAAACCTAAGAGCTTGTAGATGAAGAGTAAGCAAAAACTTACGTATACATCATTTTGTTGACAGTTGTAAATAATAATGTCACTTTTATACGTAATTGACTTTAAAAAACCCTCGTCCCTATGAACCCTGACGACTAGAATTTTTCATCATACAGACCAGATATTTCTTAAAAAGCGCACTTTAAAACTAAATAGATATAACAACGTGTTTATAAAGAGGGAGCCAGAGCAAAACCCGTAAAATCTATCATAATCTATGAAACGACTAGGTTTTTGGGCTGACAGGAACAACCATAAATTAGGAACACGGGTGAAGTGAAGTGTGAAGATGAGCGTTGGAACATATACAAAATCCTTAGCCTGCACCTAGGTCGTAAGTCCTAAGTTCTACAGGTTCACATCCCTGCTGGCAATACCAATGAATACTCAGAAGTTTCGTCATATCTGCTGAGTCATCTTAAAGTTATATGAAACAGGTGACCGGCGTAGGCCTCAAAAAGACATTCAAAAATTTGAAGACAGAACGAAAAATTACTGTGGGCTCTTTTTTATAATAGACGTTAAGAAGTCGCTACAAGAAAAAAGTTGGATAATTAAAAGCCGTCTACTTCTTTACTTTGCTAGATCAAACCTAACGTGTATAACCAACGTTACGTTTGTAATGCAAACTTTATAATTATATTGTGCTCTATATACTGCATCTAAAAGGCATTAATGGTATAGGTCACACTGAAGCATAACGATGCTCTGTCCAAATGACCACCCATGCCGGTAACCAGATACACGGATTAGATGATTGAAACTTTAGAGATGGTTAATATTTTGCTCTCTTTTATAACAGTACAAGAGTCTTACATTCCGTTTTCAACCATGAAAAAGAAATAGAAGTTATTGTTGAATTTATGTGAAAATGTAAAGCCCTGCATAAAACTGTAGTGACGCTTACCTACCTAGGGTATGCGGTAACAAGTGACGTTAGTTAATAGTTTGTTTTTGTAATGCACATAAATTAAATGATAGCAAGTGACGTGATTTTGACACATTTTTGTATTACTTTTGAGGAATTACATAATATCGGATACTTCGGCTATATGTTTTTCATGAAAGCAAAACTGTTGTACAAAAAAAATCAATTACCTAATAGACAATAGATCTCATATTTCAAGAAGTGTATTGAATATCAACACTATTTTCAAAATAAACAACATAAGACAGTAAACCTACATTTACGACAAATCAATGTAGGAAATCTTTATATTTTTTTGTAAATGAAGTGCGGCAATCAAAATAAATAAATATTATAGGACATTACACTCGACGCCATCTCACCCTAAACTAAGCAAATCTTGTAGTATGGGAGTCAGATAACTTATAGAATACTTAAATACTGTTTTTGTGTAAATACATACTTATAATATATACAGAACACCCAGGCACAGAATAAACGTTTTTGATTATACCACAAAATGCTTATCCTGAGTGGGAAACTAACCCACGCCCTACGGCTCTTAAAACAGACATACCTACTACCAATAAGCCAACAGGGCAGTCAAGCAGAAAGTTTGCCTGATGATAAGCTCGCCGTCGCCTATGGACATCTGCAACATTAGAAATGTTGGTGATGCGTTGCCAACCCAAAGAGATGTTTATAGACGCAATTTAAATATAACACTGTATATTGTAACTAAGTGGAAAGACCTATAAATACAATACATGTCATTATACGTTACTTGTATTCATCTTGACAAAGAAATGGATCCCTTCATTCATTCATTCATTCCCGTGGATTCCGAACTCAATGACTGATCAATTTTACTAGTTAGCAAATTAATGAATGAACTCGATCCCATTGATGAATACAGTTTCAGCAACAGTATACTATAATGCAGCTTAAAAAATAAAACCACATAGTAGCTATATTTTATGAGAAACCATTGTTTTTGTAAATTACTCGTATCTCATTAAAAGATAACATAACATAATTTTTTGTTAAACATAATAATTTAAACAAAGAAAAGTTTATTTAAGCTCAGGTTAACGAAGCTTGTGGACGCAACAAATTAACCGAAAGAGATATTTGCTTAGATGCTTCAAAAATATAACAAGTCAAAAGCAACTACGTATCTAGCCAGGATAGCTATGCAAAGAAGCAAGCAAGGCTTGCAAAGATAGATAACTGTCTCTATCAACACTGGCTCAATAATGAGGTATTGTCTCAAACCCACTGAGGGCAATTGATGTGACGCGGCATCCTTTATTGATAAAAGACCATGTTGGTGGTCGTGTATTATCGATTGAATTCCTTTTGATTGTAGGCATAGTTATTTTCTTACGTGCTCTTGTAAGATCTTATTCATCTTCTAATATTTAAAAAGCATTCATTTACAAAAGCATAAGACGGTTTATGTGGATAACGAACGATATCATTCTTAAGGTTGGTCTGATTCTTGTATCTCGTCATCTTTATTTGATTTGACGTGCTTATTCTGTTACACCGTTAACATTTAACCACCATTTTAGCACCACCGCGGTACCAGATATTCTGCCGCAAGTATTAGTGTGTAAACATTAGTGTTCCGGTATGTAGCGTATTGCAGCTAGCGAAATTACAGGGCTGTTGAGACTAACCATCGAAAGACTGAAATTAATGAGCGTCAAAGCAGCGATGCTCTGGACTTTGTTTTCCTACTCAAAGTTCTGTGTATCGCTGTAATGGTCATCGACAGGTGTTATCTCTTACCATTAGGAAAGCGTCTCGTTTGTCTCACTACTTTTACATAAAAAAGTAGCCTTACACCTTTTTTGCACATTATGTTATTAATCTGATTTCATGTAGGTATTCACATATACATACATAATTATTATGATTTAACTAACTGGGTGCAAAGCAAACATCTTTTGTTTATTCGTCACCTTACATTTCATGAAAATGTTTTAGAAAGTGTTAGTGTTAGTTGTTATGTTGGTAAAGTATGAAAATGCAGTTTCACCTAAGATATTACCTTATTTTATTGTAATGAATATAATGTTCGCATTATTACATGTAATATTAACAACGATGCTTCCAAATATTCCAATCTAGATTTACAAGGAATCACGAATTTACGAATGATTAGTGAAAGAGTAAGCATCTTTTTACTGACATTTCCAAATCCGGCTTTGATTGATTAACTAGATTATTGTATATCTTCGTCGGGGAAATAAAGATTTATTTTTACAGGAAAATGACATCAAATCACCAAAACGTAAGGTTTAGTTCTAGAAGACTGAGATTTATATCGACCAGATTTTTTATCTATGATAGATGGTCACATTTTTACTGAATGGAATCGTTCACTTTAAAAAAAAATATTATTATCATCATGTGTACGTTTTAATTTTGAACTTCATATCTCTCGATGTTTATTTTATTTATGAAGGTATTATTCGATGTGTCATCACATAAATCTCCTCAATCTTGGCAGAAAATCTTATCACAGATAATGAAGCGATGAATCCGTATGTGGAAAATTTCTTAAAAAAAGTTGTCTGAAAGACATCGCTCTAGGCGATAAAGCCACCGTTGTACATTTTGATGTTGTTTTGTTTATTTCTGTCTTTTTAAAGTTTATATTTAGCTTAGTTTATTATTATTATTATTAATTATGTTTGGTGTACAATAAAGTTGTTTTCTATTCTAGATAATGAAGAATTGCTTGACTATGAATCAATATTTTTATGCCACCATTGGTGATAATCAAGCAGATGGGTTGGTTGCCTAGTTATTTTTTTCAAATGGTATTTTTGCTTTTTTTTTCTTATTGTGTGTCACTGAACAATTAACACTTGTAAAAGGTAAAGTAAGGAAGAAGATTATATCCCGCAGAGGGTTTAATGACCTACCTATAATAATGACGAAAATAACGCAGAGCGAGATACTCGCCTCACTCCAGGGCTTGCTTCTGTAAAATCATAGATCATTGTTATCTTAAATTCATAAGAATCGATCATGTAGTTTTAATCAGTACACATAACGACAGTTCTGATTTTTAATCGCTTTTTATGTATTGATAGCAAATATAATCCAAGTGATAATATCGTACCTACTTGTACTTTGCAAGGCCAATTTCTACGAAAAAAAGATTTAAAGGATTATTGATTACTTTATTATAAAGTATAAATAAACAATTATACCATTTTAACGGGTTTTCATCTTACTAATAATATAAATGTGAAAGTTTGTATGTAAAAGTAATGAGACGTACCTACTAGACGCTCTCCTGATGATAAGATATAATGCCTGACTAAGAGCATTGCAGCGATACACGGAAGTTTGAGTAACAAAGTCTAGAGCATCGCTGATTTGGCGCTCATTACTTTGAGACATTAGATGGTTAGTCTCAACAGTCCTGTAATTTCACTAGCTGCAGTACCCTTCAAACCGGAACACAGTAATGTTAACACACTACTGCTTGGCGCCAGAATATCTGGTACTGCGTTGGTACCTACCTAGACGTCCTGCAAAGGAGATTTACCACCAAGTTTATATAGGATACTTTTTATCTCGGCAAAATGTTTGGTTACTGTGGGATTATCAAAAAACAAACTATCGGATGTATCCACTTGAAATTTGGTACAGATGTCTTATGGAACATTATTCCAGAATAAAATGTATCCTTTATATTAATCTAGGCAATTAAGCAGCGTAAGTTTCACTTTTGTTACTTACACGTGTTTCATTTCTGGGAACCCAATTCTTAACTTAACGCGAACAAAGTCGCGGGCGCAAGCTATTAAAGTTTAGCGTCGGCTTTTGTAGTCAGATCTGACTTTTTAATTCAACTTGATCACAAGTGGCCTTACGTAGAATGAGTGGTTAAAGATTATTAATACTTAAAATCTTTGCCAACTTTTAGCTTTCATTGACGTGAAATTTCATGCATGAAAACTAGACATCAAATTTAAGCATGGATTAAATTTAATAAACGTTTGTAAGCCAAGTCGTTTATGTTTTAGTGTTAACTAGGAATATACCGTTATTATTGATAATAAATTACAATTTTAGTTAAAAAAAATTACGTGATACTAAATTTTATGAGGAAGTTACGAAAAAATACTATTTCGTTTTTTAACTACATTCTAACAGACAAACAGATATCGTTATCTTTGAATCCAAAACAATAAACAAAAGTGAATAAACACGAGTGATCTCGAAACAGGATAAGGTCGATAAGGACTGTCGGTGGCAAGGACAATCAGTGCGGCCGAGAGGAAGAGAACGATTGCATGGCGCCACAGAGGCGAGAGGGCTCATCATAATATGAGCTGGCTTAAAAGGAAATTTGGCCTAAGCATAAAAGATTTCAAACGACCAGTTCTGACCAGTTAATCAGTGACCTGTTTTTACGACTAAGTACCAAGATTGTAGAATTAAAAATACGATAATTAGCAAAGAAAATTAAAAAAATAGAAGATGATACAAAATATAATAATGAATATGTAATTTGTAGTGATGATAGTTCAGTGGTTGGTTCGCACGCCGAAGGACGTGGATTTATACCCCAGCAATGAGCTTGAGCTGCCGATGAAGGAAAACATCGTGAGGTAATTATAACATGCTGGTAGAGTAAATCTTAGTACTCGGCTGGCTAACTAGTAGAAAATTTCCCGCCAACTACCTAACGGCATGTTCCAGCAGCCTCACTTGAGAGCCAGTTCCATTATAAGTTTGTTTACCATCTGCGATCACACCGTCAATTAACACTAGGTGAGCTGTGGTCAAACACCTAGACAAGCAAATATTAAAAAAAGTATGCAGAAAATGTTGATTGAAAAACTGATTATTTAGTTAACAACACTGATGCATTTAGCATATTTTGGTCAAAAGGACTAAATAAAAACCTCGCCAATAAAATACATATCCAATAATATGTCACGTCAGATTTTTAAGCTTGCAGATTCAATAAAAAAATACTAAACTGGTGTAAGGTTTTGAATTCAAGTAAATTTTTGCTCGTTTTTTCTTACAAAAAGATGAAATAGAAAGTGTTTTGCAAATACAGATATGTATCTAACAAATACAGGAAAAGGGTGATGACAGGATGAATGTAACCGAGACAATCAGTGCGAGAGGAAGCTAGCGATTCGATGGCGCCACGGTGGTAAACGGTCATAATGGCAGTGACACGACACGTGTCAGCTTGGAGAAAAACGAACACTATAACGAACGATATAATAAAAGATACTTTTATTATATCTAAAACTCACACGACCCAAAAACACAAACAAATATAAAAACTTGGGCAACAGCCTCTCTTCCTCATTTCCGCCTCTCTTACGCCTCTCTGTTTGCTGCTATTGAGAACCAATCCTCATCATGAGCATTGAGCTCATGTTTTCACCAACTTCTAAGCCGGCTTGGTGGCCGTTTAACCTTTAGGACTTAGTCTGTGATGGTTTCTGCCCATAACTACGCTGACATTCGACAGACGTGTCCAGTCTAGTCCCATTTCAGCATGGCATCCTTTTGAATCACGTCAATGATCTGGATTTTGGAGCGCAGTGTTGAGTTTCTTATGCGGCCTAATAACTCTACGCCCATCGTTGACAAACCGCGGGGGCCTTTGCTCGATTGTCAATGTCACATTGTCAGATTGTCACATAAATTACCCTTCAATAAATCTTTACGTCAAAAACCTGTACTTACATAAAATTTTAAAACAAGATACTCGTTTAATTGTTGAACCGAAGTATCAAAAATAGAAATTATTGCCCCAAGGTTGTTCAATTGCGCCACTGCACTCAATTAAATTACCACAAATAGAAAAGCCGTCATACTCGAACCAAAAATATCTATTTTTAAGCCTATAGAAGCAATTTATAACACAAATGAGTCACCGAGTGGATTGAATGAGTTAAGGCCAACAGTTAAGTGAAGTGATCCTTACATCAATGAAATTGCAGTTGAATCAAAGTTAGATAAAACACACTGAAGGGGCGAGTAGGTTATCGAACGCGAATTTAAAAAAATAACCTATAGAACTTAATACCTAGGAATTCTACACATTATATTTATACTGAAAAGGATTTTGTTATTATCTATCTATCTATATCTTTAAATGAGCAATTCTTGTATATATATATATATATATATATATATATAATTTGGATCTCGGAAACGGCTCCAACGATTTTCATGAAATTTAGTATGCAGGGGGTTTCGGGTGCGATAAATCGATGTAGCTAGTTTTCATTTTTAGAAAACGTCGTTTTATCCGTGATTTCAGCCGAGCAAAGTTCGGTCATCCAGGTACTACTTTATTATAATACTAATCTGAGTCTAATTTAGTGAAGTATTATGAACCTTGCGAAGTAGACAATATATCACATCATCAGCCATAGGACGTCCACTGCTAGACATAGGCCTCCACCTGGGGGGGTTTTTCCAGTACTCGCCACGCTTGGCAGGCGGGTTGGCGAGCGCAGTTAGATGTGATTGATCAAGGAAGACGCTGCTGCCCATCTTCTGGATTACATCCCTTAGCCGACTCTTACGGCAACCACGGGTAGAGAGGGTGGGGTACTATTCTTACGCCGGCACCACCACGGCATGGCAGTATACCATATATGTATACTTGAAATGCCAAATACGTTTAGAATGTATGAAAGAAAAAAGGTACATAGTTGTATGAAAGAATTAAAAGTAGTGTACATCGCAGTAAGTTGGGTGCGGACCACTTCTCATTGTAAAAAGGGTAAGGCCATAATCCACCCTGCTGGTCAAGTGCAGGTTGGCAGACTACACACATCTTCGAGTTTTTTTTATGAACTCTCGTTTCTCGTAGGTTTCCTCACGATGTTTTCCTTCCGAAACTTCTATTATAAAGAGTAAAATCCGGTGAAGGAAAAATGGCAAGTTTTGGTTCTCTCGCTACAAATTAAAGACCAATAAAAAAAGTACGATAGCTAGCGCTAAACTTTCGCCTGTATAGGCACAAATTAATCTTCAACATCGATGAGTCACTGAATGAAGTGGACGAGTTAAAAACAAAAGGCAACCGAACGGCGCCGGCGCGAGGAATCAATGACCGACGTCCGGCCGCGGGTCGAATTGACGACGACGCCAATTGTGACATCGCTTCCTGCCTCAAGATACTACTCGTGACAAAAGAAAAGATGCAGCGAGATGCTGGAAAGTAATTAGTAGAAAGCTAGAACTTACATTACATTTATTTTAAAGTAAAGTTTTAAAGAAGGACGTAAAAAAGTAAAGAAAACAAATTATTGGTTATAATGTATGTTTTTATTTTTTCTATGAAATAAGAATTATACAAACCAGACGCTCTCCTGATGGTAAGAGATAACGTATGTTCATGACCATTGCAGCAATACACAGAACTTTGAGTAAGTCAAAGTCAAAGTCTAAGACATCGCTGCTTTGGCACTTTGAGACATTCGATTGTTGAGACTAATCTCAACAGCCCTATAATACAATATAGGATTATTAATTGAGGAACAACAGCAGCCCTACACTAGACTCAAGGCCCGTATTATGTCTTGCTTTTGAGAAAATAACCTTTAATTATGTTTATCACCGGATAACCGCGCAGAAAATATCATGAAATTAGTTTTTTTTTTAATTTACCTCGACGTTTTACAATGCCGTGGTCACGAGTTTGTGCGCGATTAAGACCCGATGTTAAAAATAATTATGTTATCAAGTCGCGAAAGTTTTCCAATTACAAAATAAACTTTATAAAAAAACATTACATTACACATTATACAAAGTATTGTTTAAACAGGGCTTAAATACATATTATTTAAAATTAACATTATAGAGAAAAGATCGACAACTGCTATTTAAGAACGTCTATCCATAGAGTAAAAACAAAAGTAAGTCAATAGCTAAAAACTAAAAGGCACTGTGCACTGTGGATTCCGGTGGACTGACAAAATTCGTTGTCCACTATTATGATTTGATTTATTTTAATTTTCATGTATATTGCTGACATCCACTGGACGTTAAAATTTCAATGATTTGGGCGTTTTGAAAACTACATCAATCGCGTTTGCTTTTAACTTAATCCAAAATGATAAGAGTCGCGTGCTGATTTCTTGATGTTGAAATTTAACAAGGATTTATTATTTGACACTGTAATTTAACTCCTAAAACTGTATAACAAAGTTTACAGTAAAATTACTTTAAATAACATGCTTCAATAGCTACGAATTTAAAAGTAAGTTTATATACGTTTTAGTCTCGTGTTTGTTATAAAAAACCTTATATTTCTTATTCTTATTCGGAATGGGGGCGTCACTGACGTCCCGCTTGGGGTGTATTGTGTATTTTTCCCCTGCCAGCATTCACCCAAGCCAACACAGCTACTAGAAGTATCGGAGCAATGCTTTGGGCTGCTGGCATAGTAGCTTAGTGGGTGAGATGGAAATGTTAATAATGATGAAAGGCAGTCAGAACTTCGTAGTGACATGTATTGATCATTGATTTCACATGAAAAAAAAAATTAAAAATATATACATAAAAACTTTTGACATCTGTTTTCTATTTATACTGCTGTACGATGTGTTTTGTATTTATATTACTTTGTGATTAATTAAATTATTATTATAAATTAAATTTATATTGTTAGTGCTGGCTTGTCACATGGCTTAGCATTGGTGTATAAAAAAAAACTCTCTAATCGATTAATTATTCAACTCAAAACAATAAATATTAAAATGTATGGCAGGACGTGAATCTACAAAAACTTTCCTTCGTCAAGTATTGCTCAATGTCATCCATTTTTATCGTTTGTATTATCACCAAATATCTTGTAACAACGGCAGTGATTACATTAATACATGTGTTTTGATAATGTTTATCTATAATCTGGTGTACCAGGTTTTGTGTGAAATAGGTGCGCGGTGAAGTCAAGTGATTATTTATAATGTTTGTTGAAATCCGTATTTTTTATCGACGATTAGTCTAACGGTCGGTTTCAATGAGCGATCTTAATCCGTTATTGCCGAACTTAGATTGAAATTTCAATGTAATTTTTGCTTAAAGCATTTCAATAACCTATCCACAGATAGGGGCATCAATCAAAAGTGCAATCTATTTGTCAGAGGACGCCTGTTGTGACCACTTTTCGGGTCGTCTTTTGTTCGAAAATGAGTTAAAATCTATCAAAAGTCATCGATGTTTGCTATCTGTTGTTATTGGGATGCAGATAAGAGATCGATCTTGCAACGCAAGCGCTTATTACTTGGCGACATATGTATAATAGCGACTCTAATTACTAAATTTAGATGCATTTTTAACTATTGCTATCCAGTTTTGCGTTATTCTTACCTACTTGGATGAATTCGAATGTTTTTATTTTAAGAGCACTTTTTTTTAATGGTCGACAGGCTAAGTGTTCGACCACAGCTCACTTGATGATAAGTGACGGTGTGGTCGGATATGGTAAACACACCTACTCTGGTATGGAACTGACTCTCAAGTGAGACTGTCGGAACACACCGTTAGGTGCTTGGCGATGGTAGTAGAGTTAGGTGGTAGCTAGACAGTCAAGTAATAGAAAGTACCCTGCCATCACGTTATGTTTTCCTTTACCGGTAGCTCAAGCTCATTGTTGGGGTTTGAACCTACGTGTTCTACCTGAGAACCGACCACGCTAACCACTGGGCTATCATCGCTACAAACGCTACGTTATTTTGAAATTGCGTTTTCTAAGTATGGTTTCGTGGCTCCCATAGCTCCGGCTACACTCGTATACTTGCAAGTAATGAGTCACATAGTAATTGTTATAACGTGCCTGTAAAATGAGGAAGTGGCTTACTAACGATTTAATTATTGAATGAATTGTTCTATGATGCTGGCATTGGAATTTAAGGTGATTAATTTTGAGCGTCTACGGCCCACAGCTTACTTCTATTAAGTAAGGATGACTGTGGTTGACTCATATTATTCGAAATTAGTAGGATTTCGGTTGAAATCCCAGTATTCGATTACTGATTATTTGGTTTGAAGGGCAACAAGGTGAACGTCTACTTGATGGTAAATAGCCTCTGCCATTTCATGTTAAGAGCGGACACGATGTTTTTGCAATTTTTTACATTGTTATAACGTCAATTTAAATAAATTAAAATACTTCGTCTGATGAAGTCTCAATCACATTTATGTATTTCAACACATACATATATCGAAAATGTCATCGTAATGTCGAAGGGAAATATTCTTATAATACGAACTCACTAACGATATTTTCTGCAAATCATTATTGCTAGTGTTTTAAAAATAATAAACATGATAATTCTTGTTCGCAGGGCTTTCTGCAAGCGAAGCTCTCCGCAATGGCTTGTGTCAATCGCTGTGGGGCGCCACTGCCAATCGACCGGAGCCTCGAGTGGTGTCCCCGACGCCAGTACATCGCCAAGATCATTATACTGTCAAAGGTAGGACTTACAAAAAAAATAAGCTCAAATGTAATACTTAGATATGGGCATTGCTTTTGCCAGGGCCGGTTCCAGGGGCCTGCCTAAATAATCAACCAATTGCCATTTTATCAAAAAACTGTTTTCAATAATGTGTACTAGCTAGGTACGCGGCTTAGGAAAAAAAGAGGACAATCAAATAGTTTTTGTATTTAGTATGCCTTAGACACATAAATAGAAACTCAGAGACATTATCGCTAAATACGAGTATATCAATAGGTTATGTGTAGTTACATTTGATACATTGATTATAAAGCAATATTTTTGCATTTTTGCGCCGCAAATTCCTTTATTTGTTCATCACATTGTAAATCCTTTGATAAATCACAATTAGCGGAAAGAACTGATAAATGATTTAATCGATAGTTTGTCATTGTTGTCCTACATTTGTTTTCTATATACAAGATCCTGGAGAAAGAGCGCTCCGCTTCACAGGTAGTGGCAAAGTTAAAAACATTTTCAGATATTATAATAATTAGGGAAAACATCAACAAGTTTCTTTTCATAAATTAGCATCTGAATTTCACTGCATTTTATTTTCAATGGCAATATCGATTAAAAACAATTCTAAACAAGTATAATTTTTAACAAAAAAAACCGACTTCAACCAGGAAACTAAAAAGTAAACGGTTCCCCTCAATTTCTCTGGGATACCATCATCCTGGTTTCCTTATCATGGTACCACCCTAGGGATATCTCCTTTCCAGCAAAAACATTATCATTAAAATCGGTTCATAAACGACGAAGTTATCAGCGAACAATCGTCAAATTTGAAGTCGCTTAAAAAATAAGAGCTTAAAACCTTTTTATATCCAACGAGTATTTCAAAGAATTTTCCACGAACCACTCAAGCATTTCCGCAACAGAAATAGAAAATTATCTGTGACGTCAAGACCTTTCTTGTCAAAGATTCGTGACGTAGTTGATGCAGATTTAGATAGAAAGTTCTATCGCAAATCCTATTGTCTCTTAAGAATTTAAGGATTTAACACAATATCTTGAATTGAATAATCGCATCGCACTTACAAGTAATCTGGCTTGAAAGACATGCGTGTTGTATCTCAAGATATCAGATCAAACCAGATTTCTCGTGTTTATGTTAAAGCCGGCAAACTTTGTCAAAAATATATTATACATGTATTTCCCGCATAAAAGTTGGTATCTACCGATTGTTATCCGCCATACCACCTTTAGCTTTTTATGTCACCGCCATCGCTAACCTCTATAAAACCGAAAATATTGACGTACCACAAAGACCTATTGCACTGATAATAATATAATTAATACCGTAAAAATTTGCATGTTTGTTTGCCTAAACAAATAATAAATTTGAACCAAAAATTTGTTGTAATGATTTTGTTTAAATAGACAGGCTTGTCATCGCCGTCCTTATCCTTTTACTAGGTGGCAGATCTTAGCGAGGTCGTCTAGGTAATAGATACCAAACAGTATCAGATACTTTTCTGCCAAGTAGTATGATGTTAACATTAGTGTCTTAAGACTTGGGGGAACTAAAAGTATGAAGTGTTTTTATATCGCCTGCTTTGTACCAAAAAGACATTTGATAAGCTAGATAGAATATGTTCGACCAAAGAATATCTGATATGCGGTGATGAAGTGTTCGAAAGTGCTGAGCAGTAAACACTAGCCTGGGCTGGCATCAGGATCTTAAGTAAGGCTGCCTGCACGCAGTCAGGTGCTTGGCAGCAGATTTTAAACTTAAATTCGGTAGCTAGCCAGCCACATACCAGAGAATACCAGTTTTCAATTTCGCGTGGTGGTTGTGGGTTACTTTCTAGTACTTGTTTTGCTGGCTGCCACCTTCAACTTGAAAATCTGTCGCCAAACACCTAACAGTGTGTTCCGGCTGTCTCAGTTGAGAACCAGTTCCATTCCAGGCTTAGTGTGTTTACCATATTCGAACGCACCGTCACTTAACGTCAGGTGAGCTGTGGTCACACACTTAGCCTGTCAACCATAAAAAAATACCTACCATCATGGTTTTGCTCTTTTTTTATGTGAAAGTAATGATAAAATAAAAGAAAGAATTTTATTTTATTTTAATGAGACGAATGAGACGCTCACCTGATGGTAAGAGATAACACTTGCCCATGACCATTGCAAAGTCCAGGGCATCGCTGCTTTGGCGCTCATTACTTTGAGACTTTCCATGGTCAGTCGCAACAGTCCTGTAATTTCGCTAGCCACAGTACCCTTCAAACCGAAACACAGTAATGTATACACAATACTGCTTGGCGGTAGAATATCTGGTACCGCGGCGGTACCTACCTACTACGATAATTTCTTTCATCAGCAACTCTTCATTGCACATATCGCAAAGATTTAATTTATTGGTCCTAAATTAAAAGTAACCAAAGTTATAGTTGGAGTATAAACAAAAACAAAACACATAAGACAACTGACTGAAAACAAAAAGCGGAAGATTTAGGCTAGGTGGTGTGTATTAGGAGAGGCCTATATCAAGCAGTGGACTAAAGTGGCCTGATGATGTTGATGAATCCTGCAATGGTAAAATATAAAATGCTGGTAAAACCACAGGCTGCTACTAGTTTTTAATAACGTTTTTCCAATAACACCCGTTTCCAAATCCCACGGCTTCAGATTTCGGGGTGACATATATCTTATCGCTCGCTGTCAGCCGTATCACGAGCGAAATTACGCTTGTTTTATAACTCTGATTTGCTGGCGGCAACTATAAAGGTGCATATATCCAGATAGGTAGATAGGTTATCGGCATTATCGGCTATCTACAGTTTAAACGTTTGACGTTATGATGGTTGTAATTTTTCGTGTCGAACACAAATTTTGTTGATAAGGATTAGGGTTGATACTAAAGCCTTCAAAATTATTAATCGTAGTAACTGGCAAAAAGCTTTTTTATAATCAGCCATGTGTATATCAATATCTTTCATCAGTCCATTATTAACACACGCACACATCACATCATCAGCCATAGAACGACCACTGCTGGACATAGGCCTCCTCCTGGGAGGGTTTTGCCAATACTCGCCACGCTTGGCAGGCGGGTTGGCGAACGCAGTTAAGTGTGATTGTTCAAGGAAGACGCTGCTGCCCATCTTCCGAATTACATCCCTTAGCCGACTCTTATGTCAACCACGGGTAGAGAGGGTGGGGTACAATTCTTACGCCGGCACCACCACGGCACACTCCTATTAACACACCGTCTTTTTAATCCTTTCCATCCTAAGGTTGCCTGGAAGAGATCGCTTTTAGCGATGAGGGCGCCAGTTGTTACACCTTTATTTTTTTTCAACTGTAGATAGACTTGCGATTTACTTCCATCTCGCCTGATGTTAAGTGAAGATGCGGTCTATGGTGGAGCACGCTCGCCTAGAAGAAGACGATTCACTCGCGCCTTGAAGGCACCCTGATTGTGATATAGAGCACGCTTTCCACAGTTCTCACCAAGATGAACTTAGTGACTATATTTTTTATGTTAATTTGATGAGTCGAACGAGACGTTTTCCCGATGGGAAGAAACCATGACCATGACCATTGCAGCGATACACAGAACTTTGAATAACAAAATAAAACATCGCTGCATTGGTGCTAGGTTTTTATATCAAAACGGAACATATCATCTTGTACATCACTGTAAAGATGCTGGTAGAGAAAAGTTAAATAGTATCGAATTTAACTGTTTTCATAGAGATCCCATCTTTACTAGGATGGTATACGACCTAACTACCTAGAAGTTATATGTAGTTAGGTAATTTTATGAATATATACACAGATACTTGTACCAAAAATGATTTCGTAATTTTTTCTTAAAATCACACAGAAATCATAAATTCAAAACAAAACACGACCGAGCGCCAAAGTGTCAACCCTCCAGCGGCGTGGTCCGTTTCCCGGAGCCCGGTAAATCCGATTTGGACATGTGTACCCATGTAGGCAAACATTAGTTACGAGATAACGTTTTGTGCCGTCTGTTTGGAATGTATGGATTGTATACTTTCTACGAAAACTTTATCAACTTGAATCTAAAGAAGGAAAAAAAAATTTTTGTTAATGTATCCTGATCTATACGACTACGTTTTTTTTTTCTATTGAGTTATTTTTTATGGTTGACAAGCTAAGTGTTTGACTACAAATTGAATCAAATCAAAATCAGTTTATTTGTAAGAATATTGTCTTAAATATATAAATATAAAAAAGATATAACTATT
This sequence comes from Biston stratarius, assembly GCA_950106695.1. NCBI lineage: Eukaryota > Metazoa > Arthropoda > Insecta > Lepidoptera > Geometridae > Biston > Biston stratarius. The sequence goes on along the minus strand of OX467115.1, from coordinate 23,311,620 downwards.
TTATAGTCATAATGAGCTACGTTTTTGCGAGTAAAATGTAGTCCTTGTTAAAGTAGTATATAAACTTTATGCATCCCAAATTTCATCTAAATCCGTCCAGCCAGTCCACGTGAAGAAGTAACAAACAGACAAACTTTCGCATTTGTAAATAAAAATAAAAAATAAATAAAATCATTATGATTACACAGCTACTTTTACTGGGAGAACAATTCTGGACTCCTGAAAAAAAAAACAGCTGTTTCGTAGAGATAATTTCTTGACCTCTAACCAAATGTATGGAAATTGTTTCGAATTTTCAAAGTTTTTTAGTTGTTCATAATTACTAGTACGGTGATCCCCGTACGGCAAAGTAGGTACACCCCAAACTCATCCCTGGATAATATTAGTGTCTATATTTTACATCACAACAATGTAATAAGTTCTACGTAACATTTTATATTCAAAAGCCCTCAAAACCTTTGCGTGTTCAAAGAACTAACAGCCAAACATCCAACCCTTAGTGCAACTTTAAACCACTGTGACTATAACCACGATCAATCACAAGACAATGCCCATGCTCGGCCACTGTGTCAATATTTGCATCGCCACACGACATTTCTGTTTGCTCTATTATTCATGATTGTTTGACAAACCCAAGGGTAGCTCGGTGGTCAAGTCATTCGATAACCTTGCGTGACTTTTGGCCATGTCGACGTCAGTTGTCAAATTGAAATTTACACAGTCGAGCTTATAAAACGGTGTGCCAATAATTGTGTCTGGGGTGGGGTATCTGCTAATATGACGCATTTATGTCCATGCAACAAATTTTTATGATCGCCGACTATAATTTTGATTTGGAACTTATATATCATTTGGTTATTTGACTTAGCTGACTCAAATATGTCAGCGTGGTGGACACGGTCTTACCTTTTTCATCATGACTAAAAAGACCCGCGTCCAACAGGGAGTTTCTAGGAACAGGGCTGATCTAAAATTTAGTTCTTAATCATTCTGGAATTAACAGTAGCTAAAGAAATAGTTACATTTATTACCTAATTAATGAGTACTTACATTTTTCAACTCTGTTAGGTTTTGAAACTCCTTGTTATAATCTCCCAAGAGTTAAATCTAGATATCTTCAAGTCAAGAGTACCTAAACAAGTTCCGTCTAGGTTATCGTGTTCTATTCTGAACCTCACTTTTATTAGTGCTTAGACAGATGCAAGTTATGTGTATTTTTTTATTGTGAAATAAGCTTGCGTTTGACATCCATCTCGCCTAATGTTAAGCAAAAATGCGGTCTACGATAAAGCACGTTTGCCTAGAAGAAACTGATTCCGAACTGGGTAGCGCATTATGTATCAAGAATGAAAGCTTTTATGTATGTTTATCATCTGTTAATCATCACATGACCTCCAAGATAAACATAATGTTAAACAATGTGACTATTCCCAAATTTTACCTAATCCGAAGTTGTAAAGTGAAAAGAATGCAAAGAACAATAAAAATTCGCATGTCACTGATAAGAAACTGACTATGGCTATTTATAGTAAGCTACAGCTAGCTAAGCTTAGTAACCTCAATCACATATGAGAGACAATTAAAGAATAAACCTTGGCTCGCCCCATAATCACAAATCTAGTTTGTTGACTGGCAATTATCAAGCGACCATTTAATCTCAAAGACGCCGCTTGAGACGTTTCGTCAGTGAATAAACACGGGCAAATTACACATACGAGTACATACATATACAAGCATCTACATTTGCATTGTGGTATTAAAATTCAAGATTCAACCTTGAGACTACTCTATAAGGGTGATTTTAACCAGATTTAGGCGTGTTTAAAGCGGTTGACGACACAAACATGAAGCATGCTATTGTTACAGCAAATAATTCGTGGAAATGGAAACATTGAGAGTAATCGGGACGCATAAAAGCACCGCTTTGATAGCGTAGGTTCACCATGACCCCAAGATAACTTTAAATAGTAAATTAGAATCATTAAGACCCCGATTAAAAAGAATTCAATATAGTACGAAAAACAATTCCATAACGATAAAGTTTGACCCAAAAATTTTAATATTCGTTGCATTAGAAATCTTTAAGATTTTACACCAGTGTGTGAGATTTTTTGTTAATGGACAAGGGAACAAAAAAAGGGAATTTGTCTATAGACATCTGGATGTATAAGAGCGCAGTTAGGTTATGCATACTTATAATTTTGATTTTGTAATATGAAAAATTTTAACATTTCTCTTCATATTCGGAGTGTCATAGGTTACATTTTGACGGTGAGTTTTTGTTTCTTTTGTGATAAACTTACTTGTTTAATCGATTATTTTCATGTAATATAAATTTCTGTTGCAAAATATTTGCTCTAGCATGATAACGTCATATCATAAACTATGCGTACGTGTTAATTCAGATCATCACCGCCAGTCCAAAATTTCAATTTGATAGATAAGCTATAGCTGATTTATCCCGCTATCTACACCGGCATCGATAAGCAATATGTGCAATATCTATAGATTACATAATTTATGACTACATCGTGTTTTATTTTTTGGGAATACCGCAATATCCCATAGATTTTGATAAGACTTGCAAATAGAAATATTATGAGAAATGTATAAATATGCAGAATATCTTCGAGCATAACTGTGTAAATGTTGGGTTTTATACTATAGCCAATCATTGTACAGCAAAGTACTAATGAGTTAAATACAGTAGATTATGTTGAAGGTATCCAATGTTTCGTCAATGTGTTTGATGATCAAGGTAACTCAAGTTATAAATGTTGTATGTTTTTATTTTTTTGGTATAATTTTTGAGTTGACTCATCGTTTCTGTTCTAACATAAACGGCACGTTGTATTTTGATTGTAGGTACTTTGTTTTGTAAAACCTCAATCTTTGGGCAAATGAATAAATAAAAAAAAAAAAAAAACCTAAATAAATAAATTATAAACTTTAATACTCAAACATAAAGTTTAATTACGATTGCAAAATATTTGAAGTCTTTCTGTCATCGGGGAAAGGTAAGCATTTTAAATGTCGCTTGAAAATAAATAATCAGTAAGTACCTACAAAAATATTTATTCTAAGATGAAACTTAAAATCTAAGCAATAAGGTTAAAAACATTTTGTTGACAATTTCATGCTAACTTTATTTTGTTACACACATATTGGCTATGATTGGACCATATTAATTTGAAATAAGACCACAAAGGTATCTGTGCTCTTAAATTTCGGGCCGTTTTTGAAGCGCTTATCAGGAATCTAGGGTTATTATTGATCGAAGCAGTATCCCCCATCCTTGGGTGCCTCACGATAACGCTTATCAACGTGACGTGTAACAAAACTTCCCAAATGAAGAGCGAGGTGTGGTCACCCTAAGCCCTTGATATGACTTGAAATTTCTCTGATCATGCCGCAATAAGCCCAGATTTATCATTGATATCAGAAAGAATGGCATTTTTTAAGCCTTAACCACTTGAAATATATGACGTAATTTTAAAGACTACGTTGTATTCTATAAAATAAAGCGTAGTACTTCTAAGTTTCACAAAACTTGCCTTCAAAAGCTTATCAAATTGATGAATTAATATTAGTTGTGCTTTGTGGTTTCAGGAACCGTAAACCTTTGCGTATCAGATATTCTACCACCAAGCAGTAGTATGTAAACATTACTGTATGCTAATTGGAAAGGTTCTGCAGCTAGCGAAAGTACACGGCAATTTAGAATAACCATCGAATGTTCCAAACTAATGAGCGCTAAATCAGCGATGCTCTGGGTTTTATTTGCAAGATTAGTGTATCGCTGCAACGGAAATAAGCTGGCTTAATCTCTAACCATCAGGAGATGTTCCGATCGTCTCATTAACTATGACATTTGACATGAAAAAAAAACTTTCCGAGAAAAAAACTTCCAGATTCCAGCTTTCAAAAGTAGCATAGTTTGTTATTCGAAGGACCAACTAATCAATTAACACATTATTTCAAATTTCTGATATTAATAAAAATATAAGCTGGTACTTATGAGCACGAACGAAATCAATATTACCGCGTAAAAGAAAAACATAGTTGTAGAGATACAATAAATAAACATAAGGATAAGTAATCGCCGAAACGTTAAAAAAAATTAATATAATCGACTTTGAAGGTCTTCGAATTACAAATATGATTAATTTAATCCACAGTGAAACAGATTAGAAGAAACTAAATCCTGTGTGATTAAACCCGAGGTTTTGCGATAAAGTAATGATTTTTTTTTTTCAATTCAGAAAGCAATAATTGTGATGTCTTCAACGTCGTAGGGTTAAGACGCGTATCCAAAATCAACAGCCAATCACAGCTCATTATTTTTTGTGTGCGGAACCAATACCAGCACACATATAGAAATGTTTATTTCGGATGGTAGTTCGTCATTTACAATCGTAGATTTGGTTAATCTGTATAGATAAGTAGGATTAAAAACCTATTATAGCTATTGATAAAAGGTATTAAAGCGGAATGATAACATTTGATTTATACATATTTTTGCGATTACATGTCGGTGTGAAGAGGAATTAATTAGTGTTGTTGCCGAAATGTTTATAACAGGTATTTATTACTCTTGCCGTGTTTTATATTTTAACAATAAGTTTGATAGAAACTGAAACCCTAAGCACCATGGACACTGATCCTGCACTGATCTTCTCTGGAAGAAATCGCTCTTGGCAATAAGGCCGCCATTCTAAACTATTTATTTATTATTCTATGTTGTATTTGTTTTGCTATTTTCTTTATCTTTTTTTTAAGTTTTTGTATATTGTTATATTGCTTTCCTTCATCGGGAGCTCAAGCTCATTGTTGTAATTTGAACCCACAACCTCGTGTAACCGATCATCACACCAACATTTGATCCGACCGCGCTTACCACTGAGCTATCATCGCTTCAAACACTTACGCATATGTACATGTTTACCTACTTATAATCTCCAAATCAATTTCTTATCAATCGACGGGCTTAATGTCAGTGCAAAGTACAACTGCCTTCCATGAATTTGAGTAGCTAATTCATTCACAATATTTTGGTACCTTCATGTTTTTTTTTTATTTTATGTAAAATTGTCGAGACGAACGTTACGCTCTCCTGACAGTAAGAGATAACGCATGTCCATGACCATTGCAGGAATACACAGAACTTTAAATAGCAAAACAAAGTCCAGGGCATCGCTGCTTTGGCGCTTATTACTTTAAGACTTTTTTTAGTAAGAAATAGGGTTACGTTTGACCGTTATGTCACCTGATGTTAAGTGATGATGCGGTCTAAGATGGACCAAGCTTGCCTAGAAAATACCGATTCACTCTCGATGTGAAGACACCCAGATTATATCCATCGGGGAACACCCACTCAGGCAGCGCATTCCACTGTCTAGCAGTCCGCACAATGAACGTGGAATCAAATCGACTTTCGAACTTTCAATGGTTAATCTCAACAACTTAACGTAACTTCACTGGCTGCAGTACTGTTCACACCGGAGAACAGTTTACACACTACTGCTTTATATCGGCAGAATATCTGGTACTGCCGTGGTACCTACCAAGACGACTTCCTGCCAATGACGATTAACAAATTCCTTAAACAAAACAAACCATACAAACAAACAATAATTTTTAACAAAAAAAACCGACTTCATACAGGAAACCAAAAAAGTAAAAGGTTCCCTCGATTTCTCGGGGATGCCATCATCTGGTTCTGGTTTCCTTATCATGGTACCACCATTAGGATATCTCCTTTCAAACAAGAAAAAAATCATCAAAATCGGTTCATAAACCACGAAGCTATCCGCGAACACTCCCTTTTTGAAGTCGTTTAAAAAACGTTTTAAACGAGTTTACAAAACGTAAGACTGCGTTTTTTCTTAGCCGAACAGTGCATTAGCATCATTATCCGGCCATTGTGGGCCTAATGCAATTTTAATTATGAGAGGTGCGCCTCAAATTGCACTGCGCATGCAGACTGTTATTTTTCTGAGGCTTTTAACAAATTAAAAACATGGCCAGTGTCGTGCTATAGTCGGTGGGTAGACTTTCTAGGCGTCTACTTATGGCTTTTATTACCTGGTGGTAGATCTCCTTAGCAAGATATCGTCTGTGTAAGCACCTTCTCAGTACCAGGTATCTAGTCGAAGTGGTAAACACACCTGAAATGGAACTGACTCTCAAATAAGGCTACCGGAATACACCGTTAGGTGCTTGGCGCCAGATTTGCAACTTTGAGGTTTTTTTTTAATAGCTGACAGGCTTGGTGTTTTACCACAACTCACCTGATGTTAAGTGACAGTGTGGTCGAAGATGGTAAAGCACACCTAGCCTGGACTGGAACTGGCTCTCAAGTGAGGCTGCCGCAACACACCGTGAGATGCTTGGCGGCAGATTTTCAACTTGAGGGTGGTAGCTAGCCAGCCGAGTACTAGAAAGTACTCTACCACCACGCTATGGTTTCCTCACGATGTTTTCCTTCGCCGACATCTCAAGCTCATTGTTGGGGTTTGAACCCACGCCCTTCGGTATGTGAACCGACCACGCTAACCACTGAGCTATCATCGCTATGAGGATTGATTATTTATTTATCTTTTTTATAATTATATAGTATTTGTTGTATGCATATAATTAAGTAGCTTTTTCGCACAGCGAGTTATGGAAAGGGCTGTGCTCGGCATTTCTCTGAGGGATCGTATCCGGAACGAAGTAATTCGCCAGAGAACTAAAGTCACAGACATAGCTCAGCGTGTTAGTAAGCTGAAGTGGCAATGGGCTGGACATATCTGTCGCAGATCCTATAACCGCTGGGGTAGACGTGTTCTAGAGTGGAGACCGCGAACTGGCAAATAGTGTAGGACGCTCTGAGACTCGATGGAGTGACGATATACGTAGGACAGCCAGCGGTGGATGGAAAGAGAGGCCTATGTCCGGCAGTGGACTTCGATAGGCTGATGATGATGTTTATTTTTTAGCTTCTTTTAATGTGTGTTTATTTTACTTTATTTTCGATAATTGACTGTTTTATACCACTGACGATACTAGCTGAGTTATCAGATCCGTCCACCCGAAGGTTGCCTGAAAGAAATCGCTTTATTACTTCCCTGGAGATCTGGTTGCATTTAAGATATTTACTAAAAATATGTATTATTCGCATAGTTGCAAGCATTGACTGTATACATTCAGTATGTTTTAGTTTTCGTTGATAAATTCAGTCAACTAATCTATTTTAAAACTAGCTCGGTAATTACATTACTGATAAAAGATTTTTATCAAACCGTATTGATGTAATTACAACAAATAAATCATGTCCTCGCAATCAGCGATTAACAAAATAAATCTATGGTTTTTTATCATCTTCAAAGGTGACTTTACACGGCTTAACAGTTTCGAGAATTTTTCCATTTACAATCTACATCATTATCTTATAAATGAATTTGACAGTCCTGTTGGCTCATTGGTAGTATATCTGCTTTAAGAGCTGAAAGGCGTGGGATCGATTCTTACGCAGGACAAATATTTTGTGGTATAAACAAATCTCTGTTCTGTGTGTAGGTGTTCTGTATCTGTATGGCCAAGACGACCCAAGCGAAGCGCAAGGGCACTACCTACCTTTTCTTGAAGAGCTTCGTCGTTTTTTGAACCCTCATAACTTGGGTTTAGATTATACCAAATAAACAAAATTCTCAGGATATGATGTGAATAGTAGATTTATTAAACATGTAAAGTTTCAATTGCATAGCTTGTATACTTTAGATTTTAGTGATATCTAAAAAAGCCCCCGATTTCGTCAATCTCTGACTCAATCACTGATGATCATCAAAATTCTTAGAGTACTTCCTGAAGTCCTAGAAAGCTTAAATTTGGAATGTAAGCTAGTATTAGAACACAAACAACAAAAAAATATATAAAACTTGGAACTTTTAACTACTACTACTACTACTACTACTTTAAAATACTTGTACAAAAAAAAGTAATGTATGTTTTCTATCAGTTATCTGACTTCCATAGCCCAAACTTTGCTTAGTTTGGGGTCAGATAGCGCTGTGTGCGATCCTACGATATTTATTTATTTTTATTATTAATTGAAAATAAAGAAATGTAAAAAAAGTCAATGACTTAGTTAAAAATAATGCAAAGTCACGTCTCCATCGTTAATCAAGATTTCTAATAAAATCTTCAATTATATTATACGGGGAGCGTGACAAATAATTCACGTTTTAATATGATGGGGTATTATTGACCAATGCACGGTTTCTGGAGGGTTGATCCAGCATTTTAAGTTTTGAGTTTGAGTACAGCATTCAAACTAATTTTAAACGTAAGTTTACTCCAGTGGGCTATTTCTCAATCATCATCATCACTAATATTCGATCTTTAGCTTTTTGCTTCATGCCACTAGTAACTGCCATTTCACAGTGAGATTTTTTTTGTAGAATAATATAAATCAAGTTTTTCATATTGTCCCGTAAAAACAGAAATAAACAAACATACTATAACATTTTTGTAAGTAAGCATTTAAGTTTTTTTTTAGAGAATTTGTTTTGTTTGTTCTGTCTGGGTGTTCTGTATGTATTATAAGTATGCGTTTAAGTAAAAATGTGCAAGTATTCCATCAGTTATCTGGTTCTCATAGTACAAGCTTTACTTAGTTTGGGAGTAGATGGCGCTGTGGAAAATGTCCTAAAATATTTATTTATTTAATTGACAATTGTTTTTTTTTAAGTTTTTATTTCTCGTAGCTTCAGTTTTATTTATGAATAAAATGGTTACACATAATTGAGCAAAAATAGCCTGAATCTGTCCTTGATATTTTATTCTAAAGTATTTAATTTATTTTAATATATTACTCATAGATACAGCATATGATATTACAACAATTATGATAAAAACACTTTTCACAGTCACCAAAAAAATTATATTATTGACCTATATTTCCTTTAGAATTAGATACATCCTAAATCAAAATTATATTATCTAATCTCAATATAGCTTAATATCTTTCTTTACAATTCACTCCCAATTTTGGAGGGCTGTATTCAATATTTTGCACTGCCATAAATTCAAGCATACTGTCTGAACGGAACAATGAATCTAAATAACCATTAATATGTAATAAATACTATGGGGTAATAAAACCGTGTCGCGGAGGGGACAAACAAACAAGTGCACCGAAGTAACCCTTAAACACTCACCATTGTTCGAAGAGGCCCGGGCGTGAAATGCGTGCGCTATGTTCCCTCGTTCAGATCGTTGTTCGGGTCCCCAAAGTCATTCCCGAATTCATCCGAAGTTTTCCGATTGGTTCCGCTCCAAATGCCGACAGCTGCTGCTTTTCAGATATAGGGGTCGCTCTTCATTAGTGGAACTTGTCTCGGCTGGAGATGGATGTTTGTTTTTGGACAGCGTGAGTTCTCACTGATGGTTCTTTGATGATGTATGAATTTTATTCAACGGGCAAATTCAACTGACCAAAAATTGTTTTGGCTATATGTAGGTATTAAGTATGTATAATTATTTTGCTCAGAGTACTCTATATTATGTTTGTTAACTTTTACTATTGACACAACTCTGTATCGTGAAAAAAAATCAGCTGTTGTTTATTAAAAAAATCTTGATATGGAGCAGCAGATTTTTTTTTTTCAAATCCGGTGTAATATCTTTATTAAAATGTTAATAATGAATAGAGTAAAGACCAAACGTACTGCAAGCTCTGCATTTAACATACTCTGTATATTATCTCCTCTAGTCAAGGACTTGACAGATTTCAATGTGTTTTGCTGTTATGTTTGTTTTTCTTAATTTATTTATTTTGCTTCATCTGAGGATGGCAAAGCAAAATATTTAGCTGAATGCCCAGTATTTCCTACCCCATGCGGTAACGCTCGGTCTTTAGCCTCGCATATGCTTATATAAATCTCATTCGAAGTATTACAAACATTTAAAAAAGAATCAGCGGAACCAGGTCAGCTGTTGTCAAATTATGAACTTGCCAATTAATATCATAAGCTTTTTATTTATCTAGACAATGAAAAACAATGAAATGTATCATACGTTAGAATTTTCAAACGATTTTAAATCCACAGTACTAATGTTTTAATTTAACTCAAATCATACTTAATGTGACCCTTTTACCATATCTTAAAATTTTAATTGATTTGCAATTTCGACAAGCAATTAAGTGCCAGATAAGCATACTCTGAATAAACCTTATTGAAATGTTAACCGAACAATAAACAAATAACTCGATTTTTCAATTCATTCAAACAAGCAAATTCGTATCACTATACCAAAATCAAATTCACCATCAAACAATTCCAAGCAGCAACAATACATCAAGCGGCAAACTAAACAAAACTGTACAATGCTCGCGTTAGTTGCGTTTAGTCGCGCCCCGGATTACCGAATTGTAAAAAAGATTGAGGGGTCTTTTCGGCCCAGCGCCAGCGAGACGTGTTAATTACTGGGGCTGGGCGCGGAGGGTTGAAGTCAATTTGCTGTAGCGACATGATACGGCCCATTTCGTCTAGCGACAAGTGCAGCACCTGTGCAGTTTCAGAGTAGGTCTCATAAACAATTGCAATCGTGATCGGGATCGGGATGCATCCATAATTTCGTAGTAGCTTTTGTGAGCAAACAAATGGGGTGTTTTGGGACAATGAAAATAATGCTAGGATTATTTTGTTTGGACGCGAAGTTGTTTGAATGAGATGAAGAATAACTCAAACATGGTCTACCAATATTGACCTACTAATGATGGTTGTGGTGGATTATTACATTTTTTAACATTTATTTATATGTATGACCTTAAAGAATTAACTATTAAAACGATTTATAACTTCTTAGTGTTAAATCGTAACGCTGTTCGGATGTCGGGTCCATCGCGTGGCAAAGACAAGAATCCGCACAGCGTTTAGGACTTGCGACCCAGAACTAGGTGTAAAGGCCCCTTAAGATATGTATCAATGCTCACTTTCACTGCCCGTGCTCTCTTACAAGTTCTTCTTACAACAAGATATTAAACAAATTAATTTCTATGGATGCGAAGCAATATCTAAAATCAAGTTATTTCTTTGCAGAGGAAATCAAGTTTGGCATCAATCGTCTAGTAGGAGATAAGACAGACGAAGAAGAAGATGACCACCATGAAGCCAAACGCGAAGACATTTCCCCTGCTTCACGATGTGGTAGCCCTTGCTGGGACCCTTCCCCGCAATCTCCTAGATCAGTGCGCTCTAGCTCTCCGGAACTTGAAGTTGACTCTCCGCCATCATCACCCCGAAGACCACTCGATTCAACATCACCACCAAAAAGATCAGAAGCATTCTCAGTCAGCGCTTTACTAAGACCTGACGCCCCAAGAGTTCAACCACAAAGGCCGTTTCTTTTCCCCCCACTGCCTTTTTTAAGAGACGAGTTTTTAAGAGACGCTGGCAGTTTGGGTCTGCCGGGATGGGGTGGATATAGTAATTTATATCTTCACGCAGTTCAAGCAGCTGGCCCTGAATTCTTGAGACTGCGTACTGCTATTTTGGGAGCTCCTGGCCCGTTGTCTAGACCGTTACCTATTGGAGATGTGTACTCCTGTGTAAAGTGTGAAAAAATGTTCAGTACTCCTCATGGGTTGGAAGTCCATGCAAGAAGATCTCACAACGGCAAGAGGCCCTTTGCTTGCGAATTATGCAGTAAGACGTTTGGACACGAGATCAGTCTTAGCCAACATAGGTGAGTATTTTTTGACACAAAATTTCTTATTCTACGAACAGAAGTAAAATTTTTCCTTGTTAGATTTATCTACTCAATACAAGTAGGTAATATCATAAGATTGATTATCAGAACTTAAGGAATATCGCTTGAGCTACTTTTATCTCATCTCTAATCTACCTATATTTCTCTATATCATTGTTATTATTTGGAAATTCCAAAAAATAAACGATATTACATAAAATTCCCAGAGTCATAATCATTTGTAAAGTGAAAGTTGGGATGAGTTTTCTATTTAACCATGATATTTTGATATATTGAACAAAAAAATTCAGTTCGTAGAATTTACGGAAAGGTTATAATTCCGTATTCCTCGTATAGAAATACCTTAATTTTTAGTAGCTTAAGATTTTCCGATTTGAAAAGTATCCTATATGTTGATCTAGGTAATAAAGTTTCAACCAAATCCATTCAGCCGTTTTTGCGCGGTTGAGTAACAAACACACAAACTTTCACATTTATAATATTAGTAGATTTGTATCATGCAGTTTTAACCATAAATACAGCGACAATGGTAGATAAACTTTTTTATAAAAAGTTACGTAAGTAACCTTTAATTTATACCGATGCTAAAAGTAACGTCAAATTTTTATTTCTTTTGCTGCGAATGAGATACAAACAAGCACCCTTTCGTAATTTTGTTTCACATACAAATCCAAGTATGATTACTAACTGGCCAATTAGTAAGCGACGATGTAATTAAAAATGAAACTGGCTTAGAAGATTCCTATTCGCTTTGACCTTGAAATTATCTAGATGACGTGTTTTTTAATAATAATAATAATAGTCAGTATTATTAATGAGCGTTCTCACCCCACCCCCTTCCTCCAGGGCCGTGCACAGCGTGGAGAAGGTATTCGAATGCAAGCAATGCGGGAAGACATTCAAGCGGTCAAGCACTCTCTCCACCCACTTGCTCATCCACTCGGACACTCGTCCTTACCCGTGCCAGTATTGCGGCAAGCGCTTCCATCAGAAGTCAGATATGAAGAAGCATACTTATATACATACTGGTGAGTTACTTTTTTATCTTCTCTAAAAGAACTAATGCTTTTTGCTAAAACATATTTGCCTAATTTATTGTCTACAGTCTACACCAAAGATTACATAAATAAGAATAAATAAATTTTACTAATAGATGTAACAACTGGTGACCTTATCGCTCAAAGCGATCTCTTCCAGACAACTGTAGGACGGAAAAGATTAAAGTGTGTCAATAACGAGGACATATACGTTCATAAGCGAATACATAGATAATAGACAATATTTTATTTATGACATAAAACAAAATAAGTATATACAAAAAGAAAGAAAGAAATAAATTGTATATCAGAAACCGGCTTAAACTTAGCAAAATGCTGACATGACATGTATGCTATGTTATAGCATAAGTATAACATAAACATAATTTCAAATCCAATAACAATTTATTCTTATACTTTGATTAGCGAAATTTGAAATGAAAACGTTAGTGATTGATAGTAGACAACTTTTACGCCTTGCGGAAGAAATGTTTTGTGTCAATTTGTGGATTACAAATCGACACTGAAACTCATTTTTACGAGTTACTTAACAACCTACGAAGTTTTTCAACAACCAACCCAGGGATCTCTGGCTCCGATTACCTTCTGAAATTACCTTAAACTCCAAACTTCCTCGTCCATTTACTTACCATAACTCAAAACGGAACGTTGTCAAAACATCTTAAGTCCCCAAATACTCCCCTTGGTTATAATTAATGTGCATTAACAACGGAGGGATGTTTTGTAAGGAGTTTGCGGTTTATACAGCGGATTGGGTTACAGCGACATACTGGTCGGAAGACAGACTAGCAAACGTGATAAGCATTTTGAGGTTTCGTAGAACTAAAGATTCATAGGTCCTGTACAAGCACAAGATAATAATAGAGTTCAAGATTTGGAAAAAGAATTTGGAGATTTTGAGTAAATTGACCATTGTAAACAGAAATGTTTGGTTTTCTTAAGCCAATTGTGTTTATGACTTATAAAACTATTTTGTGAACAAATACATTAAGGATACGTTGAGATATCAAATTTAAATTGACTCTCAATTATAAGTTTTTTTTTACAGCAACCATTAAACCTATATCACCATGAAATACGTATTGTTTTATACAAAAAACTACAATTCAAGTAAAATAATAGAATTACTAAATTCAGTATTATCTTTTAAACAGATCATGGTCGTATTGTTTTCAAAATATTCTCTAATCTTGGAACACGTGTGTATCCTTCAGCTCCTTCATGAATATAAGATACTGCGGTCGCGTGACGTCACAGGGTAAGATTCTGGACCGCATGACCCGCAACTGTTATTGCGATCTCTAAACACCTTTTGTCACTTTAACACTATTGTGGAAATGGTGTTTGTTAGCTATTTGTGTTTACTTACGTATATACTTTGGCCTATCATTGTCCTTAGCTATTGTTTTAAAACGACAAAATATATTGAAATAATGTTTGGTATAATTTATTTTTGTGTGTTTCAAACAAAACGGTTTACTTCCATAATACCTAAGACCCGCTAAATAGTTAAAGTTATTGCTCGACAGAATGTGCCCGATGCAATCTGGATGCTTTCAAGTCACGAGTGAATTGGTTCGTCATAGACCGCGTCTTCGTGGCCCGTCATAGACGGAAGAAAAACTCAGGCATAATTATTTACTTTTGAAAAAAAAAAACTTTCTGTCTTTTGCTGCCTGCCTCACATTCTTTAAAACTCATAATATAATAATCTATTTATATTAATTTAGAGTATAAGGACACACACAGAGATCTTGTTCAGTATATACATTTGTCAACTCAGTTTTTACTCGTACGTGAAAGGTTTTAATATCTGTAGTTTTAAATCATCCTCCCTTACATTAATTTAGCTCCGTCGCTTATTCAATTTCATTGCCACCGCTGATAAAATGTTCACTTTACTGGTATTTATCACTTCCTGCAATAGTCAGGTCATCAATTATAAAACAATTTGTCAAGCAGTGGGGCGTACTTGCGGCTTAATAATTCAGTGCTTGAACCCTTGTCAGGTTAGTTACACTTGATAAGGGATAAGTGTTTATTAACTGTTCACTGTTTTGCTATTTACAACTTGAGGATGTGATCTTTCAGCAATGTGGAAATTACTATTTGCAGAATAAGTGTTATATCTATTTGGAAAATAGATTTGTGATCAACTGAACGGTTTGTACTATGACTGTATGTACTTCTGAATTCAGTTTTCACTATACAAACTTCTTTGTAATTTTCATTGAAGTGTTTCCTACTCACTTTTGCCGACTGAGGGAGTGTTATTATAAACAATTCAAAAAATCAGTTGAAGAAAGTTTAAATAATCTATGAATTTATTTTAATAATTCTTTGTAACTTAGGGCTTTACTTTAAAATAACATTAGTATAGCGCACTGTTATTTTAAACAATTGACTTATACCTATGTTGAAAATAAATCATTTCGCGATGAGTACAAATCATGATGATATAATTTAAAGCGATGGAATACTTCTGAAACTTGAAAATGATAAAAGACTGTCTCATTGTCGAAGATTATTTGCTCACTTTGAACCGGGAAAATGAGCAATTGTTGTTCATACATATGAATGTAGTGACCTTTTATATATTAAAAGCAAAAAGTTAGGGCTGCCTACTTTTACGGTACCTTTTACTTATCGGGTATTAATTTGCATCTGTATTATCTCATCACATTAGTATAAAATTAAGGCCATTTTGAGTTTCGGCTAGAAACTTTGTGTTAAATTTTTGTACAAAATCAGCATACTAAAGAAAATAATAATCTTGTGAAGTTTATAGTTTAACTATACACAACATGTTTAAAGACTTTTAATTAAAAAAATGGATAAACTAGCAACTGACTCACACCTACCTTACAAGCTTCATAGTAAACAAACCATTTTCTATATAAGACGTCTCACACCCCTTACATCACTATCAATATCTACCTATACCCCATTCCTCCCCAGTTCATTTAAGACAAGGGTGGGGTTCCCGTGATTCAGACGCATAGATTCGTCGTTTTCATTGCTTTGACAGTGAGTGCGAGAGGGATACAGCCAGATTTAACATTATGTGGGAAAGAGATGGAAGCCTGGTTAGTTATTGGGCACATGTTTCCTCTGTTGGGTGGTCTGCGGACCGTGATGAATAAATTTTCACGAAAATACGTAGGATTACAAACACGGTGGAAAAGTTACTAAATTAATATAATTAATATTAACATTTGATTGATTCAGACGTTACTTTGTGGAAGTTCATATAAAGTGTTCAAGGTATATATGTAGGTATTTAGTATATTACCGCTTAAAATTCGTTTTGGTTACAACATTGATAAGGATTTAATTTAAAACGTAACGTACTTAACTACGTAGCGATACGATACGGTAGCGATTCTGTAGCGATGATAGCTCAGTGGTTAGCGCTGTCGATTCGCATGCCGAAGGGCGTGGGTTCAAACCCCAACAATGAGCTTGAGCTGTCGGTGAAGGAAAACATCGTGAGGAAATCATAGCGTGGTGGTAGGGTACTTTCTAGTACTCGGCTGGCTAGCTACCACCCTCAAGTTGAAAATCTGCCGCCAAGCATCTAACGGTATGTTGCGGCAGCCTCACTTAAAAGCCAGTTCCGTTCCAGGCAAGGTGTGCTTTATCATCTTCGACCACACCGTCACTTAACATCAGGTGAGTCGTGGTGAAATACCTAGCCTGTCAACCATAAAAAAAAACAACAAAGTATAAACGTTACTTAATATCCAAAACTAAAATCCGACATAAAATTTAAACCTTGATAAATTATAAATAAATAATTAAAGTAACCACAAGTCTTTTTATCCTCTTCTTTTTATCATGGTTTGCTATTTTTTGTGCCGTGGTGGTGCCGGCGTAAGAATTGTACCCCACCCTCTCTACCCGTGGTTGCTGTAAGAGTCGGCTAAGGGATGTAATCCGGAAGCGTCTTCCTTGAACAAGCACACTTAACTGCGCTCGCCAACCCGCCTGCCAAGCGTGGCGAGTATTGGCAAAACCCCCCCAGGAGGAGGCCTACGTCCAGCAGTGGACGTTCTATGGCTGATGATGTTGCTATTTTTTACGTAAAAGATATTATCAGATACAGACAGTGTATTTTCACTATGATTACACCTATTCATAGCATTGTGCCTATTATAGGTATTTATATAGCTGTGTAGGTATGTAGGTACCTAAACAAATAACTATCCGACAGTTAACACCTTACAACCCAAATACAGATAAATTAACTAACCGCACACCTGATCTCACCCCAATCCTGCCCTCCACGTGTAAATTATTAACGATATCAACTTGGCGAATAGTTGCTCGAACGGCATTTTAATCAGTGTCCCAACTTCTTGATTAATGTACCCCTAGACAATTTATCGTCGAAATTTTATTTATAATTACGCTAGCTAAATTAAATGGCGGTGATTAGTCAACGTCAAGGCGCGGGACCGCTGGATCGCGATTTGTCACCTCCCCGGTTTAATTCGCTAATTGTACCCGGAAGTTCCTAACCTCTCTACCTGTTGTTAGCACGGTAATTTTAGTCAGTAGTTACAGCTAGTTAGTTAAGCTAGTCGTGGTAATTAACGTAAGTTGGCAACTTCAATTATTCATACAACTTTATAGAAGTGGTTCGGTAGCGGTCGTAGCAAGGAACCTTGCGGAAGCCCTATCTAATATTCAAAACCAATTTCAACTTTTTCGTTTAAAGGATCAGATACGTCATGTACAAAGACAAAAAAAGTGAAATTAAAAAAGAAAGATGAGTAATGCAATTATGTAGACGTTGCTCATTCCATCTCATGAATGTTTGATTCACTGGAATGCTTCGGTTAGAGCGCTTTTTTTAAACTTTTCCTTCTCTTAATTAGTCAGGGAATAAACAAGTGGCACATTAGCTCTCGGAATAATTACACAGCGGCTGTATTTCGGTTTTCTTTTTTTTGTTTGTATTACTTCCCTACCCGCAGTTTGCGGTGAAGAATTTAAAAAGCATTTGTAAAATTAGTTTGCTTCGAGATTCGAAGTGCCTGAATTCGTTGCATAGAATTTGTTATTTTGGTTACCTTAGAAGTTCAAATAAACAAGTGTGTGTGCCTATGTAATTTACGCACGTAAGAAGATATGTTATTCGACGTGAATCCTTAATGCATTCAAACAAATTAGAACTAAGACAAATAATCTACATGCAGAAGACATCAAACTTAAAAACAAATTTGAATAAATAACAATAACTCGTGACAAATTCACTTTGATAAACATAATTATCCTAACACGTTAAAAGAAGTATGACTTCAAAAATACTTAGCACTTTTGGGTTAAAATTTACAAGTATAATTTGAACAAAATGAGGCGTTATTAAACAAAGCTATTATATAACACAACATTTTTTCCGACGAAAGCTGAAGAATGAAAATGTAGAAAAAACAATTTAATTCCAAACGGATTAAATGTAAACGATATCGTTCGCACAAAAAGATTCCCTTCAGGCAAAGATTGCAAAGAACAAAATTAAAAGGTATAAAATACTTCAGAATTGCCACGGCCTGTGCCAAATGTTTTTAAATTTCTGTTCACAACCCCTCTGATTACTTTTTAAAGCCTTTTTCTGCTTAAAAATTGCAAAGAGACATCTTCAAGAGTTGTTCAAAAAGGCTCGCGCTGTTCTGTAATTGGATGCGGAAGACGCCATTTCGTGTGGAAACTGTAGCAATATGCAAATGAGGCTGCGCCGAGGGCTTGGATTTCTTTTCAGCATGAGAATTTTATTTCTCTTGGATATAATTAAGTTTCAATTAGATGCTTTTGTTTCTGCACTTAAATTAAAACTCATATAGTACGATTAGTGTTGTTTAAACAAAAAATATAATTTGATTTTTATCATTTCAACTATATTCTTATGAGTACTAATGTGCAAATACAAAGTATTAACGCTATGTAGGAATTGAATATATTCATTTAATTATTACCAAGAGGCTTTATTAACTTATTCGATTGATACATTCGTTTCAAAAAACCGTACTAGGTACTTCGTTATTGATAGTTACAATCTAGCCTACGTTCAGCTATAAATACTTCAAATTCACACAAACCCAACAAAAATAACATCTATAAAACTAACTGTCCAATCTCTCGAAACCAATTCCTCGTACAAGATTCCAGACTTCAAGTATTCCGTCCACATAACCTAAGGGGGTGGAAATCTAAGCGGTCCATAAGGAACGAGGTGGAAAGGACAGCAGCGAGAGGTGGGGAAGGGGCGCTTTCCAACCTCCCGGGACTGAATCAAGGAGTTCTACGTGCCTCGAGTTTAATTAAGGACTCTTGAGAGCTCCGGATTCTTCGATTTTAGTGGCGCTTTCTTTAACGTTAAGCACATAGTTTATTAAACGGTTAACGTTGAGATTAATGACGTTAAAGACTAATGGTTTGTTTTGATTTGAGAATTCAAATACTAAATATTTATTTTTGAATTGTTTAATGAAAAATTGGCTACTAATAATTCTATACCTATTACCGAAGCAAGCTCGTAATAAACATCGCATCGAATTGTATTACATAGTCATTTTATTTATGACACTTTGGTATAAATTGTTAGCCTTAAAATTCCTTGATAGGCAACTTTCCTGTAGCATATCAATGTGTTTTCAGATTTCCAAAAAATGTTTATATAAAATAAAACATATTCCTCGGTTCTGAATCCTTGTCCCAATCTAAATGACGTGTTGAAATTTCACCTGCCATAACTCCACAAGGAATACAAAATATCACAATCCCACACAAATCTAACAACCAACCGTCACAGGGTATAACAATCCAGATTTATATTTTATTTTTATCCGCACGCAACTCGATCTCTTCGGGGGATACCGCCGAAAAAATCAGAAGAGAGATTTTTTCTCACGCGAAAAAATGACAGTTCGTTGGTAATTTCGTATGCCAGTCCTCACTCCTATACAATATCAGACGGTCTCTGGAGAGGGGGATAATTAAATTAATGTCCTCGGCCCTCTTTTGGCCCGCGTTGCTGCCTGTAATCCGACACCTGCATTGTTGACTCAGTTACTGTTAGTTTTATTCCTTGAATTTCTTTGGAGATGATTCTTTCAATGCGTATTGGCTTGTATTGATTTCTTTCAATTTAACTTTATCTTATTCGGAAGTAGATACCTACACATTGACACATACACGTGCATACACACATGTGACCTATGCATACATAAAATCTAATTTAATTTTTATTCGCATTATTGTAGGACGATCTATAAATATAAAGTTAGCATTGAATTATAATACCTTAGGGATGCTTACACGCTTCGAATGTACGTATATATACGTACCTATTGGTACGAATACATGTGTGCATGGACAGATTGGAAAGGATTATTTTTGTAAGAATAATTATAAGAATAAGAACTTTAATATTACCTACCCTCTTTTCAACCACTTGTCAAAAATATATTTTTATAATTCTGCTTATTAAGATAAAAGTTTCTTGTGATATTAAAAAACACTATGAACATTATAAAATGAATATTGTCTTAAATTGTTTTACCATAGAAATAAAATTAAGGCACATTTTATAGTTCTGTCGAAAAATGTTAGGCGAAACATTAATTATCATACTTACTACTTTAATCTACTGAATACTTGGCTCGCTGTTAATTTGCATTTATATCATTTTTTTATGATTGCTATTCGTTCCTTGGCTGCTATGTCCTTGAAAATCACAAAATTCGCACCAACCTCCACCAGGCCTCTACCGTATAATATCACTTTCCTCAATAAGTATAATACAATCAGAGGCCTGCTCACCAAAAATCACTGATTGGCCTCAAAGACCAGAGAGTGTTTCGCCATTGTCACAGCTTACGCACCAGTTACTAGGTAACGAAGTGGCTGCCGCGTGTCGGTCGCACGCGCCTTTAATTCAATAAACACATTATCACGATTAGCTGTGCCCTAGCGCCCCCTGCTGGGCAACGCCCGAGTGCTCTCGAAGGCCCCCGAATGGCCCCGAAGTACTCCCAAAGGGATCGGGGATTTCGTCGGCTGATTTCGTGATATTAATCATTACGGTCTTTATTCAAATTGGATGCCGTTTTTAGGGTTGAAATCATTTGATGACCCACGTTGCGTTACAATTTCAAAATAGTACCTAATTTGTAAACATGGTCTGCTGACGATTCATAATTATCTATTATTCCTTTTTGTTAAAATCACACTAATATTATAAAGACGAAAGTTTGTTAGTAGGTTTGTATGTTTGTACTTCTTTCCGGTGTTATCGGCCTTACCAATTTGAAATACCACGAAAAAATGCAGTGTTCAGTTGTTAACATGGGAACAGCTACTTTAATATAAACTTTGCTTAGTGGTAGATCTCCTTAGCACTAGGTCGTCTAAGTTAGTACTACCACAGTACCAGATATTCTGCCGCTAAGCAGTGTGTAAACATTAGGTACTGTGTTCCGGTTTGAAGGGTACTGCAGCTAGCGAAATTACAGAGCTGTCGGAACTAACTATCAAAAGTCACAAAGTAACGAACATGAAAGCAGCGATGCTATAGACTTTCTAGACTTTCTTTTGTATCTCAAAGTTCTGTGTATTGATGAAATGGTCATGGACATGCGTTGTCTTTTACCATATAGCGTCACGTACGACTCAAAACAAAAACTAACGCTTATTACGTTTGTATACAACTCCCCTGATGGTAAGTAGGTACTAATCTGCTGTAAGATCAGATTCGCTTTGCCAATTATTATTTAGAGACAAAGTACCTTCACTCTCGTTTCGAAAAGCAATAATACAACATAGTTGTTAAACATAAAGAAAGAAAGAAAAGTTTTCCAAAACATACATTATTTTCTGTAACCTACTTCATAACGTGAATCCATTAAATAATAATGTATTACCTTAAAAATACGAGTACTTAAACATGTTGACTAATGTTATTATAATTAACTACCAGCATTCGAAACCACTCATTGGAAACCAACTGTTCCTAAAAAAACGCATTCATCATAAGTGCATCCCTAAATTCATTTAAAACATTAGTTAAGTAAATTATGATCTTATTTTGTTGCTTGTACAGTTGATATTACAATATCACTAATTCGGCTTGTCAATGCATCCCGAAAACTAACATTTTATTTTTATTTTCGTTCATAACTGATTCTATGCCTTTTGCAATAGAGTTGAAATTATTACTGTAAGCAAAAATGTAATGAAGCTGCCAGTAGGGTGACCTCCAATTTTTAATAACGCGAATCAAATAAGGGGTCTTATGAAATTGGTTGGTAGGCACGTGTCGAGCGCCCGCGCATCAACAGGATGTCATTATTTAAACAATAAATTTAATTGTAAATTGCCCTCCTAGATTATTACGCTCTTAAGAAACTATACGCTATAAAACGATGCGATCTAATCTCACTATCTCACTATCTCACCAATATTATAAAAGCTGAAGTTTGTGTACCTGTGTAGTGTGTGCATATGCGTGGTTATTATGTGTACCTACATTTGTTACGTACCTGATCTTCTCCTTCTTCTCTGTAATAGATTATCTGTTTTTTATGTAAAAGTAATGAAACGAACGAGACGCTTTCCTGATGGTTAGAGATAACGCTTTATGGGAATGACCATTACAGCGATACACAGGACTTTGTAACAAACAAAATCCAGTCAGTTTTTCGTTTGAATTTTGGTACAAATTACTTTCATAATCCTTTAATATCGTGCTCCATTGTTGCATTATTTAACTGAACTGAACCTAAAAAAATCTTTTGTTTTCAAAAACATACTTGCTTAAAGTCACCTTGACATTGCACGCTTATGCTAGTTTACACACAGTATAAAAATAACTTGTAATCCAAAACCAGTTTTATTGCACCTTATTTAGTCGGCTGCACATTAATTGATGCAATCTCCTGATTGGCAGTTGCATTACAGGGTGTGGCGCGTGACACCAGAGCCTTTTGTAAACGAGCAAAAAAGTATCCGCCTGTATTTGCTTTTGTCATAATGAATGGAAATATTGGAGTTGACTCACTTGAATGTATTAATGTGATTATGCTGCCTGGTATGCCAACATACCAGGCGAGTTAATAGTCAAACGCGGACTTAGACGGGTTAAAAAAACACCAAGTATGCTGAAAGGAACACAACAGCAAACATAATTTAATTTTCAAAACAAACCGAATGTTTGATAATCAAATTATCATGTTTTGATTGGCCACTGGCCACCGTTCGTCTCTCGCGTTTTTTCAAGTGTTTTGATTAGCCAAAGCTACAGCAACGCCAGTTGTCCAAGTGCTTTACTCAACCATAGACATTTAACAATTATCTTCTCTCCTACGTTATTAACCTTATTGTGAGTTCGTAAAGATTGAAATTCGACTGAGAATAAAACGGCTGCCGGAGGTGTGTGCAACATATTAACCGGTGCAGTTCAAGTGTAAAAATAATATTCGCAAATGTGACTGCATTTGTTGAAACAACATAGAATCCTTTTGCGATGTGAACCACTTTTTTAAATTGGATTATGCCGCCTTTTTAAAATAAGGCATCACTAATAGCAACCTTCTGTGTTTCAACTCTATGACCAATAAATTTTTGTCATTCTAAATTGTTTCAATTTGAGGACTAATAAAATAGGTATCTTAAACAAACTGGGCGTCCTGCGTAAGCTTGTTCTATTGCTGAATGATATATCTAGGATCTTGTCATGGTCAAATTGAATAGATGTCTCCTGAGTTCGCGAGCTTCACCTTTGATTACATCAACGTTTACCATCAGGTGAATTGGTGGTCAAACTCGGACGTATAAAAAAAAAACATAATATGCTGAAAAGACAACACCACACATACTTCAATTTTCAAAACAAATCGAATTATAAGTTTGTCTTATTGCGAAAGAAAAAAAACGTATGAAGAGGGTAGTAATAGTAGAAGGTAGCTTAGGTAGCACTCCACAAGCACAACCATGCTATGGTTTCCATGCTATGGTTTTTTAATAGGTAGATGGCAAAAAAACAAAAGCCTATTGTAGCACTTTACAGGCCATAATTGCTTATATTACTCCCTAAATGACCTTCTACAAATAACACTATCTCTCAACATTATGCAAAGCCGCATCTAGCTCCTGTTACCACGCACCCCTTGCGTCGGTCGGGGTGGTTATGTCATTTCTGATTTATATCAAATCTAATGACGATTATTATTTATTATCAGATTTTCATTTGTCTTTTATTCTGTCTCATTTTGTGCGATCCGACGTGCTCGGAGAATCTGTGGCTGTTTGTTTTATGTAAAAGTAATGTGACGAACGAGACGCTCTCCTGATGGTAAGAGATAACGCTAACATAGATTTTGATATTTTCAAGTTTATATAAAAGCACAAGATTTTGTTTGGCTACTCAAAGTACTATGTATCGCTGGAATGGTCATGGACGGACGTTATATCTCATTGCTATTAAATATTTAAAAACCCATGCCCTTCGGTATGTGAATGTATTTGTATTATCGGTGCAAAGAAAGTTTTAGTTTTTATGGTACCAACAAGCAGTAAAAGTGTGTCGTTTAGATCCTTTTATAAAATAATAAAGAAACAATTCAATCGTACCATCGTATCGTCTCTTATAAATGACCGATCGTCCACGATCTCTAATCTCGCAAACGGCGACCCAACCCTTGCACGTTTATTGTTCATCCTATCTATTTGTCATATCCAGTTTTATATCACTCTGTGGATTAGCAATTTGTGGGGTGTCGTTGTAATACGTTATTAATATATTTGACGGACATTCATATTGGTATCTTGGTAATATACTTTTAGTAAAAGTTGCGTGCGGACTGACTTCGAGAATTTCGTTGGATTGTATTAAAAGTTTTCGACTTTTATTACAACAAATGTGTATACATACATGTGTATGTGTATACATGTGTATACATGTGATTGAGATGTAACATTAATTATATTTTTTTTTTTTTTTTTTTTTTTAACTTTGACATAGTGTAATTGTTATTGTATTCTATATTTAAATGACTTGTAATTGACATATTACCAATAAATTGATTATGATTATGATTATGATTACATACGAACATTGATAAATTTCGACGCAGGAGCGTCAACAGCGCCTTAGATCTTCGTAACAATAAAAAGCAGCTTGAAACTCCGTTGCACCGGCTCGTCAAGTAAGATCGGTGCACATTCTGGGGCCCGCAGTTTACAACCGCGTACCCGCTTCTGTTCGGGATGCACCTTCCACCGTGTGCTGACATTGACGAATATTTGAAACTAAAAGATTTTTGACATTTTGTTATATTGAAATACTTTCTTTTACCATTTTTGTTTTTTACTAATTGACACGTAATAAATGTTTTTGACATGTTTAAAGATACATATATTTGAAATAATACAAGTTGGACAGAGTTCAGAATAAACGCACTGCTGAACGTTGATCACAGAATAAATAACAGCTACTAGCTAACATCAATAGCCGAGGCAATAAGAGCGGTGACTACCGGATTCCGCGGGCAGTACTCTCCAAACTGCTTTGTGCCGAGAAAGTGCCCATTGTGATCTCGGAACCTTATTCTGATTACAAAACTATTTTACTTACTTTCTATGGCGTTCCAAACACAAATTTTATTTGTTTGGCAGTTTGTTACGTAAATATATTTACATAACAAGGCTTTTTTTAAATTTTTGGATATATATACGCTCCACAGTTTTTTTACAATATATGTAGAGGAAATTTAGTTTAATTAGTCTTAATCTAAGGGATTTAATTATTATAATATATTACTTGAAATCATGTTCTGTTGTAATATTTGAATTTTTTTCTCGGAGATGGGCTTTTTCCCGTTACGTTGCAAAAGTAGGTACTAATCAGTACTCAACATCATCATCATCATAATCATCATCGAAGTCCACTGCTGGACATAACCTTTCCCAAGATAAGCTACTCAGCCCTATCTTCGGCTTTTTGCTTCCATCAACCGCCGGCTATCCTACGTATATAGTCACTCCATCGAATCTCCAGGTACGCTACCTTTGCCAATTCGCGATCTCCTCTCTAGAACACCTTAACTCCAGCGGTTATCGTTTCTGCGACAGATATGTCCAGCTCACTGCCACTTCAGTTTGCTAATACGCTGAGCTATGTCTGTGACTTTAGTTCTCTAGCGAATTGCTATGTTTCGGATAAGATCCCGTAGAGAAATTTAAAGCATAGCTTTTTCATCCACCACGTTCACGTTTCGGCTCCGTAGGTCATGACTAATCAGTATCATTCGACTCAAAATCGTATACACAAATTTATCTCCCAGAATAGCTCCGCGCTAAAAATCGCCACATTCCTTGCCGAGACGTCACGAATGCATAGCAATAAGTGACGTGACTCGGACATTTCCGGACATTCGGGGACATTCCGGACATTCGGGGACATTCCGGACATATCAGGACGCGGCAATCCGGGACGGCAATCTGCCGCATTCTCGAGTCTAGGCAATATTGCAGCGGAGGGCGTCGTTGTAGTTTTAAAACTGTGTTCAGTTTCTATGGAAGTATTTGTTAGTTAAGTCTGTAACAGTTACCTGTTTTCGTTTTACATAATCTAAAAATAGGTAACTGTTTCGGAAACGAGACCAGACCAGACGAGGTAATTATTTGTAGCTGTATCATATTCATCATCATTATCAACATCATCATCATCATCAACAACCTTGTATAGTCCGCTACTGGGCATAGATCTCTCCCAGGACACGTCATTCAGCTTAATCTTCAGCTTCTCGCTTGCAGCCATATCAAAATCATGTCATATCAAAATAAAATAGGATTACCTATAAATTATTGCCGATACTTAAAATTGTTCATAATGATGATTATAATCATTATTACGAATTATCCCCTTTCAGTTACACTCAAAGCTTATAAACCTGTATTGTGCTGTATAAATCTACTATATTTTAAAATCAATTCGATGGTTACTATACGTATATAGGGCTATAGACTAAACTTATTCGGTAAGTAGTAGCCAAGAATATTCCAGACTCTTACCGTCATAAGATTCCAAATACGAAATCTCGCTAGAACCATCAATCGCCCAAACCGACAAATTCCTGCCAAAAACATTCCCTTATTTTCCCATGTGGGGGTAGTTTCCACCCTGCCGGGGTGAGGAATTAACGAATTTGTCAACTGTCACGTTGGACCTTATTAGTTTTTCTGAGGGCCCGATGATTTTCAGGCACGTGGGGTATTTTGAGGGGTTCATTTTGTTAGGACGAGTTGGACGCTCCGGATGAAGTAGGAATGAGCTCTTAAAATGGTCAAAAAAGTGATTTAGTATTTTCAACCTATATTTATGTAGAGATCAACGAGACGCTCTCCTAATGCTAAGAACTAACGCCATTGCAGCGATACAAAGAACTTTGAGTAGCAAAACAAAATCCAGGGCATTGTTGCTTTGCTTTCGATGGTTAATTTCAACTGCTCTGTAATATCAAAGCAGTATGTGCCCTTCAAACAGGAACACAGTAATGTTTACACACTACTGCTTGTCGGTTGAATATCTGGTAGTGCTGTGGTACCTATCTAGACGACATACTGCTAACGAGATCTATCTAATAAAATTGAAAATGGAATTGTATGTTATAAAAAAAAACGCATCTACTTTAGAAATGAAAAAGTAACATCTAACACGTCGCATCCGCAATACTTTGCATTTAATTGCAAAACAATAGGTATACTCAAACAAAAATATGGCCCTTTCTACAAAAATCATTATATCGTCCACATAAAACAAAGAAATCCTTGAAAAATGCGGTTGCTATAGTAAATCTCCATTTTAAGTGGCATTTACACGGCACATACGTTTCCGCCGTATCGTAAACGTCTCGGACGTGAATGCTAGCAGAGTTCTACCTACGTGGTGAATCACTAGCTGAGCTATTCGGTTTCACTTGCGTTTTACCAGATATTGTTGAATGTTGTGATAATCGAAAAGAAGTTATTGTATTCATTATTTACAACAACTTTGAAATCGTGAAAAATTACTAACTTTCCTCCTCCTATCTTGTAAAAAGAACCCGGTGTCTGTGGAGTGTATATTTTAAATATTAAATAAAAACGTGAAATCTACCTGTAAAAGCACGTTAATCTTTGACTGAATTTACTCGTATGAGTAGCTGAACTTTTCACTCTTTTTAAAAAATGGTTAAGTCTGCGTTTGACCATTACGTAACTGGCTTGACGGTAACGAGGATGAACGCACACTTGAAATGACTACTCGATTATATGCTACGCCCATAGCAAAATGTTTTTATAGAGATGAGTAAAATGAACCCCTTTCGGCTTCTCATACGTCAAGCTTCGAACCCTGTATAGCAAAAACCTACCGAACGAACTGGCATGACTTAACACAATACCTGGAAAAAATAATTACATTTACCTGCCGTTTCTAACGTAAGTTATGTAGGTACATATATTTATTATTTAGTATAGTTATTTAGTTTTTTAAATTCTATTTTTAGTTATGGTTTTTAGAACAATATATCAAGTGGAACCAAATCTGGGGAACAATGTCCATTGTTTTTCAGGTTTGGTTTGATCATAATGAAATGATATAATTATTTTTATTATAGAGACTTAATCGCACACAAAATACTATGAAACAGCTTTCGTTTATTTACCTCGAAAAAAATACTCAACAAAAATAATTGAAACTTAATATTAAATTGTAATGACGACGCGGATTTTTGAAACGAAACGAAAATCCTGAAACTGTCGTAAAACAAAAGGAGAGTATTTTAAGCGATACGAACGTCCGCCACGAATAACATCCAAGTATGGTACAGAGAAACGACTCTGAACAGATAACGGATGCGAATTAAGCCGAATTCTCACTTGAACAAACTGTTAAATACATTTTGTTGAAATCACGTACAAACCAAAATTACATCGACGGTGTAACTATAAGTACAAGTAATACATAAATATTATCTGTTCTATATTAATATTGCTAACATTTATAAAAGTTTATTTTATTAGTGTAATGTTTTCAGGGTTCATGTGTGTATGTTAGTACATATACTATATGTATGTGTGTCTTTATTCCACCATAACTTTTAGACTATAGATAGTTTAAACGTTGCTTAATTTCGGGCAACGTAAATATCTGTATTCTATAATCTCCTACGTTTCGTCAACTCACGTTACAAAGCAGTTTCGACGCAAAAAGGGAAAATTAAGTTTTGTTTTCCCAAGATGGCGGTATTTGCCATCCTCTCCAGTGAGATTGCGTCGACGCTTCCAGTTTCCATTAGAGGAGTGTTGTGATAGACGGAGGCATAGATTAGGTTATAGTTACTTCATCGTTTGTCTGGAGATTTTTTCATACTAGTGCGTGACAGTTAAAGTTTTACTATATTTTAGTCCAAAGCCCTATTTCTGCAATCGTATGTCTTCAAATACGATTATGGCAAAATTTTGCGCAGCTAGTAAATACATGATATGGTAATAATAATTACACATATACCTACAGGGGTAACAGCTTAGGGTATAACTAATCCGTAAGCGGGTCAATGCACCGACCTATGATAATGATTTAGATATAGATTACTTATTCACCTTATAACAACGTTTCGTTATTAAGTCAGTCAATTGAATACAGTCAGATTGTAAGAAATAAAAAAAAAACTATTTGTGAAATCAAATTAAAATATCATAAAATATCATGTGAATTGAGACAAATAATTAATTTTTTATATTGACAATATCATCTGAAACATTTCTTAAAATAATACTACATAATACCCAATTAAAAACTAATAAAAATAACTTAATCCAAAAGTCCGTCAGATGAGGGATATGTGGCCAGAATTGCCACGCTGGATGGCAATGCTAAGATATTGACCAAGATGCCAGCATTCTGGTCACCTGAAGTTTAATAAAAAAAACGTTTAAACATCGTCTTAACTCTTAAAATAAATTTTAAATTTGGTATGTATTACAAATAACATTAGTCAACAATTGTTTGTTCCAACTGAAACGATTGTTCATTCTAATGAACAACTTTTAACATGGGGATGATTTTATCATGAAAAAAAATCTACTGTTCTATAGAAAAAAATAGTAGATTTGGACAAATGTGTGAAGCAGCTGTTTTACGCGATTTCTTAGTTGTGCTCATCGTAATGTTATAACGATGACCCCCTTTCGGGTTAAAACATCGAAATCTTATAACCCTGTATCTATATCTTTAAACGAGCAATTCTTGTATATATGTATATATTCTGAATCTCGGAAACGGCTCCAACGATTTTCATGAAATTTAGTATGCAGGGGTTTTCGAGGGAGATAAATCGATCTTAGCTAGACGAGGTTTAATTTTTAGAAAACGTCGTTTTATCCGTGTTTTCAGCCGAGCAAAGCTCGGTCATCCAGGTACTGTAGCGTAATATGAAGAGGTTTTGAAACACAGACAAGGAGTAGTTACAATGTGGATGGAAGATTGAGTCAAGATTCTCAGCATTGAGTCCTTGCTGTAGATGTTTTCTTTAAGGCGGTCGGCTCTTGGTTCTGTTTGCTCAATCAAAATGGTGGATTGTTGAGTGAAACTAGATTTCTGCGTAATTGGATGTCTGCTCCACTGAGTTTCATCAAGGGTTTGCTCCGAAAGGATAATTTACCAGCCGTCACTTTATTACGGCGGCAATGTCTAATTAGATAGTCTGACTTTGTACCAAGTATTAACTACAGATAAAAAAAGTTGTACAGATAAAAACTGCGCCTTAAATGTGTAAAACTCCTTTGATCTTTTGAAGCATTGCTTAACATACGGGATCTATACACACTTGAATATCTCGATAATATATCAAGGGCTTGACGTATGTAGGTATATGTGTGTGTGTGGTGTATGACAAGCTGAAATTGTTGAACAAAGGAGTTGTCATCAATTTTATAGGTTAGTTAGGTATCTCTTAACCGACAGTTTTTTTTTCGTGAAATTATTTCGGCGTCTCTCATTGTACATTTGCCCCGGTCAATTATTTCAAATACTTAATTTACGTCAAAATCTAGCAAACCAAGTCACGGTCAGGTCCAATTCATGCTCCAGTAAAATGCAGAAGACTTTGTATCTACTTTAAATATGCATTTTTTAAATAAATGAAGTTCGCGAAATAATTAATTAGATATACAAATTAATATTTTTGCTTGAAACTAAACCCTGTGATGAAATACAGTCCCTTAACTAAATTGGAAAAAAGAGAAAAATAAATATTAACAGTTTTATATAGCAATATGTAATTACTGTCATCAAAAATAATAAAATCCAATACGCCAACAAAATCGAAACATCAATTTGGTCGACATTTTTGACAGCTCAGATTTCCTCATCGCATCGGTCTATAAACACCTACCTAAATCTTATAAGTATGTATACTTATAGCTGGTCATCCCTCTGAAGGCGGCGGGTGGCACGGGAGGGAAGGGGAGGGGGAAGCACGCGGATCGTAAACCGGATTCTCGGAGGAAAATCCGCACTTCACTAGCGCTCGGTAATCACAGCGTCTCAACTCGTGTGGATTTGTTGAGATATAATGTTCAGTTAGGTATAGCTTTAAGGGGTACTGACATTTTTTGCGTTTAACGTTTTGATTTTCATGTTGAACACACGCACTAACACTAAGCATTAGGTATTTACTAAGTTTACGTTGTCTGTCTTACTAGCCGTTCAAAATCGTATTTCTAGTTATGAAATGGAATAGATAAAGATGTTAATAGATATGTGACGTGGAATTGTAGCGATTATAGCTCAGTGGTTAGTGCGGTCGGTTCGCACGCCAAAGGGCGTGGGTTCAAATCCCAACAATGAGCTTGAGCTTCTAATACTCGGCTGGCTAGCTACTCTCAAGTAAAATATCTGCAGCCAAGCATCTAGCTGTGTGTTTCGTCATCTGCAATTGAGAGCAAGTTCTACTCCAGGCTAGGTGTACTTGGCGATCTTCTAAGCTAAGCTGTGGTCAGCACCTAGCTTATCAGCCAAAATCTTTAGGGAAACGGAAAAATCATTTTATTGTTTTCTACATTATGTTTTTAGAGTGTTTATGTACAAAAATATTGGTGCTTTATGTGCAAATAACGTGCATGAGTGTGGACAAGGCTTTCAAATACGTATTTATCTCATGTTGTGTGAAAAACTCGGTTGAAACTTCTAGTAAAGTCACCACTACTTCAGTAGGGCGTAGACTGGACTTGATCTTGATTTACTCTATGCCATTTTGATTGTGACTCAGACTTATGTCTCTTGATTTATTATCAAATACTCGTAAATATCAAAACACTTGACACTGACAAAAACCAATACGTATGATGCCAAAAAAAAAACAAAGAAAAGCTAATATACATATACTATTTATAAGTTACTTTAGTCGAAAAATGTTTGGCAGACGACAGACTTTTAAATAAAATGCTGAGCTTTTACAGTGTTTCACTAAAATCTAGGACACAACTTCCATCCGAGTTAGAGCCATTCTAGTTGGTTCAGCTTTCCACGAGTTTCTAGAACGTGCACTTTTAATCTTGCACCTGGTTTCAGCTAAGTGCAGGCAGTGAGGTAGGCGGGGGTGACGGGGTTTTCCAACTAAGGCAATGTGACGACACTGTGTCGTATGCAGATTGGTACAACTATACACATCTTAGCATAGAGCTCACACATGCGGCATGACCAAACGTCAATATATAAGGCGAAAAAAATAAGTAAATGCATCGTAGGATATGTAATTTTAATCCCTTTGTAAATTGTAGCGATGATAGCTCAGTGGTTAGCGCGGTCGGTTCACATGCCGAAGGACGTGGGTTCAAACCCCAACAAAAACAAATCTTTTTATATTACCATAATTACAGAACATAAAGACAATGTAATGTAACGTAATGTCACCTTTAAAGAAATGAAATATAACGTGATTTTAAAATGATATACAGATAAATTAAAATATTTCAAAGACGATGTATTATAATTTATTACGTGCTTTTTAAGTAAGAGATTTGCGTTTGACTACCACTTCGTCTCATGTTAGACGAAGATGTGGTTTACGATAGAGGCACGCTTGCGACAGATTGTCTTCCAGCGCATTCCACTGCTTCGCGGTTCGCAAAATAAAGGTGGAGTCTTTAGAAACGCTGTAAAAATTCAATATACAAAGACATGCTAAGACTTCGTTTCATCTGGCTTCCTTTCACAGTGCAACAAACCACTTCAGCCACAGTGTCGCCGTCCCCCGCCTCGGGAAGCTCCCTGAATAATCAATGAACATGTAAATGCAGCCTGAATTCATGAGCACCGCCCTCAATTTGCTCCGCCGTTTTTTATAAGCCATTGAATTATTAACGCAGACAGAGTAGACGGCTAAATTATTGTTATGGTGGCGGTACTTGGTGCGATTTGCGGGATTTTGGTTTCGAGTGCGGTTTAATGGTTGCTCAGGTTATGGCTAAGTTCTCGTTAAAAAGTTGTGATAGACAACTCTTAACTATTCACACGAAAATTCTTGTCACTGGCAAAAACACATAGTGCGATGCCATAAAAAAAGATGAGAAAGGATAAAAAATCTTGGCACCCCATTGTATTTTTTTTTTCAAAACTTGTGTTTTAGATTATGTTCGTGTTTAAAAAAGTTCCGAATTACAAGTGCGAGAGTGGGAAAGTGATACAATGCGGTGAAACATCACTTTTCGTGATGCTTTCAAAATTTCGTCGAACCTTGTAGTAAAGACGCCACTACTTCATTAAGGCATAACTAGACTCGACCGTGAATTACTTTGTGTGACTTCGATTTATTTAACTTGATTTTGCATGATATAAGTGAAAATATATCTAGTAATACTTGACACTAGCAAATGCACAAACTGCGATGCCAAAAATGAAGAAAAATATTTGTTTTATGTTTTTATTGACATTGACATTATAGAATTAGATTTGCGTTTGACGTCAAAATTAAAATAACCTCAAAACCCACGTTACATAATTGTTCCTTTTTATTTGAATTAAAATGATATGATTTATAGTGATTTAAAGAAGTTAAATGGCTGGTATCTTAATCATGAAAAACGTGCAAAGATTCTTGGTTTGACCAACGAAAAAAAGTCAAGGGTATAAATTTTTTACGTTCTAAATTTCATCAAAATCCGTCCAGCCGTCGCAGCGTGAATAAGTAACAGACAAAACATTCGTTTTTTTAGTTATAGTGTGACAGTAAATTTGATGTGAAATAATAGGTACCTACCAACCGGCCGGCAGATGAAAATACATCATTAGCCAGTACCAACAGTATTTTCTTTCAAACTCAAGCTAACGGCAATATAAATGATCTTAGAAAAGATATATCTAGATGCGTACTGTGGTATTTCAAGATCTGTATCTTTCCTCCATCACCTTTCTCACAATAACAACAACCAGCAGTAGGATAGCTTATAAAAAACAGAACCACTCCATACAAGCTTAGGCTATTTTACTAAAGTGTCATTGCGCCAACATTTATAAATAGCTTCTACAATGGGCACATATCTAAAATCGCGAAATAAATTCAGGTTCTACGTACATTTGGTCGAAGATCAATGAACTTTTTCTGTATAAGTATAGCTGAAGATTCTTACACCTACAATTCCCCGTACATGCCTAGACGTATTGTCACTTGACGTATCTTTAAGTTACAAGCAAAAAAATTGAACCTGAGAAATCTTTTCAACCCACCTCAAACCTCCGGCATATTAGTACCAACAAGCCACAGACAACACCACAGTGGCTACCCCAAGTATTCCACGCCCGAACCACCTATACCATATTTCGCGAAATCTTGCCAGA
Source organism: Biston stratarius (assembly GCA_950106695.1). Taxonomy (NCBI): domain Eukaryota; kingdom Metazoa; phylum Arthropoda; class Insecta; order Lepidoptera; family Geometridae; genus Biston; species Biston stratarius. The sequence goes on along the minus strand of OX467115.1, from coordinate 23,276,928 downwards.
GGAGCACTTTAAGTTGGAACCATCGTATATTTAATTCACGACCGCCTAAAGTACGTCCCCATAAAAATCCGAGGCGATGTGATACTGTGCAGATGAGTCGGGCCAGGGCAGGACTAGGGTAATAATTTGATTATATTAATGACTGTTTTATTGCGAATCTCGCTTTTAGTGGTCCGATAATGGGGTGTAATGATTTTTCGGGTGATCTGATTATAAGAGGGAATCAGTAGTAATGTGTGAGATTTTAATATTTTTGTTGATTGGTTTTGGCTCCACATTTCCTCTCTACTCTTCCAGAATACGATTATAATAATAATGTGATTTGTGACTCCACTTTTAAGAATATTAGATCGACTCTTCTTAAACGGAGCTGATTGATTGATTGATTGATTGATTAACTCTTTATTGAACACACCAAAATATATACAAATACAGAAGAAATAAACTTAATTAATATGTCAACTGGCGACCTTGTGGCTAAAAGCGATCTGTTCCAAGCAACCTTAGGATGGAAAGGATCAGAGGAAGAAAAAGACAGTGTATCAATAACGAGAATAGGTATAGAAGGAATACATAACAATAACACGCTAATTATCCACGATTGTCTAATTATCATGTTTTGTGGATATAAACCTACCTACGACAATAATTTATACTTAAATACATTTTTAGACGACAATAGACAACACTTTATTTGTGGCATAAAAACAATATACAAATATAAAAAATTCGCCTCTCGCTATATATAGCCGCCTACTATGCGTAGCTTTAATGCTACCTCTCGGTGGCCTTACTATGTGCCAGACGGAGTTCATCTGGAACTCCATAGGAACTCTCCGCTACCCTTAGCACTTTGCTTTCGGCGATACTCAAGGAAACTGTAAATTGCCAATATTTTTTTTTTTTTTTACAATTTTGAACATTCGCTTTCGATATAAACACTACTGGTTTGTAAGTGTAACATCACAAGGCCGACCCTGGCACAAAATACCCGGCTCATACCCGGATCCCGGGATTTACGGTTATCGTTTATCCGTATATGTTCAATCACAACCGGGACCGGGTGCTTAACGCTTCCATCGCATTATTCATGAGTAATGCTGAGGAAAACTTAATGATTTGAATTTAGTGCAAAATTGCCATTTTCTATAAAATTATAGCCACTCATAAGTATTGTGCAGGAAAATATTATCTGAGTAACACGTAGGTTCTACTGTCTTGTTTTTAGGGTTCCGTACCCAAAGTGTAAAAACGGGACCCTATTAGGTACTAAGACTTCGCTGTCTGTCTGTCCGTCCGTCTGTCTGTCACCAGGATGTATCTCAAGAACCGCGATAGCTAGAAAGTTGAAATTTTCACAAATAATGTATTTCTGTTGCCGCTATAACAACAAATACTAAAAACAAAATAAAATAAATATTTAAGAGGGGCTCCCATACAACAAATGCGATTTTTTTTGCCTTTTTCATAGATAATGGTACGGAACACTTGTGCGCGAGTCCGACTCGCACTTGGCCGGTTTTTTGTAGTGATATGATTTTATGATCAAAATACAAATACAAATAAATCTTTATTCATGAATTAATAACTTAGTTTACATGGGTGTGGCCTTTCCTGTTAAGTTTAAACAAACCTGTAGGTATTAGGAGAGACCGCTTCTTCAAGTACCTACACATTTTTTTTTTACATAACATATATCGGCTTACAAAACACATATATTATTATATAATACAAAACATTACTACACGATACACACACTTACACATCATTATATAATATACCTACATATCGATATTGTGAATTTTTGATATATATATTTTTTTTACTATTTTCTTGTATTTTATAACTATTATACTTTAAATAAACTTAATAATGAAATTAAGCCCAACCTATACATTTATATCTATTTATTTATGATGGGTATTTTAACTGCTTATTAATATTGAAATCGTAATTAAGTAATTGCTTTGTTTGCTTGTTTAAGTTGGAATAGCCATGCTAAGATACCTTTTTAACATTGACGAATGATGATCTCCTATGAGTTTTGCCAACGGCCTGACCAAAAAATACAAGTTGCAGCGATATTGACGCCCGACTGAAGTTACGCATCATTTGACGTAATAAAAACACCCCGCACCGCTCCACTACCTGTAAAACAAATACAGATAAAAGAAAACAATTTTCTTTTTAAAAAACACACTATAACATAATTTATTGAAGCTTAGATGAAACCATCCGAAACACAGATAATAATTTAATGCTTATTTTAGAAAAAAAGTAAAAATAAATTGCCTAGCGTCTTCCTTCTGTTATTCTAAATCAATGACTCAATTTTTGTAATTAAAAAGCACTGGCCATTTAAGTGTATTTATATAAATAAATTAAAAAATCTAATTAAAGATTTTACGTGCGTCGGTATACGTAATCAGCGCTTGGTACAAAACTAGTGTAGTTTTTTTCCTTAATCGTATTGTGTCCACAGTACCTAAGAGATGGCCTCCTTTCAGATCTATAACTAAAAGTACATCATAGTGTCCACAAAAACGGTTATCAAAGTTAGTAATTAAATCTATGCCAAAACTCTATCTCTAAAAATAAAGCAAGAAACCTAACCGCGACGCCATCAAAAGTTACTGCTCGCATAAAAATCTGTGAAGAATCTTGAGAAGGCCGTAATAGGAATAATTGCGTAGTTTATAATCCATAACGTTCCTAAGGACGCCGTAGACGCCAAATTACAAACGTACATAAAGACAGAAATTCTCTATTTCTTTTGTCTGTGACGAGTCTTAAGTACAGTCGCGTGCAATATTATTTATATTCTATATTTTTTATAATATACCTAATAATTGTATTTACAAAAACTAATTATAAATATAACACAAGTCACAACTAAAATAAAATCTTAGAATTAATACTACCTACATTATTTATAAAAACAACCTGAGAGTCCATTAGGGGAGGGAAACGTGGTCAGAATACTGGCAGCGTTGCCACACTAGGTGGCAAATCTAAGCTTTTGATCAAAGCTTTAGATTCAGCATTCTGGTCACCTGAATGGTCCTCTAAACATTTCTAGGTCGCAATAGGTATAGCTCGTCAGCGGACTAGTCACATATTTTTTTATATAAATAATGTTATAGCATTAAAATTCTTGTAATGATTGGAACATAATATTTTTCTCGCGAATTTTTAACGTAACAAATTAGTATGATTTACAAACGTCGTTCCAGAAACTCGAATAAACCATTTTGATTCTATTTTCATCTTACGAACCGCTAAACAGTGGAATTAACTGACGCATTGGATGTTCCCTGTTAAATAAGTAGGTACCATCTGGGTGCCTTCAAGTCGCAAGTAAGCGTGCTCCATCGTAGATCGCATCTTTACTTAACATCAAGCGAATTGGTGGACAAACTAAAGCCTAATAATTATTAATACAAAATAGACGGTCATGGGGTTTGTCATCAGAGGTGAAAACTTGACGCCCGTCACATTCGCATATAGTTGACGTGAACCCATAAATTTTGCCCCTACCAAAAATCGCTCAAAACGACTAGAGAAGTTTTCACTTAAAAAAGTCGATTTTAATTAAAAGGTTGTTTACAATATAAAAGCTACACACAATACACATAGTATTACACAGTTACCAATGTTGAAGGTCTTCTATAAAACACTCACGCATAAGATTCAACTTCCTTTAAAAACATAGGCCTCCTTTAATAAATCAATCTTGTAACTCGGATCAATAATTCATAGACGATCGTCTTCCAATTCATTCGGCCTCCCCCCCTGAAACAATTAAAGCGCCCCTGACACCCACCCTTCCCTATAATTACGGTGTTAAGTGTCGAGAGAAGATTTTACGCACTTGAGACGGACTTACGTGTAACGGCGTGTAATAAGTTTCGGTTATGGGCGCAGGGTTTGTTGTTTACGCGTTTCGGGATGTTTGGGGAGATTTGGGAAGTGATTTAGTTTTGAAACGCTTTTTAGGCGCTTTCTCAGAACGCTCTTCTCAGCTTCGTCGTTCGAACCAGTATTTCAATGTAATATAGAGATTCTTCATACCCCCCACGCGGTTTCCTATGCAATATATATTTACCCAAATTCAAAAATGGGGAAAGTTCTTTTCACCTGTGTTTTTTTGAAATCTTATTTTTAACACAAGTGTACCTATTGTTTTCAGGGTTTAAATATGTATGTGAGTTTCTTTATTCGAACATAACTTTATAAATATACCAAAACAGATTTGGATGTATGGTAGGTACCTGGCCAATGTCTCACAGAGTGGTGTATCTACGTAGGTACATCACTACAGAGACACAGGCTATACCTACATTTTTTTGAAGAAAAAAAAACATTTATTAGTGGGTATTCGTGTTTTTTTAAGCTTATTTCGAATTTACCATAATTAATGTTGAACCGAGAAAATTGTATGTCTAGATAGCAATACGTGGTATTGACTTGTAACATGGTGTTATCAATAATATATTTGTATTTGTTTTTTGTATTAGTAGGTAGATTAACAATACAAGAGAACGCTGATTTTTAAACATAAACAATTTTTCCTTATCCCTACTAGCATTCACTATACGAAAGTGTTGTTGTGTTTGAACGAACAAAAATGGAACAAATAACATTCCGCAGAAGAAAAAGCCACATCGACTAAAAAAAAGTTAAAGAAAGTAAACATCACAATTTGCGAACCCCACAAAGGGAACATCTTTCTCTACGTACGGCAGTAAAAATCTGTAGCCAGAGGAAGTATCGCGAAGATGGAGCGACGGCTAACGAGCGAGGCTCGCGGTGAACGCTCTGATTTCCAATTCAAAGGAAAATTGCGATCCATAAAGTGGGCTGGGATGTGTGGGGAGTCTCGACCCGACCTCCCCCCCTGGTTGCTACGCGACGCGGGGGGAGGAGCCGCCGCAATCACGGCCCAATAGCGCGACGGATATAAATTGCTCTCGCGTCGTGACACTGATGCTAGAACGGGAGGTTAGTTTCCCTCTCTGTTTGGCTAATGAAGTCGCCAGTCGCCGGCCCCTTGATTGACGGACTCCGCGGCCCTTTTTCGAAATGGTACACCTAAAGGTATCGGCGCGCTGCCGTGATTTGTTGGTAATTACCTCGCAAGCGGCTATTGGTTGATGTTTGGATGATTTTCCTGTTGTGGTTTGATGATCGCCTGGTACATAGCCTAACAGTAGGTATAGGCAACGAAGTTTATCAGCAACTCTTTATTGTTTACATCAAAGCTTATATACAAATTAAAAATATACATAAGTAATAAGTGTTATAACTGGCGACCTTATCGCTAAAAGCCTAATCCCATCCAAGCAACCAACGTATGTATATCATATAACTACCAGTAATTACTAACTGAAAAATTGTATTAATTTCAATTTCGATTGCATATAAAAAAACTGTCGGCCCTGTTGGCTCATTGGTAGTATAACTGCTTTAAGAGTTGTAGGGCGTGGGTCCGATTCCCACCCAGGACATACATAAAGTCAAAGAATTTTTTATTTTATTTTATTTTATTTTATTTTATTTTATACATAGTGCACGGGTAAGTAGGTCTATTCGTACCGTCATACATATTATTCCTTCACCTTAATTTTCGAACACGGCGACAATACGAAATAAAGGCGACTATACCTACTTTAAGATAATTTTGCGATATTAAAGTATGAAAAACCATTCTGATATGTCTCGAAACCAATCACACTGCACTAACAAAAATATTATTACAAACGTCACTTACGTGCATGTTAGTATTGAGATAAATTAAAGATCAGGGGTTTTCACATCTCTACGTCCATACCCTGGCATTTTGAATCTTTATGTGAGCACAGATTACGTTACGGACTACGCCGTGAAAGTAGGGTTGCTACTCGCTGAATAAACAGATATTACATTTATTGATAAACTAACGCTGTGACTTTGCACGCGTATAAGTCTTCTTTAAGATGCTCCTGTACTTTCACGTTTCAAACACAGATTAAGATTATTTTTGATTATGGTCTAAAAATAATGTTAACATTTATATGTAACTACTTACTTTGACTGTAGAACTTGCTTCCTTTACTAGCCAAAAGTAGTTTTAAAAGTTTAAATTTAGTTTAGTTCTGTTGAAGCGATGTTAACTCTTTGGTTATCTAACAGATGGCGTTAGTAGTACAATAACATTCTATCCATTAATACGAAATGTTAATTTTTTAATGGTTATAAAATAATTATTTTTTGACAGATAACACATCTGGTATGAAGTTAAATTACTATGTTAAAGCACAAATCTAAAGGCGTGATAGTTTTTCAGTAAAGTGTACCACTAAAATGCTCAGGTTGTAGGATAGTGATAGCCTCTCTTCGCTCGCCCTGATTATTTCATTTACTTAATGACTTATAAATTAATGTTATCTAGCTCATTTTGGAAACTGACGTGGTTTTGACAAATTTATGTGATTTTGACATAATTTTCCGTGGTTTTTTTTTAAATGTGAGTAATCCCGTATAAGTAAAAACATAACGTAAGGATTTAGTGATTTTTTGGAATGTAATTATAATGCACCTAGACTATACGTAGTTTTGAAATGTGATAGAAATCTATTACATAAATATGTTATTAAATAAATAAAATGAAATCTTACCTGCCAACCCTATATGTTTTTCTGTCCTCACGTACCGGCCGCGTCATAGCAGATCGATACGGTGAATCAGGAATCCGGGTCGTCGAACCAGATCCGGATAAACCTACCGGAACTAGATGGAAGCGGCTGGTTTTCAATACTTTTAATATTATCTAATTCTATAGACTCGAAAATCGTAAATAAGGAATGAGATTTTAGATTTAATTTTTACAGCATGGGATTGACAATTTATATTAGTATAAATTTTTATTCAATTATTGCACTTTGAATTATGTAAAAAAATATGAATTCACCAACTGGTATAGATTCAAATCTGCGAATGAAACGGGTAAACCCCTCCATTGCTCTAGCCGCAGACTCCTTAGTTTTGAACTGGCTATCAATAAAGAAAGTGTTATTTTGGGTAACCACGGGCAAAATTTGCAGCTTCTATTTTTGTTAATCAATTCTCCTTGTCAACAGGTGAGAAACCCCACAAATGTCAAGTGTGTGGCAAAGCCTTCAGCCAGAGTTCAAACCTCATCACCCACTCCCGCAAGCACACCGGCTTCAAGCCCTTCGCCTGCGAGATGTGTGGCAGAGCATTCCAGAGGAAGGTGGACCTCAGAAGACATCGGGAAACTCAGCACGCGGATCTGCGGCCAGCGACACATTTACCGCCTCCACATACGGATGTACATGGTCTGCATCCTGATATGCATGAGCACCGGATAGGTGAGCTTTTGAACCAATCTGAACCAATCGTAATGTCAAATTCAGCGAACCCATTATTATTTGAATAGGTGATAAGTCCTGCTGTTTTATATTCGACTGTTTAGGTGTTTCGCTACAGCACAATTGATCTTAAGTGATGGTGTGGTCTAAGATGGTAAACACACTTAGCCTGCAATGGAACTGGCTCAAGTGAAGCTATCGGAACATACCGTTAGGTGCTTGGCTTGATTTTCATCTTGAGGGTGGTAGTTAGCCTGTCCAGTACCTATTGGAAAGTAACCTACCACCATGCTATGGTTTTCTCACGAAATGTTTCCTTCTCTGACAGCTCAAGCTTATTGTTGGGGTTTCGAATCCCACACCCTTCGGCGTTACACTGACCGCGCTAACCACTGAGATATCAGTGTATCAGAGATCAAAGTATCATTTTTTTTCGTCAACTTTTTTTTTTGTTATAATAGACTTAATAGGCTACGTGTTTGACTACAAACCACTTGATGTTCACCGACGGAACTATCAAAGGCACTCCACAATACTCCTAACAATCAGTCTCATTAGAAACTTAGTTCAGGAACTTACTTTCAAGACCTTTGTTCTCACTGTAGATCCCTGTTCACTAATTGCAAACCTTCTTCCACAGACATGCGTCCAACGCACCCAGAACTGCGTCCTTCTCACGCAGACCTTCGTCCAGCTGACCTCCGCCCCCCTCACCCTGACTTCAGACCTCACCTGCCCGCGGGAGTTCCACCCCTTCAACCGCTGCCTTCCTGAACGGCGACTGCCTTCGCGCCAGCACCCTGGCGCTGAGGCACAAATAGCTATAGAACTCAGCTTGGACGGCGTCGCACGTCGAGTTTTTTTAGATGTCAAGTACTTCAAAATTATCAATGTGTCAATCAAATGAAGTAACTGTCAAAGTCAAGTGAACAAATCACAGTTGTCATGTCGTGAATGTGTTGTGAATACTACATGAAACATCTCTATAGTTTATTTACTTTTAGAAATAAAAGTACGCAAAATGAGGGTAGGCATAATACAAATCTCTACTTACGTTACGTCACAGTTAGCTACATTCGTGGACGTGATTCTAATAACCAATATTGCGATATAAAAAGTACCTAAAGCTAATTTTAAAGGCTTTAGTTGAAAGATATATACCTATTAAAAATGTTGCTGTCATTGTCTATTAAGCTGCAATAAAAGAGACAGCAGATCTATTGACCAAAGCTTACAAATTTGAGATCAACGAATAGGTACTCAAAAACAGAAGTTATATAAAATAATAACATGTTGTGACGTCACGATTTTTTAAAGCTTCAAATTCTTTTATATAGTTTCACTAGTTTATATAGGTTTTTACCTGTCAACTGAAGAATTCAAAATTGACATTAATTCAGATTATAAGTCATAGAAAAATTGGTTCAAATACAAGGAAAATAAAATTCATTTATTTTTAATAGGTATTATCATTTTCTTTTACTAAAAAGTGATTTGCGAATTCAAACGTCTAGATTTAAAAAATTGACACACAAGAAATGTTATTTTGATGTGAACCCAGAGCTTATGCACAAAAACCTTTAAAAATGTATTGAATGTAAGAATACAAGCAATTACGATTGTAATATAACCTTCACCTAAGATGTGAGTTACCAAAATATAGATAAATAGTTATTAAAAATGCTAAAGCTTTTGTCAACGTAAGGTTTTGATCTCAAGGAGTACACAATGCTCTTTTCTGTATATATAGTCTTGTGCTTGTTCATTCGACATTTAAATAAATCTAGTAACGAAGTTTCTGGAGTGGAGACGGACCTGCAAGCGCAGCGTAGGACGTCCACCCATAAGGTGGGCAGACGACCTAATAAAGACCACAGGAACGCGCTGGATGCGAGCCGCTTCCAACCGGTCTTTATGAAAGTCAATGGCGGAGGCCTATGTCCAGCAGTGGACGTCCTACGGCTGAGATGATGAATAACGAAGTTTAAATAGCATCAAATTATTTTACCCAAAAAAAAGTATTGTAGAATTCAAATGGACTGACATTTGACATTCAATTTAAAATATCATTCCAAAAAATGTATACGAAGTCGCAAAATAATAGAAACATTTTTAATTCCAAAATGATCATTCCAGACTTATCATAGCAACTATAACTTACTATAATTAATCCTATGTATAATTTTAAAGAAAAATACTCACATATCATTTTAATTTTCCATTTACGTAGTTAATTGTTATAAAAATATTATTTTTTAAGAAAGTGAGTTTTTTTAGTCCAATCGTATTGCCTACGTGTATTATTTCCATTTTATTAAGCGGGCACACTACTAAAAATATTAGCCAAATTAATATTTCAAATTATTTACAAAGTAGTGTTATCATCCAGTATTTACGAATACGTAGTTAGCTATAAAAAAAACATGTGAAATTCATTATGCCAAACCAAGTAATTATTAGAAAAAAAATGTGCAACGTATCAGCTGTCAAAGAGATCTTTAAAAACAACCACCGATTAAAAATAAAACGCTACTTTTTATGGTAATTATAAATATATTTTATTATATATTATCGTTAATAGCCCACTCAGCTGTGTATTCAGTAGTATTAAGTTTACTTCATAAGTATGGGGTAACACTGTGAATAATTTTCTTTCAACTTTGGTCGTTTAAAACTTAGAAAGTAAAATATTAATCAATACAAATTGACGTCATTTTGACACATTTTTGTTTTATTTATACGGGATTACTCACGTTTAATTGAGTCGGATACTCCGGCTATAGTTTCGACCATATTCGCTGGCATTTTCAAGCGGTCAAAGCAGAGAACAAGGCGCGCGGAGTGCAAAGCAAGACGAAGCCACGCGTTCTGTTTTAAATGCTTTAAAAGGCCACCGGACGTGACCGAAACTATAGTTTGAATTTCTGACGCAATTAAACGTGAGTAATTGCGTATAAGTTAAACAAGAATTATAATCAATATTTAATATATTTTATTATTTTATGAATATCACGAACTCAAACAAATAACTTTCTCTAATACATACCATCGATAAAGAAAATAATTTAAAAAATAAAACCAAAGTTGTAAGAAATTTAATCTCTTACTTATATCCTAAGGCAATTCTACAAAATTATGACTGTAACGCTTCTACTATTCCAAAATTTAATTAAGATATATGTTAAGAGTTGTAAAGTACAATTATTCATGTAAATTGATTATAAAAACTCATTATAATAATTGTCTGTACATTATTAAATATTAATTGTGTACATAAAATGTATTCAACAATTTTCATCTCAAACATTTAAATTTCGATTAAGCACCCTGTATATAAATGTGTAAAATGTATAAATAATGTATAATTGAGCCCAAAGAACTATGTGCAATCATTATGTCGTAATTATGAATTATTATAAGCACCTGAATAAATATAATTGACAATTTAATTTGAAACTTTTATTTTTTTTATACCTTATCGAGTAGTGGCTATAATGTTCACTTTGTCGCAAGAAATATAGTCTACTTTTAAACTAAAAAAAAATTGTTTTGCTGACCGCATCCACGCTTAACATCAGGGGAGTTAACGATCAAACGCAAACCTACCTCTAAATAAGATTTTAAAAAATCTCAAAAAACAAACTGTTAACTGTTATAGTATATTTCGTTTTATTTCAATCCATAATTATATATATTGTAGGACACATTACACACAGCGCCTTCTGACCCCAAACTAAGCAGATCTTGTGTGATGGAAGTCAGATAACTAATAGAATACATAAATACTTTTTTTTTGTAAACTCTTACTTATAACAAATACAGAACAGACACAGAACTAGATTATTCTTATAGACTTACTATTATGTACTTATTATTTTTATTAGTTTAAATTTTTGAACTCAATAGCGGTACAACATCTCCCGTCAGTTCTTTCTTGGTTGCCTGAAAGAGATCGCTCTTAGCGATAAGGCCGGCACTAGTGGCACTAGCTCATAAAACTCTTTTGCATTTTTTTCTATTTTTGGTGTGCATAATAAATAGTTACTATCTATCTATCTGTTCTATACATTTGGTGACGGGGTATATTGAACCTTGTATACTATACCTTACTTACCTTACCAGCCGTATAATGATACAGGGCCCCTGGGCAACAAGGGCCCAAACATGTGTAAGCAAAAAATCGTAAGCTTCTTTGGCCTCGGCAACATAGGACGTCCAGGGTTTGACTTTGTATGTCTAGTAAAAGGGCCCCCGACAAACTTTGACATAGGGCCCGTCTAGAGCAAGCTACTTCACTGCACGGCAGTATAAGATATTCTGCCGCCAAGCAGTAGTGTGTAAATATTACTATGTTCGGGTTTGGAGGATGTTGTAGCTACCGAGATTACAGGGCTCTTGAGACTAACCACCAAATGTCTTAAGCCAATACCTGAGCGTCAAAGCAGCGATACCTCCAAGACTTTGTCGTGTTATAGTTACTCAAAGTTCTAGGTTTTTTTTGTGGTTGACAGGCTAGGTGTTTGACCCCAGCTCACCTCATGTTATGTGACGATGTGGTCGAAAATGGTAAACATACTTAGCCTGGAATAGAACCGACTCTCAAGTAAGGCTGTCGGAACACACGCGGCAGATTTTCAAGCCAGCCGAGTACTAGAAAGTACCCTACCACCATGCTATAGTTTCCTCTCGATGTTTTTCCTTCACCGCCAGCTCAAGCTTATTGTTGGGGCTTGAACCCACGCCCTTCAGCATGCGAACCAACCTCGCTAACCACTGATCTATCATCGCCGCAGGTACCGCTGCAATGGTCATGCGTTATCTTTTACAGTCAAGAGAGCGTTACGAACATTTCTTTACATATAAATATTTAAAAAAATGCAACACCTTTTCTGAACACAGTACCTTTACTAATTACAATGTTTTTAGACAGTTCGTAAGTGGTCAAGTACTTCTTCGAATTGCTCCAACTATTTTAGATCTGAGATGTGATAGTTCGATTGTTTTTTAGTATATCAAATATAAATTTGTCTTCAATACTGAGCAACTACTTACTTTACACAGTGTAGATTGCTATGCTATAAATTTGTGGCGTTATTTACATCTAGTTGCTATAAATACTAAAATGGACAACCAGAAAAATTTAAATTCGAATCGTTCAACTTTGGTTGTTTCCCATATCATTTTTGATTCGGGAAGGCAATTATTTCAATACATAAAAAAAAAACCTATAAAACTATTTTCATAGGTAATTTTACCTCAGCTGATATTCAACTCTATTGCTATCATTACAATTAGGTAAAGACGTGCGTGGTGGTAGGGTACTAGTACTCGGCTGGCTAGCTACCACCCTCAAGTTGAAAATCTGCCGCCAAGCATCTAACAGTGTGTTCCGGCAGTCTCACTTGAGAGCCAGTTCCATTCCAGGCTAGATGTGCTTTACCATCTTCGACCACACCGTCACTTAACATCAGGTGAGCTGTGGCCAAACACCTAGCCTGTCAGCCATTAAAAAAAAAAAAAACATTACTTTACTCCAGATTCTGTTGTCGAGAACGAAACTCTTATTTCCAAGCATAGCCTCTAAAATAATTGCGTATTATGGTATTCTGTCACAAATGAGGTCGTATCTTGACTCATTCAAAAACAGTGAACAATAATTGTATTTTGTAACAATACCCCACGTATCGATTACTTAAAACATTTCCAAGCCCTCCCTTCAAATTGAAATTATGCAAATGAATTCAGAAACGTAACGCCGATCTTTATTTAATTCGTCCATTATCGCCAAGACAGTATGCCGATTTATTATCTTCTGAGTGAGTTCTCCAGTTACAGCACAGCCCTAGCGGTCCTAGCCTATTGAATCATCTTTTTTTTTAAATAGACGATTCGCCTGTTATTCACTTATGCGCCCACCGTCGCCTGTCGCCTTTAGGCACCTGCAATATTAGGGATGTTGTCAATGCCAAGCGGAGCTATATATTTATAGAAGTCCTTTTTAAAACCCTTCCTTTTGCAACTCCGCTGAAAGGCCTTCGCAAAGAAGACATTCCACATTGCAAGTGCCAAAATTGTACTGTACGTTATTTTCGATTTCGCAAAATGTAGAGATGAGCCTTTTGACGATGGTAGATCTCCCTAGCAAGAGGTCGTCTAGGTAGGTACCACTGCAGTACCAGATATTTTGTCGCCAAGCAGTAGTGTGTAAACATTAGTGTGTTCTGATTTAAGGGTACTACTGCTAGCGAAATTACAGGGCTGTTAAAACTAACCATCGAACATCTCAAAGTAATGAACACAAAGCAGCGATGCTTTTGGTTTTGCTACTCAAAATTCTGTGTATCGCTGCTAATGGTCATGGATATGCGTTATTTCTTACCATCAAGAAAGCATCGTCTTAACTTTTCTGACCAAGCAATAACTCGCTTGTTCAGAAAATTCACCAGTCATAGTGGATCATAGACGCAAAGTAGCTTGTCTATTTGTTTTCTTCCGGATACACTTTGGAGAGTGCGCTTCTTCGACGGTGATTTTATCAAAACTGAATGGTCATCTATAAAAAAAAAAGATAACAAACACGCAAAACACATACACGCGCACGCACACAGACACACGCACACACGCTTCTGCAAAATATTACATACATTTAATCCTGTTCGAACTATCTTGAGCTCTTGTTCTACTAATAAAAACATAAAATTAAACTTACAACTACATTATCAATAAAGGTGGAAATCATTGAACCCCACAACACGAGACTCCCTAGTATGAGATTCAGGGTCAGTTAGAAAAAAATAGTCGGTAAGCACCTCAAGTATAGGTACAGTAGAACCTCTTTAAGTCGAATTTGAAGAGACGCCAAAAGATTCGTGTTACAGAGTTTTCGACTTATGAAGTGCACATGTTAACGTCAGTCACAAATTCCTTTAACATTTCATGGAATCGGTATATTGTATGCACTTTACATTTATTTCTAAAAAACAATTCATTCCAGGCTAAATGTTCTTTACCATCTTTGACCACACCGTCACTTAACATCAGGTGAGCTGTGGTTAAACACCTAGTCTGTCATACATAAAATATAAAAAAAACAATGATTTACATTATCGGCATATTTTCAAATAATCGAGTTGTAAAGGTTATAACATGAAATATTGCTATGTTTACATAAGAAAACTATCTACAAATTACATCCTTACATATAAAATAAAAGAGGTTCTACTATATAAGATATTATTATAATTATGTGTTATAAGATCTCATTTAATGAAATCCTGCATAGGTAAAACTTCTTAGTAGGTAATAGTATAACTTTGCTACAGTTTATTTATTTTCTTTATTATTATTATTAAAATATGAAGTCATAACTTTGAAGGTAGCTTGCTTATCTTGCTTTTTACCCAATTACACCAAAAAAAGGATATAAGCAGTGTATGTTGTGCTCCCAAGCGTGTGGGTGTTGTAGCGAAGTCCAGTTACGAAATATCGTTTTAACCATTAGGTTAATGATCAATCGATCATGGCTCTGCAAACATTGGGGCATAGCAAACAGTCTGTTAGTAAAGGAATGGAATCAGGTCTAGGTACCTAATCAGTTAATTGAATTAATTTTTGGTTCTCAAGTTTCGTTTTATTTATTTTCGTACTTGGAAACGTGTGATTGGTTCTAATGTGAAATCACTTTTGATATATTGATTTACCTTCATGCTAACGTAGGATTTAGCATTATTATTATTATATAGTTCATTTATTAGGTTAAAGCTCATAAGAAGTCGTATAATACACAAAAGAAATAAGCTGAAGGGTTTATAAAATCTATGACCCGACTGCGATTAAAATAGTTATAATAAAAGGAAAAAAACTTTTTAATCAAATTTATTATTCTAATTAAATTTAAACATATATTTTTGTAATTCTATCCACCATCTTGTTTTTTTTAAAATCCCTTTAAGGGCACTTGAGACGAATCTAACGATACCTTAATTCGTAATCCATTCGGACGTTTGGAAGATATGAGGTAATAAAGAAATTTACATACATTCAAGATACGCGCGAAAAACATAACCCTTCCTTGGCAGTCGGGTAAAAAAATAAGACAGAAGTGAGAGAGTGAGTGCCGTGGTGGTGCCGGCGTAAGAATTGTACCCCACCCTCTCTACCCGTGGTTGCCGTTAGAGTCGGCTAAGGGATGAAATCCGGAAGATGGGCAGCAGCGTTTTCATTGAACAACACCTAACTGCGCTTGCCAACCCGCCTGCCAAGCGTGGCGAGTGTTGGCAAAACCCTCCCAGAAGGAGGCCTATGTCCAGCAGTGGACGTCCTATGGCTGATGATGTGAGAGAGTGAGTTGCATAAAGAATTTCTATCTCTCTATATAATTTTCCATTTTATCACACGCTATTTTTCGAAACATATAATATTAATAAATAAATATCGTAGGCCATTTCACACAGCGCCAATAGCCACAAACTGAGCAAAGCTTATATAAGGTAATCAGATATAACAGACAGAATACTTTTTTTTTAAATGCATACCTACTTTTAATACATGCATAACACCCAGAATACAACAAACGTTTAGCGACACATAAATATTTGTTAGCAGGTATCTAGATTACTTTCTTACAACCTAAGTACAAGAACAATTCAAGCCAGAAGATTCGATTACAGTTAAGCCGGTACACAACAAGAAAAAGGAACATTGTTAGATTTAGGCGTAACGTAGTGCCCATGGGACCTCAGTGGACGCTAAACGCCTGTTAGCACGCAGTACAGGGACGAATCGAGGGTTTGGAGCAAGTTCAAATAACGCTGCGACCGTCTATTGTTGCGACAGGGGTGCACTCCGTATTAAATAAAATATAGTTTGAACAAAATTCTAAACAATATTCTTCACTTTATTGACATGTTATTTAGTTGAAGTTTCAGCAGTCTAGTTGGGGGACCGTATTGCTTTCAATCTGGAAGTCATGGATTTTAATCCCACGCCACGCGCCTTTGTCTTTTCTAAGTTATGTGTGTATTGCCGTTGACTTCAAAACATCATGAGAAAACCTATAAGTCCGAGAGTTCTTAAAAAGAAAACAAAGATGTGTGAAGTGAATTCTGTCAACCCATACTTGGTCGCCGTGGTGGACTATGAATATACTATGATAGCCTTCTCACAATAAGAAGAAGCCGTTCGGCCGAGCAGCAGAATAAATAAGGCTGAGTTTGACTATTTAGTTAAAAATGAAGCATTGATGTAAAAAGGTATGAATTTCATACCTCTTTACTAGGTTAAATATGCCATGAATGCCATATGGACAACTAAAACCCAAATCCAGAGTATAATTTTATTATTCAAATTCATCCAAAGACTGGGAAAACCCAGAATACCAGAGCTCTAGCTTGAAATAAAAATATCTTATTTACTTTTGTTCTGTTACTCAAAGTTCTGAGTACCGCTGCAACGGTCAAGGATATGTGCTATCTCTTACAGATTCGTCTGTGCATAAATTTATTTAATTGTTTTTTATGGTTTGACTAAGTGTTTGACCACAGCTAGCCTAATGTTAAATGATGTTGTGATCATAGATGCTAAACAAACATAATCTCGAATAGAAGTGACTCACAAGTGTATCTGCCGAATACTTAATAGAAAGTACACTACCACTATGATATGTTTGCCTCAGGATGTTTTCCTTCACCGGCAGTTCAAGTTCATTGTTGCTCATTTATTTGAACCTACGTGTGAAGTTGTGAACTGATCGCGCTGACTACTACGAAAACGTTTAAAGTAAAAACAAATATTCAAAGATATAAATTAGACCAATGAGAATACCTAAAATATCTACGAGTATAGTAAGATAATATAACCGAGAGTGCTCATAAAAACAATTGTTCAAATAACTATTATGTTGTTGACTTCAATTCAATTCTTGTAGATGAAATAAGTTTTGGTAACACACTTATCGGTTCCATGGTGTAATGGTTAGCACTCTGGACTTTGAATCCAGCGATCCGAGTTCAAATCTCGGTGGAACCTGCTTTTGGAAGTTTCGTCTAAGAGTCATTCTTTCTAAGCTGTCATGTTAGTAAAATTATAAATACTTATCAAGGTTTGATCTGAGTTAACAAGCCTGTATTTAAACCCCACTTACGAATGTTTTATTTTTATTTATATCTAGTGTCAGTCGGGATGATGTGAAGATACTAACGATACCCATACATCCAAAACTGCTCAGGCGTTTAAAAGTTAAGATGGATTAAACTCACATTCCAACATACATCATGAATTCATGCATACATAACTTATGTAGCGTAGTTATGTTTGTAGCGATGATAGCTCAATGGTCAGCGCGATCGCCCTTCGGCGTTGGTTCAAACCCCAACAATGAGCTTGTGCTGCCAGTGAAGGAAACATCGTGACGAAACTATAGCATGGTGGTAGGGTACTTTTGAGTACTCGGCTAGCTAGCTACCACCCTCAAGTATATATATATATATATATATATAAATACCTATATAAGAAGTATCTAGAAGGAACTGTATACTCTGGATTTGAAGACCCATGCTTAATGCGCACATAGAAACGTCCATCTTGGTCGGGTGGCGGCTTAATACTTTCATGACAAATTTATAAATTCACACAATGCGAAATACATTAAATGCGAAAATTCGTATCTATAATATTGATTTTCAAAGTGTGATTAAACTTTAATCAATCACATTGTTATGTTGTGGAAAAACAAAATGTCAAGTGCGTGCCCTGGCCGGTCAGAATCGCGCATATATTATTCAACAACATCCACGTGCGTCTCGGACGCAATCAGTATTGTGAATAATTGATGGCCCCCGGCTTGCGATGATTGCGCGCCCCGCGAGATTGCGAAGATTTCCCCCTTGTTACCCGCCCCCTAAATACGGCCCTGGATTTATTCTTACTGTCAATTTTGTGAAACAAAGAATGATACATTTTTGGATTTGGTATTATTTGAATAGTATAATTTAATTATCATTGTTAGCCTAAAAATCACCGCCCGACACAAAAATTAACACATACGTAAATAAATATGTAATGGCATCGCAATACCTACTAGGGTTCCGTTCTAGATAATATCTTAATACTAATTTAGTCGTAGTAAAAATATGCTATTTCTGTACTAAGCGATCTAACGTCATTTAATAATTCTGTACTAAATGCTAAAAATTCTTAATATTATGGTTTTCGTAATAGCGACTATTTCTTCAACAGCAATTACTTAGGTACAATGTTTTTTTTTAGGACTACAGTTAAGCTAAGTTTAATACATTGATAAGTATTTGTGTAAATAATATTATTAAGACTAGACTCCACTTTACAACATAACTTAATTTTATCGTTAGAGGTCAATTTTATTATCGTGAGGACCATTAAGTCAACACTGAGTCGTTTCTATTTTCTCATCCGTTACAGCGAACTAGCACTTACATAAAAGGAATAAAGTTCATTATTGTATTTTTGTAAATGTTAGTAATGATGATACATTGTAAAGATTATATAAAGTGAAAGGTCTTGTGTGTAGAATATTAATTTTGACAGATAAAGTACCGGTCCCATGGTGTAATGGTTAGCACTCTGGACTTTGAATCCAGCGATCCGAGTTCAAATCTCGGTGGGACCTGACGTTTTTGCGCATTACTTGAATGAATAGTATTTTCCGTTATCTAAGTGGCCATTATCGATTACATTGTTAACTAATTAGATCGTAGCTAAGAAATGAACTGATTTGCTATTTTGTTGAGATGAAAACTTTTTTAGCCGCATTGAGCGATTTTGGTATGGCCAAAACCTATTAGCTCGCATCACCGACATGCTAATGTGACGTGTTTTAAGTTTTCACTTCTGGTGGCAGTCCCCATGACTGCATATTTTTAACCGACTTCAAAAAGGAGGAGGTTCTCAATTCGATTGTATTTTTTTTTAATGTTTGTTACCTCATTACTTTCGACTGGGTGAACCGATTTGTATAACCTTTAATCAGTAGGTACACCTCAAATTTGTATAGCACTTAAAAATTGATGATCCGTTGGCTTAAGTGGAATGACGCAACATTTCAGGATCTTTAATTCTCTATCTTTTTAGCTATAGAAAGATTTGCTAAAAGATGTAGAACTGTCTAAATTAGGTTACTCATAATAAAAGTGACATAGCTCAGCGTATTAACAAGTGGCAATGGGCTGGACATATCGCAGGACCGACAACCACTGGGGTAGACGTGTTCTAGAGTAGAGACCACGAATTGTCAAACGAAGCGTAGGACGCCCTGAAACTCGATAGAGTGACGTTATACGTAGGACAGCTGGCGGTGGATGAAAGCGAAAAGCCGAAGATCGGGCTGTGGGCGTGTGGCGTGTCTTAGAAGACAGTGCAGCAGTGGACTTCGATAGGCTGATGATGATGATGAAAGGTGACAGCTAAGGAAGATCTCGTAACTTCACATCAAAAATAATAATTTGAGGCGGCAAAGGCTTTTATAATCCGGCAGCATCGGCAATTTCATCAGAATATCAGTTGCCGATGCCACCCTTCCGCAGACATCAACGTTCAAATTGCGCCGTGTCGCCACCACGTTACTACTCTGTACTCACATTACAGTAGCTAAGCTTTAGTTTATGCCATAAGTGGCAACAAGCAAATTGCCAAGGTTAGCAAGTCTATGGATTTTTGTTTTATTTATGCGGGATTACTCACGTAAACAAAACAAAAATGTGTCAAGACCACGTCAGTTTCCATAATAAAGTCTATGGATATATGCAATACCTGTGCTAGGTGTACCACAATATAATACGTTGCTGACCTATGCATATAGCCTGTTTACCCAGCTACGTTAAAGCCAAAAGATATCGCGTCATACGTTTTTGTTCTTCGATTTTGTAGCGATGATAGCTCAGTGGTTAGCGCGGTCGGTTCACACGTCGAAGAGCGTGGGTTCAAACACCAACAATGCGCTTGAGCTGCCGGTGAACGAATGTATCGTATGGAAACCATAGCATGGTGTTAGGGTATTTTCTAGTACTTGGCTAGCTACCTACCACCCTCAAGTTGAAAATCTGTCGCCAAGGAACTAACGTTGTGTTACGGCTGTCTCACTTGAGAGCCAGTTCCATTCCAGGCTAAGTGTGCTTTACCATCTTCGAGCACGCCGTCACTTAACATCAGGTGAGCTGTGGTCAAATACTGTCAACCACAAAAAAACCTTCATGTGGAACGGCATGGCGGCGACACGTATCTAAGCCTATTTCTTGGTAAAAACAAATGAAAAGCAACTAGGTACAAATACCAAATCTTTTATTGATAACACAAAAGTTACAGGTAATTTTTCCATTAATATTTAAAAATATCAAAATCATAACATATATGTCAATATAATGAAAAGACAATATAGTACCTAATATGTCAATATGATTAAATGTCAATAAGAAAAGAAAAAAAAACTTACTAGTAATATACTTAATGCATGTTGAACATTAAACTATAATAATTGTTACCCTATTGTTATTACAAATACAAAAATCATTTTACCGAATCAGATGTATAATATATTAGGTATTAACTCAGTCACTGATATGCTGTCTATATTTTTAGTCTCACCTGTTTTGGTATCAAACAAACAAACTTAACCTTCTTGCTCTAACTATAAAATTCAAAATAGAATGTAAGCAAACAACTCAATTCCGAACATTCCAATAAGTATACGTATGGATGGGAATTCTTATTTCACTCAAAATAACACCCGTTTCTTCTTAGCAGTGGTTCGCTTTCTACCTCACTGTTGAGAATAGTGTACGTTATTTTGGGGAACATAGAGTCCATGTTTGTAAATAAAGCTACATAATATATTTTTAGTACCTAATATACATAATCTGAAATATATACTCGATTTATACATATACTATGTCGCCACATTGTATCGTTTTCCAGATGTTTTTTGAGTGTATGTGTGTGTGTCTAAAAATAGTGATATTTTATGTGATATAAAGTAAAATGAAAAAAACCCCATGACTCCCATAACAACTCAAAAATTCGACTCTTTTAGATTTTTGGAAGATGTTCACATTCATTCAACAACTAAAATATATATATATATATATATATATATAATTTCTAAAAGACGAATAGTTTTTTTTTAAATCATAGTCAAAAATTATCTCGATAAAGTTTAAACAAAAAAAATTAATCAAATTCAGTTCAGCCGTCTGTTTGTGATAACGTTCAGCTACGTTATCACAAACAGACATACGTTATACGTATATATATATATATATATATATATATTATATACCTTATAAAAAACTCTAAGCAAAAATGGATATACCTATATATTACTCGTATTGTATTTACCAAATATATATGTATATAGGTATATAAGAAGATTATCAAACGCCAAATCTAATCACCCAAAAACCTAAGAATTTCACCACTGAGCCCCTCCCGATTTGATTTACGACGATCCACCCAAGATGACTCCGTTATATCAATTTAATCCCCATTGAAATTCAAAGGGCACCCGACGAATCAATTACAGGAGGATATTCAAATAACCCCCGAGCCCGCTGATAGAATTGTTCTAAAGAATTCGCGTGTGATAAAATGCGACTCAATATGTACGTGTCTTCTTGTCGCGGCTGAGGAAGTGGATTGGAACTCGAGTTTTTTAGGGTTCTGGCGTTTTACTTTATAAGTGTTTAGCATCTAAAAGATGTGCAAAGACAAGCCGAGCGATCTAAACGACCTCCTGAAGAAGATCTACCACCAAGTGAAAGTATCTGATATAACTCTTTATTGTACACACCAATTACTAACAAATATTATTATAACAACATAAACTTAACATTCATCGAACATTTGGCGGCCTTATCGCTTAGCGATCTCTTCCAGGCACCTAAGCACCTAAGTATAGAAAGGATTCTACTAAGTTAAGGACGGGGTGTGTTGACATGAGATTAAAATTAAAATAAAAACATTTTGAACATAATATATAAAAGACAGACATACATTTGTAGCGTTGATAGCTCAGTGGTTAGCGCGGTCGGTTCGCATACCGAAGGGCGTGGGTTCAAACCCCAACAATGAGCTTGAGCTGCCGGTGAAGGAAAACATCGTGAGGAAACCATAGCGTAGTGGTAGGGTACTTTCTAGTACTCGGCTGGCTAGCTACAAGTTGAAAATCTGCCGCCAAGCATCTTACGGTGTGTTCCGGCAGCCTCACTTGAGAGCCAGTTCCATTCCAGACTAGGTTTGCTTTACCATCTTCGACCACGCCGTCACTTAGCATCAGATGAGTTGTGATCAAAAACCTAGCCTGTCAGCCATAAAAAAAAATACAGACCTATCTATCTATATCTATATATATACATACAACTATCTATCAAACACAAGCTCAACAGTAATAAAAAAAAACTACTTTTATTTTAAGGCCAAAAAATTAACATAAAAATGTATGTTTTTTTAGCGAAATATACGCTAATTCTCGGTCTGGAGTAAGTAGCCGAGGATACAGGAAAAAAAAACATTAATTTATTCCACAGAATACAAACAAAGAATAAATAAAAATATATAACAAGAAACTATTAATTCTCTTAAAAAAAACTTAAATTTACCATTTGATAAACAATGTAACAAATCTTCGTATAAATATTCAACACAATACAAATCTTATACCTTTAAACGAGCAATTCTTGTATATGTGTATGTATATATATAAAATTTAAATCTCGGAAACGACTCCAACGATTTTCATGAAATTCAGTATGCAGGGGTTTTCGGGGGCGATAAATCGATCTAACTAGGTTTCATTTTTAGAAAACGTCGCTTTATCCGTGTTTTCAGCCGAGCAAAGCTCGGTCATCCAGGTACTAGATAATTAAAAGAAACACAAATTATATTATTAAAACCTAGATTTCTTCTTAATTTAATAACAAACGTTCTAATAGTCAAATAATAAAACTTCGAAAAAGACATTCGAAACAATACAAACAAACAGATAAATAAATGAAAAACACAAAATAATTAAAAAAAAAAACAATCCAATTTAGCGTTTTTGTCAAATCTCCAAACGACCTACCTTTTAGTTTCGCTAAATCGCAAACCAAGAGCATATATAATAAATTATTCATATGCTAAGATTACAACCGTATCAGCAACTGGATATTATAATGGGCTACAGACGTTCACCCTGATGCGATTGGACCGTAGAGCGTAACTCAATACGCAACTTGGACGCCCATAAAGTGGCCGAAGGGATGAGGTATCATCGATACTTAATCGACTTATAGTTTTTAAAAACGAAGATAAATTTTAAATTTATACGCCAGGATATTGTTCGGAGGGCAGCAAAAACAGGTAATGTAAATATTATGTTACAAAGACTATTGAATTAATAACAATCTGCGTGGTTTGTTACAGAAGCGTTTTAATACTTACTTCACCTGCGTGTTTATCGCGATTTTTAACCAATTTTCCATGTATCATACATGAAAATTGGTTAAAAAATTCTGTAGCATCGTTGAGCAGAAGTAGCTACGATTTCTGTTATTTTTTGTACGTTTGTCAGAGTCGTACCACACGTATTTATAGTATAGCGTGGTGGTAGCAGTAAGGTATTTTCTAGTACTCTGCTGGTAAGTTGAAAATCTACCGCCAAGCATCTGATAGTTTGTTCCATTAGCCTCACTTAAACAAAACTCAAACAAACAAAAAACAAAATCGGTTTATCCGTTCGGGAGCTACGATGCCACAAACAACACACACACGCACACACACAAACAAACACACACATACACACCTATACCTATAGTAAATTTCGGAAAAAAAGTAAAAGCTTTCAACGATGTCGAGTACATCGCACGATAAAATAAAAAGGGTAGTTTTATAAATGTTTTTGTACACTCGTCAGTTTGTGTCATAATAATTAATATAAATGTTTGTTAGAAGGAAGAGCCGGGAGCCCACAACGCGACCCTAGAGTGGGATCCAGGGGATACCTACCAATGTAACATTACTTTGCATTTTTTTATTATTTCACCGTATTTTTAGTTTTTCTGGTTTTCGGTATTGTTTCATAGTACTGTTTTCTGAACAAAAAAATATATTATTATTCTTAACATCGATACTCTTCAACCCGTTCTTTTCCCCGCCCTAATTTGAAACTTCCTAAAACTGTAAACGGATTCGACGTCTCAACTAAGCGACAGTTTTAAAGTACCCTAACTCGATTGTGATGCGACTAAAACTCACCTCCCGTCTTTATGTAAATTCTTTAACCAGCATAACTTTACCTCTACAAGTAAAGCTTGGTACACACGTTTTAAAGCATAAAGTGTAATATTTCGTAAACATAATACGCCTTACTGCTAAAATACCTGAATGAGGCTATAACAAAACTTACAAGATTTATATATATTTTAATATTATTTATATTCAAATGTATGGAAAAAGTAGGTTTTTGGCGGGAACGCGGTAAAGCTACTGTACTGCATATTATTTATTATCCAAAATTATGTTTTCCGAGTATCCAGAGATATATTTTTAGTGTATTTCCGCTTAAAAGTCATTTTGGTAACGAGTATTTATTGTTTTTTTTTTGTTAAATAACCGTAAATATTTTATGCCTTTCACGCTGCAGTAACAAGTTGCCGACACGTGTTTCGCCTTTACACCAGACATCCTCAAGACGTGTTGACTCTTCAAGTGCTTGGCCGAGATTGAGAAGTCAAGTTAGATAAATATTTAAATTTAATCCTCGTCATTGTAAACAAAACGACTTTTAAGTGGAAATACACTAAAGATATATATCTTGAATATTCAAAATGAACTTCCGCAACGCCCGAATCAATCTATGTGTTTTCGAGTAAAAATAGTATTTTATTCATAAAGTGCCGAATTACGCGCGTGAGTGTAAAAAAGTGATGTAATATGGCGAAACGTTATGTTTCACCACATTTCGCTTATTTTCTTCTTTTTTCGCATCTACCTTCAAGCTAAGCAAATCTTGTAGGTACCATGGGATACCAAATAAATGGAGTTGTTAAATGTTTTTTTTAAAATACTTATTTAACACTAAAATACAGAATAAACTTCTATGATCGTCTCAAATATTTTTGTCTTGGGATTAAACTTACGACCTATAGCTATTGAAGCAGAGATACTTACTACCAAATAAGCTAACAAATCAGTGAAGGACAACTACATCAGGAGATCATTCAGATTCTTTTGTTTTCTGTACTTTTTTTATATTTTGGTGTGCACAACAAAGAGTCTCTATCTATCAGGCGAGATGGTGGTCAAACGCAAGTTCCCGTTACATGCCTTTAAAATCCATGTTCTTGTTACATTACAAAGTATTGCAAAAACGATTTTTCTGATAAAATAATACAAAACGTTTGAGGGTCGGTGTCGATCGCGAGGGTGATTCTAAGTTGGTCTGTTGGCGGTCCCAAGACACATTTCATGTCGTGACGGTTTTTTAAAATCGTATCTAAGGATATGTAAGTAGATGTATTAAAGCGTGTATTGCATATAAGGGGTGTTAGGAAAATTGAAATTAAATCCACTTTCTTACAAAAAAACCTTAAATTTGTACAATTCGATTTGAAACAATTTACAAATAGAGACATGTCAGGTGAGATGATATTGTTAAATTAACAATTTTAAATTTGATTGTTACCAAATTATTTTTAACACTTATTTACATTAACATAATGTTATTGACAAATTAGAATAAACATAATGTGCTACAAATTGACATGAAATTAATAAAATCACTTGACAATATATTTTGTAATTGTTTATCATTGTTAAAATCTATGTGTCATAATTATGATTAATCAAATTATTGCCGGATGCCTGATAAGGGTAGACTGATGGCACTGCAATTGCAATTGCATTGTTTATGCTGATTTAAATGAAATTTCTTAATTTCTTAATTTTTTTACTTGGTGGTAGATTTCCTTAGCAGGAGGTCGTCTAGGTAGGTACCACCGCAGCACCAGATATTCTGCCGCCAAGCAGTAGTGTGTAAACATTACTGTGTTCCGGTTTGAAGGGTACTGCAGCTAGCGAAATTACAGGGCTATTGAGACTAACCATCTAGTCTCAAAGTAATGAGCGCCAAGGCAGCGATGCCCTGGACTTTGTTTTACTACTCAAAGTTCTGTGTATCGCTACAATGGTCATGGACAGGCGTTATCTCTTAACATCAGGAGAGCGTCTCGTTCGTCTCACTACTGTTACATAAAAAAAAAAAAAAAAAAAAAAAAAAAAAATACACAAATAGCTTATACCCTAACTTAAAAACATAATTCCAAACATTACTCATTTAAAATATGTAAGTAGGTAACTAGGTAATTGTTGAATAGGCTGTCCCAGAGTCTAAACAAACAATAATATTTAAAAAAAAACTAATTTTTATCTCGGATAACTCCGATGGAAGCACGAGTGGTGGAAAATAAATATATTTATCCATTGGAGACATTTCATACAGCACATCTAGCCCCAATTAACTAAGCAAAGCTTTTACTATAGGAACCGTCTAACTTATAGAATACTTAGGTATAGATACTTACTATACCTACTTTTTTTGGGATAAAGTTAGGAAAAGCCGGTTTTTCCTTTGAAATTTTGTATATTTATGTATTTTGCTCCGCTAATTACGAATAAATGAAAATTGTATTTTCAAGGTCAAATTGAAGAAATCCATATTTTGAATGTTTTGGCGTTTATTGCAAAAAAATATATGGAGGTAAGAAGAAAAAAATCCGAATAAAATTGTAGGTTACGAAAAAAATGAATATTTTTTGTCATATATGTTTCTCGTATGGGACCAATGATTTAGGAGAAAAATGCAGAAATTATGATAAATTTATAATAAAAAAAGGTAGAACAAACTTTTATCGTTATTAATATAATTCTGTTTCTGTCAGCACCGGGGGAGTATGGATTTTCGAAACACAAGGCCACTCTTAGTTTAGTTCGAAAATCCGAAACTCAATGAATTGCATCGAAAAACACTGAATTGTAGAACAATTAATTAAATAATTAGAATGTGTGTTTTATGTTTACGCCAAAATAAATGATTTGATTTGATTTGATCGTCACATAAATGTTTGTCCTGGTGGGAATCGAACCCACATTCTACAGCTCTAGAAGAAGATATTCTACCAAATGAACTAACAGGACACCAAATTAGCTAACATTTATGTGACGATAAATGTTTGTTCTGTGTCTGGGTGTTCTGTATGTATTATAAGTAAGTATTTACAAAAAAGTATTATATCATTTATTTGTTTCCCATAGTACAAGCTTTGCTTAGTTTGGGTAAGTAGTATTATTATCTTTTCTATGGTTTGGGGCTAGACAGCGCTGTGTGAAACGTATTACGATATATTATATTATAATAGGACACTTCGGAGTTTCCCTACGAGATCGAATCAGAAATGAGGAAATCCGTAGACGAACTAAAGTAGCCGACATAGCCCAGCGGATTAGCAAGTTGAAGTGGCAGTGGGCAGGGCACATAGCACGCAGAACTGATGGCCTATGGGGCTGCAAAGTTCTGGAGTGGAGACCACGGACCGGCAAGCGCAGCGTAGGACGTCCAACCGGCCTTTATAGAAGTAAATGGGGGAGGCCTATGTCCAGCAGTGGACATCCTACGGCTGAGACGATGATGAGGACACTTAAAACCTATACATAGGTAAAAGATCTGCAAATAATAGGTACGTCGCTTAACATACTACTTACTTGGTGGTAGATTTCCTTAGCAGGAGGTCGTCTAGGTAGGTACCACCGCAGTACCAGATATTCTGCCGCCAAGCAGTAGTGTGTAAGCATTACTGTGTTCCGGTTTGAAGAGTACTGCAGCTAGCGAAATTACAGGGCTATTGAGACTAACCATCTAGTCTCAAAGTAATGAGCGCCAAGGCAGTGATGCCCTGGACTTTGTTTTACTACTCAAAGTTCTGTGTATCGCTACAATGGTCATGGACAGGCGTTATCTCTTAACATCAGGAGAGCGTCACGTTCGTCTCACTACTGTTACATTAAAAAAAAAAACATGTTTAATAAAATTTATTCTCAGAGACACTCGTAACGATATCTGCATCCAGCAGCATCTTTATGGTAATACGACATCAAATGTGATTACTTGGATACCCAATACTCATACGAGTGTTTTACGCGGTCCCGTAAAGACGACAAAGTAAACCTTGGTGTAATTTATGAACGCAATACGAAGCTAAGTGATAGGGCGATAAAATTTATACGGCTTCCAGTGCGTCATATCGAGATGTCATATTGACGTAGCAATCCGGCTTAAGTGTGGTGCAAGATCGGAACCAAAGGTAGGTACCGTCGTATAGTTCGTTTGACGGGAATACGTCTTTAAATTCGCTTCCATAATAAATAAACATCGTAAGATAGTCACAGCGTCATCTGACCCCAAACTAAGCAAAGCTTGTTTCCTAAGAGATATAATCTAGAGTGAATAGGTATCTTCTAAGTCAGCGTGCTTCATCTTCGACCACATCGTCGCTTACCATCAGATGAGTTAGTGGTCAAACGAGGACTTATGCGTATTAAAAAAAAGCTTAACTGATAGAATACATAAATACTTTTTTTCTGTAAATGGTTCATACGTCGAAGGGCGTGGGTTCAAACCCCAACAATGAGCGTGAGCTGCCGGTGAAGGAAAACATCGTTAGGAAACCATAACATTGTACTACAGCCGAGTACTCTGTAGTACTCGGCTGACTAGCTAC
This sequence comes from Biston stratarius, assembly GCA_950106695.1. Classification (NCBI taxonomy): domain Eukaryota; kingdom Metazoa; phylum Arthropoda; class Insecta; order Lepidoptera; family Geometridae; genus Biston; species Biston stratarius. The sequence continues at coordinate 23,247,779 of OX467115.1, read as the reverse complement.
CACCCTCAAGTTGAAAATCTAACGTTGTGTTCCGGGAGCCTCACTTGAGAGCCAGTTCCATTTCAGGCTAGGTGTGCTTACCATCCTCGACCACACCGTCACTTAACATCAGGTGAGCTGTGGTCAAAAAACTAGCCTGTAAGCTATAAAAAAAATGACATATATTTTTTTTTTTCTTTTTTTTTAATACTGTATAGGTTTGCGTTTGAACACGCCCTACCTGATGTTGAGCAGGATGTAGTCTAAGATGAAGCACGCTTACCTAGAAAAAACCTATTTACTCTAGATTTGAAGACACCCAAGTTGTACTTCGCAGGAAAAACAGACGCTGGCAGAGAGTTCCACATCCTCGCTGTACGTATTAAGAATGTGAAATCGAAGCGTTTAGTCCGTACGTGGGGAATATCCACCATGTAAGGATGGCGCTTTGGCCGTGTCTGCCTCGCCGTCCGGTAATAAAAAGGGGCAGGTGGAACCAAATTATGCATTTTAAGGCACATATATAGGACACGTTACACACGGCGAAAACTAAAACTAGAACTAGAGAAAAAAAATCTTCCAAATCATTTCGTTCAACAATTCAAATATTTAGATCTAAAATAAACTAGTGATAATTTAAGAAAGTCCTGTCTCATCTCGAATCCTCCCTATGTAATCGCAATCAATCTTCCACACTGAAAAAGGTAGATTTCGTAACCGCACTAAAAATTTCATACCATTTACAGCATACAATATTCATCGCCATCAAAACTCACTCAAGAGAATCAAGGAACCAGAAAATTATGCAAAAAGCTTCAATGGTCATCGAGTGCTGAAAAAAGGGTTCTTTTAGGGCACCGTTTTATGGCACGCAGTGCCACCTCTATATTTTATACGACACATCCGTAGAGCTATATAAAATCAATCATTCCGGGCGAGGACCTACTTTATATTCTATACGTTTTTTTATATAAAAGCTTGTGATGCAAGAATGATTCGAATATCGGGTGACAGTTTTTGCTGCCTGCCTTATTTTGAATATTTTATCCTCTGAAGCAGTGGAGCGAAGTTTTTTTTTTTAATTTAATACTAGCTTACGCCCGCCACTTCGTCCGCATTAACACTTTAGAATTAAATGTAAAATAAATTCAAAATAAAATGATACATATGTAACAAATAAGCAATATTTGACTGCTCTGTTGGTTCATTGGTAGTATGTCTGCTCCAAGAGCCGTAGGGCGTGGGTTCGATACCCACTCAGGACAAGCATTTTGTGGTATAATCATAAATGTTTGTTCTGTGTCCGGGTGTTCTGTATATATTATTATAACTATGTATTTACAAAAAAAAAGTATTTAAGTATTCTGTCAGCTATCTGACTTTCATAGTCCAAGGTTTGCTTCGTTTGGGGTCAGATGGCGCTGCGTGTAACGTTCTACGATATATATTTATTTAAATAAAAAAAATTTAACTTACGTCATTTCATTATTAAATTAAGATAAAGGAGACATTTTATCCCTGAATGACGTTCCATGAGACCAAATTTCAAATTGATTGTTTATTGTTTATTGATATTATTGGCCTTATAACAAATTCTGTTACACTAGGCAAGTCATAATTACAAAAAAAAAAAAAACATATCAATATAATAGCTAATAATAATAATAATACCTCATAAAATAAATCTAAATAATTATGTCAGTTTAAATTATAATGTCAATACATACACAAATCATAAATTACAATGTACTAACATCAAGTCACTTCATAAGAGAAAGAAGATTCTACAAGTTGCAATCTCATAAATTCGTTTAATGAATAAAAGGGATTAATTTCGCAGAACTTCTTAATCTTCCTTTTAAATTCATTTACAGGTAAACTCCTTATGCTGCATGGCAAATTATTAAACATGCAAATTTTATTCAGAATCCCTTGCTTTTCTACTTTTACCAGCCTAGTTCTGGGTTTAAAAAGATTTTCTTTATTACGCAAATTGTATGCATGCATATCTTTATTTTTAATCATCTTTGCGTCATGAATTTCAAGAAGACAAGTATAAATATACAAGGAAATCGCGGTCATGATTTTATTATCCTTGAAGTGTCTTCTTGCTGACGAACGCTTTTTTAAGCCAAACATTATTCTGATTGCCCTTTTTTGAGTTCTCAGTACTCTTTTCATCTCTGTCCCATACGACACGTCCCATGTTGATACGTCTAGTAGTTCATTAATAATAATCCCACAGAACCTAACATTTTTCTTATACTAAATATAAATACATTAATAACCAGATAATAAACTATATGTGTGGCAAATTCCAACTAAATCCATTCAGCCGTTTTTGCGTGATTGAGTATATCCAAACATACAAACTTTCATGTTTATTATATTAGTAGGAAATTTATCACAATCTTCTTAAGCAACAAATTAAACCTCGCCGAGGTCTGTCTCGATGTCGGGTCCTCTTCAGTTACAATTAACTAATAGACATGTAGGATTTGATTATGATAAAATAAAATACTTCGAGTGAAAAAATAACTAACCATCGAGTCATCGTGATGGAGCAAGCGAGCACCGGTAGCCTAGATCGTCTGGCTTTTTCTGGATTTTAGGGTTCCGTACCTCAAAAGAAAATAACGGAACCCTTATAGGATCACTTTGTTGTCCGTCTGTCTGTCAAGACTCTTTTTCTCAGGAGCGCGTGGAGGTATCAAGCTGAAATTCATAATATATCTATTTTTATTTAATATTTTATTTTACATGTAATAGATTTAATAGTTTTGTATGTAACTAATAAATTTTGCATACCATTATGGTTAAAACTTGTTAAAACTAAATACCAAACACATTGTCGCAATGAAAATTGTAACCCACGTTTTATAAAATAAATGTTTGAATTTGAATTTGATCATTTTGTTCAAAGTCAAACTAGACACAGAATTGATTGCACTTAATGTTACGTGGGCTATATTTATAAATTTTAATGTAATTAGCCCATTAGCAGGTGCAAATTGAAACTTACTACTGACGAGAGGAACAGTTAACTCGACGACGTATTACCAGCCCCTCCCCCCAGGGGACTGACACATGGGCGGCCGACATGCAATGTTCACAGGCTCGTTTGATTTAGACTACAACTAAATTTTTATGTTACTACTATCTACAGGGTTATAAGTTCGGAGTATATGTGTTCAATTCAATTATCATTTATTTATATAAATAGGGTAATTTACAGATCTTTTACAAAATAATATACATGTCGCAGACAATTTGTATGATTACGCTTTTTTACAAAAAAAAATCTTCAAATCTCCGAGTGTTTTTGAACTGGCAATGCTGTTTATAAAAAAGTGAAACGCAAATTACCTGGGACATACATAAGACCTACCTATTTTGCCATAACTCAGCATGTGAACATGCTTTAAACCTAAGCACTGATAATTGTTACACGGTTACAATGTCAATAAAAAAAAAAAAAAACACATCAAATAAATGTATACTCACTTTTACATTAAAAAAATTATGAAAGAACTTCAATACTAAAAAATGTGTGTATAACAGACCAATTTATGTCATTGTTCTGTAGATGACAGACTGTATGACATTTCTGTTCGAAAAAAATTAGACTTTTTTTTTAAAAAAAATCTGTGTATAATTGAAATGGAATAAAATGAAATCCTACAATTTTTATAATAAATTAATAATTTTTTTGTAGACTGATTTAAAGTTGAGCTAAACAAAGTGAATATTAAGTTAGGTAGTATTTCATACTTCGTAATTGATTCTTAGCAATGATAAGTCAGTCAGCGTGATCGGTTCACACGCCGAGCGTGGGTTCAAATCCCAACAACGGGCTTAATCTGCCGGTGAACGAAACCGTAGCATGGTGGTAGGATATTTTCTAGTACTTGGCTGGCTCGAAACTCTGTCGCTAAGACCTGACAGTATATTCCGGCAACCTCACTTTAGAGCCAATTTCATTCACATACTTTACCAACACCGTCACTTAACATGAAGTGAGCTGTGGTCAAACACCATGCTTGTAAACCATAAAAAAATCTATATTAACCTGATCATATCGTCAGCTTGTCATAATTTATGATTTTAAGTTAATATTTTTTTTTAGTGTAAGCAATAAAGAGTATCTAAGTTCAACTAAGTATATATTTTTTAAATCCTCTGTGCTTCTTACCAGAGGTCTCTAGTGCTGTTCATCTTGGATCGCGTGATGAGACCCATCTAGCGAGATCTAACGAAGATATATGAACGCAGGGAGATTTGTTAAGTGGCCATTTTGCACATTGATTTGTTGCCAGTGGAAGCACTGTTTATTGCCAGTTGAATCGCCATTAAGTAAAAAATTAATGCCTTTTCAGTCAATCACCAAAAGTATTAGTTATATAAATAGATGAATGTATTGCTTAAAATTTGAGGACATTACTTGCCTTGTCTATCTCAAAGGGCAGCGTTTTCGATTAAAGTTCCCAGGTGGCTTGACATTTTCCGACACTTCCAAAAATTGACAAAGCCTATTTATATTATTACAAAGCCTATTATAAGCTCATTACGTGGAAGACAGGAATAAATGGTTGTAGTAGCTTCTTTCTGCACTAGCATCCCCCTGGTTAAGTGACAATTGTAGTAAGCATAATGTAAGGTAGGTGCGGGTAATAAGGCCTAGCTAAGGGAGATTTGAAATAAAATAAAAAGTATTTATCAGAATCAACAAATTTTAATGTTAATCAAACACTGTCGAATATAAACAAAACATGGCAACTTCTGCCGTAAACAAAAACAAAATTAAACATTTACAAAAACCTTGTTCGTAGGCCTTATTATACTATGGTAGGATAATAAAGCCTAAGACTTTAACATATATAAATAATCAAAATGAGGTGCTTATATTTCATAATTGATATCAATAATTAATAATTATACATTAATCACGCTGTAGTCCTAAAAAAAGTAATAAATTTCTTTGATTAACATCCATCAAGACACTCAAAATTATCTCTATCATCCGCTGACAGACCGACGCACTCCTCGTGATACCACTTGCCGCATTTATAGCATATCATTGTCTCACACTAGCCATCCTGTCCTCCTCACAACCGTGACAGTACCAACTTTCCAAAAACTTCAGTTTAGCACGACGTCTACCTTTGGGGGTCTTTTTTATTTTGTTGTCTTCCTTCATTTTGTCAAACAAATCTTTGGTGACTGGTGTTCCCCTGTAATTTATGGCCTTTCTTCTAACCGTTGGTGTTCTATGAGTATTTTTAACCTGAAGCTTTTAAGCTGAAATGCTGTTCTTTTTATTTGTGCAAGTGGCACATAACCTTCATCGTCGTCCGAACTAGAACTACTGTAAGTTGTGCGATAAAACATTCCAGGAGGATTTACAACAAAAATGTAAACACTTATAATTACTTATATTTATTCATTCATTAATTTGTTATACCGAATATTTCAAAAATAAACTGTAAAACAGACAAATGTCGATACATATATAATAAATATAGCAGAAGGATAATAAGGCCTACGGTCGAATTTAGTAGGCCTTAATAACCGCCGACAACGTGTGTAAAGAAAATCTTAAAACAACATTATACAAATTATGATTTATTATTTAGACATCAAAAATAGGAATAACATGAAGTAATACAAATTATAGCGTAAACTTATACATAAAAGTATATATTTAAAAAAAACACTTACGATTGATTCGGACGAATTCTTATTAATCGAGTAGCATGACCACCCCTCACAATTAATGACGCTGCACCGGTGGCAATGAGCAAGCTAACGCTTCGCAACAGGTTTGAAGCGCCATCTATGAATGTTAGGTCCAAGCGAGTGCGACCTTGAGCAGCACCGGTCATTTTAAATTGTATTTTTGCTATTTAGGCCTTATTAGCCGACAGGCTTTATTACCCGAACCTACCTTATTAATATTTATAACTGTAAACTGTAACCTAATATGAAAAGAAAGATCTACAAAAAAAAATGCCTTGCTGAGTTTCTTGCCGGAGTCTTCTCAGTTGAAGTGTAATTACGAGCCGGTGGTAGATTCAAACCTGTAACTTAACGTTCATAAGTGCCTTACCAGGGCCTAAACTGATTTTGATTTTGATTTGATTATTATCATAATATTTCTACCAATTTACACAAAAACCTTGAAAAATTATATACTTATACGTAGATACTTAAACCTTCCTCAAAAATCACTTTATCTATTACTCGTATGATAATCCGTTCAGTAGTTTTTAAGATTATCGCGAACAGACAGACAGGACGACTTTGTTTTATAATATGTAGTGATAAGGTTCAGTGACGTAGTGATGTGACCTACCACCAAATAAATAGTAAAATTCTGCTCGCCGTGACTATCATAAACCATTAAAATAATATTTACTATTTCAAAAAAAAACTAGATACTTTCAAATGAAATAAAACCGCCGTAAAACTGTGAGCCGCACTATTGCTTAGACATTAACTGCAGGGGACTTTGCACGCAAATCGAAAGCTCCCAACCAACTTATTGATACAATTGCTCAAGTGATAAAACTAAAAATTGTCTACTGTAGCTTACAGTTTTTTTCATAAATTGCGATAGTGGCTCTATCATACAAGTATCGAAATAAGTTTGTCGTACAATACACATTACAGGCGAATAGCAATACGTTTAATGGCAACATAAGAGGCATCGAATAAATAAAATTTACATCGCATTACAGGGAGATATCGCTTCGATACAGACGGATGCAGTAGGTAGAGGAGTACAAAATACAATTATGTTGATAAAATAGAATAAGTCAAGTGTACAGCGAGTACTATTATTAATTGTAAAAAAAATATTGTAATTCGGTACCAATATAAAGTTTTTTTTTTTAATTTTTGACTGTTATTTAACTTTATTTTATAAAACTCATTTGATTTTTTTTATGGCTGACAGGCTAGGTGTTTGACCACAGCTCACCTGATGTTAAGTGACGGTGTGATCGAAGATGGTAAAGCACACCTAGCCTGGAATGGAACGGAACACACCGTTAGATGCTTGGCGGCAGATTTTCAATTTTCGCTTGCCATATGATACACGCACACAAATACGTTAAAGATGAAATACATCAAACTATTTATGTACGTGTAGCTCACGCATGTCAGGTGGAATTGTAGAACCAAAGAGTATTCATACAGTTTGTACGCGATCTTATATCTCTACTATTTTTTTAATTCTGTGACACCACCTCAAAGTAAGTATCGAAGCCTAACATTTCAAGCAGACATAGGCCGTGAACATTTAACTTTACGTTATAACCCATAACGTTTATAGTGGTAGGTACATAAAAAGATGCACTCAACTACATACAAGTCGAATTTATTGTCAAATGAATCTCTAGGTAGAAGGTATACATATATAGATTAACGTTATCAACACAAAAGTTATTTTTTATCTCATTATCCATTCTATTAAAGACAGCGCGGTTGCACTTTGGTCAGAAGATAATTAAGCTTACTAGGCAATCTTGAAGTAGCCACACAACAGACAGGACAAAATGGAAACCTCTGCAGCACGCCTCTATCATATATCATGGGTATATAAAATAAGAACACAAATACCATCAATTTCTTTTTAAATTTTTGTTTCTCTCTCTTCTTGGCATCACACTTTGTACATTCTGCCAGTTTCAATGTTTCTGTATTTTGTGTGCAGTCTTCATTTTCAACTTCTTTATCTTTATAGTCAAAATCCACTCTTGGTCAAGTGCAATCCATGCCAGTCTAATCCAGTCATACCTTAGTAAAGTAATGGCGACTTTACAAAAAACTTCGATGGAATTTTGGAAGCAACACAAAAAGTCATGTTTCATCACATTATATCATTTTCCCACACTCGCGCTTGTAATTCGGCACTTTATAAATAAAACACAATTATTTGTATAAGTACATAAACATTCGAAGAAACATTAGTTTTGGAAAAAAATACAATGGGGCGACACGACTCTTTCCTTGTTCCCGCCAAAAATATTTTAGATAATTATATCCAGTGTCTCTTGATATTATGTATGTAAGAATTCTAGCATTACCCCGTACATCCAAATCTGTTTAGGTATTTAAAAGTTATGGTGAAATACAGAAACTTGCATACCTACATGAACCCTGGAAATATTACATTCCTTTTTTGGGGTGGTCATGTAATTATAATATGTAACATGACATACTATACACATAATAATTGACATATAAAATATTAATCATTAAAATAAATAGGACGAAAGAGAAATAAAAATATTTTTATTAATTAATTTATCCATTCCATTTCTTAATTTCTACTTGTTGTAGAGAATAAATATAATAGTACAAATAATATAAATAAATTCTAGTGTGTGTGTTTGACTCGCGAACTGAAGATTCCGTTCAAACAAAAAGCATTTGCCGAAACAATCGAAAAGTATATTTACAAATTTAGTAATACTTCAATGCACGAATAAAAATTTTACTTTTGACGTAAGTCAATACATAACTATTGCATTTTCGATAAGGTTGAAATTTTTTTTATTGACTGAGATGTTCGCCATACTTTTAAATATTTGTTATGTAATCAGTCGCAAAAACGTATATATATTTACTAAAATAAAAAAGTTGGCGTCACGTGACGCCCGGCAGATGTAAAACATTTAAACGTAGCTCTTACAGAGAAAGTGGCGCAGAGGAAGCATGACGGCATAAGAATGCGTCACGCTGTTCGCCGTCACGGCATACGAGTCGTTTTACTGGAAAGGCGCGCAGAATCGGCCGAGTCGGGTAATAATATATTCAAATAAGTACATAATCATAGAAACAATGACCTACTGCAACCTCTTGCAGGAAATCATACAATGAAAATTTAGTTTTTTTTTAAATCTTAATAATGGTAGATGTAAATAAACTTTTATGTAATAGATGTATAGAACATAGAAAGACGTCTATTGTTCATTTGACGAACAAACAAATAAATATTGCTCCCCAGTTAACTCCACGTGCCATTTGACAAGCAAAAACTAATATTTGATCAAACCTACCCCGTAAACTCACAAAATAATCTGTTTATGAACTCAACAATGAACATTGAAAAACAAAAAAAAAGCGCTCAAAATGGTCTTTATTGCATACACAATAAAAATATCAATGCTGAAACATCGTATAAATAATTTATGTTGTATAAAAAACTATTGTAATTCTACAAAAATAAAGATTAAAATCAGTTGGTTTTTGCAATTGTGTTGCACATAACATTTTCGTATTGCAAAATCATCCAAAATCTACGTATTGCCACACAAAACTTAACCTTAAAATTGGGAGCATTAGAGTTAGTTTAATATATTTGCCGGTCTAGTGATGGGGCGCGAAAAGCCGTAGGCCTATTTGTGTCGGTTTCACACTTATAACAATAGTGTCATGATTCGTGATCCTGGGATTATCCCGGTACAATCCGGGTATTAGGTCGAATTGCGGCAAACAAATGATCGCGGCCTCGCGGCCTAACGAACGAAACAAGTGCGCGTCACTAATGACGTGTTCGAATTACAAATTGTGTTTTCTGTTTTGTTGGATTTTTCTTTGTGGCCAGTATTTAGTTAGCTAACCATAATATGGCAAGTAAAGACGCGTAAATGACAATATTGTAGTTTGGGCAAAAACGTGAAAATTGTATTTATAATTGTATTGTATTTGTAATTTGTAATGTATTTAAAAAATTTGTATTTTTTCGTTTATTTAAAGATAATGATGAACTAATCATGTTTTATTAAATAAAGTGATGAATGTTAATGTTAAAAACATAATGTTAAAAATATACTCGTTGCTTCCAAAACTCAATCAATCAATTCTTGATATTGCCTTTGCGAAGATACATCACAATTCTATGGACTTGGCTTATTTGACTTTGACTTAATTTGTGTGACTTTGACTGTGACTTAGGCATATTTCACTTGACTTTCAAATATTTGAAATTATCCAGATATTTGACAAATTTCCTTTCGAAAGTTTAATTCAGAAAAATAATTATAATTTATTACAGTTACATGAGTAACATAATTTGTTTGAGTTTTAATTGAATCCTCTTTCATGTAACCACTTATAAGCGGAACATATTATCCTATACGCTAAAGATAAAACTCCAGAGTACTTACAGCCCTGTTGGCTTATTGGTAGTATATCTGCTTTAAAAGCTGTAAGGCGTGGGTTCGATTCCCACCCAGGACAAATATTTTGTGTGTACAAATAAGTGTTTGTTCTGTGTCTGGGTGTTCTGTATGTATTATAACTAGGAATGTATTTACAAAAGAAGTATTCTATCAGTTATCTGATTTCCATAGTACATGATTTGCTTCAGTCAGATGGCGCTGTGTGTAATAACAAAAACAGGTATGATAAAAAAGATTCCAGTTGCTTAACGATGCCTTTTCCACTGTTCCAGTATCCAATATTTTTATAATTTCGTAAGAACACAAATCTTACAAATTGATATGCTAACCTCCTTGCACCTGGAGACAGTTTTTCACTCACTATTCATTACCAAACGAAGGTGTGGAAGCTCTAAGTAAATTGGTAGTGAAATACAACACAAAATATAGTTTTACAACAATTAATCAACCTAAATCACCCTTGACATATCGCTACAATGGGCTTAAAAGGTATATTGTACCTGCTTTAAAAGGGATCAGTGCTTAGGGACCATAGCTTTTAGTATTCTAAGCTTTAGTACATGAGTTTGTGTTAGTATTTTGGTAGTTTAACAGGCAGGTACACGGATCAATTGCAATTTCTAATTCACATAATTATAGATAGATAGAATTTCTATATGCACCATAATAAAAAATGTTTTAGGTAACGCCGTTGCTTGAGAAAGGATGTGCCCAATTCGTCATTATTGTGAACAAAATAAACCTTATAAGCTAGTGTCAAAAGTGGCGTTATCTTGGCCGTAATTATATTTGTTTTTAATTTGAAGAAAGTAGTCTTTGTAAATAAAATACCACTATTTTATACATAAACACTGGAAAAACACACGTTTTGGAAAATAATATATTACAATGCACGACTCTTTCGATTTTTTGTCTTTGGTTAAAAAATAATCATTTTATACTCTTTGCTTAAACATTAAACCAGCCGGTGTTTTAAACACTGTTTGTGTGTGTTTTAGTTTCTGATTTTGAATTTTAAATACTTTGAGTTTTTTTTTTGCTTTGAGTTTCATTTTAGGTACTAAAATGTTTTAATGGTTTACTAAATTCACCAAACAAAACGCAAACCCGACTCTCATTAGTAACAAATTAACAAACCCGAACGCAAATCTACGTTTAGACCACTAAACAAATCCTGACTTTAAACCTTCGTATTTTAAACAAAAAACCTTCTCCGATTTCCCTTTTTCAACCCGTTAACAAGCTGACCAATTTTTTTGTGCAAATCGCCAGCTAAAGGAACTAGGTATTTTCTTGAATGTTGTTACAAAATACGATTGTGACGCCCTCATTTCTCTCCATAGATAATTTAGTCTCTTTATAATGGAACCACTAACGAGCTTTCGGTACTCTTTCCTCTTGTGTTTATCAATATTGCCATCTCTTTCCTACCATAGTGTGAAAATCAGACAAATTAAATCCCGCTTGGGAAAGCAAGAATAAAATTATTTTTATTTTTATCGATAGTTCGCTATCCAATTCATCACTATTTTTTCATCTATAAACTAATAATTAAATTATAAAAATATGGTTCTTATATCAATAATTTTGACGTTTTTGATTATAATTTTTTTTTATGGACAGTGGGACAGAGCGCCACCAGGTGGGAATAAATGGAAACCACTTTTTTCAGACCTTTGATTGTTTGTTTACGGACTGCGTAATTCTTGCGTACGTAGGTACATAATTATTACTACAAGCTTTTTTAACTCAATAGTGTTAAAACATCTCCCGTCTGTTCTTAATATTTATTGTGTTTTCCATTCTTGATTGCCTGGAAGAGATCGTTCTAAGCGATAAGGCCGCCACTTGTGGCACTAGCTCATAAGATTCTTTTACTTCCTGTATTTTTTTTTCTATTTTTGGTGTGCACAATGAAGAAGATGAGATGGTGAAATTGAAGATTGTATAGACATTTATTTTTACTCTTGGCAGGCTAGGTGTTTTGACCACAGCTCATCTAAAGTGACGGTTTGATCGAAGATGGTATACACACCTAGCCTGGAATGGAACTGGCTCTCAAGTGAGGAATACAGCGTTAGATTTTTGGCGGTAGTTTTTCAACTTGATGGTGGTATCTAACCAGCAGAGTCCTACAAATTACCCTACCATCATGTTATGGTTTCTCATGGTTAAGCTCATTGTTGAGTTCGAACCCACGACCTTGCGAACCGTCCACGCTAACGACTGAGCTATCATCGCTACAAATATACGCTACAAACATATCTACAATATTATTGATTTTAGAGCTTTTCTATTAATCTAACCCCTTCGTTAGCCAATATGTTTTTTAGTTACTGAAAATAAATCAATTGAATAATTAATTTAGTGTTAATGGGTTACTAATAAGAGACCATTCTCACCATCACTAGTAATCGTCGATTAATCTGTGACAAACTTACGAGGTTTTAACAGCCAATTAAAGTTGATCCAGTAACTTGAATAGTATGTTCAAGGCTTGAACATGGAACAATAACTGGCTTAAACACTATCTCATACTTCATTATTTACATTAGTACATGATTTTGATTATATTATTTGTCATTATTGTTTATTTGTGGAACCTTGAAATTGGCCTTTTTGTAATCAATATTTTTACTTGTTATTGTAATCAATATTTTAATATTTATACTTTGTATAGCTTTTCAATAATAAATTTTAAAAAAAACAATGCTTTATGTTATATTTTAATTGTATCATTATTACATGATTTTATGTCCAAATTGGAAAAGGTAACACTTTTTCTATAGCTTGATAAATAATTAATTGATTCAGGCGTTAATTTGCGGAAGTTTACATTGAGTGTTCAAGGTATATGTTAAGTTTATTTCCGCTTAACAGATGTTTCAGTTACAACAATGAGATGATTTAGATTTTTAGGAAATAACGCATATCCATGACCATTGCAGCGATCCATCCATCCAATAGGGCATCGCTGCTATGACGCTCATTACTTTGAGACTTTCGATGGTTAGTCCTAACAGCCCTGTGATTTGGCTTGCTGCTGTACCCTTCAAACCGAGTCACTTTGTCTGAAACGACTGTTAAGCGGAAATAAATTAAATATATACCTTGAACACTTATGATTGATTGAACTTAGTCAAAGAGGTGAACAATAATTAAAATCGAGGTGTCATGTGTACATTTTTGAACACTAAGTAAAAAAATGGAGTAGATATTTAGAAATTGTCGTCAAGTTAATAAAATTTTACTATTGTATATTTTTACTATTGTAACCAAAACGATTATTAAGCGGAAATACACTAAATATGTACTTTGAACACTCAAAATGAACTTCCGCAAAATAACGCCTGAATCAATTAATTACACTAAAAGTCTTTCCGGTTTCCATTTTTGAATTCATCACTCAACATAATCAATTCTTTGATCCTTTATCCATCCAGAGGTGGAACTAAATTATGGCTCCCCGAATTGCTCCCACTTAAACTTAAACTGTATTTATACGTAAAAAAAAACCACCGACGAATTGAAAACCTCCGTCTTTTTTTGAAGTCGGTTAAAAAGTAAATAAGTGTTATTGCCTATATTTATGATAAGCTGAAGTATGTGATTCAAAATATACTAACATATTTTCATCACCTGAAAAGACTTGAAACTATCGAATAACAGCGTGGTCGTGCCAGCTACTGTCACAAATGCTACTTACTGCAAACTAATCAAGTGCGTACTACACTTGGCATGTACCTAAGCATTGATGAAATACGGCCGGCGCCACGAAGTTCAATTAACGACTCTCGTTATTAATGGCAGAGTACGACTATTATTTAATCTGTGGCACAACCGATTAAACTCAATCTCCGGTAATCCGCGTCGCGGGGCCGCTTGCACTATCGGTTAAATTCATCATCATCATCATCATCAGCCACATGACGTCCACTGCTGGACATAGGCCTCCCCCATTGACTTCCATAAAGACCGGTTGGAAGCGGCTCGCATCCAGCGCGTTCCTGCGGTCTTTATTAGGTCGTCTGTCCACCTTGTGGGTGGACGTCCTACGCTGCGCTTGCCGGTCCGTGGTCTCCACTCTAGAACTTTGCAGCCCCATCGGCCATCGGTTCTGCGTGCTATGTGCCCTGCCCACTGCCACTTCAACTTGCTAATCCGCTGGGCTATGTCGGCTACTTTAGTTCGCCTACGGATCTCCTCATTTCTGATTCGATCTCGTAGGGAAACTCCGAGCATAGCCCTCTCCATAGCTCGTTGTGCTACTTTGAGCTTACTAAGAAGGCACATAGTCAGAGACCACGTTTCGGCGCCATAAGTCATCACTGGTAACACACACTGGTCGAAGACTTTCGACTTGAGGCACTGAGGTAATTCGGACGAGAAAACGCTGCGCAGTTTTCCGAACGCTGCCCAGCCGAGTTGGATTCGACGATTGACCTCTTTCTCGAAGTTGGACCTACCTAATTGGACTGCTTGTCCTAGGTAAATGTACTTGTCAACAACTTCAAGAACCGAGCTCCCAACTGATATTGGGGTGGGCACAACATGGGCATTCAACATTACCTTCGTTTTGTCCATGTTCATTTTAAGACCCACCCGTTGAGAAACTCGATTGAGGTCTTCGAGCATTGTGCTGAGTTCCTCCGACGACTCTGCCATGACCACTATATCGTCGGCAAATCGAAGGTGAGTGATGTATTCGCCATTAATATTGATGCCGAATCCTTTCCATTCCAGGAGCTTGAAGGCGTCTTCCACTGTGGCAGTAAACAGTTTCGGAGATATAACATCTCCCTGTCTTACGCCTCTTTTCAGTGGAATCGCCTTCGAAGTCTGCTCCTGTACTTGGACCGACATAGTAGCGTTATTATACAAACACTTCAACACTTCGATATACCGATAGTCAATATGGCATCGTTGGAGAGACTCAACCACCGCCCATGTCTCGATCGAATCAAAGGCTTTCTCATAGTCCACAAACGCTAGACATAGAGGCAAATTATACTCTTCGGTCTTCTGTATAATTTGCCTTAGCGTATGGATGTGGTCTATGGTACTGTAACCTTTCGGTTAAATTGGCGGTGATTAAATTTGTGCAAATGGTCCTATAATTTTGGGATCATTTTTGCTATGTGAAACAGCTAAATAGTAAATACAGTAGGCTCCGTTTAGTACGACTTCGCATATAACAACCAACCGTTTTTAGCGACGTAAGTATAGACATGTGTTTGGTTTTAATATGAGCCACTATGAACGTACATCCGTTTATTACGACTCCGCTTACAACGACTGACCGTTTTTAACGACAGAATTTCACACAAAATTGACCGGTTACAACGACGATAAGCGTTGACGTGTTTACAAATATATCGTAGGAAAGAAGCTATCTCAGCCCCGCGCACCCCCCTTGCCTATGCCTTGCATAATGCAGTCCGTTCTTCTTACTAAAGAAATGAAAACCAAAAACAATAAAGAATTACAGATTTTTTTCACTAGACATTTCGTTATGGACGTGCACATTATGCAATAAATATTATGATTCAAATGTTTTTTTTTTCTTTCTGTTGGTCACATAAATATCAATATCTAAATATGTATGTACGTTACGTCCGGGATTATTAAAAAAAAAAAAATGTTAGTTCGTTTAGTATGACTTCCGGTTAGTACGACGTAATATCACCAGTCCCTTGGCCGTCGTTATAATCGGATTCTACTGTATTAATAAAAAAATTGATAATGGTAACTAATCCATGTAAATTTTGCCTTACTAGTACCTACCTTTTTTAATTACTTTACGTTTTCCTGTTGCTGTCCTTTTCGATTTATCTTTCATAGAATCGAATAACTTCAAAAATCATCACACTAACGTTATAGCAGTTTGTCTGTTTGTACATTTGTTTCTTCTTTCTACTGCAAATCAGATCGAAGATAGTCAATACCCTCGATTAACACAGATGCCACTTCTTATCTACCTGTTGATTGTTCTAGTTTTTTAAAATATCCATCAAGACATGTCGAAGAGCTATGGGCGGCATATTAATTTTAACAATAGGGCTGGCCATTCTAATTTTACTAAACAGAAGTTACTAATTTAACTTTAATCACTACTTAAATTAGTACCTACTTACTTATCATTTACAAATTTATAAAAACAAAACAAAACCTAATATAAAAGTGATGATAGCTCAGTAATTAGCACGGCCGGATTACATGTCGATGAAGGAAAATTTCTGAGGTAACCATAGCATGGTTTCTAGTACTCGACTGGCTAGTTACCACCGACAGGTCGAAAATCCGCCTTCAATAGCATCTGACGGTGTGATCCGATAGCCTCACTTGAGAGCCAGTTACATCCCACGCCCCATTCTCCAGCTCACATGAGATTTCTTGCTGTAAATGCGTGTAACGTTTGTAACCTTATAAATTTTATTTTGATAGTTCGAAACGGACTACTAACAAAAAAAACTACTTTATTTTACTGTCTGTCTCTATGTGATTGCTTTAGTGTGTTTTGGTGTATTCGGTTGTGTTACAAAATAAAATTAATTTCTTTCTTTCCAACACCATGTTACGTTTTCATTAACGTTGACGAACAGAAAAACATTACATGCGAATTTAACTTGAATTCCGACGCGTTACGCGTTTATGTGGTCATAGCGAATAAGGGCCCAGGTTAGCCCATCTTCGACTACAACGTCACTTAACACCAGGTGAGCTGCGGTCTAGCTGTGATACGATACAGACCGTCACATATTTAAAAAAAAAAAATTTAGGGCGATGGAAATTTTATGACCATATAAAAGAATAAAAATAGAATAAAAGAAAAACATTTATTTAAGAATTAAAAGACACAACACACAAGTAGACTTAAGATCTATGTACACGTATACATATATTACATGTAGAAATACTAACTTACATACTCATCTCGAAAACGCAAGTTAGTTATAACGAGTCAGTCAATACAATCAAGATCTGTAAATATAACCAACAGTATAAAATCACCCATAATGTAGCACCGGCCCCGGTTGCGCAGGGTTGGCACGCACTAATTACCGAAGAGTATTCGATGCTATAAATCACGGACATAATATAAACCGGGGGCAGACGTCGCGTCGCTCGGGAATGCGGATCCCGGGACTGTGCTACTGAATTTGAATTTCGAAGCTTGGACTGGCCAGTAAATTTGAATTTGTATTTCAAAGCCGTCGGGACTGGTCAACTGAAAATTCGAAATTCAAATATAAAATAATAGACTTTACAATATTTTACAAAGTGCTAAATGACGTGTGGTAAAGTGATAGGTATCTTCTATTATTTTTTTTGGTTTATTTTTTGTTCTCTTTTTTGACCCTTTATTATGTACGGCTGATGTTGACCTCAACACCAGAATACCGTGTGTTGTGGAGATCATCAAACAGTGAAGGTGAAACATAATTTTTCGTGTTGCATCGAAAACTCCATCGAAGCTTATCATAATCACCACGACTTTATTAGAGCATGATGAAACTTGACCAAGACTCACTTTGTGTGATTTTTAATTAACTTTTTTTTCTTCATTTAAATACTTAAACTTATCGAAACTCATGACACTGGTAAATTAAAAAGAAAATTACATTATTGGATAACAAAAGTACATAAATAGGTACATTTATTTTACAAAATAAATAAAATATAGGGTAAGAGATGTTTGTCAATTGTCAAAACCAGCTGATGCGAAATGCAGAAAGTGCGAAGCCAAAAACAAAAAAGAAGAGTAATGTTATATTTTAGCGAGAACCCGAAAAATAATTTCGCTGCATTGTATTAATTTGCAAAACTTGTGTATTTTGGCACGTTAATTTTTTTTGATTCAAAATAGATTCTCGTTTCCCGCACCCTGTCTGATGTTAAGCAGTAGTGCGATCTAAGATGAAGCACACTTACCTAGAAGAAACCTATTTACTCCATATTTGAAGACACCCTTATTGTACCGAACAGAGAACACAGACTCCGGCAGAGAGATCCACAACCTCTCTCTGCGAATAAAAAATGTGAAATCAAAACGCTTTGTGCGTACATGGGGAATATCCACCAAGTATGGATGGCCTTTCTACCACAGATTTTATACTACGCTTCTTGACTTTGTTATGCTAATTGAAGATGTACTGCGTCGAACAAGACGCTCTCTTGATCGTTACCTGTCCATGACCATTGCAGAGACACCCAGAACTTTGAATAGCTAAACAAAGTCTAGAGCATCGCTGCTTTAAGACTAAGACAATCAATGGTTAGGCTCATTAAATCTATAATCTACCTATACACTAACTGAAACACAATAATTTCTACTCACTACAGCTTGACGGGAGAATATCTACTACTCCGAAGGTCGTTGCCAAGACAATTTACTAAGGCGACTTACCTTCTAGTAAAATATTCTTACCTGTGACTTTTTTAACATCTATATGTCCACGTTCGACCACCAACTCGCCTGATGGTAAGCGATGATATAACTTATAGATACCTATTCACTCTGACCTTGAAAATATCAAAATCATATCTCTCAGGAAACAAGGAAGCCGGCAGCTTGTTCCATGCTTGACTAAACGGATGAGAAATTAAGTTAAAACATTTGGTTTAACTATATATTCAAGAAAATTCCACCATGTATGGGTGGTAGTGGCCCATCATGCTATATGTCCTGTATTGAAAAGAGTAGCACATTCTTTGAAATCAATTCTGTAGTAAATTGACAGACTTTGCAACCTTTCAGCGGTGTTCAAGGCTTAAAAGTTTTTTAAAACTAATTTTAGTGATGACCCATAAGTAAGACAGCACGCCGCTGTACCGAATCAAGAGCTTTTTAATTCTATATGACTTAGGGCTTAGTAATAAATGCCACCCACAGTCACCCATCCGAAGATTGGTTACATCGTCCGTTACTGTGATTGGTCCTCGTGTTACTCAATAATGTCCTGGTACAAAAATCCTCGGAACTGGATAAAAACGAGCTCGGTGGGGTAATGAGATTGCGCTCAGGTGCGCGCTGAGTGTATTGCCGATGGACGGGGAGCGCTAAAATGGCGCTGAGACTTCAATAAAGACAAGTAAAGCTACTATAAATTTTTTTATGCAATAAGAGTGGCAAATAGGTAATCTCACTGTCGCCTAGCAATATTAGGGATGCATAAAGTTATATGTACGTTACCAGAGAACAATGCATTTCTAGATGTATAAATGTTTATTATATTCTATATGTATAAATATCATAACTCACAAACAAACAATCATAACTATCAAAGTTTGACGATAAAATTGGTCTGATTACACGCTTACCGCAAATAAAGTGTGGACTGTGATTTTACAGTAGGTACATACAGTTGAATCAAGCGCTTAATCTTTGGGCCATTATCTCTTAAAATAGCTTTTATTTTTAACTAGCTGCGCCCCGCGGTTTTATCCACGTGGTGATGGATGATGATGATGAAAATTTACTAATCTTATATAGCCTGCATCTCAAAATCCTTTCTTAGGGGATGCCTACGTCATAGTAGCTTTATTTATTTATTTATTTGTTACAATAATAAGAACGGCACAGCAACCACTTATACTTATTATCAATTAAATTTGCAATGTCAGATATAAAATAATAATAATAATAATAATAATAATCAGTCAAACTTAGGAATTTAAATACAAGTAAAAATTAAAATATAACACGAAAAACAAAGAAACAACGTGAGAAACAATTTAACCATTACTACATAGTTACGTCAAATGAAAAATTAAAGTTGGATGATCACACTGATCACCGATCCAGTGATCAGTGTGATCATCAAACAGAATACTGCTCACAGAAAGTCAAAAGAAATTTCAGAATGTCGGCCCACTTATCATGAAAGATGTCACAATATGGCCACTGTTTGAGGAATGCGTTGAGTCCACGAGTGATGCGGCACATAGGGCTGTAATCGCGCGCCTTCGTACGATTCACACCTGTATAAAAGAGATTGTGCCTATGACTGGACCGGTGTCGCGTATAGTTGTCGGGGATATACAGGGTGCACATTCGATTGTGTATGCTAGGCGAGTCTATGGCACCTCTCAATATCTTGCAGCCTGACTGAAGCTGCTCAAACGCACGCCTGACTTTCAGAGAGTTAAAGCCTAATTGGCCAAGCAAAAAATCTGTGGGATAAAGATAAGGGTGGTATCCATACGTTCTTTTGTAAAGATTTCTCAGAAAGGCTTTTTGGACCTTCTCAAGAGACAAAATATGATTGTCACAGTGCGGATTCGACACACACGCACTTGACTCAAGTTTACTCCTCACCAAAGTAATAAACAATTTTATGCATGCAAAGTCTCAGCCCGATCGGTTTAAAAGTGACAAAGTTTCATACAAACACTCATCCCCTATTTTATCCCCTTGGGGGTAGAATTAATCAAAATCCTTTCTTAGTGGATGCCTACGTCATAACATCTACTTGCATGCCAAATTTCAGCCTGATCCGTCCAGTGGTTTGGGCTGTGCGTTTATAGATCACTATGTCAGTCAGTCACCTTTGAGTTATATATATATTTAGAAGATGGGAGAGAATAGATTTCTTAACTAGTTTCAAACAGGTTTTGTTAAAACAGCAGAGATTTTTTTTGTTTCCTTGTACTCGTACTTCACCCGACGTAGAACACATTATCAAACTGAAATTTGCTTTATTTTATAATGTAGTTTGATAACCTTAAAAAACGCAAAAACGTGTATACCTAGTTATGATTTAGAAATAATATTTCTACAAATTATACAATTTTATGCGTGTTCTTAGCACTTCAACATAAAGGGCACCATTTTTTCTTACTTTTGAACCACTTGATGTTTTTAACCCGAAATTTCTACCTCGGCTCCACTGACAACCAAGACCGTTTTTAAATAAGATCAATACCTAGTTATATCACTAAAAGCATCTTTTCAGCTTCTTCGCTTCATTTAAGTCACTTCATCATGAAGGGGACGGCGCGTACGCAGTCCCCACTACCAAAAATAACGCGTCCGAGTTATCCACATTAGGGATAATCGCAGAGGTCAACCCGACCGCAGTGCAATGGAAGGGCCTCGCTCTGGGGGAACCGCCTTTGTGATCACGGTGTCCCCTACGCCAGGTAAGTATGATTTTACAAACGAATGTAAATAATGCCGTGTTGCTTTGTCGAATCTCGTCATCGCGATTCAGAAAAGCGCGTCCCGATTTGATGCGCCATCTAGTTTTATTTTACAGAACTAGTATTCCAGAATGTGTGACGTCATTATGAAACGTTCCCACTGACATCTAGCGTATTAGTATTATATCTCTAGGAATGATAGTCGCCAAATGAAAAACTGACAAATATGATAGGTTACCAGATTTTTTGGAAATAGCTAGTCAAATTCAAATTCTTAATTTATTTTTTATATTTTAGTGTAGGTGTAGACTAGAAAGGTTCATATCGATAAGATTTTTGTTTTCCCTCCATTAAAAGTGAGTGGCAATCGCACTTTGTGAATTTTCCAGGGTCAAGTATTTCTAATATTCTTGAAATACCAAGTTGTATGCCATACCTTAGCAGCGATGCCCTGTTTTGTTACTAAAACTGCTGTGTGTCGCTGCAATGTTCATGGATATGCGCTATCTCATAAAAATCTAAATCATCTCACTGTTGTAGGTAACTGAAACATCTGTTAAGCGGAAATATACTAAATATATACCTTGAACACTCAAAATGAACTTCCGCAAAGTAACGCCTGAATCAATCAATTCTATGCATTATGTCTTACCATCAGGAGAACGTATTGTTCGTTTCATTACTTTTACTTCTAAAAACATTCTATTCAGCTACCAAATAAATAAAAACACATAATGGCTACCACAAAACCATACCATGTACGACGCATCTCGTTAGAAATACGTATAGGAAATTACATTCGAGTTTTATAGATAAACTTTTGATTAAAAAAAATTACCATTTCTTATTTCACATTGTATATTGAACGACGATAGAGACAAAAAAACATCGAGCAACAACGACCATCTTCAAAAAATATTTAAACAGTGTTTCAGTAATTATAGAAAATGTTTGCAATAATTTGGCAAACATAATAATATTAAGGAATAAATAGTTGAAAAGTAAGTACACCTTTTCGTCTTTTTTTTTACCTGTGTTCACTTCAAAGCGCCAGTTTATCGGCCCGATCGACGCATCACCAGTACATAAATCATTTTGCTGTCGCCTCGTATTGGATTAAGATTTCCCCCTCTAGCCTTCATCAGCGGAGTGACGGGATGATGCATATTGATATGGAATTTCCCAGGAGAAGAGTAAAGAGTTGCTTTTGCATATTGTTAAAGAAATTGAAGAGTTATTGGATAGTCCTTTGCGAGTATTTGAGAGTCGAATAGAATACCGCATGGTTCAGAAAACGATTATTTATGGAAAGTGGTCATTTTTTAGTGTTTAATTTTTCTATATATTTCTACTTCGGGTGCTAAGCGGAAAAGTCATTGTACTTATGATCAACAATAACTTTTACTAACTTACATTTTTTTATAGGTGACAGTATGGGTGTTTATAACCGCTTATACCTAATGTTAAGTGACAGAGTGGTCGAAGATAGTAAATGGAACAAGCTCTCCAGTGTGACTGCCAAAATAGGTGCTTGGCGACAGATTTTTAACTTGATGATGGTAGCTAGCCAGCCGAGTACTAGAAAGTACTCTACCAACATGCTATGGTTTCGCCACGATTTTTTGTACACCGGCAGCTTAAGCTCTTTGTTGAGGTCTGAACCTCAACCTGAGGCCTCTCTCATTTTTTTTTTAAATGATATATGTCATTTAAAAAGGCTTGCGTTTTACCGCCAACTCGCCTGATAATAAGCGAAGATTTGGAGCACGCTTGTTTAGATGAAACCGATTGAATTCGCTCGCGACTTGAATGCACTCAGATTGTAACTATCGGGGAACACCTACTCGGACAGTACATTCCACTATAAATAAATTAATATCGTAAGACATTCCACACAGCGCCATCTGACCCCAAACTAAGCAAAGCTTGTACTATGACAATCAGATAATTGATAGTATACTTAAACGCTTTCTATGATGGTTCGTTGGAATTAATTTAATATGATAGGTATATACACAGATATAAGTACTTACAACTGTTAAAATCATTTTGTGTACTGTGAGTAAAGAGTAATAATCCTGAACACTTAAATTAAAAACCAGTTTAAACGAAAATAACGCTTTTTTTCACTTGAGTTAGCATCATTTTTCAGCGATGCAAATCACTCAAGTCAAGGGTTGACAGAGACACCGTCTCCAGTTGCAAAGACAAGTATTTACGGCGAAAACAAAGATCCGAAAGGAACAGAGGGGTTAAAATATAAAAGTATATCGAAAGTGGACAACGCCCCTAGTGGTAGTAAATGGAAACTACTTTTGACGTGAGTAAGTCTTTAAATTTGCTCCCATAGAATATAATTTTATTGTATTGATGATAGCTCAGTGGTTAGCGCAGTCAGTTCGCATGCCGAAAGGCGTGGGTTCAAACAAAATGAGCTTCAGCTGATGATGAAGGAAAACATCGTGAGGAAACCATATCGTGGTGGTAGAGTACTTTCTAGTACTGGACTGACTAGCTACCACTCAAGTTGAAAATCTGCCGCCAAGCATCTAACGGTGTGTTCCAGCAGCCTCACTTGAGAGCCAATTCATTCCAGGCTAGGTGTGCTTTACCATCTTCGACCACACGTCACTTAACATCAGGTGAGTTGTGGTCAAATACCTAGCCTGTCAGCCATTAAAAAAAAAGTCAGCTGAGTACTAGAAAATACCATACCACCATGCTATGGATTCCTCACGATGTTTTCCTTCACCGACAGCTCAAGCTCATTAACCACTGAGCTATCATAGCTGTAAAATTTGGAAGGATCTAAATAAGTACCTTGTTTTGACTGCCCTGTTAGCTCATTGGTAAAATATCTGCTTCAAGAGCTGTAGATCGTGAGTTCTATTCCCACCAGAACAAACATTTATGCGACGATATATGTCTGTTCTGTGTCTCGATGTTGTATGTACTACTGACTTCCATAGTACAAGCTTTGCTTAGTTTATTAATTGTTTGTTAACATGCTCAATCATAGAAATTATATAATTATAGCCTCTCTAGGGATGACGTAAGGATTCTAATGACACTCCATACATCCAAATCTGTTTAGGCATTTAAAAGTTATGGTAGAATAAAGAAACTGTACATACATATATACATTACACTCCTTTTTAGGGTACCCAAAGGGTAAAACGGGACCCTATTACTAGGACTCCGCTGTCCGACCGTCTGTCATCAGGCTGTATCTCATGAACCGTGATAGTTAGACAGTTGAAATTTTCACAGATGATATATTTCTGTTGCCACTATAACAACAAATACTAAAAACAAAATAAAATAAATATTTAAGGGGGCTCCCATATATACAACAGACATGATTTTTTTTGCCATTTTTATAGATAAAGGTACGGAACACTTCGTGTGCGAGTCCGACCCGCACTTGGCCGGTTTTTCGGGTAGTCGTGTATAAGTGTTCTATCCTTGTCTAATAAACTACAATAAAAGAGACAGTAACATTTTTAATAAGCACAGATTTACAACTAAAACATTATCACAAGTACGAGTAACAGTGGCCAAATCAACAGTTAGTCGCATTTGTTGAAGTTGTACATCTGTATGTTGCCTTATTCCGTCACCTTGTGGAATGAAAAAAGTTTTCTCCAACTACCCGCGTTTTTCATTTCAACGTAATCTAAGGCGGCGACAAATGAGCTTCGGACATGACTGTTCTTTTCGTTTCATTTCGCTTTCTTTCATATTTTTTGTGGGTAGCTTTACTTTTTTTATTTATTTGTAAATAGTGTTAAATTTGTTGTACACAGTAAGATCGTGTTTCTAAAAATCTGTACAAACAAAATTCGTTAGTACTTTCGTTATTCTTTTGGTTCCAGGCTAGGTGTGCTTTACCATCTGCGACCACATCATCACTTAACATAAGGTGAGGTCAAACAACAAACATTAAAAAACCTATCGATCGGTGTTATTGATTAGTCACTATCGATAGTCTGTAGAAAGCTTGCGTCGAGTGAATATCGATATTTCGCCAACACTATCGATGCATTTTAAACGAGCCAACCGAAATTTACAAATGGAAGCAAGAGAGTCAAGTAATTAGCAAAGTTACACTGTTTAGCAGAAATCATAATTTACAACACTAGTTTTGATCCGATACAATTCAAGCCCAAAATGGTTCTAATTTTTACCTATAATCCATTATAGAATAATCGAACCCGCGCCTTTGCACCCCTGCGCTACTTAGCCAACCGTCACGCCACCTCCCGTACCGATTTGTCCACGCTACCCGCAATATTGTTCCGTAAGAGTGATGGCGGCGGGTGTATTTAATAAAATATTTAGAGGGTAGACAAAGCTTGAGTATCACAACTTGACAGTCTCTAGGGCGCTGTGGGGGATTTTAGTTTAAGGTATCATTGCAGGGAAAGGATAAAGGAAAAAGTAGTTTGTATTGTAGTACTGTTGTTCATAGTAATCTTAGTGGTTAGGGTGTTTGTACGCTTGCCGTATTCTAGTGCTTTTTTAGTTTTAAAATGATATTCCGAAAGACTTGTAACTTTGGTGTTATAAAAAATATATATTTGTACATCATCTAATCAAAAATGTGTCCCTAAGTACCTGCAGGTATTTTTTTATGGTTGACAAGCTTGGTGTTTGACTATTGCTCACCTGGTGATAAGTGACAGTGCGATCTAAGATGGTAAACACACGCATCCAGGAATGGAACTGGCTCTCAAGTGAGGCTGCCGGAACATACCGTTAGTGCTTAGCGGCAGATTTTTAACTTGATGGTGGTACCAGCCGAGTACTAAGTACCCTACCACCATGCTACGGTTTCCTTACAATATTTTCCTCAAGCTCATTCTGGCGTTTGAAACCACCGCGAACCGACTGCGGTAACCACTGAGCTATCATTGCTACAAAAAAGATTCAGGTTTGTTCTAAATGCATACCTTGAGAGCCGGTTCCCATTCCTGGCTTATCTTAGCTATATTCATCATAACGAACAACTTTTTCTAAGGCCACAGCTGTAAAATCGCGGAAAAATTTGTCGTTACATACATTTGGCTAACAGTTTAATGAACTCTCTCTTTTTTATGTTAAAGTAATGAGACGGGCGGAACGGATCCTAATGGTCAGCGATAACACATGTCCATGCCCATTACAGCAATTCCCAGAACTTTGACTTACAAAACAAAGTCTAGGTTATCGATGCTTTGGAGCTTGTTACTTTAAGAGTTTCTATGGTTAGTTTCAACAGCTCTATAATTTCGCTAACCACAGTATCCTTCAAATCGGAACACGATAATGCTTACACACTACTGCTTTTTAATATCTGATACTGCGGTGCTATCTACCTAGACGACATGCTGCTACGGAGATCTACCACCAAGCATCCAGCGGTGTTCTGTATCCTCACGTTCCATTTCAAGGTACGAGTGATTACCATCTTCTACCACACCGTCACTTAACACCAGGTGAGCTATTGTCAAAAACTGTTAAAATATTATAAGTCTGTGGTTTTACCACAACACTAATGAATACTTTAGTATCTATGTCTATCTATATCTCTCTCTCTCTCTCCGGTGTGCAATTGTAATGAAGGCTAAGCTCTGAAAGAAATAAATAAATAACTGCGTATAACTGCTGTTTTACTAGGTAGATAATTAATTAAAGTTCTCATAGGTTATGGGCCGTCGACGCTCGATAGTTAAATTAACAATACGTAGGGAAAGTGATCGTGTAGAAAAATTACGATTTAAAAGTGGACGCCATTGCAACAAAGAAAAAACATGGCACAGCAAAAAGAATTGCTGCTCCCACAGCTAAAACCAGAATCATATGATAATTGGTTCTTCAGAATAAAATGTATTTTAGAAGAACGAGGTCTGGGTAACGTTTTATCGTTGCAACAATTAGACGAAAAGTCGCGACCAATGGACGCCAAAGCCAAAAGTGTAATTGTTCAATGCTTGACCG
This sequence comes from Biston stratarius, assembly GCA_950106695.1. Classification (NCBI taxonomy): domain Eukaryota; kingdom Metazoa; phylum Arthropoda; class Insecta; order Lepidoptera; family Geometridae; genus Biston; species Biston stratarius. The sequence continues at coordinate 23,220,492 of OX467115.1, read as the reverse complement.
ACCGGCATTTAAATTTGGTAAAAGAATGTACAAGCGCACGAGAAATGATACAAGTATTAAATAACACATTTCAGCGAAAAAGTATAATATCAAAAATTACATTACGGAGGAAACTTATACAATTAAAGCATGACGCAACACAAACCCTCGAAGAATATTTCGAAAAATTCGATAACATAATTCGAGACTTAGAAGTTGCAGGTGACAACATACCTGAAACAGACAAAATATGTTACTTGATGACAGGTCTTGGAGAAGAATATAACCATATAATAACAGCAATAGAGACGATAAATGCAGAAATTAAATTAGAATTTGTCAAAGCTAAATTGTTAGACCACGAAATTAAAAAGAAAAGTACAGAAACGGAATCAGAGCCACAATCATCATTTATAAGTTGTTACAAGTGTCACAAGCGAGGCCACAGGTCTTTTGAATGTCGCAGCAGAGGCCGAGGAAGAGGCCAGGGTTATAAAGGCCCGAGAACAAGAGGAGCCGCTTACCCAACAGTAAACAAAAATCCAATGTTTTTAGCATCCGATCAAGCTTTATTTGGAGATGTACAAGATGGTAATATTACCTTCGTAGTCGACTCAGGAGCAACTCAACATTTCATACAAGAGAAATATGAAAAACATTTGGTAGATGTGACAAACTTGAACACTAAATTGGAAATCAAAATAGCTAATGGTCAAATATTGAAAGCAACAAAGCAAGGATACCTGGACGCCTACTACAAAAATGAAGGATTAAGATTACATGTCATAATAGTACCCGGATTGAGCAACAATTTGATATCAGTCAGTAAACTAGTTGAAAATAAGAAGAAAGTAATATTTAATAATAATAAACTGATCATAGTAGCGCCTAACAAAAAAGTATATTATGGAGAAAAGAAGGGATTGCTATACACATTAAATTTAAAAGTAAACTCAGAAGAAACATGCAATATAACAGAAACTGAAGATTTATGGCATAGAAGAATGGGTCATATGTGTCGGAAAAACATGGCCATTATGAGATTACCATATAGTAAAATACCATGTGAAATTTGTATCAAAAATAAATCTACAAGATTACCATTCAAAAGATTACAAGGTCCGAGATCGTCTAAAGTCGGCGATTTGATACATACAGACATATCGGGACCATCAAGGCAACCCACTAAAGAAGGATATAGATATTTTCAAACTATAATAGATGATTACTCTCACTTCACTCAAACATACCTACTAAAGAATAAATATGAAGCTACAGAAAAACTAATAAACTTCATTAAAGAAATAGAAAGACAAGAAGAAATAAAGATAAAAAGAATAAGGTGTGACAATGGTGGAGAATTTACAGCAGGAAAACTAAAACAATTTTGTCAAGAAAAAGGTATAACAATAGAGTACACACAAAGCTACAGTCCGCAACAAAATGGAAAAGCTGAAAGAATGAACAGGACTATTTATGATAAAGCCAGAACCATGCTCGATGAATCAAATCTACCAAGATGGTTATGGGGACAAGCAGTTTTAACTGCAACATTTTTAATAAATAGATCTCCATGCTCAGCTATTGGAAATAAAATACCAGTACAAATAAGAAAGAAACAATTTAACTTGGACAAAATAAAAATATTTGGATGTAAAGCATGGGCACACATAATACCAAAGAGAGACAAATTTTCAAGCCGTGCAAGAGAATGCAGAATGGTTGGCTATTCAACTAATGGATACACATTATGGGATATCAATTCAGAACAAATTATAGTTTCAAGAGATGTACGTTTTGATGAAAGTATTACAAAATATGAGGAATACAAAAATAAATATCAAAAACAAACTAAACCTGAACAACAAAAAAAAATAAAAATAAAAAAACCTCAACAATAAAAAATTTAATGTACAAGAGTTTTCTATGAAAGTTGTTTTATTTTAGTTGATCAAATGACCTAGCGGCTTAATGCACCTTATAAAGTTGATTTCACATGAATGAAGCGAAATAAAATATTCAAAGGGTGGACAAAGCTGAGATCTTCTGTTAACTTTGTAGTCTCAAGGATGCTCGGTGGATTTCAATTTTAAGTAACAATGTAGAGATAACTTTAGTTAGACATGGGGCAAATAGTTCTTTATTTCTGACATTTGACACAATAATATTTCAAAAGTGCTTATACGCCCTTTTCTTTTTTTTCTTCGTTTTTGGCGTCGCACTTTCTGCTTTTGCCAGTATCAAGTTTTTTTTATATGCGTAAAAGGTTCGCTTTTGAATACAACTGCCTGATGTTAAGCAACGATGTGGTCTAGGATGGAACACGCTTACCTTGAAGGAGCCTGTTTACTCTTGATTTGTCAAGTATTTCGATATTTTCGAATATTATAAGATAAATCTAGTAAAGTCAAGGTCAAGTCTGATCATGGCCTAGCAAAGTAGGGAACTTAATCTCAAGCTTCAAGGGAGTTTTAAAAGCAAAAGTCGGAACCCCATGTATAAAACACTACTTCTTCTAAACATAAACACTAAAAAACACAAGTTTTGTAACGAAAATACAATAGCGCTACATGACTTTTTCCGCGTTCCTGTCAAAAACACATACGCCCTTAATACTTTAATTGCTACACTAGACTTACTTTTACGTTTTTGCACGAAATTACGATTTGATTAGAAAAAAGCACACATACGCCGTGTATTTAGAAAATAATAACCTCAAACTCAATTACAGATGCACAACGGATGTAAATAAAAATAAACATTAAGTGCAAAAAAGAACAGGTTCCACCGAGATTTGAACTCGGATCGCTGGATTCAGAGTCCAGAGTGCTAACCATTACACCATGGAACCGGCTAGCGAAAGTTCCGAAATCAAAAATATCTTACTTTAATTGCTACATTAATAACTTTCTCTTTTTTTTTATTTACACTGTGACATACTAAACCAGTTTAAAATAACATTTATTACAACAGATGCGTGCCGATAATCCACAAAGCTACATTAATTTCGTTTAAATTCTGTTTCATTTTAGAACTACTATACCTACTTTATTATCAAATCTTTCTTCTTTCAGAAAAAAGAATATCAGTTTTCAAATTTCAAAACGCTAACATAAACTTTTCGAAAGTGGCGACCGTTCCCGAGACGCTGGCCGTTTATCCCTCATTGTAACTCTATAAGATATTTATTGGCGGGAACTTTAGGCGGGAAAATTCGAAAATGGAACGACTCCTTAGCGGTTAGTCGACGTCGTGCACGTCCAACGGTATTCTACATTTTTATTTTGTCAATATTTAATGTGATGTTTGGAACGATGGGGGTGCAGAAGCGGTTGATAGTCGCGAGATATGTCGAACAATAAGATATTCTAATAATTACACATTTCTTTTAGTTTCATCATATTATTGGCAATTAATAGTTACTATAAGAATTTGTATGAATATTGCATCATCAAGCGTTTATTCAACAGACACACATTCACATACACATTCTGTACACAGATTCAAGTACAGAACATACACTGTGAAAGGTTGAACATCAGCATACAGTACGTTCAGTACTCGATTGTCGTTCCAAATAATTAAAAAAATAGGTGGTTAATATTTGACCTAATTATCCTGAGCAAACACAAAAATACGGACGCTCAAATCACGGGCACCGAAAATGACATGGTAGTCGCGCGCGGTCCCAGATTAGATAACAGTTACTACTTAGTCTTAATGTGGTGTTTTTCCTAACAATAATTGTGATTTTCCAAATATTTTAATTGATTTAACATGGAAGGGTCTCTCCAAATACACATGGCAAAATTAAACTTAAAGACTTAGCGTCTTAAATAAAAGTCTTGCTCCATTTTTTACACAACATTTTATACATATAAAGCTATATATAAGTACTATACTATTTTTATTTTAAATGTCTTAGTAAGTACATACAAAATCATCAGAGTAGTACTGGATCCAGTTCTCGTGTGTGTACGGACCGCAAGGTCCACGGAAATACATATGGCACGTGTTGCGACCGACGTAAAATATTGTTTTTTACCAATATCTGAACAGAGCACGGTTACAAAGTGAATAGGCTAGGAGCTCGAGCCAGCGAAATACAGGGCTACAAGCTTGAGGCATATTAAGCCGAAAAGGGTCATTGTATTCGTCATTACGAACCACATGAGGAAACTATAACTTGGTGGTAAACTTAAAATCTGCCGCCTAGGTGTCCTTACCATCATCTATGAACACATCGTCACATAACAAGAGGTGAGCTATGGTCGAACATCTAGCCTGTCAAACATATACCCAACTGTAAATGTATAAAACCCAACTTTTAATGGGCACACCTCTGATTATGAAAAAGATTAATTACGAAATTAAAAAAAAACACGAGTAACAACAAATAGATATTTTTATTCTTTTTTTTCGTAAAAATTATATATTTAATCACTCGGAACGATGCACCATTCTAAACAAGCTATTATACATAATTATAAATATACAAACCATCCATAAAAAATACCTAAATGAAAGTTTGAATTGGAATGCACAATTTTTATTGACATTACAAGTTTTGGCATAAAAATAGTGTCACAAACAACCAAATCTAAATCAAATAATTGACAAGCCAAACAATACTCTATGCTAATTATACTTACTACTTATACCAAACCAAAATTCGACCAACGGACATCACGCAAACTATGCAAAAAATGACAGCAAACTATGAATTTAGATTAGATTAGTGTTATACTTAAAACTGTTACTTCCAAAAACTGGTTTGATGCGGATTAAACTGTTGTCTTAACTACTAGATATAGCATACAACCGTAATATGAACTCTTACACATATGTGGAAATAGGCACTATTTAGTGCCTAGTTATTACAATTTGTTATACTTATTAAGAAATTAACACTGTTTCCCGAATAAAGTAATATGAAATAAAACGGAACGGAACTGAACGGAACGGAACGGAATGGAATGGAATGAATAAATTAAATATTTTTTGGCGAAAAGAGTATCACCCGCGTGGTTTAAAAGAAGTGAGCGGAGAAACAGAGTGACGCGCACAGCGACTTTGTTTGTGCTATTTAGAGAAGAGATATAAATAACATATTTATATTTATGATTATGATAAAATCTTTATTAACTCATATTAATATCAACACCGTTTTACAACAACACGGCCAGACGCTCAACCAAAAGACACCCTCCTACAGTGGAAAGTTCAAAACGCACAAAACGTTTCCAGACCACGTTCCTTGTAAGAACTGCTGATGTATGGCACTCGTAAGCGTCTGTTTCCAATTAAGAACAACCCGGGGTTGTTCAAGAAACGAAAAAAAAGTTGTAAAACGAGTATTACAAACTAAAAGATTTTTAAATTACTAGTAAGTAATTATAATTTTTTTGTCATTTTATTATACTTACAATATTTTTATATTGATGTAGGTACTTTATTGACATTTTGCTTTTTATTGATTGACATGTAACAGTGTTTTAAAACTCTTTTAATGATATATTTGAAATGGTACGGTATTGACTTGTTTACATCGGTGTTATCAATAAAATAATTGTACCTATTTGAAAAAGGTGAATAGGTATTTCCTAGGAAAGCGTGCTATATCTACCGCCATATCGTCGCTTTCCATGAGGTGAGATCGTGGTCAAACGCATGCCTAGTCCAATGTAAAAAAAAGAAAAAAGAATATCTCCTGTACTACGTGGAACATTCAGGTGGCAATATAAAATATGAATACGTAACCCATCTGTACAGCCGAGGTCCGCGAGTCAAATATTGATTGATACAATGAATACATCTACGAGTAACTCTTTCGCAGTGGATACGCTTGCAAGTTCCGTGTTTAGAATTCGTGACAGGGCTGTCGAAGAAAATCTTCAATAAAATATTATGGTGCCCATATTTACTGGCACTTTTTTATGAGTGAAGCTTTAGCCTGCGCCTTCGCTTGGTCGGACAATTTGGAAGGGTTATTTTAGAAAGAGTCATAATTTTTTTGTCAAGTCCAACTTCGAGAAAAAGGTCAGTCATCGAATCCAACTCGGCTTGGCAGCGTTCGAAAAACTGTGCAGCGTTTTCTCAGTGCCTCAAGTCGGAAGTCTTCGACCAGTGATGACTTATGGCGCTAAAACGTGGTCTCTGACTATGTGCCTTCTTAGTAAGCTTAAAGTAGCACAACGAACTATGGAGAGGACCATGCTCGGAGTTTCCCTACGAGATCGAATCGAAAAATGAAGAGATCCGTAGACGAACTAAAGTAGCCGACATAGCCCAGCGGATTAGCAAGTTGAAGTAGCAGTGGGCAGGGCACATAGCTCGCAGAACTGATGGCCGATGGGGCTGCTAAGTTCTGGAGTGGAGACCATGGACCGGCAAGCGCAGCCTAAGAGGTCCACACACAAGGTGGACAGACGACCTCATAAAGACCGCAGGGACGCGCTGGATGCGAGCCGCTTCCAACTGGCCTTTATGGAAATCAATGGGGGAGGCCTATGTCCAGCAGTGGACGTCCTATGGCTGATGATGTGATGTGTGTGTGATGTGTACATCATTATGATCACAGATAAAAAAGGTAGATTTTTTATTTACGATTCGCACTCTGGTACACCTTCAGACCACATATAGATCTGTGTAACAGCATTATGGCATTTATTTTATACTAACAACTCGCCCAGCTTTGTATGTCCTGCCCCGGACAGCAGCTTTAGGGGGCGTCAAAATCATAATATACTTAGATACATAATATGCTTGAAAAGAAAAGCTTGTTTGGCCACAACTCACCTGAATGTTAAGTGACGGTGAGGTCGAAGATGGTAAAGCACACCTAGCTTGGAACGGCACTGGCTCTCAAGTGAAGCTGCCGGAACACACTGTTTGATGCTTGGCGGCAGATTTTCAACTTGAGATTTTCATCTTTTGCTTTAAGACATTCCATGGCTAGTCTCAAATAAACTAAAGATTTAAAACAAAATATATCGTTTCTTAGTAACGAAACTCCGAAGGAATGTTGTGTATGGTCATAAATAACACTCATTTTGCAATTTGCGTAAATTTGGCACGTGTCTAAACACATGCCGATCTGATACAATGCGTTAAGTACGTACAGAAATTAACTTTATTACAATCACGCGTATTAATGACGTAATCGAAGTCATTTATTTGCCATAAAATCATGTTATTCGTATTATTTAAAGATACGTAAATGAAACACATTAATAAGCGTTTTTATACTTTGACGACATATTCACTCGCAATGTAATTGTCATAAAAACATGCGTCGTAGGAGTGACGAGACGAGTGAGTGCGTCGTATGAGTGATGAGTGTGTATGAGTGGTAAATCTTCAACTAGTGGAACTCATCAGAAATTACTCGTTTGTTCAGAAAACGCTTAAAAGCCTTGAACGATTGAACATCGACGCAAAATTTCTCTGTCACTTTTCTACCAGATGCACTTTGGGGAGTGCGCTTCTGATCTGCATGATCTAATTAAACCCAGCCCTTCCATTTTACTATCTTATAGCCAGGATCTCTAAAAAGCAACACCGCTTCATAGTTCATATTCCAAAAACTTGAACAGAAAGATTCGATTGCACATTCTTGGATTCTGCTAAGCAATGGAATTTGAACTCGAGACGGTGTTCCCTGATAGATACAATCTGTGCGCCTTCAAGTCGCGAAAAACACCAAAAAAACTAACACAACCACTTTACCACCACTTTTTTTTTTTTTTTTTTTTTTTCACTTTTTTTTTTCTGCCATCCACTTTTTTTACAGGTGTTTGGTGTGTGGTCGAAGATGGTAAACACATCTGGCCTGGAAGAGGCTGCCGACATACACTGTTAATTGCTTGGCGGCAGATTTGTAACTTAAGAGTAGTAGCTATATAGGCAAGTATTAGAAAGTAAGGTTACGTTTTCCTTACGATGTTTTCCTACACTGAATTTTATTATTATTATTCTATAAAAATACAACGGTTAAAAAATTATCCAAAGCACACGATAATAGTGATAAACAATGTTATAAGCATAATCGAAATAAAAATGTCATCCACCCTGTAACAATTGATTAACGCTCCTTAACCCTTGATTAACATACGTCGACACAAAACAGCGAAACAAACGAGCGTCTATCGACAAAGTGACCACAGGTTAAAAATTAGTTTCTACTTCCATAGTGAAGTCAGCGGCGCTCCTTAATGAATTAACTGATTACTTTAATTAAAAATGTCAACTCTTTCGCAGCGGAGGGAATAGAGGGCGTGCTTGTTCCAGGATTAAAAATCTAGCTTTGCAGGGCCGGTGGTACGAGGACTGGTTAAATGAAGCGATGTTTTTATTTTCCGCATAAATACTTCATTTAATTAACATTGTAACACATTTTTGGACACTAATTGCAGGTAATATGTATCCAAATAAATTAATCAATAATATTTAAAACAGCGTCACAAAATATTCGTGAGACATAAATTATAAATCGTTGTATTCCATCTATGCGCCTGATAAAAATATTAAAGCAATTCACTAAACGTTTTGTTGCTACATTTTATCAAGTTCAGCAAATACTTGAGTTGCCCAGGGCCTAGTCTACGTAAACCAACAGGTAATTTTTCGGGTTAACCCGCTTGTATACAACTCGCCCTAACCCTTCAGTCACCGATGATAATCTACCAGAAGTCACGCGCGCCTGGACATTACCTTTGAATTATTATTTCTGATTAATAAATTGTACATCCCTCGAGACGTCTGTGAAATACTGTCACGGTATGTAAAGATAAGCAGTATGGACACTCCATAGATTCGTAAAAGTCCTTCGGTACCAACGCATAAACACTACCTCGTGCACCATACAAATGACTGAAAATGCTGAAAATCATTTATTGAAAGAGTTATAGCGGGAACGCGGAAATATCATGTCGCCAAACTGTATAATTTTCCAAATCTTATGCTTATAAAAAATATTGTATTTTATTCATCAAGTGTATAAAAATAGTGTATTTTATTCATAAAATGACGAATCGCACGCGTTCATGTGGGAAAGTTATTAATATGGTACATGACTTTTCGTGTTTCTTTGACTGGACTGAACTCAATCTGGATTTACTTTGAGACCGAGACTTATTAAACTTGATACTTCGAAATATTGAAACACTTCACACTGACAAACAGGACAAGTGGGATGCCATAAGCAAATAAGAAGAAGCATATTGAAAATTCTAATTACCAAAAAAAAATGTTATACTCGTAGAAGAATATCTCAAGAATGATTGGAATATCTCACAGTGTGTATCAAATAATAATCGTACTAAATTTGGCGCTACTATGTATTACGCGAGAACTTCGAGTATTAAAAATAATTCAGACATGGGAATTTGTCAAGTACTTATTCCACTTGCAGTAGCGTGACAATAGGGCAAAACGTCAGGGGGTTATGTGCTCGGAACATTTTTTTGTTCTACAATATTTTTAAAAAGTTTGCGCTCGTTATACTCGCGTATATTGATGGTCATTCGGGGAATAGGTAATTGCTCAAAATAAACTTTTTCAACTGCCCGTGTTAAGTCTCTGGATCAGAGAAGGTCACGGGCTTGCAACCTAACACCCTTTATGGTTGAGGAGAGTGATGGCTGGCATACGTATCAAGTCGTGAACGGGTGCTGCTCGATGTATGCACGGAAAATATATGCAATTTTTTAAATAAGCTCTTCTTGTAAAACCTCTAATTAAAATTTAAAATTGTATAATAATTCGATAAGAAAACGTAAAATGTTAAAAAAGCACGGCCCCTGGAGTCTGTGGACGTATATCCAATCCCAAACCCCATCCAATGAACTTGCCACGGGCCTCAGCGGTGTAGTTACACCTATTGTCGTTTTTTTTACTGGCTAGGTGTTTGAGCACAGCTCACCTGATGCTAAGTAACGGTAAAGCACACCACGCCTAGAATGGAACTGGCTCTCAAGTGAGGCCGCCGGAACACACTGTTAGATGCTTGGCGGCACATTTTCAACTTGAGGGTGGTAGCTAGCCAGCCGAGTACTAGAAAGTACCACTATGCAAATGCTGAAACTCCCATACTGTTATTGTGTACTGTGAAATACGGCGACAGTACTCAGGGTTGTCACGGACCTATCAATTATGGAATTTGATGCTTTTTCATTAAATTTGATGACGCCTACGAGCTTTGACGGGTCCACTGGGTCACTGGGCGTTGCTTTTTGAGTGAAATATTATGGGTTTCGGTTGGCTAGCCAGTTTTGGGCTTGACTTCGTGGCAGAATTGTTAATAGGTGTTTTGCACGTAGACACCTATCGTATGTCAGCTTGGGAATTGGAAATTTGTTGGAGTTCGATTGACCCAAAATGTCTTAGTAATCAATTTAGACGTACCTCAGAATTGTAGTAGTTAGTTGAAGAGAAAACTTCGCATTAGCATTTACATACTTAATATAATAATTATGTATTCAATTCTTTCCTTATTACAAGATGTTCTACTTTAATGGATGGATACAGTGATATAAATGTAGGACGTATTAGATAACGTGACCAGAACATTCACTTGTGCAGCTACTTGTCCAGAGCAGTATACTCCTTGTTCAGTACTCCACCAAATTCAAATTTGTTTAGCGAATAAATTAAGAATTTTGTACCGATACAATTAATTCAGATAAAGTAATTTTTTCTGTCATAAAAAATGTCACGAATTACAAAGTCATCAAGACTTCTACAGAACATGAATCACACAGGTTGGTGAAATGTGGTGACCTTTTTCAAGGAGCTAAAGCTAAGTACGACGCGCGCGTCTACTCTGTTAAAGGTCGGCGTATATACGCCTATATGTGCCTGAAACTATATTCCTTTTTTTATGTAAAAGTAATAAGACGAACGAGACGCTCTCCTAATGGTAAGAGATAGCGCCTGTCCATGAACATTGCAGCGATACACAGAATTTTGAGTAACAGAACAAAGTCCATGGGATCCCTGAGTTAGCGCTCAATACTTTGAGACATTAGATGGTTAGTCTCAACAGCCCAGTAATTTTGCTAGCTGCAGTATCCTTCAAATCACAACACAGTAATGTTGACACACTACTGCTTGGCAGCAGAATATCTGATACTGCGGCGGTACCTAGATCTCCTTAGGAGGACATAAGGAGTCTACCATCAAGCTGATATCCGAAGTATTTGACCTAATTAAACGTGAGTATATCGTTCTTTTTATGTAATAAAATAAAATACTTGTACAAAAAGAACAGGTTCCACCGAGATTTGAACTCGGATCGCTGGATTCAAAGTCCAGAGTGCTAACCATTACACCATGGAACCGAAACACGGTGAGTATACACTCGCGAATTTAGCTACCACTTTCTATTAGATTAAGTAGATATAAATTGAAATAGGTATAGATAAATATTATAAGGATTCGTGACTGTTTAACTGTAAATTATCAAAAATAGAACATGAAACGAAAGGCGTCACGATTGACCCCTCACTTTTTTTTTATACATCTGTAAAACAATAGCAAGTAGGAGACCAATGAAAAATCATCTTTTCAAGGTTTCTTATTCGAAAAAAACATTAAAAACATGAAACCTAATTTGTATATCAACATATCTGACCTCTTTTGAATAATTTATAAATAACTAGCGCCCGCTCCGGCTTCGCAAGGATAATAAGAATGGGTACAGTAAGCTATCCTTAAATGGTAGGTATATGCCATCGCGGATTTTTTTGTAAATCTATGTACTAGGAATATTCTACTATGCATTGTTTTGTTATATCTCAAAAGGATTAGGCAGCGTTTTCGATGAAAGCTCCCAGGTGGCTTGACATTTTTTAACACTTCCAACAATTATCATCATACTTCAACCAATTTACACAAAACCTTGACAAATTATATACCTAAGCCTTCCTCACTATTTACTCTATCTATTAATGAAACTCACAAGATATTTCGTTCAGTAGTTTTTAAGTTTATCGCGAACAGAAAGACGCGGCGGACGACCTTTGTTTTATAATATGATAGAGGATGACATATTGACATATGCTATGATTTGATATTTTTAAATATGAATGTAGTAACGACCTGTAACTTTGGTGTTATCAATAAAAGATATGTATTTGTATTTGGATGAGATTTTTAGTCTATCACAAATATAAACGTTTGTTAGCATCAAGCGAGCTGTGATCAAACAATCTATTATTATAGATGCGTAGAAGTCTCTTACCGCTCGGTTTAATCGACTATTCCGCTATAATTATCTTCCGCGTCCCTGTCTTATGTGGAATGGCTAAGCACAGCTTCAGTTTTTCCACCGAGTTTTGATCAAACTTCAAACAATTCGCTTCAAACAAAGAGTGAATAGACGGTGATAATGCCCCGGGTATTGTAGGTGTACTTCCATAGGCGACGGTGACCACTTACCATCAGATTGACCGTAGCTTGTTAGCCATTTTTTTACATTAAAAAAAAATAGTTTTTTTGTATTTATTTTAACACAAAATTATGGCCCGTGCCACCCATACAGGGAAGGCTGTAAGTGTTTGTTTATTAACTGTCAGCTGTATTTATTCAAATGTTTAATATAATTAGTATATACATCACTAAGAATAATGCAAATATTACGTTCGTTTGTATAGCTTGTTGTATGTAAATAAAAAAATACGTCCCGCTGATGACGTCATCGCCCCTGCCATACATACGGTGAATTACAATTGTATGAAATTCCGTTCATTTAAGAATTCGAAGAATCATATGATTAATAAATATTTTCCTATTTTATGTTATTAGTATTAATAAATAATTTATCGAAAACGTCTGGGGTTATTTTATAATTTATCTAAAAAAAAAAGTATTTTGTTTTAATGAAGTTAATTGCGTCTGGCTATTTACCATACGATAACTTTGATCTTTATATCTTAATACCTATTCAGTCTGTATTGTTATTGTTATTGTTCTGGTTTATCTTATCCTAGAGTTGGAAATTACTTCGCTTGACATCCATTTCTGTGAAAATCCGTAAAACTTTAAAGTACCATTTGACCCGTTCTGATATCTTAGCTGAGCGGAATACTACTAAATCTACATAGGTGGACGTTTGTCTGTCCGTTCATCTGCCCGTCCAACTTATTTTGTTTTTTATGTAAAGACGAACAAGACGCTCTCCTGATGGTAAGAGATAACGCCAGTCCATGACCATTACAGCGATACACAGAACTTTGAGTAACAAAACAAAATCCAGGGCACCGCTGCTTTGGCGCTCATTACTTTGAGACATTAGATAGTATCAACAGCCCTGTAATTTCGATAGCTGCAGTATCCTTCAAACCAGAACACAACAATGCTTAGAATATCTGGTACTGCGACCTAGAAGACCTCTTGCTAAGGAGATCTCTCTCTTAGTCGGACACTCTTAGGAGTTTTGGGAGCAAAACGTAACGTCATGTTTCAACACATTATATCACTTTTTCATATTCGCGCTTGTAATTCGGCACTTTATGAATAAAAAACCGAAATTTTTATACATATAAACTTATAAACACTCGAAAAAACACTAGTTTTGGAAAAAAAATACAACAGGACGACACGACTCTTTCCGAGTACCCGCCAAAAAACCATGTTTATGGTTAAAGACGTCCAACAGAACCTTCGTGTGCAGAATCTTTCTTGCACTAGGATGACTTTATATTAAGTCGGGCCTAATTTATTGTTGAACAAAAGTAATTACGAGTCCATCTGAAAAAGTACGCTGGAATCTAAATTAAGTGAGCAACATTCAAACTTTGCTATCATTGAAATGATAGCAAACATGTTTTTTTTTCAAAAGCAAGTGTTTTTTCGAGTTTTTATGTATAAAAATAGTGGTGTTTTATTCATAAAGTGCCGAATTACAAGCGCGAATATGAAAAAGTGATATAATGTGTTGAAACATGACGTTTCGTTTTGCTCCCAAAACTCTAAGAGTGTCCGACTAAGAAGAGAGAGATCTCCTTAGCAAAAGGTCTTCTAGGTACCAGATACGTACGGTACGCAGTACCAGATAGAAGCGCGAGTGTGGGAAAAAGATATAATGTGGTGAAACATGACTTTTCGTGTTGCTTCCAAAACTCCATCGAAGCTTATAGTAAAGTCGCCACTACTTTACTAAAGCATGACTAGATTTGACTAGCACGGACTGGACTTTGACTACAAAGAAAAAGAAGCTGAAAACTGAAGACTGCACAGAAAATACAGAAACGTTGAAACTGGCAGAATGAACAGAGTGTGGTGCCAAGAAGAAAGAGAAAAAACCCAATGAACTTTTTTTTCTGGTGGTTTGGCAATGAACGGGTGTCATATTTACCTATTTTGGTATTTTATAAGTGAAGTAACGAAATTGTTGTATTTTTCCGTACTATCCTTAGATATGGATAGTATCTAGTACGGAGCATGAAATAGTAGTACAAATACTATAATTATAGTACGAAATCCAACCCTGGTAAGTAGTCCAAGTTTACCATTTACCTGCGATCTTTGACCTTTTATGATCTGTGCTTTGACATAGATAAAAATATGTCGGTAAATGTATTTCTTATGTATATTTATAATTTTGGCAAAGAGGGCATCGGTTCCATGGTGTAACGGTTAGCACTCTGGACTCTGAATCCAGCGATCCGAGTTCAAATCTCGGTGGAACCTGATATTTTGCATTTCATTTATTGATGACAAAGAAATTGGCGATCAGCCAACAAATTCCATGAAATCGTCATCAACAACTAAATTTGGATTAGTTAGCCGAAGAAAACTTCTGAACATTATTTTACTGATTATTATTTTTATTTCTGAGTATTGTAGAGGTTATGTTTATGTACTTACTATAGCACAAGTGTAGCTCTATTATCAGACTTATCTACTATACGTTCGAGACTCGATCAACCGTTGTTGTTGTCGTAAATCATTCGGATATTTGAAAATCAGGATAATTGAATGCGTCTAATTTTACAAATAACCTACGTCGCTCTAGTATGGTTAACGTACTTATTAATTTTGATGTAATTTGTGGGGAATTGTAATACCTATTCGAAACATGATTGCGATATTAGATACCACCGCTGTATCAGATATTCTGCCGCCAAGTAATAGTGTGTAAACATTACTGTGTTCGCGTTTGAAAGGTATACTGCAGCTAGCGTAATTACAAGGTTGTTGAGTGTCTCAAAGTAATGAGTACCAAAGCAGCAATGTCCTTGTATTCTGAGCTTATTGCGCTCACGAATCAGCAAACGAGCTATCAGAAAGCGAACTTTATTGCCCAGACATATGGTATGTGGTCGCGTAGCCATTTCCTGAGTGCCTAACAGGTATTGGTGTAAGTACAGAGTACAGGGGGCTGAACTTTGTTTTCCTACTTACAAATTTGTGTACCGCTGCTATGGTCATGGATATACGTTGTATCTTACCACCAGGCGGCCCATCAGGAAGAGTCTCGTTCGTACCATGGCATTAAAATAAAATAAGATATTTTTTCTGGCAAAAAAATTCTCAATATATTAAGTGGCTCCTATAATTTATTGAAAGGTTTTTTTTAATGGCTTACAGGCTAGGTGTTTGACCACAACTCACCTGATGTTAAGTGACGGTGTGGTCGAAGATGGTAAAGCACACCTAGCCTGGAATGGAACTGGCTCTCAAGTGAGGCTGCCGGAACACACCGTTAGATGCTTGGCGGCAGATTTTCAACTTGAGGGTGGTAGCTAGCCAGCCGAGTACTAGAAAGTACCCTACCACCACGCTATGGTTTCCTCACGATGTTTTTCCTTCACCGGCAGCTCAAGCTCATTGTTGGGGTTTGAACCCACGCCCTTCGGCATGCGAACCGACCGCGCTAACCACTGAGCTATCATCGCTACAAAAGTACGTACAGGTACTTAAAAGTACAGGTTAATACTAAAGTACGTTTCCTGTGTAAGCTCTATATATTAAGGCATGTTAGCTAAATTAATAAAAGTGCAACAATACTTTAAATAACGGTACTCTTTTCTTCTTACTTATAATTATGCATAGTTTTAAAGCCAGACTACTGAAAAATCACGCTCTAAAAAGTATGAAACAAGAAAATATTCTCATCTGAAATTGTTATCTACAAACTATTCGATATGTATATCTTGTATTAACTTGGTGGTAGATATCCTTAGCTGGTGGTTGTCTAGGTAGGTACCACCGCAATACCAGATATTCTACCGCCAAGCATTCACATCACATTACATCATCAGCCATAGAACGTCCACTGCTGGACATAGGCCTCCTCCTGGGGGTTTTGCCAAGACTCGCCACGCTTGGCAGGTGGGTATTGTTCAAGGAAGACGCTGCTGCCCATCTTCCGGATTACATCCCTTAGCCGACTCTTACGGCAACCACGGGTAGAGAGGGTGGGTACAATTCTTAGGCCGGCACCACAGCAACAGTTGTTCCGGTTTGAAGCTAGCTAAATTACTGGGCTGTTGAGACTAACCATCTAATCATCATCATCAATATCATAACCGTCTAATGTCTCCTAAAATGAGCGCCAAATCAGCGGTCCCCTAAACTTTGTTTTGCTACTCTAAGTTCTGTGTATCGCTGCAATGATCATGGACAGGCGTTATCTCTTACCATTAGGAGAGTGTCTCGTTCGTCTAATTACTTTTACATAAAAAAATAGCATTACTGGTATTACATTGGATATTTTGACACTTTAATGTGACTTCACTTTAGATAATTATGACGTGGAATGTAAATCTTAAAATTTATAAAAAAAGGAATATAGTTTCGGGCACATACGGCGAAACATTTTATTGTATTTCATATCCAATTGGTAACTAAAGCAATGATGTTCAAATCATCTGCCCAATAAGTGACGGCAATGACCTAACGAACGCAGATCCATGCCTACCGGAGCAGCTGTGCCCCGAATCAATGTGTAGAAACGCTGTATTGTCTGTTTCTGCAATGTGTTCGGCTTCAAAGTCCGCCTGACATCGCCAGTCTGACGTACGACATAACTACCTGACGTAAGCACATTCGATATGCCTACTAACAGATGTTATCAACATATGTATTTGGCTTAAATACGTTAACATACGATCAAACGGAAAAAATGTTTTTAAGGTTAAGTTGTATCTCTTTATAACTGCATGGAAATTGAAATTACTATGTATAAAATGTCTAATTCTAGTACTGCTTCAGGTTTGTAATTTTAGGCTTTTTTTATAATTTACAGGTTAGGTGTTTGACCACAGCTCACCTCATGTTAAGTGACGATGTGGTCAAAGATGGTAAACACACAGGCTAAATGGCGACTACCAAATATAGCCCGTAGCGTGTGTTTTGTAGCGATTATAGCTCTGTGGTTAGCGCGGTCGGTTCGCACGCCGAAGGACATGGGTTCAAAACCCAACAATAAAAAAAAAGTAATTCAGAGTGGACAAAGGTCACGGTCATCCCAATGTCTGTGGAGCGTATATTTTTAAATATGAACGAAAAAAAACCCCGAGCAATTAGCTTGAGCTGCCAGTAAAGAAAACATCGGCAGGAAACCATAGAATGGTGGTAGAGTACTTTCTACTACTCAGCTGGACTCACCCTCAAGTTGAATATCTACCGCCAAGCAACTAACGGTGTGTTCCGGCAATCTCACTTGAGAGCTAGTTTCATTCCAGTCTAAGTGTAAGGCTTAACATCAGGTGAGCTGTGGTCAAAACATAGCCTGACAGCCATAAAAAAAGACATCTATAATTCCTTTCGTTGTTTTTGCTTTTGGAATAAAGTGAAGAAAAAAAACGAAATTCAACACTCAAACTTATGTAATTGCCATATTTTTTTGCGTTACTGAAATCGACCCAATATGATATACCATTAAATTGATGATCGCTTAAGTGCAATAAACGTAAACGAAACATCGCGATATAGAGTCTACAAAACCATTCCAGTTTCCAACCAATTCCTGTAAAACCACCATATCATATCAGGACGCTATCATGATGACATCAAACTACGATCGACTGACATTTACCTAATAACGTAATAACTGACATAACAAGTGCGGTAGGGTGTCCAAACACGTCGACAAACACGAGATACGAAATGGCGTAAAAATATTTACTTACGACCTAAAATTAGTTTTTAAAATTAATTTTATTATGTTATTAATATGTAATATTGACATGTTTGTTTTAATGTTTGTTCGGTGGTAAATTTTCTTAGCAGAAGGTCGTCTAGGTAGGTACCACCGCAGTACCATCGAGAAGCATTACTTTGTTTCGGTTTGAAGGGTACTTTAGCTTATGAGAGCCAAAGCAGCGATGACCTGGACTTTATTTTGCTACACAAAGTTCTGTGTATCGCTGCAATGGTCATGGACAGGCGTTATCTTATACCATCAGGAGAGCGTCTCGTTCGTCTTACTTTTACATTAAAAAAAATATTACTGGTATTATTACATTGGATTTATTGACACTAATGTGACTTCACTTTAGATATGGCGAGGAATGTTGTAAGTCTTAAAATTTGATTTATATTGCAAGTACTGTAATAATATTTTTTTCTAGCACAACCTAACCTACGATATTACATGTTTCAAATTAAAAATGTATCCTATGTCCCAATATTACGAATTGATTGATCATTTATCAAAATCGGATAAGTTGTTTAGCTACGATGGAAAATATAATTTTATAAAAACAAAAACACATACACTACTAAAACATAATTCTTACTTTTTAACTTTAGTACAAATGTACGACAAACCTAATCTAGAATGGGAACTGGTTCTCATTGTCAAGTGAAGTTGTAAATCGCAAACTTGTCAAGTATAAATTTAACATATAACTTATAGTCTTTACAATGTCTTTACGATGTCTTGACAATTAACCTAAGACCTTTAGACAGGATAATATAGCAATTATGACATTACATAATCATTGTATCCTATAAGCAAAATCCTTATGACTTCAAAGAAATTCCAGCACGACTATCTCACGTTAGTCATAGCTCTACTGATGGAGCCTTGGAACAAAATTGAGATCCGTGAAATTTTAATTGACTTTCAGTTTCTATGGAGGTTTACCTTCGTTTAAGTTTAAATACTTACCCAAATTTAAATGAAAAACAACATCAATTACGGGTATGACGCGCGTACATAATTACTATCTGAATCTCTAACAGAACGAATACGTCAGCAATTACCGAATCGTTGTAACTATTTATTTTATTGACATTTTTATCATTTTTTATTATTGACATGTAATTAATGTTTTGACATTATATGATAGAATTTGATTTAGTGACTTTAATTTTGGTGTTCATGGAAAAGTAAAAAAAAAAAACTTTGATTTGTATTGTATTGCATTGAATTGCATTGTATTATATTATGTTTTGCAAACGATATCAAAGAACATTGTTGAAACTTCACTTACATAACCTGCTTGTATTTCAAAAGACATTTTTATGATACTGAGATATGGCTGCACATATGGCAAGTTCAATATAATTTCCAGATTAACTGTATAGGAGTTAGATGTGATATTATGATGACGTCATTTATTCAGTAACCATCGTTGGCCCCTCACAAATCTGTCGACAACTTATTTATCTAATCTTTCGAAGGTTGGAAGCAGAGGTCACATAGATATTGTACACATACATACATATAAAGGTTACATCACACACCGTTTCTATAGAATTCCTGATGTCCTCGTTGGAAACAGAGGTAGTTTCTGTAGATTTTTTTGTAACAAATTGGCTTGCGTTTGCTGCCGTCTTGCTTTATGTTAAGCGAAGGAGCGGTCCATAACGGAGCACGCTTGCTGAGAAGATTTTGTATCAAGCTCAGTGGTTAGCGCAGTCAGTTCACACACCGAAGGGCATGGGTTCAAACCCAATGATGAGCTTGAGCTGCCAGTGAAAAAAAAAAACATTCTGAGGAAACCATAGCATGGTGATAGGGTACTTTCTTGTACTTGACCGGCTAGCAACCAAGTAGAAAATCTGCCGCCAAGCACCTAACGGTGTTTTCCAGCAACCTCAGTTAGGCGCCAGTTCCTTTCCAGGGTAGATATGCTTTACCATCTTCAACCACGTCGTCATTTAACTTTGAGCTGTGGTCAAACACCAAGCTTATCAAACATAAAATAAATTGAGTACAGAAGGTTGTAGGCAGTCTAAGGTAGCCAGAGATACTCCCGGAAACTACAGAACCATCACCACGACACACTTCGCCGAATAGTCGGAATGATCATTAGACATTGCTCTCGAAGCAAACATTTTTACAATTTACAGACAGTCTTCTACGCCGAGGTTGCATGGAGGTAGAAGAAACGGCCACGCACTTGCTGCTGGAATGTAGCAGCGAACAACCAACGCCAACAAACGTATGAACATCCTCGGGTCACAGAAGATTGTTTGGTAAGTATGCACCGGCGTCAGAGACTGCTATTTTGACAGCAAATCGGGTGGCTGGACTACACACGCCGGATCCACGCACCGAGGGCCCATCTGTGGCTTAGACTGCGGAAAAGACCTGCTCAACATATCTGTCTGTCTTATTTATAAGTTTACATAAAAAAAATATCTACTTATTACTAAGACTCATCTGATATAATACTCCAAGCTTTGTATTTACTAACCTCAAGTACATACGTCATCACGTCAATTGTTGACAACTTTATCATCAAATCTATAAAGATAGTATAATGTACTCCAAAACTAACACAACTCATGAATGGATGACGAATAAAAAATAAATCCTACCATAAAAGGAAATTATGATTCAGTAAAAAATGTGACGGTAAAGAAAACTGTTTGGTTAACCTTGGATACTTGCCGATGATTTGGCTGGCCTGTTGTTAAATTCTAACAGGATTTAGGTAATATTCTTAGAAAAAAATATTACACAATAATAGTTTGTTTACGTGGTTTCTCTTATTCATGGTTAAAATTAAGTAATACATAGTTACTTCTACTAGGTATATACTTCTACGAAAATATATAAAATAGCATTTTTTTAAATCGATATTTTCTAATTATTCAGAAATGATCAACATTAATTTTGCTTCGATCAATATAAATATATCAAATCATAGGACACGTTACACACAGCGCAATCTGACCCCAAATTAAGCAGAGCTTGTGTGATGGAAGTCAGGTAACTGATAGAATACATAAATACTTTTTTTTTGTAAATACATACTTATAATACATACAGAACAACCAGACATAGAACAAACATTTGTTTATAACATAAAATGTTTGTCCTTGGCGGGAATCGAACCCACGCCCTACAGCTCAGGCAGACATACTACCAATAAGCCAACAGGGCTGTCGACCTAATTACCTATAACATTTAAAATTATTACAAAAATATGTTCTATCGACATTAATCCCATCCCATATATCATAAATGTGAAAGTTTGGATAGATGGATGGATGTTTGTTACTCAATCACGCCAGAACGACTGAACGGATCTGGATGAAATTTTGCATGTAGATACTTTAGGCCCTGGAATAAAACATAGGATACTTTTCAACATTAATCACCACGAGGGAAAAACCGCGGGGCGCAGCTAGAATAATAAAAAAAAATGATCTAATAGCATTACCAGACAATGCCTGTTTATCCTCAATTGCCACACAGTTTTTCTTTCAGAAAGTGCTTAATTTTTTATTTCCTAAAGCATTATCCTATAAAACACAAAAATTTGGTGATATGCCACAGGTCGTTATGTCTACAGTAATTACTGTGAATGCGTTAACTAGGAGAGTTAAATTACCGCTTGACACGTGATGTCTTCATACGGGAAAGTACTTTACTGGAACTATACCTACTAAGCTTATTCTACAAAACTCTATCTGTTTAGTTTTTAGTAGTGTTGTAGCCCTAGTAATAAATATAATCACACTAATAATATTATAAAGGCGAAAGCTTGTGTGCGTTTGAATGTTTGTTACTTCTTCACGCTTAAAGGGCTCGAGCAATATTGATTAAATTTGGTATGGATGTAGGACTGGATTAACACATAGGAACTGCGCTGTTTTTATGAACTGCTTCACAACTGGGCGTCTTATTGAAGGTGAGAAAGGTAAGGTCATAGTCCACCACTCTAGTCAAATTCAGGTTGACAGATATCACATTTCTTCGAGAAGATTAAGAACTATAAGATTATGCAGTTTTTGTTATGTGAAATTAATGAGAGGAACGGAACACACTCCTGAAGCCAAGAGATAACGTGAAAGGTTTTATCACGATCACACATCATCAGCCATAGGACGTCCACTGCTGGACATAGGCCAATACTCGCCACGCTTGGCAGGCGGGTTCGCGAGCGCAGTTAAGTGTGATTGTTCAAGGAAGACGCTGCTGCCCATCTTCCGGATTACATCCCTTAGCCGACTCTTACGGCAACCACGGGTAGAAAGGGTGGGGTACAATTCTTACGCCGGCAACACCACGGCAATTTATCACGATATTTTCCTTAAATGACCTAACTGTAATATATTTTTTTTTTAAATACTCACTTACTCTATAAACCTAATCTAGATTCTTGATAAATTCATATCAATATTTCTACGTCATGAAAATCAACTAAGTAGGTACTACGAATTTTTTTTTTAGGGTTCCGTACCTCAAAAGGTAAAAAAACCCTTATAAGATCCCTCTTGTCTGTCTGTCCGTGTGTCACTATCGATTTTCTACTGATACTGAGGTCTAAAGTCCCTATTAGTAAAATCAAGGTTCTGAGTCAACACGATAAAAAGATATGGGCAAATTTAGATTTAGATTTTTTTTATTTAGATTTTCGCGAAAACTTTGAAGTACCAAAATGTACCTTCATTATCATTTTTATTTTTATTTTTGGAATTTTCCCTTTACTTGTGCTGTAAGAAGACCTTGCTTTTAACCAAAATTGACAATTCTACGGCAACCGGAAGTGCCCTATAAGTTTTGGGTCGAAATCTATATGGTAGTTCCCGTTGACCTAGAATCACGAAATTTGGCAAAAAGCAAGGTCTTACTGCACAAATAAAGGAAAAATTCCAAAAAATAAAAAATGTTGAAAATTAAAGGGTGTCTCCATACATACATAAATGAGTTAAATGGGCGCTCATACAATTTAGAGGACTAGCTTAACTGGCATACAAAAAAGAAATACAATTTTATTATGGCGGTATAATGGGTAGGGTAGGTCGGAACCCTCGGTGCACGAGATCGACTCGCACTTGACCGGTTTCTTTTTCTACTTTACTCTAGATTTAAAGACACCCATATTGTACCTAACAGAGAACATACACTCCGACAGAGATCCACAACTTCGCTGTGCGAATAAAAAATGTGGAATCAAATATTTTTATTTACATACCCTTATTGTTAATTTCCTAAACGATGTTATATGTAAATAACATTTATCTTTAAATACTTGTTGTTGTTTTTTACAAACAGTAACGATATTTTAAATGTATACGTATTATCGAGTCAAATCCTCCTCTTGGGTCGTTAGTCAGGGGAAAAACATGCCACCTTAGATCTTGCCAAACTAATGCAATGACCTCAGAAGCGTGTAAATTTGCGTACCTATATCTACTTTATTTGATGTAAGGACCTTGATCAGCCTCGATTTTAAAACAATATTAATTTATTAGAGTATGTTGCTATTATGCAACTTTTAATCTCAATAAATTAGTTTCAGAATAAGGAATAACTATAATAATATGTGAGGAACACTTCCAATTATCATGACAAAAAAATTTCAAGAAAATCTGATACAACAGAAATTTCTTTTGCCTTTTGAGTAATATATATATAGGTTTAGAATTAGTATGACAAATATCTAGAGATGGGAAAATGGAAGGAATAAAATTGTTGCTTGGCAGCTGGCGGCTTAGTTTTGCACAAAAAGTGCGGTGACGAATCAAATCCACTACGTAGATCTTTAAGAAGAATATGTAGAGCCCCCTCAAACCTTAAATGTCTACTCAATTGAAAGTTAAACTACACTAACGAATTACCTACAAAGAACGTAAATCGTATCTACAAAATGGCGATGTCTATGGTAATTTTGTATGCGAATACTCAAATCGTACGTACTAGGTAATATAAGATTTAGTTAAATATCTATAAGTACGTTCATACTTAATAAAAACATACAAAATTTATCTCAAGCATTTCTTTATTGCCACAAAACAAAGTACAGTCATGGCTACCTTATCAGTTATCGTAGCTCCTTATCGTTACACCGCCTCGACTGACGTTTGGAAAATCACAGGAAGGAATTTTCATTTCACTACACATACAAAAAATCCATTTTGAAGTTTGACATCACTTTCACCGCATCACAAATGTAAAAATTGACTCGATGACGTCATCCAAGTCTTTGCTGAAAGGGGACAGTTGCGCTTCGTAAGATTGGGTTGTCTTCTTGCCTGCTACGGACAGATAGTTGCTATGTCCCATCATTTGCACTTGGTCGCCTTTCCATCGCCTGTCGATCGTCACGAGTGCATTCCCGCCAACCAAGTTGACTGTGCCGTAGTTATCGGTAATTTCAACGCGACAATCGTTGCCGACGACTTCCACGTCTCCGTGATTGACAGCAACTCGGACGATACAATTGTTGCCGACGACTTTTAGGCGAGTTGAATTCACCTCCATGGTAACTTTCTTCTTGTTGCCAACAACTGAATATTTCTTCATTTTTGATTAGTAATTTACAATTGAAATGTTCAGATTTTTTTCGAACTATGTAATTCGGATTTTGATTTTGTTTTTTTTTTTCTTAGCGTTGTATTCTGTTGGGTTTTCGATTACGAATGGTGCGCAGTCGCTTGCGCTGGTTTATATATGGCTCCGTCGCACGCGCCTATGCCACAGTTTCTACAGCAGTGAATATTGCAAACAGCGCTATCGGGAGTCCCCTCCGTAGAAACTACGTGATCATCTGTACACATTCGTCACTCATTGATGAAACGTGAATATGTATTGTAGCGTGAATTTGAACTTAGCTTGTCGTTCCGGGTAATATTTTGCACTCTAACTATTCTCTATTCTGCATGTTGTTATTCCCCTGTATTGAATAGAATAACGGTTTCAAGACCATCCGGTTTATATAAAATGTAGTTGTACAATATGCCCTACTTTTATTACTCCGAAGTGTAAACGCGTGTTAAGGAATAAGGATAATTAATAGGTCAAGTTCAAAATTGTATGACACCATTAGCCTAGAAAACAATATTTTTTAACGTTCGCTAAAAGCTTTTGATTGTTAACAGAGAACTTTGATTTTATATGATATCTGTTTTTTTTTTTGGGTTCCGTACCTCAAGAGGAAAAAAACGGAACCCTTATAGGATCGCTTTGTTGTCCGTCTGTCAAGACCCTTTTTCTCAGGAATGCGTGGAGGTATCAAGCTGAAATTCATATCAAATACTCACTCACTTTGTCACTTGGAGCTGTGAAAAAATCAAACTTCTAAGCCAACGCAATCAAAAGATACAGCTGTTTATGCTGCAAATTTTCGACACTCGCAAGAGAATCAGAACCTACAGGGTAGGTACTACCCGTGAACTAAGAATCTTGAAATTTGGTACGAAGCAACGTCTTATAGCAAAGACAAAGGAATCATTGCGAAAAGCATAAATTACCATAAAAAATAAATAAAAATTCCATAACTTTTACTTATATACCTACAGGTTTGTACGGAACCCTCGATGCGCGAGTCTGACTCGCACTTGGCCGGTTTTTTTTAATACAAAACTCGTACTTATAATAGTCAAGTCTATTCTACATCAAGTTCGTCTTAGTGGGACGATATGGCAAACTTGAATGATATTAATTTTTCTTTCGTTAACTAACACGTCCCACTTGCGTATCTTTGATTATTTTTTATCATATTATAATACTTACAACATTCAGCGACAAAAATGTTTACTTATCTGATCTTGATAATCATAAATTGAAGGTAAAACTAACTAAACCTATAGACTAGTCATTCCTCGTGATCTCTTTATCTTAAAATACTCACAGATATATACGTATTTAAAATTGAAAATTCTATTTGTTCAAGCTCCCACAAAATAGATATATCTAGATAAAATCAGGTCAACGCAAGTTATCTTCGAACAAACATGTAAAAATACCGATACCAGATTTGTGTTTGCATCACATCGCTGGGTCAAATAAAAGTTATTAATCTCAAAATAAAAACCTTTCTATAGTATTTTAACAAGCCACAACCACAATAAAAAACCACATTAAACTACAAGCATAATACTAAAACAGATACCTAATTTAAAAAAAAATATTTACCTTAATATAACAAAGCTGGCGTTGCTAATGAAAAGCACTCTAAACTAACAATAATTATGTGTTAGATAACGACAATAATTGATATATTTCAATCTAAATCGCTCACAGTTTTTTTATTACAATCAGCACGGGACTTTACCTGTAACTCAGTAGTTGTTTACAAAAATAAGGCAATACCTACTGTGATAAAAAAAAACAATATGATTTTAGACACCTGTGAAAAATTTAAATTCTAAATCTACCAGAGGGACTTGACAATAATGTAATTTTTTATTATGATGATTGAATTGATATAATTGACTTTTGGTAATCCCGTAGGTACATTTTTTTTGACGATTTTTGACTGTTGTCAATATATCATCATAAGATGTCCACGTGGAAAAAAGTGTCAAGTTAACCGTGGTGGTGTCGGCGTAAGAATAGTACCCCACCCTCTCTACCCGTGGTTGCCGTAAGAGTCGGCTAAGGGATGTAATCCGGAAGATGGGCAGCAGCGTCTTCCTTGAACAATCACACCTAACTGCGCTCGCCAACCCGCCTGCCAAGCGTGGCGAGTATTGGCAAAACCCCCCCAGGAGGAGGCCTATGTCCAGCAGGGGACGTCCTATGGCTGATGATGTGATGTGAAGATGTCCACGTGACATATTGACAGCTCATCTCAATCCCGTACATTTTTGAATTTTTGTATTATCGCTAATGAATGTCATTTAGTCTTGGCCCTCTGATCTTTTGACGCTATCTAGAACACGAAGAAAAACATTTATTTGACACAATACAAACATATTAATAATATTTAAAAAAAAAATAGAATAATAAAAATTTTAGGTCTGTTTCGCTGATTTTCAGATGAATTTTTCAAACTTTATTAAATCAAAAGTACAATCGATAACTATATTAGAATAATAGTAATAGTTTGTAGAATCAAAATAATAGTCGTCGCTTATAAATTATAATTTATAAGAAGTTTTTAAAGCTTTAGTTGATTTAAATAAAATGTCGTTCTTGTCTAATGGACTCCATTAAAAAAGATAGCAAGATTTTTAGTAAGTTTGGATCTGTCAACTTAAGTTTTCAAAATTGGTGTCAACGACTCTATAACATGATCAACTACAATAAAAATTCGCTCACGTTGGCTCCAAATTTTATAAATTCTATGGTTGGCTGATTATAATCCTACGATTATGGATTTGTTGTTGTAGTTCACGCAGTAAAAGTGGAAGCAAAAGTAATGCCAGTAAAATATCTCTATACTTTATTAAAAGGTCTCGGTCTGCCAAGAACAACTCTATTGTTCATTGCTGAAAAGAATATCTACAAACGGGAAAACAGCCAGTGAAAGTGAGTGTTGATGTGTGTATATAAAGGAGCATTTTAAACTTACACCTGGGTCAGAAGTATTAGAGGCACTGTACAAGTTCCTGTCCCTACATCCCGATGGACTTAGCATCCGCCCAGGGATACCAATGAATACTTACTAATTTTGTCTTTTTTTTTAAATTAAATGTAATGAGATGAACAATACGCTCTTCTGATGGTAAGAGATAACACCTGTCCGTGACCATTGCAGCGATACAAAGAACTTTGAGTAGCAAAACATAGTCCAGGGCATCGCTGCTTTGGCGCTCATTACTTTGAGACCTTCGATGGTTAGTCTCAAAAATGTTAGTAATTCGATGGTTAGTATATATTTAGTTCGTAAGTTAATAAAAACGGACTTAACAACAAAGCGTAATAAACAAACCGGATATCATCAGGTGGCCGGAAGGTCGCCGACTCCGGTCAAAATTAAACACAGTTTATGCAAGTTTTACGTGACATACATATTCGGTGATTCCCACATCGAAGTGACTGGTGTTACGAGGACATATTTTGGGTTAATTTTACCTACGCATATCTCAAAATGGTTGTGCAAACCGGATTTAGTTTTTGTCTTGATTTTAACCTCAGTTGAGTGAACCTGTTATTTTTTGTGGCTCAGTTTATTTTAGTAAGTCAAAACTGAGTTATTAAAGCCTGCTATCTAAAGTTGGAAGCCGACATCAGCTAGCCGACTTCGTCGACAGCTAGCAACGTGTCCTGCCCAGCTGTGTTTATATTTGTTACTTCTTCACGCTCAAACGGCTGAAGCAATTTGGAAAGGAAGTAGGTGACACCCCGTATTAACACATAGCCTACTTTTTTAATCTCGATTTTTTTTTGCAGGAAACACCACGGGACGCAGCTAGTAATAATATATTTTTTGTGTGTAGATATTCATTTTTATAGATAATAGCGTCGGATTTAGTGAATATTTAAACTATCAATTAAGATATCAGGGAAATTAGAGAAATATTTCTGCTACAATATTTCCCTATACTTCTACAGAAGTCATCAAAAATACGTATTTACCTAAAATAAAACTTGCCTATCTATTTTATCATCAAACAGATGATCTCGGTAAATTTCCCCAAATGTTTTACTAAAAAATTGTTATCAAATCTGCTGCCAACTTTTTTCGAGGAAAAATCAGTTATTACAGATTCTGTTAAGTCTAAAAATATACTGTATTCATGGAATTAAACAAATGAAATGGATTTAATCTTAAGTACTTACTTAACTACTTGGTTTGGTTAACTAATAAAAACCTCTTATTATTATTATTATCGTCTTTTGTAAGATTGATGAAAAGATAAGTATATAATTAAATATAACTAAAACATTTAAAAATTTTGTTAATTTTTTGCTTATGTACAAGAATAATAGGAGCAACTTCAACTTGTGGTAATATAAGTTAATACAATTTTTATTAAGTTTAAAATGATTTCTCATTCCCTAAAAAAGTATGGTCAATTATACCCAAAACCCGATTCAGCTGGCCAATGGTGCGAAGACTTGACTCAAATCCCATTTTTGATTAAAATACCTATATCATTTTATAGTATTCTGTAATTGAAAAAATAATAAACATAAACATAATTTAGTAATCGTTTTAAATTATAAATGAAACTCTTCTTTTTGTACGAAAATATTACGTTTTAAGTAAAAAGCAGTTGAAGTCTCTCGGACTTCCCCAAAAATGTTGTCAATATATGAATATATTGTATATGCTAGCTGCGCCCCGCGGTTTTACCCGCGTGGATGATGATGATGATGATGATGATTAAAAATATCATATGTCTTAATCCAGGGCCTAAAGTACCTACATGCAAAATTTCAACCAGATCCGTTGAGTAGTTTCCGCGTGAAGGCGTAATCAGTAACTTGTTTTCCATTCTTGGTTGCCTGGAAGAGATCGCTTTTAGAGATAAAGCCGTCACATGTGGCACTAGCGCATCGCAGTCTTTTGTTTGTAATTGTTTTTCTATTTCTGGTGTGCGCAATAAAGAGTTTATATGTATCTATACATCTATCTAATTAAAATGATCGAACATTTTAAAAACAAACAACTGAAGTATGAAAAAATAAACTTTCTACTAAAGTACATTATCTATTCTTTTAATTTCCATCCTAAGGTTGTCTGGAAGAAATCGCTCTAGGCGATAAGGCCGCCCTTGTACGCCGTTTATTTGTTGTTTCTATGTTGTATTTTTTGTTTTGTTACTTTCTTTCTCTTTTTTTTAATTTTTGTATGTATTTTTATAATGTTTGGTGTATAATAAAGTTGTATTGTATTGTATTGTACATTATGTTTTTATGATACATAAAATATTGGCCTGATTTTTCCTTCCTCCTTCCTTCCTATTTTCCTAACAGTAATCCACTTGAACATTTCCTGAAATCCAAATTGTCACTTCAGTAGAATTGCATGATATCTTGCCAAATAATCTTACCGTAATATATTATGATGTTTACTAATAAATTGAATCATGTTGCGATTTGGCATGCTTCCATAGCGATAAAAAAAAGTGAGTCAGCGACAAGCCAAAGTATGCCCTAATCATTTGATTTATTTAATAGAAAAAAAAGTGCAATTATGAAACGAAATGCAATTATGCAATTACGAACGAAATAACGAAAATTTAAATTTTTACCCGACTGCCATAGAATGGTTGTTTTTCGCGCGTATCTTGTATGTATGTTATTCTTTATTACTTCGAATCTTCCAAACGGCCGATTGAATTACGACAATTGAGGTATTGTTAGATTCGTCTAAATAACCCAAGTGTCCTTAGTGGGTGATTTAAAAAAAACCAAGATGGATTTTTGACGTGAAATAGTAATAAGTAAGTTATTAAAATTAAAAAAAACCAAACCTATCAAGTAGGGTATCAAAATAAAATAAATTAATACGAAATTACAAAAATATATTGAAGTTATATGTTTAAATTTAATTAGGAACAACAAATAGTAATAAGTTTTTTTTTTATATTAGTTTATACGCTGGAGGTCGTGGGTAAAAGCTGTCGGTGAAGGAAAACATCATTAGGAAACCGTAGACTAAGCGTGGCGGTAGATTTTCAACTTGAGGTGATAGCTAGCCAGCCGAGTACTAGAAAGTACCCTACCACCACGCTATGGATTCCTCATGATGTTTTCCTTCATCGGCAGCTCAAGCTCATTGTTGGGGCTTGAACCCACGTCCTCCGGCATGCGAACTGACCGCGCTAACCACTGAGCTATCATCGCTACATAATCGGTTACCGTCTTCGACCAAATCGTCACGTAACATGAAAACGAGTGACAACCATTTTCACACAGCGCTATTTAGCTAAGCAAAGTTTGTACTATGACAACTACTACTTTTTTGTTGTTGTAAATACATACTTATAATACATACCAAACACGCAGAAACAGAAAAAACATTATTTATGCTCATCACACAAAAATTTGTCCTGAGTAGGAATCGAACCCACGCCCTACAGCTCTTGAACAAGATACACTACCTAATGAGCTAACAGGTCAGTCAACTATTAGTTAAACTATATTAGCACTAATTTAGCATTTTTTTTTCACTCACACTTTGGGAAAATAATTGAAAAAAGTCATTATAATTTTGTGTCTACCACTAGCACTTTTGCAGGAGGTCGTCTAGGTAGGTTTGTAGTGCCAGATATTTTGCTGTCAAGTAGTAGTGTGTATACAATTTGGTGAATCGGTATCTTGTAGGCAAGCGTGTTCCATCGTAGATCAAATCATCACTTAACATCAGGTGAGATGGTGATCAAACGCCAGCCTATTTATCATTAAGAAAACAAATCTATAACCCGACTATAAGCTATAATTAAGAAAATAGCTATAATTAAAGGAATAAAAACTTTTTATTAATTTCATTAAAGATGTTTTTATTGTTTTATAAACTGGCATTAGATTTATTAACCTAGTCAGTGAGTTAGTAAATATTACATATGAATTTGAAAGAACAGTTAAGAAATTTGTCACCGGTTGTGTGGCATTATTTTCTTTGCGATAAGTGAGTGACTCACCGTTTGAAGTCTCGCCACATGAGTGCATAGATAGACACACATCGTTACCGAATTGATGTAATCAGATCTGAGACTTATGACTAACACAACACACACAGACATACCTGAATAGTCCGGTCAAATTAAACCAAAAAATAAGAAAAACCGCGCTAAGTACACCTTATAGATGCCGTGGAAACGTGTGCATATTATGACGATTACGACTTTTACAAATTTTTGAATAGTTATATCTCAGAAACGGTGGCTCCCAGGAAAAAAGTATTCATACATTTTTTATAGATAATTTTATGATCTACAATTTTTGTCTGAGGTATTGTTATGATAAAACTTACCGTTTTGCTAAAAATCGCAAAAAACTATTTATTTTTGACCTTGAATAAAAAACCGTACAGGGAACAAATAAAGAACTAATAAAGATGGGTTACCTAAGAACTTTATTATTTCTATTAAAAGAAGAAATATATAATAGATGATTTGCAGCTATGATAGCTCAGTGGTTAGCGTGGTCGGTTCGCATGCCGAAGGGCGTGGGTTCAAACCCCAACAATGAGCTTGAGCTGTCGGTGAAGGAAAACATCGTGAGGAAAACCATAGCGTGGTGTTAGAGTACTTTCTAGTACTCGGCTGGCTAGCTACCACCCCCAAGTTGAAAATCTGCCGCCAAGCATCTAACGGTGTGTTCCGGCAGCCTCATTTAAGAGTTAGTTCCATTCCAGGCTAGGTGTGCTTTACCATCTTCGACCACACCATCACTTAACATCAGGTGACTTGTGGTCAAACACCAAGCCTGTCAGCTATACAAAAAATAAATTAAAAAAAAAGATAGAAATAATTATTATCTCACTTCAATCAATATATAAATAATATAATTGATCCATAGAAGCATCTCTCAAATGACTATAAACTTTTTATCATCGACAATTTGCAAAGTGTTCTGACTAACATGCAATGTTAACAATATCCTGGATTACCTTGATGTATCCCAGTTTGGCAACATGGCGGTTGAGTCATATCTCGTATAGAGGTGACAAGGTGCAAGTGGGTGCAACGTCAAACCCGTCGGTTGTAGGGAGAAGGTATGTGAGAACAAGTAGCTTGGGGCTGTGAGAGACTTGAATGCTTCCACGGTGACTCATGCATTGATGTGTTATGGTATTAGTGTAATGACCTGCGAAAAGCAAAAACTAAACACAAGCTTAACATCTTTTTTACCCGACTGCCAAGGAAGGGTTATGTTTTTCGCGCGTATTTTGTATATGGATCTAAATTTCTTTATTACCTCGTATCTTCCAAACGACCGAATGAGATACGACAATTATTATTAAGGTATCGTTAGATTCGTCACAATAACCCAAGTGTTCTTAAAAGAAGGTTTTTTTTTTTAAATCAAGAGGGTGCGAAATAATAATACGTTAATTTAAAAAAAAAAAAAATTCCTATCAAGTAGGGAATCTAAATAATGGCAATTAAAAAAAGATTACAAAAATATATTTAAGTTATAAGTTTAAATTTAATTAGAAATAATAAATTTCTTTAAAAAGATTTTTAAACAAATTTATTATTGATTGATTGATTGATTGATTTTTGTAGCGATGATGGCTCAGTGGTTAGCGCGGTAGGTTCGCGTGCCGAAGGGTGTGGGTTCAAACCCCAACAATGAGCTTGAGCTGCCGGTGAAGGAAAACATCGTGAGGAAACCATAGCGTGGTGGTAGGGTACTTTCTAGTACTCGGCTGGCTAGCAACCACCCTCTACCCACCCACTTAGTTACTTACCCACCCTATAGGTTAGCTTAGGTATATATAGGTCTACCACCTATATATATATATAGGTACCTACCTACATATAAGTACCTACTTAACGCAAGTACTTATCTAACAACTGAGAAAATATCTTTATATTGCATATGATCTTGTTCTGAGATGTATTTGTTCTATTCGCCATTTTTACCCACAAAAAACATTGAATTTTTTTGATGAAAAGATCAACTGCTGATTTAAGTACGTATTGAACTTCTGAATTAAGTAATCATTATTAACATATGTGAAAAGTCCCTACTACGTGCATGTGTATTTAAGAAACACATAAGCTCATAACAATTCAAATAAATTGCTCATTGCATTTCAAATAAATTGCTCATTGCAATTCAAATAAATTGGTGTAGGCAAAAATGATGTAATCAGAGTTCCCCAGTGGTTTTTAAGTGTTGATTCATTCTTGTAGACTTGTCTGTCGGTAGTGTTGCAGACTGCGTCCGCTCTGGAATTGGTCTGGATTTCTGAAACTAGCGTGGATGTAGTAAGGCCATGTACATAATAATTATGTATTTGTCAATGTTACACGCTGTCTCCAAGTTGTTTCGCTATAAATTATTTATTATGTTTTTTATCACTTGATTGGCAATATTTTTATGGTGACAATATTTTTATATTGACATAATTATGTACTTTTTTTTTTTGACATTTTGTTTTTTTATTCGTTTACATGCAATCAGTGTTTTAAAGCTTTTTTTAAATGCTATTTCAGATTTTACATATATTAGTGTTATCAATAAAATATTTGCGTTTCTATTAGTATTAAACATATTTTTTAAGCAAGCTCATCTTGTATGTCAAACAGTCAGGTTATTGGTAATCAAAATTAAATGTGTTTACAAAATTTCGTGCCTATACAGTTGACCGTTGAGGAACCTTCATCTGGAACCAATCCTGGGTTCAGATGTATTGTCGTCGAAACTAAACCAATGTGTAAATTTTGACTTCGTGGGATTATTTGAGCTGCCGGTGAAGGAAAACATCGTGAGGAAACCATAGCGTGGTGGTAGGGTACTTTCTAGTACTCAGCTGGCTAGCTACCACCCTCAAGTTGAAAATCTGCCGCCATGCACCTAACGGTGTGTTCCGGCAAGCCTAACTTGAGAGCCAGTTTCATTCCAGGCTAGGTGTGCTTACCATCTTCGACCACACCGTCACTTAAAATCAGGTGAGCTGTGGTCAAACACCTAGCCTGTTAATCATAAAAAAGGAAGTGGTTTAATTCAGCTTGCAAGGTTTGACAATCAAACATTGCTCGTTGAATAAAAGCTTGTTGAGTGTTGTATTTATAGTTTGCAAAGTGCGAAACCTTTAGTTACTCATATGAGTTTTATAAATTATAGTACTTCACTGTACTGTACTTAAAAAAAAATACCTTTTTCAGAATCTGTCTTAAACATAGGTCTAAGAAAAATCCTGCGAGGTGTCTGGCCACGGCATGAGCGTGTCATTCACCGTTGAGATTTATTAACAATGCATGATTCATAGCGTGCAAGTTGGATTGTGTTACTATCATTTAATATCATGTCGCTGGGTGGTTCATGTTCGCTTTTTTTCTTGATTTTTGACATTTGCATATTGTATATTTTGCCAGTAGGTATCAAGTATTTCATATTTTCAAAGTCAAATAAAGCAATCCTTCGAAGTTTTGTCTAAGACACAAAATTACTTGTGTACCATTATTGCTAAAAATATGCCTTCACTGGTGGAAAACAACACAAGTTTTTGAAAACTAAACGATCCAGCGTTATGGCGTTCCCGCCAAAACTCACGCTTATGATTGTGTAATACACGAATAAGACACATAATACATGATTGTGTAATACACGATTTTGCGATACACTCGCTTGTGGAGATGGCTCCGTATATATTTGCGGACTTTTTTGTTAGCAACTTTCGGCTAATTAGATATTCTAGTCATACAGACTATTTACAATTCCCTGCTTAAATTCTTCTTAGGTTTTGGTTGGATGCTCAGTTTTTTAATTGTCTAGTTGCAATCCAACTAAATCTATCATTCTGATAGCAACCCATTTTTTTTTTTCGTAATGTATTTGCTTTTGATCACACCCAGCGTAGTGTTTGATCTGAGCACCCAGCCTTATATTAAGAAGTTAGTAGGATGCGTTCCAAAATAGAGCACGCTTACCTAGAAGAAACCTCTTTAATAGAATTTGAAGACACCCAAATTGCACTTAGCGGGAAATACAGACTTTCAAGCTGTATGTATGAAAAATGTGGAATCGAAGCGTTTACCATAGTAAAAGTACCATGTACCATACAGGTGCGTGGAGAATGTCCACCGTAGTAACAAATATTCTGCCGCCAAGCAGTAGTGTGTAAACATTACTGGGTTCCGGTTTGAAGGGTACTAACGAAATTACAGGGGTGTTGAGATTGTCCATCGAAAATCTCAGAGTAGTGAGCGACAAAGCAGCGATGCACTGGATTTGTGTTTTTTTACTCAAAGTTCATTCATCACATCATCAGCCATAGGATGTCCACTACTGGACATAGGCCTCCTCCTGGGGAGGGGTTTTGCCAATACTCGCCACGCTTGGCAGGCGGGTTGGCGAGCGCAGTTAGGTGTGATTGTTCAAGGAAGACGCTGCTGCCCATCTTCCAGATTACATCCCTTAGCCGACTCTTACGGCAACCACGGGTAGAGAGGGTGTGGTACTATTCTTACGCCGGCAACACAAAGTTCATTAAATCGCTGCAATTGTCATGGACAGGTGTTATATCTTACCATCAGCAGTGCGCCTCGATCGTTTCATTACTTTTACATTAAAAAAAAAATCTCTTATCATCAGGAAAATGTTTCGTTCGTCTCGTTACTAAAACATTCAAAAAAAGTCGCCCTCGTAATTTTGAGGATGACATATTCATATCATTGGAAAATTAAAGATTGGTTGATCAATTAGTAATCTTTTCATGAGCTGTCGCGAAGGAAACCCTATGCCATGAATCATGCTACCACGCATAACATGCGCATCATCGTGCGACACCCGAGAAATAAAATAAAACAGTTTCTGTATCGTTGTGGGTTCCTAAGAATTGATGACGAATTATTTTCTACGATAATTTTAACATTGTTTCATGATTCTGAAACTTTAAATTATAAATACGGATTTTATTCTTAGAACAGTGCAGGCTATTTCTGATCTTTCCTTATAGGTATTATTTTGTATTTGAAAACTAACTAAATGTCCATTACATCGTACCCGGTTTAGTACAAAACTAACACTTATGCCAAGAAGAGTATACAAAAATATTTTACTACTAGCTGTGCTCCGAGGTCATACCCGCTGTTCTCACGTGAACACTAAATTTTTTCGAGATAAAAAGTAGATGTGTTAATCCAGGATGTCAGCTACCTCCATACCAAATTTCATCAAAATTGGTCCAGCCGTTTGAGAGTGAAGAAGTAACAAACATACAAACACACTTACTCACAAACTTCCGGCTAAAAAAAACGTATGGTACCTCGTGAACTAAAGATTATAGTAATTCATCCTTCGTAGGTATTTAGTTCCGACCATTTGGTCGTACCATTTTTATTGGTAGCTCTCTACTTTGGTTTGCTACTCAAAGTTCCGTATATCGCTGCAATGGTTATGGACATGCGTTACATTTTGCTTACATTTTAAATTTAAATTAAAAAAAGATTTTGTTTAAATTATAATTGGAGATTATTAAATTACTAATTATATTTTTTATGATTGGAATGGATCTCTTAAAATAAAGATTTACTATACTTTATACTTGAAGTTTCGGTAGCCTAGCTGGGAGACCGTCTGGCTTCCAATCTGTATGTCCTGGGTTCGAATCCCACACGGTACGCGCTACTCTCTTTTCCAAGTTTTTTTTTAAGGATTGACAGGCTAGGTGCTTACCTCAGCTCACCTGATGTTAAGTGACGGTGTGATCGCAGATGGTAAAGCACACCTAGCCTGGAATAGTACTGGCTCTCAAGTGAGACCGCCGGAACACACTGTTAGATGCTTGGCGGCAGATTTTCAACTTGAGGGTGGTAGCCAGCTGAGTACTAGAAAGTACCCTACCACCATGCTATGGTTTCCTCACGATGTTTTCCTTCACCGGCAGCTCAAGTTCATTGTTGGGGTTTGAACGCACGCCTTTCGGCATGCGAACCGACCGCGCTAACCACTGAGCTATCATCGCTACAAATTTGTTATGTGCGTATTGCCGATGACTTTAAGCGATAACGGAAAACATCGTGAGAAAACCAACATGAAAAGAAAAGTTTTCGAAGATATGTGAAGTCTGCGAACCCACGCTTGGCTAGCGTGATGGAGACTTGCCAGCCTACCAGTGTCGGCAGCATTAGGTCCGTCAACATTGATTACCAATTTTAACCGTGTCAGACAAAAAAAATTTACAGGGGACTTTTTTATTTTATCTATCAATCAATTGGCATAGATAGTAGTACGCTATTGTACTTTCTGATAACATTTATTTTGGATGACTTGATATGGATTACAAAGAACGACTTTCACGGGGAAGTTTTCAGTATTTATTTTATGACAGGTACCTACTTAACATTCTTAAGTGCTTAGTGCTTTTCCTGGTAGCTTACACTTATTTCCACTTGTCGTTCCAGTATGTAGCCAGATTTTTTTAAATGGAAAAGTAATGAGACGAACTAGACGTAAGAGATCTCCTGATGGTAAGAGTTAAGTAACGCCTATCCATGACCATTACAGCGATACACAGAACTTTGAATAGCAAAACTAAGTCCAGGGCATCGCTGCTTTGGCGCTCATTACTTTGAGACTTTCGATCAGCCCTGTAATTTCGTTTAAGTAGAGTTTTTCCAAAGAGTAACTCAAAAACAGTCAAGCAATTTTTTGAGTATGTAGGTATGTAGGTAGATTCAGATTATTATTTATTCACCTTATAACAGAGTTTTGTTATACTATGCAAGTCAATTCAATGCAGTCAGTTTGCAAGAAATTAAAAAAATAATACTATTTGTCAAATAAAATGTATATGTCATAAAATATCATATGAATGTCATATTGAATCAATTAATTAATTAAATGATACATTTAGATATACATTAAAAATTGCATAAGATTACATGTAAACGATTGTTCATTCCAATTAGTTTGTTCATAAAATGCGTTCCGGAGGAAGACGCTTTAAAAGGGATTTTTAGCAACTAGCAAATGATTGTACATGAATATTTTATTAAAAACACCTTGCTTTTGTGTTTTGCATAATCTTACCCTAGGGAGCACAAACTTGTCTGCATATCTTAAATTAAAATTATTGGTATGTGACTTTTTTTTTTTCTTTTTTCGGCATGAATGTCTTCTACATTGATAGACGGCGGTAACTACTTATGTTGCTTACTATCAGATGATTCGCTTGCTTAATAGTGTATATCCTCAAATAGAATAAAAAAGACGCTGTCCGATTCTCTCTGCTTCGATGAACCTCTCAATGGATTTTCATAGATACGGCTTTAACTGTCATTTTAGATATTTTTACGGAAGGTTTGTACCTATGTATGAAGGAAGACATACTTATAAGATAGGAAAAACTAGTTGGTTAATATTTCGAATACACAAACCAGAATCATACAGATCAATCGGTCTACAATCGAGTTCAATGGCCAAGTAGGTTACAAAGATTAGAAACCAGTTTTTATTTTTTTGTAATCTACCTATAACTTTGTAGCTGTTTTTATTTTTAGGTAATTTTAATAACTAGTTTGGAATGTGGGACTAAACCTAAACCTAACTTAATCGGGTAATTACGAGCTAAAAATAAATACTATTGTAATAAATTTCGAAGTTTTCCTTATATGTTACCTGGTTTACATTTATAAATAAATAAATTTTGTTTTACTTATAGGTATGGGATTATATACTACGTTTAATTGTGTCCGATGCTCCGGTTATAGTTTTGGCTACATCCCGTGGCCATCTAGAGAAGGCATTGGTATTCAGTTTTTTTTTTTTTATTCCTCCGAAGAAGACTTGACGTCGCACTTTCTGTGCATTTGCCACTGTCAAGTTTTAAGTTTGTTTTCTCTGTAACTTCCTCTTCTGCTTCTTTCATGAGGTTAAGGAACATATTGAGGCGGAGAAGGAGGGTTAGGTGTATCAGTATTCAGGTATTAGTGTTTTTAATTTTCACCTTTATTTACACAACTGCACAAAAAAGGAGTGCAATGCTTTCGGGATTTTTTAATTATGTAAAAGTAATGAGACGAACGAGACGCTCTCCTGATGGTAAGAGATAACGCCTATCCAAGATCATTGCAGCGATACACAGAACTTTAAGTAACAAAACAAAGTCCAGAGCATCGCTGATTTGGCGCTCATTACTTTGAGACTTTCGATGGCTAGCCTCAACAGTCCTGTAATTTCACTAGCTGCTACCCTTCAAACTGTAGTACAGTAATGTTTCCACACTACTGCTTGGCAACAGAATATCTGGTACTGTGATGATACCTCCTAGCCGACCTCCTGTTAAGGAGATTTACCATCAAGTATAAGTAGTAAGTTCAGGTATTTATGTATGTAGGTATGTGAGTTTCTTTATTCCATCATAACTTTGCCTGAACAGATTTGGATGTATAGAGTATTGTTAGAATCCTTACATCACCCCGAGTGACACTGGATGTAAATTTATTGTTAAAAGCTTCGTGTTTTTTTTTTAACTAAACTTATGACTTGACAGCCCTGTTGGCTCATTGGGAGTATGTCTGCCTGAGCTGTAGGGCGTGGGTTCGATTCCCGCTAAGGACAAATGTTTGTTTGGTATAAACAAATGTTTGTTCTGTGTCTAGGTGTTCTGTATGTATTATAAGTATGTATTTACAAAAAAAAAAAAAAAAAAGTTAGTTGGGGTCAGATGGCGCTGTGTGTAATGTGTCCTACAATATTTATTTCTATTTTATTTATTATTTCCTTTTCTTAACTTATATCCAATCAAATATCATATAAACATATTTAATCTAAATTTATATAAACATAACACATTATTTGTATGAAACAAAAATTCAAATTAAAACTAAGTACTTACTCCAAGTTCACGTAACTCCTACACATCGAACCGAAAATCCCCGCAATACTGTGAGATGATGGTAATGATTTCAAAAATAATAAAACAAAAGTCGTTAAGTAAGACGTAATGTACCAGGCCGCGAGTAGTGGCTCGTAAATTAACTTGAAACATACCATCATCGGATTTCTATCCTTACTATTCTCCGAACCCATAAATCGTTCCTCGTGTTATTTTTTTTTTAATCTAACAACATACATAATGCAAATGTTTAATTCTTAAACCATAGGAATTCCCAAATTGAAACTGATAGCAAACGGAACTGATAGACTGATAACGATAAGACGGTAGCTGGAAGCGTGAGTCAAGCATGTTTGAGATATTTGAAATGCTTTGTATGATTATGTCATTCGTAATAGTAATTGTAACATCCAATTGTATTAACTGACTACCCCGACATTGTACTGTCCAAATTCGAATTATTACGAACTAGCGATCCGCCCCGGATTCTCACGGGTGCAATGTAGATACTAATGTGGTGCATACGCATGTATTATATTTACATATAAACCTTCCTCTCGAACTTGAACCTTCCTCTTTTCCTCCTTCCTCTGTCTATTGATGGAAACCGCATTAAAATCCGTTGCGTAGTTTAAAAGATCTAAGCTTACAGACGGTGGTTAGCGACATTGTTTTATACTCTGCCGTCTCTTTTTAATATAGTTTTTCCATTATTGGTTGCCTGGAGATCGCTCTTAGCGATAAGGCCGCCACTTGTGGCACTAGCTCATAAGATTCTTTTGTTTTCTGTACTTTTTTCTTTTTCAGTGTGCACAATAAAGTTTCTATCTATCTATCTATACTATGTAAAGAAGAGAAGAGATATTTAATAGAATGAGAAATCATTCTAGTCATTCTCAAGTGAACGTTGATGATAAAACTTACGGTTTGATTCCACTTTCATTATACGAACCCCTAAACAGTGGAATTTTCTTTCAGGTGTTCTCCGATAACTATAATCTGGGTGGAGTAGTCTTCAAGTCACGGTTTCTTCTAGACAAGTGTGCTCGCATCAGGCGAGTTGATGGTCAAACGCAAGCCTATTTCTACATAGTATAAAACAAGGTCGTTTCCCGCTTAGATGTTTTAAACTACGCAACGGATTTTATTACGTTTTCCATGAATAGACAGTGATTCAAGGAAGGTTTAGTACTAGGCATAGGTAAAAGTGATAGGCCGAAAGGATGTCATTGTAGGTACTCGTCATTATGAAAAACTTTTACTATGTGCACAACCCTGAAGTTTCAAAAAAAATTGCTTTAATGGTAAATGATTATTTTATAGAACAGATGTTTTTTTAAAAACAGCTGTCTTTTTATAAAATGTTTATAATAATGAGTACAATATCTCTCTTTCGACTTAGTGCACGCTAAACGTATAACCCTATCTCGTACCAGTCCTACCTTATAACTGCACTTTGTATTGCAGAACATTATACTGATTAGCTAACTTAGAAAAAAAAAACCTGTTGATGCAATCGCTACCAAACTTCAAAGGATCACCCGCTGGGCTAATCTGAAAATCGCCTGAAAGTTTCATCAAAATCGATAAAGCCATTTTGCAGCCCATAGGCAATATACACACATCGATTTTTTTTAAATATTTTTTTTATTATTAACATACATTAACAACACCTAGTCTGGGTGTTGACCACAGCTTAGCTGATAAGTGACAGTGTGGTCGAAGATGGTACACCTAGCCTAGAATGGAACTGGCTCTCATGTTAGATTTTTGTTAGATTATAGGTATAGATTTTTCGTTTACGATAAACTTGTATAGTAGTATAAAAGGTCATCATTATGTTTAACTGTATAAAAAACATAGGTAGAACAAAAAAGTCGCATAAATAGTAATAAAAAAAAAATTTATTGCAAAAGAAAAACTAGTACAAAACGTTCATAAATTTATATCACAACTTTATTATATAATGCAAAAACTACATTAATATTAACCAACTACAATAATTACAGATAAATTTGAACTAATGCAGATCTAAGTAATGATTTTTAAGTAGGATACATTTCATTTTTAAAATTAAGTTATCAAATGATGTTTTTGGCATTAGAACTCACTTGCGCCTTTTGCGTTATTAACAAAATTAAGTAGAAATACATTTATGCGATCAGTTTTCTAAACGAAATAATTTTTAATAATTTTTTTTTTAAATTTCTTTGTACAAACTCAGG
Organism: Biston stratarius; assembly: GCA_950106695.1. Lineage (NCBI taxonomy): Eukaryota > Metazoa > Arthropoda > Insecta > Lepidoptera > Geometridae > Biston > Biston stratarius. The sequence goes on along the minus strand of OX467115.1, from coordinate 23,177,687 downwards.
TATATGTTATAGAACTCTATATGACGCATTGCAATACATTTATTTTGTCATTTGAGCAAAAAAAAAAGGATATTGGATATTTTTCAGCACAGAAAAGGTGATACTAATGGTATTTTTTATGGCTGACAGGCTATGTGTTCGACCACAGCTCACTTAATGTTAAATGACGGTGTGGTCTAAGATGGTAAAGCACACCTAGCCTGGAACGGAACTAGCTCTCAAATGAGGCTGATAGAACTCCGTTAGATGTTTGGCGGCAGATTTTCAACTTGAGGCTGGTAGCTAGCCAGCCGAACACTAGAAAGTACCTTACCATCACGCTATGGTATGGTACGGGGTCTTTGTTTTGCATAGCACGCATAGGAGAGGGAAGTAAGATCTTTGCTGACAAGGGGGAGGGGTTATTAATTACTAAAATTCTGCTTACGTCATATTTGAATGATCCCTGAGCCCATTCACTGAATCATATTTGAATGATTTCGGGTTAGTATAGCCAAAGCTTACATACCTTATAATACAGTATGTATTACATTTATATCACACTGATTTATCTATTATCTATATGGATTTACACTATTTTTATTGGCACTATGATATGTGATTATTTTAACAAATATATAAGAATTACGTTTACGTCTAGATATCTTACAAATAACTGAGATTTTAAATTTAGATCATTAATTCTGGCTTATTTTTATTGTTACTTTATTTTAAAATTGTCCCAATACTTAAAAACTGCGATTTATTAACGTTGCTTAAATTTAATCAATGGTTACAACTTTTATCAACTTCTGGAGTGAAATGTCACAATTTTAAGCGACGTTTACAATTAAGACCTTTTTGTCAGAATTTGTACCTGAGAACTACGATTCAAAATCACTACGGCTAAAAATGTTGTTTTTTTTTAATGTATTAGTCTCTATATTACTTTGTGAAACATATTTAATACTTTACATTAACATTGTAATAAAGTTTACATGAGTAGAATAATAAGTAAGTTTATTTAAGAAAAAGATACTTAAAATGGTTAGTTAACTCATGTTGACTATTTCGGGTACTCCAACTATAGTTTCGGCCACTTCCGGTGGCCTTCTTTAAGGAGTCAAAGCAGAGTACATCGCGCGCGCGGCATCGTCTTGCTTCGAGATCAATATTGTTTCCAAAATAGGACAGGTATGTTAACACACTTTATATATTACCGATTAGTTAGGACTGGATCAAACCCAAGAGCCTTAACGAACAAGAGGGTGACCACAAATTTGGAAATTTTAGGGATTTTGTTAGAACGTGATCAGGCAAAGTGTGGTCAAACGCGAACCTACTTTGAATAATATTTAAAAAAAAACTATGGGAAAGTTCCGTTTTTCACTTTAGTATTGACATCAGACTACATTCATCTTTAACCGCCTTAAATATGATACTTTTTAATACAACCCGTATTTTTTATGCCTCCATATATTACTATTTAAGTGTTGAAAAATTCTACTAAAAAATAAATTCACTACTTATACAAAATCCTTAAAAAGAAATAGTTTTATTAAAATCAATGCATGACTATTTGGTATAATTTGATGACAAGTATACACCATCATTTCATTTATTTTTAAGTATTAAATATTAATTGAATTAATGTGCTGACGCTACGAATTCACAGGCCTAAATGCCAAACGTGAGGGGGTTTAAATTATTAGCAGTCTAACAATGACATGTACGATACTATATATAAGCCATATCGGCAACTCTAAGCGGAGAGGGCGTAACCCCTTTGACTAACTAGAAAAAACAAACTGTATAGACAAACATCCACCAATAAAAAGTGAACCGCGAAGGCCTAAGCGAGCAAAAAGACTTCAACAAGAATAAAAATCAGGTCAATCATTTCTAGGGAACAAACAGAGTGGAATCCCAACGTACTCCGGGTAACTCGCATTTCAAAATTGCATAGTAACGCTTCCACCAAGAAAAACGTGTCAGCAAATCAAAAGAGTAACAAGAATTTATTGAAAAAAAAAAAGCCAGCGGCTGAAGGGATGATGTAAGGATTCTAACGATACCCCAAACATCCAGGTCTATTCAAGCATTTAAAATTTATGGAGAAACTCAAACATACATAGATGAACCCAGAAAACATTACAATTCAATTTATGGGAAATAGTGTAAAAATTTAAAAAAACCCCGACTCCAAGAACACTCCCACTAATTCACCTTTCAAACAAAAAAAAAAACAAAATTAAAATCGGTTCATCCGTTCGGGAGTTACGATGCCAATGCGATGTAATGTTATGAAATAATTATGATTCCTAATAAGTACCTACGAAATATTGTATGCCCTTAAGGGTAGCTGTTGATACCAATTTGATGACACCAACATTTAGAACACAGCCTTCAATAAAAGATTTTGAATTTTGAATTTTGAATTTGAATTTGCCACAGACACACACACACACACTGACACGTCAAATTTATAACACCCGACGTTTCTGCGTCGGGGGTTAAAAATGGATTGGAAGGATTCGTCTACTTGAAACGGACTTGCTGCGTTCCAGCTACACGTTATTTTTCGGCTAGGAATCCCATGCGAGTTAGGGAATCAGGGCCGTGGATAGGACTAGCCACAGTGAAAACCAATTTTTTTTTTTACATTCATTCATATTTTGCAGTATAAGTGGCGTTAAGGCAAGTAAGAAAACTCTTTGTGAAATGTTTGTTTGAACGGAGTTCGTTTCGTTTAGCCATTTGCCGTTCATTACTCTTAAATATAATCCATTAGACGATGCCATCATTAGACTTTCTTGCTGACCATACATTTTTTTAAGGTTGCCATTTATACGGCAATCGTATCACATAAATAGGAATAATTTAATGTTAAATCTGTCCTAATCTAAATATGGTAATAGATGGTCGTCAACTATACTAACGTTCACATGCCAGCTGAAGTGGCTCACACCGGGTATAGTGACGAGATGCAATCTGCCACTTTTGTCCAAAGTCTGTAGTCCTATTCGATCGGATACATAGATGTCTTGCAATTTCATCTCGATTACAGTGTCGTTGTTCGCGCCGTAGTAACCGAATTGACTGGAAATAGAAATATGGTTGGAGGACTAGACTATATTAAAAAGAGTAAGGGGGCTTTACTTTGATGGCATGGGCGCCATATTGTTAGTTTTTTTTTTTTTTTATATCTGACAGGCTAGATTTTTGACCACAGCTAACCTGATGTTAAGTGACGGTGTGGCCGAAGATGGTAAAGCACCCCTAGCCTGGAATGGAACTGGCTCACAAGTGAGATTATATTTTTATATTGACAATTAAAAAATATTAAAAATACTGTGTATTACTATTTAATAACATGTACAAAAAAAACAATTACATATTAGTAATTTAATAATCTTTTAGTTTGAAATACTCGGCAATATCATAAAGCAGTGTCTCTATAGCAGCCAAGATCTTTACTTGGTTCTGAAGCACGCTAGTAGAATATTAGAAGCTAGAATATTACTACCTTTCAAACCAGAACACAGTAAAGTTTACACACTACTGCTTGGCTGCAGAATATCTGAGATGAATTCCCGTGAAGTTATTATTGTTATTTATTTAGAGCTTATTATTTTATTTGCTAGGAAATCGTCAACTTGTCAGTTTCCAGTCAATTCTCACCTGCTCTGCCAGGGAGTGATCACGTTGTCATCTGGTCCTCCGATCAGCACTAATCTCTTTAGTTTGAGAAAATTGTTCTTAAAATCGTCTGATTTCGCTGACCTGAAAATGATAGTAATTTCATATTATATCACACACATCATCGGCCATAGGAAGTCCACAGCCGGACACAGGCCTCTTCCTGGGGAGGGGTTTTACCAATACTCGCCACGCTTGGCAGGCGGGTTGGCGAGCGCAGTTAGGTATGATTGTTCAAGGAAGACGCTGCTCCTATCTTCCGTACTACATCCCTTAGCCGACTCTTACGGCAACCACGGGTAGAGAAGGTGGGGTACAATTACGCCGGCACCACCACGGCAAATATAGTTTCAAATTATTTCTGTATTCGCTGAAATATTTTATTTTTACTATTATACATAGTATAAGTTAGGCCACTAACTCGCCTGATGGTAAGCGATGATGTTGTCGAAGACGAAGCACCAGTTATGTACTAGTAACATAGTCTTTGTAATTTATACCCTAAAAAGTACTCTTCTTTATTTTGGCGTAGGACATTATAAATTTGCCAGTGTCAAATATTCAGATAATTTCGAATATTTTAACTTTTAATCAACTAAAATAAATCTGAGTCGAGGTCAAACAAAGTAAGTCAAGGTCTGACAAGAAAAAAGCGTGATTGTATATCACTTAGGTATTTTGAGGCAGAGACTATAATATATTTCTAAACTAGCGACCCGCCCCGGCTTCGCACAGGTGCAATGTAGATACTAATGTGGTGCATATACATGTATTATACATATAAACCTTCCTCTTGAATCACTCTATCTATAAAAAAAAACACATAAAAATCCGTTGCGTAGTTTTAAAGATTTAAGCATACATAGGGATATAGGGACAGAGAAAGCGACTTTGTTTTATACTATGTAGTGATGCCATTTATTAAATGTTATATTTAACTAATATAAATAGCTTGTACTATTTACAATTTACATGGTTAATATATCTAATGTTTTTCTCCTTGGCATAAATAGATAAATTAGTATGACGTCAACTTTATCAATCCCTACTGTGACCTTTATTAGTTTTGGCGTAACACCAATAATGAATATCTTTATTGCGCACATTTTTTTAAGTTTATCTTATTTATTTTTGTAACATAGGCTGTTAACATAATAATTGATTTTGTTAACATAATAATTGATTCATTTGTAACATAATAATTGTATGTTAAACTCCTGTTTTATTTTTTTATAAACGTTATTTTTGAGCAGGAACAATAAATAGGAATATTTTCAATTTATAACCAATTTTATATTTTGTAAAGAAAATTCTTATAGGTATCGTAGAAAATAATATTTCTAATAGCATAATTGGCTCAAAGAAGAGAGCAAAAAGAACAGGTTCCACCGAGATTTGAACTCGGATCGCTGGATTCAGAGTCCAGAGTGCTAACCATTACACCATGGAACCGTCTATGATGTGGCCAAATTTTCCGAATAGAACCTTGTTACAAAATGTGTCATTTTTAAATGTACCAATTATTAAAGTATTTTAAAAATCAATAATTTCTTGTAACGTATTTATATCTCAAAATTTTACAGCTGCTAGAATCGCCGCAGAAGTTCTTAGAAATATCTCTACATCTATCGGACAGCCAGAAGCTCAAAAAAGCGACATAGTTTCATGATCGACGTTCCAAAAACTCGAACGAAACTATTTGATTTCACGTTCATTATGCGGACTGCTAGACAGTGGAATGCGCTGCCTGATTGGGTGTTCCCCGTTCGATAATCTGGGTGTCTTCAAATTGAGAGTGAATCTTCTAGGCAAGCGTGTTCCATCTTAGACCGCATCATCACTTAACATCAGGTGAGATGGCGGTCAAACGTAAGCCAATTCTTATTTAAAAAAAATACACAGAATATGAAAATCTTATAATCAACATAATTAATAATTTAATTAAATGTTGCAATTTCAAATATGATTTACATAGTTTACAGTATGTATTTACATAAATAATAGTCAAATAAGTTATCGGCCTGTGTATCTACTATTATGACCTTATTGTTTTAAGAATTTTACAATAACTAAGATAAATATTTGTGTATAACTTTAATGCAGTTTAGAGATAAAGATAATTTATTTGTAAACACCACGAGAAGTTTTATACGACATAAACGTATGTATAAAAGATGTTACATTAAAAACTATAATATCATAAGTAGCTGAATCATATTCTGCCTGTCTGGCATACAAATGTCACCGTGACTGTTATGCAAACCATTTAACAAGTATAAATTTACAATTAATAAAACCGACTACATGACCCTTAGGCCAACTAAACGCACTGCTCCAATGAAACAGCAAGGTTTCGGAGTAAAGGATAAATCAATTTCGATAAAATTAATAAAGGGACCACCTCTCTACCAAACAAAAAAAGAATCATCAAAATCAATTCGTAACATACATACAAAAAGAAACATACAGTCGAATTGAGAACCTCCTCCTGTTTCGAAGTCGACGGTCGAAGGAAACAATAATAATAGATAATTGGAAAATGACATTCAAAATTAGTAATTTAAATAAATAATTCATTGTGTTATATCTTTCCTCGACAGCAGTGTTTTAAGTGTCAAATATATCATCTTACAGTCAAATTGACAAGAAACTTTTTTTTTATTTAAGATGAATTCATGATTTTGATGTTGAATTGCATTAGAGATTAATTTAATAAGGGATATCCTCTTAATTTTTAAATACAATAACTTATTAGCATCACAAGAATCATTTGACAACCCAATGAGCCAAATCAGTAGTCTGTGGTCGGTCTGCTTTAAGACCTGTAAGATGTGGGTTCGATTCCCACTCAGGACTAACATTTGTGTGACTAACATAGATATTTGTTCTGTGTTTTGTAAGTATTTACAAAAAAAAATATTCTATCAATTAGACTTCCATAGTACACAAGCTTTGCTTAATTTAGGTTTAGATGGCATTGTGTACTATTATATTTATTATTGAAGATGAAGCACATATTGTCAGCCCACCATTGCTTAATGCTATGGTGCCTAATTCTTGCTTAAGCTTATGCCTGAATTTTGCCATAATTTGTTGTGTGAAGTATTAACTATAGTTACTCACAAACACATACAGTAAAAAAAAATTAAGCAATATGTACTTACGGTAACTCATTATTAATGTAAGGGAGGAACACACTGTATGTTTCAAACAACTCTTGATGGTATGGATCGTTCCAATAGTTCCCAACTGATGTATGTTGTCCTACATTAGAGTAGAACAGTTGCCACACCGTATCCTTAACCAGGCCGGGAAATACCAGATGTAGGAATCCAGCTGAAGAATAGAGATATTTGAAATTAGACTCTATTAGTATTAAGTCAAATGTAATTTTTCAACAATTTGTTTAATTATAACGATTCATTATTATACGATTTTTCTTTTAGTAAGTGTCCTCTATCATGGTCTTTATTATTTTAGCCCATCTTACTCCACTGCAGGGCAAAGCCTCTCTTCCTCATTTCAATGTATCTCTGTTTGCTGCTTTAATTTTAATTTATGTAACTGTAATGAGACGAACGAGATGCTCTCCTGATGTTAAGAAATAACGCCTGTCCATGACCATTGCAGCAATACACGGAACTTTGAGTAGTAAAACAAAGTACAGAGGACCTTGGCGCTTATAGGTTTGAGACTAGATGGTTATTCTCAATAGCCCTGTAATTTCGCTAGCTGCAGTACCCTTCAAACTAGAACACAGTAATGTTTACACACTACTGCTTGGTGGCAGAATATCTGGTACTGCAGTGGTACCTACCTAAACAACCTCCTGCTAAGGAAATCTACCATCAAGATATTGTGATCCAATCCTTTTCATGAGCATCAAACTTATTTTTGAGATTCTGGTTCAACAAGTTATTTAATAATGAAATATAGGTATATGTATTTATACAAATGATCATTATATTACCCGATGTTAAGCAAAAATGGGCTCTATTATGGAGCACACTTATCTAGAAGACACCAATTCACTCTTGAATTATCAACACAGTCAAGATTAAGCTAATACATTTAATATGAGCAAGATAGCGAACTTTACCTCCATATTGACCAGCCTGCGGAGAACTTAGTGATATAAATGTATCAATGGACACATTTGGAAATGTCTGTACAATGCCCCGTGCGATGAGACCTCCTTGGGAATATCCTGGAAACATATTTAAAGTAATTAAATTATTATCAATTGAGATATTTTACAGAGATTTAAAAGACGGATATGCTCAGCAGTGGACGCTTATGAGCAAATATGAACTTTGAAAGTAAGGTACTAAAATCTTGAAGCACTACTACAACTTGAGATCTCACTCTCTCATTTATCTCACTATTATTTACACTCCTATCTATCCCATTGTGCTTACTATGCCTGCAGCCCAGATCAAAGCTCACAGCCACTCTTAAATGACTTACAGCACTCATGTCAAATAGAAATACTCCAATTATCTTATTTATTGGCTCTCATATCTCATGTTTTCATCAGTTTTCACATAAACATTAATGTGATTAATTGAATATTACCAATTAGATTGATTCCTTCAGGGTGTTGTGATGATATATTGGCGACATCCATCCCGATCTCCATTACTTGGTGCCACATGGTCTCCAGACTGGACCAGCTTTCAAACCGGGCTACATTGTAAACTATTGTGCCAGGATGTTTCTGAAACAAATACCTACATTTTCACTAAAAACATACAAGTTTTTTACTTTTATAAGAGATAATTTATAAACATACCTACATGTATATTTATAAAATTAAATTAAAAAATAAAAAATAAAAAAAAAAATATCATTTATTTCAGGCCTTTTAACCCATAATGTTCACACACACACGCAGGAGAAAAAAGCCACCACAAAACCCATATTAAAAATGTTGTTTATGTACCTACATATAATATATGTTTATCTATAGTTAGTTTTTCATGTTTTCATTTGTGACAAGCAAATTGGGGAGCAGAGAGTATTAAAGACTATCATGAGTTAAAGTTGAACCCTGCATGTCAATATGACAATGGCCATAACCACCTTCTAATCTTTATATGAGGCCATGATCATTATCAACCAACACAGTCCTTATTAATCTTAGTATAATCATAAAATAAATGTACATCGCTTACTTGCACAAAATACTAAACATAATTATACATAAATAATAAGTGTTATCAGTTATATCAATGTTAATATTTTAATGACCTCAAAAGTAGGTAGTAGTAGTAAACGAATATAAAATAAAAACTAAATTACATTTTATTTCAATGCATATGAAAAAACTTACCTCTTGAATCCTATGCTTTATTATTTCCATGTTAGTGGCCCCAGTCATGATTCCATGAATTAACACCACTGGCTTATACGTGATACTTGGACTTATCATGAAACATAACGTGAAATAAAATAACACGAACATTTTTGTTTTGTTTTTGAGAACAAAGAAAATTACTTGTAGCAAAATCTAGTGTCGTGAGTTGGAATTTAATTTACACGATTGACGATGACAAGATTTACAAGGATATGTAATTTTCTCTTCAATCTTCGTTTCGTACACTAGTAGATAGAAGCTTGAAGACTTTTCTAGTCAAGGCTATGCTGTTAGTATGAGAACAATTACTATTGCTTTTATCTAAATAATAGGAACTAATAATTTATTTACTGCACAGTGCACTCAGCACTGGTCTCGAGTGAAGTCGAGTGGCTGACTGATGACCTGATGGCTCAAACTCAAACCGTCAAACGTCAAAATGCTAAATTGGTAGATTTGTTTTGACTCTATAACACATTGGTTGGTAGATTGGATTCGTTGGTAAATAATATACATACAGCAAAGTCACTGTTCTCGTGTTTGTATATCCACTTACTTAAACTAAGCCAAATTTTAATTTTAATTTCCTAATGCTCCACCAATTATTATTATTGTAGGATACAAGGGACATCTGAAAAAATGACCGACATGTTTATTTTGGGATATTCTTGTTGAGCGACATTGTTTTTTTTTTTAATTTCTGTCTTAGATGTTTCTTTGCTACTGTCTCTCAAATAAAAATATCAGCAGATGAATCGAACTACATCACATGATCACACAAGTACAAGTGCAAACGATATTTTTAAATATACTGCTAGCTGTACCCTGTGGATTCACTCGCGTTTCCAGAATAATAATATACGATGTGTTTATCCAGGTCATACGCTATATGTATTCCATTCATTAAGTCATTAAATGATTTAAAATAACAGACACACAGACAAAATTTTGCATAGAATTATAATATTGGTGTGATCATGGGTATGAATCTACTGATTTTCTGAACAAATCTACCGATTCGTAGTTGTATAGATGTACTGCCGAAACCTCAGAGGAAAACGATTACCATGAAGCTATATTACCTATAGCTTCATGACGATTACTACCGATTTCGTACTTTGACGCATGGTTTGCATGTAGCTCTATAGCTTCATGATGGTTTGTGACCACTGTAAAGGGCAGACCTAACTAATAGAGTTTTGGTTGGAGTTTTGGCGGAAACGCTGAAAGAGTCGTGTCGCACCATTGTATTTTTCTCCAAAACTAGTATTTTTTCGAGTGTGTATGTACAAAAATAGTGGTGTTTTGTTCCTAAAGTGCCGAATTAAGAGTGCGAGTGTGGGAAAGTTATATAATGCGAAGAAACATGACTTTTCGTGTTGTTTCCAAAACTCCATCGAAGCTTATAATAAAGTCACTACTACTTTACTAAAGCATGAATAGATTTGACTGCCACGGACTAGACCTGACCGATAGTGGACTTTATAGAAGCTAAAAACTGAAGACTGCACACAAAATACAGAAACATTGAACTGGCAGAATGCACAAAGTGCGATGCCAAGATGACAGAGAAAAAAATAGAGTTTTGGCGGGAACGCGGTAAGAGTCGTGTCGCCCCATTGATTTTTTTCCAAAACCAGTGTTTTTAAGAGTTTTTATCTAAAAATTAATAGTGTTTTATTCATAAAGTGCCGAATTACAAGCGCGAGTGTGTGTAAACATGACTTTTCGTGTTGCTTCCAAAACTCCGTTCATAAAGTCGCCACTACTTTACTAAGGCATGACTTGATTTGACTGATACCGACTGGAGTTGACCAAGACTAGAATTTGACTGTAACTATTGACACTGTACAACAAAAGTTGTACAAATGTACAACAACAACTGTAAGACGAAGGAAGAACTGTAAGACAAAAGTTGTAAAAACGGAAGACAAGTGAAGTGCTGTAATTCCAAATAAAGACATGGTCCAAAGGCCTCAGTAGCCAGACCATAGACATTTAAAAAAAAAACCCATGCCATGCCATGCGTTTGATGCGTTAGTTAATTAGTTTTTTGTTCCATGGAACAAAATAATGTAGTGTTTTTTATGGAAGAAAATAATAATATGATTTAACTTGGGTCTTGGATTGTACCTCACAAAACGAAAAAATTATCAGGTAGGTGTTGTGACAAGTACAAACAATAAAACGTGTTAATGTAATTCCCGTTAGTAGGTATATATACATCTTAGGTTATGTTTATCACATTTACAATCAATTTATAATAATTTTAAAATTTTTAGGGAATAAATTGTTACCGTCATGGCTAGTACGTCGCTAGCCGCTCAGTTGCAGCAGCTAGCTATCCCGCAAGCATCTGTGTTTAAAGATGACAAAAAGAAGGTGTCGCTCTTATTTACTCCCGAAGAAGCCGCTTTAAAAGACCGCGAAACTTTCTACCGTCTTGGTATCACAGGACTGGCTGAGCTGGGCAGTCTGAAGGAAAAATTTAGAGGCTTCACAGATACACTGTTCAGTGAATCGTCAAAAGACTTTGAAAGGTCTATGCAAACTCAAGCAGTCAACGACAATCTCGACCGAACAATCGAAAAATTCCTGCTGCAATTATCACCATATTTACTACTGACACCAGCTCATCAAACACTAGAATGGCTTATCAACAGGTACCATATCCATGAATATAATCAAGATGCCATAATGGCTCTCATATTGCCATACCACAGCACTTTAATATTCGTCAGAATTTTTCAAATTTTGAATCTGAAGAATACCAAGTGGTCTAATTTTCCATATCAGGCTGCAATTAAAAAGGGAAACCCCATGTCTTGTGAAACATTGTATGCAGCATGTGTGGCTTGCAAAGAGTTATTACCCTTCATAACAAAGAGTACCTTAAAATATGTAGAATTGTATGGTGAAAGAGCAAACCAACTAAGTACAGTGATTGCATTCTTCTGTCAAACTGCTGTCACTACAATACATATGACAAAAGTAAAAAACATGGATATTGTAATGACTTCATTGTTGCCAGTAATAGTGAATGGGTTAGACTCCCCGATAGTAGATTTTAGGGCATCAACATACATTGTCTTAGGACTTTTGCTGACTAAAACAAAAATCAAGACTGACATACTGAACAGTGTTGTTAACAAATTGTTAACTACACAATTTGATTTGACATATGAAGTAACTTTGCTTTTAACAATATTGTATGAACAACAGACACATTATACTTGGCTATCGGAGACAATATTAAACGATCTGTCAACAGAAATAATGAGCACCTTATGCAGTCATCTGAAAGTTATAACTAAAAAAAATAACGGTATATATAGATTTGTTTATGCCATACTGAAAGGGGTGTTGGCGAAGATTCAAAAGAACAGTGAGGAGTTCATGAGGTATTCAAAACTCGCTGAAATAATGGTGGATGAGCTGGATTTCAAAAATGAGAATCCAGAAGAAATTATCAGGTAAAATAAAATTATCTTTTTTAATTTAATTAATAGGATTCTTATTAATTTATATCATAATAATCATTAATTGGCTATCCTGCTAAATCATTTGGTAGTGTCTTAATATCTGCTTCAAGAGTTGTAGGGCATGGGTTCGATTCCTACTCAGAACAAACATTTGTGTGACAAGCATTAATGTTTGCTCTGTGTCTGAGTGTTTGTGTTCTGTATGTACTTACAAAATAGATTTTCTTTTTTTTTTTTTCTTTTGGTGAGTTAGGTGTTTGTTTGCAGCTTGCAGCTCACTTGAGGATAAGTAACGGTAGTCGAAATTGGTAAAGTACACCTAGCCTGGAATGGATATTGGCTCTCAAGTGAGGCTGCCTGGAACATACCGTTAAGTGCTTGCTGGTAGATTTTCAATTTGATACTTTATAGCTAGCCAGCCAAGTATCTACTAGTAAATACCCTTCCATTACACTGGTTTTCTCACGATATTTACTTTCACCGGTAGCTCAAGCTCTGTGTTGCAGTTTGAACCCATGCTCTTCTGCTTAACAACCAACTGGGTTAACCACTAAGCTATCATTCATACAAAGTATAAAAGTATTCTATCAGTTATCTGATTCCCATAGTACCTATTAGCTTTGCTTTGTTTGAGGCTAGATGATGCTATGTAAAATACTAAAATGTTATTATATTACTGTTGTATATTATTTATTATCATTATTAATGTCTTATACTACAGGAATAAACCTGAAATCAGAAAAAAAATATTTGCAATCCTATACATTTCATTGAGCGGAAATTAATGTGGTTGTTTTGATGGTTCAGTGGTCAGCGCGGTAGGTTCGCATGCCGAAGGGCGTGGGTTCAAACCCCAACAATGAGCTTGAGCTGCCGGTGAAGGAAAACATCGTGAGGAAACCATAGCGTGGTGGTAGGGTACTTTCTAGTACTCGGCTGGCTAGCTACCACCCTCAAGTTGAAAATCTGCCGCCAAGCATCTAACGGTGTGTTCCGGCAGCCTCGCTTGAGAGCCAGTTCCATTCCAGGCTAGGTGTGCTTTACCATCTTCGACCACACCATCACTTAACACCAGGTGAGCTGTGGTCAAACACCAAGCCTGTCAGCCATAAAAAAAAAAAAGAAAAAAAATATATTTGAATTACCTAAATGTTATTCATGATGAAAAGTGCAATAACTTGCTATAGACTTAGTAGGTACTATAATTATTGTATTCTATAATATTAGCATTATGCATAAATTGTGATGTAGTTGGTAATCTTGCAGAATAAGTTTGCATTGACCACACTCTGCTTGATGTTAAGTAACATGACATACTTTAGGACAGGGATGGCGAAACTTTTTCCTTCGCGTGCCAATATTTACTAACGAAATATATGGCGGGCCAAGTTGTTGCATTTTTGGCTATTTTATTTACTGACTTTGGCTATTGTTTGGTGGTCGCGGGCCAGATTTCAACGCTTCGCAGGCTGGAGATGGCTCGCGGGCTGTAGTTTCCCCATCACTGGTTTAGGATAAAATGTAATATAAAAAATCTTTTTATCTTTAAGGCTAAAACAAGTACCTAAGTACCTTCTGTATTTACATGCTTCTTTGATAGCAACTCTGTTTTCCACATTTTAGTTAGATGATAATTAAAAATTTTTTTTCATGGTTTACCACTATACCAGTCAATCTTACCTAGTTCCAACTTACTTGAAATGTGTGAGCATTTTTTGAAGCACAGATAATATGATACTAGGATAGATATATCCTATATGAGAACAACACTATGGTAAATTAAATCCATATTTTACCATAGTGTTGTTTGTGTATTGTGATGTGAAACAAACATTTAATATCAATCCCTTAGTTTTTGAGAACATAAATATGGGTTGAAAACAAAACCTCCTTTTTTGAAATGTGCTAAAAAGGTAAACAATGTGAATCTTGAATGTTTAAAACCAAAATTGCAATCTCAATCTCTGTTACAGACTTATATTCACATGCTACATAAGTGCATCGCAAGAAAATAAAGAGCCCAAGAAACTTTCCACCACAGATGGCAATGAAAGTGATATTGAGATAGTAGAAGATGAAGATGCAGGAGAAGACTTTGCAACTAAAATATTCAAGTGGTACTCGGAACTCGTGAAGAATTTAGAAACACAATACCCCGATGCATTTGACCGGATTGTCAAAGTTGAAATAGTTAAGGGAAAACAGAATCAATATCTAGCTAAGTTACTCAGCTTCAAACCCTCTGTGTCTCATAAAGTAAATGGTTTGTGCCTGTTCCAAAACCTCAATCAGCAAAACCCTCTAATGAGAGCACGTGCTATCCAGTATGTGGGAGAGAATTTTGAAAAAATTAAAAATGAAGATCCAGTATATATCAAAGAAGCCTTCATTGAAAGACTTTCTGATGAACATCTGAGTGTCGTAAATGCAGCTCTCGATGCCTCAGAGAACTTATTACCCATGCTAAATGAAACTGAACTTACAAACATTTTAGTGAAAATATGCAGTCATCAGGATAAAATGTGGAAGGCAGTTGTAGAAAAAGCTATTACCAAATTTTGTGATTCAGATACAACACCAGTCAATCAAGAGGTACTCTTGGTTCTTCTACCTCATTTGTTTCCTGATGATATAGAATCTGCTAAAGTGGCTTGGGCGATACATAATTCAAAAATTGGAAACAAGTTAAAACTCAAAGGAAACATAGAAAAGTCATATGAAGATAATCACATTAAGATTAGGGATTGTGTGTTCAAATTACTATTTGAAGATAAAATGATTGACTTTAATGATATACTTGATGAAAATATGCTGAACAAAGAGAACACTACAGATATATCTGTATACATGCTTTTAAAATCATGTTCCTTTGCAAAAGTAACTGTGGAAGAAATCACCAATATTGTAAACTTGCTATTAGAGTCTGTTGAAACCAGGTCGATTGTCATGTCGTCAGAAGCTTGTACTTTTTCCAGTGAAATGATGGTGGAATTCTTCAAGGAAGCAAGCAAGGACAATTTATTGTTTGAGATGATTCAATATCTGTTTGCGAGGGTAATCGAAGATATGAATGTGAAGAAAGTTCCTGGCCCATGGTGCAATGTATGCAAGTCTTCAGATATGATTTTAGTCAGGAAACTGTATGAAATCTGTGTCACAGGGTGCGCTATCCCCACATACAGTGAGCACTATATCAAACTATTGCAGAAGCTATTGAACAAATTTTTTGCAAATCCAAAAGAAAAGTTCGAATTTATCGCAAATTTTGCTTGCGGTCACATATTCTATGCAAGCGACCCTAAAGATGTAATTGGACCGGAACTTCAGTTGAGGAGCCTTAAACTGCTATCAGGATTCCTTGATGTTATTCAAGATACAAAAAGTTTATTTGAATCTGATGCAGTTTTTCTTATGTTGCTTTTTGGTTTGAACAACCCCTTGAGAATAATTAGGGAAAGTGTACTGGAACTGATCTCGAAGTTCTTAAAAAAAAAGCATGAGAAAGGAAATGTTTACGCAAACCTATTGCAAAAGCTTTTTGAGCATAGACAAGAACTTTCTATGGACCATGAGCAAATATCCCATGTCCTTAATACAATACTCACTTCTAAAGAACCCCAGAACAAGGTTTTTAGACGCAACTCCTTGTTGATTCTTACTTCGGTTCTCAGTTCTGATGCACCACCTCACATAAAAGCGAATCTTTTAAAAATATTAGTTAGATTTGACAATGGTTCTACATTTCCTCTAGTGGTCCCTGTATTGAAATCTCTTAACGAATTTTTGAATGTAAATAGTTTGGACACGAAAATCACATTTGACATCTATGAATCAAACATCTTTAGAGGTGTGTACAGGCTTATTAACGAGTCAACAATTACCACATTTGATAAAGAAGACATTTGGAATTCTATAGAAGCAGGGATGAAAGAGTACAGGGAATGTATTTTACAGGAAGACCATACGTTTATAAGCCCAGCAGTTTTGATCATGAAACAGATAGAGGAAGATGTGTTTAAAAAACTGCCAACCTCGAAGCGTAATTATTTCGTTACGCTCGTTTCAATGGCCGGTGCCCTCAGCAATAACTCTACTATATCAAGCGTGGCTTCAAAGCTTATGAAAAAAATACACCTGAAATTCTCTGACTTCAAACGAGTGTTAGAAAACATGCTAAGTGTGGAAGATCCCGAAAATCAATCTAAGAAAAAGAAAAGTACTGCATCTATGCTTTCTTATCAAATTACAGAAACCGATGCATGGAAAATGGGCGTTGTTGTTCTCGAGTACATCCAAAACAAGAAAAAAATGGATTTAGACAACACGTTTGTCTCTTTATTGTTTCAATTGCTGAACAAATGTTTGAGGTTCGAGGAGCAGTCTTATGTAGAATACACAAAGCAGCTTATTCTGTCATCGTTATGGTATTACTGCAAGAAATTTGTCAAAGAAACCAACAAGGAAGTCTTGAACTCTTTGAAATCGGTTTTCAATGCAGAGCTGATAGTCCAGTGTATCAGAGGGACACAGAACCCCCAGACACATCATCACGCGTTGATTCTTTTATCAAACGCCGCTTACATCTTGCCCGAACAAGTTCTGCATCATACCATGGAAATATTCACCTTTGTGGGCTCCTCAGTTTTGAGGCACGATGACGCATACAGTTTCCAGATTATCACTCGGATTATAGAAACTCTGATACCTATTTTGGTGAAGCTAGACAAAGATGTCGAAGAACATTCTGAAAAAGAGCTTCAGCAGTTGCAGAAACGCGTAGTCCCTGTGTTGCGCATATTTGCGGATGTCGTGTTACATGTACCGGAGCATAGAAGGTTGCTACTTTACAAGAAGCTATTAGAAACCGTTGGAGCGAATAGATTTCTTTGGGTGCTTCTTGCTTTGTTACTTGAAGCGCATGTCGCTCATTTTGCTGATAACAAAAAGAAGGACAAAACGCCGTCTCGGAATCTGGCTAATCAGGAAGATCCAGTGAACAGAGTGGACTTTGGTGAAAATATTCTTTTGGAGTTTTCCCCAGAAATAGGGCTCGAAAATTTTGTGAAACTCATTCTACACATCAAATCTCTACCCATACAAAAAGACGAAGATGCTATGGAAACTAACACCGATCCCACTGAAGTCTTCTGTGTGAATGGTCATACAGCAAACCAGTTACGGCATTATAAATACGCCTGCGTCACTTTTATGAATACTTGTCTTGCTTCACCAAGGTTTATACAACACAGCAGCCAAGCTACCGACACAAAACTAATGGAAACACATTATAAAACTCTAATCATCAACACTTTGACGTTTATTCAAGGCATATCTAAAGTGTCTGACGATAAAACTGCTAAATATTGGCGTGTGATGCTCCACCACAGTTACGATCTTCTCGATCGCACTAACAACTTGCTGTCGGCTCCAATGTTCTTGAATGTTATCAGAGGTCTTCTAAAGCACACTTTGCAGACTGTTCGCAGAAAATCTATGGAGCTATTGAATTCTAAAATCCAACACAATTCAGAGTTCCTTGCTTATGTCGACACTAAATTATTGTTCTCGTTGCTCGAGCCGCTTTTAGACATTATCCGAACTATTGAGAATAAAGATGAGAACATTACAGAAACAGCGGCTCAGGAATTGGAATTGAACCAACAAACAGCACTATTGTCTTTAAAGCTATTGACCAGAATGATGGCATCGAAACATCCGGAACAATTTACATGTGTTCTGGAAATTGTTACAGAGTACACATGCAATCCAAATATCTCTGGGAATGTCATGGCGTCTATTGTTTTATGCTTAGCAGAACTGTGCAGTGGTTTGAAGGCGCACGCCTTGGTGTATCTGCGGAAGTTTATGCCAGCTCTTATAAAAGTGCTAAAAAAACAGAGGAAAGCAGACACCCCGGAGCTAATCCTCTTAAGTACCGTCACAGCAATATCCAAGGTCGTGGAAAGCCTCCCGATGTTTTTGAGCCCCTATCTTCAAAAAATCCTATTCGAATACTCGATTTTGTACGGAAAGTGGCAGAATTCTGACCAAGAGCAGGTTTCTGTGGTTGTTACCAAGTTAGCCAACATAAAAAAGAAAATCGCGATAGCCATTCCGCCTAGAGTTTTGATTCCAGTTGTTAACGAGACCCACCAAATGTTGTTGGCTAAAGAGAAGTTTGACGCTATCGGCCCAGTCATGTCAGTGTTGGCTGATAGCTTTGCAAATGTAAACACAGCTGACTTCACACCGTTACAGCAAGATCTGACTTCGTTCTTTTTAAGCGCGTTGCAGTTACGAAGTGACGTTGCAGATAAAGACATAGATGCTGCGGTTATAGATAGTGCGGAAGACGAGGTCGTGACTGCCTTGGTCAGTTTGGTTTTGAAGCTCTCCGAGACAAGTTTTAGGCCGTTCTATTTCAAGATGTATGACTGGGCAATAAGGACGAATGTTGAGGGGCAAAAGGAACGGGCTATCACATTCTACAGGTAAGATTTTTAAGTTGGTCGGCTAATTTAATAAAAGATGTTTTATGGAAACAATGTAGGTCTTTGGCCTCCTGTTTTCTTCTTTAGATGTCGTCTGATGTTAAGTAATGGTGTGAAAATAACTTTATTTTCACTCCGCAGACGCTTTCATGACCTCTGTCAACTTAATACAATGTTTTTGAGAATTGATGTGAGGGTGTGACAATTAGTCTCGAACAGAATCTCAATCAAATCAGAAGTTGCCATGTTGGTTTAATTCTGATGACAATGTATCCCCAGACGAAGGAACTGCTTAACGATCAAAAGCATAAATACGAAATTTTGTATTCACATATAACTTTGCTTGCCTGGTAAAATTAAAACAGCTACATTATAAAAAAAGCTAATATTTTTCTTTTCTTTACAGACTGAGCAGTGCAATTGCAGAGAAACTTAAAGGACTTTTCGTGCTGTTCGCTGGTCACTTTATCAAAAACGCGGCAGATTTACTTGATTCCTGCAATAACAGCAAAACTGAAGAACTATACTTAGACAGTGAAGAGAAATGCCTTACCCTTGTCAACTATATCCTAAAAACTCTTCATATCGTCTTCTTGTATGACAGTCAGAGTTTCCTAAACAAAGATAGGTTTGAAACCTTGATGCAACCCATTGTAGATCAGCTAGAGAATACAATGGGAGGCATTCCGAGCCTTAAAACTCGAGCTGCAGAGTCTATAATACCCTGTGTTGCACAGTTCGCGGTGGCAATTGCTGACGACTCACTGTGGAAGTTGTTGAACTACCAGATCTTGTTGAAGACGCGTCATAATGATGCAGAAATTAGGTAAGTTACATTATGAACACGTTCATACTTGGAGCCGAGGAAAGCATGGTGAAGAAACACTGATTAGAAAAAAACTGTTTGTGTGTGTGTGGTGTGTTTACCATCTTTGAGCACACCATCATCAACAGGTGAACTGTGGTCAGAACATTTCAAATAAATACTACAAATATATAATGTTGCATAATGGGAACTGGTGAAAATAATCACACAAATATGTCTAACGACAAATTCATATGTTCACACATTGATGTTTGTTTTGTTATTGCCATCGCAGTTTGCTGAATATGCATATGAATATGTGCATTTGCTAGTGTCAAGTATTACGATATTTTCCAATATTTTAAGATAAAACTAAAATAAGTCTAACTCAAGGAAAGTAAGCCAATGTCAAGTCGAGTCATGTCCTTGTAAAGTAGTGGCAACAAGAAGCTTCAAAGGAGTTTTGGCAGCGACTCGAAAGGACCTGTTTACCACATTATGTCCTTTCCCAGACTCACGCTTATAATTCGGCATTTTATGAATAATATAATACACTAGTATTACAAGCTTTTTCACTCGAAAAAATCAGTTTTGGAAATTTGCATAAAGTTAGTTGCCAATAAGAAGTAGAAGAATACAATGATTGTACAACGCTCTTAATTATTTCATTTATTTTCAGATTAACGGCTCTCGACTGCCTGGTGGCAGTGGCGTCACAGCTTGGTGCGAGTTGGTTGCCACTTCTAGCTGAAAGCGTGCCATTCTTGGCCGAGCTGCTGGAAGATGGCGACTCGAGGATAGAGACCGCCACCAAGGACGCCATTAGGAAGCTCGAACAAATACTCGGCGAGCCTCTTGAGAAATATTTTTAGTATAAAAGTGAAAAACCTTTTATGACAATAAATACGGTTTCAAATGATTTAACGTTTATTAATTTTTGCAGTTAGTTTTGTTTTGAAAATATGTATTCATGATATGATAATTTCGAGTTTTTTGGGTTCATTTTATTTACAAGAAATGTTATAGGTTTTTAGTAAATTATAATGGTCAGCGCTATCTATTAATACTGTATTGAACTGTAATAAAAATTTGAAAGCGCCATCTCTTTAAATAACTTTGAACTTTTATTGTTAAGACATTCTTTATTTAGGCCGAAGTGTTCAAAAAATTTCATAGATGGGGTAACTGAAATAATATTACATTTTATAAGGTACATAATTATATTACGGGACTTGTGTTAGCTAAAACTTATAAGTAATACTTATATCTGTATGATCTTGCAGGTGTGCAGTAAATACCCATTCAAGCAATATATTCCATTTTAGTATTAAACAAAACGTACAATTAAAGTGGTGGTGCCGGCGTAAGAATTGTACCCTTCCCTACCCGTGGTTGCCGTAAGAGTCGCCTAAGAGATGTAATACGGAAGATGGGCAGCAGCGTCTTCCTTGAACAATCACACCTAACTGCGCTCGCCAACCCGCCTGCCAAGCGTGGCGAGTATGTGCAAAACCCCCCCAGGAGAAGGCCTATGTCCAGCAGTGGACTTCCTATGGCTGATGATGATGATGATGACAATGAACGTGGAATTAAATCGCTTCGCGGTTTTTGACATAGGTAATCCTACCCTTAGAAACTATTTGCTTACCTGTGTCGTATAGTATGCCTTATAAAGTTATGACGAAGGCAAATTTACAGGAATCCTTACATCAATTACTTACCTAGGCCTAAATCCGGATCATTTTGGATCCGGAGATTGAATTTTATCAGGTAGCTACGTTATATTGCTACCGCCTATGGACTCAGCCCCTCGTCTTGTCAACCAATCCAATTTCCGGCCAAGTTTCTCACATCCTGCTGATTCCTTAGAACTATATTATATAGGCATCGTTAACGGTCGAGCTCAGAATGAAATTTTGTAGAAAGATTTACAAAAAAGTTAAGTATTTATTTCTTTATTTTTGGCATCGCAATTTGTACATTCTGCCAGTGTCAAATAGTCTTTTCAAGTGTCTCATGAAAGAATCAAATTAAATAAAATTTATTTGCACAGTCAAAGTTACATAAAGTTAGTTATATGCCCATTGTAAGCCCTAGTAAAGTAGAGTAGTAACTTTACAAGTTTCTAGTTCTTTCTCTATTCTTGAAAACAACACGAAAAAAGCATGTTTTGCATGCTGAATTACTTTATTTTTTATTTATTTTAATTAAACTCTTAGGTACCTGAATAACCAGACCTCTGTTAAAACTCGGATTGTAAACGAAGACATGAAGATAAAAAACTAGATTAAAAGTGTTAAAGTGCAAAGAGCTTTAGGTATCTGGAAATATTTTTAATTAAATTGAAATAGAACGAGGGTGGCGTAGCCAGTGATTTGATTTCGGGGGCTGAGGAGGTCGGAACTTGAACGCTTCGTTAGGTAGTTGAGAATCTTAAAGTTGTGTTTAGATTTTGACCCTAATCGTTATTGTTCATTGTTCCGGTACACTCAGTTGTTTATTACTTACCATCTATGTTGGAATCAGCTAGGAAACTAAAATGAGATAACACCGCTTTCGAGCTTTCTTTGATGTGTGTTGGTGTCTAGAATTAGAGGAACGAGGATTGGAGGCGATTGAGACTTAAAAAAAAAAAAAATAGTAATGAGACAACTAGAGCTTAAAAGAGTGCTTTAAAAAAAAAGAGCTTACAGGCTTGGTGTTTGACCACAACTCACCTGATGTTAAGTGACGATGTGGTCGAAGATGGTAAAGCACACTTAGCCTGGAATGGAACTGGCTCTCAAGTGAGGCTGCCGGAAGACACCGTTAGATGCTTGGCGGCAGATTTTCAACTTGTGATAGCTAGCCAGCCGAGTACTAGAAAGTACTCTACCACCACGCTATGGTTTCCTCGCGATGTTTTCCCTCACCGGCAGCTCAAGCTCATTGTTGGGGTTTGAACCCACGCCCTTCGGCATGCGAACCGACCGCGCTAACCACTGAGCTTTCATCGCTAAAAATCATCTCCTGATACCTAGTAAGGGATAACGCCTGTTTATAGTACCCAATACTAGTAACATAACAGGCCAGGGCATTGCTGTTTTGGCGTTCTTCATACCTTATTCTACCATTAAAACCAGAACACGGCAATATTTGCACACTACTGCTTGGTGGCAAACTAACTGACAAAGGCGACTTCCTCCTGCTAAGGAGGAAGTCGTACCACTTAGTAAATTGTTATTTTTTTTTGGTAGGTACTTCATCAATTTTAATATAAATCTGTCTTGAGTTTTATTTTGAACATAAATGTTATTACACAAATTTTCAGACTTGTGAGTATTTAATAAAAATACTAAAATTACGATTCGCAATATAATTATATTTAATGTGGGTTTAGGGGTTTGCTTTTTAGTCGAGTGCCCAAGAAGCTGCGGGCTCACTGTGAGCTGCTCACAGGACACAAGCCCCATAATACCTACTTCCTCAGTCCGGTCACAAAACGTCGGCTCTATAAATGTTTTTATTTTTTTAGTTGCCTGCCTGCAAAGCTATTAGGGTGTCCAGGTGTTGTGTTTTTACGAGACATTTGGGTTAGGTTCGCGCTTGTCATCGTGAAATTACTTCGTAATCCGGTTTTATTATTTGGGGTTGGGCGGAACAAAAGCTTACGGTAATTTTGTAAAATTAAATTCTATACGAAGATCCTTACGACGTATTTTTGAAAATTTTCGACTTACATATTTATACCTAAGCAATTTTTTATAATTTCCGGTAAAATACATATTTCAGTAGATACATATGTAGGGATTAATAAATTAAAATGTGATTTTTATATTCTGTATGTTTATTGATTTTTTTCTATCAATGAAAATTAGAAACCCTTTCTATATTTGCCATTTCGAAATAATTAAAGATATTTTAAATTATAAAGGTAATTTGCCAAAGATTGTCATGTAAATCGAATTTTATTTATTTAAAAAATACTATTCCACAATCTGAACATTTTTGTGGTACACTTCACTGAAAAACTATCACGCCTATAGATATGCCTATATGCTTTAACATAGTAATTTAACATCATGACTAGATGTGGTATCTTTCAAAAATGAAAATTATAACCATTAAAAAAATTAACATTAATAATTTTGTATTCATTGTATAGAATGTTATTGTACCACTAACGCCATCTGTAAGAAAACCAAAGAGTTAAGATCGCTGCAACAGAACTAAACTCAATACTCAAATACTAGATGACCCCACTAGAATTAGGTTGTAAAATAACATCTGTTTTAAAAATTATTACTACTAAAAACTACGCGAGCCCTCACAAAGCTCAGCCTTTTGCTAGTAGAAACATATGAAGGAGTTATTTGCACACGATATTTGCACTCACAGAAAAGCGAAGCGAAGCGAAAATAATTTCACATCTCCGTGCAGTGCTTGCACTGCGCTTTTTAGTGAATATCCAAACTTTAAGTAAGTGGAGCTAGATTTTTGAAACATGGTGAACAGAATATGTATGTAATCCAATTGGACTAATGCGTCTCGAGGTAAAGTTATGAAATATACTCTGCATATTATGACTTTACACAATCTCAGTAAAATAGGCTTCCAGGGAATTAATGCTGTCCGTTGGGCCGCCTTCAAAATGAAACCAGTAATCACTTCTCTTTTACCCGAATACGCAAAAAGGAGTATTATGGTTTTGAGTAGGAATTCATTTGTTTACTCATATCTCTAAATCACTAATTGTATTTTGCCAAATGAATGTCTATCGACGCGTCTTACCAATGCGTAGGTATAAATATTATAATGATCTCACAATATGAGATCTAATATGGCTAATATTCATATCGATACGGTATAAAATCTAAATTTGAACCTTATAAAAATGCTTGAAATCTCCATGGTCTTGTTTCTAAAAATAATGGGCATGGGCCCATTATTTTATCAGACAGCCGGAAGCTTGAAAGTGACATTTTTTCATGGTTTTAAAAACTCAAACGAAACAATTGGTAAGACTCATTGGTAGCTTTAAGAGCTGTAGGGCGTGGGATCGATTCCCACCCAGGACAAACATTTTGTGATATAATAATGTTGATTGTATGAACTGCTGAATGAATGCGCTATTAGTAGGTGTTCTCCGATGGATACAACTTGAGCGTTTTCCAAGTTATACCTATTAAATATAAAGCTAGACTACTTACCACATAGTAAGATAACGACCAGTAATTTAAATTACCTACCTTTTTGGACATATGTTACAATCACCGTGTGCCGTTAATTTTGTTAACACAACAAACAAACTTCCAAACCTTAAGCCTAACCTTACCTTCCATTTAGGTACCTACTATAAGATAGTGTGATCCATTACTAAGTAACTCCCACTTAATCCATTGACCTTTGATTAAGACGACTTCAGAGACTCAACTATTCGCCGTTAGTTGAGTTACTTGGTCACCACTTTTATGGAGTTTCCACGTATACGCGCCGGGGAAGTATCTTAAATTTAATTTGTTCAAGTTTGAGTGTAAACCCAAGTATACTGTTTGACCGTACTAAAATGACTAGAGATTTGGTTGTAGACGACAAATTATCTGTACAAAACAATTCTGAGAACTGGAATACATAACCATTTAGTGTTGACAATGGGAATGAAAATTGGCGAATTGTACACTTAGTTCAAAAATTTTGAACGATGTTACCTACCTATTACATAGACAATTTAGATATAGGTAGTTTCGTTAATGTCTTATGATGCTGTTTCATACTGAATCCGAATAAGCCCTATTATAAACTGTCCATTTGCTGAGCGCAGGCCTGTTCTCATTATAAAAATAAGACCGTAGTCCACTACGCTGGCCTAGCAGCAGTGCTGGCCTAATAGCAGTAAAAATTTCCACCCAATCTGTTTAGTCGTTAGAGCGTTAAGAAGTAACAAATGCATACACAAAAACTTTCAGATTTATAATATTAGCGAGACTTTTTTTTATTGAAATAATAACTACGCATTGGGGTACGGTTCAACGGTTACGTACGGTTAGGTACGGTTTTTACCCTATGCTCATCTCAGAGAAATACTTGCCTAGAGAGATAAAAGCCGACATTTCAAAGGCAAGAATTTTCAAACATGTGTTTATAAAGAATCACGTTAAATAAATTCTTCCTTTTTAAAATTCCGGCCTGTCTGAGAAGTTCTCGCGCATCGCTGGCTCTGTCCTTTGAAAGCGTGAGCGGCAGCAGGTTGAACCAAGAAGGGGTATTTGCCCCCAGAGAATCCGTTGAAGTGAAAAGTCCTGATTATTTGTAAAGCCTATTACAAGACAAAAGAAAATAAAAATTTTATTTTTCAGCATTATACCACAACCTATGCCTAGAAACGTAATCTTAAAAGTTAATTAATTATCAGGCGCAGACTTTCAATGGCTAACCAGCCTAATATAAGAAACTACTCTATCACCACGTTTCCTCATATTGTTTATCTTCACCGGGGCAGCTCAAGGTCATTTGTAGGACTTGAACCTGCGCCCTCGTACGTGTGAATCGACCGCTAGCCACAGAGATATCAACGCTACAACGCTATAGTGCCTGTTTACCTCATTATTATTAAGTACCTGGTTGACCGAGCATTGCTCGGCTGAAAACATGGATAAAACGACGTTTTCTGAAAATGAAACCTAGCTAGATCGATTTTTCGCCCCCGAAACCCCCTGGATACATAATTTCATGAAAATCGTTGGAGCCGTTTCCGAGATTCTGAATATATATATATATACATATATATATATATATATATATATATACAAGAATTGCTCGTTTAAAGATATAGAATAACGTGATATTTGGTAACACGTGTACCAGTAAGACGTACATCGTCAAAACTTTAATTTACTTTGAACCCCCTTACGATGAAATCCTAGTTACGCCCACGTTTCAACGGCCTACGCTTTGTGCCCTTCTCTTGACGAATATTTAACATCCTCGGAAGAGTTTGAGCTTGTGGAAATGTTTTTGATGTTTGAAAACTTTTTTTAAATAATGTTGTGACTGGTAAAGTGACTATGAAGGGACGTGTTTGTGCGAACATTAGTAATTTATGATTACTAGCAGTGTTCTGGGGGTTTACCCGCTATCGTACAGAAACTAGAAGTTATCCCGGAATAAAAAGTGACCGGTTTAAAGGGTACTGCAGCTAGCAATATTACAGGTCAAAATCTTACAAAGGCAAAGATCTGGTAGCATTGTGTAAAAATTCTAGCCTATTTGATTTTAATTTGAACTAGCGAACAACAGAGTGGCAACGTCGCGCTTATCTCATACATAGCGCAGCTTATTAAAATTATGTGTAACTTGCACGCAGTTTGACAACGTCGCACTTACAAACTCCAGCTAGTGAAGGGAAACATCGTGACTAATCGTGAGTAAACCTACATGTCGGTGAGGTCTTAAAAAAGTTTTCAAAGATATGTGATGATATAACCCGCACTTGGCCAACGTGGTATACTACGGCCTTAGAAATTGCCAAACTTCGAATCGCTGGTTCGGAGGGCGGTATTATTTTTACAAATTTCAAAAAAAATACTAGTTTACTAGGTTTAGAAATGTTAAAAGCCTTATTACGAAATCTTTGATAAAACGTGAATGATAGACAATATCAAACACATTTTATGACGAAACAAAAAAACGTATAGGTTCGGCTGCCCTGTTAACTCATTTGGTAAAATATCTACTTCTAGAGCGTGGGTTCGATTTTCACCGGGACAAACATTTAAGTGACGATAAATGTTTATTCTGTGTCTGGGTATTCTGTATGTATTATAAGTATGTATTTGCAAAAAAAAAATTAAGTTTCTATTAGTTATTTGGTTCCCATAATACAAGCTTTGCTTAGTTTGGAGCTAAATGGCACCGTGTGAAATGTCCTACAATATTAAAAAAAAAAAAAAAAACACCTAGGTAAGTATATTAATACAGTACCTAAGTATGGATTTACCTGGAGCAATACACATTTCTGGACAATTTTAGGTCCAAAATTCGATCATTTTATAGTCAGTAAGCAAATTAAATAAGTTAATTATTCACGGAATTAATATCTGAAGTGACCCGGCCGAGTTCAAAGGATACTAATTGTATTATATTAATTGAAACAAGAATGTCATTTTCCTTTGAACAATTTGGACAATTATGTAATTGTCCAAATTGTGCGAAGTTTGTGTTAGATAAATTTATAAAACGTAATAATGCGAACCTAAGAACTCCGAAGTGCAACTGTAAAATGTTACATAAAAAATTGATCAAAATCAAAATATTTTTTATGTCTTTATGTCACACATTGTTAACTCAATTAGTTGTCCTGTTAGCGCATTTGATAAAGTTCTGTTTCGAGAGCTGAGGGGTGTGGGTTCGATTTCTACTCAGGACCAACAATTGTGTTAGATATTTGTTCTGCGACTGGGTGTTCTGTGCATACTGTATTACAGTATGTGTTTACAAAAAAGTATTTAAGTATTTTAATTATTTTACGCACACACACACAGACACACACACGTGCACGCGCACACACAAACTCACACATTTTGGCTTTAGACTACCCACAATAATATACCAAAAAATAAATATATATTAGATCCATTAATTATATTTTATGAATTTACGAGGAAGTCACTGAATCTCACGATACCGGACTCCCCTAGTGTGAGGTTATATGTACATACATACATAATTCCTAGCGATTGCGGCCTTAGAAGCTTCTAAAGTCACTTTACTAGTCTATGGACTGTATATAGGTATTAAGGCATGGACTGGCTTGACCGTGACTAACATTTTTATTTATTTTTTTAAATGTTTTTCAAGCCATATGTTTGATTACAGCTCACCTGATGCTGTTGAAGTGACGGTGTGGTCGAAAATGGGAAGCACACCTAGCCTGGAATGGAACTGGTATTCAATGTGACTTTGACTTATTTTACTTGATTTTATGGAATGGAACTGGCTTTCAATGTGTCTTTGACTTATTTTACTTGATTTCATGAATGGAACTGTCTTTCAATGTGACTATGACTTATTTTACTTGATTTTAATATGAGACGCTTGAAAGAATGTATAACTTGACTTTGGCGGAATGCACAAATTGCGACGTGTAAAAATTTAAATAGGTACCAATTGACATTCATGAAATTTAATGAAGACAACTCACAATACATGTCTGCTTGCAGACTAAATACATTGTAACACTACAAAATTTGTTATAAGAACTAAGTATTATATTATACTAGCGACCCGCTCCCGCTTTTTTTTTTTTTTTTTTTTTAATGACTGACAGGCTAGGTGTTTGACCACAGCTCACCTGATGACCTCACCTCACCTCACCTCACCTGTGTGTGATGTGCTTCGCACGGGTGCAACGTAGATATTAATGTGGTGCATATGCATGTATTATACATATAGGTAAACCTTCCTCTTCAATCACTCTATCTATTAAAAAAACCGCATCAAAATCCGTTGCGTAGTTTTAAAGATTTAAGCATTACATAGGGATATAGGGACAGAGAAAGCGACTTTGTTTTATACTATGTAGTGATGAAGCGATACATACATTAAAAAAAAAAAGTTTATTAATTATTTGATACCTACATAGATTTACATGATAACAGCGAACATACAACGAAGTTACATATTATATGTGCAGCACGGATCATTTGCGCATCCTTTTCCCTAACCCTAAATACCCTAATAAGCTGAAAAAGCTGAAAAGGGTATTTAGGGTTATTGTACTTAGAGAACGCGTAAATAAATCACTTGCTACATACATGCTAGAGCCAATACGATAAATGTGAGTTTTTGGCGGGAACGCGGAAAGAGTCGTGTCGACCATTGTATTTTTTCCAAAACTAGTGTTTTTTCGAATGTTTATTTATTTATAAAAATAGTGGTGTTTTATTCATAAAGTGCCGAATAACTAGCGCGAGTGTGGGAAAGTGATATAATGCGGTGAAACATGATTTTCGTGTTGCTTCCAAAACTCCATCGAAGCTTATAGTAAAGTCGCCACTACTTTACTAAAGCATGACTAGATTTGACTGGCACGAACTGGACTTGACCAAGACTGGACTTTGACTATAAAGCTGAAAACTGAAGACTGCACACAAAATACAGAAACACTGAAACTGGTAGAATGCACAGAGTGCGATGATAGTAAAGTCACCACTACTTTACTAAAGCATGACTAGATTTGACTGACACGGACTGGACCTGACCAAGACTTTACTTTGTCTATAAAGTTGAAAACTGAAGACTGGACACAAAATACAGAAACACTGAAACTGGCAGAATGCACAGAGTGCGATGCCAAGAAGAAAGAGAAAAAGATCGGTGGCCACTCATTCTATAAAAAAAATAACTGCGCCAAATTACTAACGTCGATACAATTTTGAATTGCCTCGGCATTAAAAACTTTACAAAACCCTAATCTAGAGTCTAGTTAGAAATCTTCTCTAAGAAATGCAAATAACCTAAATTCCCTTCTGGAAAGGGGTTGCAAACTTCGGATGTTCCGAGGGTCGATTACTTTTCGAGAAGGCGTTAATTTATTTTACTTCGGTTCAAATGGATCCTGTGTAAACTACCCAAGTTTGTTGTCTTGTCTGTTTTCCGCACGATTTCGGACCAAGTTTGCTATTTTCTTCTTAATCTTGGTGGACTGGCAGTAATTATTTTACTCGAGTTCTACAGCCGATATTAGAGTCTTCCATAATGGACTCCAGTTATATGTAAGAAATTCACTCGTTTAAAGTTTTTTTATAAAGGTTGATTAGGTGCTTGACCGTTACTTAAAATCAGGTGACAGTGTGGTCAAAGATGGTGATCACACCTGACCTGGAATAGAATTACATTTGCCCTGTTAGCTCATTTGGTAAACTTGTGCTTCGAGAACTGAGGGGCGTGGGTTCGATTCCCACTCAGGGCTAACATTTGTGTGACTATCATAGATGTTTGTTCTGTGTCTGAGTGTTCTGTATGTATTATAAGTATGTGTGTATTTACAAAAAAAAAGTATTTAAGTATTCAGTTAGCTGTCTGGTTCCCATAGTAAAAGCTTTGCTTAGTTTGGGGCTAGATGGCGATATATATATATATATATAAATCAAGTGTTACGGTGTTTGTGGTCGCACTCCTCTGAAACGGCGCAACCGATTTTTATGATTTTTTTAAAGTATGAGAATATGTCGCAAAGTATAATTCATAAAAATTCATATTCAAAGTATAGTGATTAGGGACAAATCTTAACTTAACGCGGACGAAGTCGCGAGCATAAGCTAGTTTTTTTTAAATTGGCTCTGAGGTAAGGCTGTCGGAACTCAGCTGTTAGGTGCTTGGCGGCAGATTTTCAACTACTAACAAATGAGCTAACTCATAAATCTAAAAGCTAATCTAAGCTCTTTTTTAAACGTGCTGCCTTTGACAACAATTTACTAATAACTCGCTGTACAAAAATTTATAATATTTATGAAAATAAAGAACTTTAAAAAACCGGCCAAGGGCGAGTCAGACTCGCACACGAAGGGTTCCGTACCATTATCTATAAAAACGAAAAAAAAAAACACGTTTGTTGTATGGGAGCCCCCCTTAAATATTTATTTTATTCTGTTTTTTTTTTATTTGTTGTTATAGCGGCAACAGAAAAACATTACCTATCTGTGAAAAATTCAACTATCTAACTATCACGGTTTACGAGATAGCCTGGTGACGGACGGACAGACAGACAGACGGACAGACATACGGACGGACAGCGGAGTCTTAGTAATAGCGCGTCTTACCCTTTTGGTACGGAACCCTAAAAAATCAATGAATCAAATCAGTATCTTTTTGATACACATTGATGACATTTGATTGATTTGTTAGACGAAAATTTGTTTTTGCTATCCATGATTTTAGTCAATATGATCCTGAATGATCCATCAAGAGTTCTTATGTCTTCACTTTGACTGTAACACGAGTCATATAAATTAATGCCCGTCTAGACGGCATCAATCTCTACGAAGTTACGAGTAGGTATAATATTAAATTACTCGCAGAGTCAAGTCTTTTTAATTATACAATGATACATTTCTATTAGTTTTTATTCATTGTTTTGCTGTTAGCAACTCATCCCTATTACTTTTTTTATTGAAAGAGTGGCAAGCAACTGACGGTGTGCTCGCCGTCATCATAAGCTTAGGGTTGTCAACAATTCTAGATATTTGAGAAATGTAGCCTTTGCGTACTTTTAAGAACTGACTTTATTCTTGACTATGAATGAGATTGTTTAGGTTGCGGAAAAGGTCTCTAGCGCAAATGTACGACACGACAAATACACACACAAACAAGCGCATTGAAATAAGTGATCTGATAGAACTTGTTATAGCCCGCTAGAATTTTTTATAACTCAATATGTCATTGTTTTGTATACTAATGTATTGATTCTAATTTCAGTTTTATTTTAATTTTTTTAACTTTAGCTTGCGCCTGCAACTTTATAGTGAATAATTGTGTTCAGAAAGAATCGAAACATATGTAACACAAGAGCAATAAGTAGTTTAATTTGTCATGAAACCTTGCCCTACTTAATTACCTAGATTAATATAAAGTATAACTTTTCATTATTTTGAAATAATGTTCCGAAAGACGCATCTATTCCAAATTTCAAGTGGATACGTCCAGTAGTTCGTTTTTGATAATCCCACAAGAACCTAACATGTTAATCTAGGTAATAAACTATGTTTGCTAAATTTCATCCAAATCCTTACAGGCGTTTTAGCGTGATTGAGTACCAAACATCCAAACATTCAAATGTACAAACTTTCACATTTATATTATTAATGGGATTATTAAAATCTCAACGATGAACTTGACCTATCGGGGTAAGAAAATATCGTAAGGAAATCATAAGTAGTAGGGTACTTTCTACTACTCAGCTGGCTAGCTACCGCCCTCAAGTTGATAATCTACCGATAAACACCTGACGGTGTGTTCAAGCAGTTTCACTTAAGACCAGTTCCATTTTAGACCACTACTAGGTACTACTTCACTGACAACTCAAGATCATTGTTTGGGTTAGAGCCCACGCCCTTCGGCGTGTGATCGCTAATTAACTTACAAGTGAAGTGAAACACCTACGTTTCACGTTACAGCAGTAAACCGAACAAATAGGAGACCTCCGTTTTAATCTCTAGGGTAGTAAAGTATGAAAATAACTGAGGGTACCTACGCCGCGGTATAAATATATTATCACGTTCGTAGCTTATCATAATAACTTGAAGTAACAAGGTGAATAAACAGGGTTGTACTAACTTTTGGGAATTAAAACGTGATACCAGGTAATTATTATATTTAGCCATTTCTATTCCAGGCTAAGTGTGCTTTACCATCTTCGACCACACCGTCACTTCTGTGGTCAAACACCTATCTTGTAATTTTTTTGTTTTATTTTCTAAAGTGGCAAAAAACATAACTAGCAAGTTACGGACCAACTGATGGTAAGTGGTCACCGTCGCCTATGGACACCTACAATACTCAATCTCAGTGCGTTTTTTTTTTGTTTGAAGACCCAATTCATCCTTTATTTGAAGCAAGGTAGATCAAAATCCGGTGAAAAAACAAACGTGGTAAACCATGCCACATAAGACAGGTGCGCGAAACAATCGATTAAATCGAGCAAAATATAAAACAAATATTGTTAGATACTTATGAAAATAAGAACTCATTTAAATAAACTAAATCTAAGATTTAATATGGGTACTATACCATTATGTAATAATAATAATAATAAAGCATTATTTATTTCCTTAATAAAATTTCAATTTTCCTATTTACATATAAAATGGTCATCATGCCTTTACCATAATGTATAACAATTAAAACGTTAGCGTAAACGAGTAGCAAAACAAAGTCGAGGGAAACGGTGCTTTGGCACTCATTACTTTGCGACATTCGTTGGTAAGTTTCAACAGCCCTGTAATTTCGCTAGCTGCAGTACCACTGCTGCTTGGCGGCAGAATATCTAGTACTGCGAACCTACCTAGACGACCTCCTGCTAAGAAGATCTACCACCAAGTAATGTGACCTACCTGTGAACTTACGAAACCTATGTTATTTTTAAGCTTTCGCGACTTAAACACATAATAATAATTATGTTTCTTCGCGCACAAAACACTAACACTGGTTTTGCTTGGTTAATTCGACGTTTTGGTCATGTTGCAAAAGCCGTGGTCAGTAGTTGTTGTTGTTGAGTGAACTCGTGACCACGGCTTTTGCAACATGGCCGATTTTGTGCGCGATTAAAACCCGGTGAGAAACATGATTATGTTTATAAAACCTACTCCGAAGAAGTATCTGCAAATCACAGATTCTTGCAATGAACTGTACTTTGCTAAAGGTACTATATGTATGTACCTAAGTCTAAGAATAGCCGAATCAATTCCTAAATCGTAAGGATTTATGTCCCTCGAGTAACACGTGACCTTAATAACTTACACTATAAATTGCCAAAGTGGACCACCTCTCAGATCTGCTGAACAAATACAGAAATGAAGGTCAGCAGGGTTGGTCTTTGAAATAAAAATACACGGGACGGTGTTGTAGAATGAACAGTTTGTGAATGTGACGTTTTTTTTATTTAAAAATAAATAAATGCTTTGTTAAACGTGCGCTGCGTTTTTTGTCAACAGATACAATCAAGCTTAATTTTTTAATTTATATATTCACGATCTAAACTGGAAAAAAAACTCACATTTGGCATTTTTTTGTTTGACAAGCTAGGTCTTTGGCTACATTTCACCTGATGTTAAGTGATTTGGCTTAGGGGCATAAAGTCAGTTTTTTTTTAAATTGTAGAATAATAATTGTGTTGCTTTACTTTATATTTTGTCAGCGTAAAAAAATTATCAGTGAAGGTAAAGAATATGAAAATGGTGCCAGAATGAAGGAGAAGAGAATAGTTGTGCCAGTAGGTGTAACTGGAAGCTAATTTTTTTTATACATTTCCTGTCGAATAATTAAGAACGCATCCTGAAAATGATTGCGTGTAGTCTTATTAATTATTTTTTTTGATATTTCCGATCTGCTGTTAATTTTATGGCAGAACGTGATTGTCCCGTGTGTTTATAAGCGCAGTAACCTACGACATTTTCGCGACGGCCCTCGAAAGTAATTTATTTGAACAAATAAACTTTTCCCAAACAATGGTTTCTGAGAAGTCGAGATTTATTTCCATAGCAGTTATTTGACTGTAATATGTTATTTACAGAACGAAAACGTTTTTACTTAAGGAAATGTTTTTCCACGAATGAAAAGGTTTTCTACCTCTGCTTACAGCGATAATTTAGCATTAAAATTTGCTGTATAAGTTTTATTGATTTATTTTGTTATTTAGGCTAAAATAAACGGATGTTATTCAGACAAATTATAGCACAGCGACTTCGTAGTGATGATAGCCAAGTGGTTAGCGCGGTCGGTTCACACGCCAAAGAGCGTCGGTTTAAACCCCAACAATGAGCTTGAGCTGCCGGTGAAGGAAAACATCGTGAGGAACGATAGCGTGGTAGTAAGATATTTTTTCATGCATAGAATAGAATATTACGGAATAGAATATAGAATATAACTGTATTGTACACAAACAATCGACATATTATATCATAAAAAAATTAAATAAAAAATGTCACAAAACAAAACAACATAAAGACTAATTTGCAAGAAATAAATAAATTATGAATTTGTTGTAGTACAACGGCGCCCTCATCGCCTATAGTGATTTCTTACATTTGATGGACAGAACAGATGACACAGTTAATAGTAAGAGTTCTTCATAAATATGAGTACCTTGACCTCCTTCCGGCTTGTACTACCGATACTCGTAACCCTGTGTATGCCTAATACAAATACAGTATAAGTATAATATATCATCGCATGGAATAGAACTTCTGTTTCTAGGTTTCGCATCGTCTTCTTCCAATGCATTGCAAATGTAATGCCTATCAATATCTGTTTCTCTTGAGATGCTAATCTTGAGGAAACCATGATTATTTACGGGCTATGACTTAGATTGTATATTTAGAACTTTTAAAACACTCTACCCCATTAGCTTATTGGTAGGAATTTTGCTTTATGAGCTGAAAGACAAGGATTCGATTCCTTCCCATAAATATGACGTTTAGGTGACTATCATAAATGTTTGTTCTGTGTTTACGTTTGTAAAACGGGTACGAAGTATTTATGTCTTACTAATATTATAAATGTGAAAGTTTGTGAGGAAGTATGAATAGATGGATGGATGGATGTTTGTAACTCTTTCACCCAAAAACTACTTAACAGATTTGGATGAAATTTGGCATAGGTATAGTTTATTAATTATATTTTTAAATTACTGAGCTGTTGTGTCTAACCATCTAATCTCAAAGTAATGAACGCCAAATCAGCGATGGCCTAGACTATGTTTTGTATCGCTGCAATGGTCATGGACAGGCGTTATCTCTTACCATCAGGAGAGCGTCTCGTTCATCTTATTACATTTTCATGAAAAAATAATAATATCTGTATTAACTGTATAAATTTGCATTGCATTGCATTGCATTGTACCAACATCTAGGATAATTTTTATCCCGGGAAAATGTTAGATTCCCGTGGGATTATCAAAAAGTATCTCTACAGAACGTATCCACTTGAAATTTCTTTGGTTTATGTGTTTTATGGAACATTATTCCGGAATAAACGGAATCCTTTATAATAATCTAGGCAATTAAGTACCGCAAGTTTAATGATAGATGAAACTATTGCTCTTCTGTTACTTCTCTGTTCTGTTCTGTTGCTCTCTGAACTCAATTCTTAATTAACGCGGGCGAAGTTGTGGGCGCAAGCTAGTCAGTTATAAGGTACAAGATTTGTTTAGTTATAGAGCTAATATGTTCAATGTACATAAATAAATATTTATTACAAAAAAAAAAAAACTGACGATACGAACGGAACGCTCGCCGGAGAGATCTCATCACTATTAAATAAAAATAATTATAAACATTTGAACTCGAGAAAATTTTCGCGAAATTTTTTGAGTCTCTGCTGACTCTAGATGTTCACTTTGTGGTTAGCTGTTCAGTAAACAGACAGATCTCTTGGAAAGTTAGGATGGATGGATAGGAACAAAATTCTAGGAGTCTTACAAAAATAACGCCTTAAACTGTAGCCTGCACTTTTTGTATTCATTATAATCATCATCATCTCTGCTGTAGGACGTCCACTGCTGGATATAGGCCTGTCCCATTGACTTCCACAAATACCGGTTGGATTAGGCTCACACCTCGCTCGTCTGTCCATCTTATGGGTGGACATCCTACCTTCTGCTTGCCGGTCCGTTGTCTCCATTCCAG
Organism: Biston stratarius; assembly: GCA_950106695.1. Lineage (NCBI taxonomy): Eukaryota > Metazoa > Arthropoda > Insecta > Lepidoptera > Geometridae > Biston > Biston stratarius. Next base: position 23,140,497 of record OX467115.1, on the reverse strand, counting down.
AACTTTGCTGCCCCATCGGCCCTCAGTATTTTTATGAATATTGTATTGCGTAGCTTTTGTACATAATATGCTCGTCAGTAAATTTTTCAAGATTTACTTGAAATATTTGTACATATTTAAAAATTCTTAAAATTACATTATGCATATTGCGACTTCAAAAACCAATTGAAATTAACTGCGAAAAATTCCAAGATTGTCATACAACAATGTACTGTTATACATACATGTAATATTTTATATTATTATATAAATAAAATTAACTAATCTAAAAAACCGCTATCAATGAGCCGTTATCCTCAAAACGCTGGCCTCAATGCCGCGTTGCATGGCAAAAATTTGGGAAAAATAAAGGCCAGCGTTTTGGTCACGTGTATAGTCGACCAGACTAGATGACAAATCTTTGGATATTTATCTTTGCTCCCGATAAATAATTTATTTCTGGCCTTTATATACTTACATTTACCACCACTCGAGATTCTTTTGTTTTTTTGTACTTTTTTCAATTTTTGGTGTGCACAATAAAGAGTGAAACGTCTTCAATAGACTGTTTACGTATAATAGGTACATGGGGATAGTTATATCTATTTCCCTCCATCCTACCTGTATCCCCTCTCTGTCCTTATCACATGACAATTCATCGACGGTTCGTTCAAAACTATCCGGCTCGAAGGACCAAAACTATTCGGCTCGAAGTACCAAAACTATGAGTACGCTACCAGGAAGAACCGTGAGTCCTGCCCCTTCCCCTTCTATTTTCTTTTCCTTTGACTGTCGCCGTGAGTTATTTGTGATCCTTCGCGCACGCAAAGAGTGTCTATCTATGTATTTTCGAGCAGATGATAGTATTGAGAAATTACCACATAATCATGTCCTTATGAAATAATTAATATACATCAATGGCAGCTATAACATTTATCCGGGAAACCGGTGGTAATAACTGACCTAAGTCCGTTCATAAATATTTATCCTCTCATAACCGGTTTTGAGAGACCACAATAGGACTGACTCTCTCCCACTATTATTAATTTCGGTGGGAACTCGAGTCGGCGCGGCGGTTGGAACACAAACAACAAATGGCAAAGTTTAGCCAAATATCTGACATGTCAAATTGTTTGGCCAATCTATTTGTTTGGGAGCGTGGTTTACTTACGGGTAACTAACGTCTAATCTGAGGTCAGGAAAAGGTTGAGAAAAGAGTTTTCATGGAAGGTGTTACTGTAAACACCTCCCAAGAAATGTGGTTTTTTTTTAAATGGAAAACATGCAAGTTGGTCTATAATTCACCTAATATTAAATAACGGTGTGGTCGAAGAAGGTAAACACAGATAGCCTGCAATTGAAACTAGCTCATGAATAAAACTGCTGGAACACACTGCTACGTGCTTGGCGGTAGATTTTCAACTTGAGGGTGGTAACTAGCCAGCCGAGTACTAGAAATGACTACCACCTTGTTGTCGTAGGTGGATGTGTTCTTCGGGTAATAATAGTAATTTATTGATGTTCTAGCTGCTCTAGCTAGAACGTCGAACGTCTACGTCGAGCACCAAAAAAAGTTTATTTTGAAATGTATTTTTTTATGTTTGATAGGCTTTGTGACCACAGCTCACCTGATGTTCAATGACGGTCGAAGATGGTAAACACACCTAGCCTGCAATAAAACTATTCGCCGATATTACGATGAATGCAGCCTCTACGCAACAGAGATCTAAAGAGTGTTAGAGAGTAGGTACCACAATAAGTTTTTTTTTTGGGATATTATTGTGTTTTGGCAAAGGTTGTAGGACAAAAGTTGTTTATAAGTTGTAAATAATATGCCCTTAAAAGGATACTGACTGATTAACAGTACCCCTGTATATGCGCAAATAAAATACCAAATATTTTGTTTTAAATTATTGCGTAATTGATTACCATTTAGTTTTTAATTTCATATGATGATTAGTTTATTTATATATTCGTTAGTATAATTCGTTATATACGGTACTAATTTAAATAAATAATGCGTGAACCCTAAAAACATTATGGACATTGAAACATTAAAAGATTTTTTAACCCCCGACGCAAAAAGAGGGGTTTTATAAGTTTGACATCGATGTCTGTCTGGCTGTGTATGTGTGAGTCTGTGGTATCGTAGCTTTCAAACGGATGGACCGGTTTCGATGCTGTTTTTTTCATTTGAAAGTCAGTTTCCTTGCGGTGGTTCTTAACTATGTTTGGTTAATTGCGTATGGGGTTTTTTAATTTAATTACTTGTTAAAAATTACACTCCTCTTTTTGGGCAGTCGCGTAATTTCTCCTTTCGCAGTACACGCCAACCTTGTAACCCTATATTCCAAAGGAAATGTTGTAACAGTGCCTTCGTTCACCGCTTTACATTTCGTTTGTCTATTTGCTTAGGACATCCTAGGATAACAAACCTTTGATTACTTGAAGCATGGAAATAACTATAGGTATTAGGTAAGTTCTGTGATGGTAAGGTCTTTTCAGTTGTAAGTTGGCTGTCATCTTTAAGATGACTGATACTTTAAAACAGGGATATAGGCGTCAATTTCCCTGTGATTATATATAACTTGACATAATCACACTAATATTATAAAGGCGAAAGTTTGTGAGTGTGTTTGTATGTTTGTTACTTCTTCATGGCCAAACAGCTGGGCCAATTTTGATGAAATGTGGTATTAAGGTAGCTATCACCCTTTTTTTTTTTTTTTTGTCCAGGGAAAATACTTAATGTATACCACCGGCCCTGGGGCGGGCACAGTGGTTATGTGTGACTCTCCGTCCTAATGACGGCGTACCCACTAAAAACCCTGGAGTGTTCCACCTCGGTGCTTGTGTCGAGGCTACGGGCACGCTTTCGCACTCTTCCGCGGCCTCGACAGCGCATGTCCTCGCGGACCCGCCTCGGGGAGCCCGAGCTCACCCCGCCACGATGACGATGTGTCTGAACACCGGACACATCGTGATCCACCTCGGAGACCTAACCGGCAAATGGGCGTCGGACGGCCCCACGTCCAGACGCCCGCGGTCTCCGTGCGACGGGTCAGATTAGTGGCCCCGTCGCCTGCCACTTTGGCCGCTGGGATGGGGATCACCAGACCGGCACTCCTCCCAACCCGCAGCCCCCTCCCACTCGGCTCTTCCACTGTGCCCTCAGCTCCTCAGAGGGACACGTGGAGAGCCCTCACGTCGTGACACATCATACATGACGTGTCACGACCCACCTCGGGGACCAGAAAGCAACTAGCGTCAGACAACCCCATGTCTGACGCCTTCGGTCCCCATGCGACGGGTCAGGTAAGTGGCCCCGCCGCCTACCACCACGGCTGCAGAGGACAGGGAGAGCGGCACAACGCAACACCGACACTCCTCCTCCCCTGCAGTCCCACCGCGTCCGCCATCAAACGGTGGCGGCCCCGTCAAGGCCGCGGAAGGTAGGGAAAGCGGCAACGATACACCGACAGTCCTCTCCCGCCGCGGCCTCCAGCCCTCAGCTGCGGTATCTCCCATAAGACACCGCAGCCCGCCTCAGTTGCGGTACCGCCCATACAGTACCGCAACCTACATTGGCTGCTTCAGCCAGGCCCGGGGGGAAGCCCGGAGAAGCAGCCCCACCTCGGGTTCCGCTTGGTTTCACCGTGGTGACCAGGCACGGTTACTCAGCCCCCCCGCCACGACAAGGCGGGAACCCACGGGGGGGTAGGTAGCTATCACCCTGAATTAACACATACAGTAGCAGGTAACACCGCGGGGCGCAGCTAGTTGAAATATAAAGCTAACAACGATTTACTAACAACAATAACATGCATCACATCACATCATCAGCCATAGGTCGTCCACTGCTGGACATAGGCCTCCTCCTGGGGGGGTTTTGCCACGCTCTCACACTCACACTCGTCACGCTTGGCAGGCGGATTGGCGAACGCAGTTAGGTGTAATTGTTCAAGGAAGACGCTGCTGCCCATCTTCCGGATTACATCCCTTGGGTGGGGTACAATTCTTACGCCGGCACCACCACGGCAATAATAAACCCTGTAAAATAAATAATCAAATAATAATGTATGGTAATATTATATTAATAAAACCTATATAAGTGTGTGATGTGATAGATTTTATTAACCGCGTTTATAATTTTTATTCCATTTTTAGTTAAATTGTGTCAGTAATTACCAAAACTAACCGTTTTAGTTTTCGGGAGCGTTTTCCAGACATCCTGTATATTAAATACTACTTCGAAGCTTTTTGCTACGAGATACGTAATAATAAAGCTTATTACATTTTAGTACAGACCCAAATTATAGGTCGTAAGGTTTACGATATTTTCAACTTTATGACAAACGACTAAAAGCCGTGGCGCTTACGGCATTTAGTATTAACCCAGTGTGATTATTGTAAAATACAATCTATGCAGTATCCCAGATCTGATAACTAAGTAGGTTTTGAAACGGTTAGGTACCATCGCAGTTCTAGATATTCTGCCGTCAAGCAGTAGCGTGTAAACATAACTGTGTTCTGATTATGCAGCTAGCAAAATTACAGGGCTGTTGAGATTAACCATCGAAAATCTCAAAGTACTGAGCGCCAAAGCAGCTATGCCCTGGACTTTGTTCTGCTACTCAAAGTTAGGTCGCTGCAATGGTCATGGACATGTGTTATCTCTTACCATCAGGAGAGCGTCTCCTTCGTCTCATGACTTTCAGAATGACAATGATCACCTAAGTACTTTAAATAACAATTAATTAATTTCAAAAAGCGTCGTGTTTGTCACAGGTTAAAACTTATACCGACGAGTTTTTTTTTAATACTCATGACAGTTCAGTGGACGGCACGTTCGGTTTTATGCGGCAAGCGTAGATTCAAAACTCAAAAATCGTAAGAAATCATCGCATTGTGGTAGAATAACTTAAGATGAACCTGTCACCAAGTACGTATACTTAAAGAAAACAAATTTTACACCATCACCGTCACTTAACATCAGGTGAGCTGTGGTCAAACATTTAGCTTGTCAACCATAAAAATAGCAGAAGTACAAAACGAAGAATTTTGTATAAAACGGCTAACCAATCTACGCGATCGTTTTGTGGATGACCTTGTCATTCGACATGACTTTCGTGATAGAAAAAAAAATTACTAAATCAATTTCTTATTGCGTCATATAATCATATTACGAAAATGTGTACACTGCTCTACTTTTGAGCTGAAATATTCGGATCGCGTCATCTAGTACGTACGTAGTACATTTCACTAGTTAACGAAACATTCATTCGCTTGCGAGATGTGGTTACTGATATAGTAACATATGTACAATGATTATTTTCTGAAATCTCGCTATTACGCGTGTAACCTCTTTCACGGTGAATATCATCATAAACTGCCTTTACGCCCGATGTGCGGAACATTTTGTAGACATTGTTGGCGACATTACTTATCGTACAGTGATGGAGTAAGAGTAGGTATAGTAACTATATATTATACCTACTAAAATGTTTACAAACTAACTTATCTGTAGACTATCCTTATATTATTGTATTTACCTATATACATGTAGTACCAACCGCAGGCAACAGTTAGTGCTCGAGATTCAGATGTCTTTCTTGTTCGAGTGCTAACACTTCCTTAATGTAATGTAAATTTTTCTTGGTGTCAAATAGTTTTATTATTATATTATTACCAGCTGCGCTCCGCGGTTTTACCCGCCTAAAAGGCCTAAAGTACCTACATGCAAAATTTCACCCAGATCCGTTGTTTTCGCGTGAAGGCGTAACAAACAAACTCACATTCGCATTTATAATATTAGTTAGGATACCTATAATGCTAGTTATTCTTATTATCAGCCTGTATTGCCCCACTGTAGGGCCAAGGCCTCCCTTCCCTCCTTCCATTTTTCTTTATCTTTTGCAACCTTAGTCCATTCTTTCAAACAGGAGTCAAGTTCGTCATTCCATCTCCGTCCAGGAGGTCGTTTGCCATCTTGAGGGAACCACTGTGTCGTGATTTTGGTCCAACGATCTCCCGACATGCGGCTAACACGGTCGGTCCAGTCCCACTTTACGAAGGCGGTTTTAATACTAGTAAAGATACATTTTTACTAGGTGGTAGATCCTGGTGGTAGTCGGTCAGTGGTGGTCCTTCGTAGGAGGTCGTTTAGGTACGTACCATCGCAATATCAGATTCTCAACTATCAAGTAGTAGTGTGAAAACATTACTGCGTTCTGGTTTGAAGGAAACTTATTGTGCGAAACCAACCATCGAATGTTTCTAAAATAAGTGTAAAAGCAGCGACAAAACGATCACGCTGATTGGTTAGCCGTTTCATACAAACTTCTTGTTTTGTTTTCTGTTTTTTTTTTTTTTTATATTTAACAGACTAGGTGTTTGACCACAGCTCACCTGATGTTAAGTGACGGGAACGGTGTGTTAATACCACAATGCTATAGTTTTCTTACGATTTTTGCGTTTTGAACCTACGCTTGCGGCATAAAACCGAACATGCCATCCACTGAGCTGTCATCAGTATAAAAGAAAATACCCTGGAATTTGTTTAACACCAGATGAGGCTAAGTAATCGAACACTTAGCCTCTAAAAAAAGATTTTTTATAGATATTATTTCGCACACTTATCCTTATATTGACCAAATAGGGACTGTTATCTCATGAAATATTTTATTGTTTTCTTTCTCTCATTTATATTTAATAGTCATTTTATTGCCCCCAATACACCCCTGTATTTCAGTAGGTAAATAAACATGTTTATAGCTCATTCGCTTCGCTAGATCTGTTGTAAAATGTTTTGTATCTTTTGACGTGATACCTTATTATTATTTTATTGACGTCATTTTATATTTTGTGCGTAGGCGTAAGTACATACGAAAATAAAAATACATTTGCAATACCAACTACCGTGATTTTTACCCGACTGCCAAGGAAGGGTTCTCTTCTATGTACCAGTTTCTTTATTACCTCGTATCTTCCAAACGGCAGAATGAATTACGACAATTCGGTATGTAAAGTTTTTTTTCTGATATTATACTTTATTTTATGAAACGAATTTTAATATTGTGGCTTTTGCCATGTTAAACCAAAAAAAAAGGATATTTTGACACATTTGACTGACTTTGACAATTGACATGAAATATCCCCCATCTCATAGTTTAGAGAGTTTTAAACGTAAAAATAATGTACAGGAATGTAATATTTCGAAATGGTTTTGTATTTTTTTCTTTACATACCGAATTAAGGTGTCGTTAGATTCGTATCAATAACACAAGTGTCCACAGAGGGTGGTTTAAAAAATAATCAAGATGGTGGATTTTTGGCGCGAAATAGTAATAGGTTAATAAAAATAAAAAAACCAAACCTATCAAGTAGGACATCTAGAATAAAGAAAATTAAAAGGGGATAACAAAAATATATTGAAGTTAAATGTTTAAATTTAATTAGGAACAATAAATTGGTTTAAAATTAATTCCCTAGCTATTTTATTCACAGTAGGGTTATAGGTTTTTTAAACTCTTCAGCTTGTTTGTTTTACTTATGCGGGACTGTTCACGTTTATCGGATACTTTTTCAAGGAGTCAAAGCAGAGTACAACGCGCGCGCGTCCTTGTCTTGTAAGCACAGCCGCGTCAATATGGGACATGATATAATTACTAATATGGTACTTGGAGATGTATTAAGATGTACAAACTGTACTTAAGATAATAATATATATACGTCTGATAAGTATTTCATTACGTGGAAGTCTGCGTGGGAGCAAAATAATCGAACGTTGAGGAGATTTATGGATGAGCAGGCGATCATTGAGAACAAATCAGAACTGTCATTTACATGCAAAAATGAGCGGCTGGTTGTTTAAAGCTCAATTCACACTTCAATGTCACAATGCGTTAACACAATATGAAACGTATGGAAGAAAGAAGTTCTTTTATAATATACTAGCAGAGCCGGCCTCGCCTTGCTGTGGCCAATTTGAACACACGCATGTAACGTGAAATAAATTATAGCGCATATGAAACATTTGGACTTTTAACGTAGCGCCATCTATTGGTTACTTATGAAACGTTTAGACTTTTAACGTAGCGCCATCTATTGGATTCTTACTCAATCCGGTTAGTGAATTACCTTACACCGCCATCTATTAGAATTTTATGGAACTCACAGATAATTATACCTTTTTGTCGTATAACAAACAAAAATTAGCAAAAAAAATGCGGTTATAAATTGAGATATAAACTATCCTATCTCTCAAGTTGGATCAAACTGCACACAGTGTGCAAGATTTGGTTAAAATCGGTTCAGTAGTTGAGGAGTTCATCGCGGACAAACAACGTGACACGAAATTTTTATATATAAATATTACCAACACCGGATCTGAAGTGCGCAATTTAGCTGCAATGACACTCACAGACACAAGAAAACCTACTCTTCCTCTCCCCTACTCTCTATCACTCTTTTACACACGTTAAGCCACCTAGGTACCAAACACAGTCCGTGACCTATATCAATTTTTACCTTTATAATATAGGGAGAGGGAACAAAAATTAATTAATATTAATCTAAGGTTAAATAAACCAGTAGAGTTTGTGTTTATACTTTTTTATTTAAACATTTATAATGCTTTTTTGGATTGCCTTATTTTTTCATGGTTAACATGCTATGTGTTTGGCCAAAGCTCACCTGATGTTATGTGACGGTGTGGTCGAAGATGGTAAAGCACACCTTGCCCGGAATGGAACTGGCTCTCAAGTGAGGCTAGCGGAACACACCGTTAGGTGCTTGGCGGCAAATTTTCAACTTGAGGGTGGCGAGCCAGCCGAGTACTAGAAAATAGTTATGTATGGTAGGGACCACCATGCTGTGGTTTCCTCACGATGTTTTCCTTTACCGGCAACTCAAGCTCACTGTTGGGGTTTGAACCCACGCCCTTCGGCGCTAACCACTGAGGCATTATAGCTACAAAACTTAAGACTTTTTGGTTTCTGTTTTTTATTTCGTTAGTGTTGTTACCATTAGTCTAAAAATAATATCATTTGCAGGTTCGATACATTTGACACACTTTCTACTTAAAAAAACCTTACTGACAATCTTTGCATAATTATACGAGACTTATCAATCCAATATGAATAGATCTTTACTAATTCAAGGCTAGATCTCTCAGCTAAGTACACCTATATATTTTTCTTTGGTTGAGACACGCGTGGGTGTCTCGTCGACAGGTACGCCTTCTTCGTCTGTAAAGTTTTCCACTCCGTGGGGACAGACTCATTATATGATCGTCAATACTCTTTAGAAAGTTGTAGGTATACGCGAATTAATCAAATATCCCTAGAACAAGTTAGTTTCCAATCTATGGATTGAATTATTGGAACCAACGAGGTGTTAATAGAGAAGTGATTTCGTTGGAAATTGAAGTGGTCTTGAAAAAATTAAAAAAAAAAATGTAAACGTACGAGACGTTCTCCTGATGGTAAATGATAACGCCTGTCCATGACTATTGCAGTGACACACAGAACTTTGAGTATCAAAACAAAGTCCAGGGCGTCGCGTCGCTGCTTTGGTGCTCATTACTTTGAGGCTAAACGGTTAGTCTCAACAGCCCTGTAATTTCGCTAGCTGCAGTAAGTACCCTTCAAACCGGAACACAGTAATGTTGCGTTTGTTTTAACGGGATTTCTCAAATACCTACAAATACAAATACTTTATTGATACTTTCAAATTGTAAAAAAAAACTGTTTTTTTTTAATTTTAATATTATGTCCTTAATAGTAGTTTTACATTATGATAAGAAAAAAATTTCAATCTTTTGGTTGTATAGATATTAATTTTTATTTATTTTCAATTCGGCGTTGCCAGCAATATTCAAGTCGTTTTAGGAATTTCACCATTAAACACACCCACTTTAATTTTTAGTTGAATATCTAGAATTTTTCTTAAGTGTCTATCGTTATGATATCGTAAGTTAACTAACCTGCCCAATTGTATTTGTTAGAAACTTACCTACATGACAGAACAATTTAATTCTTCATTTTAAGCTACGTAAAGCATCAAGTCTCATTAAAGTTTCATTTAATATCCCATAACGGCCTTTTCCGAGTGCTTACAGCGTTTACCTGAATAAAACATAGCCTTTAATTCTTTATATGGTATCCCTGGACGGGTCTTGTTTTACGGAAACCATAATAACAAGTATAAATGCTTTAAATTGTTGAAAATATACATCTATCAAAATGTAATTATTAAAATGTTGTAATCTGAACACATAGTTATGTTTATCACCGGGACTTAATCGCGCAAAAAATATAATATATTGGAAAATTAGTTTTATTCATTTACCTCAACGTTTATTGTTTATTGTTTATTGACTAAAACGGTATAATGCGCCAATTACGATAATCCTTAAAAATATCGAATTAAAACTAAAATTGTATAAACAAAGAGTCTAAACAAAGTCAAAATAAAAAATATTAAAATGTCAAAATTGTAAAAATAAATTAATTGACTAATCATAAAATTATAAATACACAAACTCAAAACATTAAAAAATCTAAGATTAAACGTTTTACAAAGGCTTAAGTATAATTTAATAGTTTTTTTGCCAAATATTTCAATTGGGCCATTCGATCGTCACTAGTCTGGCACTGGGGTCGTGAGTATTGTCATTCAAGTTAAGTAATTACGAAAAAGTTACACGACTGCGAACTTTATTGCTCGGGCGTAAGATAAACGATTGCATAGCTGTGCTAACTTGACTGACTAGTGCTCACAGTACAGCCCCTGATCGGTGCACACAGCAGAACTGTCGATCGGTTTATTTAGACTTTTTTCGATAAGTTATTTCGTTTTAACCTCCAACGCAAACATAGAGGTGTTATAAGTTAAACGTGTGTATCTGTGTATACGTCTTTGACATCGAAGTTCCCAAACAGCTGAACCGAATTTCATTTCATTGCTTTGATTTAAGATAATCCGTTCAGACGTTTGATTATAATCAGCTATCTTCTAGTTGATTAAGGGATGTAAAAATCTTCAATAGGTCTTATCGAGTCGAAATTCGGTATTCTATTACTGGTGTCAAATTTAAAATTTTATGATTTATACTTGTTCAATACCAACCGCTATAGACCCTTCCTTTCCACCAGAGGCCATGGAAACTTTTTAAACAAATCTGTTTGACACGAAACCGTTGGCGCAACAATTCGTCTTTCAAAACCAACGCTGTTCTACCCTCATTCTGAGGAAAACAACCATAATTTCCCGAGTGAAGAATCGATTAATAACAAAGCCGGCGGGAGACCGAGGGATGAGACGTCAACTCGGTTACAATGGGGCATTATTTAACAGGTGTTGGGAAAAACACGAGATCGGACATCGAACGGGAACGTCTTTCGATGACATTTAATCATGGTCATTATGAAAAAAAAAATGTTGTGCTATACAGGTTAGGTGTTTGACCATAGCTCACTTGATGTTAAGATGGAACGGAATGGAACTGGCTTTCAACTGAGGCTGCAGGAGCACACCGTTAGGTGCTTGGCGGCAGGCTTTTTCAACTTGATGATCAAATTTTTCGACTTGGTGGTAGCTACCCAGCCAAGTAGGTACTATAAAGTACCCTACCATGCTATCTACCAATACCTGTTTGTCTGTCTATCTGTTCGCGATAAACTTAAAAGCTACTGAACAGGTCATTATGCGTTTCACCAATAGATAGAGTGATTCATGAGGTAGGTTTAGGTATATAATTTGTCAAGGTGTTGTGTAAATTGGTTGAAATATGATGATAATTGTTGGAAGTGTTGGAAAAAGTCAAGCCACCTGAGAACTTTAATTGAAAACGCTGCCTAATTCCCTTTGAGATATAACAAAACAATGCATGGTGGGGTATTCCTCTTTTATAGATTTACAAAAAAGCCCGCAGTAGCATATATCTTCCTTTTAGCTTACTATACCCATACTTACTACTCGTACGAAGCCTGGGCGGGTCGCTAGTATTCTATAATCGGAAACCCTTCTCTGGTATAGGCTTCTTCCAGCTTCCTCCAAATCTCTAATAAATAGGTAGAATAATTTGTCTTGAGCGGAATCTTGTCAAGGGTTATGTCTCCCCGTATGTTTCCACGATTAGACTCCACCAAAGTTTCAAGGTGGTACGATTCGCGTGATTTTGCGACGACTATTCAGCACTTTCTAACTCAATTATACTTACAACCTGTCGCAAACCTAAACCGACGACTGTCAGGTGAGCGTTATAGCAAAAATAAACGCGAGTTTACAATTGCTTGTAATAAAGTTCATTATTGGATGAAAACACTACCTATTTGCGTATTAATTGCGTATTTTTTTTCTTTTTACAGCAGATTGGGCTCGTGGCAACGATTTCCTCTGACAGGAAGAAATGATGCAGTAGGAGTTATCCATAGAATTTAGCAAGGTATAACTTTTTATCCCTATGGTAAAAGAAGATATGGTATGAAAGTCTTCGACCAGTGTGTATTACCGGTGATGACTTATGGTGCTGAAACGTGGTCTCTGACTATGTGCCTTCCTGATAATCTCAAAGTCGCACAACGAGCTATGGAGAGGGTTATGCTCGGAGTTTCCCTACGAGATCGAATCAGAAATGAGGAGATCCGTAGACGAACCAAAGTTACCGACATAGCCCAACGGATTAGCAAGTTGAAGTGGCAGTGGGCAGGGCACATAGCCCGCAAACTGATGGCCGATGGGGCTGCAAAGTTCTGGAGTGAAGACCACGGACCGGCAAGTGCAGCATAGGACGTCCACCCACAAGGTGGACAGACGACCTCGTAAGGACCGCAAGAACGCGCTGGATGCGAGCCGCTTCCAACAGGTCTTTATGGAAGTCAATGGGGGAGGCCTATGTCCAACAGTGGACGTGCTACGGCTGAAATGATGAAGATGATGACCCCTATGGTAGAGTTATTGTATTTTTATAGAAATCTTATTTGAGTAGTAATTTAGAATGAATTCATTTTACTGATTTTATTCAAGACAAGCTGCGCCCCGCGGTGCAATCCGCTAAATTTTTTCGGGATAAAAAGTAGCCTATATATTTAATCCAGGGTGTCAGCTACCTCTATGCCAAATTTCATTAAAATTGGTCCAGCTGTTTGAGTGTGAATATAACAAATATACAAACACTGAGTGTGAGAAACTTTCGCCTTTATAATATGATGGGTGACGCCAGCCTTAAAACAAATGCTGTCACTAGCTCAAATTTCATGCATGGTAGAGTAATATTGTAATGAATATTTAATAAAGCTCACATTATGTAGGCCATGTATATCATAATCGCAATCCTCTTGAGTTTTGATCAAAGGATCAGATTTTATCCATGATCCCTTAATCTGCCAAGGAGATTAATCGCAATAGAATGGTTAGCAGAAGTAGCATTCACAATCATATATTTGTGACAGAAATCTTCTTCTTCTCTTCTTTCTTCTTTTTTCTTATATATAAAAATGAATCGCCGTGCGCTAGTCTCGCTAAAACTCAAAAACGGCTTGACTGTTTTGAATATATTGTTTTTTGTTTTCTTCGCTATAGTTCAGGGAAGGTTTAAAAGGAAAAATAATAGAGAAAATCCAAAAGAAAAGCTATAAAATAAAGTAAAATAATAATGGCAATTTTGTATGGAAAATCGCCTAACTGACGTGCTATGCACAAGATGTCAAGTGTCACAAAACATTACTATTTAATTTACCGACATCTGGCGGCGTGTAGTATAATATCCTCTAAATTACTTCGTTTTCAAATAAATTTTAGGTGCTACGAAGTTTATCGGGTCAGCTAGTATCAGATAAAACTCAAAACATTATTACAAATAAGTACAAGGATTTATTGATAATTCAGTTAATAATGTATATCAGTGAACAAATAGCAAAAATAGCTCTTTTTTATTTATTTATTGCAATATTTTCATGTACTCGGCTGGCTAGCTGCCACTATCAAGCGGATGTTCCGTCAAACACCTAACGTTGGTATCAAACACCTAGGTGTTTGACGGCGTTTGATATGCGTATGGTAAGAAGTAATGAGACGAACGAGATGCTCTCCTGATGGTAAATAATTAATAGCTGTCCATGGCCCAATAGTCATAAACAGTCACGTACTTAAATTTCTACATACGGCTATTGCAAATGCAGAAAGTTTTGTAGCAAAACAAAGTCCAGGATATCGCTAATTTGGTGCTCATTATTTTGAGATATTTGATGTTACTAACTTGCTACTGCTTTATTATAGCATGACTGGACTTTCTTTGTATGACTTTGACTTAGCGTATTTTACCTAAAATACTTGAAATAACACTTGATACTGGTAGAATACACAAAGATGCTAGAAACTTGTATAAAGTATTCTATATCTTTATTATGTCCTCGGCTGTACTAGAATTTTTTTCGATGACCCCTTCAAAATTTGTATCCAATAAAGGCTGTATATAAAAAAGTAATGGGTATCTTCGGAATTTCCGGCCATTACACTCGACCTACCCTCAAACCTTGATCTTTTAACGAGGAATTCCTACTAACATCTCCTGAGGGCTTTGTAGTTATTAATAGAAGCGTAATGAAACGGTTTACTCTGAACTATTCATAGATTCATTCTCGTGGCTTAACCTTTATGAGTAAATGTTATAAGTTTCTGTTACACTCTCCTGTAATAGATGACACATAATTGTAAGTAGCAAAACATAGTCTAGGGCAGCGCTACTTTGGCGCTCATTACTTTGCCTCAAGCCTTGTCTCAGATAAAAGCTAGCTTAAAAAAAAAAAAAACCTGTTTATTAGAACGCTGGAAAACGTTCACATTAAATTGCTGCCCCGGTTGGAAAAAATGGTATATCCGTGGTAACAGTACTTCACTACTAGAACAGTAACTTCAACAAGTAAGTAATACACGTTTGAGTTTTCTTGAGAAGAGCATTATGTCTGGCCTGTATGACGGAAGAGCGAAGTCATCAGGGATTTCATAATGGTTTTCATACGCACATTACATACACTACTACTGGTACTTCGCATTACTATTTTTTTCTAATCTGTGTATTATCCTGTCCTAAGCATTATGTAATATTAGCTAATGGCTGTCATCATGCCACCATAATTGCTTATATTTTTCTTCTTACCATTTTAAAGGTTAAAAAACACTCCCGTAATTAATCAAACTGGCGATGCCGTGGTCGTTGGGTAAGATTAAAGAATTTTCGACTTCTTAAAGGTATTTTCTTAGATGTGAAATTATTTTTTAATTAAACCGTTAAAGTATGTTTTAGTGTGCGGTCCAAAATGTTAAGCAAGTAATTAATTTTACATTTTTTTATAATATATCCGTTTAATTAATAAAGGCGACATAGACAAATTAAAAATAAATTACGAAGGCGAACAGCAGTTAAGTTTTATACTTGCATGGTGATAGGATACTTTCTAGTACTCAGCTGGCTAGCTTCTACCCTCAAGTTGAAAATCTGCCGCCAAGCGCTTAACGGTGTGTTCTGACAGCCTCGCTTGACAGCCAGTTCCATTCCAAGCTAGGTGTGCTTTACCATCTTCGACCACACCGTCACTTAACATCAGATGAGCTGTGGTCAATCATCTAGCTTGTTTTTTAATCTGGGACCGCGCGCAACTACCATGTCATTTTCGGTGCGCGTGTCTGTATTTTCTCAGGATAATTACGGCAAATTTAAAAAAAATATTTGTAATGACAATGGAGTACTGAACCCCCTGTATCAATATTGCTGATGTTCAAACTTTCACGGTGTATAAATGTATCTTTTTATTCTATGACAGCGCTGTTCTATTAGGTTATTAAGTAGTTTATCTACTTTAAGAGCTGTGAGGTGTGGGATCGATTCCCACCGTAGAAAAATATTTATTAAGGAAGAAAAAACAAACTATCATTATGACTGTCTGTAGTTAGTTGAGGTGGTGAGGAGAGGTGAGTCTGTTTTGTCTCACATTAATAAATAATAATTGAATTGATTGTGACTCCATGACACTGTGACATGATTTTTCTGCTGTCCTGTCAAAAACCACACTGAATAGTTTGCTGAATTGTTCTTCGATCATCTTTATACATTTTTTCTTAGCTTGTGTTTGGCATAATACTATCTAGTTATAACACCGGCTTGACCTTTGTACTATTACGGGTCCATCTTTGATCTGTGATTACGACAATATCGTTAATTTATCTGTCTAGACGGACGACAAACGTACGGGTCCATCTTTGATTTAAGATTATGACAGTATCGTTAATTTATCTGTTAAGACGACAAACTCTCCGCTTACCTTCTCTCCGTTTATACAAACTTCGGAAAATTAGCTCCAAAGGTGTAATTACAATGAAAAGCACAAACAGCACGTGCATTTCGTAATTGAGATTGCAAAGACGCTGCATGATTAAGATGTTCGTTGTCCCGTCTGCATCAGACTCAAAGGTGAGGCAAAGAACAAAAGGGGCGCCAGTTTACACTTCGATGACTACCAGGCTCTTCTCGAGGCCCCAACTCTACAAAGCGATCGTATCAGAAAGTCAAAAGCACCATCCTATTTAAAATTTATAAAAATTAACTTTTTAGTTTAAAAATAACACAACTTTAAAGTTATATGTATCTACATTTACCATGTAGTATGTATATAGATACAATTAACACTACTTTTTATTTAATTTACACACCAAATTCTGTAGATTGATAGAAATTTTTAAGTGTAGATTAGGAATTCAAAATATAGAAACAGATAAAATTGACAATAAATTTATCAATCACATCACGACAGATGGCGTGGACGAGAGGCATCAAAACAGAATAGTGGTTACCGGAACAAAATGACTATAATATACTTCATTATTATTTTTATAATTTACGACTGTCGTGCATAATAAATGTTCTAATAATCATTTAACACCATTCGGTGTAATCTCTATTTGCTGCCATATGAAGCGATTCGTCGCAGACGTGGTGCCGTGTATACATTAACATTATAAATTAACGCTTAATTGTAGTAAAGTCACAACTACTTTGGTAAGGTATGACATACTTTATGTGACTTTGACTATGACTTAGACTTATTTTACTAGATTTATCTTATATTACTTGAAAATATCAAGACACCGGCAAATGCACAAAGCATGACGACAAAAAAATTATTAAGAAAACTAACAACTCAATACTAGATAAAATTTCGATATGAAAATAATTATACGTAATTATATAACTATCCTTAGCTCCTTAGGAGGTCGTCTAGCTAGGTACCTACCTACTACCGCAGTACCAAATATTCTGTCGCCAACATCTGTGGTAATTTGTGTCCGGTTTGAAGGGTGCAGCTAGCGAAATTACTGGGTTGTTGAGACTAACCATCTAATGTCTTAAAGTACCTAATAAGCGTCAAATCAGCGACGCCTTGGTCTTTCTTTTGTTATTTAAAGTTCTGTGTATCGCTTCAATGAATATTGACAGGTTATCTCTTATACCAGTAGAGACTCAATAATTTTACATAAAAAAATTATTATATCAGGAACAATAATTTTAAGCAACAGGCTCGTAGAATAAGGGCCAGCTCTCCTGTCTAGAAAGACGCCGCATTCGCGTTTCTTTTTTTGTTTTTACTTTGCGTCTTTGTTGCTATTTTCTGGGAAGGTTTTTTTTTTTGATATTACTCAAGATTTTTATAGAAGCAGAAGGAATAAGCTATATATGCTATGCTCTATTTACATTGTGTGGTTTATTCGTGAATTTCCAGTTTGGAAACTTTTATTAGAACATTTCTCCACGGGACTGACAGTCAGTCACATTTTAAATTTTTGTGTTAGGAACCATTCAAGTATTACGTTAGCAGAATTGTAGTAATTATTAACCCCCTGTGAGCAAAAGTAAGCAAAGCTCTTACTTCCCTTTTCTATGCTTAAGTAAACATTGGTTTAATTAGTAGCCATGTCGCTAAAAGCGAGGTGTGCCGTTAACAAGGAAAATAAATACTGAGCATAATTTATATGACTGCTGGCGTTATCACCATTCAGATCGCCAAATCCCCAATGTATCAAAATTATATGCAGCCGATTTATTCTTCGCGTTTTCTCAGTTGCTTTTATAATAAACTAGCGGCCCGCTCCGACTTCGCACGGGTATAAACCTCAAAAATAACAGTATTTCTCTACTATTTAATGGATGTTATTATACATATAAACCTTCCTCTTCAATCACTCTATCTATTTAAAAAAACCGCATCAAAATTCGTTGCGTAGTTTTAAAGATTTAAGCATACATAGGGATATAGGGACAGAGAAAGCGACTTTGTTTTATACTATGTAGTGAAGTTGTTCCCAAAGTTGATACACTGACTTCGTTTCGGGTTTGAACTACCGTTTCACATAGTCATTTATAAACATAATTGTAATAATTGATTATGTTGATACAAATTGTATTTAACTGGCATACAATGATGTCAGTTCAAAGGCTAAACAGAACACAATTGTTAATTGACATGTCAATTGCAATCAACGCCGATTCCATAATGCTGATGGCAAACACCTCTAGAAATTCTGGAAATGCTATCACAAACCTAGTCAGCCATGCCGAGTAGTAATTTTAATCAATAATACAAAATTTATCTTAGACCTGTACAATATATACTTAACTATACAATAACTTTTCTCAATAAATTTTTGTACATCAAAAATGAACTTTTGTCTACTTGCTCCGACTTGCTCTAATAAAACATTTGAATCCACTCATGACATATATAGATATATCGATAGGTATATTGATAGGTATATCGATAGATTGTTTGATGTCATTAGTAGACATGTGCGGTTATCGATATCGCATACATTAGTCATGGAGTATTATTTATTTTTTGTTATTAACAATTCTATATCATTATCAATAAATATCTAAATAGATAACGATTTATATTATCATGTCCACTATTTGTTTTGCAATATCTTTTAAGTCTATTACGTGCTATCGTATAAATTTTTAAGTTTATTTAAAGTTAGAAAAAAAAATGTGTTAAGTTGTTCACGGACCCTGGTGTCTTTGGAGCTTAATAAATAAAAAAGTCTATCACGGCGAAAACCTTTTTCGTGTAATAGGTAATTTATAGCAGCGACGCATATTATGCATACTCACACACGTAAAATGTTTTTTTTTAAATGTTAAATAAATCTACGTTTGGCCACCAACTCGCCTAAAGGAAAGCGACGGTGCGGCCGAGGATAGAGCACGCTGATCTAGAAGAAATACATTGTTATTATTTAAAAACTTAAACATAATAAAAAAAGGAACATTTTTTATACTTGACATAGGTGTTTGACCACAGCTCACCTAATGTTAAGTGATCTTGTGGTCTAAGATGTTATACACTAGCCTGGAATGAAACTGGCTCTCAAGTGAGGCTGCTGGAACACAACATTAGATGCTTGGCAAAATATTTTAAAAGTTAAGGTAGAGCGCCAACCGAGTACTAGAAAGTACCATACCACCATGTAATACATACAAATAAAAAATAAATATAAAAATCTAATTTACAAAGTTTTATAGTAAAGATACTGCAACATAAACCTCCATTCAGACTTTCCCACTAGTTTCAAATTTGCGCAAAAGTTTGCAAATTCATAGCTAATTAGCAGATAGAGCTTGCCAACGAGAATTAATTTAGTGACGTTGTACCAAGTTAGCGTTGCATGGCCCCTAGTAGAATAACTTAGAACTTTCCTGAACTACGGAATAAATGATAGTCTGGTTATGTAACCCGATTACTATTATCTATTGTTTTACTATACATTCAAAATCAAAATCAAAATCAAAAAGTCATTTATGCAGTTTAGGCCTTGGTAAGGCACTTATGAACGTTAAGTTACATGTTTGAATCTACCACCGTCTCGTAATTACACTTCAACTGAGAAGACTCCGGCAAGAAACTCAACAAGGCATTTTATTTTGTGGATCTTTCTTTTCATATTAGGTTACAGTTTATACAGTTTACAGTTATAGATATTAATACATTATGCTTACTACAATTGTCACTTAGCCAGGGGGATGCAAGTGCAGAGTGAAGCTACTACAACCATATATTCCTGTCTTCCACGTAATGAGCCACTTTATAGTAGGCTTTGTCAATTAACCTCTGCTTTATAAAATCTTTGAATTTATTATAGGACATTTTAGTTACCTCAAGTGGGATTTTATTATAGAATCTAACGCAATTCCCGTGAAAAGACTTATTAGCTTTAGAAAACCTGAATCTACTAGTAGGTGTCACAATTTTATCTTTATTTCTTGTGTTTAAGTTATGGCGGCTACTATTAATTTCAAATGAATTTAAAATTACATTAACATAAGATTAAGTGTAGCGTTCGTGGTTAGGTGGTCTCAAAATAAATATGCTAGGACATTTCACACAGCGCCATCTAGCCTTAAACTAAGCAAACCTTGTAGTATGGGAACCAGATAATTGATGGAAACATTGTTTTTTGTAAATTGATACTTTTAATACATATAGAACAATCATTGAATACAGTTTTTTTTAATGTGAATGTAGTGAGACGAAGGAGGTGATTGTAATATCGTGTCCATGATGACTGACGTGGTTTTGACACAATTTTGTTTTACTTGTGCGGGATTACTCACGTTTATTTATGTCGGATACTTCGACTTCCGGTATAGTTACATATAGAAAGTTCCGGTCACATCCAGTGGCCTTCCTCGAGGAGTCCAAGCAGAGTAAATTGCGCGCGCGTCCTGGTCTTGCTTAGCAATGTCCATAGTCGGATTATTCGACATAATTAAACGTCCCACATAAGTAAAACAAAAAAGTTATATTCTATTCTATTTTTTTGAATTAGCTTTCAGTTTGTTTGGTTTTGTAAAAGAAACCATCCTCGCTTAAGATCACTTATCACACTTATTTTCATCATGAAAAAGAAAATATTTCCCAATTTTTGCCACTGTTTACGATTATGCCTGTTTTCTACGACATGTAAAATAAACATTATTACACATTTAATATCGCGACACGGTGGCATATTGTCATCGTAAAATTATGCGTGAACGGTATACGTGAAAGAAAAGCGTCCTCGTAATAAAAATGTAAAATGACTAAAGTCATTTGGGCGTGGGATTTGGAGAGTTAGACCACTGTAGAATAGTAAAAACAGAAAACGGGAAACAGGTTCACAGATATGTTAGCGTTAGTCAGGTTGGTAGCGACGATAGTTCAGTGGTTAGCACGGTCGGTTCACACGCCGAAGGGTGTGGGTTCAAACTCCAACGATGAGCTTGAGCTGCCGGTGAAGGAAAACATCGTGTGGAAACCATAGCGTGGTGGTAGGGTACTTTCTAGTACTCGACTGGCTAGCTACCACCCTCAAGTTGATTATCTGCCGTTAAGCATTGAACGGTGTGTTTTGACTTCCATTCCAGGCAAGGTCTGATTACTATTTTCGACCACACCGTCACTTAACATTAGGTGAGCTGTGGTCAAACACCGAAATAGTCAAACAAAAAAAAAACATATTAGCAAGCTGAAGTGGCAATGGGCTGGACACATCTGTCGCAGAACCGATAACCGCTGGGGCAGACGTCTTCTAGAGTGGAGACCACGAATTGACAAACATGGCGTAGAATGTCTCGAGACTCGATATAGTGATATAAGTTGGATAGTTGGCGGTGAATGGAAACAAAAATCGAAAAAGATGCTGAGTGGCGTCTCCTGGGAGAGGCATATGTCCAGCAGTGGACTTCGATAGGCTGATGATGATGATAAGAAGGGTGAAAATTAAAGTACTTACCGTGTCGTGAGCACAGAAAGAGACGAATCTTCTTCAGATTTTATGGTCTTACCGGGTTAGGGGCAAAATAGCTCATTCTCAAAACGGCATACCTACATATATGAGTCTTAAAATGACTAATTCTACAATCAACAAGTTCTATAACAAGGCAATTCAAGCAGGGTAGTAGTACAAAGCAAGTTCTCATAATGGCGAATTCTATAAACGATGATCTCATAACGACCGGGTGGGTGGCCGGGTCCATCGCGTTGCAGGGATGGGAACCCGTACAGTGCGTAGGACTTGCCCTTTTACATACGTATCAATATTCACCTGCCCAACTAAATTTGATATGATCCTACCAACAAAGTAAGTAAAATATCTATAGGTAGAACTTCGCGATAAAAAGGCGACACAAGTGGGAAGAGGCGCTGCGGTGGGGGAAGAGGACGCTACGTGAGTGCCGGCCGAGCAGTCGGGGTTAGCACGTAAAAGTCATTGTTTTTTGTTGTGTAGTTAAGTAGGTGTTCATATTAAAATTTAATAGGTTTGCGTCTTTTTAGTAAAAAGATATTAAAGAGTCACAGAAGTTTACGTGTGTCAAGAGTTGATGTTAGCGAAGCTACGAACAAAATACATATATGTAGGTATCGATCGGGGATTTGTTCGCAGATGCGATGTCGACATCCCTACACGTGACTCGCGCTAAACCTGCGTGAATTAACGATAGTAGGGAAGATGTTCTACTTACTAAAGGCCGGACGCTCCAAGTACTTTTACTCAAGTATTTGATACTCTTTGCTGCAATTAATACATCAATGCATAGAGGTCGCCAGTTGTTGTACTATTGATAAGTTATTGCTGTTTGCTCTATATTACTTCTGGTGTGAACAATAAAGAGTGATTTTATCTTAATACAACTTTTTTAATGTAAAAGTAATATGACGAACGAGACGCTTTTCTAAAGGTAAAAGATAACGCCTGTCCATGACCATTGCAGCGACAAAACTTTGATTAGCAAAAGTTCAGGGCTTCGCTTTGGCCCTTTAAGCCTTTCGATGGTTAGTCTCAACAGCCCTGTAATTTCTCTAGCTACAGTACCCTTCAAACATGTTGCCATAGTCAAGACTCGTGCGAAGCCGGAGTGGATCGCTAGTATAATATAAAAATTATAAATTACAGTTAGTATTACTTCGGTCATGTAATCATCAGATTATTAGGTAGGTAATCGGTAATCATCAGATGATTAGGTAGGTAATCGGTAGTTATCAGATTATTAGGTAGGTAATCAGTAATCATCAGATGATTAGGTAGGCGATTATAGGTTAGGAAAGCACGTGATACGAGTACGCAATAAATGCTTGTGTACGTATAGTTTATGTAAACCAGCAAAAGTTGTAGTATACTAAGAAGTATTCACCCATTTTCTTTGTATCATTCTGTGCTTATACCTATCTGATATATTGTCTGCATAAAATTTTACATTCCACAATTTTACATTCACACATATTGAAAAAGCGTAAAAGCGTAGACACAAAAAGTTGTAGAGAATATCGGAATCAGCCGAAGTTTTATTGAAAACAAAATATTTTTTTAATGTTTATCGGTGAAAACTCAAGCAGACAGTGGGAATTCAATAAAACGTTTGTGAAATAAAACGAATACTTCAAATTGTTAACTGTTTCGGTTAGCCACGAACTGAGCCAATAAAGAGGGAAAAAGCTTTTCTATGTTGATTGTGTATCACCAAAGCTTAGGCTAATTTCGCACTCATGTTTATTCCGTCGGATCGCTGAATAATGTACGTAACACCGACAATTTCAGGTCGTGGCTCATTTGCGAACGCGGTTTCTATGTTTGGACGTGTTTTTGTTTCGGGGGATTTTCTATACGGAAGTTTTAAATGATTTAAAATGTTGAAAATTTTTGTCAGTCTTTTTTTCAGTTTTTTTTATTTTTATGGCTGTCATGCTATGTGTTTGACCACAGCTCACCTGATGTTAAGTGACAGTGTGGTCGAAGATGGTAAAGCACACCTAGCCTGGAATGGGACTGACTCTCAAGTGAGGCTGCCGGAACATACCGTTAGATGCTTGGCGGCAGATTTTCGACTTGAGAGTGGTAGCTAGCCAGCCGAGTACTAGAAAGTACCCTACCAACACGCTATGGTTTCCTCACGTTTTTCCTTCACCGGCAGCTCAAGCTCATTGTTGGGGCTTGAACCCACACCCTTCGGCATGCGAACCTACCGCGCTAACCACTGAGCTACCATCGCTACTAAACAATATTTATTGTGTGCAAGTCTTCAATCCTACTTTAAATACTAATATTATAAATGTGAAAGTTTGTATATTTGAATGTTTGTTACTCAATCACGTAACAACGATTGAACGGATGAACTTTGGCACAGATGTAGTTTATTACCTGGACATATATATATATGATACTTTTTAAATTAGAAAAATGTTAGGTTTTTGTGGGATTATCAAAAAAGTTATTATAATTCTGTTAGGGTTTCTTTGGTCAAACGCATGCCATCGTTAACACATTTAAAACAATTTTAAGACAGCTGTTACACGATTTTATAACCCAAAAACATTTCCTCAAACTTTGAAATACGATTATAATTTGTTTAAAACGCTTTAGGTAGCCAAATTGGTTCGCAATACATTTTTTTATTTAATAATATATTAGCGTCAAAAAAATCTTGATGATATTTATGACAAGACTATTCTTTTCAAAACATGATTTCGATTTTTACATTTTTCGAAAAAAATCGATATGGAATATAATTCTTAAACTAATCTTTAAAATTATACTGATTCTGTATCTATCTAATACCTTTAAACGAGTTAATTCTTGTATATATTTATATATATAATCTGAATTTCGGAAACGGCTCCAACGATTTTCATGTAATTTAGTATGCAGGGGGTTTCGGGGGCGATAAATCGATCTAGCTAGGTTTCATTTTTAGAAAACGTCGTTTTGTTCGTGTTTTCAGCCGAGCAAAGCTCGGTCATCCAGGTAGTAATTTTTATATTAGGCCATCACACTAATATTATAAAGGCGAAAGTTTGTGAGTGTGTTTGTATATTTGTTACTTCTTCACGCTCAAATGTTTAGACCAATTTTGATGAAATTTGGTATGAAGGTATCTGACACAATATATAATATACAGGCTAGTTTTTATCCCGAAATAATATAGTGGGTAGGTACCACCGCAGGGCGCAGCTAGTGTAAAAATAATTAGTAAATGTTTAGGACAATACTTTATTTAAAAGTATTATTGTCCTCTCTTTTCATATTAAATGTATTAGCAATAGTTTCAAAGCAATTCATTATTTTCCAATAAACAAATCGTCCGAACCACAACGTATAGAGTATTTTCTAGTATACGGTTGGCTAGCTACTGAACTTGAAGCAACTTGAAAGTGTTCAAGTTGAAAATCTGCTGTCAAACACCTATTGGTGTGTTGTGTGTTCCGGTAGCCTCACTTGGGGGCCAGTCCCATTCCAAGTTTCGTGTGCTTTCCCATCGTCAACGACACCATCACTTTATCAGGTGAACTGTAGTCAGATATGTAAACAATCAAAAGTAAAAAAGTAGCGTCTAAGCTGACATATTTGCATAATTTTAGGGTTCCGTACCTCAAAAGGAAAAAAAACTGAACCCTTATAGGATCACTTTGTTGTCCATCTGTCAAGACCTTCTATCTCGTTCACGCCTGAAGGTATCAAGTTGAATTAAAATCTTATCTAAGTATAGTTTCTTGCAGTTGTGAAAAAATCAAACTTCTCAGTTATCATAAAAAAAGTTACAGCCGTTTATGTTGCAAAAAAACGCATATTTAAAACGTTTGTACGGAACCGGTGGGCGAGTCTGACTCGCACTTGCCCGTGTTTATTGTTAACTTTTTAAAAATAAGAAATAGGCTTACGTTTGACCGCCATCTCACCTGATGTTAAGTGATGATGCGGTCTAAGATGGAGCACGCTTGCCTAGGAGATACCGATTCACTCTCGATTACGTCACACCCAGATTACATCCATCGGGGAACACCCACTCAGTAGAACTGCGATATTATGAAGCTAAATAAGGTTTAGTAATCAACATTGGTACTAAAACATGCTCACATTAGCTATTGGTAGCGCCTTAATATGTGATTTTAATTCGTGGCGTGGCGTGGCGTCGCGTGGGTCCGTACGTGGCCCATTGTCATGACTGTTTTAATTGGGGTCGGACAATTTAACACGAACTCTCGTTTGTTGGTTTCGGTCGATCAACTTGAGCCCACAACGGAAAAAAAAAACTTTTTTATATTTACGATTGTTAAATTTACGAAGTAAACTGATTAAAATGAGTTCTCCTACTCAAAAATGCTTAATAGATTAATCTGTTCTATATAGTAGTTTCTCAAATGTTCATACTAATAAAAAGATTGAGAACAAACAATAAAGTTTAAAATGATGCTTATATTTTACGGTCTTTTTTTATATGAAAAAGTGGCAAACAAAGAACGGCCACTTAATGATGTAATTTTTTAGGGTTCCGTACCCAAAGGGAAAAATGGGACCCTATTAATAAGACTCCGCTATCCGTCCGTCTGTCACCAGACTGTATCTCATGAACCGTGAGAGTTAGTCAGTTGAAATTTTCACAAATGATGTATTTTTGTTGCTACTATAACAACAAACACTAAAAAACAGAATATAATAAATATTTAAGGGGGCTCCCAAACAAACGTGATTTTTTTGCTCGTTTTTATTCCATACTGATAATGGCAACATGTAGACGCTTGAAATATTCACAGAATGTTTAATTATATAGGTATTCACTTAAAAAATAAATAGGTAAAATAAAAAAAAAAAAAAAAAAATATATTACATGGATCAATAAGTCCCGAGACTAACCCAGAGATGGCGCTCGTAGTAAACCAGTAACCACGTCTTTCTAGAGTACTAACCTTTGCTTGAAACGTGTCAAAATTTTAAGTCGATCGGACCAGAAACAGCTGAGTTTTCGAGGTTGGAGTAAAGTCGTTTTGTAGTTTGTTTAAAAAATGGAAAAAACCGAGTTTCGTGTTCTGATAAAACATTGTTTTTTAATGGGTAAAAACACCGTGCAAGCGAAACAATGGATTGAAAAATGTTACCCGGACTCTTGTCCATCAAAAGCAACGATTTGTCGGTGGTTTGCCGAGTTTAAACGTGGTCGTACTGACACAAATGACGCGGAACGCTCGGGTAGACCTGTGGAAGCCGTTACACCGGAAAATGTGAGTGAAGTGACAAAAATTATAATGAAAGATCGTAAAGTGAAGCTCCGTGAGATTGCTGAGATGACACAGATATCATATGGAAGTGTATTTACTATCCTTCATGAAAAATTGAGCATGAAAAAGGTTTTTTTTCAAGTGGGTGCCGCGATTGCTTTCGATGGAACAAAAACAGCAACGAGTCGATGATTCAGAAAGCTGTTTATCGCTATTTACTCGCAACAAAAAAGATTTCTTGCGTCGTTACGTGACCATGGACGAAACATGGATACATTACTACAATCCAGAGTCGAAGCGGCAGTCATCTGAGTGGCGCACAGCTGGCGAAAGCCGTCCGAAGCGTCCGAAAACGCAGCAGTCAGCTGGCAAAGTCATGGCGTCAGTTTTTTGGGATACGCATGGCGTGATTTTCATTGACTACCTCGAAAAAGGTAAATCGATCAACAGTGATTATTATATTGACTTGCTGGTGCGTTTGAAGGAGGAAATCGCAAAAAAACGACCGCACATGCAGAGAAAAAAAATCCTTTTTCACCAAGACAATGCACCCTGCCACAAGTCGATGAAAACAATGGCAAAATTGAACGAATTGGGCTTTGATCTGCTTCCCCACCCCCCCTACTCGCCAGATTTAGCCCCCAGTGACTACTGGCTCTTTGCTGATCTTAAAAAAATGCTCCAGGGAAAAAGATTTGGCTCAAATGAGGAGGTCATCGCTGAAACTGAAGCTTATTTTGAAGCGAAAGATATTTTTTTTTATAAACATGGTATTGAAAAATTGGAAAAGCGTTGGAACGATTGTATCACCCTAAAAGGTGATTATGTTGATGAATAAAAAAAAAAATTGCAAAAAAAATGTTGTTTTCATTGTTAGTCTCGGGACTTATTGATCCATGTTATATACAAATATTTGAAATATTAATTCATCTCCCATACAACAGACATGATTTTTTGCCGTTTTTTAGATAATGGCACGGAACCCTTTGTGCGCGAGTTCGAATCTCACTTGGCAGGTTTTTCATAAAATACTTGAAAATATCGAAACACTGGTCAGTGTTTCGATATATAACGCCATAAACAAACAAGAAAGAAAAGGAACATTTGTGTCAAAATCACGTCTGAAAAATTTTCCTCAGTAACCATTGAATGGATATGAAATTATGTAAGTAAACAAAGTCCTTTCAATGTTATAATTAGAGAAAGGACTAAAGGTATTTTAGTCTTTAGGTAGATATTATTTGAATAGAAAGATATAATCTCTTTCGGAATGGAATTCGAGTTTACTGATTTAATAATTGGAATGAATTTAAAAGGTTATGATAATTTACTGACCAAACTAAGTACTTTCCTTACAATTTCGTTACAGACCTGAATAGCGTGCTAATTACGATTAAGATTTATGAGTTTTTTTTTGTAGTTCCTGCAGGCTAGTTGGGAGACCGTCTGACTTTCAATCTGGAGGTCCTGGGTTCGAATCCAACCCACGCACCTCTGCCTTTTCTAGATTATGTGCGATAACTTCAAACGGTGAAGGAAAACATCGTGAGGAAACCGACATGTCTGAGAGTTCGTGTTTATGTTCAAGAACCTGATCTCGAAGATATGTGAAGTCTGCCAACCCGCACTTGGCCAGCGTGGTGGACTGTGTGTATTTAAATATAAGTATGTATTATGTAAAAATATATTTTATTCGAATATATTTTTACATTTAAATACATACATATTCAAATAATTACGGGTATGGAGAGAAGTCTAGATTATAAATTCATGTTACAATTTTTACGTTATAAACATTACTTTTAGCGGAAGTAAATACCTATCGGTTAATTAAAACTTACACATTATTTTTAGGAATTTCTCATTAATTCACTTAACGACCACTCCAAACTAATTACTAAAGCCATTATTGCGCAAATTGACTCAAATTAGAGGTCCGCCGCTGAGAAAAAGTTCCACATTTGTGGAAAGGAAATTGAAATTGGAAACATGGCTATAAACAAATTTATTTAAGCGATATTTAAATATATCTGAGTAGAAAAATAGTAGGTAATTATAATATAATTTTTACTAATAAATGAAATTGAGAAGGGTTTCTTTATTCCAAACACGTTACATTGTTTTTTAACGGAGTTCCTGCCTTGTATTTAAAAAAAAATTAAGAATTTCGTAACCTGACACTATACGAAATTAATTTAGTAAAAAAATATTTTATCTTATTAAACATCATTAATGACAAAATCATCTCAGAACTATCACGACGATTAGTTGACCATTTGCCCAAACTTTTATGAAGTCGTTAGTATACTTACTAAGGCAATTAGACTCGCTTCAAATAACTTACATGTTTCGAGTTTGTGCCGTGGTGGTGCCGGCGTAAGAATTGTACCCCACCCTCTCTACCCGTGGTTGCTGTAAGAGTCGGCTAAGGGATGTAATCCGGAAGATGGGCAGCAGCGTCTTCCTTGAACAATCACACCTAATTGCGCCCGCCAACCCGCCTGCCAAGCGTGGCGAGTATTGGCAAAACCCCCCAATGGGGGAGGCCTATGTCCAGCAGTGGACGTCTTACAGCTGATGATGTGTGTGTGTGTGTTTCGAGTTTTAGTAAAATATTTCTCAATTTCATTACCTAGTTTTACCACTGAACGCTGAAAATTACAATTTTGGAGATACTAGATACACGTACAAAAGCTTTTGATCCCTGAATAAAATATTATCCAACTATCAGAGTCTGGTGCGGTTTATCAATGAAATATGCCAGCATTACATTCACCGCTGGATCAAGTGGCAACAAACCGACCAACTTTACTTTAAAATTGTTCAAACAAAAGAATTAAAAATGTTGTATACGTAGCTGTCAGTTTTATTGAGGAAACACGCTAGTGGCGCTCTCGCTTACCTGTGCAGGTAATTTGGTCGTACGATAACACCACAGCATCCGAAAGTCTATTTTGAAAAGCTTGTTCATTTTATGGGATAACCGATAAGGGAGGTTTTTATTTAGGTGATTGAATGATAACATTTAAATGAGACGTTTTAGCACCTTTTTTGTGTGTTTATATCGTACATTTGATAGCACAGTTGGTGTCGTCAGATATTATCAGCTTAACCATTTTGAATAGAAATTTCGTTCAGTGCATTTGGTCAGTTCGCATAATGTCACATGCGAAGCTATCAAAATTTTCAAGAGATATTTTGCAAAAGTCACTTTATGCGTCAAAACCGTATGTGTATATGTAAACCGAACAATTTCCCAAAAACAGCAAATGCTCTTCAGACCAGTCCTTTGTGTGGGCTGCGGAGATCGCAACAAAGGAAGGCTTAGCCGAAATCAAAACTAACATTAAAAACCATTATGCTACCGAAGTCGCCATTGTAAATGGACTGAAAACGTTGAGTCACTGCACAAAACTCGCGACTCACTGAAAATATTTATAAAAGTGCGTGGCGTAGTGGAAGCGAAGCACGACGCAGCGATAAGATCACCAAAAATATCGGCGGTGTTACGTGGGATGGAATAAGCTAATTGTACTTAAATAGAGAAAAAAGCGATTGCTATCACAGGAAAGAGGAGAAAGAGACGAGAATGAGAAAAGTAAATATATTACATAGTTTTATATAAATTGTGCAAGAGTTAGTAATAAAGATTATGTGCATGCCTCGAGCATTCATGCCTACCAACGAAGGCTCCTTCTTGCGGCGGCGTCGTGAGTCGGGTCAGTCTCTTCCCTCAGATATGGTTGAGGAGGGCGATGGCTGGACCATGCGTCATACTCGTGATCGGGTGCTGTTTGCGGGTCGCTGTTCTGCTCGCGGTATACACACAAAGTTGTAATAAATTGCCCTATCTCTCCCTGTATTGCGTATAGATTAAGTTTGTTTAAAGTCCAGTGACCGCCGTCACGTTTGATGCTAAACTATGATGCAGTCTACTATGTAGTACGTTTCCCTAGAAGAAACCGATTCACTCACGACTTGAAGACAACCAGATAGTATCTGACGGAGAACACCCACTCGGGCAACAAATTCCTTTGTTTAGCGGTTCGTACGATGTAGAGGGAATCGAACCATTTAGTCCGAGGCAGTATATTGCTAGGCGAGGCTTATGATCCACTTTGTTATGAAGCAATAAAAAATAATCAGTCGTCTAGCTTATTATCTGACTCATAACCCAAGTTAGTGACCCAAAAATAACTTTTCTAATAAAATTACTGCCCTTTTGCCACTGATTTCGTTTAATTAAGCAACTAATATTTCGTCGGCCGAATTACCTATCCCTAGACGTTTATGGTTAGGGTTGGTTTAATAACTCTGTTCATATTCTGTGCGAAATATTTGTTAAGCCAGACCTAAAACAACCTCGCTTGTGTCTAACGGGAGATATTTAGATATAATGAAGTAATTATAGTTATGTTTGTTTTCATTTTACAATTGTTACATTTTGATGTGTGTAAGTTTACTTACTTGGCAGTAGATCGGCATAGCAGAAGGTTGTCTAGGTAGGTGCAACCCCACTATCAGACTTACTGCCGTGAAACAGCGAATCTGTGAACATTATTGTGCTCTGGTTTGAAGGGTACTGCAGCTAGCATTATTGATCCTATTACAGGGCTAACAAGACTCGGTATTGAATGTTATTAAGTAAATATCACATAATCAGCCGTAGGACGTCCCCTGCTGGACATAGGCCTCCCTATTGGGGGGTTTTGTCTCGCCACGCTTGGCAGGCGGGTTGGCGTGTGCAGTTCGGTGTGATTATTCAAGGAAGACGCTGCTGCCCATCTTCCGGATTACGTCCCTTAGCCGACTCTTACGGCAACCACGGGTAGAGAGGGTGGGGTACAATTCTTACGCCGGCACCACCACGGAAATTATTATTATTGAGTATTATTATTTATTATTAAGTTTTAAATATTATTACAGACAGATTGGAACAATTAGGACTATTTATATCTCCTTCTAAAACGCAACTTTGCCAATTTAAGAGAGGAAGAGGCTGTGGACAGTTTAAAGTTACCGTTAATGGATATGATATAGAAACAACCAACTGTATTAAGTATTTGGGCTTGTGGATAGATAGATCTCTGACATGGAAGGTTCATATTAATGAGACTATTAAAAAAGTCATAAAGACAGTAAACTTACTGAAAATTTTAGCAGGGCCTACATGGGGGCTACATCCTAAACACCTAAGACGCTTATATATTGCTTTAGTACGCAGTAAAATTGATTACGGAAGCTTTCTGTACGACTCCGCAGCTAAAAGTAATCTATACAAATTGCAGAAAGTGCAAAATATAGCTATGCGTGTGATCGGCGGATTTATTACAACAACACCTGTACATGTTATGGAATGTGAACTAGGCATTCACCCATTACATTTGCGGAGGGAGTATCTTGCCACTAAATACTGCTTGAAAGCACATAGTTCCTCAAATATTACAGTTAATATACTTCATTCCCTTTCAGATTATATTAAAACAGAGTATTGGTCCGAAAAAGAAGCCTCTTCTAGTAAAAATACTACTTCTAGAAGTAGTATTTTCTGAAACTAAACTAGAAAAATTAAAAGTGCAGAACCCACTTAACTTTTTCCGCTTTAATACGTGGGCATCAAATATAAATATTGACTTCATTATTACTGACGTAGAAGGCATTAAAGACGCTAAAAATAGATACGATACGAGAATACATTATATATGATTAACAATAGATATACAGGATGGTACAAACTTTTTACCGATGGGTCGAAAACAGACGACGGCCTTGGTGCTGCATACTTCGATCCTAGACAAAACTACAGTGCGGGCTATAAAATTGTGTCAAAGTATAATTCCGTAATGACAATAGAACTTCTCGCGATCTCAGAAGCATTATCATATATATGTAACTTGGATGGCAAAAAAGTGGTAATATTTTCTGACAGTAGAAGTGCATTACAACATATAGCTCGATGCACCTCTAGTACTAGAGGTGCCTCGATAGCGTATGATATTCTGCGGAAAATATTGGCTCTTAAAATGAAGGATGTTGATGTAGTGTTGCAATGGATTCCATCCCATGTTGGTGTCCAGGGTAATGATAGGGCGGATGAGAACGCAAGAGAGGCGATATATACTGGATCAGAAATATTCATGATGCCGGAAATATCAGAAATATTATGCAATTTCCGATACAAAATTTTTGAAAAATAGAAATTATACATTGATACGATTTCACAGGTGAAAGGAATTTGGTATAATACTTTACAACATACTCCAGTAAAAATACCATGGTCCACTAACTGCAATATGCAAAGACAGTGGATCGTTATGGCTCACAGACTCCGTTCCGGGCATATGCCTTTAAACAAATTTATGTTTTTGATGAAGCTCGTGGTATCTGACACCTGTGATATATGTGGACGCTTAGAAGATGTTTACCACATCCTAGTGGAGTGTCCGCGAACGCAATGTGTCAGATCTATCATGTTCACTCAGTATGGTTACAATTTCCTCGAAGTCGGCGTGATCCAAAGGGTGCTGTCCGCTCCGCTGAGTGAAGCGGCACGTACACTGTTTAAACTGCTGTGTGATATCGTTCAATAGAATATAAGGAATGTACACAATGGAGCTGGCATAGTCGATAAGCGACACAAGCTCCAAAAAAAATTATGATAAAAAAAAAAAAAAAAAAAGTAATGAGCGCTAATGCTTTGCCCTGGAGCTGGATGTGTTACTCAAAGTTTCATTGGTTCTGGGATGCATTGATCAGTTAACAAGTTCATTGTCGCTCAACGAGCTTTGGAAAAAGCTATTTTTAGTGTTTCTGTAAAGGATCGTTTCCGAAACAAAGTAATTAATTGTAGCTATGATACCTATGGTTAGTGTGGTAGGTTTCCACGCTGAAGGGCTGTAAAAAGGGCTGGACTTCCGTTGAACTGCTGCTGGTGAAGGAAAACATGTTGAGGAAACTATAGCATAGGTAGGGCACTTCCTGGTACTCGGCTGGCTGGCCATCAAGTTAAAAAAATCTGTCGCCATAACCCTAACGGTGTGTTCCGACAGCCGCACTTGAGAGCCAGTCCTATTTCAGGCTAGGTGTGTTTAGCATCTTTGATCACACCAGCACTTAACATCAGGTGAAATGAGGTCAAACACCTAGCCTGTCATCAACAAAATAAAACCCAACAATGAGCTTAAACAGCCGGTGAAGGAAATATCGTGAGGAAACCATAACATAGGTACTTTCTGGTACTCGACTGGCTAGCTACCACTCTTGAGTTGAAAATCAGACACCAAGCATGTAACGGTGTGTTCTAGCAGGATTTAGAGCTATTTCCATTCCAGGCCTGGAGTATACGACATCTTTCGACCACAGCGTCACATCAGATGAACTCTGGTAAAAAACCAGCATGAAAACCTTAAAAAAAAGCGCCATAGTAACAAAGTAATTGGTATAGCGTATAAGTAAGCTAAAGTGGTAGTAGGCTGGTCATATCTATCGTAGAACCGATAATCGAAGAGGTAGATATGGTAGGGTATGATGTCCAGAACATCGCTGGCGCTCATTGCCGTGACTTAAGTCTTCCTAGTTAACTATGTTTAAGGGAGTCATAAGAAGTTGCTATCCTTTCCAGTGGAGAACCAGCTCAAACACGCTCACCATTAAGCTCGAAAACGTTATGAGAAACATTATCTCCCAAGCTATTGTCCCTGTGCATCGGCTTTGTGCCGCGTCACTCGCATGCGATGGGGTTGAGGATTCGTATGGTATTGGAACGGGATCTGCCGAACAAAAGGTTTAAAGAGATTGCTTACCTGATGACTTTGAAGTTGTCAAGGGATAAGTGTGTTATAGCTTCGTTCTAGGAAACCTTGACTAGCTGTTAGCTTGTTTGGTAGTGCTTTGCTTCTTGAGAAGGAGGGTGTGGGTTCAATTCCCACACAGGTCAAATATTTTTTATATAGAATATAATATTATGATAAAGAATGTTTACATTGATGTTTGTTCTGTCTGGGTTTTTTAATAAGATAAAATAAAAATATTCTAGGAGAACTCACGCAGCGCCATTTTGCCCCAAACTAAGCAAAGCTTGTACTTTAGGAATCAACAGATAGAATATTTATTAACTTTTTTTTTTGTATATACATACTTATTGTACGTTCAAACACCAAGATACAGAACAAACATGTATTAATAAATTTATCAATAAAATACATTACATTAATATATTTGGGTACGTAGTACTTATTTTATTTTATAAGGGAAACAAATAGTGTTAATTCCTAAATAAGTGGGCAGCATTTACATATTTCTGTATAAAAGAGATCATATTACAATTCCATGATATATCTAGTAATTAAGACAACATTTTAATCCGCACCAAATTAGTGTTTATAAGTAACAGTTTTAAGTGTATGTAAACGAGTATTAAATAAATCGAAATCGGGGATTATTAATTTTAAGACTTATTTTCTTGATCAACGTACGAGTTTGTCCCTTTCGCCGGCGAGACGGCGGTCTGTGGGCCTCTGAGGCAAGAAAGTTTGACGGACCTTGGGCGGCGCCTAAAAGACAGGGCGTGCGATCCACGTTTGAGCCTTAATTTGACCCAGCACATCTCGTTAGCCATCCATCGAGGAAACGCCGCCAGCCTTGCGTGAACGTTTGGGCGATTGAGTGCAGAACGCGAGTGACTATGTGGTATGTTCTTCTAACTAATTTCACTGTGTGTGATTTGACAGTAATTATGTATTTCTTTTTGACAATTGAATTGTATAATTGACATCTAAATAAAGATTATCAAAATGTTATTTTTGTTAAGCTATTTTAATTAGATAATAAATAAATGACAGTCCTGTCGCCTCATTGGTAGTATGTCTGCTTCAAGACCTATATGGCGTGGATTCGATTCCCACCCAGGGCAAACAATATGCGGTAAAAAAAAAATTGAAATTAATTATTAATTATTTAAATATATGAACAAATTATTTAAGTATACCAGTTATCTGACTTCCATAGTACAAGCATTGCTTAGTTTGGGGTTACAAATACAAATACAAATAATTTATTAATAACACCCTAGTTACAAGTCAATCATTATTTAGTCATTCAAAGTTTACATTATTATTCTTAACAACTAAATATGCAATTAATTAATTCACCTATACAATCTAAATTAATTTAATAATCTTTTAATTTTAAAATTTCTTTTATATCATAAAACTGTAAGACTGTAAACTGTTAGATGACGCTGTGTGTAATGTCTTACGATATTTATTTATTATAAAATATTTGCTTGCATAACATAAAGTATACTAATGAATTTAAATGTATATATTAAAATTATTCATTGATAAAAAAAGTATGAGCATAAGTATTATGCTCATACTATGTTTCCCGTACCAAGTTTACAG
This sequence comes from Biston stratarius, assembly GCA_950106695.1. NCBI lineage: Eukaryota > Metazoa > Arthropoda > Insecta > Lepidoptera > Geometridae > Biston > Biston stratarius. The sequence goes on along the minus strand of OX467115.1, from coordinate 23,104,037 downwards.
TTATCCGAGAATTGCTTTCTATAGAGTGTAAATACGGACTATAACGGGAATGAATTACTGGCTGCTATGGGGGAAAATGCAATCAACATCAAAAATGATTGGCACGTCCCTTTTTAACGATTCGCGTTCAGACGGGTGTATTATAACACCGACGCCATTAATTTTCAAACCGCTATAAAACTTTTTTCCTTTATAAATTAATCAGTAATAGATTCGAGAGCTGAGAGTTAACATTTTGTTTAGAACATAGATGTTTGCTCTGCGTTTGGGTCATTATTTCAGCCGTAGGACGTCCACTGCTGGACATAGGCTTCCCCTATTGACTTCCATAAAGACCTGTTGGAATCGACTCGCATCCAGCACGTTCCTGCGGTCCTTACGAGGTCGTCTGTCCACCTTATGGGTGGACGTCCTACGCTGCGCTTGCCGGTCCGTGGTCTCCAGAACTTTGCAGCCCCATCGGCCATCAGATCTGCGTGCTATGTGCCCTGCCCATTGCCACTTCAACTTGCTAATCCATTAAAAGTTATGGTGAAATAATTATTTATTTATTTATTCATTAACATGTGCTTTCAAAACATTATACTTCACATTTGGGCAGTCGTGTATAAACTAAAAAGAGAACACATCCACGCGCTTTGATAAAGGTTCAAGCACATATAACTCTCACAGAGCTACCCAAAAACGCATTTATTTTATTTGCCTACGTTTGCGATTCAAATAGTCTCTCGTAAAGCAAATTGTGTATTTTTTGCACCGCCACTCGCTCGTTAGTTGTTTATTCATTTTGTACCGAAAACAAATACTGAATTCTTTTAGTGAAAATTCAATTTTATTTTTGAATAGTATACATTATGGACTAATTTTTTATCGTTGTCGTTATCGTTTTAGGTGTTTGACCACAGCTCAACCTTGTTAAATGACGGCGTGGTCGAAGATGGTAAAGCAAACCCAGCTTGAAATGGAACTGGCTCTTAAGTGAGGCTGCCGGAACACACCGTTAGATGCTTAGTAGATTTTCAAATTGAGAATGGTAGCTAGCCAGCAGAGTACTAAGAAAATAAAACCACCACGCTATGTTTCCCTCACGATGTTTTTCTTTTACCAGCATTCGAATTATCATTTTTAGGATTTGAATCCACGTCTTTCGTCGTGTAAACCGGCCGTTATCATAGCTACAAACCAGTTCTCGATAAATCAATTCAAAAAAGTACTGATATCAAAAACAAAAGATATAAGATAAAAATTTAATGATTAATTATGACATTTTTTTGTCAATAAAAATCAATTAATCAATCAAGAAAAGATAAAACTAAATTTGATAATATCAAATATTATTTATACGTATAAGATACAGTACCTGGAAAACCGAGTATTGTTTGGTTTTTTTTCGTTTTCTAAATATGAAACCTAGTTAGATCGATTTATAGCCCCCGAAACCCCCTGCATACTAAACTTCATGAAAATCATTGGAGCCGTTTCCGAGACTTGGCTTATATATGTACATATATACATCATCATCACATCATCAGTCATATGATGTCCAATCTGCTTTGACAATACTCGCCACGCTTGGTAGGCGGGTTGGCGAGCGTAGTTAGGTGTGATTGTTCAAGGAAGACGCTGCTGCCTATCTTCCGGATTACATCCCTTAGCCGACTCTTACGGCAACCACGGGTAGAGAGGTTGGGGTACTATTCTTACGCCGGCACCACCACTGCGTAATTGTAAACCACCATGGATATATTCGCCTGCTGTCGCCTTCATTGGCGATAGTAATAATAATAAATATGTGATTTTTAATTGTATTATATTTTTATGTAGTTCACTCTCTGTACGTTTTAGATTAATCTGTAAGCTCAGGGGGTAAAAGTTGAAAAAAATTATATGGGAATCGAATAGTCAGAAATAATAGGTTCAAAAACCAGTCATCAATCTTTTATATGTACACCCAGAGGCTCTAGACAAAGTAACATTCGATATATTCAACATTCAATAACGCTAATGGAAGAGCCCAAAATAGTACGGCATTGACATAATCTACTCACGTGACATATTGGTTTTATATCAATTCCGTACTTTTTTACTTTTCTATTAGTGTTATCGGTAATCTAAAATTAATTTGTTTAGGCCTTCTGATTCTTTAGAACTCTTATTTCACGACCTTGATCATAGGCATTATTTAAACCGCAAAAAATTAGGACACAATGTTTTTTTATTAAAAATATACGCTTCATAGGCAACGGGGTCCGTGACCTTTGTCAACTTTGAATTACAATTTTTTTTACAATAAAGTGAGAGGAAATTTCTTTAAATTCATCTTAATCTAGGGTTAAAGTACTATCTTGTGTGTCTACCGCGAGCAGATCAGCGACCCGCAAGCAGCACCCGATCACGAGTATGACGCATGTGCCAGCCATCGCTCTCCTCAACCATATCTGAGGGAAGAGAGCGACCCGACACACGACGCCGCCGCAAGAAGCCTTCGTTGGTAGGCATGAATGCTCGAGGCATACACACAATCTTATTTCTATTTACATCTGGTTTACATTTTCATTTTAATCGCCTTCTCTTGGCCCATGGCCTCCATCACCACCATGATCCGATCTTTGATAGCCAGCTGCAGGTTGCACTCTTTGATGGTCTTCTATGCAGCCAACGCTCGACGCACGAAACTGTCACAGTATCGATTCGATGCTATCAAACACAATGGCTTAAACCAGAGGTTCCCAAACTTTTTTCTCATAGACCACTTTTGCTGGTTCCGGTGGACCCCCTGTAGGAAATTAGACGTTAGTTTTGTTAGGAATAACCTCAAATCTCCCCGTTCTATGATATTCAATATGCTAATTTTTTTTGTTAATAGGTTTGTAACACTTTGTACATTTGTACGTTGTGCTGAATATAGAATATGCAAGTTTTTACAAGTAACAAAGCTTCTTAAAATATTATCTGCCTACATTGATAGGTGAAGTCAAGGCAACATTTTAGTTCTTCACTGTCAAAATATAAAAAAATCGTGGACTTAAGAATTGTGAACCCCCATTTTTTTTGTCACGCCAACGTAGACCCCCATCGAGTCTCCCGTGGACCTCTGGGCCACCTGGACTACTTTGGGAATCAATGGCTTAAACCATTGGACTAATTACTAATCCATTTAACCAGAAACAGATTGCGTTAGCTGCATACGACGGTGAATCGACATTTGGTATAAAATTACTCGATATGATATTCGTATTTCAATTGCAATGACACGCGCGTTGACGTCACGTCCCGCGAAGCACGTCGCTACTCATATTAAATTGATAAAGGCTACGCTTGGAACTCGATTAAAGCTTAGGGTTGGCAATTTAATTTAATCGAGAAGCTTCTCCGACTTCCGTATCAACGTGCGGGGTTCAAAGGAAGGAAGACTTATAACTCTATGTTGCTTAAAACTTATATAACGAATTTTGGTGGCATGCGGTAAAATTATGTCGCCGCTTTGTATTGTTGGGTTCGAATCCAACCGAGGACAAACATTTTGACAAATGTTCAGTTCTATTCAAGGCTAGGTGTGTTTACCATCTTCGATCACACCGTCACTTAACATCAGATGGGCTAGACCACAGTCTAGAATAAAAACTATTAAAAAAATAGGTCGGACTATCAAGTTGACAGACTTGTTAACATCAAACTAGTCCTGTAGTTGGGCTCTAGCCCGAGCTCTATATTGATATTCGGTATTCAATCGCACCAACATTGATTAAGGCAACAATCCAATCCGACGCGCTCGCGTGGCTACGTTTCACGAATAATATTGAGCTAGGTTTTATCCGTGACTTTGATAATACAGTAAACATATTATGGAGATTTTACTATGGAACCCGACGTGGTTGTCACATTTTTGTTTTGCTTTCGTTTAATTATGTCGTATAGTCCGACTATAGCTGTTTCAAACTTCCCCGATGGGTACAATCCGAGTGTTTTAAAGCCGAGAATGAATCGGTATCTTCTAGGCAAGCGTAGTCCATCGAAATCCCTTTATTGCATAGTAAAATCTCGGTTATAAACTTAAATATATTATATACATGTATATTTTTTTATGTAAAAGTGATGAGACGATCGTCATGCCCTCCTGATGGTAAGAGATAGCCTGTCTATGACTATTGCAGCGATACACAGAACTTTGTGTAGCAAAACAAAGTCCAGGGCATCGCTGCTTTGGCCCCCATTACTTTGAGATTTTCGATAGTTAGTCTCAACAGCCCTGTAATTTCGCTAGCTGCAGTACGATGCAGTAGTATACATGTATATAAGGCAAACGTTTGAAAGTTACTTTTTAAATAAATAGGAATACAGTAACTAGAATTTGCCGACGAGTTGCTGCAAATCGTTACATCAATAAAAAAATTGGCGAGTACGCCCTCATACTGACAGCTCTTAATGAAAAGATGCATATATTTCCTAAATACCTACTTTGTCAGCTCCTTCACCAAATATTTGCCTTTGTCACTTTGATTATCATTTTACCAAAATTAACAAAATAATAATCTGTACCTTTTCAGAGTCATTTGTAATCAGTCAGCAATCTACTGAATATGCCATTAAGGCATGTTCATTACATATACTAACTAACAACTTTTATTATCCTTCTGTTAATAATTCGTATTTTTTTCATCCATACAAAATTAAAAAACAAAAAATTGTCTGGTCTAAACAAAATGAACTCTATGCAAAAAGCGCGTGCACTCTGTGACGCGCGCCGGCAGAAAACGCGATGATGTCAACCCAGGCCAAAGAAAAAGGTTGCGGCGCGGGGGGCGGCTACTCGCACGATACTACGATGAATGAAATGTATATACAATAGAGAACTAAAAAGTGTTAGAGAGTACCACAAAAAGTTAAATTTTTTTTTGGGATATATATTGTGTTTTGGCAAAGGTTGTAGGACAAAAGTTGTTTGTTTTAATGTACAAAATATGCCCTCAAAAGGATACTGACTGATTAACAGTACCGCTGTACAGTATCACTATTTTTGTTTCACTTACGCGTGATTACTTACATACATTTAATTATGAATATTCCAATAATTTGGGCCACATTCGATAAACTTTTTTGCGTGGTGGTAGAGTACTTTCTAGTACTCGGCTGGCTAGCTACCACCCTCAAGTTGAAAATCTGCCACCAAGCATCTAACGGTGTGTTTCGACAGCCTCACTTGAGAGCCAGTTCCATTCCAGGCTAGGTGTGCTTTACCATCTTCGACCACACCGTCACTTAACATCAGGTGAGTTGTGGTCAAACTTCTAGCCTGTCAGCCATAAAAAAAAACTTTTTCAGGGAGTCAAAGTGACGTAACAATGATGTCATTGAAAAAGGATCTTTAGCCGTACTTAGGTAGCTATTTCCAAAAACATTTTCTGATAGCACTCTAATGTAACAGATAAAAGAAATACGTAAGTGCTCAACCGTTGAAAGCTTTTATGTCTGCACGTGGCAAATTGGTCTAGACTAGGCTGTTATTATAATATCTTTGTTTACAATATTTTTTTATAGTTGTTTTCAAAACCACGTCAGTTTTATAGCAAGATGTAGATAACAAACACTGGATTTATACCAAACATAGGCCATTATTATTCCAAAAACTACTGGTACCACAATACATAAAATCGGACAAGTATCATGAAGTTATTTAAAAAAAATCAGAATAAACTAAATGCAAAGTACATTGAGAAAAGTAGTTCATCTTAGGCCGGTCGACGAGTTAATAGCCTGCCCTTGCGTTGACGCTTAGGGTTGTCATTTTTATTTTTAGTTATATATTGTTTGTGTATTATAAACAGCACTATAAAACTGCGCTAAATAAAATGGCCGGTAAAGTGTAAATAATAAAGTGGACGGTGAGACCAGGCAAATGCAAGTGAGCGTGCAGCGTACTGGAACGCGCGTGACCGAACTCACGGCAAGCCCTAGACTGGCGGCACCCGAGTCTCCCCGAGATTATGCTAATGTGTGCGTGGCAGTGTGTACGTACACGGCGCCCGGTACGCACGTACACATTGAAACCGGCAGCGACCTATTTCTATAAAGATGACCTACTGTTCTTAATGTACGGTGCTAAATGTCTTAAAGTAATGAGCACACAAGCAGTAATATCTTAGGATTATTAGCACACAAAGTTTTTGATACCGCAGTAATGGTCATGGGCAGACGTCATCTAATACCATTAAGAAAATTCTTTCGTCTAATTTATGTTACAAAATGAACTCATATTTTTTGCTACATAGAAATGGTATTGTGGCGTAGCACAGAAACCTCATTAAACCAGAACTTGTGCTACTATTTTTTAAGAATACAGAATTTTTATTTGCATGTCTTGTGATAAAAAAAAAACATTATCAACAATTTTTAAACCTTACAAATTATGCTTAGAGTAATTTTCTTTGCTGACCGTACAATATTAAAACGACGTAATTTGGAAACTCAAACTAGAGGGCGTTTTGCATATAAATTTAGTTTAAAATAGATTTAAATTACATCCTCTTTGTAGTTTGATGACATAGTAAACCACGTATAAACGTTTTATGACGCTTTATCTCAATTTAACGACATAATTAAACTTACTATTTTGCAGAATAAATTAAATTTGTTCACCAAGTGAAGGGCGTTATCGTGACTAGAGGTGGACTGGTGGTTTGCTTGCTCTTTTGTAATTTTTTTAAAATATGAAATAGCGGCAATCTAGCGACGGGCCACCTGATGGTAAGTGGTCACCGCCGCCTACACCTACAATACCCGGGGTATTGTCAGTGCGTAACCAACTTTGAGGACCCTATTCACCCTTTGTTTGAAACGAGATAGATCAAAATCCGGTGGAAAACCCGAAGTTAGTAAACTATTCCACATAAGACAGTTGCGCGGAAGAAACGGCGCATGGGGTTCAGTTTACGCCACCCATTAAGGATCTAACCTTGGATATAAGAACAATTGTATGCCAATTTCCTTATAAAGAATGAACCTTTACCTACTACAGTACTATACAGGTACAAATTATGACATGTACTAATCCGAAAGATGGTCATTGTACTCTTTATTATAAACTACTTTTACTATGGATATAACTATAATAGTAATAATAAATATCTTACGCCATTACACACAAACTAAGCAAAGCTTGTACAATGGAAGTCAGATATAATTGATAGAATACTTAAACACTTTTTTTATAAATATATACTTATATACATACTTTGAAATTGCATAAACAAATTGTGCGATAAATTTTCTTGAAAGTCCATTTAATTTTTATAAATGAAACAGCTAATTGTTTGTTGCATTTTCAAGGAGGTGATACCAAAGTAAAAGTTGTTTTTTGTCCAAAAACTCCAAGTGTATTTGGAGAGAAATAAAACCGGCCAAGTTCGAATCGCACTGGCGCATGACGGGTTACGTACCATTCTCTATAAAAACAACAAAAATATCATGTGTGTTGTATGGGAGCCCCCTTAAATATTTATTTTATTCCGTTTTAAATATTTTTTTGTTATAGCGGCAACAAAAATACATCATCTGTAAATTTTTAACTGTCTAGCTATCGCGGTTCTTGAGATACAGCCTGGTGACTGACAGACGGACGGACAGACAGACAGCGAAGTCTTAGTAATAGGGTCCCGTTTTTACCCTTTGGGTACGGAACCCTAAAAATGGATTTCATGAAAGACGTAAAGCTGAATTTGTTAGGATTTCATGGTAGTGATAACAAAAGTTATACAAATGATGAGTGTTTTTCCATTCATTATCTCAAAACAACACTTCTTTCCACGTCGATTCACGTTTCGTACAGGCTACGGGAATAATATTATGCCAAAAATTTTGCACAGAGTGGAATAGGAAACAATTTTCTTAGCTTTGTTTATTTTCCATTATCGTTTCTTAGTTATTGTTACTTCGCGAATAAATTCAAGTCAACGGCTGCTGTGGGTGTGAAAGGTTTTATTACAAATTGATTTGTTAATGCTTCATGACTAATTTGGAACTTTTATTGAGGAATTTTAACTAACTTCAGATTTCTAATAACGTTTGTTATTGCTACAAGAAATAAGATTTAATAGCCGATTACCGAGGTTCATGGCCCAAAACATATCTTTGTATATACTTATTGTTTCTTCTACTTACTTACTTTTTATTTTAACTTGCCATTGCAATACCTAACCTTCATTAATACCTAAACCTTCCCCGTGAATCACTCTATCTATTGGTGAAACTCACATGCTAATCAGCTCAGTAGATTTTAAGTTTATCGCGAACAAACAGACAGACGCTGCGGATTAATGACGTTAAGGAAATTCAGATCCACATTCCACATGTAAAAATAATGTCAAAACCACGCCAGTTTCTATAGTAATATGATTATGAATAATTTGAATAATAAATAAATATACTTCACTAAACTAAGTTATAACCCATTCAACCTGCAACTCTTTTGCCCACTAACATCCTTCTTCCGCTATGAAACCTGCTAAATTATGCTACGGTAGTAATAAAGTGAAAAGCCGAACCTCCGACCTTACCTGACTTCCGTGACGTAATGCTAATATTAATATTTGAATGTCTAATTGCTACTAAGGGTTTTAGAATAGGTATCACAAAAGCTTCTCACTCTCGATCGATTTTATCACTTATTATAAAATAAAGTCGTCTTTCGCGTCTGTCTATCTGTCTGTTCGCGATAAACCCAAAAACTACTAAACGGATCATCATGCGAGTTTCACCAATAGATAGAGTGATTCATGATGAAGGTTTAGGTATATAATTTGTCAAGGTTTTGTGTTAATCGGTTGAAATATAATCATAATTATTGGAAATGTCGGAAAAAGTCAAGCCTTCTGGGAGCTTTCATCGAAAACGCTGCCTAATCCTTTTTAAGAAATAAAAAAATGCATGGTGGGATATTCCTGTTTTATAGATCTACAAAAAAGTCAACGGTGTCATAATTATATATCTACCTATTAAGGATATCTCACTACACACATATTATTTTCAATTTTTTTTTTAACCTATAATGCGTTAATTGGAAAGCTATTTAGACGGATACTGTATTAATCCTTATCAACTTAAATACAATATGCTCTACTACCCGTGCGAAGCCGGGGCGGGTCGCTTAACATTATAAATGTAAAATTTTACATATAGATGTTTGTTACTAAATCTCTATTTCAATATAAGTAAATTTAAAAAAAAACTCTTGTAGTTTGAAATGTGTTAAAACTAAAACATACAGCCTACTCGAAATCGAAATCTTTTGTAAATTACATCCAATAACAACCTAAATCAATGACATCGTGGAGACTGCAGCCGAAAGCAATTTGAAGTATATCAACACCATAAATGGTTTCCCCCAGACTCAACATCACAATCAGACAGGGTTGCCAGTAGTAAAAATGCCGATAAAATGAAAAAATAATTACAAGGCAAGCCAAAACAAGGCAATTTACAGTTTGTCTTCGGCATATTTTAAAATTGCGAGTGTTTTAAAACGAACAACATTTCTAAAAAAACGGAATCATTCAAATTGCCGTTTCTAAAAAAACGGAATCATCCAAATTGCCTGCGACAGCTATATAAAACTAATATTAGATGAAGTTTCACAAAGCGCCAGCTAGCCCCAATCTAAGCAAAGCTATAAAACCAGGAAAATGATAAAATACTCGTACTTATACATTTTTTGTAAATACACACACCTGTAATAAGTTCCTACATTTAGTACACCCAGACATAACAAATATCTATGTCCGTTACGTAAATGTTTATAGATAAAGCAGTACTTAAGATTATAAGTAGTTATTTTGTTTTAGATAATAAAGATTAGTAGTTACTTCTGATTAATAAGAAATAAGACATTTTTTTAATGTAAGATAAAGCCATGACCTTTGCAGTTATACACAGAACTTTGAATAACAACAGAAATTCCAGAGCATCGCAGCTTTGACGCATACTTTGAAACATTCGATGGTCAGTCTCAATAGCCCTGTAATTTCGCTAGCTACCCTCCAAACCGGAAAAGTAATAGCAGCAAAATATTTCTTCTTTTTCTTGGTCGGAATGCTCTTAAGTCGTTATGTGGTAGTCAGATTACTAATAGCATCAGATGTTCAGATTCTTCCGTAACTTGTATTCCCGCGGAGTACTATCAACACGTCTGCTTGATTGCTACCTGTAACATAAAAATAAAAATATAACGGGCCTCACAATATCTCGCCAGATTTTAGCATTTTTAGTAATACAAGTTTTTTTCCTCGTACATTTTCCGGAGAAATACCTAATGAAATCATTCATGCAATCCAAAAAATGACACATTAAAAAAAAAATTGTAAGTCATTACCATCATCATCATCATCATCGTCATCATCTCAGCCGTAGGACGTCCTCTGCTGGACATAGGCCTCCCCCATTGACTTCCATAAAGACCGGTTGGAAGCGGCTCGCATCCAGCGCGATCCTGCGGTCTTTATGAGGTCGTCTGTCCACCTTGTGGGTGGATGTCCTACGCTGCGCTTGCCGGTCCGTGGCCTCCACTCCAGAACTTTGCAGCCCCATCGGCCATCAGTTCTCCATCAGCCCGCTCCATAGCTCGTTGTGCGTCTTTGAGCTTATCAAGAAGGTACATAGTCAGAGACCACGTTTCAGCACCATAAGTCATCACTGGTCACACTAAGTCATTACTATGAAAAGGAAACTTCTTAGCATACAATGATTCTATGTGCGGCTGGTGGGTCCATGGTGTTGCAGGTAATGGAAGCCCAGTACCTTAACGATCACACTTTTACCTAGGTAAAATGTTAGGGGACTCTTTACTTACACATCAACGCTCACATTCTCTACTCGTGTTCCCAACTCTGCCCAACTAAATTTAATGCAATCCTTTCCTATGATAGCTCAGTGGTTAGAACGGTCGGTTCACACGCCGAAGGGCGTGGATTCAAACTCCGCTTCAAACTTGAGCTACCTATGGAGGAAAATATCTTGTGGAAAGCATAGCATGGTAGGATATTTTCTAGTACTCATATGGCTATGGTATGGCTCAAGTTGGAAATTTGCTGCCAAGCTCCTAACGGTATGTTCCGGCTGCCTCATTTAAGAGCCAGTTCTATTCCAGTCTAGGGATATTTACCATCTTTGACCGCACCGTCACTTCATCAGATGAGATGTGGTCAAACACATAACTACAACCTATTAAACCATTAAAAAAATAAAAGAAAAAAACCAAGTTATCAAATGAAATAAAAATGTTTCAAAATGACGTTTGTCAACCCTACATTCGGGTAATACATGCTATCGAGTTCTCGTATTATCGTAAACCCGTAGTAACTCACCGAGAAAATAGGCTATCATCGCGCACATAAACTTGCCGTAAATTTTGGAAACCCTTGAATTCAGTAAATGTACACCTTGCCCGCTGCCCAATGACGTGGACGGATGCAGGGGTTTTACGAGAGTCACCGTATAGTCTATGTTTTTGAAGATTGGTAATCTCAACTTTAATTAGGTTTTAACTTTTAGTATGTATGTATTTGCTCTATTATACATGGACGAAATGATGACAGTTGGAGTAAGGTTGCAACAGAGTGGTGGCCTAGGTAAGGTAAGCGGAGTGTTGGTCCTCCAGCCGTAAGATGGGTTGACGATATTGTCGCCATCGAGGGTCGAAGCTGGACCAGATTGGCACAGGACCGAGGCAGATAACGTAACAAGAGAGAGGGTGGTCTTCAGCAGTGGGATAAAGAAGGCTGTGGATGACGATGATGTATGTATTTATTAACGCGGTCGGTTCACACGCCAAAGGGTGTGGGTTCAAACCCCAACAATGAGAAAACAACTCAAGCTGCCGGTAAAGAAAAACATCGTGACGAAACCACAGCATGGTATAACCATGCCACTCTCAAGTTGTAAATCTGCCGCCAACCACCTAATGGTATGTTCCGGCAGCTGCATTTGAGGGCCAGTTTCATTCCAGTAAATACACTATGATCGCTACGACTACATTTCTATCCGTTTCGACAATACAAACCGTTACTTTGATTTTTCAAAATCATTATGTTGACAGACATGCGCTGTCTTTTACCATCAGAAAAGCGTTTTGTTCATCACGTTACTTTAACATAAAACAATACTTAAATGCCACTTATTGATCCGACGGTTGTCTTTTTGCAATGCCCTTTTTGTGGTGTCAGAATTAAGGGATTTTAAACAAATTATTTTTAGGGAAAAGAAAGAAATAGAACAAAATTAACTGTAAAAAAAAATCGAACTACTAAATCGTTTTTATGGGACCAATCTTAAAGTAGGTATATCATATAAAAAAAAAAAAAAAATATTGTCGTATAAAAACATACAAGCAAGTTGGGAATTTTTTATTTGTAGCGAATGGGTCCATCTCAGCATGGCTGACGATTGATTATGATTTTGAAGTCAAGTTTTAAAAGATAATTTTGTGTTAGCCTCATTTTAACTGTTTTTAATGTGCGTCGGTTGTTATTATCCTTGTCGAAAGTTGAAAAGACAATTTATTCGTGTCAATCATTCTGGCAAAGTAAATTAACCGTGAAATGGTGAAAGTTTATTAATGGAGGTTCTTAATAGACGATTCGTTTATAAGTTTCCCTTTATTTTCCTCTAGAGTTTAAAGCCAACACAAAAACGTTTATAAAAGTTTCGGTGAAAATAAGTTTTATAAAAGTACTAGTTTTGGCGACTGGGTCCTCCTGAACCTCCTATAATACAATTTCGCATCTAGTTGTTAGATAAGTAAAGTCAGAATGATCAGAAATCGGCCAGATGAGAACTTGCTTCCCAAGAGTTTTGTACAATAATAATTAATTGAATGTTGAATCATATTATTTTTTATGGTAATACTAAACAATATAACTTACATGTTTTACACAACGCCATCTAGCCCCAAATTAGGCAAACCTTTGTACAATGGGAATCAGACAACTAATCACTACGCATAATAAAGCAAAGTCGTCCTCCGCGTCTGTCTGTCTGTTCGCCCACTGTCTGTTCGCGATAAACTTAAAAATTACTGAACAGATTATTATTAGGAATGTTTAGGTGTATAATTTGTCAAGGATTTGTATATATTGGTTGAAATATGATGATAATTATTGGAAGTGTTGGAAAAACATCGACATACGACATGCGACATGGGAGCTTTCATTGAAAACGCTGTCTAATCCCTTTGAAATATAAATAAGCAATGCATGGTGGGATATTCCTCTTTTATAGATCTACAAAAAAGTTCGCGGTGGCATACATATATCTACCTTTTATAGATAGCTTACTATACCCATTCTTACTAGCTGTACGAAGCCGGGGGGCTAGTATTTTTTTTTTTGTTGTAAATATATACTCTCTATCTAGTTCCCATAGTACAAGCTATGCTTAGTTTGGGGCTAGATGGCGCTGTGTGAAATGTAAGTAAGAGATAAACCAGTGATTATTGAATTACTAGTAAGTAATCATAATTTTATCGACATTTAATCATTTTGACGCATTTTACATTTGACAAATCATTACATTGAAATGTGTTATAGTATTTCATATTGTTATTTTTAAATATGAATGGAAAAATGACCTGCAACTAAAATGTCAACAAAAGTTATCTTACAACCACTGAAACCTTTTTTATCTGACTTTGAAAAGCGGTGTATTTATTAGTTGTGATAATTATTATCTAGGTATATTCTAATTGAATTAATGCGTAACAAAATTTACTGGGATAAAAATATATTTTATTTTAAGGTATTGGCCATAATAATAAACAACAAAACATTATTACAATATTATTTTTAAGTGTAGTTTTATAGGCAAAAAACGGGAGATGGGGTCATTAAATCAGAAAATCGGGAGACAATAGTTAAAATCAGGATATCTCCCAATAGATCTGACATTTTGCATTTTATCCGGAGTGAGTGTTCGGATTGTAACAACTAGTACGTAGTAGATCAATGACTGGATGGTATAACTACATTGCAATCTCTTTTGTTTTGACATTAACCAAATACCTAACGTTTGTGTTCAACATCAATAGCGGAACTTTAGAACATCAAAACCAGACCAATTTGGGTGAAAGTTTTCGACTACAGCGAATTTCAGAGTTTTCTAACAAAAGTTCTCTGACTGCCTTCTCAAATTGGCCTACTTTCTACCTGCGACTTGTTTGAAGTTACAAAGACTTTATATCGGAAGCCTTCGAGCAATCTATGAACTTTTGGCATAAGGGCTAGCCACTCGGTACAAAAAAAATACAACTTTATTATACACCAAACATTATAAAAATACATACAAAAATTTAAAAAAAGAGAAAGAAAGTTACAAAACAAAAAATACAACATAGAAACAACAAATAAACGGTGTACAAGGGCGGCCTTATCGCCTAGAGCGATTTCTTCCAGACAACCTTAGTTTTGTTAAATAATTGTTTTTCTGAGATGTTTGATGTTTGTAAGGCTAGGTATTTAGGCCACATTATGTGACAGTGTGAACGAAGACAGATACACGTAGCTTGAAATGAAATTAGCTTTCACGTGAGGCTTTTACATACCGTTAAGTATTCCGCTTATAAGTTGTTATGGTTATGACAATGACAATTCAATTCTTTAGAAGTAAGAAGGATTTTGGATTAATTTACTATACGTCGCCAGTCTCTTAGAGGGTTAGTTGACTCTTTACACTTGCATAACTCATTGTGCTTGTTGTTCGCATCAGCTAACCCCTGGGGTCCGGCGAACAGGCGCGGTGGGCCGTATGATCTGTTCCACAAGATCAGAGCCGTACGGTTGCACGCTCTTTGCCTCCTTTCGTTCGCGCCCGCCGCCATTTTAATGCGCTCTTGCTGCCAACACTGATTTTGACATTTTATTTGACAACTGGACAAGCATCACAGCATATTTTTTGACATAATATTGTGAAAACTTGAACGATCAATCACATATCCCGGTGTAAAGAGCTTAAAATCTCTATTTTTTGAGTTTTTTCGGGAATGCGGAAAGAGTCATGTCGCCCCATTGTTTTTTATTCCAAAACTTGTGTTTTTTGCTTCTTACTGATCTGTGACATTTATTATTATTATTGACATGAAATAAATATTGACATTGCATATTCTTGATTGAGCTTGAGGGACCCGCTGCACGGCACTGCCTAGCCCCTTGGTAGCTACGCCACAATACCTTAATGAACTTCGGGAAAGTCTTGCCTGAATTAATCAAATATCATTGGGTGTTTGGAGGCTGGAAATCTTCAACTTGATACCTCTGCGAAATTTGCCGCCTTGGGAGGTTTAATATCGTAACATTCCAAAACAATCACTGATAATTGTTTACGGCAAAAAATAAAAAAACACTTGCCTAGCTTGTTTACAGGGAAGATTTAGCGGAACTTATTTGACTTGGTAATGTTCTCACGGGTACGGCCTAGTCGTAAATTAACTTTTAACCTTATTGCTTTACAATCTGGTTCATTATAGTCTAACTACTGAAAATAGATGTTTACAGATATATTGGTTCATGGAATAAACTTGTTGTTGAGAGCCACAACTAATTTTATTATAAAAATATTTTGTGCCACTTCGTAGAAATTGTTGATTTGTACCTGAATTGTAGCAAAGCGTTACAGATGTGTTATGGTATATCTATATACCGAAAAAAGCTTCTTCTGTTCGTACATTTCCTTACGTCATCATCATCATCAGCCATAGGACGTCTGCTGGACATAAACTGCATCTTGGGGGGGTTTTGCCAATACTCGCCACGCTTGGCAGGCGGGTTGGCGAGCGCAGTTAGGTGTGATTGTTCAAGGAAGACGCTGCTGCCCATCTTCCGGATTACATCCCTTAGCTGACTCTTACGGCAACCATGGGTAGAGAGGGTGGGATACTATTCTTACGCCGGCACCACCACGGCAGTTCCTTACGTACCTACAACTTTTACTAACGAACCAAAACTTTTTGACGTGAATGTGTCTTTAAATTTGCTTCTATACCGGGAGGTAATTCAAAAAACTGATTATAACCAAATCGGGGGATAGTTTTGTGTTACTGTTACATATATCTATTATATACATCTAACATTTAATTTCACCACTCGATAGCTAAAGGATCAAAGAATTCGTTACTTGTTATTTTCTTTATTTATGGCATCGAACTTTGTCCATTTGCTAATATGTCATAAATCAAACGAAAAAATCTCAGTCTGCAAAGACATTTATAATTTTATTGATGAATAGAGTATCCAAAGCAGTGTTGGTATGATTATATTAAATGGCAAATCGGGGAAGGGAACACGGGCAGAGTTCACCTGATGTTAAGTGACAGTGTGGTCGAAGATGGTTAAGCACACCTAGCTTGGAATAGAACTGACTCTCAAATAAGGCTGTCGGAACACACCGTTAGTGCTTGGCAGATTATCAAATTGAGGGTAGCCAGCCAGCCAGCCGAGTACTAGAAAATACCTTACCTTGTTAAGAGAGGGTATGGTCGAAGATAGTAAATACACAGCCTGGAATGGAACTGGCTCTCAGGTGAGCCTATATTTCATAGATTAATTATTGATCTTCTGCAAATAAATACGTCCAAGACATATAGGTGTAACATAGATATGTTATTTCACTGTTTTTCACCATCAGTGTCGAGTCAGATGATTAGCCCCCTGTCAACGGTGGACGAGCAATTCTGGCCGCCACATGTTTAGGAAGGGATTTACACAAGGCGTTACTGTTTTAGGATAGAAAGCTAAATATAAATAAAATATAGAAACCATAGAATAAATATTAGTACTCATGACAAACAGCCGTATCGTGTATATAGAACAGAACAGAGTAGAGCAGAGCAGAGCAGAGCAGAATAGAGCAGAGCAGAGCATAGCAGAGCATAGCCGAGCAGAACAGAGCCGTGCAGAGCAGAGCAGATCAGAAAAGAGCAAGGTAGGGCAGGGCAGGACAGGGCAGGGCAGGGCAGGGCAGAGCAGAGCGGATCAGAGTAGACCAGACCAGACTAGACCAGACCAGACCAGGCCAGACCAGACCAGACCAAACCAGACCAGACCAGATCAGATCAGAACAGAAGTCCTACCCACTAAAAACCTTGGGGTGTTTCTGCTTGATGCTTATGTGCCGGGGCCACAGGAACGCATTCGCACTCGTCCGCGTGCCTTTGACGTGCCTAGATTTTGATGTGTAATATAAGTAGTATAAGCCCAATAAAATGTTCTACTCTACATTTTATAACAATAGTGTGAAATTTTCTCGTCATGCCACAAATACGCTCCGTTCTATTCATTCCAATTTTACCTAAAACTTACTTGCAGTTAGGAGTGTACAGTCTCCCTTACAGGATCGCTTTCACCGTAATGACGTTGATCGATGGCCGACGTCTCATTTCACGGTCTCGTATCGTCGAACGGGGACGCGTGTGTTTAGGACGTATTGCATTTACAGGCGCGAAATATGTTTCTGTTGGGAACTACTCTGTCACGCGCCACAGTCTCTACCTGTAGATCGAAAGAAAATTGACAATGTTTGTTCAATGGAAATTGATACTCGGTCGGGGAAAATTGGCAATTGGTTTACGTGAATTAGAAATTGATTGAACAGCTTTTGATATAAACGATATCTAGCTTTTCATCTTATGTTAACGTCATTGATATTATTGTTAGGGATTTTTAACACTTTGTACATACTTTAGTCAAATTAACTTTTTTTTTGAACACAGCTTACTTGATTATGATGACGGTTTGGTCAAAGATGTTAAACACATCTAGCCTGGAATTGAACTGGCTCTGAAGTAAGCTTGCCGGAACAAACCGTTAAGTGCTTGATGGCAGATTTTCAACTTATGCGTGGTAGATCTCCTTAGCAGATCGTCTAAATATTCTGCTGCCAAGCGGTAGTGTGTAACCATGTGTAAATAACTTACAGGGATGTTGAGACTAATCATCGAATGTCTCAAAGTAATGAGCGCTAAGGCAGCGATGCTCTAGATTTTGTTTTGTTACTTAAATTTCTGTGTATCGCTGCAATGGTCATGGACATGCGTTATTTCTTACCATCAGAAGAGCGTCACGTTCGTCTCATTACTTTCACATAAAAAAAAACTTGACTTGAGTACTAGAAAGTATATCACCACGCTATGGTTTTCTCACGATATTTTTCTTCGCCTTTTGGTGTGTTAACCAAACGCGCCAACCACTAAGCTATATTTTAATACTTTATTATTATATCAACCAATTAGCTTAAGAAAGTATATTAAAAATTAAAATACATTGTACAAGCCAAAGTCAAAATTTACTAAACAATAGTTTAATAAATTTTAATGTTATAAAATTAAAAGAAATAACGATTATCGCGCACAACACCCCAATTGCTCGACAATTAGACCGCGTCAGTCTGGGACAGGCTTAAGGCATTACATGTATACATTCATATGCAGGTCCAAACAGAACCTCTGGCCGGCAAATTCGGCTCATTTCTCTTGTCCTATCCGAAATCTTGTCATATTACAAGGGTCAAGGATCCGGAATCCGCCGACAAAAAACTTTGAACAAATTCATAACTCAGTTTGGGGACAAAATGAGTTACCGCGAGGGACGCTCAGAAAGTTAAATTAACAGCTAAGCCTTGTTTTCTTTTTGGGAAAGTGGAGATGATTGTGTGAAATCTACTTTGTTGAGATTAAATTAAAGTTATTGTACTTACGAGAAAAGTTTGTTTGGTAGGTTATGGTCGCGCAAGGAAGGACGCTGGCCAAAAACTGGAAAGAATCCATCATCATACTTCAAACGTCATGTTTTTTCGGAGAGCTGTAGTATGGCGGGATGAAAAATAACTTGTACCTGTACTGAGTAACAGAATAATATAGTACTCAGAAAATCTAATATATGAATTTGACAGCCCTGTTGGCTCATTGGGAGTATGTCTGCCTGAGCTGTAGGGCGTGGGTTCGATTCCCGCCAAGGACAAATGTTTGTTTGGTATAAACAAATGTTTGTTCTGTGTCTGAGTGTTCTGTATGTATTATAAGTATGTATTTACAAAAAAAAAAAAGTATTTATGTATTCTATCAGTTATCTGACTTCCATCACACAAGCTCTGCTTAGTTTGGGGTCAGATGGCGCTGTGTGTAATGTGTCCTACAATATTTATTTATTATTTATTTATTTATTTATTGGTAAGCATTAAGAATA
The DNA here is from genome assembly GCA_950106695.1 of Biston stratarius. Lineage (NCBI taxonomy): Eukaryota > Metazoa > Arthropoda > Insecta > Lepidoptera > Geometridae > Biston > Biston stratarius. The sequence continues at coordinate 23,084,820 of OX467115.1, read as the reverse complement.
CCTGTTTCAGAAGGTTCGCTCTTCTATATTTATGTACTTATATCAATATAATTATGTATTGTTAATTACAGGTATAATTATAGGCAAAGCTTAGTGTTTTTTTTTGTATTTATAAGTGCGTGTGTGTGTCTTTGTGTGTGAACAATGTACATGTGTATGTGTGAAAGAGAGAGGGCGTGTTTTTGTCGACGTAATGATGTGTTTACATATTATACATATTCTATGTTAAGACAAAAATGTCCAGCGTATTTGATAAATAGACAAGGAAATGGAATTTATTACTAAAATATATGAGTAGACTAGCTGCGCCCCGCGGTGTTACTCGGGATAAAAAGTAGCTCGTCACATTGCGGTGTGAAATATACAACGTATTCTCACACCTATCAAATATACATAAAGAATTTCTTAAAATTCGGTCGGATTCGGAGGAGTGCGACCAAAAACACCGTGACACGAGATTTTATATACTTATATCTACGTAAGTAATCTACATATACTTATATATACATATATATATAAGTATATGTAGATTACTTACGTAAAGTTTGTTTTTCTAGCAGTGTTTCAGTTTTCTCGAATGTTTTGGAAGAAAACTACTTACTGTATGTTAAGTTAAAATACGAGTATATTGCGTATATTATAATATTATTAATATTAAATATTTGTTAAGGAGGTCGTCTAGGTAAGTAAGAAATTTTCATATTTAAAATATCTGTGATTATATGCTTGCCCTATCTTTTGTGTACAAAACAGGTCTAAAAACGATTCTAATTAAAACAAGTTAAATTTACGTATTATTAAAATTCGCCAGGGAACGAAATTACATTTTTTTAGAAAATATTTTATTATTTTTTAAGTTACGACGAAAAGCGTCGTCTATCTTTTAGTCTGCCCTTTCATCCTGGCTTTCTGTAAAGGCAACCTAATATTATCTTATTCATTTTAGGCAAACAACTTTCATCAAAAAGATACTTGAAGCACTTTTATCACATAATAGGTATCTAAAGGCTTCTTGGTTCCTCTTTAACAACCTCCATTAGCCTGATCAAAGAAACGCCTAAACATTGGCTGTAATAGATACCTACATCAAACCCTTTGACAACATTTTCAAAAATAAGGATAAAATATTCAGATCCTTCAAAACTAATTTGAGATCGTTATCTTTCAAGCAATATTGTGAATGATATTTTGTGCAAATAAATTAAAAGAAATGCGGCAGAAGGCCGTACCGGCCTTCTTAAGAAAAACGGGTCCCCGTACATACGTTACTCGTGTTGCCTGTAGCTGCATATAGAAGTTTATAAACCGACCTCAAAGATAATGAAGACATTGAAAAGGAGCATTTTTGTAGCGATGATGGTTCAGTGGTTAGCGCGGTAGGTTCGCATGCCGAAGGGCGTGGGTTCGAACCCCAACAATGAGCTTGAGCTGCCGGTGAAGGAAAACATCGTGAGGAAACCACAGCGTGGTGGTAGGGTACTTTCTAGTACTCGGCTGGCTAGCTACCACCCTCAAGTTGAAAATCTGCCGCCAAGCATCTAACAGTGTGTTCCGGCAGCCTCACTTGAGAGCCAGTTCCATTCCAGGCTAGGTGTGCTTTACCATCTTCGACCACACCGTCACTTAACATCAGGTGAGCTGTGGTCAAACACCCAGCCTGTCAGCCATAAAAAAAAAAAGAGGAGGTTTTTGTCTATTAGAGCAAACGTAGCCCGTAGGTTGGCAGAAAGTTCAGCAGAGGTCAAAGTTACGCTTTTTAGAGTAAGCTCTGTACATCCCGCTCCACGTGCAGCCTTTGGGCGGACTACACTAAAAATAAATACAGCGCCCTCTGCATTGATATAGAAGTATAATTACGCGTTTGAAATGTTTATGAGACTCCCCCGATTCTGCAGCGCATGAGTCATGTTTGCGGATGCTCGCACTGGCTTTTTATGCGACTTTGCGGTTGCTACAGGGCCGGATTAACCCTATCGGGGCCCCTAGGCAATGCAGTTCTCGGGGACCCTTTTTTCCTTTTTTGTTTCCTTACTTTTTAAAATATATTTTTTCAATTTTTTTACTATTTTTTTTTCTATTGCATCATTACCGGGTATAATAGGTAATGTCACAATTTTTTTTCTTGGTGCGTAGTCCTCATCGTCTTGGCCCCGTGGGCCCCTAGTCGGTGCGAGGCCCCTAGGCACTTGCCTAATCCGCGTTATGGATAATCCGGCCCTGGGTCGCTAGCGGCGTCCTTGGTAGTTTTCAGGCCAGCTCGAATACTATTTTGCAATTGGTTGCTGCCAGGTTTGACTGTGCTTTCCTTCGGCATTGCTGTGACTAGGTATCATGTACCATGGTACCAATGGTGGTACCAAGTGTACCAATGCCGGAGCAAATGTACTAGAGACTATAGATACTTTTAAATATTCATTTTTGGAATTTTAAATTAAAACATTTTATACTTGTATTTATTTTTGGATATTTTTTTTTTTTTACCTTCGTCTGAAATAAATTATTTATTATTGTTGCTTTATTATAATATACTATAGTAACCGCAAAGGTGTATTTCAGAAAAAAAAAAGTCCTGTCGCTACCGCTACCAAACTTCACAAGACCACCCGCTGGGCTAATCTAAAAATTATTCTAAGATTAATAGATAAAAATATAAGATTTACTGAAAAATCTCATCAAAATCGGTCACGCCGTTGGAGTCCATAGGAATCATAGACACAAACATCGATTTCATATAAAAAGTATATATAAAAGATTACTCTGTTAAAGAAAAAATCAAATAATATATGAAGCTACTGAGAATTAAAAAAAATACATTTTACTATGTCACTAAAAAAAATCTATTCATAATTAATAAATTCTATGCATGATGTTTTCATGCCGCTTACTATCAGGCAAGTGACTTGATCATGTCATCCATAAGTTGCGTCCGAAATATTATTTTAGTATCATTATGAATTTGATTGAAAATGTGTTTTTGTATGCGAAAACTTTCTCCTTAAGCTATTTACTTTCTAAATGGGGTATTCTTGTCCATGGCAATTATGAAAAAGAAATCACATCAAATTTTCTGCGCCAACGTTTTTATTTGCCGACGATTTTCCGGCCGAAAATATTATGCTTTCTTATGATATTCGGTAAAAGCCTTTTGTAGTTTAACGCCGAGATATTTGCTTTTTATTTTTGCTTACGGGAAAACTGAATGAAGTGTTTCCGGTAAGTTTCTTTCTCGATTTTTATTTTATTTTAAGATGAACAGAGTTATAAGTTTATGGCATACTAGGCCGAAAGGGTTATTGACAAAGCCTACTATAAGGTGGCTCATTACGTGGAAGACAGGAATATATGGTTGTAGTAGCTTCTCTCTGCACTTGCATCCCCCTGGCTAAGTGACAATTGTAGTAAGCATAATGTATTATCAGTTTAAGTGTTATTACGAGCCGGTGGTTGATTCGAAAATTTAAAAATGTGCCTTACCAGGGCCTAAACAGAATAAATGACTTTTTGATTTTGATTGTGAACGGCTTTTACTGTGGACACAGTTTAAATACTTTTTTATGTAAAATTAATGAGGCGAGCCTCTCTCCTGATGGTAAGAGGTAACGCCTGTCCATGACCATTGCAGCGATACACATAACTTTGAGTAGCAAAACACAAAGTTCAGGGCATCGCTGCTTTGGCGCATTGGCTCATTACTTTGAGACTTTCGAGCTGCAGTACCCTTCAAACCGGAATTCAGTAATGTTTACACACTACTGCTTGGCGGCAGAAGATCTGATACTGCGGTGGTACCTACCGAGATCACCGCCTGCTAAGGAGATCTACCACCGATTAAAACATTTGAAATGTATTAGTATTTGTAGCGGTGATAGCTCAGTGGTTAGCGCGGTCGGTTCGCATGCCGAAGGGCGTGGGTTCAAACTCCAACAATGAGCTTGAGCTGCCGGTGAAGAAAAACATCGTGAGGAATCCACAGCATGGTGATAGGGTACTTTCTAGTACTCGACTGGCTAGATACCACCCTCAAGTTGAAAATCTGCCGCCAAGCATTTAACGGTGTGTTCCGGGAGCCTCACTTGAGAGCCAGTTCCATTCCAGACTAGGTGTGCTTTACCATCTATGTCCACACCATCATTTAACATCAGGTGAGCTGTGATCAAACAACTAGGCTGTTATCTATTAAAAAAAAATAATTATAAACATCTTTTCCTATGATAGCAACCTGAAAATTTGAGTTTTGGCGGGAACGCGGTGAGCGTCTTGTCACCCCATTGTATTTTTTTTAAACTAGTGTTTTTTCGAGCTTTTATGCACAAAAATAGTGGTGTTTTATTTATAAAGTGCCGAATTACAAGCGCGGGTGTGGGAGAATGATATAATGTGGTTAAACATGACTTTTCGTGTTGCTTCCAAAACTCCATCCAGAAGCTTATAGTAAAGTCGCCACTACTTTACTAAGGCATGACTTGATTTGACTGGGACCGACTGGACTTGATCAAGACTTTGACTGTAACTATAGATGATAAAGAAGCTGAAAAATGAAGACTACTCACATAATATAGAAACATTGAAACTGGCAGAATGCACAGAGTGCGATTCCAAGAAGAAAGAAAAAAAAAAAACCTGAAAATTCACTTGCGCCATTAAAAAAAATGTACATCAAAAACAAAATAGTAACAGCTGTTGTACTTCGCAATTTTAGCGTTGGTCCCTTGTGACCTTATAAAGAAGTTAATTAATAATGTACAAAATTTTGACCCACCTCCACGAAAAACTTTATTTTAAATATCAACAAAGTTCACCCAAATCACGGCTTATTACACAGGTTAATTAAAACAAAAAGTGGGTCAAGAACTCATTACTGTCCCACCAATGGGCAAAGTATTGAAGTTATCAGCACAAAGTACGGTAATTGGCGACCGCAAGGCGACAAACAAAATTAAATTTCAGCCCTCTAGGCTTATAACATTATGGCAAGGATCGTTTGTATCAGTCCAGTAACTGGTGTTAGTAAAAGTTTATGATAAAACTTTTTATGACTAAAAAGTTTCCTCACATACATTTTTACACATATATGTAGTTTATATGTTACATACACATTTTATACATTAAATAATACTGGCTTGCGCCCGCGATTTCGTCCTCATTGATTTTGAAATTAGGTTCAGAACTTTCATCCCCTATTCTACTCCCTTTACAGTAAACTTTTGTTTCGAACCATGAGCACATATATAATTTTTTAACTTTACATTTTATCGTCATGTTTCATATAAATTTTCAACCCTCACTTTAACCCATTAAGGGATGAGTTTCCAAAAATCCCTTCTTAGTGCAAACTTACATCATTTCATGCTTTTAGACCCAGCGGTTTCAGCTGTGCTTTGATCGATCAGTCAGCGAATTAGTCTGTCAGTTTCTTTTTTTAAAGATACATAGAAGAAGTTAGAAGATAAAGAGGATATATAGAGGATAGATGATAGGAGAGAATGTTAAAGGCGGCAACTTCATAGCATAGCAAAGTTGCGAGTGGTGGGGATGACGTGAAGTCAGCGTAGAGCGTGGAACGGATGGAAAGAGTATTTAAATATTCCTACTAGAGCAAAAGCTGACAAGAGCATTGCACAAAAAGCAAGATATTTAAATCTTGCCATAGAGAGAAAAGGGATGTTTAAAATATTTTTCTCGTTCAGGTTTTACGTTCGGAAAGTATTAAAACCTTGCCAAATAAGTCAAATATATAATCTCAGAATTGTTTATTCTCATGAGATTAACCAAGGACTGTAAAATGATAAAAGAGTATCAATTCCAACAGATATTATGTAAAAAGAGTACGCATTACTTTTTTTTTTAGGAACAATTTTTTTTAAACAGCGAGCTTGTAATCTTGGCAATGGAACATTTCCAACGAGGCCTAACGACCAACATTATAATCTTATGTTGGCTGATGACACGAAAAAAGGTAAATATCATTACTACTGAGATTAAAATCGTTCTCATTAGTAATTCTGTTACAATGTTATCATGTTTTATAAAGTAATATTTTGGATCAGATGAAAAATAATTAAAATTGAGTTAAATTTAAATGTGTTCATTTATATCTAGTTTTTTTTTTCTTAACCTTTGGCATCGTACTTAGTTCATTTTGCTTAATCTTTCTGATAAAATCAACTTAAATAAGGTTTTATTTAGATTAGAGTGTATTGAGCTGAAAGGAGGTCATTCTACTCGTCATCAAGAGCAACTTTTACTATCATATGAGCACAACCCTGGAAATATGATAAAAAAATAACAGTTCTACAGAACAAGTACGTTGCCCCTGAGCAAATATATGGAGCAACAACTTTTTTTGCGATTGCAGATTTGTGGTCATAATAAAAGTAAAATAAATATAAATAAATTGTATAACCAAATTTTCATTGCTAATATTCCAAAAACTCGAACTAAACATCATCTTAAAATTGCAATTTTTTTTTTTTAAAGTGAACTCTTAAACTGTGGAAGTACTGCCTGAGTTGGGGTTCCCTAATGAATACAATATAGGGTGCCTTCAAGTCGCGAGTGAATCGATTTCTTCTAGGCAAGCGTGCTCCATCGTAGACCGCATTTTCGCTTAACATCAGGTAAGATGGCGAACAAACGCAAGCCTATCTTTAATTTAGAAAAAAAGTTACTGCACTTTATGCTACGCGACCAATACTTAGAAATAAGTCTTCAAGCGTCTGATGACCTAAAATTATTATGTTAGAACATACCTAGAAGACTTTTTATCGTAGAAGTGACACGACAGATCGCGTGCACAGACATAAGTAGATTCTTCATAGAGTAATTTGGAGCGAGTTATTAACCTTATATCTAGAGTTTCAATGCCATCGTAGAGATAGAGCTTTGTGGAAAGCTTGGAGTTTTTATAGTTTTATAGACGTTTGTCACACGATTCCATAGTAAACATATTTTATATTGTCTTTTTAGTTTTTGGTTGAGGGTTTCTACTACAATAAGTAAGTAGGTTAGTATATTATATGCTCATGTTATTTGTGTTTATATTTCGGTTTATTGGGTAGGGTATGTAGTTATAGCACGGCTACAGAATTCTGCTGGTTGGTATTAGGTACCAAATGTTTTGCATGTTGTGTGTGTGTATTAGTCTGTGCGTGTGTGCGTATGTGGATGTTCGTGTGCGCGCGGGGGCATGTTCGTGTGAGCGCGGGGGCATGTTCGTGTGAGCGCGTGAGTATGTGTGTGCGTGTGTTTATGGTATGGTTTGTGAGTATATATTTTTTGTGTGTATGTTTGTTACGTCTTTTTCTTTATTCTTAACTGTACATTTAATATATAATCAATTAAAAATTACCTTTAAAATAGGAGCTCAGTAAATTAAAAAGTACGATACTCTATAAACAGGAATCTGAACTATCTCTTATAGCACGAGGAGATAAACAACCGGATCCATTATTATTTATTTCCAATAACTCGACTCCTTCCCCTTTGAAGTGCCTACTCGTGGAGAAATTGAAGATATATAAATATTGTGCGCCTGTCAGCGACCGGAAATAATATTGAATTGCTACTGAATTTGGTTTTGTGTCAAACTTATAAATATGTTATTGTTTATTTCCAAATAAATCACAATGAAATACATCATACAGATGACAAAGGATATATTTTTGTGGCTGTTTAAATAACTAAAGTAACATAGACATTTTCTGTCATGTACAAAATAGGCTCACTAGAAATTTTAAGTTTTAGGTGTCTAGAATAAAGAACTCAGATGTCTGTTCTGTCTGGATGTTCACAGGGTTATAAGCTTGTGATGTTGAAGCCAAAAGAGGGTACACTGTAAATAACTATCATTGTTGTTAAACTTGTGAATTTTTAGCGATGATAGCTCAGTGGTTAGCGCGGTCGGTTCGCATGCCGAAAGGCGTGGGTTCAAACCCCGACAATGAGCTTGAGCTGCCGGTGAAGGAAAACATCGTGAGGAAACCATAGCAAGGTAGTAGGGTACTTTCTAGTACTCGGCTGGCTAGCTACCACCAAGTTAGGTAGCTACCATCAAGTTGAAAATCTGCCGTCAAGCATCTAACGGTGTGTTCCGGCAGCCTCACTTGAGAGCCAGTTCCATTCCAGGCTAGGTGTGCTTTACTATCTTCGACCACACCGTCACTTAACATCAGGTGAGTTGTGGTCAAACACTAAGAGTGTCAGACATAAAAATGTCAAGTAATCTCGATAAAATGTATGGAATAGCCGTTTTTTGTGCAATTTCAGAGTTGTTCAGTAATAACATTTCGCATACAATATGAAGTATTCATATTTGTAAACGGTCGGAGATCCCAAACCTCACAAAGTCCTCAGAGGGTCATGTAGACCCTCATCACAATAAGAATAGACACAATAACTCTTTGTATGTATCCACTTGTATCTGGGTTCACCTGTTGGACAACATTATGATGTCCATTGGGGTAATGTAAGGATTAATAATGCAATGGAAACACTGAATTTGGTGTGTATTTGAACATTTTACACACATATAAAGGTAGTAATATTTTACAAAACAAAACCATATAAACTAATAACAACAATACGTATATATATATGTATGCGTGGGCGTATGTTTATTTTTAACATAAATCTATCAAGGTCACTTTCTTTAGTAAAACGTTTGACCACAATCTCAAACGATGTTAAGCGAAGATGATCTACTTGGTGGTAGATCGTCTAGGCCTACCTAGACGTTACCACCGCAGTACCAGATATTCTGCGGTAGATGGTAGAGGTAGTGTGTAAACATTACTGTGTTCCGGTTTGAAGGGTACTGCAGCTAGCGAAATTACAGGGCTGTTGGGACTAACCATCGAAAATCTCAAAGTAATGAGCGCCAACGATGCCCTGGATTTTGTTTTGCTACTCAAAGTTCTGTGTATCCTCTGCCGCTGGATATTGACAGGCGTTAATTCTTACCCTCAGGAGAGGAGGAGGTGTCTCGATCGTCTCAAGCGTTATACTTAGGTACTATATACATCGCGTTCATTACTTGCTATCATAAAAATAGCTTTCTATTGTTTTTATCGTAGTTACTAAAATACAGCATCGAATTCGTCGCTCTCCTGTTATAATAGTTTCAAACGTTAAATTCCCCAGTTCGCGGCGAGTCGAACATTTGTCATTCAGAGATAAATTAATTCTTGCCCAAAGATGGATTTGCTGGAACATTTCAGTTGGTTGGTTTCACTAAGTTTCATAGCAATCAATTATCGGTCTAGTTAAAACTGAGAAAGCAAAGTTATCTAACAGCTATAAATCATCATTATTATCATCATCATCTCAGCCGTAGGACGTCCACTGCTGGATATAGGCCTTCATATCCATATTCATATTCATATTTTATTGATAACAAAGTTACACGTCAAAAATAATACTATTAAATAATAATTATCAAAATTAATTAATATTAAAATAATAATCTTAAAAAACTATACTACATCCCCATTCCCCATTGACATCCATAAATATCGGTTGGAAGCGGCTCGCATCCAGCGCGTTCCTGCGGTCTTTATTAGGTTGTCTGTCCACCTTGTGGGTGGACGTCCTACGCTGCGCTTGCCGGTCCTTAGTCATTTTCAAACTTTGCATCTCCAGCAGCTATATCAAAAAACAAGAATGATAAGTTCGCCCATGTTCAATTATGTCGTTCTGCTACCCTGCTTATTTTCTCTCTGAATTTTGAAATGGACATTTTTAAATTGGATTTTTGAAATGTTTTAATTTAAGTTTTTGATGTGGTCCTTTATTGGTCACATAATATGTGTCCACAGATTACGCACTATACATAATATATATATATATATATCTTATACATCATGTTCTTTTCAACAGAGTATAAAAGAGACAGAAAAATCTCTCGACATTGTGTGTCACTACTACTACTCTTGTTCTTCCTCCTCCATGTTGGTGAGGTAGGGAGTCGGCCTCGAGGTGACCCTCTTTGCCGAGGTAGGGCTCTAGGGGCAACTCTGTCCCCTAGGGGGGGTGGTGGAGAGTGCGAGCTCGACGCCCCGAGTTCGGGGCGGAGCCTCGAGCACTCTCAGGTCACGGTGGCCTCATCTTGGCTTTGTGGATCTTTGCGGGCCTCATGCCCTCTTGCCGTCTTCCCTTCTTCTTCCCGGCCAGCCAACAGGAGATCTCGAGGGAGAGCACGCCACGTACGTTCGTCAGGGGGACGTGCATGGTGCGGCGCAATGTTGTTGAGGTGGGGGTGTGGCGAGTTGTCTGCGCGGTCAAACATGCCGCGCGACAAACGCACCACGAACTCCCCCACCGACTCGATCTGCACGTCCCGGGCGATGACGTCATTGCGAACGTACCGGCCGGCTCCCGAGATTGTCCTCAGGGCGACGTTTTGTACCACCTGTAGTCGCTTCTTTTGGCTGGCTGAGCATAGCGCGTACCACGCTGGCGCAGCATAGGTCAATCGTGTGCGAATGTACATCTTGTATATGCCGTAAACCTTTGTTTTAAGTGGCAGCTTCGAGGTGAGGACCGGGCGGAGCAGCGCTCTCGCGGCCTTTGCCTGGTGGACGGCATATGAACGGCATATTGTGTGTCATATTCGTGTATTTTATGTTCACTTACAATCATTGACGCGTTAAAAAAAAACAAATGTTAAACTAGTCATCAAATAGATAATAAACAATGTATCTACAAGTAAAACGTAACAAAACATCTAGTTCACGTTATTTTCTAAAAAAAAAATTGTTCGCCCCATGTCAATTTGGCTCACGAAATCTTATTATGCGTGGATCGTAATTTCCTCCATAATGTATTTTCCCATACAAAAGAACATATGAAAATGTAATTCCCGCATCTGTCTGGCTTCGCTGATGCCAGAAATTGGTTTATATCTATCTATTTGTGACTACAATAGAGAATTATTTTATTATTATTTAAAATGTAGCTGGTTATGAACCGTTTTACTTTCACAAGTAACCATTTTGTTTTTACTAGTAACCATTTTGCTTTCACTAGTAACTGTTTTGCTTTCACTAGTAACCGTTTTGCTTTTACTAGTAAGCGTTTTGCTTTTAATAGTTACCGTTTTGCTTTTACTGGTAAGCGTTTTGCTTTTAATAGTAACCGTTTTGCTTTTACTAGTATCAATTTTGCTTATACATACTTGTAACAGTTTTTTTTCACTAGTAAATTAAAGAAAGAGGTTTTCTAAAACTGGTTTTTGGAAAAAATAATAAAATGCATCCAGAAAATCAGGGTTTAGTTGTAAAATTACAAAAATGTCGTCAGCAAGCGAAAAAAAAACTATATAGGTATATCATTATGATATCTTTTATTTATTAATAAATAATTTATATTTATTTACAGGGCGTCAAACCCTAAATCTTTTTTATCCGTTTTTTTTTTGTTTTAAATTAAAAGGACATAGCTACATATTTTCTGAAACCTTTTTTTTTTTTTTTTATAGCTGACAGGCTTGGTGTTTGACCACAACTCACCTGATTTTAAGTGACGGTGTGGTCGAAGATGGTAAAGCACACCTAGCCTGGAATGGAACTGGCTCTCAAGTGAGGCTGCCGGAACACACCGTTAGATGCTTGGCGGCAGATTTTCAACTTGAGGGTGGTAGCTAGCCAGCCGAGTACTAGAAAGTACTCTACCACCACGCTATGGTTTCCTCACGATGTTTTCCTTCACCGACAGCTCAAGCTCATTGTTGGGGTTTGAACCCACGTCCTTCGGCATGCGAACCGACCACGCTAACCACTGAGCTATCATCGCTATAACCTGCCCTTTATCTTCCAGCCAGAGATGATGTAGTCAGGGCTTAACCGCTTCCCCAGGAGGCGAGATTCAGCCAGACCGTGCTGCTTACATTACAATGAATTTTTTATGAGATCCCTTTACTTCCGTTATTATTATCTCATAATATTACGCCTTCAGGATATAATTTTGCCGGAACAATGACTCCGGCCACAAAGGAAGTGTTGAAATTGATGGTGATATTAAAATGAATTTCTTTGGGTGTAACGATATACATATTTTTAATGGAATTTGAGATTATTGTGATATACCTTGTTTTTTCGCTCGCTGATGTTATTTTTGTAATTTAACAATAAAACCACGGTTTTCTGTACATTTTTCCCAACGATATACCAATAGTAAAATAATAATTAATTAACAAGCAAAAAACACAGAACTTTTACAAGGTGACCCTCAAACTGAGCAACGTGGCCTGTATATCTATACAAATACATATATTTTATTGATAACACCAAAGTTAAAGGTCATTTTTCCATTCATATTCAAAAATAACATTCAAAATAACAAAATCACTAAATATGTCAGTAAAATGAAAATGACAATTTAACAATATGTCAAATATATGATCATCATCATCATCATCAGCCTTTTGTAGTCCACTGCTGAACATAGGCCTCTCTTAAGACACGCCACGTCACTCCGTCGAGTCTCAGGGCGTCCTACACTACGTTTGCCAATTTGCGGTCTCCACTCCAGAACACGTCTACCCCAGCGGTTATCGGTCCTGCGACAGATATGATATAAAAAATAGATATGATATCAAATATATGATAGTAAGTTCCTATTCCTATTATTCTTGTAATTGTTTCTTTGTAGTAAGTTGCTTATGTGTATTAAAAGTATGTTTGGACTAGCCATCTAGCCCCAAACTAAGCAAAACTTGTACTATGGGAACCAGATAACTGACAGAATGCTTACAAACTTTTTTTGTATTTTTATATATACGTATTTATAATACATAAAGAACACCCAGGCTTACGTTAGTCACACAAATGATAGTGTTTTGTTTTAAGTTCCATGAAAATGTTCAGAAATATTTTCAATGCTTGAAAGTTGAGTCGTTTTGCAGCGAATAAAATGGTCAGCATTTATTCCGAGACGAACTTACTTTACTTTGAACTTCAGTGGAACCATTCTTATGAGCATTTGTAATAAAAATCTGATTTATATCTAGAATGAAACTGTTTTACAGGATTTTATCAATCTGATTCATTTCAATATAAGTAGATCAGCTTTATGAGCTTGTAGTGAATGGGTTCGATTGTCACTCAGGAAAAATATGCGATGAACAAATTTCTTTTTTTTTTGTGTTGGCTGTTTTGAAGGTTACAGCAGTAGGGCTATGCCTTTACCTTGTTATGAACGTTAAAAAAGAAACAGCTAAATCGATTAAGCCGTTTTCAAGCTATGCGCTTACTAACGAACATTATGGGTGAAGCCAAACGACCGTAAATTTTTGAGTTGTCAGTCGCGTAATTTCGGTCACGTAATTTCTGCTGCATTCGGTTTCATAGAAAATACTTCTTTGATTCACACTTGTTTGTTTTCTTCAAGAGCCGTAGGGCGTGGGTTCGATTCCCACTCAGGACAAACATTTTGTGGTATAATCAAAAAAATTTGTCCTGTGTCTGGGTGTTCTGTATATATTTTAAGTATGTATTTACAACAACAACAAAAAGTATTTATGTATTCTATCAGTTATCTGACTTCCCTAGTGCAAGCTTTGCTTAGTTTCAGATGGCGCTGTGTGTAATGACATACAATATAAACAAAAAGTATTTTCTATGAAACCGAATGCAGCAGTAATTACGTAATTGACAACTCAAAAATTTACGCTCGTTTGGCTTCACCCTATTTGATTTTATCAGAATCAAATAAGATAACAATAAAAATATGTATAAACAACTTAAAATTATTATTACCTACTTATTTATTTACTGATGCATCATTTTGTATATAAATATTAAATAAGTTTGATTTTTACCATGACGTCTCGACCATATTGCAATAGCCGTGGTCATGAACTGACTAGAGAATGCGGGTAGTCGTCGATGAAAAACATAATTATGCGTTCAAATTACGAAAGTTTCAAAATTATGTTTAACAATGGTTTTAACTCTTGTACATAAGATGGCAAGGTTTGCGATCGTTCTGCAGTTTTTGCGCGTTCAATGAAACATGGCCTTCATAATGGCTTAGATGCCGAGTGTTGCATTATTTATGGCCTTGCGACTGAGATTAATACGTTTTACTTCGTGTTTAGTAAATACTTGTACCAGATGCGAGACCTTTTTACAGCCGGTATTATTCAAAATACTTGTATTGTACTTGTTATGCTATCGGCTGCCTAGTTAGTTCATTTTGTAGTAGCTGTTGGGCGTGGGTTCGATTCCCGCCCAGGAAAAACATTTATGTGCTGAACATAGATATTTGTTCTGTGTCTTGGTGTCTTAAATGTATCTCCTCGCTAAATAATATATAGCAAAGTTGCTGTCCGCGTTTGTCTTTAAGCCTACTTACTTCCTCTAAGCCAGGGACCACCAATTACTAATTTTAGGGGTACGGCTTAAAAAAAAAAAAATTAAAAAAAATTACCAGCACGGTACATTTCTACTTGAGTTTATTAAATAAGCAAATGTAATGTAGAAAAGTAACAAGTATTTTTTTTTTATATCTACGTGTTTTTTTTTTGTCTTGATCTATTTGTCTGAAATTGGTGCAAACTATTGTCATTAAATCCTGGAGATGTTCATCAATAAGTCGAGATTGAAATTTATTATAACGCATCTAAATCTTTAGTACAATTACATACCTAAAATATTCTCACAAACGGACCGTAAAATGTTCTGAAGACATTCTAGTTCAACATTTGGCCTTACAAGTTTATGATTTATGTTCTGAGCTCTCCCGAGTCTACAAGGGCGGTTTTTATGAACAGAACAAGTAAATGTTACACGTAGATATAAATAAAATGGAGCTGTATAAAATGCTGAAAATCATTGGAGTGGCAATGCTACGAACTCGTAGTGCTACGACGTAGCACTTGCAAAGAGTTAGTAGATTAACTATATGAATAGTTATTACGAGTATATCTACTAGCATTATAATTGATATTGGTGTTCTTATAAAATTATAAGTGTTTCGAGGTTTTCCCTAACGCAATCCTTAATTAAATGTGTGCGTGTTTTTTTATGGATGACAGGCTAGGTTTTTGACCACTACTCACCTGATGTTAAGTGACGGTGTGGTCGAAGATGGTAAAGCACACCTAGTCTGGAATAGAACTTGCTCTCAAGTGAGGCTGCCGGAACACACCGTTAGATGCTTGGCGGCAGATTTTCAACTTGAGGGTGGTAGCTAGCTAGCCGAGTACTAGAAAGTACTCTACCACCACGCTATGGCTTCCTCACGATGTTTTCATGCCGGTGAATGAAAGCTCATTGTTGGTGTTTGAACCCACGCCCTTCGGCATGCGAACCGACCGCGCTAACCACTGAGCTATCATCGCTACTAATGCGCGTGTTTTGGAAACTCAGTTGATTACCAAACCTATTTAGTACAACACAGTGTCGAGTTAAGCGGAGCAAAATTATGGCATTTGTACGTGTGTACGTTGTGATTCGTAAGATTAATTTATTGCTAAATTATTAATTACAATATTAAAATTGTTTTGTTATTTAAAAAAAGAAGACAACAGTTAAAGAAAGTATTGTAGGTACATTTTAATAGACTTCATTGTTTTAATATAAAATTGACATAGAAGAAGTACATTCTTATTATGTTAGAGGTTCCATTAAGATTTTTTTTAATGGAGAAAATTTATCGTAACTGTCTTTACAGAATAATAATAATCATCATCATCATCCATTTAAGACGTCCACTGCTGGACATAGGCCTCCTCCTGGGGGGGTTTCGCCAATACTCGCCACGCTTGGCAGGCGGGTTGGCGAGCGCAGTTAGGTGTGATTGTTCACGGAAGACGCTGCTGCCCATCTTCCGGATTACATCCCTTGGCCGACTCTTACGGCAACCACGGGTAGAGAGGGTGGGGTACTATTCTTACGCCGACACCACCACAGCAAACAATGAATACAGAATAATGGTCCCTTAGAAATATCAACTAGTAGTTGGTAATTTTCCATGTTTTTTGGAAATAATAACTGTTTATACTCAACAGCACGACACAATAACTTTCGTGTATCAGTTCTGTGTCACATATATACCACACCCTATTTTTTCCAGAACGGTAAACGATGTCACCCCCAAAATAGAACAAAAAATTCGTAATTCCATTTCTAAAAATAAATTTCGTATTTACCGACGCATCAAATTCTGATACCCACTCTCAAACAACAAATTACCATTTATACAATCTTGTAATAAATCGCTGTTTTATATACAGTTTTCTCATAAACTAATTGGGTTATTATCCAAAGGAAATCGCCATACCGCATGAAAGTCCAAAAAAGATCAAGGTGATGTCTTTGGCGGGCCGAAAATTCTGGAAGACCAATTTTTACGGGTCCAAAAACACAAATGCCCCAGTACTTTGGTAATTTGTTGAGAGATTTGCGTAAAGAATCAAAGGAGCTCTCTTTTTAGGGGTAAAAAAGAAAGGGAAGCCTGTTTGTACAGCAAATCTGCAAATTTTTTAGGGTTCTGTGTTGATGTATGTATGTTCGACGAGATCTTATTACCTACTCAGGCTAGTCTAGCTGTCTTAATATTGTTTAAAACATCTTATCTTACTGATTCAACTAATATATATTAGTAAGTATTCTAGAGTTATATTTTTAGTATATTTTCGCTTAAAGTCGTTTACAACAGTGACGAGAATTTAATGTAATCGGGATGTAATATTAAATATTCATCCGAAATATTTTATTCCGAAATTTGCCGTGGTGGTGCCGGCATAAGAATTGTACCCCACCTTCTCTACCCGTGGTTGCCGTAAGAGTCGGCTAAGGGATGTAATCCGGAAGATGGGTAGCAGCGTCTTCCTTGAACAATCACACCTAACTGCGCTCGTCAACCCGCATGCCAAGCGTGACGAGTATTGGCAAAACCCCCCCAGGAGGAGGTCTATGTCCAGCAGTGGATGTCCTATGGCTGATGATGTGATCCGAAATATTACATAATATCTTAAACTACAATCCGACATAAACTAGAAATGTATATATTTGGATGTTTGTTACGTAAAAACGGCTGAACGAATTTGGGCGAAATTTGGCGCACAGATAGTTAATTAACACATGGAATACTTTTTATCCTGGAAAAATGTTGGGTGCCTTAAAATTTGGTATAGATATGTATAGATAAAGGATATCCTTTATCTTATTCTAGGTAATAAAATAGCGCTAGTTTCATGATGGATGAAAGTTTCTTTCATGTTTAATTTCTGTCTGAAGCCAGCAATTAATATAAATAGAAGGGAAAGGGTCGTTGAAATATTAATTTTATTTATATTTAAAATTCAACCTTTTTGTACAAATACAATATATAAATTGTTTTTTTCTTAAAACGTGGTATATTAAACCTTATAAGTGAATATTTTGTGTAAATTTATTTGCTATGTATGCTATGCTATGTTTGCTAGCTTATTAGAGCTTAAAATAGCACAATTTTTCCCTGCACTAGGAGAAACCTAAATCGCAGGGTCCAAGTTGATGCGCCTAATAAATTAATTATGAATATTTTGAAAGGAACATCTATCTTGAACAATATTTCGACAGGAAAGCTTATTTTGATCAAATAAAAATGCAGATACTTCTTCTTTGTAAATACATACTTATAATATGCACATAACACCTAGACACAGAACAAACATTTGTTTCTACCACAAAATAATTGTCCTGGGTGGAAATTGAACCCACATCCTTTACAGTTTTTGACGGAGATATAAAAGGCTGTCACCCTTTCAAAATACACGAAAATTAGGCAACGCTTATATGTATTTTGAACAGAAAACGTATCTCTAATTCTTACATTTTGAGAGCAAAACTTATCTTTATTCGTAATTCGAAAATGTACAGAAATTAGTCCTCTTATATTTTGGAAGGAAAACCACGGGTTAAAAGTTAGTTACAGACTTATTCGTGTCACCAACTCTTGAGTGAACGCAATCATATTCCAGCCCTCATTCTTTTTCTTTTGATGTCAATCCCTTTCAACGTCGGCACAGAGCGTATCTAATGTAAAATAAAACGTGGCCAAACGATAATATCATTTTATTGGTTTATTTCTCTCTCGTGTGATGAAATCTACAAAAATGTAGGACGAAAAATATTGAACAGCTGATTATTTTTCTCGAATTCAATGCGGGTCAAACAATAAAAGTTGTTTATAAATATGAATGCGGCGGACTGATTACGTTCCGCCTAACCCCGTAAGACACATTAATCGTTTTTGTATATTATGATTAAAAACATTTGTGTACAAAATAGAATAGAATATTTGGATAATAGCTCAGTGGTTAGCGTGGTCGGTTCGCATGCCGAAGGGCGTGGGCTAAAACCCAACAATGAGCTTAAGCTGTCGGTGAAGGAAAACATCGTGAGGAAACCATAGCGTGGTGGTAGAGTACTTTCTAGTACTCGGCTGGCTAGCTACCACCCTCAAGTTGTAAATCTGCCGCCAAGCATCTAACGGTGTGCCGGCAGCCTCACTTGAGAGCCAGTTCCATTTCAGGCTAGGTGTGCTTTACCATCTTCGACCACACCGTCACTTAACATCAGGTGAGTTGTGATCAAACACCAAGCCTGTCAGCTATAAAAAAAAAAAAAGATTTATTATGTTAATCTCTAAATTGAACAGAGCGAACAATCACCGCAGCAAATCGAATCCCATTTCTTTAATGACAGCCATCGCAACCGCGGCTTAGTGAGCCGATGTGTTGTCTTGGTGAAACAGCACACCAGCTATTTTAACATGGACTGGAAATATCTGATTATTTATCATTACTTTTGAATCACCCTGGTATAAAGTAATTATTGGTAAGAGTATCTATTCAAAAAAGCGTTATTAGGATCATATCAAATTTGGTTAGGCAGAGATATGGAAAACGAGCAGTGAAGGCCTCTTACCTAGCTCGCAAGTCCTCAGCACTTTACGGGTTCCTCTCCTTGCAACGAGATGGACCCAGCACCCGCACGGTGTTACTATTGTATGCTAAGAAGTGTTCGTCTGATTGTAGGATTGTAATCGTCTATTTTTCTTGTCAAAAAATTCCTTCTTCTTTATTGCGTAGTTAGGTAACAAGACATTTCAACTTGTAATCGCTTCGTTTAAGCATCTGCTCTCATTGTCGTCCAATACAATCCGCTCTGCTGCGCTCCACGCTCCATCGGCGCCCTACAATGTCCGATACTCCTACTTAATGAAATTGTACCTTTTACTGATCTTAGCACTTAACGACATCCGATAAAGGAACTTTTTAGTTTGATATTTTTAACCGACGACATAAAAAGAGTGTGATGATTGAGCTGTTTATATATTTCAGCAGGCATTTGTTTCTTGTATATTCTTAACTACTAATCGTGTCTTCTATCTAATCGTCGTTCTAAACTACAATCACGCCAGAACGGCTGAACGGATCTGGATGAAATTTTGCATGTCGATATTTTAAGCCCTGGAATAAAACATAGGATACTTTCATCATCATCATCATCATCCATCACCACGCGGGTAAAACCGCGGGGCGCAACTAGTAATAAATAAAATGAAATCAAATCAAAACGAAAGTAATAAAAAATTCATTAATTTTTCAACGATTTTATAAATTAAAATTGCATTAAATATTATCACCCATCCGCATACATATAGGTAAATACGCATTTTATATATTTATACTGTATAGGACAGGGGGACGAAATGAGGTCATTGTATTCATAACTACGAACAACTTACACTAAGGGCACAATTTTGAAATCACGAAATAGACTAACACTTTTCAAATACAAATAATCTGTTAGAGAGATGTATTGAAAGACAAAAAAAAGTATTATAACATTCTACTCGCTTTGGTAGATACCACCGCAGTACCAGTAATTCTGCCGCCAAATACTAGTGTGTTAATATTACTGTGAAGTTAAAGACTACTGCAGTTAGTAAAATTATAGGGCTGTTGAGACTAACCATCGAAAGTTTTAAAGCAATGAGCGCCAAATCAGCGATGCCCCAAATTGTGTTTGTCAAAGCTATGTGTATCGTTGCAATGGTCAGGGTTAGGCGTTAACTCTTACCATCAACACTGCGTCTCGTTGCATTACATTCACATAAAAAAATATTATTTAAAAAAAACGAAAATAAAATATTATAAGTATTTTTTAGCTATCTGGTACAAGCTTTGTTTAGTTTGGGGCTGTTTGGTGTTGTGGTATTTTTTATGGCAGGTTAGGTGTTTTACCACAGCTCAACTGATGTTAAGTGCTAGTCTAGCACGGGGTGAAACTAGCTCTCAAGTGAGGTTGCCGGAACACACTCTTAGATGCTTGGCGGGAGATTTTAAACTTGAGCTAGCCAGCTAAGTTTTTGAAAGTACCACCATGCTATGGTTTTCTCACGTTTTCCTTCAGCGGCAGCTCAAGCTCATTGTTGGGTTTTGATCCCACGCCCATTGGCATGCGAACCGTCCGCGCTAACCACTGAGCTGTCATTGCTACGAACCCGCGATGTCCTCCGATATTTTTTACTTATTTTTATTCACCTGTTTTTACTTTTTGTAGCATCCTTTATGTAACCAAGCCATATTTCGCGCATCCTCAACCGATTGCTTCTATCACCAGATAATGGTGTAAGCATGTAACGGACACCTCCGCCATTAATCAAAAAGTTCGGTGGGCAGCCCCCATTGTGCTTAGCAGGAGATATCTAAAAACTGCTGATTGCAGTGGAGGCTCGTTTATCACAATATTCACGTTACGAGGGTATGGAAAACTATCAAAGGGCGAAAGCCATAACTTGCAGAATAAATTTTGACTTTCAATATTATGCTCCAACAAATATAAAAAAAAATATATAAATACCATAGGACAAGTTACACACAGCGCCATCTGACCCCAAACTAAGCAGAGCTTATGTGATGGAAGTCAGATAACTGATAGAATACATAAATACTTTTTTTGTAAATACATACAGAACACCCAGACACAGAACAAACATTCGTTTATACCATAAAATGTTTGTCCTTGGCGGGAATCGAACCCACGCCCTACAGCATATTGCAGAACCCATATTGTCTGTTAAATCTTTATTCCACCCTCATCCGTAGCATTCTTGAATACAATTCTGTCATATGGTCTCCACATTATAAAATCCACAGTAAACGTATCGAACGTGTACAATCTAAGTGTCTAAATATCCTCTCCTACAGACTCGGTCTTAATCGTCAACTACGTTCATACTCTGAAAGATTGGCTAAGTTTAGGATGTTATCACTTGAGATGCGTCGTACATAGCTGGATTTCACTTGCTTATTCAAAATTATTCACTCCCAGATAGATTCCTCTTCTCTTCTTTCAAACATTAATTTTAATACCAAGCCTAAATCTCGCTACCCTCACACAGGAATCTTTTCTCTGAGAGTCTATACAAACAACACCTCTTTATATAACCCACTGGTTAGAATGTGTCGCCAATACAACGATATCTTAGCGGATCATCATGGCTCAATAGACATATTTAACCTGAAATTTACAAAGTTTAAACGGGATGTCTTGGCCATCTTGCGAAAGAAGGAATAGTGATTTATGTGATTTGTGTGATTAGCTTGATGGCTAATACATTCCGTCTGTTCCTTTAATATGTAAGTAATTCAACGTTTTTAATTTAATTTATATACGGTTTGTGTCACTATATTTGCACTATTTATGCATATGCTTCTAAATTATATTGTTCATGCTGTATACACATTTGTCTAGGAATATAATTTAGTTCAAATACTTTTGTCATTTACATAATGCTGATGTAAAAATTATGTTCTGTTTTGTGTATCTAAATAAATAAATAAATACAGCTCAGACAGACATACTACCAATTAACCAACAGGGCTGTCAACAATCCCTCCTCTCTTCTAAACGTTGGTCTATCCGACGTTGTATTTGACTGTGTACCATATATGTACTACTTTACCATATACTTACATCCTGTACTGTATGTGAGCAATAAATATCTTCAATTTTGAAGCCAAGTGGTACACTGATACATTTCGCGCGGCTTCGGATGTGGCCGAAACTATAGTTAGAGTTTCCAATAAAATTAAACGTGAGTAATCCCGCATAAGTAAATCAAACATGTGTCAAAACCACGTCAGTTTCCATAGTAATTGAATTTTTCACATTTCACACAGCGCCGTCTGACTCTAAACAAAACAAAGCTTGTGCTATGGAAGTCAGATAACTGATAGATTTTTTTTATTTTTTATAAGTACATAAAGGACACCCAGACACAGAACAAATATTTGTTAATACCACAAAATGTTTGTCCTGGGTGGGAATCGAACCCACGCCGTACAGCTCTTAAAGCAGATTTTTTAACCAATTGGATACTTATATACTTTTTTATTGTAAAACATACAGAATACCCAATTACGAAGTATCTACAGCTCACCTCATGTTAAGTGACAGTGTGGTCGAAGCGGCAGATTAATAATTTGAGGATGGTAGCTAGCCAGCCGAGTACTAGAAAATACTCTACCACCGTGCTATAGTTTCCTCACAATGTTTTCATTCACCGACAGGCCCGGGAGCTCAACCTTATTGTTGGGAATCGACTCCAGCTATTCCATGTGTGAACCGACCGCGCTAACAACTAATCTGTCATCACTAAATTTCTTTCGCCATTAATTTATTAAGTCCAACAAATATTTAACATATTTCCACTGCTACGGAAAAGAAGCGAAAATACCAAAAGTTTTTTTTAACTAAAATGCTGAGTTATAACAGATGCAAATTTTAAAAAAATATATACGGTATCTATATACTATTACTCTACTTATATATTATATATTATACTATTACTTATATGTTTATTCCATTAAACTTCTGACGACTAACATCACATAGCCTGGGGTTTTCCTAAAAGCGATTATTTATTATTGATCCTAACATACACAGATTACAGAATATAATGCCCGAGCATCGCGCATGAAACATGGAAATGACTTCAAGTTCAGTAATACTAATTACGCGAGTAATACGTTTTCACGCTCAGTACGTAGCTAAGCAACGAGCTGATGGCACGTTTTCTGTACTAATACTTTTAACTTAGTGCATTGTAGTAGTTTTACCGTACTGTGTGTTTAAGGAATATGGAAACAGTTCACAAAAACGAATTAAGCCACAATGGAATATCTTTTCATAGGTAAATTTCATTATTTTGACGATTTACTTTTCTATTTAAAACTTGGAACACAAAACCTAACACTGTCGGCTGGCATAATAACTCTCACAGATGCACAAGTTCCCACAGCGTAAATACCACGCTATATATATATATTGTATATAAATACAATATATTGCTGTGGTGGTGCCGGCGTAAGAATAGTACCCCACCCTCTCTACCCGTGGTTGCCGTAAGAGTCGGCTAAGGGATGTAATCCGGAAGATGGGCAGCAGTGTCTTCCTTGAACAATCACACCTAACTGCGCTCGCTAACCCGCTTGCCAAGCGTGGCGAGTATTGGCAAAACCCCCCCAGGAGGAGGCCTATGTCCAGCAATGGACGTCCTATGGCTGATGATGTGATGTGAAATACCACGCGGCGGCTAGTTATGTACACATAGCCGAATAACTTGACTGCGTTTGATTTAAAACTCTATCTGCACTTTTCCTGACATCTATGACCCAAATGAGCTGGAATTAATGTACTATGTCAACTCATTAGTAATCAAAGCCGTATTTACGGGCAGTACTCGGGCATTATGCAGTGAATAGCTAAATTCAGGCGATAATAGGTACCTTACCTCCCCTGTGCCACCCCAATGTAAATATTGGATGCGAAGGGACCGGATGCCACGGAGCTCCGAATGTTCTGAATGTAAATCCATTTCAGTTATTTTATTCGTGTCAGACAAATTCGGTAGACTGGTATAGAATAAAGAGTAGACGAGTGCGGCGTCAGTCTAAGTATTGTCCTTGAAGGTAGCTTCACAGAAATATAAAGACACTATAAGCAATTATTTTGGTATAATCAATACAAAATTTCATCGACCTAAAAAAGAACAAATTTTAGCAATGACAGCTCAGTAGTTAGCGCGGTTGGTTGCCATTGTTGTATTTGTCCAATGTCCTGAAGTTCTATGGGAACCAAGTAACTGATAGAATACTTATGAACTATTTTTTGTAAATATACATTTATAATACATTCAGAACGAAGATCTATTTTTCATCACATAAATGTTTGTCGTCGATGGGAATCTAACCCACGTTCTACAGTTCTTGAAACAGATATATGTACTACCAAAACTTAAACTGAGTGATTTGATTCCACCTTCTTCGTACGAACCGCTAGACATTGAAATTTATTGCCCGAGTGGATGTTCCCCGATAAATACGATCTGGGCACCTTAAAGTCGCGAGTGAAACGGTTTCTTCTAGGCAAGCAAAAAGAATTGAGTTTAAAAAAATAGTGCTCCAAATTTTATAGCTTCATGTCCACACACCACTCTACAATAACATAGTTTGACTCCGTGCAAAATAAATATTTTCCTACCTTTCCTCTAGGCAAATATCAATTGACCTTTCTCTTTCGCCTTATTTAAATAAAAACATGAACTTCCGAAGTGTCTTCTTATTCTGGTCGTAAGTTAATTTAGGTTGAAACGTTGGTTATTTTTGAATGACCTCACGGTGTTTTGGAAACAATTCCCTTTATTTTTCGTTCAATTTTCATTACTGTATGACGTGTGGAAGCTAAAAATAAAAATATAAAACACATTTCGTAGTCCACGTTTTATTTTGCTGATCTTTGGAGCCCTTGTACGTAGCAAGCTGGAGGCTAGCTCAGCGGTATGGCATCCACATGAGAATGCTTATTCCCTTCTCCTAGAGAAGGTGCAAAAAGCCTTCCTTCGCTTTTTGTATAAGCGCATGTATGGATATTATCCGTACATGTACCCAACAAATTTTTTGCTAGGATGCTTAGGCCTAAATTCATTGGAGGTCCGGCGAGCTCACAATCAAATTAAAGTAATGTGCAAAATCCTTCATGGAAAAATCGATGCTCCCAATGTGCTCGAAAAGCTGACACAGCTTCGTGTCCCCAGCGATGGTGACCGCCCGCGTCGTGGCGGACGACCTCATCAGTTGTTCGCAGTTCCGCCAGCCCGCACGGCTGCGCATGGGTACTCCCCTATTCCACGCTCCTTGACTGCATTCAATAATCTCTTGGCCTGGGCACCTGATTGCGACATGTTTGCGGATGAGTGGACGAGCATGCAGTTGAAGTGTTTGGAATACTGTGAGATGATAGCGGGAAAGAAAAAGGATATGGATGATGATGATGAATGGGAGTTTCTGTGTCAGTGTGACTTTGACTTTTGGTAAATTATAATTATTATTATTGTTATTATTTTCTCAATTTTTTTATTTCTTTTTATTTTGACATTTTTTTTTTTTTTTTTACCATTTTAATTATTATATTTTTATTTAATATTTGCCGATTGTTATTGTTATTAACGTATTTTTTTTTTTTTTGATTGATTAAGATAATTGTAATTCTGTATGTATTTGTACTTCTAATTTTATGACATTTTTATTTCTAGATAAACTAAAATTATAATTTTAAGACTACTGTAATTGGCGATTGCCGTTTTAGTCTAAATAAATAAATAAATAAATTTGTATAAGGTGGATAAGCGGTAGTTCAAAAGTAGAGGAATGCATTAAACTTGACAAACACTGGTACGGTCTGTACGGCCAGTTTGACTACCATAAAGCTGTTATCGCGGGTTTTTTTTAAATGACATTTAATTAATTGTTTTTTTTTAAATAATAATAATGTTTTTTTTTTTCAATAAATTTTCCTATGTTACTTTGTCTAATTAATGTACCAATATTTTTACTGCATGCAAAATACAATATGTAAGTTAGTTTAGTTCAATATTTAAGTCAGTTTATTAGTTCTAACTAATAAACTGACTTAAATTGCTTAGAGTTCTTGCTTGGTTAAATAACTGTTTGGTTTGGATTATATTTGACATTTAATTTTATTGACATGTGATATGATTTTGACATTTTTAATATTATTTTTAAATATGATAGGAAAATTGACCTAAAACTTTGGTGTCATAAATTAAATATTTGTATTTGCGTTGGTTCAATTCGAAAAAAGAACTTACGTCGTCGGTTAAGAAATGTGCTAAAAAATTAAACAAAAGTAATGTGAGTGTGTGTGTAAAATGTGAAGTGTGTGTGCAACATTGTCCCATCGTGTAGTGATAGGGTAGTTTATAGTACTCTGCTAAAAACTAGCTACCCTCAATTCTAGCCAATCGCCAAGAATTTAACGGTGTATTCCGCCAACCACTTAAAAGCCAGTTTCTATTCTAAGCAAGTTGACTTTACCATCTTCGACCAAACCGCCACTTAATATCAATGATAAATAATGTTATTTTATTATATCTCTACAGGTACAGACTAGCATTATAAAGGATATAAAAAGTCTGAAAAATTCACAAAGAAAAATTAAAAAAGTGTAATAGCCACAATTTCATTACATTAAGATCGGTAAAGTTTTCTCGTCAGCTCTCTTTTTACTTTAAGTTGCAATTCTGAGTTTAATAATCTCAAGTTGTAAATAGCAGGCATGTAAACAACGCGACAAATTAAACAAAAACCGGCCAACTGCGAGTCGGACTCGCACACGAAGGGTTCCGTATCATTATCTATAAAAACGGCAAAAAAATATAGTCTGTTGTATGGGAAGCCCCACTTAAATATTTGTTTTATTTTAATTTAATTATTTATTCGTAAAGTGAATATATCACTAAATATTCTGTGAATCTTTCAAGCGTCTACCTGTTGCCGTTATCAATATCGAGCAAAAACGAGCAAAGAAATCACGTTTGTTGTATGGGAGCCCCCTTAATTATTATTTTTTAGTATTTTTGTTATAGAGGCAACAGAAATACATCACCTGTGAAAATCTCAACTGTCTAACAATCACGGTTCATGAGATACAGCCTGGTGACAAACGGACAGACAGACAGACGGACGGACAGCGGAGTCTTAGTAATAGGGTCCCGTTTTACCCTTTGGGTACGAAACCCTAAAAAAAGAAACTGAAAATATATTATTATAAAATATTTATGAAATAAGTAGTTTTATTTTCATTTAAAATATAGGTACTCTTGGCATCGGAAAAACAACTGAATCTGAAGAAAGTGAATGAAACAGAAGTTATGAATTTTTCAATACATTTACATATGTACATACAATGAAACTTGATAATTAAGTTAAGTTTAATAGTTTTAGGGCCATTCTACTTTTTACTGCAGGTTTTTGGCACTAGTAGTAAAAGTTTTCAAAATTTATTGGTTAAAGATAAATGAAGTTATTTCATTGTATTATATGTATGCGTAATTAAACAACAACAGGTAAAATTAGGTATTTTACAACAACATTGTAAAATACCTAAACAATTGCAATACACTGCCAGCAGCGAATTTTGTACATATATTTTTCTAAAAATAAATGTTTTGTCGACCAAGGTAGAAAAATCATACCACATTGTTACTAATCAAAATATTTTTATTAAGCAGTTTTAGTCACACATAAAAAAAAAAAAATGAACAAAACTTAATTTAGGAACGTAAATCTCTCTTTCTCATAACTTTTATTAGAACATTTATTAAGTACTAGCTGAGCCCCGCGGTTTTACCCGCGTGGTGATGGATGATGATGATGATGAAAAGTATCCTATGTTTTATTTCAGGGCCTAAAAAGACAAAGTTTATCTACTTTAAATACCAGATGCGTTAAAAGTATTTATTTTGATATAAGGATCAATTTGTTACTACCAAATGTGCGTTAGAAATTAATTATCAATTTTTATTGTAATTATGGGTCACTATTTTGGCGATAATAGCTTACACATAAAAGATAGATATTTGCTGTCGCGGACTTTTTTGTTTGACTATTTAAGATATACCAGGACTATTCCAGGCTAGGTGTGCTTTACCATCTTCGACCACACAGTCACTTAACATCAGATGAGCTGTGGTCAAAAACCTAGCCTACCAGCGTTAAAAAAAAAACAGCTGGTTCTCATAGTATAAGCTTTGCTTTTGTTTGGGGTTAGATGGCGCTGTGTGAAATGTCTGACAATATTTCTTTACTTATTGTCATTATTATAATACTAAGTATTAAGTTATTGGTAATTACCTAATACCCTCTCGTTTTTATGTCGCGCAAAAATGATACAAAGAGACGTTATAGATGAATATGTATATATTTAGGCCCGTAAGACAAAATTTGGGTTGGTGTGCAAGCAATATTTTTTATTAAAGTGAAAACGTCCAATTAGTTCGGGTATTGTTAGATAAACAAACTTCTCACTTTTACTGGGGCTGTATTAAGTATGTATCTACATAAAAGTGTTTGTGTATCGTTAGGAGTGAAGGAAACCTATTAAAACAACAAAGGAACTACATCAACTCTAGTATCGGTCGAAGAAGCCTCCTAAAGTAGTTAAGTGGCAATCTCCAAGGAGGTTTCGTCAGTAACGGCAGTTTTGTATGGTTTCCCCGAGCTTTCACCTTAATAGCCGATTTCAGGGGGAAATTTATAGGGGATTCTTCTACGTCTAATTTTACTAGGGACCAATGACCGAGAATCGACCGAAATCTTAACCATTTTTTTTTATTACAGATAGTCTTGCGTTTGACTGCCAACTCGCCTGATGTTAAGCAATGATGCGGTCTATGATGGAACAAGAAGCCTAGAAGAAACTGATTCACTCTTGAAGGCACTCAGATTGTACACACACTATTGTCAATTGTTCACTACATTTATTGTTAATTAACTTTACCCATCCTCTTCTGTTCTAATTTTCAAATGCAGCAGATTTTATATTCTTACGGACTTTTTATGGTTGACTAATTGGTGCTTGAATAACTTACCGCACTTTTTTGGAGTAAAAACTTCTTTAGCCTCTTTGAGCGATGAGACGTATTTTAAGTTTTTACTTCTATCACCAGTGCCTATTTTTTCTTAATTTTATATCAATGAACAGCCGTTAAACACGAAAATAATACCTTATTATCTTAAATTACTTCTTACAGATGCATATTATGGTCACTCAACTGCTACTAAGCTTCGGCAGCCCAGTTGGGAGATCGTCTGCCTTCTAATCTGGAAGTCCTGAATTTGAATCCCACTGCGTCTACCTGTCTTTTATAAGTCCGTTACACCGCTTTAGTAGAATCTGCTTTCCGAGTGGGTGTTTGCGCTTAAGTCGTGGACACCATCTTTGTTTAATGTTAGGCAAGATTCTTCTTTTTAGCCGGCATGTGCATTGCTAAAGGTCGTGTCTAATTTTAAATGTTGATCACTCGGTGTATCATTCTCTTCCACGCGCTTCTTTCCACGGTGGTCTTAATAACTTTAGGAATTGGTCTGAGAGCGTCTTTATTAGGTCAGACCAACGGGTAAGTGAGTGGCCGCAAGGTCTTCTCCCGTCGACCTAACTAATATTTTCAAACTATTTCTTGCTGAAATCTACAACACCACCATTTCCACACCATTCACCACCATTCACCATTCACCATTTCCATATTGTATGTGTACTGTACTTTGTACAAAGCAGAAATAAGAATTTTAAGATTTTTGTTTAAAAAAAATATATATTATTTTAGCTGATGTAATAGAAGATTAAGGCTCGGGAAATGTAAAAATAATCCTTTTCACTCCGGGACGGGTTTGCAGGATTACATAGGATTATGTTACCTACAAGTACGACGGGAAGCTGTGAAATTTTTCTCTTGGTTCAATTTGACACGTGATAATGTAATAGTGTGGAAATAAGCCAAAAAGTTTTTATAAATTTACTGTTTTCCGGGTAGAAGTATTTTATGCCTTTGTGACGCACCTACCACAATGCTATTTAATTTCGGTCGGTACAGATGTACTGAATTGTACTGTCATAAAAGGGTAAGACACACAGATACAAATACAATTGCTTTTAATTACATTTTTGATTTAATTATATTTGTGACTTCAAAGATTTTACAATTTGTTTTCCAAGGCAAAATATAATAATAATGGAATATTGCTTTTAATTTTAGTTATTACGCAGAG
The DNA here is from genome assembly GCA_950106695.1 of Biston stratarius. Taxonomy (NCBI): domain Eukaryota; kingdom Metazoa; phylum Arthropoda; class Insecta; order Lepidoptera; family Geometridae; genus Biston; species Biston stratarius. Next base: position 23,054,699 of record OX467115.1, on the reverse strand, counting down.
CACTCCGAAAGTGTGGCGATACTAAAAAACTAAGTTGTATGGAGAAAGCTTTTTAATTAAATATTTTCAAAGAACGCTCCCCCTGCGTCTATACAAAGTGTCATGCGTCTAAGCCAATATACGAAACTCTTTTTCCAGTCTGGCCCAGACACCACTTCTACAGCCTTCTGGAACGCTGTTAGCGCATCTTCCGACGATGAAAACTGCATGCCTTTGAGTTGATTTCTTATTTTAGGTAATTAAAAGAAGTCACACAATGTTAAATTAGGTGGACGCGTTGTCGTGGTGTAGCAGTAGCCCGCGGAGCCCCGTGTTCTGTCGCTTGTTGCTCACAGTAATCAATATTCTGGCAAGCGTTTGGTAGATTTGGCATTGACACTATTTTGATTTCATAAAGAATTTGGCACCAAATACCCAGTTTATAAGAAAAAAACTAGCCATCAAAATCTTCCTCGCGCTTCTCGATCGCTTCACTCTAGTAAGCGTTGGTTCGTTTTGAAACAGCCATATCGTCGATTGGCGCTACATTTCTGGGTGTTATTGATTCATTACCTATATAGCTGTAACTTTGGTATTATCAATAAAAGATTTGAATTTGTATTTGTATTATAATGTCGTAAACACGCCGAGACGAGCTTGCTTCAAATTTAGCAGTCACGACATCATTACGAGTATTGGTGACGTTCTGCGGCACTCCACACGATATCCTCCACACGCGAAGATGCTCGTGTATAATCTCGTGAACGGTTCTCGATCCAATCTGCAGTATATGGTGAATTTCTTCATATGTAATTCGCCTATTTTCGTGATTTTAAATTTTCACTACTAGCACGTTTCCTTCCGTAACACCCGTCAAAAGAGCGACCACATGTTTCTTCATCCCTCAATACCAGCGGTACACGACTGCCTTAGAAAGGCCTTATCCATAAATGACATTTGACACCTATCATACGATTCGTCTGACAATGTTCCTCACGCAGATCTATTTTTCAATGAAACAAGATAGTGTAAATTAGCTCGTCAATATGTTAAGAGAAATTTCAAAACTGGAATTTTCATAGTTTTATTTGTAAAAATTGTGTTTTTATAATAAATCATAACTAGCCAAACTCTGTGTCTCTTAAATAAATACTTTTTTCCGCAAAACTTTCTGCATCGCATGGTGGAAGTTTTATGCACAAATTACTGCCCAACAATAAGGAAGTAGTTAAATACAATTTTGCTACTTGGTACGTGGCGTATTCTTATTGTTTTGATTTAATTATTGTTTTGGGGATAAATTCTTAATAGCATATATCATCAAGCAAAATAAGGATGGCAATTATTTCGACTGCAACACTATGTTGCAGAACTAAGTGTTATTTTATTAAAAAGAAAAAGTTTAATATTTCATTGCAAGTATATTTAGTAATAACGGAAGTAAACTTTGCTAGATGACTTCAACCAAGGTAAGTACTTTTTGGAAATACGGCTGAATTGTTACGAGCCGCTTCCAACCGGTCTTTATGGAAATCAATGGGAGAGGCCTATGTCCAGCAGTGGACGTCATACGGCTGATGATGATGATGGTGAGGTTGAACTGTAATGTGCGCCATGTGAATAGCGTGATGTAAGTTTTTTTAAATTTATTGATGTTTCTCATTAGGAATTCAATAAATGAATACACCAAATTATATACTAAATTAAAACTAAACGCGTTGGTTTTTGTAGGAAACACAACATATAATACTAAGGTAAAGAAAATAAGTAAGGGCGATGAATAAGTTTCAAGGAAAATAATTACTAAAATGTTGAATTATATGCGAAAAATTTATTTTATTTCATAGAGTAAATTCCGTTTTCCATAGTTTCTTAAAATCAGTATGATAAAAGATTTATTGAGGACCGGCCCATCTCCTGACGTGTGCTTCTACGTTATTCTGATTCATGGCGGTGTATCTGTAGTAGTTGGTAGGCCTCCAGGTCACTCCGTTAGCGGTGATGCCGGAGTCGAAAGCGCTGTTGGCGAGCCTGTTGTTGTCGTTCAGCAAGTAGCCACGAGGGTTGGGAACCCCGGCGGCCCAGCCCCAGGCACGGCGCGAGTTCACGAAGGCGTTCCTCTCAGCGTACACTCTAGCTTCGACACCGATGCCGATACCGTAACTTCTGATATCGGTGTACAGGTTGTTCAAAACGTGCACTTCTCCGAACCTCACTCTTGGGTTGCGCTGAGTGACTCCCTGATACCAGTTGAGATAGAAGGTGACCTTTAGACGGTTCCTGTCTTGAGCTCCATTGCCATCGCCGTTTCCAACGAGAGTGACCATGTTGTGGTTTCTGAATAAACTGTTAGAAATGGAGATCCAGTTAGAGCCGCGCACGATGTCGATAAGACCGTCGTGACGCCTCATATTTTCGGGAAGGCTGGCAGAGTTCCACGGGTCGTCAGCAAATTCGCAGTGGTTGACCCACACAAACTCAGAGGTTGTAATTTCAAGAGCGTCGATTGAAGAAAAAGCACCGGGGACCATAGAAGCAATACCACCGTTGCCGTTGGGTCGTTCTCCCGGTGCATAATTCAAAGCGTTGTGGAACCTGATGTTGTTGACGATAACCTGGCGAGCGTTTGTGATTCTCAGACCTCCCCCGAAAATCATGGCGTTCCTATCTGTTCCAACTATAGTCTTAAAACTTCCGACGTCAAGACGGACTCCAGGAGAGTTGGCGAATAATGCCGTGAGGTCGATGCGGCCGCGAACATTGACAATTCTACGATCGTTGCCGCGAATGGCGTCCCTGAGCGCCCATGCGTCCCATACTGTCCATTGGGCACCGCCGCTACCTCCATGGGTACCGCCACCGGTAGCAGCAAATCCTGCCTGCCCTGCTGGAACACGAGCGTCAGTGAAGTTGGGGGTAGCGAAGGCACCATCCAAATTAGCCACCGAGTCAAAAACATCGCTTTCTTCGCCGAAGTCTAACTCATGATCGATATCAGCAGGCATCTCGAGGATGTCGCTTTCTTTGCCGAGGTCTACCTCGCTACCGACGTCGGCAGGCATCGCGAAGACCGCGAGGATCGCAGCAGACAAGACGAGAAGGTACTTCATGATGAGTATCTTCTTCCGACTCAATGCTTGTCGTGGCTTCTGACCCGTATTTATACTAAAAAACTTTATAGGATAATGATCGCGATAGATGATCGCAAGCGCATTTTGAAGATTAAAGAAATTAGGCGGAATTAGCCGATCTTTATCGATCGATCAAACAAGGATGATTAGTAAACAATCAAAATTCTGACTGCTTTCAAGATAATTCCAAGGTACGTGGTAACACTAGGAATCACGCTCGTTTTGAAAACAAGAATTCGATATTTTTAACGAAAATAAGTTAGTAATATTTTTGGTGATATAGTTACAAACTAATATTATAAAACGTTTGTAACTCAGTAATTCTGTCTGTTTGCTACCTTTTCACAGTTAAACGGCAGATCTGCCTTACTTTAATTTAACAAAGAGATACTTTATATCATAAGGATTAACAGGTACTATTTTGTAATTTTATATAACATGATCACGCGAGCGAAGCCGCGGGCAAGTAATATAAAAAATGTGAAATTCACTCTGTCTGTTACGTTTTTACGTCCTAACCGTTAAACCGATTTTGATCCAATTTTGGTAGATATAATAATATGTTTATACGGTACCACAGAATACATAATAGTACAACTACAGAAATTTTAATCCGGAAAATCAATTAAAGAAATAGGGACTCTTGCTACGAAACAAGAAAGTGCAATTCAGATCGCACAGCCGTGATATACCTACAGTTACATTCACCTAGAGGTTGCCTCTCTTTCTATCGCGTATCTCTACCCCTAACCTCTTCTGAAGACGCCAGGGCTGTCTTCTTTTAAAGAATAATTTAACCTGAATATTAAATTACCAGTTAGGTATGTACTCTACTTTTATGAACAAATGACGTTTGAAATAAACATAGGCTAAGTCTTATTTTTTTTTATCGCTGACTGTCTAGGTTTTTGATCACAACTCACCTGATGTTAAGTGACGGTGTGGTCGAAGATGATAAACTCTCAAGTGAGGCTGCCGGGACACACCGTTAGATGCTTGGCGGCAGATTTTCAACTTGAGGGTAGTTAGCTAGCCAGCCTAGTACTAGAAAGTACCCTACCACCACGCTATGGTTTCCTTCACCGGCAGCTCAAGCTCATTGTTGGGGTTTGAACCCACGCCCTTCGGCATGCGAACCGACCGCGCTAACCACTATGTAGGTAGATAAAAAAACTAACGAACAAAAATACTACAGCGCTATGTAATCCGTCTTTTGTTATATTTCATTCGGGAGTTTTCATATCAATATAATCTTCGAGACCCGTTATGGAATTCATACAAGTTTATACGAAACACTCGCCATGAGTCTAGCTCGCACTTGGCCGGCTTTTTTACGCCTACGTTTATTTAATTAAAATAATCTGTTCGATTTATTTTCCGACATGTTTGATTGATTGAATGATGAAAATCGTTAACGCAATGTTATAATCTTGTTGATGAAAGTGATGTTGTTCAGTGTCTTTCCGTACACAATGTCATGAACACTACGTAAATGACATCGTATTCTTTTTTTATATTAAATATATCTACGTTTGGTCACCAACTCGCCCGATGAAAAGCGAGGGTGCGGCTGAGGATTCACGCTGCTCTAGAAGAAATCAATTTACTCTAGTCTTAAAAACGTCCAAATTGTAATTCCTGTTCCCGTTTTATCCTGTTGGGCCGCCATACTCAAAGTGTACTCCACGGAACCCTGCGAGGGTTTCGCAAAAATACTGGTCATAACGAAAAAAAATTACTAAAGAGTTCTATACATATAAATATTCCAATTTTGAGAATCGGTTCACAAATGGGGAGAAATCGGTGAACATAACTAAAAAAAAAAATACATACAGTCGAACATAGAACCTCCTCCTTTTTGAACTCGGTTAAAAATAACTAAAAGTGTATTAGAGTAGTAGTGGAATGAGAATAAGAGAGGACGGCATTTCAGCTAGGAGCATAGTCAATAGTTCAACAATGACTCAACTGACAATAAAAAATTACACATAAAACAGTTTTTGATTAATTTAGGGCACCGTCAAATATTTCGCTTTCAAGAAGGGTTCTGTCGCAAAACAAGTTTGAGACTGCGACAAAGTTGTCTGGGACGCCTTCCCATAAATTGAAGCAGAGAGTAAGTGTTCCAGAACTGTTAATACGAAATATTGATGCACCAGGACTGTACGGAGACACGGCAGTATCATCACGACACTGTTATGACAGAAATAGCAAAGGCGACGTAATAACGTATCAATTTTTAACGATGATAGCCCAATGGTTAGCGCGGTCGGATCAAACGTCGATGGATACAAACCCTAACAATAAGCTTTTTTTTAATACTAAATAGGTTTGCGTTTCACCACGCCCTGCCTGATGTTAAGCAGGATGCAGTCTACGATGAAGCACGCTTACCTAGAAAAAACCTGTTTACTCTGGATTTGAAGACACCCAAGTTGTACCCCGTAGTAAAAACAGACGCCGGCAGAGTTCCATTACAGCGAGGATTCGCTGTACGTATCAAGAATGTGGAATCGAAGCGTTTAGTCCGTACGTGGGGAACATTCACCATGTAAGGATGGCGCTTTGGTCGTCTCCGCCTAGCCGTCCGGTAATAAAAAGTGGCAGGAACAGGGGCTTGAGCTGCCGGTAAAGGAAAACTCGATGCACTTAGTACATTTCTCCAGCAGTGACTTCAAATCTTAGAATTTAGAAACTATATTCTAAGCTTCAAACATATAAAAAGAATTCTTCCTCTTGCTCGTCAAACCAGTCGCCATAGCTACTTTGATTTCTTTATGACGTGAAAAACACTGTCCTCGAATGAACTTCTACAGATTTCTGAATCACACTATATCCCACTATCCCACTAATATCCCATTAATCCCACTAATATTATAAATGTGAAAGTTTGGATGGGTGGATGTTTGTTACTCAAACACGCGAGAACGGCTGAACGGATCTGGATGGAATTTTGCATATAGATACTTTAAGCCCTGGAATAAAACAGGATACTTTTCATCATCATCATCATCATCCATCACCACAGCTAGTAATATTATAAATGTAAAAGTTTGGGTGGGTGGATGGATGGATGGATGAATGGATGGATGTTCGTAACTCAATCACGCCAGAACGGCGAAACGGATCTGGATGAAATTTTGCATGTAGATAGTTTTGGCCCTGGAATAAAACATAGAATACTTTTCATCATCATCATCATCCTTCACCACGCGGGTAAAACCGTAGGGCGTAGCTACTAGAAGATGATCTAATAGTACCAGATTTACTAACGGATCTCCTTGGCAGGAGGTGGTCTAGGTAGGTACCACCACAGTACCAGATATCCCGTACCCAAGCAGTAGTCTGTTAACATTACTGTGTTCCGGTTTGAAAGGTACTGCAGCTAGCGAAATTACAGGACTGTTGAGAATAACCATGGAAAGCCAAAGCAGCGACGCCCTGGACTTTGTTTTGCTACTCAAATTTCTGTGTATCGCTGCAATGATAATGGACAGGCGTTATCTCTTACCATCAGGAGAGCATTTTGTACGTCTCATTACTATTACATTTTAAAAAATCTGAGTACCACTGCATTGTTCATGATCCGATGATATTTTTTATCATTCCGGCGTCTCTTCGTCTTTTAATTTTAGCAAAAAACACCTTCAGTCCAACTGTGGAATGCGTTACCTGTTGCCATTAGTCGTGCTCCATCGATCGCCGTCTTTAAAGACTTACTTTTTTATCTTTTGCACTTATAATAATTAAATTGATGTTATAACTATATATCACTTATTTATACGAGTATAAACATTTTCTTTATACAAATATTTTTATTTAGTATTTAAATAATATTTATTTTATATATATTAGTGTATTTTTGTGCCGTGTCATGGTGGTATCGGCGTAAGAATTGTACTCCATCCTCCTACCCGTGGTTGCCGTAAGAGTCGGCTAAGGGATGTAATCCGGAAGATGGGCAGCAGCGTCTTAACTGCGCTTGCCAACCCGCCTGCCAAGCGTGGCGAGTATTGCGAAAACCCCCCCAGGAGGAGGCCTATGTCCAGCAGTGGACGTTCTACGGCTGATGATGTGATGTGAGTGTATTTTTAGTAAGTATTCTAGTTAATCTATGTATTAGGATATATTATTACTATGATGTAGTATGTAGATATGCCCGTGGTGGTGCCGGCATAAGAATAGTACCCCACCCTCTCTACCCGTGGTTGGCGTAAGAGTCGGCTAAGGGATGTAATCTGGAAGATGGGCAGTAGCGTCTTCCTTGAACAATCATACCTAACTGCGCTCCCCAACCCGCCTGCCAAGCGTGGCGAGTATTGGCAAAACCCCCCCAGGAGGAGGCCTATGCCCAGCAGTGGACGTCCTATGGCTGATGATGTGTGTGTAGATATATTTATGTTATAGTTTTGCATTCTCCTATATGCATATCCTCGTTATTGACACACACCGTCTTTTTCTTCCTTTAATCCTTTCCATCCTAAGATTGCCTGGAAGAGATCGTTTTAGCGATAAGGTCACTAGTTGTTACACATGTTAACTAAGTTTATATCTTCTGTACTGGTTTTTTTTTGTTTGTTCTATAAATAAAAGAGTTAATCTAGCAATCAATCATCCACAAAAAAATGCCTTGCTGAGTTTCTTGCCGTTTCTTGCCGGAGTCTTCTCAGTTGAAGTGTAATTACGAGCCGGTGGTAGATTCAAACATGTAACTTAACGTTCATAAATGTCTTACCAGGGCCTAAACTGAATAAATGACTTTTTGATTTAGATTTAGATTTTGAATCAAGTAAAGTTACAAATAACCTAAACAGCAGTAATGTGTAAAATAGTTGTAGTTTCTGGAAATTGAAGAGGTTACCGTTGTTTGCTAAAAAAATGAAATTTCGGCAGGTACAGTTTGGAATATTGTTCCCAAACACACACAAATGTCAAAAGTAAGCGCTAGATGTATCCCTAGATATCTCACACTGTTCGCAAAAACACCTTTTGCAAGTAAGTTGTGTAAATCATGTAAGGTAAGTTTATGAATCTTTACAGAAATATACATTTATGTATATATTTAGTGAAAAATAATTAAGGTTAAGGTAAAGGATACGTACAAAAAAAAGACTGAAGTTGAATTGAAATGAGTTGAATTTTGTTTAGCAAATTTAATTTATTTCATAGAGTATAGGGTATATTCTGCGAGTTTAGCTTTCGTAAAATCAGTATGTTATTTTTTTAATAGTAGTTAAAACTTTACTGAGGACCGGCCCATCTCCTGACGTGTGCTTCTACGTTATTCTGATTCATGGCGGTGTATCTGTAGTAGTTGGTAGGCCTCCAGGTCACTCCGTTAGCGGTGATGCCGGAGTCGAAAGCGCTGTTGGCGAGCCTGTTGTTGTCGTTCAGCAAGTAGCCACGAGGGTTGGGAACCCCGGCGGCCCAGCCCCAGGCACGGCGCGAGTTCACGAAGGCGTTCCTCTCAGCGTACACTCTAGCTTCGACACCGATGCCGATACCGTAACTTCTGATATCGGTGTACAGGTTGTTCAAAACGTGCACTTCTCCGAACCTCACTCTTGGGTTGCGCTGAGTGACTCCCTGATACCAGTTGAGATAGAAGGTGACCTTTAGACGGTTCCTGTCTTGAGCTCCATTGCCATCGCCGTTTCCAACGAGAGTGACCATGTTGTGGTTTCTGAATAAACTGTTAGAAATGGAGATCCAGTTAGAACCGCGCACGATGTCGATAAGACCGTCGTGACGCCTCATATTATCGGGAAGGCTGGCAGAGTTCCACGGGTCGTCAGCAAATTCGCAGTGGTTGACCCACACAAACTCAGAGGTTGTAATTTCAAGAGCGTCGATTGAAGAAAAAGCACCGGGGACCATAGAAGCAATACCACCGTTGCCGTTGGGTCGTTCTCCCGGTGCATAATTCAAAGCGTTGTGGAACCTGATGTTGTTGACGATAACCTGGCGAGCGTTTGTGATTCTCAGACCTCCCCCGAAAATCATGGCGTTCCTATCTGTTCCGACTATAGTCTTAAAACTTCCGACGTCAAGACGGACTCCAGGAGAGTTGGCGAATAATGCCGTGAGGTCGATGCGGCCGCGAACATTGACAATTCTACGATCGTTGCCGCGAATGGCGTCCCTGAGCGCCCATGCGTCCCATACTGTCCATTGAGCACCGCCGCTACCTCCATGGGTACCGCCACCGGTAGCAGCAAATCCTGCCTGCCCTGCTGGAACACGAGCGTCAGTGAAGTTGGGGGTAGCGAAGGCACCATCCAAATTAGCCACCGAGTCGAAAACATCGCTTTCTTCGCCGAAGTCTAACTCATGATTGATATCAGCAGGCATCTCGAGGATGTCGCTTTCTTTGCCGAGGTCTACCTCGCTACCGACGTCGGCAGGCATCGCGAAGACCGCGAGGATCGCAGCAGACAAGACAAGAAGGTACTTCATGATGAGTGAGTATCTTCTTCCGACTCAATGCTTGTCGTGGCTTCTGACCCGTATTTATACTAAAAAACTTTATAGGATAACGATCGCAATAGATAAACGGATGCAAAATTTATAGATAAAACAAATTAGGCTTATTTATCGATTTTTATCGATTTATTATGAATCAAGGATAAATCAAGTTATAGTAATAGATCAAAATTCTGACAGCTGCCAAGATAATACCAAGGCATGTGGTAACACTAGGAATCACATTCGTTTCGAAAACAAGAATCTGCTATTTTTAGCGTTATTTAGTTTAGTAAGAAAACAAAGTCCAGGGCATCGCTGCTTTGGCGCTCAATACTTCTTGACTTTAGATGTTTAGTGTCAACAAGAAAATGTCGTTTAACAAGAAGATGAATCCGAAGACATCGAAGAACAGGTATTTAGGGCTGATGTTATTAAAAGCGACAGAAAGAGTGAACACATCGATCATCATACTGATGCAGGGTATTCATCATCGGAGGATGATCAAGTTTATTACAAATAAATTTAATTCTCGGAGACAATACCTTAAAGAATTAACCTTGCATTTAACGCAACCACACATACAACAAAAATCAACTATGCAGAACCTTTCTTATCCTCTTCAGCAAATTATATATCAAACGATATACAAATGAACCCAGAGTTCCAGATGCTGAGAAACCTGATGGAATCTGCGCGATCTGTCCAAGGCGTAAAAATCGCTGGCCAAAAAGACATGTAAAAAAAAATATGTACGGAACATGTTTTTACTTTGAGTGATATATATCAAGCTCGTGCATTTGATGAAGATTATTATTTCGTTATACATTCCTTAATTTTTTAATTGAAGTTATTTTTTTTTCCTAGTATTGTTAAGAAATTCCAAATTTAGATCCTATATTTGTTATTAAAATATTATAGTATAAAAAATGTCATATATTTAAAATAAATATTTGACTTGATTTAACATGATTGTTTTATTATAATATACATACATCATCAGCCATAAGAGGTCCTATGCTAGACATAGGCCTCCTCCTGGGGGGATTTTGCCAATACTCGCCACGCTTGGCAGGCGGGTTGGCGAGCGCAGTTAGGTGTGATTGTTCAAGGAAGACGCTGCTGCCCATCTTCCGGATTACATCCCTTAGCCGACTCTTACGGCAACCACGGGTAAAGAGGGTAGGGTACTATTCTTACGATTATACTTTTTGGCTATTTATAAAACGCGAGCAAAATGCTCTATACGCGAGTGCTCGTGTTAGTTTTAAAGGTGCGAGTTCTCCCGGGTAAAAACTACTAGCTTAGATAGCCGACTTAAATTGTGTAAAGCTTATGTATTATTTGCAAATAGCTTTTCCAGCATATAATTTAGGCTAAAATTAGCTTTACCTCTAGAAGTCTCTATTTAAAGTAATTATATGGTCATAGCAATAATGTTACTAACAACATAAACAGAACCACGCTCACGGTTGGATTCTTTTGCAAAAGCGTGGATCTCTAAGATACAATGCATTTTTAATCCCCACGGCTGACAACACCGATATAATAAAAGAGGGAAGTAAGACATTCGGCTCTTCATTTGCCACTGGCAGCTTGATAAAGGCAGTTTGTTATTGTTTTCTGTACGTTAATCTACTTCCACGAGAAAGAAAGGCAGTTGGGGTAAGTAAAATTATGCGGTTATTTTCTGAGTAGCCTTATATAGCTGTAGTATTACAAACTGACCTAACGATTGTTCTACGTGTATTTAGGATCAAGTAGTTTTTACACACGGCTTTACTAGGGTAGTTATTACCCTAAATCGTCTAATATGTTTTCAAAAATCGCTTAAAGACGTTAAAACAGTCTTCAGTTTAAAATAAAAAAATATATTCCCGATTCACTTCACTTTCTGCAGTTGTCTTCAGCCAGTCCCGTGAACATGGCGATCCCTTTTTGATCTTGCCATGGCTTAATCATACCACACTATTTTTCCGATTATTTTGTTAACTAAATTCAAAAAGGAGACAGGTTCTTAATTCGACCCGTATTACTTTTGGATCTCTTATTTTTCCCATATTCCCTTGTATTCACTTGTAAGCCGATTTACGTGCTTAATTTTTTCCATGTAGAGATATCTGTATTTATGTAAATCTTTTGAGATTCATCTACATCGTACAATTTTACATATCCGACCGAGTTCATAATCTATATATATTTATATATTTAATGTTAGACATCATCAGCCATAGGACGTCCACTGCTGGACATAGGCCTCCTCCTGGGGGGGTTTTGCCAATAGTCGCAACGCTTGGCAGGCAGGTTGGCGAGCGCAGTTAGGTGTGATTGTTCAAGGAAGACGCTGCTGCCCATCTTCCGGATTACATCCCTTAGCCGACTCTTACGGCAACCACGGGTAGAGAGGGTGGGGTACTATTCTTACGCCGGCACAACAACGGCAAATATATTTAATGTACATCACATAAACTTTTAATCCAATTTTTTTTTTGGCTGACAGGCTAGGTGTTTGACCACAACTCATCTGATGTTAAGTGGCGGTATGGTCGAAGATGGTAAAGCACACCTAGCCTGGAATGGAACTGGCTCTCAAGTGAGGCTGCCGGAACACATCGTTAGATGCTTGGCGGCAGATTTTCAACTTGATGGTGCTAGCTAGCCAGCCAAGTACTAGAGAGTACTCTACCACCACGCAGCTTATTGTCAGCGTGTGTAGCATAGGATCTTATTTAATCAGACTTTTTGTTTCGCAAAAAAAATCCACGACTTCTTTAAATGATTTCCAAGCGAGTTTTTCAGTTTTGTTGATAGTTTCTTCAAAGTCCGCATCATGCATTAACTTTCTTATCTCAGGGCTAATAAAATATATTTTTTTGATCTTTGCTTCGGATAAATACTAAAATTTACCACGTAAGTATTTAAATCAGGGACCATCTCTAGGCCTTTACTAATTGCTTCATACTACCTAATTTAATATGAAGTGGAGGAAGTAAAATTTTAGAGCGATCAACTAGTGCCTCTCTTACATCGTTTTTACTTTCAGGGTTTAATGACTATGCTATGGTTTCTTCACGATGTTTTCCTTCACTGGCACTTTAAGCTCATTGTTGGGGATTGAAGCCATGCCGTCCGGCGTGTGTTTTGGTTGCGATAACCACTGAGAAAATAAATTTATAAAATAAATTAAAAATTATTTTTCTACAAGTTGCACTTGGCAAAAACTCCTATTACACAAATATTATTAGTACCTTTCCAACCTATATTAGCTATGCAATTGATTTTTGTCTATCTTCGTATTGCTTTGATATTTTGCAAATGTAATAAATGTATTTCGATAACAATGTATGTAGGTAATAATTTGGTGCCATAGGTAGAGCCAATCCGTATGAAGTAGAGGAGTGGTTAGTATGCCTCCTCAAACGACATCTGTAAGTAGTTCTATCGAAATTAGACTCATTTGATTTGACTCCGTTTCTCCTGGCTTAACTTTATGACATAAAAATATTATTCAGTTTTTGTGGCAGGCAGCGTTTATGTGTTTATTTCAATTGGTGGTAGTTCTTCTTAGCAGGAGGTAGTCTTGGTAGGTAACACCGCAGTACTAGATATTCTAATGCTAAGCAGTAGTTTACAAACATTACTGTGTTCCGGTTTGAACGTTATTGCAGCGAGAGAAATTACATGGCTGTTAAGACTAACTATCGTATGTCTCAAAGCAATAAGCGCCAGAACATGATGCTCTGGACTTTGTTTTGCTACTCAAAGTTCTGCGTATTGCTGCAATGGTCATGGACATGCGTTATCTATTACCATTAGGAGAGCGTCTCGTTTGTCTCATTACCAACATAAAAAAATGCTTTTTAAAAATATTCATAAACATACTCCCGGTTTACGCGTTCCTGTACCTGCAACACGACGATTACCCAGAACCCGGACGGCGATATCAGCGAATGCTGATTTGTTCTTGGTATATCAAATAACTAAGGTGCTTTCAAATATCTTAACTTTTTAATAGGTATATTTTTTTACTCTTATTTTTAACTTACGTTAATTACTGGGAATATTCTATAATCTATAAATAACCTATATGTTTGGTCCTGATCAATGTTGGTATCGAGATGCAATCAGTATGTTGTGTAAAATTCTTAAGTTGTTCCATTATATAGTCCGAAGCTTCGAACCAAAGAAGAAGAATAAAAAACTATGGCCCCAGAAGCCCCCTAGTCAAATCTTTTCACTCCTGTAAAACTACGCAAAACTCGTTTACTTCGGAAAACTACGCAGCGTTTTCTCGTCCGAATTACCTCAGTGCCTCAAGTCGAAAGTCTTCGACCAGTGTGTGTTACCAGTGATGACTTATGGCGCCGAAACGTGGTCTCTGACTATGTGCCTTCTTAGTAAGCTTAAAGTAGCACAACGAGCTATGGAGGCTCTGTGAACTATGGGGCTATGCTCGGAGTTTCCCTACGAGATCGAATCAGAAATGAGGAGATCCGTAGGCAAACTAAAGTAGCCGACATAGCCCAGCGGATTAGCAAGTTGAAGTGGCAGTGGGCAGGGCATATATCACGCAGAACCGATGACCGATGGGGCTGCAAAGTTTTAAGGTGGAGACCACGGACCGGCAAGCGCAGCGTAGGACGTCCACCCGCAAGATGGACAGACGACCTAATAAAGACCGCAGGAACGCGCTGGATGCGAGCCGCTTCCAACCGGTCTTTATGGAAGTCAATGGGAGAAGCCTATGTCCAACAGTGGACGTCATGCGGCTGATAATTATGATGATGATGAAAACTGTAAACTAATTTTCTATCGAAGTTTACCTGCTAAATGTCTAAGAAATGTAAAGAACAAAGAGATGATACCAAAAATAAATTTATTTCTTAGATTAAAATTCATTCCAAGGCAATAATTAATTTTGTTTAGTAAATCTCAGTATGTTGAAAGAATCACTGAGGTCGAGCGTACCTCCTGACGTGTGCTTCTACATTATTCTGGTTCCTAGGAGAGTATCTGTAGTGGTTAGCGGGCCTTCAGGTGACCCCGTTTGCAGTGATGGCGGCGTCGTGTCCACTGTTAGCGAGCCTGTTGTTGTCGTTCAGCAAGAAACCGAGGGAGTTGAGAACACCAGCAGCCCAGCCCTAGGAGCGACGCGTGTTGACAAACGCGTTCCTCTCAGCATAGATCCTAGCTTCGACGCCGACACCGTAACTTCCAACATCAACGTACAAGATGTTCAAAACGTGAACTTCTCCAATCCTCACTCTGCGGTTGCGCTGAGTAACGCCTTGATACCAGTTGAAATAGAAGGTGATTTTCAGACGGTTTATGTCTTGAGCACCGTTTGCATCGCCATTTCCAACCAAAGTTACCACGTTGTGGTTTCTGAATATGCTGTTAAAAATGGAGATCTAGTTAGAACCGCGCACAATGTTGATGAGACCGTCATGATGCCTCCTGTTGTGGGGAGTGGTTGCTGCGTTCCAGGGATCACCGGCAAATTCGCAGTGGTTGACCGAGACAAATTCAGAAGTTGTAATTTCTAGGTTGTCGATTTCTGAAAAGTCTCTGGCGACCTGAGAGACTATACCACCGTTGCCATTTGGTCGTTCGCCTGGGGCATAGGACAGAGCGTTGTGGATATCGGATTGTCGGGCGTTACCGATTCTCAGACCTGGCGTTTCTATCTGCCCCGACTATAGTCTTATAGCTTCCGACATCAAGACGGACTCCGGGAGAGTTAACGAACAATACGGTGAGGTCGATGCGGCCATGCATTCTGACGAACCTTCGGTCGTTGCCACGGATTGCGTCTCTGGACGTAAAGGCATCCCACACCGTCCAGAGAGGGCCGCTCCAACCTCCCCAGGTACCACCACTGGTGGCAGCAAATCCTGCTTGCCCATGCGGCACGTGAGCGAGGGTAAAAGTTGGTAGTGAAAGCTTCAGGTTGTCTGCTAGGATCATAGTCACCTTCTTTATAAGTTGGTATATCGAGGATATCGCCGAGGTTAATCTCGTGACCGATGGCAGCCGGCATTGCAGAGACTGCGAGGATCGCAGCAAACAAGGTTAGAAGGTACTTCATGATGAGAGACTATCCCTGTCAGGCTTTTTCAGACTCACTGCATATTGTTGCTACTGACCGATATCTATACTGAACAATTCTGCAGGATCAATCAATAACGAAAACGTATTATGAAGATAAGGCAGGCATAGTGGATTATTTATTAGGTCATAACTGATTTTTATCAATTAATTAATAAGGTGATTAACAGATTTAAAAACCGTAGAATAATCGTAAATTATTGAGATTATGAATCTTTCTTGAGATGATTTCGTTTGTTTATCGTGGACCGTGACGCTATGAGATTTGCGATTACTTTTTTGCGATTTGCGATACGGTAATCGGTTAGATATAGGTTGGAGTGGTTAAGACTACATGAACTGTACATATGGGTGAGATACACGCATATGTACGTACATAATAATACGTAATACATAAATAAATAAATCTATTATATATTCAAAAGATGGTTAAGTTGGTAAGTATGTGAATAAGTGAAGCTTTTTTTTAAATATGACAGGCTAGATGTTTGACCATAGTTACCTGACGTTAAGTGACGGTCAACGATAGTAAACATCCCGGGCCTGGATAGGTGACAACTGCACTGTTACTGTGTTGAAGCCAACTAGATGACCAAACGAGACAGCGCTATATAGTGATAATTTGTTTTTTTCTCTTTTCTTTGTTGTTTATTGTAGAAAAAAAATTATAATGTCATTTATGTTTGTTACTTCTTCACCCTGTTACAGCATATATAACTTTAATGATTTTTGGGATACTGATGACTTTTTTTACTGATGACAGGTTATTTAACAACAGCTCATGTGATATTAAGACAGTAAACACCCCTGGCCTAGAATGGAACTGGCTCCGGAACCGAAACTCAAGTGAGGCTGCCGGACAACACCGTAAGGTGCTTGGGGGCAGATTTTGAACTTGAGTGGTAGCTAGCCAACCGAGTACTATAAAGTGTTCTACCATGCTGTGGTTCCTTCCAACCGAGTACTATAAAGTGTTCTACCATGCTGTGGTTCCTTCCAACCGAGTACTATAAAGTGTTCTACCATGCTGTGGTTCCTTCCAACCGAGTACTATAAAGTGTTCTACCATGCTGTGGTTCCTTCCAACCGAGTACTATAAAGTGTTCTACTATGCTGTGGTTTCTTCCAACCGAGTACTATATAGAGTTCAACCATGCTGTGGTTCCTTCAAAATGTTTTCCTTTACCGGCAACAGCTCAAGTTTATTGTTGGGATATGAACTCACGCCCTCCGGCATGAGAAGCGACCACGCGAAATACTGAGCTAACATCGATATATATGACTCCTGAGAAAACTCGGATACTCGTATATGATTAGATAAAAAACCGGCCAAGTGCGAGTCGAGCTCGCGCACGATGTTTCCATACCATTATCTATATATAATACCTACTAAATCAATAATAATATAATAATGTACAATTTTAAGGAATTTTTATTAATTCATTAATATCATAAAACATTTGCTCGATAAGCCAGTGTTTCAGTTTGTGTTTAAAACTATTCAGACTCTGAGCAGCGGCGACTGTCTCTGGCATTACTAGTTGTTTACGTCCGGCCCCATGACGTGCGTCAACTTGCCAGATTTTGTTAGCGAGCGCGTGACACTGACAAGCTTATCGGCGTTGCGCGTCTCACAAGCAGGTGAGTCGCTATGCTTCTTGTAAATATCGAGATTATTTCTCACATAGACTGCCACCTGAAATATCAGGATGGCAGGCAATGTGAGAATTCCGAGCTTCTTAAAGTAGGGCTTCACACGGAGGTGCGTCGTGAAATCCCCACGATAGCACGAATAGCACGTATCTGCGATCTAAAGGCGCGCTTCCAGTCAGCAGCGTGCCCATACAGCTCTGCTCCGTACTGCAATCTCGAGTGCACCGTGGCGAAGCAGCACGCACGCGACACCTCCGAGGAGACCACCGGGACACCCGCCTGAGCGCGAAGCACGCACTACTCATTTTTCCGCATAACCGATAGATGTGACGCGCCCAAGTCATGCTACGATCTATCTCGAATCCCAGGAATGTCGTACTCTCTACTTGCTCAACCCTCACATTGTTTACCAAGACGTTCAATGGCCTCGTAGCGTGGCCAGAGAGGTAAAAATGCACAAAATGTGTTTTATTTAAATTCAAGTCCAGGCCATTATTCCGAAACCACTCCGCAAGGTTTGACGCAATGACGTTTAGGCTCGTCTCTAGCTGATCTATATGAGGCGCAGTGACTATGGCAGCCACGTCATCTGCGTACATTAAGATATCTGCACACGTCACTGCATTGGGGAGGTCATTGAGCAGGAGAGAGAACATAATATTCGAGACCGAGGATCCTTGAGCTACCCCTTGGCGATAGAATATCTAGTACTGCAGTGGTACCTACCTAGACGACCTCCTGCTAAGGAGATCTACCATCAAGTAAATTAGGTCAAGTACCTAGATAAGATACAAGTATATAGTAAGGTCCCTGAGCTAAAGCACGGCGAACGCTTCTTTGACTGTATTGTACATGTAAGTCAGTGCAGTAAAAGCTATTCACAGAGTAATCACTCACTATCGTATGTATAAGGGTGCAAATATGTTGCTCTTATTTGATGTGTCTATCAACACGCAATCACAGAACCTGTGGTGTATTCAATATTAGATGATGTACCTACTCATCAAATCTTCTTTCAAGGATAACATTACAAGAATAATCCTTATTTAATAATCTTTACTTCTGATCTATAATAATGTTAAATGTCAGTTAACCCAGGAATCATGTTGAGAATTTAAGGATAAAGAATTCTAAAAAAATATGTGACTTAAATAAGCTGATGAAATAAGAGCCTACATAAATCCTACTATAAGTTTACTTAAGGATAATTAAAAAAAGAAGTATATGCAGTAAATTTATTTCATTGAAGACATTTTAAGCAAATAACATAATTTTTTGGTTCCTGATACTTGATATAATAAAAGAATTACCGAGGACCAGCGAATCTCCTGACGTGTGCTTCTACGTTATTTTGGTTCATCGCAACGTATCTGTAGAAGTTCGAGGGCCTCCAGGTGACTCCGTTAGCGGTGATGCCGGAGTCGAACGCGCTGTTAGCGAGCCTGTTGTTGTCGTTCAGCAAGTAGCCACGAGGGTTGGGAACACCGGAGGCCCAGCCCCAGGCACGGCGCGAGTTCACGAAGGCGTTCCTCTCTGCGTATACTCTAGCTTCGACACCGATGCCTATACCGTAACTTCTGATATCGGTATACAAGTTGTTCAAAACATGCACTTCTCCGAACCTCACTCTAGGATTGCGCTGACTAACGCCTTGATACCAGTTGAGATAGAAGGTGACCTTTAGACGGTTCCTGTCTTGAGCTCCATTGCCATCGCCGTTCCCGACCAGAGTGACCATGTTGTGGTTTCTGAATATGCTGTTAGAAATCGAGATCCAGTTAGAACCGCGCACAATGTCGATAAGACCGTCATGACGCCTCCTGTTGGCAGCAGTGCTGGCAGAGTTCCAGGGATCATCGGCAAATTCGCAGTGGTTGACCCAGACAAATTGAGATGTTGAAATTTCAAGGTTGTCGATTTCAGAAAATTCTCCGGCGACCTGAGAGATAATACCACCGTTGCCGTTGGGTCGTTCTCCCGGAGCATAGGACAGAGCGTTGTGGAATCTAATGTTTTCGACAATGACTTGACGAGCGTTACCGATTCTTAGACCTCCTCCAAAGATCATGGCGTTTCTATCTGCTCCGACTATAGTCTTATAGCTTCCGACATCAAGACGGACTCCGGGAGAGTTGACAAACAATACGGTGAGGTCGATGCGGCCATGCATTCTGACGAACCTTCGCTCGTTGCCACGGATTGCATCTCTGAGCGCAAAGGCGTCCCACACCGTCCAGATAGGGCCGCCCCAACCACCCCAGGTACCACCACTGGTGGCAGCAAAGCCTGCTTGTCCTTCCGGTACGCGAGCGAGGGTGAAATTGGGGTTGGTGGTGAAGGCTCCAGGTTGTCTGCTGGGATCATAGTCACCTTCTCTATAATATGGTATCTCGAGGATATCGCCGAGGTCAATGTCGCGATCGATGTCAGCCGGCATCGCGGACACTGCGAGGATTGCAGCAAACAAGACTAGAAGGTACTTCATGATGAGAGAATATTGTCTTCAGACTCACTGCATGTTGTGGGTGTTGATCCGTATTTATACAGGACATTTGTATGAGATAACGATCATAATGTCTGAAAGGAAGCGCATGATAAAGATAAAGTTAAGACTAGATAGTGTATTCGGGCACTATCTAGTCATTACAAATTTATATCAGTTAATCCATCGATCAATCAAGAAATATTTTGTTATAGAGAACTCTAAAATTCGAGAATGGGTAAGATATGTGTATGTAAAAACCTATGCAACAAGTATTTGTACTAAAATGATACTGGCAAGAAAGAAAGAAATAAATTAATTTTTATTTTGTAACAAAACCAAACACACAAAAACAAATAAACAGAGACAAGTAAAATACAGTTACAAAATAGAGGCTCACTTCAGCATAACGCCGGCCATATTAAGTGGTATGACCAGCGCTGGTGTTCCAGTGAGCCCTTGTAGATAAAGTAAAATACATATAAAAAATTAAAAACTATTTACCAACAATAATGTTCATACAAAACAAATATATTCTCCCAAAATTATATCTTATTTCTTAACGTATTGTTACGCAGTTTGGTAACCCACTGAAGACTAGGTTTAAATAAGATCTCTCACTAACGTGTCCAAAATTTCTAGCAAATGCAAAAGACGTTTGACGCGTGATGTATATTTAACAATATGTAAGAGTACAGAACCACGGTTTGTTTTGGAAAATATTAAGTGGCGCGAATCTCTAAAAAATATATGGTTTTAAGCCATGTAAGCCTGACTATACCGAGATAATAAAAGGCGTAAAAGCTGAATACGGTGCTTATTTGCCATTAGTAGTAATGACAGAAAACATGTGTTTTCCACTAATAAGAGTCATTTTTTTTTTTATTTAAAAGTGACTATGTAACTATTTCCGCGAAAAGCCTACAAGGGTAAGTTACCAATTCTGTATTTTAAAATAAAATAAAACTTTATTTTTTTTAATAATAAATAGTGGTGCGTTTACCGCCACGTCTCCTGATGATAAGCGAAGATGCGGTCTACGATGAAGCACGCTCGCCTAGAAGGAACCGATTCACTCGTGACTTGAAGGCACCCATATTGTATCCATCTGGGAACACCACTCGGGCAGCAAATTCCAATGTCTAGCGAGTCGTGCGAAGAAGATGGAACCAAACCGCTTGGTTCGAGTTTTTGGAAAATCAACCATGAAGCGGTGTCGTTTTCAATATCTTTCTTGTTTTGCGTGTACCTTCTCTCCACCGACAGCCTTGTTGGCACATTGGTAGTATATCTGCTTAAAGATCTGTAGGGAGAGGGTTCGATTCCCAACCAGGACAAACATTTTGTGGTTTAAACAAATGCTTGTTCTTGCATTATAAATATGTATTTACAAAAAAAAAGTATTTATGTATTCTATGTTATCTGACTTCCATCACACAAGCTCTTCTTAGTTTGGGGTTAGATGACGCTGTGTGTAATTCCTACGATATTATTATAATTATTATATATTATCGTGGCGACGTTAAAAAAGAACTCTCATCACATAAATTTCTCGATATTCCGAAAAGATTTAATTCCACTTCGGTGTGTGGATTCCAATTTTTTTTTTATTGGTGTAATGATGGCTAGTATATCGGTTCTTTTTAAGTAAGCGTACTCCAATGTGAGTAAGGTCATCGATGATATGATGGTCAAATGCAAGTCTTTTTAAAAAAAAATTACCTTCGTTTCATTCTCAATAATTTCTAATCCTATCCCGTTCCACTTGGATTTTGTTTCAAGCCTACCCCTGCTACGTACCCCTGCCCCCATTATACTTCGCTTTTTAACCGACAGGAAGACCAAAAACAGGAATGTTCCCAATTTTTTTCATGTACGTACTCCAATTTGTGGATAGATTTCTGTGTTTTTTTTTATTGTTTTTTTTTTTTTATTGGCCGATTTCGCAAAGGCTTTTTTATGTGAATGTAATAAGAGGAACGAAACGTTCCCCTGATGGTAAGATATAACGCATTTCCATGACCATTGCAGCGATACACAGAACTTTTAGTAGCAAAACAATGTCTAGGGCATCGGTGCTTTGAAACTTATGACTTTGAGACTTTTTAATGTATCCGTATTGTACTTTTTGCATCATATTTCCGTAGCGACGTAATAGCACCTACAGCATGTTGGTTTACGCATTAAAAATAAAATATTTCGTTATTTGTGAGCCGATTTCTATCTTTTCCGGCTGTTTTATAGCGATGATAGCTCAGTGGTATTCGCGGTCGGTTTGCATGCCGAAGAGCGTGGGTTCAAACCCCAACAAGCTTGGCCTGCCGGTGAAGGAAACATCGTAAAGAAACCATAGCGTAGTGGTAGGATACTTTCTAGTACTTGGTCGGCTAGCTACCCTTAAGTTGAAAATCTGCCGAGGCTGCCGTAACACACCTAACGGTGTGTTACGGCAGCCTCACTTGAGAGCCAGTTCCATTCCAGGATAGGTTTATTTACGATACACAGAACTTTGAGTAGTAAAACAAAGTCCAGGGCATCGCTGCTTCGGCGCTCATTACTTTGAGACTAGATGGTTAGTCTCAACAGCCCTGTAATTTCGCTAGCTGCAGTACCCTTCAAACCAGAACACAGTAATGTTTACACACTACTGCTTGGCAGCAGAATATCTGGTACTGCGGTGGTACCTACCTAGACGACCTCCTGCTAAGGAAATCTACCACCAAGTCAAATGTATGTATTGTTATAAATTTAAAACATCAGAATTGGGATCAGAACACCGTGCTCACACATTATTACGTTTCCTTTGTTTTTGATTTCGTCATTTTTAAAAGTCAGTTCATTTTATAAAGCCTGTTTTTGATGACGTCTGTAAAGTGCAGAAATTACGATTAATAAGATTCCTTAGAATTTATTTTGTGTTAATTATTGTGTCGAGTGTTGTAAAGTGGTTTGTCTGCTTTGTCTGTATGTCACATTTTAATAAGCGATAATATAAATCATTCACGTCGATACCGATGTCGTGATCAACGATATCATAGTCCTCGCAGACTTCACTGTTCCCATTGGCTGGCGTGCGCTCCTGCGGTTCGGTCGTTTCTTTGATCATTGTTATTTTATTATTCACTAGCTGTGCCCCGCGGTTTCCCCCGCGCTAGATGCCTACGTCATAGTAGCTTTATGCATGCAAAGTCTCAGCCCGATCGGTTAAAAATTGACCAAGTTTCATACAAACTTTCATCCCCTATTTTATCCCCTTGGAGGTAGAATTAATCAAAATCCTTTCTTAACGGATGCCTACGTCATAACATCTACCTGCATGCCAAATTTCAGCCTGATCCGTTCAGTGGTTTGGGCTGTGCGTTGATAGATCACTATGTCAGTCAGTCAGTCACCTTTGAGTTATATTTATATTTAGAGAAGATTGTGGCATTGCTCTGAATCACTTGGTGGTCCTTCTTTCTTTATATAAAATTTTTAACAGTAATTTTTTTATTTATTATAAGTATGTATTTAAAAAAAAAAGTTTTCTATTAGTTATCTGACTTCCATCACATAAGCTCTGCTTAATTTTGGGGTCAGATGGCGCTGTCTGTAACGTGTTCTATGATATTAATTTTTTATTTATTATAGTTCTAGAAGGAACTAAAATAATGACAGACCCAACGATATAGCGTTGTGGAATCTAATGTTTTCGACGATGTCTTGACGGAGGTTACCGATTCTTAGACCTCCTCCAAAGATCATTGCATTTCTACCTTCTCCGACTATAGTCTTAGCTTCCGACATCGAGACCGTTAGCATATTAAAGTCATACCTAGCAAGCAGATCACAGATAATTATGATAGATAAATATCAAAGCAATCTACATAAAATAATATTCGGGGTCCAACAGGGATCCATTTTGGGACCTCTGCTTTTCTTGGTCTATACTCCATAAATAAGGTTAGACTTCATGGGAATATATAACTTTACGCTGACGATACCTGTCTATTCTATTACGGCACATCTATTTATGAGATTATATCCAGGGCCCAGTAAACTAGTTAACTGGTTTGAAAGTAACCTCCTTACCATTAATGCTACTAAAACCTGTTACGTAATTTTCAAAGCAAAGAAATAGAAATTTCCGCTACGCTTACCCCTTAAAGTAGGTCAGGAAGTGCTACGTCGAAAACAATCGGTAAAATATCTTGGCCTACGTCTAGATTGTCACTTAAATTGTATCATCATCCGCTCAAAATTGTCTTCCTTACTGGGCTCACTGCGCGGAAGCAACACCAACACTATCGATGCATAACTAGAAGAAAGTCATATATATTATCTTACCGAGATTCCGAACTATAACCGCCATACGACCAATTGAAAAAGGTGAAGAATAGCGTATCATTTTTTATTTATATTTATTTATATTTTTTTTAATAAGTTTAAGCCATATATTATTAACGACGTAAAACTACTATGAAAATTACATTGAATTAAAAACTTACAAAAACAAAAAAAAAACAATAACAAATAAACATGATAATATTATTTTCTATGAAAGCATAAAACGCATCTCACTGTCTTTGAGTATACTATGGCATACTGCATCCTCGCCGGCCGGTTATCAATTGTAGGCATTTTACGGCATGGGCTCCCGTGATGAGACGGGTGGCGGTGCGGTATATGGCTCGGCCAGTTATTATGAAGTAGTATATTATTAGTCACCTCCACCTTGTGGGTGGACGTCCACCCACAAGGTGGACAGACGACCTAATAAAGACCGCAGGAACGCGCTGCATGCGAGCCGCTTCCAACCAGTCTTTGTGAAAATCAATGGGAGAGGCCTATGTCCAGCAGTGGACGTCATACGGCTGATGATGAGATGTGATGTGATTATTATTAGTCATCGTAAAAAACTTAAGCACGGTCACCTACTTAAAACAATTAAAATGCACACATCTACTTGTGTCTAACTGTCTACGCGGGAACTGGTACAAAATCCTAAACAAGTCCCTAGAAGAAAAACAAACCTTACTAAAATGTAATTATTATGGACTGCGTTAAGCAATCGTATGATTGCTAATTACTCAAAAGTACCTAAACAATAACTTTATTTATCTTTCTATTCCGAATCATACACACGCATAAATAGTGTAATAACTTACGAGCTATTATGTAAATTTTTTTCTGTGTAACTTCTTTTGTTAGTTTCACTAACATAGGTACATCCGAATAATCCGAAATTAACCTACTTATTGACGACAAATGTTACCTACTTAACTATATGGAACATTTTACTTTACGCGCTGCTGTTAGAAAACGAAGCATAATCACTATAGTTGTATATGCATGTTTAGCAAATATAAATAATTCATTTATTCACTTACAATGGCTACAATATAATATTGAAGCATGAAACTACATATACTTTCTACTTAAGTTCTCGAATAAGCGAATTTTTGTAATTCTTTTGACATATAAATGTCTTTAAACCTAAGTAAGTTTCCGCAAATTAACACCTGAATTAATCAATTATTTATCTATTAAAAATTAATTTATTTTTGTTAATACATAGTTGACAAGCCAGGTATTTGCGACAGCTCACCTAATATTCAATGACGGTGTGGTCGAAGATGGTAAAGCACATCTAGCTTGGAATAGAATAAATAAAAATGAAATATGATAATATAATTGTTTTATTTTATTATTGAAGTGAGTTATTAATTTTGTTCTGGTTCCTGAAAATCAGGGTGTCAAAGATTTACTGAGGTCCGGCCCATCTCCTGACGTGTGCTTCTACGTTATTCTGGTTCATAGCAGAATATCCGTAGGCGTTGCTAGGCCTCCAAGTGACTCCATTTGCAGTGATACCAGAGTCGAATGCACTGTTAATAAGACTGTTGTTGTCATTCAGCAAGAAACCGAGTGGGTTAGGAACACCAGCAGCCCAGCCCCAAGCGCGACGCGAGTTGATGAACACGTTCCTCTCAGCATACACTCTAGCTTCGACACCAATGCCAATACCATAACTTCTTATATCAGTGTACAGGTTGTTCAAAACGTGCACTTCTCCGAACCTCACTCTAGGATTGCGCTGAGTAACGCCTTGATACCAGTTCAGATAGAATGTGACCTTCAGACGGCCTCTGTCTTGAGCTCCCATACCATCGCCGTTCCCGACCAGAGTGACCATGTTGTGGTTTCTGAATATGCTGTTAGAAACCGAGATAAAGTTGGAACCACGCACGATATCAATGAGACCGTCGTGACGCCTCATATTATCAGGAAGGCTGGCAGCGATCCAAGGGTCGTCAGCGAACTCACAGTGGTTGATCCAGACAAATTCGGAAGTTGATACTTCAATGTTGTCGATTTCAGAATATTCACCGGGTACCATCGAGATAATACCGCCGCTACCGTCGGGTCGTTCTCCTGGGGCAATAGATAAGGCATTGTGGAACCTGATGTTGGAGACAATGACCTGGCGTGCGTTAGTTATTCTGATACCTCCTCCGAAGATCATGGCGTTCCTATCTGCGCCGACTATAGACTTGAAGCTTCCGACGTCAAGGCGGACTCCGGGGGAGTTGGTGAACAAAGGTGTAAGGTCGATGCGGCCACGAACGGTGACGATCCTGCGGTCGTTGCCACGAATGGCGTCCCTGAGCGCCCATCCGTCCCACACTGTCCACTGAGCGCCACCATTACCTCCCCAGGTACCACCACTGGTGGCAGCAAAACCTATTTGTCCAGCAGGAACGCGAGCGAGTGTAAAGTTGGAGTTAGTAGTGTAGGCATCGGGTTGTTTGCTGGGATCATATTCGCCGTCTAAGTAAGTTGGCATATCAAGGATTTCGCCATCTTTGCTGAGCTCTATCTCCCGATCTATTTCAGTCGGCATCGCGAAGACCGCGAGCATCGCGGCTGACAAAACTAGAAGATATTTCATGATGAGAGAGTATCTCCTTCAAACTCACTGCATGTTTGGGGCTGTTGCCCACTATTTATACTAAAGAATTTCTTAGATTACAAGTAAAGATGTGAATTTTGAAGATAAGTACGTTAACATTAAAACGGATTATGACATTGCATTAACGATTTTCATCATTCAATCAATTAAATATGTCAAAAAATAAATCGAATAGATTATTCTAATTAGATAAACGTAGGTTTAATAAAGCCGGACAAGTGCGAGCTAGACTCGTGGCGAGCTCTTCGTATGGACTTGCATAAATTCCATAAATTATTTACCTGAAAACTCCCGAATGAAATATAATAAAAAGATTAGTCGGATAACATAACGCTGTAGTTTAAATAATCTTACACAAATCACGGTTATTTCGCCAAAGTTCAGCGTAAGTTTATGATCGCAAAAAAATTATAAAGGGATTGATTGATTAATCAATTAAATATACACCTGTCACGTAGGTATATATTGTAAAATGATGCATTAAAGCAAATATGATAAAATGAGAAATTATGTCAAAAACTATTTATTAAAGCAATAATTTTTGTTGTCAATTCCAAAATTCTATACAAGCTCTATACAATTTCTGTGACTGAGGTTTTTCAATTCCAGTTCATAAAATCACGTTAATTTCTCTCTGCTTAGTTTGAGCTGCTGTACGAAAACAACGTGAGGAAACCAGGGCATGGTGGTTGTGTACTTTATGCTTAGCTGGCTACAACCCTCAATCTGCTGCTAAGCACCTAAAGGTGTGCTCCGGCAGTCTCACTTGAAACCCATTTGAGGCTAGGCACACCGTCATTCTACATCAGGCGAGAAAGCGCCAAGCGCCTAGCCTGTCATCATCGTCATTTTCAACCCGTAATCGCCTACTGCTTAGCATAACAAAAATAACCTCAGGTGTTAATCCAGGGTTCATTCAAATCTATCGAGCTGTTACAGCTTGAAGAAGTAATAAACATACAATATTCAAACTTTCAATTTCAGATTTCTGTGCTTTTGCACGTTACCAGTACTCACGCTCACACACAATTTTTAAAACAATTGAGTTGGCCAACTGTCATAAACTCTGTAAGACATACCTTCTTGTGTTAGAAATCAGATAAAATTAGGAGCTTTCCGTAAATATAACTTATTTATTCTTATTATAAATCTTAAAACCTTAAATAAACTAACAATTAGTCATTGTGAAAATGACAGGCGAATATCTTTAACAATTGATGCATTTTTAATCCCTATGTTTTTCAATACCGAAATAATAAAAGGCGAGAGAAACTGATACAGCACTTCATTTGTCAACAACAGCACTAACAGTAGCCCTGTATCTTTTATTTGATTAAAAATTTAGTTTTTTTTTATGGTTGACAGGCTAGATGTTTGACCACCGCCCACCTGATGTTAAATGACGGTGTGGTCGAAGATGGTAAAGCACACCTAACCTGGAATGGTATTGGCTCTCAAGTGAGGCTGCCGAAACACACCGTTACATGCTTGGCGGCAGATTTTCAACTAGGGTTGACGCCCGTAAGTCGTCAGTATTTGTCGACTCAAATGCACCAAAGTCGGATCAAATTTGATGCTATAATCTAAAATGAGGAAAATATAGGTATTTTTTTCAATTCAAACACAATTTCCGCACTAACATGAGAGCACATTTACTAACCAATATAGTAATTTCCCAGAAAGATTGCTCAAACTTGGTGAAGGCAAATTGCATTCTCTAAATACAAACAGCTCTCAGGTAGTGTCAGATAACTGATTAGGTCAAATCGTTCACAGCTTAGAAACTCTTATAGACACAATATAGGTACTTAGGTACCTTGAAATTTTAAATTCGACTGACAAAGAAACTTCGGCTGGCTTAGTTCCAAGGCAATAGTGTCACCAAAAAACCGATACAGTTAATGTAATAAACAAAATTATTATGGAAAGAGCATCCGGCGATATTAAATCTATTATCACCGTTTGCAATATTGAAGATGAAGCACAGTGCATTATCGGGTTTTTAAATTCTCTTAAACCACTGTAATGGTCCTAATGGGTCTTCTCAATAAAACCATTTTTCCGATTGATAAATGTGGACTGTATATTTCTTCTTATTTATCTTCCAGGCTTGCTGTTGCTTGAACGAAATGTAAAGCCAAACTGAACAATTTGAGTTTTTTTTTCTTCTAATGACTCTTGCTGTTGGCCAGTTGGCCTCTACAGCGTCACCGGACTGACGACTAGCACAAGGGCACCTCTAATGATCTGAGTAGTAGGTACTGACCTCGGCTTGGGCAGTCGCCGGAGGAGGGGGTGTAAACTTGCCCTGGGATAATAATGGTGTAAGCTTAGCTAAACTAATCGATCTTAGACGGATCTGGAACTGGGAGGGTCGCGACCTTGCCGGTGAGGTCGTTGTGTAGTGATGTGCCTCTGGTAACCGGCGCCTATACCAAAAACGGAATACTTCCTGCTGCTAGGAGTGGTCGGGTCGGCTGACCCCAGCGCCGCCGCAGCCTTGTAATTTTACTAGCTGCAGTACCCTTCAAACTGGAACACAGTAATGTTTACAAACTACTGCTTAGCGGCAGAATATCTGATACGGCTGTGGTACCTAACTAGAAGACCTACTGCACCCTTTTCCTTTAGTTAATAAAAGTTAATGTGTAACCTCCCTAGTTGTAAATACTAATATTTTATACAAACTACAAACTGCTAAGAAGTTTAACAGAATTCTATAAACTTTAATATACCTATAACCACTATATGAGGACAAAAAAATTACGTTAATTAACATTCCTTGCTTTTAATACGTATAAGTTATGTAATAAAATATACATACTTAATATACAATACTTTATTATACAATATACTACTTAAAATGTACTATACATAATTTTTTTATATTCTATTTGTATGAATGTTATCTCAAGATTTTCCGTCGCCGCTTTTGTGAACAAAATTCCTATTACTCAACTTGGTATCTCAGGCACAAAGTTATTAATTACCCCACAAATACTTCAATAGGTACCTATAACACTACCTAATAATAGGTACGTATATCTCCAAACACCCTTGTAACTTTGCCCATTATTTCACTGATTAGCATTCGCTCTCGGCTCTGCATGTAGATTTGACATGACAACGTCGACGTCAAAATGTTGATTATCTGTTTATTCCCTTTCACTAAGTAAAATCTGTATTCGGAAGTTTAGTTGTTTATCGTGATTCATGGTTTATATTTGTTCATATCATTTTAATCTACAAAATTTTGAAAACATTACTTTTGTTGCTGGCAATCGGATGACCAACTAAATTTAGTAATTATGTAAAGTACTTAATCATTACTAAACAAGTAATAATATAATTTAATAACTTTGTTTTACTTATGCGGTTTTACTCATGTTTAAATATATCGGATACTCTAGTTTCTAGTTTTTTTTCTATTTTATTTATTCTAGTTTTGCCACATCCGGTGGCCGTGAGTAATCCTGCAAAATTAAAACAAAAAGTTATAAAAAAAAAAAACTGTTTGTGAAACATAGTGAAATTAAACATCTCGCATAAAAACTTTTAAAGTTCTTACAAAAGGTAATCATTTTTTTTAAATTATTCATCTTCAAGTTGAAATAAGTAGTTTGATAAACTTCTTGTTGTTTACACTGTATGTGTAATACGTTTTGATTACAGTAGCGATACTCCTAACTTATTAAAGAAGTTCTATGAAATTAGAATTTACAATGTTATTTATGTTTAAATATCGTTTATAAGATAAAAATAAAAAAGTTGTATAAAACTTTCTTTTTTGAAATTTGAAACTTCAAATTTACAGATCGATAGAGCATTCCATTCTGAACAAAACTTCATCATTAAGTAATTTTCGCCATAAGTGACTTTTACGACCTTTCTTCCCCGAGGTATTTATGGTAATAAATACCTCGGGGAAGAAAGCGTCAATCAAGTCAAGCGTAATCTCAAGCGTCAGCTAATAATAGTATATAATAAGAATAATAAAGGGAGTATTTTGTTTTTGTAATGGCACCCGTATTTAATTTCTTGAAGCTGCCGCCGTTTATGCGATTAAATCGAATAGTTATTATTATTATAGTAATTACCAGCATTATCGCATCTACGTATTTGGGAGCATTTTCATTACACCTTGCATGGTTTCATTACAATTAGTGTTTAATAAACGAACGCTCTAACCATTGTAAGACGACAAGCTCGACAGGTCGAAGATATCAGGCACAGTGGAATAAGCGGATCAAGCGAATTAATTTAGACCAAGACAGGAAATGATAGCGCAAGAGAAAGAAGGTTTTGTTCTGGAAACAATTCAATAGAGGATAAGGTGGTTCTTGCTTTATACTAACTGTTACCCGCCCGCTTCGCTGGGTTTGTACGATCAAGGTAGGTAAGTACATTAAGAAAATAATTACTTAAATCACCCTATTTTACCTTGATTAGTCAAAAACCGCGGAAACAATCTTTATTTCTTGCCAAAAGTGAAGATGTAATGGAATGGTTTTTTTATATCTCTTAATTAAGAAATTATTGGTTTCCCATAAAAAATTCATCCCTTATTTTACCCCCTTCGAGATTTACATTCGCAAAAAAAGTAGCCTATGTCCTTATTCTCACCAAAAGTAAAGCATGGATGGAAGTATGGATGGATTATGTGCGGTTTCTTCCTTTGCTTGTCGTCACAGAATAAGTTATAGGAATTAAGAATTGCTACGTTCGTCTGCCGCTTACAACAACCGGCGCGCATTGCTTATATTATTTACCGAATATTACCAAAATCTACTTACAAAATTCCATTTCGAGGACAAAAGTAGCCTGTGTCCTTCTCCAAGGTCCCATCTATTTCTACGACACAATTCATCAAAACTGGTTTAGCGGCGAGAAAACGTAACAGACAGACAGAGTAATTTCACGTTTATTAAATTACTAGCTGCGCCCCGCGATTTTACCGACGTGGTGATGGATGGACGATGATGATGATGAAAAGTATCCTATGTTTTATTCGAGGGCCTACAGTATCTACATGCAAAATTTCATCCAGATCTGTTCAGCCGTTCTGGCGTGACTGAGTAACAAACATCTATACATCCATCCATCTATCCAAACTTTCACATTTATAATATTAGTGGGAAGTAAAAATTAATAGTATGGAAGTATGGATTGTTTGGCACACAAAACATAATAATTTCCTGATAATTACAAACCTCCTGGATACTGAGTTATATCTAATTAACAATATCCAAGTATGAAATATTTTAATGACTACTCCATTTAACGTCTATAAACTATAGTAACCTCATTTATAAAAAATTAAGGATAATGAAAAGACAGTAAATAAACTGTTGCCTCAATTTCATTTATTTCATATCGTAATTTGTTTCTGTAATAGTTTTCAAGTTTAGAGTTAAAAGATTCATCGAGGACCGGCATGCCTTCTGACGTACGCTTCTACATCGTTGGCATTCTGAGCAGCAAACGCGTAGTATTGAGCAGGCCTCCATGTGACTCCGTTAGCAGTGATGCCGGCGTCGTGTGCACTGTTACTGAGCCTGTTGTTGTCGTTCAGCAAGAAACCGAGGGGGTTAGGAACACCAGCAGCCCAGCCCCAGGCGCGACGCGTGTTGACGAACGAGTTCCTCTCAGCGTAGATTCTAGCTTCAACACCAACGCCGATACCGTAACTTCCAACATCAGTATACAAGTTGTTTACAACGTGCACTTCTCCGAACCTCACTCTAGGGTTGCGCTGAGTGACACCCTGATACCAGTTGTGGTAGAAGGTAACCTTTAGACGGTTTCTATCTGTAGCACCGTTTGCATCGCTATTTCCAACCAAAGTTACCATGTTGTGGTTCCTGAATATACTGTTAGAAATCGAGACCCAGTTAGCGCCGCGCACGATGTCAATGAGACCGTCGTGACGCCTCATATTGGCGGGAGTGCTGGCCGCATTCCAGGGATCATCGGCGAATTCACAGTGGTGGACCCAGACATATTCAGAATTTGTAATTTCAAGGTTGTCAATTTCAGAAAACTCACCGGGTACCATCGAGACAATACCACCATTTCCGTTCGGTCGTTCTCCTGCAGCATAAGATAAAGCGTTGTGGAACCTTATGTTGTCGATGATGACCTGGCGGGCATTCGTAATTCTTAAGCCTCCTCCAAAGATCATGGCGTTCCTATCTGCGCCAACTATACTCTTAGTACTTCCAACATCGAGACGGACTCCGGGAGAGTTGGTAAACAATGCGGTAAGGTCGATGCGGCCACGAACTGTTACAATTCTACGATCGTTGCCACGAATAGCGTCTCTGAGCGCCCATCCGTCCCACACTGTCCAATGAGCACCGCCGATACCTCCGGTGGTACCGCCACTGGTGGCAGCAAAGCCTGCTTGCCCAAATGGGACGCGAGCGGTTGTGAAATTGGCGTTAGTAGTGAAAGCGCCGGGTTGTCTGCTGGGATCAATCTCAGTGTCTAAATAAGGCGGAATAACGAAGAGTTCGTCTTTGTTGCCGACGTCAACCGGTGACGCGGAGACCGCAAGGATCGCAGCAAACAAGGCCAGAAGGTACTTCATGTTAAGAGAGTATCTTCTTCAGACTAACTGCATAATATGATGACTGACCCGTATATATATTGAAGCATTGAATATGATAACAACGTACAATGTACAAAAGGAAACGCATTACGACGATAAAATCTGGAATTACATCGGATTATTACAAGTCATTAAGAATCCATCAGTCAAATAATTAAGTTTTTTATAAAAGCGATGAATGTTAAATCTTAGATTGGCTAGCAGTGTAGGTATTATAGTTAACAAGAAAATAAAGAAGAAACTAAATATTATTGTAACGATACATTTCGTTTTCAGAAATATGCATGAGGATGTTGTCGAGAGTGAACCAATCGATTTTTAGGATCGGTTCCGTAGTACAAGCTGTTGATAATGATGGGTACATTGTCTTCCTTTCGGCTTAGTACTACTAAAACGTATATCCTCGTACACAGGGTGTTTTGTTTTAAATGATAAAAATGTGCAGAAGATGTAGATGTGTAGTGTAGAATGAAGTGTAATGACAAAATAGCGGCTTTATACTAAATGCATAATTATGCCAGTATGCATTGTACACATACCAAAACACCAACTTTTAAAGTTTATTTTTGTTTGTTCCTGCTAATCTCCGAAATAGCTAGGCCGTTTTTGACGGGACTATCACGTCCAGTAAGGAGTAACATATCTTTAATCTAGAAAAAAAAATTAGGGATGCCATATAACAGTATGTAGGAATACTTATAATCACGTGCATGCTATTGAAAGAATTTGTTCAAGGAATGATGAAGGAATGAAGAAGGATGTTATTAAAATCTAAAAGAAACTAACTTTTTTCGAAAGTCTACAAAACGTGAATGGTTTTTTGATATTTAGAAATATCAAGCAGCATGCCTTGCACTTGATTTAAGCAGCAGTGTATCTGAATTGCGCGAATTACTCACCATTATATTTTGTTTAAATTTTTTAGAACAAAATAAGTACCAAAAACAATTTAAAAGCACTGTGTTCTGATTCGGCTTGCTTGCTTTGTTGCAGGTTAGGAACAGAAAGACATTAATGTCGGCGAAAAGAGACCCACCAACCTTTGTTTCGCCGGTGATATTGTGCTATTTTCTTCCACAGCCACAGAGCTTTAAGTAATGGTCGAAGGTCTGAGCAAAGTAAGCGTCCATGTGGATCCGAGGATGAACATTTCAAAGACCAAGCTTATGACTAATGACACTGCGCAACGCATAATGATAGAAGGCGAGGAGATTGCATTTACCTTGGTGAAATAATCTTCTTCCAGGCAGGACAAGATAAAGAAATTGCTAGACGTACTAATAACACCTGGATGAGCTAATGGGCCATAAAAGACTTCATGATAGGCAAACTCCTGCTATGCCTAAAAAGTAAGCTTATGGACGTATGTATTCTTCCCATCCTCACGTACGATGCATAGACTTGATCTTTGACAAAAGATCAGAAGGTCGCACTCGGGGTTTGCCAGCAAGCGTAGGAACTGAAACGCAGTGTCTTGGGAGCCAAATTAATAGACCGTATAAGAAACACCTTACTATGCTCTAAAACCAAAATCGCTGATGTCAGATCTGGACGACTTAAGTGGGACTGGGTGGGCCACGTTTATCGCATGTCTAACGATCGCCGGGTAAAGGTCACCACAGTTTAGACCCCGAAATTTAAGCGTCCTTAGGGTCGATCCAGACCAAGGTAGAGTGACGACCTAAATTGTCACGACAGTCACTGGACCACCAAAACCGAAGACTGGGCAGGCTGGAGTCCTTTACTCAGCAGTGGGAGACTAGAGTTTGAGAAAAAAAGATTCAAAAGAAGATAATGAGGTTAAGCTTAGTATACAATATTTTTGTGCTAAATTTAACGCGAAAGAAGTAGCTGGTAAAAGCTGGCTTTAAAAAAATCTTCGTATTCAAATTAATTTTAGGTGATACGAAGTTCACCGGGTCAGCTAGTAAACAAATAAATAAAAGAAGGCTAATCCGGAATATAAGGTTTATCAATTTAAGCAATTCAATTAAAGTAGAACATCGAGTATCCGAACTAATTGGTGGACATGGGTGTTCAGAAAACCGTTTTTTTTCGGATAATCGAACTATCATATATATTTATGTACCGGTGAATGAAAACCATATTTTATGGCAAATGGGAATTAAACAAAAAAGTGCAGACAGTCTTGTAACAAAACATGTACTAGGTAAAATTAACGCTTAAAAGTTATGCACGAGCACTAAACTGCGGGAGAAGGGGAGGCACGTGCGAGTCGGAGTTCGGATAAGCGGTCGTTCGGTTGATCGACGTTAGGATAATCGACTCTCCACTATAGTTTAAAAAATTAACATATTATTTATAAAAACAATGGTAAAGTAATAATAATAATTGCACATTCATTTATTCATCTGGAATTTAATAAATATTTTCTAATCATGTGTTATACTTTGTTCTGATGTTTTTGATGTATCGTATAACGTAAAAAATTAAAGTAAATTGTGACTTATTAAAAAACTTAAATTAATACAATTATAACACACAATAAAAAGCGAAGTGAATTATGCTTATTAAATTTAATTACAAATACAAATATATAATAACACCAATATTACAACTCAATTCCGTAATATCATTTCAAATATATCGTTAAAAGAGTTTTAAGACATTACATGTCAATTATTAAAAACAAAATGTCAATATCATCATCACATCATCAGCCATAGGACGTCCACTGCTGGACACAGGCCTCCTCCTGGGGGGTTTTGCCAATACTCGCCACGCTTGGCAGGCGGGTTGGCGAGTGCAGTTAGGTGTGATTGTTCAAGGAAGACGCTGCTGCCCATCTTCCGGATTACAGCCCTTAGTCGACTCTTACGGCAACCACGGGTAGAGAAGGTGAGTTACTATTCTTACGCCGCGGCGTTTGGCAATTGCCGTAATGGTGCCGGCGCGCCGGTACCATTACGGCAATATTTGCATGTAATTTTTTTATTTGTTTGTAATATTTATCAAGATGATACATTATTGCACAAATGTTGTATCGAACACACAGTACCCTGATTGCCTAGTTTGTTTATTTGGTAGTAGCTCTATTTCTTGAGCTGGAAGGGTAGGGTTCGATCCCCAACCAAGACACACATTTATGTGACAATATAGATGTTATATGTTATGTTATATTGTTTTGTAGCGATGGTAGCTCAGTGGTTAGCGCGGTCGGTTCGCATGCTGAAGGGCGTGGGTTCAAACCCCAACAATGAGCTTGAGCTGCCGGTGAAGGAAAACATCGTGAGGAAACCATAGCGTGGTGGTAGGGTACTTTCTAGTACTCGGCTGGCTAGCTACCACCCTCAAGTTGAAAATCTGTCGCCAAGCATCTAACGGTGTGTTCTGGCAGCCTCACTTGAGAGCCAGTTCCATTCCAGGCTAGGTGTGCTTTACCATCTTCGATTACACCGTCACTTAACATCAGGTGAGATGTGTCTATGGCAGACAGTCTTGGTGCTCAACTGCACTGTAAAAAAAAAACAATATTATACCAGTCATTTGGTTCCCATAGTACAAGCTAAGTTCAATTTCGGGCTAGATGGCGCCATGAGAAATTTTCGCTAGTAGGTATATTTATTTGTTGTAGTGCGCGATACCGTCTCCCACTTGACATTTCTTTAAGCTGTAATGTTTTTCAACAAAAAATTAATTAAAAATCTATTATCATTACAAAAACACAGTTTTATCGAATACCTTTAATAGATTACACACATCAGTCATTAAGACATAAATGATCGATTCTTGATTAGTTTTATATTTATATCAGTGAAAATTATTTTCTACGAAGAATAGATATCAAAATAAAATTATGAATGAAATTCACTTGATATTTTTTTAACCTTTTGAGCGCCACACCACAAACGCATTCCCGTGTCCTGTACGCCAAGGCCTAAAGTAAACAAATTGCTTGAATAAGAATCCATGTTTTTTATTTCAATATTTCTAAGTACATACTTGTGGCTCTAGAGATTTGTTTCCTTATACGCATATGTTGCTGAGATATTCTATTTTGAGGAATGTTGAATTAAAATACCAGTAATAATTTTTCAATATTTTTATTTCATATTATTGTGGGCCGGGTTTTTGTCGCCTATAGACGTCGTTGGCGCACAGGACCCGCAAGTGCTAGTCACGTATAGTTGACTTTGGCGCTCAAAAAGTTAAATCTAACTGCAGGATCTACCTAAAAGATGCTGCATAATGCTTCTTCTTTGGTATGATTCATTCGTAGAATAGGTTCTAATGACGCACGACTTGGTTCCCCTACCCCGTTTTACTACCGGACGGCCAGACAAGCGCGACCAAAGCGTCACTCGTACATGGTGAACGTTCTCCATGTGCGCACTAAGCGCTTCGAATCCAGATTCTTTATTCGCACAGCGAGGATATGGAATTCTTTGCCGAAGTCTGTTTCCCGTAAAGTACAATATGAGTGTCTTCAAATCAAGAGTAAACAAGTTCCTTCTAAGTAAGCAAGTTCTATCCTAGACCACATCGTTACTTAACATCAGGCAGGAGGTGGTCAAACGCGAACCTACTCCATAAAAAAATTGTGGCTTAATTAAAATAAATAGATCTTAAAATTCAACAATCATTTTAGACCCTATAGACCTATCATGTTCTACTTTGGAGTGCAACACCTGTTTAGGGTCACGTTTCGCTGGAAATTTGTTCTCACTGAATACGAGGCTATACTGCAGGCTAGGGTAAAAGTATTGTACAGTGAACATTGACAGCACTTGAGATCGCTCACGTATCACATCGGTCAATTTTGAACCAATCGAATTTTCGATTCGAGGTCGAGAGACCAAACTTTGCCGTAGAAACTGACGCGGTTTTGACATATTTTTGCTAAAATCACGTCGGTTGGTTGGTCGACTATACTTTCGTACTATACTCAGCCGTACTCTGCTATTACCCTAAAAAAGGTTATCAGATGTGATTGAAACTATAGTCCGAATATCCGACCTAATTATTGGCCAAATTTTTATCTGAGTAATCAGTGTAAAAACTTGTCCAACAGATGTCAATGAATGTAATGCTATCTCGTTTCGTTTTAGTGAAATAGAAAGAGATAGTATCACATTTGTTGGCGTTCGTTAGCTCAATCTGTCAGGGCTTGAAACCGGTTTTAAATTTACCGGTAAACACCCGGTCAATAACGTTATTAAGGTTATTTCGTTCGGAGCGCGAGCGTTATGAAAACCTTTTCAAAAACCTTTATAAACCGATTTATTCCGCGAGCTCGTGCGGTCTGCTGACAGAGGCGCGCGGGGTGCGGCGGGATAGATCCGCTTCTTCATAGTAGTGGTAGGTATAGGTAAGTCAAATGGAAAAGAACGAATCCTTTTCGTTCTATACCGGTTTTTCGAGCAAAACCTTTTGAATATTTTTCTTTACAATAACCGTTTTATTTAGAGGTTTAGAACGAACAGAACGAAATAATAAAGTTCGTAGGTATTTTAAGCGAAACCGGTTTCCAAGCCCTACAATCTGTAGCCAGCATCATACGCTAGCGTTGGATTACGTTCGACGAATATTGCCTACATTGTAATTAAAATGTAAATGCAATCGAATTGACCATAATGACCAGAGTTCGCCTAGACTGTCCAAACATAAAAAAAATTGTTTTATGAAAAACTCTTTAGTCACGCAAGCTTGGCATTTAACCTACTTGTATTTCAACATAATGGTGTTTATTATTTATACAAATTAAAAAAAAAAAAAGTTTTGCAAAAACCTGTTTATTTAAAAATAAGATTTGATTAGAAATGTAATAATTTTTAAAGTAAAAGACGAAGCGGGTTATTTTTTTTTGCCAGTATTTTCAGCCGATTTAGAAATAAAACTTCGATTTGAAAACGTATTTACTATTTCGCAAGTAATTTGTGTAATAGGTAAAACTGGCTGCAGTTCATTTTTTCAATCAATCAACTGAACTCTAATCATAAAAGATAATAAAAAAAAAAAAAATGTATTATCACATGTCTGTCTAAAAACACCTGCAAGATATTGCATGTAGATAATGGAAGTAATGAGGAAAAATCAATCAAGTATAAATCACCTCATAATATAATCAGGGAAATATCACATGCAAAACAAGCGTGGTAAAAGGAATGTTGATGAAATTTATCAAGATCTTAAATAATTAATTAGTTAATTATTGAATAAATTTGCGGTGAGTTGTATGAACATTAAAATTTACTCGATATCTTATCGAATCTGTTTTGTTTCAAATAGTTTTAGAAGCTTATTCATTTAGCACTTCGGCCGTTTTTCTTTCACTACGTAAAATGGTACAAATATCTTTCTATACATATTTTTGGTATCGAACTTTGTACACTTTGCCA
Organism: Biston stratarius; assembly: GCA_950106695.1. Lineage (NCBI taxonomy): Eukaryota > Metazoa > Arthropoda > Insecta > Lepidoptera > Geometridae > Biston > Biston stratarius. Next base: position 23,014,963 of record OX467115.1, on the reverse strand, counting down.
GTTCGTTATTTTTAAGTATCTTTTTTTAAGTTACATTATTAAATATATAAACAATATAACAACCAAAGAAAATTCTTAAAATTAATGTTGATTACTTTTTACTACGACCAGTGTGTTTTACCAGTGATGACTTATGGCGCTGCAACGTGGTCAACTATGGGCCTTATTAGTAAGTTCAAAGTAGCACAACGAACTATAGAGAGGACATGCTCGGGGATTCACTACGAGATCGAATCAAAAATGTAAAAATCCGTAGACGAACTAAAGCTACCGACATAACTCATTAGCAAGTTGAAGTGGCAGTGGGTAGGGCACATAGCACGCAGAACTGATGGCCGATGGGGTAGTAAAGTTCTAAACTGGAGACCACGGACCGGCAAGCACAGCGTTGGACGTTCACCTACAAGATGGACAGACAACGTCATGAAGACCGCAGGGACGCGCTGGATCCGAGCGGCTTCCGACCGGTCTTCATGGAAATTCTTAGCGGATACCTATGTATGTCCAACATTGGACATCGTACCGCTGAGATGATGATTCTTAAATTTATATAAAACATAAATCTGAGCTAATTCACAAAAGGATGTAAATGTGGCTAGAATGCTGGCAGCATTGCCACGCTGGATAGCAATGGTAAGTGTTTCAGCGAAAAAGAAAAAGAATCCAGCATTTTGGTTACCTGACACCTCCTCTAAACGTTTGGTCAGGTCCCCGTAGGTAAAGTTTGTGAGCGGCCGATCTCCGCGGACCCAAAGTTTCAATCCTAACTATTTTAAGTGAAATAATTCAGTCGCATAAAGTAAGTCATGGTCAAGTTATGGCAGCTTTACTAGAACCTTCAATGGAGCTTGACAACTTGAAACATGTCTCATCACACTATACCTATACCTCGTGCTTACACACGTGTTACAAAAGATCATTATCTGCGTTCATGAACACTAGAAAAACTTACTTATTTAGTATTTACTCATTTGGTGGTAGATCTCCTTAGCAGGAAGTCGTCTAGGTAAGTGCCACCGCAGTACCAGATATTCTACCGCCAAGCAGTAGTGTGTAAATATTACTGTGTTTTTTATAGCGATGATAGCTCAGTGGTTAGCGTGGGCGGTTCGCATGCATGGGCGTGAGTTCAAACCCCAACAATAAGCTTGAGCTGTCGGTGAAGGAAAACATCGTGAGGAAACCATAGCGTGGTGGTAGAGTACTTTCTAGTACTCTGCTGGCTAGCTACCACCCTCAAGTTGAAAATCTGTCGCCAAGCATCTAACGGTGTGTTCCGGCAGCCTCACTTGAGAGCCAGTTCCATTCCGGGCTAGGTGTGCTTTACCATCTTCGACCACACCGTCACTTAACATCAGGTGAGTTGTGGTCAAGCACCAAGCCTGTCAGCTATAAAAAAAGTGTTCTTTTGAAGCTATCGAAATTGCAGAGCTGTTGAGACTTACTATCGAATGTCTCCAAGTAATGAGCGCCAAAACAGCGGTGCCCTGAACTTTGTTTTGCTTGTCAAAGTTCTATGTATCGCTGCAATAGTCATGGACAGGCATTATCTCTTACAACGGAGTCATGATTTATCCACGTTCTTGCCAAACATTTCAAATTTCGCCAAGAAAAGTCGTTCGACAGGTAGTATGTGTTATTTTTATAACGATTTTGTAGCGCGGTCAGGAAACACGTCGAAGGACGTGCGTTCAAACTCCAACAACGCTTGAGTTGTCGGTGAAGGAAATCATCGTAAGAAAACAATAGACGAAGTTTTAGGGTACCTTCCAGTACTCGGCTGGCTAGCTACAGCCTCATGGAAATTGTTTACTTTCAAAAGAAAAAAATTGCCTACGTCACTCAGTGAATTTAATGTAACAAATAAATGTTTTATATTTATTTTTTTGTTTTAATTCTCTTGTCAACCCCGTCCTTAACTTAGTAAAATCCTTTCCATGCTAAGAGATCGCTTTTAGCGATAAAGCCGCCAATGGTTCCACTAGTGTTAAGTTTATATTTTTAGTTATAACTGTTTGTAATTGGGGTGAACAGTAAAAAGTTATATTATTATTATTAATGAACATACAAAATCATATCGATTTTTTTATGGATGATAGACTAGGTATTTGGGTATTTGACCAAAGCTCACCTGATGTTAAGTTACGGTGTGGTCGAAGATAGTAAACACACCTAACCTGGAAATGGAAACTGAACTGGCTCTCAAGTGAGACTGCAGGAACACACCGTTAGATGCTTGAAGGCAGTAGCCAGCCGAGTTCTAGAAAGTGTCCTACCACCATGCTATGGTCTCCTCACGATGTTTTCCTTTACCGGCACCTCAAGATCATTGTTAAGATTTGAACCTACACCCTTCAGCAAGTGAACCAACCGAATCAACCACTAAGCTATCTTTACTACGAAATTTTACTTGACTCGTTGCTGCGTAAGGACACACAAACAAACAATAAATTGGCATAGATTCGAGTGTTAGTAAAGATTGCACTTTATAAAACTGCTTGTATAATAAAAAACATTTGACGAGCATCGCTCCGGATTTCCAGCAAGAGCGCAAAAAATATCGGATTATCTCAAACATATTCTCTGCGTAGTCGACGACACAAGAATCGCAAGTTATTTCTGTTCAGATTGAAAATTTTAAAACTACTTACTACAGCGTATAAGGAAATGATTGGGATTAAAGTTAAACGAACTAAAGGAATTAAAGTTGTTAATAGGTAAAAACAAGTATTTTTTTTTCAGTGCTAGAATACGTCAGAATACCGAAACAGACATATATATTAATAATATAACTCTTTATTGCTACAAACAATTTTACAGTATAAACTTAACACTAGTTGAACAATTGGCGGCCTTATCGCTAAGAGCGATCTCTTCCAGGCAACTTAAATACTATTAACCTAAATATACTATTTTTTAACTTGACATGCTAGCTACCATAGTAATCTGACATGATGCTAAGTGACGGTGTGGTCAAAAATGGTAAAACACACCTAATGAAACTTGCTCTCAAGTGAGGCTGCCGGTACACACCGTTAGATGCTTGGTAGTTTTAAACTTGAGGGTGGTACCTAGCCAGCCGATTACTATAAAGTACTCTACCACCTTGCTATGGTTTTCTCACTATGTTTTTCTTCAGTGGCAGCTCAAGCTCATTGTTGGGTTTGAACCCACGGCCTTCGGCATGCGAACCTACCGTGCTAACCACTGAGCTATCATCGCTACAAATTTATATATATATTTATATATAAATTTATTTATTCTATCAGTTATCTGACTTCATACAACTGGGCCATCAAATCAATCAATCATATGTGTACTGTGAGCGTCGGATCCAGAACGTTCAGAAAATAAAAGCCTGGCTAAGCTCCCACCATCTGCAGCGTCGTTGTCTATATGGCTTCATCGCAGAATGTCCCTTTCGCAAAATGTCCCCCGATGAGTCCCGAATGGATATAATTAAAAGGTTTAATATTACATACAAAATGGTTAAGTTATTTCTTTTTTTTTCGTTACAATTTTCAACCGTATTTCTTAGAATATCAAGTCAAGGTTAGAAAAAGCTACGACGTTGAGTTACGCTGTGCTACGCGCCGCTACAAGTCTACGAAGTCTACGACTAGTCTAACAACAAACTATAGGTTGGAAAATGTAAAAACGGTCAGGCTAAAACTTAAGTTTGGGTTTATAGAACTGTAAATAAAGACAATTATTACGTGATAACATATTTAAGAAAAAAAAATTAAGTGTTCGTCGTCGTATTAACAAAAAATAAAAATGAGATTTTATAATAGTGTGTTTGTATTTCTGAGTTGAGACATTTTTTTTTTTTATGTATAAGTATTGAAACAAACGATACGCTCACCTGATGGTAAGAGATAACGCCTGTCTATGATCATTGCAACCGTACACAGAACTTTGAGTAACAAAAGTCCAAGGCATCGCTGCTTTGGCGCTCATTACTTTGAGACATTAAGCATCATTTAATTTGTAATGAGCGTCAGAACAGAAACTCCCTGAACTTTGTAAAGTCAGGAGAGCGTTTCGTTGGTGTCATTAAATTTACATTTAAACAAAATTTTGACAGCTTTTTGGCTCATTGGTAGTATGTTTGCCTGAGCTGTAGGGCGTGGGTTCGATTCCCGCTAAGGACAAACATTTTATGGTATAAAGAAATGTTTGTTCTGTGTCTGAATGTTCTGTATGTATTTACAAAAAAAAAAAAAAAAAACTATCAGTTATCTGACTTCCATCATACAAGCTCTACTTAGTTTGGGGGCAGATGGCGCTGTGTGTAACGTGTCCTATGATATTTATTTATTTATTTAATTCTGAATAAAAAAACAGTTGCATTTGGCCAAGGGTCAAATAGGTATATAAATAAGGACATTTCGTTCAACGAATCCACACCCATCCACGTGCAATCTGATCACGCTAACAACTGAGCCACACATCACATCATCAGCCATAGAACGTCCACTGCTAGACATAGGCCTCCTCCTGGGGGGTTTTGCCAATACTCGCCACGCTTGGCAGGCGGGTTGGCGAGCGCAGTTAGGTGTGATTGTTCAAGGAAGACGCTGCTGCCCATCTTCCGGATTACATCCCTTAGCCGACTCTTACGGCAACCACGGGTAGAGAGGGTGGGGTACAATTCTTACGCCGGCACCACCACTGCGTAATTGTAAACCACCATGGATATATTCGCCTGCTGTCGCCTTCATTGGCGATAGTAATAATAATAAATATGTGATTTTTAATTGTATTATATTTTTATGTAGTTCACTCTCTGTACGTTTTAGATTAATCTGTAAGCTCAGGGGGTAAAAGTTGAAAAAAAATATATGGCACCACCACCACGGCAACCACTGCGCCACATCGCTCTAAATCATAATCAGTGAAATCGAGTCTATTACCACTATCATAAATCTTCATAGAACATATAGCTCGTAAATATAATAGGACACATTGATTAGTTGCGCTATAATATACCTGCATCGTAAGATATACGATACCCATTACTCCATATTGCTGACGTGGCTACAATAGGCGCCTAATCGACGTTTCGATCTACACCACTCAACTTGATCAACCTAGGATGACGTCACGTATTACTAGTGTAGCTTATTGTGTAGGGTTACACAAAACGATATTCAATAGAGCTCCTTACGCACTTTATTCTAAACAACTCTTACTACAGTCCTTAAAATTACGGAAAAAATTATGTGTTCTCATTTTGTAAAAGATTTTTTATACAACTACTGTTTTGTTCCTGACTTCAGGCTCCATTGTAAAAGTTGTACTCCTTTTTAGTTTTTAATTAAACAACTTTTACTATAGTACTAAACCTAAAAATTACAAAAAATTAATTAGGTGTACTCATTATGTAAAAGAAATTTTTATGCAGCTACCATTTTTTTCCTGAGTCTAGGGTTGGTTCCATTGTAAAAGTTGTTATTCTTTTTTGTGTTTAATTGTTTTTAAGGATGACAGGCTAGGTGTTTGACCATCTCTCTGATGTTGAGTGTGACCTTACATTTAGAGAACACAGCAGAACACAGTAGCGTAAGTTAAACGTTTACGTCGAAATTAACACCGCCCAAAAAAAAATAGGACGGTAAGTGTATCACTTGCAGTTTTTTTCTGCTAAAATACTGTTTTATACTTTTTTATGCTTGATAGCCTAAGTGTTTGACCACAGCTCACCTGATGTAAAGTGACGGCATTGTCGAAGATGGTAAACACATCTAGCCTAGAATGGAACTGGCTCTCAAGTGCCTTAACACACCATTGGGTGCTTGACGACAGATTTTCAACTAAAGGGCGGTATCTAACCAGCCGAGTACTAGAAAGTACCCTACCACCATGCTATGGTTTACTCACGATGTTTTCCTTCATTGACAGCTCTAGCTCATTGTTGGGTTTGAACACACGTCCTTCCGCGTGTGAGCCAAACGCGCTAACCACCGGAGCTATCATTATTCGATATAACTAACGCTATAAAGTCACTATTATATTATTTACTATCTAGTTTTTCGTTTCAAAATAGAACTAAACTTAAGATGGAACTGGCATTTTCCTATTCCATGTAATGTTGTGAACATTACATGGAATTTCCTTGCTTCTAATTTGTGGTAACCAGCACGCACCCTTTATCCGCGAGTTACACTTCAAAGCATTTCATTAGAAAATCGCACATCACCAATCGCGCGTCTCATGGCCGCAAGATGTCTTTACTAGATATAAACTATATGTCCGGCAATTCTGTTATAAATGTCGTCAACTGCACAATTATGCCGGATACATCCGCCAAGTACCAGCTGGAGGCGTTGGAATCAATTGAGAAACGACGAGCCAAGAGATTCATCTGGAACGACTCCCTCGTTCAAACTAATCTTAATAACCTTGAACGTCGTCCCAAAGTTCTGAGAGTATGCTTTAGGTCTGCATGCTCTAACTTTAACACTTATTTCGTAAAAACAAAGCGCGCGGGCAGTTCTTGCTTGCTGGTGATGATTTCACATTGATCCGGCGCGCGAAGGCGGCGCCACTAGCGCCTGGATGGCGCGGCTCAGTTTGGCGGGTGATTTAAATGTCTGTGTCACTAACAGACATTGTCGACATTTCAAAAACTCAACTACACAACATAATATGGTATTTGAGGATAAAATAACATAACTACCTATTTTATTAATTATTTATTATTTGTAAGCAATTTGACGTAAGCAATTTTTTTTTGTAACAGTAATGAGACGAACGAGACGCTCTCCTGATGTTAAGAGATAACGCCTGTCCATGACCATTGCAGCGATACACAGAACTTTGAGTAGTAAAACAAAGACCAGGGCATCGCTGCCTTGGCGCTCATTACTTTGAGACTAAATGGTTAGTCTCAATAGCCCTGTAATTTCGCTAGCTGCAGTACCCTTCAAACCGGAACACAGTTATGTTTACACACTACTGCTTGGCTGCAGAATATCTGGTACTGCGGAGGTACCTACCTAGACGACCTCCTGCTAAGGAAATCTACCACCAAGTAAAAGTATTGTGATGGTGTCAAAATATTATAAACATCGTAAAATCTATAAAAAAAATGTATTCAGTTGACAAAGATTACGAGCCTGGTGTCTGTGGAGCTAAAATAAAATAAAATAAACCAGAAAAGATAATAAAATTATTGAATTCATGTTTGTTTGTTTTGTTATTCATTTGTTTACCGTATAATCTGTATAAATATTTACATACTTTTCCACAAAACAGTCTAGATATCATAAAAGACAAAATATTTATCTTTGTGTATATTCATAATTACTTTGCTTTGATTAGATCATAAGCTGCGTTAAGCCTGCATGGCCGTCCTGATTTGCAAGGATAAATTATTACACCTGTAATCGCAAAAAAATGAATACCCCAAGACTTAAATTACACTAGTTTTTTTTGTCTATTACATAACTTAGAAGTCAGATAACCTCTCCTTGAAAGGTTTAGGGAAAGGTGCTCTACTAAGGAGGAACTATAACGGGAGTGGAGAGATAGAATGTTTTATGACTGTTTTTTCATAAAAGAATACAAACATATAGCTCAGTGGTTAGCGTGGTCGGCTCACACATCGAAGGGCGTAAATCAAACGCCAACAGTGACCTGCCAGCAAAGGAAAACATCGTGAGGAAACCATAATATTGTGTTAGGCTGGCAAGCTACCACCCTCAAGTTGAAAATCTGTTGTTTACCATCTTCGACCACACCGTCACTTAAGATCGGGTGAGCTGCGGTCAAACACCTAGCCTGTCAGACTCTACGAATGTGATAGATAATATGGAACGTATGATACAGAAAGAGATAGCTATAAGTAATGAGTTGCGCTTGAAGTACACTATTGCAAATGAAATTGCAACAACTGTCTGAATTTGTCTGCAACAATTTGTGCGCGCTAGTGCGATATCTATCTCTTTTTTAAGGTTCCGTACCCAAAGGATAAAACAGGATCCTTTGACTAATACTCCACTACCCGACCGTCTGTAAGAAAAAAGACGGGGTGTGTCAATAACGAGGATATAGGATGCTTTACGGAAACTAGAAATTTAAAGAACGTCTGAACATGGGGTTCAAGAAACTGCTACGTTGCAGCGATTGCAGTACTAGCATATTTTATTCCGGCGTAACAACGATCCGGCTAAAACAGATGACATCTCTAGCAACACAAATACGTTCGTCGTGGAATTTCAATTTTAGCTCGATATCAAGGGATGCTGGCTGATCGCAACAGCTTTGTGAGATGGGACGAACGATAGCGGTTCTGTTGTGGATGAGCAGTTTATTGTTTTGGAATTGTGCTGCGATTGCAGTTTATGATGCTCCAAGAGGATTTGCTGTGCTTGCAGGAATGAGAATGTTTATTGAATTCAGCGTTATTTTAAGTTTATGAATTTTTATTTAAAAGTGATGCGTAGAACAAGACGCTGGTGTTGAGAGATAACGCCTGTCCATGACCATTGCAGCAATACACAGAACTTTGAGTAGCAAAACAAAGTCCAGGCTATCGCTGCTTTGGAACTCTGTGACTTGTTACTTTAGAGTTATAAAAAAAAATGTATGTTTTTTTTTTTGAGAATTTCAATAGTTAGTCTCAACAGCGCTTAGTTTTGCTAGCTGCAATACCCTTCACACAGGAACACAGTAATGTTTACACACTACTGCTTGGCACAGAATAATAAAATAAATATCGTAGGATATTACACAAAGCGCCATCTGGCCCTAAACTAATTAAAGCTTGTACTATGGAAGTCAGATAACTGATAGAATACTTTAATATTTTTTTGTAAATATATTCTTATAATACATACAAAATACCCAGACACAGAACAAATGTTTTTTTATATCACAATATGTTCGTCTTAGGTATCGAACCCATGCCCTTACAAATACAAATCTTTTATTGATAACACCAAAGTTACAGGTCATTATTGCATTCATATGTCAATATAATGAAATTCAATTCAATTCAATTATCATTTATTCACATAAATAGGGTAACATATAGATCTTTTAAAAATTAATATACATAAGTCCTTCCTATTTTGCCATAACTCGACATGTGAACATACTTTTCAAAGATAAGTAAGTAAAATTAGTCACAAAATCAAAACAATGGGTATACAAAAAATAAAAAATTAAAAAAAAATTGAATTATACACGTCAATAAATTAATACTTCGGAATGAATAGATAGGAGAAAAAGCCAAATATGCCAAATATGTCAATATGATTAAATGTCTTATTATGGAAACTGATGTGGTCTTGACACATTTTTGTTTTATTTATGCGGGATTACTCACACTGCGAAGCAAGACGAGGCCGCGCGCGCGTTGTCTCAGCTTTGTCTCCATGATGAAGGCCACCGGATGTAGCCGAAACTATAGTCGGGGTTTCCGATAAAATTAAACGTGAGTAATCCCGCATAAATAAATCAAAAATGATAAAATGTCAATAAAAAAAAAACTTACTAGTAATTCAATAATCTCTTATTTTTAAATAATTAAAGTTATAGAACAAGGTCTCTTGAAGCCAAGATCCTGAGTTAGGTTCTGAAGCACGCGATGGCGCGGTGCATCCCGAATGGAAGCGGGTACGCGGTTGTAGAGCGCGGGCCCCAGTATGTATCCGACCTCCGACTTGGCGAGCCGATGCGACGGCCTTACTAGTTGGTCTTTACTGAAATCGCAAAAACATCAGAAGTGGCAAATATTTTGATAAATGCCATGTTAATTTGGAAATGTAATTTTTTTTCAAGCTGGGCTTAATATTTCCGCTCTAGCTGATATGCAGCTAATTTATTTATCTATTGCACACGTACATGATTATCAGTAAAGGATTAAATGATAACATAGGTTTAAGTTTATCTGATCAGTTATTTTGTTTTTGGTTAAGTAATTTTATATGTTTCTGATAATATGCTTAATTTTTTTTTATTATTTCAGATTAGCTCAACTTTCTACTAGCTGGTTCTATTTTAACAAAAACTACATATATTCCCCTGGAGTGTTTTAAAGTCGAGACCATGAAATAGTAAACAAATACCTTAAAACGACGCTGTGACGTATTTTAGAAGTGTTTTTTTTTTATTGGGATCCAAAAGTATACATGAAATTGATAATTGTGGTTCCTTATTGCACTCGATGGGATTAAGTAGCGGAGAAATACTGTAAAAAATATATTTTGTCATGGTTGACAAGCTACATGTTTGACCACAACTCACCAGGTGTTAAGTGACGGTGTGATCGAAGATGGTAAAACACACCTAGCCTGGAATGGAACTGGCTCTCAAGTGAGGCTGCCATAACACACCGTTTGGTGCTTGGCGGCAGATTTTCAACTTGAAGGTGGTAGCTAGCCAGTTGAGTACTAGAAAGTACCCTACCACCATGCTATGGTTCCTTCACGATGTTTTCTTTCGGCGGCAGCTCATGTTCATTGTTGGGGTTTGGATCCACGCCCTACGGCGTGTGAACCGACAACACTAGCCACTGAGCTATCATCGCTACAAACCTACAATGGCCATAATATTTTCATAGGTGACATAGTTCACCTATGGAAGCGCTATAAGAGCTAAATTCTTACAGCATAAAGCTGATTTTGTCCCTTTGACAACAAACTATTCTATAAGACATACATATGTGTATTTTTTCTTTGCTTGTTTGTCAATATAGGTATTCTTATTCTTATACTTAAATGAGGTAACTTTACATTTTGTACTGGTGAGATTATTTAACAATCTGTCTGAAAAAAGTTAGTCTCAATAATATTACATTTAAAAAAAAATACGAGACATAGTGATGATTGCGCGCAAGGTTTTACATTGAGTTTGATTTTATTAAATGTATATTTTTAATATTATAATTAAATTCTGGGTAGCAAAGAACAAGATTATTGATAGGCAAATGTAAATCGTGCCAATAGGCAAGTGGCTTTATCCAGTCTTGATAATCAATTACATAAATTAAAACGTTTCTTATTTAAGACTATAAGTAGACCTCTTGAGTCAAAAGTTTAAAGGTAAATAGCTCAAACTTTCTATTTGCAAGATTCATTCTTTGATATTGCGATGTTTTCGAATTGTCTTTCTTCTACTTAAAGTTTTATCATTAAAATGTGCCCTTTGTAATAAATCTTTAACGGATAATGTAATGATGTGAGATTAAATAACTATACAATTTATGAATAATTTACTTGTAAATCTTTGTTAATTATAATTATAGTGTCCATTATAGTGTTTCCATTCCAGGCTAGGTGTGCTTTACCATCTTCGACCACACCGTCACTTAACATCAGGTGAGCTGTGGTCAAACACATAGCCTGTCGCCATAAAAAAAATTATAATGTACATTTAGATGTCAAAAATGCGGCGTAGACTTTGTTTTTAATAGTATAGGATCTATAATTACTTCAAGTTTTTATTTGTTTGTTACCGATGGCCGGTGGGACTGTAAAGTTCTGGAGCGGAGACCACGGACCTGCAAGCGCAGCGAAGGACGTTCATCCACAAGGTGAACAGAAGACCTAATGAAGACCACAGGAACGTGCTAGTTGCTGGATCCAACCGGTATGTATGGGGCAGGCCTATGTCTAACAGTGGACGTCCTACGGCTGATAGATGATGATGATGATGATGATGATGATGATGTGGTTGGAATGTATTTTTACAGCTTAATTTATTTGACACTTAACACCGCTCTAATGTTATGTTAGATAAGGTCTAAATTAGCGGAGGAATATGGCGGTTATGGCAGTTTATTGTGCCTGTCTAACTTCGATTTGTACTTAAATTTTGTCTTACAAGATTCTTAAAAAGGAGAATGAGATCTTCTGCTATAATATTAATATGTTTTTACACTGGAATCTCTTAGCAGCTTTCGAAAAATACATTTCACAGTATTATCTTTGATTTAAATTTCTATAGAATGGATTATTTCTAAAATTCGTTTCTATTTTAGCAAATTTCTTAAATATATGTTGAATTTTAACAAAATAAGATATTTTTAGTAGACAAAACCGCAAACTATACATGAAAAGGGGAATCTAGAACGTTTTACGAAAGCTATTATGAAAATCAGAAGTAGTTTGGCAGTATAAAATAGAACAACTGCGAGCCCGACTCACGCACCGAGAGTTCCGTACAAACTTATGATGTAAATACTTTGTCCATCACGGAAACTATAAAAGGATCGCGTGAGGCTTAAACTATTCAAAGACAAAATAACTTTACCTTAGGAAAACCGTAGTTCCAGTACATCTACCTAGGCTGCGGTCAGTTTACAACTGCAAATAAGTTTATAATCAAATTTTTTTGATGTAACTACAAAACAACGGTTTTCTGATATTTCATTATTCTAGTTTAACGGGAAGTGCCCTATATGTTTTAACTCCCTTGCGAATGTCAAAACATGCAGCATAAATGTATATCAAAATATGCCGTATCTTTTGATTGCGTTGACTAAGAAGTTACCTTGAGGCGTTCCTCAGAAAAAGGTTCTTGAGGCAAACAGACATCGAAGTGATCCTATAAGAATGCCTTTTTTGCTTTTGAAGTACGGAACCCTAAAAACAAGCAAAGTCAACAAAGTCAATTGTAACTAAAGAAAACAGGACAGGACGTGAATGGTCAAGCAAATGAGCCTGCTTAGCAAACATTTCCTAAACTTCAAATGTATGTAGGTAAGGTCTTGGTTTCTCAAAGGAACTTTAATTACAGCTTACTAGTTAGAATTAAAAGAAACCCTTAGTAAATAGCCCGCATTGGGGGTTGGTGCGAACTTCGCGCTAACTACTAATTGGTGGATAAATCTTAACAAACTTCTTATCCCAACTGGAAGTGCCTTTTAATTGGGACTGCTGTTTGCAGAACTAATGTGTTTGTTTGTATTAAATGTGTAAGAAAATCAATATTATTAACTAGAGAATATTACTACATAAAAAAATTAGAATAAATGCGTGCAATGTGCTTCAGAACTACATGGTCTAATTCTTTTTTTATGGGTGACATGCTAGGTTTTATGACCACAACTCACCTAATGTTAAGTGACGGTGTGGTCGAAGATGGTAAAGCACACCTAGCCTGAAAAAGAACTGGCTCTCAAGTGAGGCTGCCGAAACACACCGTTAGATGCTTGGCAGCAGATTTTCAACTTGAGGGTGGTAGCTAGCCAGCCGAGTACTAGAAAGTACTCTACCACCACGCTATGGTTTCCTCACGATGTTTTCCTTCACCGGCAGCTCAAGCTCGTTGTTGGGGTTTGAACCCACGCCCTTCGGCATGCGAACCAACCGCGCTAACCACTGAGCTATCATCGCTACAAATTCATCGCATCTTCCATGTCCATTTTTCTATCAGACAGCCAGAAGCTCGAAAAAGGGACATCGTTTCATGGGAGACGTTCCAAAAACTCGAACGAAGCGTTTGATTCCATGTTCATTGTGCGGGCCGCTAGACAGTGGAATGAGTATGTACATATGTATGTAAATTACTTTATTACCTCGGATCTTCCTAACAGCTGGATGGATTTCGACAGTTAAGTTATCGTTATATTCATCATAAAAACCCGAGTGCTCCTAAGAAAGTTTAAAAAAAATATGGCGGGTTTTTTTCGCGAAATAAACCTAATACATTAATAATAATAAAAAAAAGTAAACCCGACTTCAAGAAAAAAACATCAGCACTAAAAAGCGATAAATAAACTTACTTTACAAAGTATTATCATACCTGCTAGGTACCTACTGATCTGTTTGAAGTCGGTGCCTTCAACAGCTATTTTAATCGCTAGATTTTGTAAACTCTTTAGCTTGTGTTTATTTTAATTCTGTAAACTATTGTTAGGATGCAGACAATAGGCAAAGAAGTCTATTTTGTTTTATCCTACAATTACCTTAAAAGAAATATCCCATTTGCAACATTAACAAGAGTGGTGCTTCAGCAAACAGGGAAGCGCTAATACCACTTACATTTGTATGCATTTTATGCCGTCGACTCGTCCGCGAAACATGACTCTATCTATCTTCGAGAGACTCTTCTCACACAGCCTAGTACTGGGGGGCAGCACACACATTTGTAACGCAACCGTAAATAGGTAACCGGTTGAAATTTTGACACAATATAATCTTCTGTTCATTTTCACCTATTAAGTTTTTAATAATTATATTTGTAGAACACGATATTAAAAGTTCACCAACTAACTTATTTAAGAACATTCTTGTTTTAGTTTCCTCACTGTAGATAATAGTGACTACTGCAATGAACTTCGGTACCTCCCTAAGAGTTTGTGTATATATGAAACTGCACAGAACTTTGTTTTGGGTTTCTGTACAATTCTCTATTTGACTACAAATGAAAACTTTTTTGTGGCAATTTAAATATTTTATGTTTTCCTTGTGCGGGATTACTCACATTTAATTACGAAGTAAGACGAGGCCGCGCGCGTGTTGTACTCTGAGTTTGATTCCTTGAGAAAAGTCACCGGACCAGTCTGAGTATCTGACATAATGATCGTGGCTAATCCTGTACCAGTAAAAAATCATGTCAAAACCACGTCAATATGTATAGTAAAATACTATTTGAAAGTGTTTAAAATTTGTTACATTTGACTTGATGAGTTTTGGCGGGACTGCGGAAGAACTACGTTGTCGCATTGTATTGTTTTCCAAAATTGCAATTTTTTTGTTTATGTATAAAAATATTAATTTCGAAAATAAATATGTAGGTATCTTCTAGGCAAGCGTGACTTTAGACCGCATCATCACTTAGCATCAGGTGGGATAGCGGTCAAACGTAAGCCTATTCCTCATTAAAAAAAATACGTACATGAATGTGGGAAAGTGACATGATGTTCTGTAACATGACTTTCCGTGTTGCTTTCCAAAACTTCATCAAAGTTTGTAGCCAAGTCTGTTTAGGGCTTGACTAGACTCGACCGTGATTTACTTTGTGTGGTGTTTGGTGTCTTATTTGACTGAACTTTCATGAAATACTTGAAAATATCGAAGCACTGGAGCCCTGGCAAGACAAAAAAAACTACGAATCCAAAAACAAAAATATTAGATTTAGTCCAATAGATATTGTAGTTAGTTTTACATATTACATAAAATTTGTTATTAAAAAAAACTTGATGAAAGTGCCGTGGTGGTGCCGGCGTAAGAATAGTACCCCACCCTCTCTACCCGTGGTTGCCGTAAGAGTCGGCTAAGGGATGTAATCCGGAAAATGGGCAGCAGCGTCTTCCTTGAACAATCACACCTAACTGCGCTCGCCAACCCGCCTGCCCAGCGTGGCGAGTATTGGCAAAACCCTACCAGGAGGAGGCCTATGTCCAGCAGTGGACGTCTTAAATGATGGCTGATGATGATGATGATGTTGAAAGTGGCTCTAAAGTAGTTCACATCTCATTTCAAGCGATAAGAGAAAATTAAGCTTGTTTTCTAGGCTTAGGAACGCAACTAACCAAAGTTTCATTCTAACTTGACGCATTACAGATGGCCGAAGGACATGACTGTTTATTCTGCACACGAGATAATTTGCCATGTCGTGTAATCTCAAGGGGCCTTGTGACAGATTAGCGACAAAAATATACCCGTCGGACATGGTAACCTCATAAACTTATTTTGTGCTGTAGCATACTCGGGATTTTTTTCCTTTTTAACCGACTCAAAAAAGGAGTAAGTCGTCAATTCGATTTTTTTTTAAATGTTTGTTACCTCTGAACTCCGTCATTTATTAACTAATTTGTAAATATTTTTCTTCGACAAGATATACTTTAAGTTTGGCCCCGTAGAAATTTCATCGAAATCGGTTCAGTAGTTTAATTTTTAAACCAAAATCAATAGAAAAGTATGTCATCTAGGCAAACGTAACGTAACAGCGTATTTTGAGTCGGTCTTTTTTGTAGCATGTCGGTGACGCGAACCCTTAAGTTTTACCCCTACCAAAAAAGCTTAACTTTTTTTTATGTTTGTCAAGCTAGATGAAGAATCTAGGTGTTTGACCACAGTTCACCTGATGTTAAATGATGGTGTGGTCTAAGATGGTAAAACACCCCTAGCCTGTAACGGAACTGGAACGGCATAGGTTTCGACAGTACTAGAAAATACCCTACCACCATGCTGTGGTTTCCTCACGATGTTTTTCCTTCACCGGCAGCTCAAGGTCATTGTTGGGGTTTGAATCCACGCCCTTCGGCGTGTGAACCGAACACGCTAACCACTGAGCTACCATCGTTACAAGAACGTTGATAGATATATGTACATATAAATATACGCAATTAAAAAATCGTTTTCTCCGTTTGCGTTATGGGTTAAAAACAAAAGTCGTCGCCACAAAAATCTCGAGTGTTCAACAGTATTTTCGTTACAAGTCGGTGTAATAGGATGGTCAAGTTACACCGTCATTATTTATTCTGCACACATTAGGCGCCCCCTGGGGGCTCCTTGACGGATTAGCACGTGAAACATATACCCAATAGAAACCTTTTATGCGACATTATGCGAGTCTTAACTTTAAAACAGGATTGTGAAAATGTGCCGGCCGTAAAGGATATTATGAAGGTAAGGTTAAGTAGGTATTATGAATTTAGGACCGGTAGGTAGGTGACTGCCTATTAACTCATTTGGTAGAATATCTGCTTAATATAGGCCATGGGTACGACTTCCACCCAAACATTTATGTAACCAAAATATAAGTTTGTACTGCGTATAGGTGATCCGTATGCATTATAAGTAAGTGCCTACGTATTACAACGCAAAAAATTATATCAGTCATATAGTTCGCATGATACAAGCTTTGCTTAGCTCGGAACTAGATGGCGCTGTGTCAAAATGTCGTCTAATTTTTACTTATTTCTTATTTAATGATGAATCCACAATACATGGCAAGTAAAACTTCTGTGTAATAGAATTATTATCGGGAATTATGGCGCCTAAAATATCATTTATTGTGGCATAATAATCTTAATTAATTATTTACGAAATACCAATTGATCACGGATCAAAAACATTTATTTTTGATGTAAAATATTTATTGGCGCGCCTTGGCAGTAAAACCGACTCGTATGCCGTGACGGCAACCAGCATGACGCTCTCTTATACCTCTACGCCACGTCTCTCGACTCCCTTATGTGTGAGTGTGTGCGCGCGTATACTATACACTTTATGCTTCTGTGTGTGTGCTCCTGAATTCCACGGAATTGATCACAAATACTACCAAAATAAGAGCAAAAGAAAAATGTGCTATACGTCATCGAAGATTAAACATATCAATGTTATATGTATAATATTTTTTTGCGTCTTGCTACATTCGTTATACAATCTACTCGTATATACGAGTGTATACAATCTCAGCGTAATGATCGGATGTAAAGCGTCGAAATAGGAACAATCAAGTGCGCCAGGATTGTTAGGTTCAAAGTATACAACCAGACCTAATCGTCCTCGCGCGAGCTTGCAATTAGAAACTCTAATCCCGCCCAGTTAAGGGCCAACGTTTCCGAGCCAAAAAAATTTTTCACCAAATTCCCAAAATGGCGCACGAGCGCCAAATATACGAGATGGCAAAGTAAATATTCGGAAAGACACGGCGAAATCTCTAAAATACCAATTTTCAAAACTCCCGGAAAACTTTCCAGGTAATCTCCTTTTTGAGCACCAAATAATACTATACTATTAGGCAATTTAGCCGTCACACAACATCATCAGCCATAGATCGTCCACTACTGGACATAGGCCTCCTCTTGGGGGGGTTTTGCCAATACTCGCCACGCTTGGCAGACGGGTTGGCGAGCGCAGTTAGGTGTGATTGTTCAAGGAAGACGCTGCTGCCCATCTTCCGGATTACATCCCTTAGCCGACTGTTACGGCAACCGCGGGTAGAGAGGGTGGGATACTATTCTTACGCCGGCACCACCACGGCAAAGCCGTCAAACGCAAGCCTATTTAGTAAAAAACGATAGTTTTTTTTTATATAGTTCATATTCGTTTTAAGCAATGTTGCACCTTAACAAGGAGTAGAATTGAAAACGACCGGCTCTCTGGTGAATGTGGCAATCTTAAAATGATCTACTTTAATTTTAACTCTACTGCTTTGGAATACGGTTGATAGAATGGTATAATCGTTTTCAGACATCCCTGCCACGTCTACAGGTTTATGAGAGTTTAAGTTGGTACGTAGTGTTTAGAGCTGTCGTACCTTACTTAAATTACAGGGCTATTGAGACTAATCATCTAATCTCAAAGTAATGAGCGCCAAGGCAGCTATGCCCTGGACCTTGTTTTACTACTTAAAGTTCTGTGTATCGCTGCAATGGGCATGGACAGGCGTTGTCTCTTAACATCAGGAGAGCGTCTCGTTCGTCTCATTACTGCAACATAAAAAAAAAAAAAACATTTAAAAACACATTCATAAGGCGTAACGGTGCTATTAAATGAAAAGGAAAGAACTGATAAAAGGTAAATAATCAGACCAAACCAACAAGAAACCCGATTCAAGTAGGTACCTAAGGTGGACATACGACCTAATAAAGACCGCTGGAACGAGCTGGATGCCAACCGCTTCCAACCGGTCTTTATGGAAGTCATTGGGGGAGGCCTATGTCCAGCAGTGGACGTCTTACAGCTGAGATGATGATGATGATGATGATGATTTTATACATCATTCATCATCATCGGCCCGTAATCATAATCGTGTACGCACTCGTCCTGCCAATATTCTCGCGATTTTCTATCATTATTAATACCATAATAATTTTTATCATTTACTATGAGGTAGGTATTATGTATGTAGTTAGCAGTTATCATTTAGTAATAATCAGTTTATACGTCATTGCTTCGTTAAGCAACAAGGCGGAGTGGATACAACGCAATACGTCAATTTGCTGAAGTCAATTTCCACCAAGGTTAGTGGGGGCGGTGACGAATTAGAACGAGGGTCGCGACGCATTCGACTCGTGTATGGTGACCACTGTTTTGATAGATTGACGGAAAAACTCGAAAATGTCCACAAAAAAAATGGCTTTATCGATCTGGTTACACTTCCTAATTGTCGTAACGTTACGCTTATCCGCATCCGAATCCAGACTGCAATGCAATGCAACGCAACGCAATGCAATGCAACACAACGCAACGTAATTCAATGCAATGAAATACAATCCAATCCAATCCAATCCAATCCAATCCAATTCAATGCAATGCAATGCAATTCAATGCAATGCAATTCAATTTAATGCAATGCAATCCAATGCAATGCGTATTATAAACCTATACCCAGCAGTGGATGAAATTGGGCTCGTTAGATAAACTATAAAGACTGTCCTTTTTAACCCACATCGTTGCCACCCTATTAACAAGTAACATTTAACACGTCATTCGAAGGTATTGGGCTAAAGACGGTGAGTTATAACTCACGTGGTACGGAGGGCCTAACGAGGCCATGTCGCCATACGGAGGCCTAAATTATAGCTTTAATCGGCAAAAATGCGTCGCTTTTGTACGTCTCAGAGTTATTTTAATTGATATTATTTAATTGCTTACCAAAATCAATAAAACCCGGCACCGATAACGCTTCTTAGATTGCAGATGTTAATAGACGGTGATGACCGCAAACTATAAGGTGGCCGACATTCATATTTGTCATATAATATATTATATAAAAAAATATCAACTATAAATAAAGACTTAAATGTAAAAAAACTTTTTGGCAGAATTTGTTATCAATCATCATGAATTTAATTTATTATGATTTATTCTGCATCTTCCGCTTAACATTGGGTGAGTTGGCGGTCAAAATGTAAGCCTATTAAGTAATGAAAAAAAAAACTAAACTCATGTAATATCTCATATAAATAATAATGCTCAGCTCTTTGCTTAGCTTCGTACGCTCTTTAATATGCTGACAATCTATTTTGATGAGCGTTCAATATTTCTGATGTGCAATTTATTATATCCTTATTTTAATTGGACGAAAGCATCTTTACATCCCCCCGGTTGACAATGTTCTTGTCATAAATACGTGCGCATTTTTAACCAAGTCATTTTAAGGAAGCGAGGATTCTTACTGAATTAAGCGGAAGTGTTTTATAAAAAAGTGGTACTCGTATATCAGCAAAATAGTTTGGTAACGCAAAAAAAAAAACTCATCTATACTATGGTCAACGACAAATTGTTTTTTTTTAATGACCCGGCTTTGCCCTTCTGCCTTTTATTTTGACAACTTGACACCATCCTAATTGCTGACTTATCCCATAAATTTTCCAACAACATTATTTTCTACAAACCTTGTATGTGTGGTGTTGTGTTTTTATATTTATATAAGTATTTTGGTATCTCCCGTCATAAACGTATACTTTTTGTTTTATTCTATTCTATGGTTCCCTGGAAGAGATCTCTTTTAAGCAATAAGGCCGCCATTTGTGACACTAGCTCTTAAGTATCTTGTCTGTATTATGTATTTAGTTTTTTCGATTTTAAAAGCTCTGGTGTTTACCAATAAAGAGTTTCTCTCTATCTTTCTTGATAATTTTTTTTTCTTCAATTCTTTTAGATTTTATTTATACAGGTTACGGTTTTTTTTTAATTTTAATTTTGTGGTTTGATACTTTCTTTTCTTGTGTTTGATACTGTAAACACTACACTTCACTGTGTATTTTTCGCTGTTTATTAATTCTTCATGCAATTTAAGTAATACGCCATAACTCCATTGAAGTCTTATTTTGTAGATGAGCTAAAAGTGCTCTCATTCAGTATCAAAATACTCCGTTGTCTTGCTTTTGATTTCTACTCTTTTTTGCCAATCAACTTCTTTTTTCTTCAAAACCCTGTGTCAAGTATTAGATCGAGTGAAATAAATCTGAGTCACAGTCAAAGTCCAACAAAGTAAGTCAAAGTCAAGTCCAATCATAATAGTGTAGTAGATAGTGTCAGTTTTAATAGAGGCTTCGGTAGTGTTTTGAAAGCAACACTATACGAGTAAATCATGTTTCACTACATTTCACTTACCTTACTCACAATTACGCGGTACGCCTATAAATAAGCAGTTTATGATCTGGACATCACTATTTTCAAACAAAAAGCTCTCAAAAACACTAGTTTAGCAAAATAAGCAATACAATGCAGCGACATGATTTTCCCACGTTTTCCCCAAACTCCTATGTATTTTTATTTTTATTTTTTGACTGTAGAACTTTCAACGAATGCAGAAAATGTAATCTACGGATCAATTACGCTGTTTCCAGTGAGGGTAAAGTTTGGTCAAACCACTCGTTTAGTTGGGAATAGTTTTTTCAGTTTTTGATTTAAACTGCTCCAGTTAGTGCAACTATGTAATTACATTCTGCCCAAATTATTTCTACTGAAGTAAACTGCATGTATTTTTATATTAATTTCATGCATCTTATTTTAAACCCCGCGGAACCAGAGGGGTGTTACAAGTCTTATATGCATGTGTGTGTGCCTTTTTTGTCTTAAAGTAATGAGACGAACGAAACGCTCCCCTGGTGGTAAGAAACTCGTTGTTGGGGTTTGAACCCACACCCTTCGGAGAGTCAACCGACCGCGCCAACCACTAGGCTATCATCGCTACAAAACAACTTATACCGCGCAACGGATTTTAATACCGTTTTTACTATCATAGAGAGATTTTTTACAAAAAGTTTATATGACCGTGCAAAGCCGAGGCGAGTCACTAGTTGGTACACAAATTTAAAAAATAAGTATTATTTTCATATTTTTTTGTGTATTTTTTTTTTCTTTATCACCAAAACGGAGACAATAGTTTGAGGCAAAACAAGTTTACCTAGAAGATAGTTATGTTTATTGTTGATAATATTTATTTCGCGGAAAGCCTATTAGATTGAGACTTCGCTCCGCAGAGACAAGTCTTTCTTAGTAGTCTTTAATTTTCTGTTCTACTTACGATACACCCACTCGTACAACTTTCAGGATTTCAGGGGCTGTTCACACACGAGCCCACAAATCTTACTAGCATGAGTCATCTATAACGCTGTGATGGATGCAGGGCCGGACCAGGAGTTTATGGGACCCTGGGCTAATATTAGGTACTTAGGGGTCTGCCTAATAATTCCTTTATTCACTCATCACATTGCTAGTCCTTTCTTAAATCACAATTTACGGAAAGAGCTGATAAATGATTTAGTCAATAGTTTGACATTGTTGTCCTATATTTGTTTTCTAATAATATACGATAATCTGGAGAAAGTTTAATCTAGCCAGCCGAGTACTAGAAAGTACCACCATGCTATGTTTTCCTCACGATATTTTCCTTCACCGGCAGCTCAAGCTCATTGTTGGGGTTTGAACCCACGCCCTTCGGCATGAGAACCTACCGCGCAAACTACCGAGCTATCATCGCTATTATATGGATTTGATACCTGGCCCGACAGATGATCTGGGTATCTTAATCTTATTTCCATGATATTATCGGAATATAAATCTTAGGTGCCGTGGTGTTGCCATGGTGGTGCCGGCGTAAGAATAGTACCCCACCCTCTCTACCCGTGGTTGCCATAAGAGTCGGCTAAGGGATGTAATACGGAAGATGGGCAGCAGTGTCTTCCTTGAACAATCACACCTAACTGCGCTCGCCAACCCGCCTGCCAAGCGTGGCAAGTATTGGCAAAACCCCTCCAGGAGGAGGCCTATGTCCAGCAGTGGACGTCCTATGGCTGATGATGTGTGTGTGAAATCTTAGGGGAGAGTTACGAGTAAGGAGCTTTATTTAATAGATTTTTTGACCTTATTTTCGGGTTACTTCGTCAACGCGCAAGATCAAAAGATACTTGTATCAAAGCGACAATTACTTTTAAACCACTTAAGTTATAATGAATAGATACATTTTGCATTCATTTACATTCAAATTGATCATAACCAGAGGTTTAAAAAAGGCAGTCAGGACAGTCGACAGAAACGAAAATTTAAAACACGTCACATTAGCATGTTGGTACCCATAAGGTTTACTCCTGCCAAAAATCGCTAAAGAAGTTTTCAAACTTCTTTAGCCGCGGCTGCTCGAGTGTGTTCCCTGATAGATACAATCTAGGTGCACTTGAGTCGCGTGTAAAACCGTTTCTTCTAGGCAATTTTAGTGTTTTAGATTCTAGTACTGCATATTAGGTGAGATGGTAATCAGTATGAGTATAATCAGTGGAAGTTACCAGTTGCATGGTACGTGTAAATCGCTACGCCACCTGTGTTTGAATAGGATCGAATATTCGATAGCTAATAAATATTTTTTACAACAAAACGACCAGACGCTCGACCAAAAGACACTCTCTTACAGTGGAAATTCCCTACAAACGTACAAAACGTTTCCAGACCACGTTCCTTGTAAGAACTGCTGAGGTGTGGAACTCGTTGCCAGCGTCTGTGTTTCCAACTAAGTATCTACAACCCGGGTTTGTTCAAGAAAAATGTAAATAAGTATTTTCTAGGTAAGCGTGCTCCATCTTCGGCCACATCGTCACTTTCCTTCAGGTGAGATCGTGGACAAACGTAGTACGTTGTATAAAAAAAAATCGGTTTAATTCGTGTACGGACGGCCTTAGGTAAGGAGGTGGGAACACCACCACCGCCCACGTTAAAGCTTATATTGCTTGGCTCACGATCTTGTCGATGAGTAATCGTTCAGCTACATTGCACATCGACTGTCAACGCCCACACGAGGGCGATAACAAAGGTCAAGGAAAATTTATTACACAATACCATGAAACGATTAGAACACACATTTTATTTACACTACAATATTTTATTGATAACACCCAATTTTATTGATTATTAATAATTTACATTTCATACTAATACTTATTCCGAGAAGAGTTTACATAAATAATCTATATTATATAAATAATATATTTTGGTAAAGAAAAAAACCGTACCTCCATGTTACAACTTATGTCTAATTTCCATTCATAAATGTCAATAAAAAATATTAATTACCTACTTATGATAATGGAATACCTTGTTTTTCCTGAGCAGGAATCGAAATCAGTAATATTTATAGGCCATAAATAACAATAATTTTACAGGCAAATCACTTGTACAAAAAAATCCTACAATTACACATTAATATTTTTTTACAGACTTGGTGTCTGACCACAGCTCACCTGATGTTTAGTGACGGTGTGGTCGAAGATGGTAAAGCACACCTAGCCTGGAATGGAACTGGCTCTCAAGTGAGGCTACCGGAACACACCATTAGATGCTTGGCGGCAGATTTTCAACTTGAGGGTAGCTAGCCAGCCGAGTACTAGAAAGTACTCTACCACCACGCAATATAATGAAGCTATATAATTAATTAATAAGTTAGCCTCAACGAACATACTTCTGTTACAGTGCAGGCTCCGTTTACGTGTTACACATAAATCAGGATTCCGAGAACGTCATTGACATAATTATATTCATTTAATTTGTAAAAAAAGATTGCTTTCAAAGAAAATGTTTTTTTTTTTTTTTAATTCGGTAGGATTTAATTCTGTACTACACTTTATTAAACATTAATATTTTAGCCTGACAGCCCTGCTTTTCAACTTTACCTAACCTAGTCCATGGAATGACTAGCTTTTCTTTGGTTCGCAAGTTACATTGATGCTTATCTTTGTTCTTTGGCAAATTAGCTCCGTGTATTTCTAGTAAGCTATTGTATATGTATAGTGATATCAAGGTCATAATTTTGTTAGTTTTAAAGTATTTTTTGCTGAACTACGTTTTGTTAACCCATTAATTATTCTAAAAGCTCTATTTTGACATCTTAACATTTTAATATTAGCTGCGTCACCCCATATCGTAACTGCGTATCTTATAAAACACCCTACACTTCTTGAAGTAAATATACTACGAAATGAGCGAACAGCTATTCAAATAATAACACCTATCTCGATTATTTTTAATATTTTCGTAAAAAAAAAAACAAAGAATCTAAAAACGCTCGCAATAGTCAGTTTGGATAGGGATGTCACTACGGAGATATCCTACTTAAACAACCCGCCCGCACGAACCGGGGTTTTCCCTAGACAAAAAAAAATTCCACGTACGTACGAAATAGGCTTACGTTTGACCGCCATTTCACCTGATGCGGTCTAAGATGGAGCACGCTTGTGTAGAAGATACCGATTCACTCTCGACTTGAAGACACCCAGATTATATCCAACGGGGAACACCCACTCAGCCAGCGCATTCCACTGTCTAGCAGTCCGCACAATGAACGTGGAATCAAATAGTTTCGTTCGAGTTTTTGAAACGTCCCGTCGACATGTTGGCGCATTGGGAGTATGTCTGCCTGAGCTGTAGGGCGTGGGTTCGATTCCCGCCAAGGACAAATGTTTGTTTGGTATAAACAAATGTTTGTTCTGTGTCTGGGTGTTCTGTATGTATTATAAGTATGTATTTACAAAAAAAAAAGTATTTATGTATTCTATCAGTTATCTGACTTCCATCACACAAGCTCTGCTTAGTTTGGGGTCAGATGGCGCTGTGTGTAATGTGTCCTACAATATTTATTTATTATTATTTATTTATGTTTTCATGTCTAAATATTTTAATACAGAGCATTCAAACCAGATTTGTCAGCTAATATGTTAAGGTCTCGCCACCATTTATCAAACCAGATTCTAGATTTATAACCAGTTATAGCGAGACTAGGTATTGAAACGCGGTCCGAGAACTCTATAATAGAGCGATATTTCAAAATGCTCCACCATTATTTCAGCCTCCGCAAACCAATTTGTTGCCCAGGAGAAAAGTAAAAAGCTCTTTTAAATAAAAAGGTATTTGGTTGCTTGATAAAGTGAGAAAAATACTAAAAAAAATAGCTACTTTCGGTACTATTAGTGTCTAATGTTTGTGTGTAACACAAAATTTAAAAATCGAGTCAAGAAGGCTTAAAATGACAATCAAAACGATAGCGAGTTTTAAAGTCGATCGACGCCATCTAGGTTACTTTTAACTAACTAAATGGCATTGATTGATATCAACACAAAACTATTGAACAATTAAACAAATGGTTATTTGAGTAAGTAGCTATTATAGTGTTTGCTTATACTGATTTATAACACAGGGGATCAATTTCTGAACCGTTCGTTTTCGCAAGATCTTGGCGGCCCTGTTAGCTTTTTTGGTTGTAGCTTCTTATGTTGTAGAGTATGGGCTCGATTCTCACTTAGCTCCATACTCTGAATTTCCAATTGTAATTCTTGTAAGACGGTCAGGAAAAAGCTACAAAAAAAATGCAAGATCTTTTCAATGCCAAAGTGAATAGGTATCTTCTAAGTCTGCGTTCTTCATCTTCGACCACATCAGCGCTTACCATCAGGCGGGTTGGTGGTCAAAGGCGGACTAACTAAGATCCTAGAAACATTCTGTTAAGCCGCAATGCAATTTAATCTAATGCAATCTAACACGATACGATATTTGACTAGTTACCAAGCACATAGCTTTAAACACGCCCCAAAATATAAATCCCCAATTTTTTCGCGATAAATAAATATTGTTAGTTATTTCATACGGTGACATCTAGCCTCAAACTAAACAAATCTTTTTCCATAAGTACCAGATAACTGAATAATACTTATATACTTTCTTTTGTAAATACATACACAACACTCAGACACAAACATTTACGCTCGTCACATAAATGTTTCTTGAAATGGATATCAACCCACGCCCAGCGCTTGAAGCAGATACGCTACCAAATGAGGTAAAAGAGCACTTGAATTTAGGATTTATCGCCATTCGTACCTATCTGTAATATAATAATTATGTATTTCTTAATGAGGTGCCAATAAGGTGATAATGTGTTGTAATATCTATGGAACAATTAACTTATTGAATGAAACAAAAAATACGACTGCGATTATTAAAAAAAACCAGATCGGCCCAGTTTTTTATAAACTATCCCACAAGGGTTGCCAGGTCGCCAAACCTAATAGCCGGACAGACCAGCCAGTTTGGCCGGACATTTGGGTAAAAAAGCCGGACACCCTACTTTATTGAGCATTTTGTGCCTCGGTATTAATAGGTACGACAAAAAAGGTGTATGTCAAATCAAGCTTTTTTTATTATTAGTTTAAATCTTGTTAAATTCTAATGAAATATAAATAAAATCGAATGACAAATCAGTCTAAGTACTTTATTATTAATCAGTCAAATAAAGTCATCAGCCAAAATTATCTCAACAATCTCTTAAGATTTTTCTACATTTTTAAATTCTTCTTAAATTCTAATGAAAGGCAATTGCACAAATAAGTCCTATTTATCTGCTATTACTTCCCAAAGCAAAACAAAATAAAGAACAATCTAAACAAAACAAAACTTCTTCTCTTAAAGTCACAATAAAAATAATTATTCATATTTTTGGTTGGTAGAAACCTGCTTTGAAAGATCGGTTTCTTTCAAAATGCAGTTGTAAAAATCATTTTGGTATTAACTGGTCGCAAAGCACACGGAACCTCCGACGGTTCTGCTGACAGTTTTTTTTTTATTCCATTGAAATAATACATTTTTTCTTTAGCTAAACTATGCTACTACTATGTCACTACTATTACTAATGGCAAAGGGAGACGGGCAGGAATGCGGACTGTGGGAGCGACCGACTGTCGACTCGCCTGCGCTCGGCCACGCTCGGCGCTCGCTCATTTCCGAAATGTAAAAGCCTAACAAAAGCCGGTCACCGTTTATTTTGGCCGGACACGCAATCAAAAAGCCTAACTATGTCCGGCTTTATCCGGACGCCTGGCAACGCTATATCCCATTGATGGGCATGGGCCTCTTCTCATTGCAAGGCTATAATAGTACACAACACTGGCCAAATGCGGGTTAGCAGACTTCACACATCTCCGTGATACCAGACATGTAGATGCCCTCACGATGTTTTCCTTTACCGTCAGCGCCAATACGCACATACATAGGACCTTCAGATTGGAAACCAGACGATCACCCAATAAGCGATAGTTTATTTAATGTAAACTTATTGGGACAACCGAGACGTTCTCCTGATGGTAAGAGATAACGCCTGTGCAGTGTGCATGACCATTGCATCGATACACAGAACTCTAGGGACTCTAGGGCATGGATGCTTTGGCGGTCATTACTTTGAGACATTAGTCATTAATCTCAACATTAGTTTCAACAGCTCTGTAATTTCGCTAGCTGCAGTACCCTTCAAACCGGAGCACAGTAATCTCTCTCTCTCTTGTCTCTTTTGGAGGCCCCAGGGCAGTAGCCCCGCCTTCCCTCCCCCAAATCCGGCCCTGTGGTCCCAAATATGTTGTTTACATTTACATTACCCATACGATAATAGGTCGTGGTTATGGGTATCATTTACGCTAAATACGACGATAAATAACCCTTCCAAGGGTACAGATGGTTATCTAAACGAGCCCCGACACCATTCCGATTCAAGAGCTAGCTAAATGATTTACCTTCAGATGAACAACATGCTCCATGTTACTGTGAGATATTTCTGGGTTAGGTAGATTTGTTGATGTGACTTTTTTCTTATAACATTCAAATACATACTTTTATATCTTGTGTTAGAATATTACATAGTCTATGGTTTTACCACAACACTAATGCTTACTCTCTCCCTCTCTACGGTGTATACGGTAATAGAAATGGTAGGTTAATGTTGTCGATCACCGCACTTGGTGGTAGGTAGCTCTGCCGCTAAGCAGTGGTGTGTAAACTTTACTGCGTTCCGGTTTGAAGGATACTGCAGCTAGCGAAATAAGAGTGCTCTTGGAACTTTTACATCAAATTAAAAAAAGAACACGTCTAGCTACCTTATCTTTTTTTTTATGGCTGACAGGCTTGGTGTTTGACCACAACTCACCTGATGTTAAGTGACGGTGTGGTCGAAGATTGTAAAGCACACCTAGCCTGGAATGGAACTGGCTCTCATGTGAGGCTGCCGGAACACACCGCTAGGCGGCAGGTTTTCAACTTGAGGGTGGTAGCTTGCCAGCCGCGTACTAGAAAGTACCCTACCACCACGCTATGGTTTCCTCACGATGTTTTCATTCACCGGCATTTCAAGCTCATTGTTGGGGTTTGAACCCACGCCCTTCGGCATGCGAACTGACCGCGCTAACCACTGAGCTTTCATCGCTACAAACCTAATCAAATACAAATCTAATATCATTCCTAATCATCGAACAAAATACGATAAAATTATGTCAAAGATATTTTGATAATAAAGTTCTTTTGATGCCGTGGTGGTGCCGGTGTAAGAATAGTACCCCACCCTCTCTGCCCGTGGTTGCCGTAAGAGTCGGCTAAGGGATGTAATCCGGAAGATGGGCAGCAGCGTCTTCCTTGAACAATCACACCTAACTGCGCTCGCCAACCCGCCTGCCAAGCGTGGCGAGTATTAGCAAAACCCCCCAAGGAGGAGGCCTATGTCTAGCAGTGGACGACCTATGGCTGACGATGTGAAATATAATAATATACCTCACTATTATTACACTGTCTCAGTAGAACATAGCAAAAATATTATCTCTGATAAAAATATCAGTGAAAAATGTGTTTGATATGTAAATGCAACTCGTCGTTGGTTCCTATTTCCGTCACCTGCGAAATGTCGCTGCATTTGCATCTCAAGGGGCGCGGGTTTACTTCTCGTCGGGGGATCTGCCTCGTTGTATAAGCTCCAGTCTTTACCTTTATTGTATACCTTCCCTTGTGACTCTAGGTGGTACTTGGAAAGTACTTAGCATTTACTTTGTGCTTTAGAAGCAATTTTCCATTTTGCAAGCAAAAGTCTCAAAGGCAGGGCCGGATTTTCTATAAGGCGGATTAGGCAACTGCCTAGGGGCCCCGCACCGACTAGGGGACTAGTCGATTCACTAGTTTCATTCGTGACATTCTCCATTATTTACATTCGGTAACGTTGCCATAGAAAAAAATATTAAAGTAAAATCGACTTTTGTGATAGAAAAAATATAATTTAAAAAGTAAGAAAAGTTTCCTTTACCCCTTGTAAAGGAAAGAGTCCCCGAGAATTGTATTGCCTATGGGCCCTGAGAGGGTTAATCCGGCCCTGCTTAAAGGGTTGAATATTGAAGCTGTTTTGTTGTTCTGGAAACCGCGAACAGGTAAATATAGTGTGCACGCCCTGAGACTCGATGGAGTGACGATATATATAGGATAGCTGTTGGTGGCTGGACGCGAAAAGCCACAGATCGGACCGAGTCCCGTGTCTTGATAGTCTGAAGATGATGATGATTTTTTTTTGTTGTGAAAGGGAAAAATTTAAGTTAAGTCAAATTAAAGAATGCAAAAAAAAAACCAGAATATTGTACTGCTTTTTTTTTTTTTTTTTTTTTTTTTTTTTTAATTATAGATAGGCTTACGTTTGACCGCCATCTCACCTGATGTTAAGTGATGATGCGGTCTAAGATGGAGCACGCTTGCCTAGAAGATACCGATTCACTCTCGACTTGAAGACACCCAGATTATATCCATCGGGGAACACCCACTCGGGCAGCGCATTCCACTGTCTAGCAGTCCGCACAATGAACGTCGAATCAAATCGTTTAGTTCGAGTTTTTGGAACATCTACCATGAAACGATGTCGCTTTTTTGAGCTTCTGGCTGTCCGATGGAAAAAATTATTATTATTATTATTATTATATAATAAAATTAGTCCCTAGCTAGGCAAAGCTTTTTTTATGACTGACAGGTTAGTTGTTTGACCACAGCTCACCTGATTTTAAGTGACGGTGTGTTCGAAGATGGTAAAGCACACCTAACATAGAATGGAACTGTCTTCAGTAAGGCTGCCGGAACACATCGTTAGATGCTTGGCGGCAGATTTTCAACTTGAGGGTGGTAGCTAGCCAGCCGAATACTAGAAAGTACCACCATGCAGCTTGTACTATGGTAACCAGCTAACTGATAGAATACGTAGGTAGATACTTTATATTTTTAAACATATACTTATAATACGAAACACAAGACAGAACAAACATTTAAATTCGTCGAAAAGCAGAAGATTGGGTTGAGTGACGTACTGAGATATGCACTAGTGGAAGGTAATATGTTGATAATAAAAAAAAACGGCCAAATGCGAGTTGGACTCGCGCACCGAGGGTTCCGTACAAACCTGTAGGTATATAAGTAAAAGTTATGGTATTTTTTTTAATGGTAATTTATTCTTTTCGCAATTTTCCTTTATCTGTGCTATAAGACGTTGCTTCGTGCCTAATTGCAAGATTTTGAGTTCACAGGACCCTACAGTACCCTGTAGGTTTTGATTCCCATGCGAGTGTCAAAAATTTGCAGCATAAACGGCTCTATCTTTTGATTGCGTTGGCTTAGAAGTTTGATTTTTTCACAGCTCCAAGGAACAGTAGACTTGAGTATTTGATTTCAGCTTGATACCTCCACGCGTTCCTAAGAAAAAGGGTCTTGACAGACAGACGGACAACAAAGTGATCCTATAAGGATTCCGTTTTTTTCTTTTGAGGTACGGATTACGGAACCCTAATTAAGAAAATGTTTACTATAATACAAACACAAATGAACTTGTAAGAAATAATTGCTGTACAATTAAAGCGCCTGAAGCATTTCACATACTCGCTGCAATGTGACATTTTAGCAGGTCGAGTTGCATTTCCCAGTAAAATAGGTACCCAGACGTTTCCGCAAGTCGAGTTGACTTCCTTTCCATTGTCAATTGTCAGTGGAGTGGCGGTTTACGACGTTTTCTGCAATGTGTTTTACCACTCTACGTTTTGTGGTCTGTTGTTGGTAAGTAGGTACCTATATTAACGCTGCTATCAGAAAGGAAAGTTTTGTAAGTAGCTGTTTGTTTAGCGAGTTTAATTTTTATTCTGCTCACATGGAACCAAGCATCTGAACCATACACAGGAATACCTTTTAAACAATATCGTACGAAAGTCATAATATATATTTGTACTAGAAAACCATGCAATGATGAAGCATGAAGCAGCTTCCACATTCACATCTAAATCACCGCAACAGATAGACTGCTTTTCGCCATTATGCAAAACGCCATCTCACTCACTGGAGCTACTATGCCAGCGACCCAGAGCCTCGCTCCGATACTTCAAGGAGCTAGGTTGGCTCAGGTAGACGCTGGTAGGGGGAAATGCACAATACACCCCAAGCGGGACGTCAGTGCAGGACCCATCGCCCCCATTCCGAATAAGAATAAGAATAAGAACCATGCAAATGCAACCAAAATTTAGCCCCTGATAATAATATGGTATGAGATGGTATAGAATCGAGTACGGATGTCTGTGTAATTACATTTTTAAAAGGGAACTCTGAATTCATTTATGCCGCAGAAAATATCACATCACACACGCATCATCATTAGCCATAGATCGTCCACTGCTGGACATAGGCCTCCTCCTGGGGGGGTTTTGCCAATACTAGCCACGCTTGGCAGGCGGGTTGGCGAGCGCAGATTGTTCAAGGAAGACGCTGCTGCTTATCTTCCGGATTACATCCATTAGCCGACTCTTACAGCAACCACGGGTAGAGAGGGTGGGGTACTATTCTTACGCCGGCACCACCACGGCACATAATATAATAGTTATTATTTAAATAAATGTAGTCACTTTGTAGTAAAATAACGGTTACTTTTCTTCGTGATAAGACCGTGCCAATTCGAACTGCACATGATGATAGACTTCCCTCTTCACCCTCACCACTTTACTTATATAACTTGCTTTCACATTATCATCTTTTTAGTCAAACATATGTTATTCTAATTCATTCTATCACGAAGAAAATTCACTCAAAATGTGATGAAGAGTCTATTGAAAGTAAGTTATTTATAACTTAAAATTATATATAGGTATACATTTATATATAATCTGAATCTCGGAAACGGCTCCAACGATTTTCTTGAAATTTAGTATGCAAGGGGTTTCGGGGGCGATTAATCGATCTAGCTAGGTTTCATTTTTAGAAAACGTCGTTTTATCCGTGTTTTCAGCCGAGCAAAGCTCGGTCATCCAGGTAGTATTGTTTACGAAAATATTCAAATCCGGGCTTTAAGTTTCAATAAAAAATGTAGGCCCGAGGCTTCGCGATTGCCCCCTCTTGCCTTTTAAAACCTCCCTTCGAGATATTGTTTATTGCGTCAATCTCCTTTTCCTCTCGAACATTGGAATGGTTTTATTTTTCAAATTTTGTGAAAAGTAATGGATCTATTAATTTTGGCACTTTGCTGCTGTCTGCAGACCTCAGTTGTTGATTTTATTTCTACATATTTAGATACCTATATTTAGTTATCGTTTTGAGTTGTTTATAACCCCGGCGCAAACAGAGAGATGTTTTAGGTCTTTGTATTTATTTATTTTTTAACTCTGATAGCCTAGGTGTTTACCACAACTCACCTGATGTTGAGTGACGGTGAGGTTGCAGATGGTAAAGCACACCTAGCCTGGAATAGAACTGGCTCTCAAGTGAGGCTGCCGGAACACACCGTTAGATGCTTGGCGGCAGATTTTCAACTTGAGGGTGGTAGCTAGCCAGCCGAGTACTAGAAAGTACCCTACTACCACGCTATGGTTTCCTTACGATGTTTTCCTTCACCGGCAGCTCAAGCTCATTGTTGGGGTTTGAACCCACGCCCCTCGGCATGCGAACCGATCGCGCTACCCACTGAGCTATCATCGTTACAACATTGTATATTGAATTGTATTACAACAACATTGTATTGTATATTGTATATAGGTACCAACGATTCGCTCCGGCTGCTCACGGTCGTCTAGCTAGGTACCACCACAGTACCAGATATTCTACCGCCAAGTAATATGTAAACATTACTGTGTTCCGGTTTGAAGGGTAGCTAGCTAAACTATAGAGCTGTTGAGACTAACCATCGAAACCCTTAAAGTAATGAGCGCCAAAGCAGCGATACCCTGGACTTTGTATTACTACTGAAAAGCTCGTGTATCTCTGCAATGGTCATGGGCAGGCGTCATCTCTTACAATCACTAAAGCGCCTAGTTCGTCTCATTAAATTTGAAAAAAAAAAGTTTTTGCGTCTAACCGTCGAATGTCTCAAAATAATGGGTCCCAAAACAACGATGCCCTCAACTTTGTACTGTTACTCAAAATTCTGTGTACCACTACAATGGTCATACACAGACATTATCTCTTACTATCATGATATCGTTTCGTTTGTCTTATTTAAGTGTTACATCACTAGTGATTCTTTTTGATTGGTCAGATTTCTTTGATCGAAGGACTAGTTCAACCAGCATCATTTTTAATAATAATTTCATTGTTCGTTTTGATTGATTAAAACCTATTTTATATGATTCAGGTTAATCGCGAAACAAGTGTACATACATCAGCATCCAAACATTCGTATTCACACCATCGATGACTACAAATTGAATATTGGAAAACCAGTCAGTATTGTCGTTGAGTCGATTATACTTAAACCTGCAAATTGCAATCACCAAATGAAATGTTAATACTTTATAAATCACTGGACTTCGGATTGGTAAATTTTAAATCGAATAAATCATAAGTTGTTACTTTTACCTTGTATTTGGGTTAAATGGGTAAAATGTACTAAGCGAAATAATCCAAACCACGTAACCTAGCGCCTGGAAAATACAATCTGCAAAAGTTTCCAATGTATTTCAGTGTATGTGTGAATTGACAGTAATTATCTATTTATTTTTGACATTTGAATTTTATTCTTGACATCTTGGATAGTGTTAATTATCTGTAAAAATTAATAATAATTTTTCTGACATTAAATAAATTGGAATATCTGCAAAGTTATTGAAAAATTGCTAATAATATTTTTATCACGTACAGAATACTCTGGGTTTGATCACTTTCGCTTGTTATTTAGTAGCTATGATAGCTCAGTGGTTAGCGCGGACGTCTCACACACCAAAGAGAGTCGATTCAAACCCCAACAATGTCCTTGAGCTGCCAGCAAAGGAAAACATTGCGAGGAAACCATAACCTTGTGCTCGGCTGGCAAGCCACCACCCTCAAGTTGAAAATCTGTTGCCCACCTAACAGTGGTTCCATTCCAGGTTTAGGCATGTTGACCATCTTCTACCACATCGTCACTTAACATCAGGTGTAACATTTGGGTGCTTTGGCGGCAGATTTTAACTCGAGGGATCTACCACTCACACTACACACCAGCCACTAGACACAGTACCTAAGAATGTCCTACCACCATGCTATGACTTCCTAACGATGATTTTTTTCACCGCCAGTTCAAGCCCATTGTTGGGATTTGAACCCATGCCTTTCTGCTTGTGAATCGAATGCGCTAACCACTGAGCTATCCTGTAGATTAGTATATCATAGTTAAGTGTCAACCTAAAGTTATTTTTTTTTTATCTTTGACAGTCTAGGTGTTTGACCACAGCTCACCTGATGTTAAGTGACGAAGATCGAAGGTGATAATTACACCTAGCCTGAAATGGAACTGGCTCTCAAGAGAGGCTGCCGTAATACACCGTTAGATGCTTAGCGGCAATTATTAACTTGAGGATGGTAGGTAGCTAGCCAGCCGAGTACTAGAAAGTATGGTATGGTTTCCTACACCGATAGCTCAGTTCATTATTGGGACGTGAACTCACGCCCTTCGGCATGCGAACCGTCCGCGCTAACCACTAAGCTTATATACCTACAACCTGTTTTCTACTATCATTAGGGTTAGATCTTAATTTAAACTTATTATAAAATCAAACAACAATAAAAGATAAAAGTGCCTTTTATTTAATTACATTACAGAATTTATACAGACTTCGCCGAATACATACAAAACATTAACAATTTCCAGAAGAAATCAATTCACATAAATACCTACGTCTATTGCAGACTATCTAATCTACCCACTGAAGCCATACTTTAATTGACTATAGTGATAACATAGGCAGTGAAGTGTGCGACAGAAAGTAACAGCTATTTTTATTAAGGCTGATTTTCCTATCGTCAATAAGTTTTAGTTGAGGTTTAGGTAACAATATAGCATTTACTTTAAACCTGGAAGTGAGGTTTGCAGCGCATACTAATAAACCATGTCATTTGCTTAGCTTCTCGATCTGTGAACGAAAATCTTTTATATCGCGAGCTCGGTAAAGTTCAGGCGATACTTTGCGGAAGTTCATCTGTAGGTATTCCATAGTTATACGTATATTTAGTGTATTTCCGCTTACAAAACGTTTTGGTTAACAATGACACTCATTCTCGGCCTAGCGCTCGAAGAGTCAACACGTGCTGAGGATAACTCCTATAAAGGCGAAACACGTTTCGGCAACTAGTTACTGCAGCGAGAAGAGGATATAAAATACTGATAGTTACTTTTCATTTATTTCAATTTTAAATATTAAGTTTATTTCGGATAAACATTTTAAATCGTATTCCATTAAATCCACGTCATTATTGTATGTAACCAAAACTATTTATAAGCGGAAATACACTAAAAGTGTAATTCCGGAATACCTCAAGTTGTTTAAGACGTTGATCTGGCAGTTATCAATAGAAGATCAGAAATTTATTTTGAAAAACACTAAATATTTCATAAAGAATACCGAACCACGTGATACGAAACACGTAACAAAAAGAATAAGAGAAATTTTAAATACAGGACATTTATACAATTTCACGAATATGTAATTATTTGGCCTCGACAATGGAATTACCGCATCCACAGACCTTGATCTAAAGGTCTACAACTGCGTCAAATTGTTTGAAATCGGTCTTGATTAAATAGATCATCATACAATATTAGACAAGCTCTAACATTCATATAACTCATTAAATTGATTTCCTATCTATACATAAAGAAATTTTCTAATGAAAACCAGTTTATTTTAACACGGCAGAAACAAGGTCTCGTTTCTCACGTGCGTCTATACGTAAAGCGAATGTGAAATAGATTGCTTTCATCCTTTGGCAAACAATTTACATGCCGCACGAGCTTGGATGTTGCCAAACACTTTTAGAATATTATGGTTTATGATCAAGTTACAAGCTAACTCAATACACTATTGACGCAAGTTAAAAATTAGCAATCCTTTTGAAAATGCGATGTCGTCTTACACAATATGCAAAACTCATTTCCTCACTAAAACCTATTTGATAATAGAAAAATCATTAAATACCTTAACACAAAAACCATCGAAAATATCTTTGTCATGTTCCAATCGATGCCTAAAAACTTTTACAGCATTTCTCATAGATTATGATGCGCTTGTTCGAAAAAGGCTTCTAAGCCTTGAACATCGTCGCAAAGTCGCTTCTCTGTCGGTTTTCTACCGGATACACTTTGGCGAGTGCGCTTCAGATCTACATGACCTAATTCCAGCTTGCCCATTCTACTACCGGACAGCCAGGAGCTCTAAGAAGCGACACCGCTTCATGGTCGATATTCCAAAAGCTCGAACTAAGCGGTTCGAAACTACCTTCATTGTGCGAACCGCTAGAGAATGGAATCTGCTGCCCGAGTGGGTGTTCCCCGATAAATACAATCTGGGTGCCTTCAAGTCGCGAGTGAATCGGTTTCTTCTAGGCGAGCGTGCTCCACCGTAGACCGCATCTTCGCTTATCATCAGGCGAGATTGCGGTCAAACGCAAGCCTATTAGTTATAAAAAAAAAAGAAATGAACAGAATTTTTCAATGGTCTTTGTTTAAAGGCAGGTCTAAAACGAGTATTATTTTAATATCAGTCCTTACTTAACATCTAAATGGGTCACCTAGGAGGTTATTTGATTATTGATTTATTTTGGTTTTACTAGTTGTACTATCTAATCAACAAATAAATAGGATAACTTAGGACTAAAGTCTACGATCACTGGGGCGCGTTACTGGTGACCACTTTGAAAGTTCAAACCAATTTAGATTATTACACACCGACGGGCCTTGTTTCACTTTATTGAAGTCAATTTAATAAGTCATTTTACTTAATGAATTTAAGTTGGAAATATAAGCTGTAGCCAATGTAATATTTAATATGTATAGGCAACTTAATTATCACTTATAATGTACGGAAAATGTATGTTTTCTTTTGGAAATAAAAATTGTATTTTTTTATTTTTTTATTCTATATCATCATAGCTTATCATAGTAAACTATGAGCCATAGGACCAAGACACGGCACTCAACCCGATCTTCAGTTTGTTGATCGTCATTAAATCGAATCTAAGCGACATATATGTACATATGTATAGTAAGTCTCCGCCAAAATCAGATAAAAAACCGCGCCGCTTTGAAAAATACTTAACATTTATCTTTTTCAAAATGTAATTTCTACCAAACTTGTCTTTTTTGTTATAATCTTGGTAGATTATAAACAAGGAAGACAAGTTTGGTAGAAATTAAATGTTATAGTGTATCTCTTCTACTACACCACGAACAAAGTAGCCTATATATCGTATAATAATATGGTTACTTATCGATAAATATATCGATCGATTTATCGATAAATAACCAAAAGCTCAAACCAAGATCGGGCCAAGTGGTGTGAGTTTTGAGAAGCGTACATCCAGCAGTTGACTCAGGCTGAAGATATTCATTAGCGTAGTCTGAAAGCTCCCAAGTCTTCGTTAACGAAGTTCTGAAGTCGGATGGCCTGTCAGTGTGTCTCCCCGTTTTTAATTACGTCATCAATTTAGACCGCGTTACCCGCGCTGTGTACATTGCCGTTTGCATTCAGAGGGATCGTATTGAATTCGTCCTCGAGATCCTCGTTTTTCCTGCAAAAAAAAGAACGATATTACAGCTCAGAATGTATGATAGGCAAACAGATAAAATAAAATGGGGGCGTAAAAAGTAGTTTTCTCTATAAGGGGAAAAATATATTGCGTTTTAGCAAATAATAACGTATTTGCAAAAAGTATTTAAACACAAAAATTTCATATATTTCTGAGTATAATATATTTTAAATGTAAAAAAAAAAACTTTTGAATGTATCTATTATTTATGGAGACGAATAAATATACGTTAGGCGTAAACGTTAATTAAATTAATATGAAAAGTGTAATTTTGAAATATTGGCGTAAATTGTAGCTACAAGCCAAAAAATAGTAGATTGTTTATATACTGATAATAAGTAAAAATAATCACGGATTACGAGTACGTAGTAGGTATCTGCTGAGCACGCTACATTTTCAAATTACATTACATTATGTTTTATAAGTTACTCCTAAGTGTATATACAAGTCAAAACAGCTCTTATTTAAATAACTACGAGTATCTCAACACATCGACCACTTCCGTGTCAGTTACAAAAACACCAAAAGTACAAAATACTTCAATCAATCCCTAAAAAAACAACGACTAACCTCTGAGAAATACAAAATTCAACAACCAATTACTTAACTGTAATGAAATGCAAATTACCCAAACATTTATTGCCCTAAGTGAAATCCCCCACGAAAGAAGGGTGAGGAGCGAAAGTAAAGCTACCATTCCAGAGACGTGCGATGATGCGAAGGAGCAAGTATTACTTTGATGTTGAGATAACTCACAAGCTTTATCAGAGTTTTTGGGAGGTAATACACTAATTGTAAGTGAGTAGCCCGATAATACCGTACCCACAACACCATAAGGCTGAAACAAAAACTCCTCCAAGAAACGCCATCTATTGATTTGACGCTAAACTACGAAGTGATCAACGTAGAGACGTAGTCAGAAACGTGAGCCACAGAGTGGCGTCATCTAGAATAGCAGAATCGGGTCCAAATACTGTAGCACCATGTTTCTATGGGATGATGTTACTACATTATTATATTGCCTGTGCTCGAAAGAAATAAAGAACACATTAGAAAAGATTTATCTTATTTCCACCAAAGTTTCCACTATTCTCGATAATTAAGTAAGCTAGAATAAGGTAAGGTAAGGAAGGTCATAACGAGTAACACAGTTTTCAAAATGAGCGTTCTATTAAATTTTGTGTAGTTATTTTTTTAGTAAACTAATAAACTTAAAAAGAAAAAAACTTTCTTTTCCTCCCGAAGCTTGACTAGGTTGAAACTACATATCTACACATTTTTTGGGGGAAAAAATGTACTTCGTGAGTCTTCGTGATAAGAGTAAGAATAATCTTTATTACCATACTTATAATGAACAATTTCACAATTTTATTGCTTATTTTAAGATTTGTATAGCGTACTATCGTAATAGCGTACTCGGGCCCCAAACTAGACGTAGCCTGTATTTTGTTGACTCAACTTCACAAAGTTTTGGTTTCTACATGATTATTTACGAAACAATTTATGTACACTTTACAAACCAGCTGAATAGTTCGATTCAAGAATTTAAACAAAATATATATCGACGGCATTTCACACAGCGCCATCTTGTTTCAAATTAAGCAAAGTTTGTACTAAACCGTACATGCCGTGTCGTTTGAGTATGTGTGCTTGTATTTTACTGTAAAAATTACACAAATCGAGTTATTTTCGCTTTTAATACATGAGCCGTGGTGGTGCCGGAGTAAGAATTGTACCCCACCCTCTCTACCCGTGGTTGCCGTAAGAGTCGGCTAAGGGATGTAATCCGGAAGACGGGCAGCAGCGTCTTCCTTGAACAATCACACCTAACTGCGCTGGCCAACCCGCCAATACCCGCCTGCCAAGCGTGGCGAGTATTGGCAAAACCCCCGAGGAGGAGGCCTATGCCCAGCAGTGGACGTTCTATGGCTGATGATGATGATGATGGTGACGATGATGATGAATACATTAGTGACATCCTCGATCGTAATGATTAATCAATACATCGAATAACTTCGCTTCGTCACAGTTACTACACTAAACTAAATCCAAGTTGCCTAACTACTTGGCTTGGCGAAAATATACCTCATTTACACCTATTAGTAAATAATATACATCGCAAGCGGTGGAAAATAGCCTTTTAATTTGTATTATCTCAGATTTGGATAAACAAAAACGTTTCCTTCCAGATTGGATTAAAGATACTTCGAAAGCTAAAAATCTAGTTAGTAACCCTTTCGGGAAGTTCTTCAATGGATTTGCGATTTAATTAACTAAGGGCTTCGTTCGGGGCGATGATAGGAGTTATTCTGAAAGAAAAATAATTATATAATTGGAAGGAAATACACTAAATTTGAAAGAATCTGCTCTCCTGATGGTAAGAGATAACGTCTGCCCATGACCATTGCAGCAATACACAGAACTTTTAGTAGTCTTAACAAAGTCTTAACAACCCTGTAATTTCGCTAGCTACAGTCCCTTTCAAACCGAAACACAGTAATGTATACACACTACTGCTTGGCGGCAGAATATCTGGTACTGCGGTGGTCCTAGACGACCACTTGCTAATGAGACCTACCACCAAAAAATCTGTATTGTAACAGTTAATAAAAGTGTTTCTATTAACAAATACAGCCAATGAGACTTGAAATGTATTCACGAACAAGTAATGTATCGATTCACGAACATAAAAACACAAGAACAACCAACTTTTTCAAAACCAAGCCGCCTGCCGGAACACATCGTTAGGTGCTTGGCGGCAGGTTTTTTTTATGATTGACAGACTATGTGTTTGACCACAGCTCACCTTATGGTAAGTGACGGTGTAGTCGAAGATGGTAAAGCACACCTAGCTTGGAATGGGACTGGCTCTCAAGTGAGGCTGCCGGAACACACCGTAAGGTGCTTGGCGGCAGAAATAGAATACTAGAAAGTACTCTACCACCATGCTATGGTTTCCTCACGAAGTTTTCCTTCACCGGCAGCTCAACCTCATTGTTGGGGTTTGAACCCACACCCTTCGGCATGCGAACCGACCGCGCTAACCACAGAACTATCATCGCTACAAAATTTTCAAATTGAGGGTAGTAGATATTCAGTCACATGTCTGGAGTTCTTAAAAAAACGTTCTCGCAGATATGGGAAACAGAGAGGAAGATTTTTGCTTTGCAGTGGCGTAATGAAAAGCTACTAAATAGTTACTGTAGCTATGTATGTCAAATAACTAAATACTTTAGCTGTGATTCTTCGTTAAAACCTTATTTTAGCAGCTTGAACAGTTTTCATATGACTAATTCTTAGTTATTATCCTCGGCTCCGTGTTGTTTTGGGTTTTTTCCGACACAACTTTAGGCGAAGTAGCTCTGGCTGTACTTTTTTTAGTTATTTTGTCAGTGTTATCGTTACTAATATTTAACGGTAATATTTGCAGCGGCTATATTTCCTGTTTCTTCATTCAGTCTGTGATTATATTAATTGATATTTTTATTAAATTTATTATAATAGTTGACCATTATCACGTTTGACAGTTGATCATAATAGTTAAGTATAACCCAATCCAAATAAATATTTGCACCCTACTTTTTTTCGGTTTCTGTAGCGACGACAGTGGTTACTGTGGTCGGTTCACACGCCGAAAGGCGTGGGTTCAAACCCCAAAAATAAGCTTGAGCTGCCGAAGAGGGAAAGCATCGTGAGGAAACCATAGCATGGTGGTAGGGTTCTTTCTAGGACTCGACTGGCTAGCTACCAAACTCAAGTTGCAAATCTGCCGCCAAGCGGTGTGTTCCGGCTGCCTAACTTGGGAGTCAGTTCTATTTCAGGTTAGGTGTGCTTTACCATCTTCGAGCACACCGTCACTTAACATCAGTAAGCTGTGGTCAAACACCAAGCTTGTCAACCATAAAAAAAATTGAAAAATGTAATAGATACTGTCTCAGTCACTCTATAAAAGAACAACATGCATACGTAGAAACTATCACATAGTCTATGGACGTAAGCAAATCGATGCTAATGGTTCCTTCCTCTAGACCCTAGTCAAAACGTCAAAGTAATATGAACTCTATGTCGTAAATATTAGATACTAAAAGTGCCGGAAGGCATGGTTAAATGGTCGACCACTTTGATGTAAAATTCAAATGGACGCGAGCAAACAAAAGGGAACTAGATTTAGATTGCAGATAGTACGAGTAGAGACACATTAAACTCATGATTACCTATACGTGCTAGCTGTGTGTTTTATTATTTAACAAAACTACTTAGGAACTCGTATCACATTTTTTTCGATAATGAATAACGTCGCATCGTAAGAAAATTTGTAACAAAACGTCTGGATATTCAATCAAAATCAAAAAGTCATTTATTCAGTTTAGGCCCTGGTAAGGCACTTATGAACGTTAAGTTAGATTTTTGAATCTACCACCG
Organism: Biston stratarius; assembly: GCA_950106695.1. Classification (NCBI taxonomy): domain Eukaryota; kingdom Metazoa; phylum Arthropoda; class Insecta; order Lepidoptera; family Geometridae; genus Biston; species Biston stratarius. Next base: position 22,971,773 of record OX467115.1, on the reverse strand, counting down.
TCTCGTAATTACACTTCAACTGAGAAGACTCCGGCAAGAAACTCAGCAAGGCATTTTTTTTTTGTGGTTCTTTCTTTTCATATTAGGTTACCGTTTATACAGTTTACAGTAATAGATATTAATACATTATGCTTACTACAATTGTCACTTAGCCAGGGGGATGCAAGTGCAGAGAGAAGCTACTACAACCATATATTCATGTCTTCCACGTAATGAGCCACCTTACAGTAGGCTTTGTCAATAATATTATTAATAATATTAGTAATCAACGTATATCGGATTCATTTCGGAGAGTTTGCTTCAGATTTGCATGCTCTTATTCTCCCATGTCCATTATTCTATCGGACGACCAGAAGCCTGAAAAACCAACATCGTTTCATGGCTGACGTTCCAAAAACCAGTACGAAACGATTTGAATCCACTTAATTTAAAATATTTATTTTACCATGAAATTGCGTTAAGGACATGTGTATTTTCACTAAAGAACGCCAAGGTGAAGTTATTTTCGTCAACAAAGAACCAAATTCGACAATCAATTATTAAACTTCTGCCCGGATAGAATATAAAACTTTATATATATATTGATTTATAATAATGTATCTAATGATATCAAAATGTTCTATGGAAATAAATTTAAAATATTTTTATATGATTGGTTTTATAGCAATTGTTTTTACAGTGTTCACGGTTTCTGTAGTAATATTTATATTTATATTAATAAATAATTTTAAATAAATAAAATTATAAATTTGTTATAATATGTAACAATGCGAAGGCCACCGGATGTGGCAGAAGCTAAAGTTAGAGTTTCCGATAAAATTAAACGTGAGTAATCCCGCATAAGCAAAACAAAAAAAGAATCACATTTACATGTCTCGTTGTAGATTTACAGCTTTACTGCATATTAACATTACGACCGTTTATGTACAGTATGTTTTAAAAAAAAAATTGATTTAGCCTAACACATATGTCATCCACCAGCCAAGTTAGAATAGTGGTACGTATTTACATCATACTAGACATGGCTTTAGCCTCGATCTTATCTGATGGAAGTAACTACTCACGTTTTTCTAGAACAGGGGTGGCGAATATATAGTATATGGACTAATGTGCTATTTTTTCTAAAGAATTTTTTAATAAATATTGTAGGACACATTACACACAGCGCCATCTGACCCCAAACTAAGCAGAGCTTGTGTGATGGAAGTCAGATAACTGATAGCATACATAAATACTTTTTTTTTTGTTGTAAATACATACTTATAATGCATACAGAACACCCAGACACAGAACAAACATTTTTGTTTATACCATAAAATGTTTGTCCTTGGCGGGAATCGAACACACGCCCTACAGCTCAGGCAGACATACTCCCAAAGAGCCAACAGGGCTATCTAATGAAATAAAAAAATCTGCCTAAATCTGTCTAATGAACCCATAGATGTCAAATAATTTTGACCTATTGATTAATGGGGAAATACTGAAACTATATATTATTAACTCACAATTTATTATTTATTACAAAAAAAAAAACATTTTGCACTGTGTTTTGGTGTGTGGCGTGCCCAAAAAATTGTGTCACGTGCCATTGGTTCGCCATCCTTGTTCTAGAATAACCCTGGGTTATATAAACACACGATCGATCGTAGAGAACAGACCAGTCTAAAAGTGTAATACTGCTTACAAAGTTCTAACTTACTTTTTTATTCTACTCGCTTCTTTTTCTATAATCGTCATTCATCCATATACAGTGACCATCACATCTCTGGAATACAAAGCACATTCTGTGAACTCACCGTTTCCTGTACTTGTATATGATAAGGACGATGAACGCGTTTCCTATGAACAGGGCCGCTATCAGGAGCGATGGGATCACGATGTCTGCAACAAAACGACAATTTTAAATCAAATCAAAAAGTCATTTATTCAGTTTAGGCCCTGGTAAGGCACTTATGAACGCTAAGTTACATTTTTGAATCTACCACCGGCTCGTAATTACACTTCAACTGAGAAGACTCCGGCAAAAAACTCAAGCATTTTTTTTGTGGATCTTTCTTTTCATATTAGGTTACAGTTTACAGTTATAGATATTAATACATTATGCTTATTACAATTGTCACTTAGCCAAGGGGATGCAAGTGCAGAGAGAAGCTACTACAACCATATATTCCTGTCTTCCACTTAATGAGCCACCTTATAAGGTGGCTCATACTACAGCCACAGCCTATATATAGTAGGTGGTAGCCTACTATAGTAGGCTTTGTCAATTAACCTCTGCTTTATAAAATCTTTGAATTTATTATAGAACATTTTAGTTACCTCAAGTAGGATTTTATTATAGAATCTAAGTATTATAATATAAAATAATATACTAACATCTATTAAAATAATATCGTTGGACATTTCACACAGCGCCGTCAAGCCCCAAACTGAGCAAAGCTTGTATCATGGGAATCTGATAACTGATTATAATACTTAAATACTTTTTTGTTTTCTAAATACATACTTATGTATTCAATTCAATTTAATTTATTGCATAAAATATATCGTAAGTAATACCAAATTTATTTTTAAATAAATTTCACCTTAATAACGAATTCTTATACTATACAAATAAAATTAAGTACCTGGATGACCGAGCTTTGGTCGGTTTTTCATTGCCTGAAAACACGGGTAATACGACGTTTTCTAAAAATGAAACCTAGCTAGATCGATTTATCGCCCCCGAAACTCCCTGCATACTAAATTTCATGAAAACCGTTAGAGCCGTTTCTAAGATTCAGAATATGTATATATATATATATATATTTTCGTTGGCAGCTATACCTACTAGGTAACCCTGTGTTACGGCTTACACGATTCAACCTCCGACTTCTGTTATTCTTATTAATTTATATAAGGTTAGAGCGAAATCATGATAGTGTTTAAAATGTTAAATATAGTCGAGTAGTTTATAGAGGGTAGGCGCAGCGCGTAGGAACGGCGAGAGATGTGAGTAATGACTAATGAGAGAGTAATGCTAGGCTTAAACTGACTTTAAATGTATATACATATAGAACACCGTAACACATCAAACATTTATCGTCATAAATGTTTGTCCTGGTGGGAATCGAACCCACACCCTGCAATTCTTGAATCAGATATATTGCAACATAATATCAACAATTAAAAAAAATACGCGGAACCATTGTAATACACCAAAAGAAATTATTCGTAATTTTGAACAAGATTTACAATAATTATAACATTTTTTTTTATCGATGGCAGGTTAAATGTTTGACCACAACTCACCAGATGTTAGTTCTAGTGGAGGTAGTTAGTTCGGTTCTCATGCTGAAGGGCGTGGGTTCAAACCTCAACGTTGAGCTTAAGCTGCCGGTGAAGGAAAACATAGTGAGAAAATAATAGCATGGTGGTGGTAGTTTCTAGTACTTGGCTGACTAGCCACCACCCTCAAGTTGTAAATCTGCCGCCAAGTAGCAAGCCAGCTGAGTTCTAAAAAGTACTCTACCACTATCTTCACATGTTTCCATTCACCGGCAGTTCAAGCTCATTGCTAGTGTATGAACCCACGCCGTCCGACGTCTGATCCGACCACGCTAACCAACGAGCTATCATCGCTACAAAATACTTACCGTGAATATTGAGAAATGAAAGATATAGATGAGATCATTTCTCAGTCAAACATCACAAGAAAACTAAAAAAATTAAGATAGAAAACCTTTAAAAACAAACTATTTCATTCTACAATAGTTTGAAAGCTCTAATTGGAATTCACGCAAAACTTTTTCTAATAAAACCACTATTTTCATGCGCTAAGTCATTACAAAGAGTAAGTACTGAATATAAGAAAACCATTGTTTCAAGTTGCTAAGTAAAATAACTTGGGTCTTGTTATTGTTATCCTAACAATACTTAAGTAAATCACAAGCTTTATTACAACAGAAGCTTTCTTGAATAGGTAACTCTAGGCGGATTGCGTAGAATCAATTTTTTTATAGATGTAGTTGATAAGAAACAATAGGTTGTATAACTATATATTTATGAATACGTATATACAAACATAAATAATATAAATAAATAAAAAGATAACAGACACACACACATACATATAGTATATACGTATATTAAAATTTTCTTCTCAATGGTATTGTTTTTCTTCATTTCACAGAATATCGTTCATTTTTCATCTACTTTTTTAAGTGAGTCTTAATAAAACCTATCTCTAAACTAAGATATTTTTTAAATTTTAAGCAGATTTAAATCAAAACAGAAAAAGAACTATATTCTGTTAATTAACAACATTTTATGGCAAAGAAAATTTCACAAGAAATCTTTTGCTACATTTTTAGGATTCCGTACACTAAAAATTTACATCGGAACCCTGTTACTCAAACTAACATGTCCATTTGACATATTTTGACCTACATCTACAGAAAATACGTTACTTCGGTGATTTACTACAAAATCCCAAACAACTTGAATCTTTCGACATTTTACTTTTCTCAAGAAATCTAAAACGTATAATACTAGTCTAAAACGTATAATACTAGGGAATCTGAGAAATATATATTTCTAAATTATACAACAAATTTAAATACGTAATTATTATGAGCTAGCAAAATGTGCCATAAATGTTGTAGTTAGCAGTAAAAATTTAAGAGAGATAAATATCTGCAAAATGTCTCTATAATCTATTAAAACACTCCGGCCTGTCAAGGACAACCCTAACTTAATTGCTGGAGCGAGTACCCAAAGCAGCATATGTAGGATCATACCAATTTTGGTTCGGCAGTGATGGCTTGGCGGGCAGGAAGGTGAAAGTTTATGCATATTTAAAGGTTCTCCTTAAAGTTACACTTGTGTCACGAGTCCTGGATACTGTACAAGTTTCGTCCCTACATGAAATGGACCCAGCGCCTCCGCATAGATTCTAAAGAATGCAATGAAGTATCATTTCATTTAGGGAGAGGATCCCAAACATGAACCAACTTTTAGAAAAAAACTTAATATAATTCGTGCCCACTGGAAGGTATAACAATAAATACTCAAAATTAGCCAAGTGCGATTTATATTTGCAATAAGAATCTACCTTTTTTTATTCTAATCTGTAAGCGGTATTTTTATTTGTGAATTGGTACGGAACCCTCGCTGAGCGAGTCAAACTTGCCCTTGACATTAACTATTGTATAGCAACTATAAAAAATAAAATTATATGAGTTAAAAACTGCTCGTATGTCAAAAATTTTATCATGAAAGAGTTAATACTATTTTCTAGCAGACTGGAAAAATATAAGGCTCTTGATAATATTTGAAAGAAAAAGAAAATAACGAAATGTTTTTAAAGAATGTTTTGTTCAATAAAAGTCTTGTTTCGCTCTAATGGAACTAATGAGCTGACACACTCAATTCTTTAAGATAGTTAATATCATTTTATCCAGACTAAAGACGCAACATACGTACGTACTTATTGCACAAACCATCTAAAATTGTATATAGCATATATCGCGATCATTTTCAGACAACGCTATACGTACTCGTAATATAGTTAATTTATTGATTTAAGCGTTATTTTGGCTTTCGTGTTACTTTTAGGCGTTACGCTATACATAAATCTAGTTGATTAATTGATTCAGAAGTTTCTGTTTATGGTGTTCTGAACTTATATGTTTAGTCCAAGTCTTTAAGTTGTTTTATTTATAATAAAGACCGGTTACAATGAAGACTGATTTACAAAATATATAATTATATAATCATACTAATCATTATTATCGTGTTTTAGATTTTATATTTATTGAATGTTTAGATAAATAATTATAAATTGTTACATTGTGTGTGTATGTATATGCGTATGCGTATGCGTATGCGTCTGCATAATTATGTGTATGCGCATCTGCATGTCTATAAACATAGACATGCTAGCATAAAGATTCTGATTTCTTCTATGGAATTGCATAGTGGACTATCCATCTCTCATAATTTTTACTATTAACTATTGTTGATACATTTTATCAAGTAGTAATGAAGTATGTAAACATAAACGTATAATAACTTAACTTTAATTATACCAACCAATTTGTTTTTCAGTTTACAGTAAAAAATTATAAAATTAATAAATATTAAATTAATTTAATAAGGGTTTTATTGACTCACATCAACGCGTCGTCCGCCGCAACGATAGTGCGAGTCAACAAATCCCTAGTCAATAAAGCCCCCACGTGAACTATAACAATGTAATATAGTTATTATATATTTAGTCCCATACTAATTATAGCATTGTCTGGAACGCCATCAAGAAATGAGAATTCAAACCCGAGTCATCTTTTTAACGATCGACCAATGTAACCACTCAGAAGCTGTTAAGCCATCTATCCAGAGACAATCCTCCCTATTAGGTATTCCAAGAGAATAGCGACTATTTATGCAAACCACAGCTCAAGTATAAGCGGACTTGAAATAATCGCACGCCATTAAAACTTGGCCCAACTTAGCGTACTTGGCCGCTTTACAATTTGAGGAATTTGAGGATTTTCGCTTGAGTCCTCCAGTAATGGCTGGTGTCCTGGTAAAATGAAAATGAGGCATCGTCTTTATATTATAAAGAGGAACAGCAACTGTTAAGTTTTCAAACTAAATCTATAGAGTAACATTAAAAAACACTACTTGTTTTATTATGTACTAGCTTGCGCCCACGACTACTTCTGCATTGAATTCATAATGACAGAAATAAAACATGTCTATATAAGTAACAAAAGGGCAATAGTTTCATCTGTCATAAAACAATCGCTACTACTAATTACCTACATTAATATCAAGAATACCGTTTATTCCGGAATAATGTTCCATAAAAAATATTTATACTAAATTTCAAATGGATACATGTTGTAGTAAGTTATTTGAGAATCCCACAGGAACCTAACATTTTCCCGGGATAAAAATACCCTATATGTTAATCTAGGTATTAAACTATATTTGTGCCAATTTTCATTCAAATCTGTTCGTCCGTTTTTGCGTGATTGAGTAACAAACATCTAAAACATACAAACATTCACATTTATAATATTATTAGCTGCGCCCCGCGGTTTTATCCGCGTGGTGATGGATGATGATGATAAGTATCCTATGTTTTATTCCAGGGCCTAAAGTATCTACATGCAAAATTGCATCCAGATCCGTTCAGCCGACCTGGCGTGATAGAGATATATCCAAACTTTCACATTTATGTATAATATTTGTGGGATAAGTCTAAATGAATGTGCTGTTTTTTTTTTATTACGATTTATTTAAGCAAACAATACAAACTATTAAATATCGCTGAGTTTTGTCTCGGTATCGGATCCTGTTTAATTTCAATTAGATAATAATAATACATAAGATTTGAATATGAAATGAAAATAAAATACTTCGAGTAAAAAATAATAACAAGCCATCGAGTAATCATGTTGACAGCCTTGTTGGTTCGTTAGTAGTATATTTGCTTTAAGAGCTGTAGGGCGTGGGTTCGATTCCCACCCAAGACAAACATTTTGTGGTATAAACAAATGTTTGTTCTGTGTCTGGGTGTTCTGTATACTGTATTATAAGAATGTATTTACAAAAAAAAAAGTATTTAAGTATTCTATCAGTTATCTGACTTCCGTCGTACAAGCTTTGTTCAGTATGGGGTCAGATGGCACTGTGTGTAAAAAAAAAATCGGAGGCAAGCGAGCACCGAGTGCTCGCATGCACCCTTTCGGTAACCTGAGGAAGTTGGTAGGTAGGCATTTAATTGCAACATCGCATCGGCATGGCATATTTAAACCTATTGAAGTAAAGTAGTAGCAGTTTAGTAAGTTCTTGTTTTCCGGTTCGTAGTGTACTTACCGACCATCAAACTGGGCTCATCGCGAGGCATCTTTGTGGCCGTACCCTCAGTGTCGTTACCGACGGCTGCAGCCGCCCCTTCTGCGGACAAAATAACAATTTAAACCCCGACTGTACGTGCACGTGTACAGGCCACAATAAACAATACTGAATTATGTTGTTTGGCGAGAAAACGGAAAAATAATGCCGCCGCATTGTACCATTTTCCAAAATTAGTGATTTCAAGTTTTTATAAGTATAAAATACAAAAAATAAGTTCAAAATCTAAAACTCGACAACTGAGAAATCACGCTCTAAAAAGTATGAAACAAGAAAGTATTCTTCTCTATAATTGTTATGTAAAAACTATTCAATATTTATCCTCTTCTAAATATGCAACTTTTATCCTAGTTGTTTAAGAAAGGAGTGTTGAGAAGAAGTGAACAATACATGCTTTGCAGAATGCGGTTGAGTTGGGCAGAAGAATACGGTTGGGCTGGGCAAAAGAATACAGTTGGGCTTGGCAGCATTCGGAAAACTACGTCGAGTCTTATCGTCATCCTTCCCGGAAAGTTTTAAGTCTTTAATCTATTGCATTCTGCTTTTCATGACCTACATACACCTACCTTCTAACGAATCAATTGACACCTAATCCATCAAATTCGGATGTGCAGTTCAAACGTTTTGGTGATACTTTAATACAATCATACATGTACTGCTAAAAACATATAACATAACCTTTCCTTTTGGCATTGTCGTAGTCGGGTAAAAGTACACGATTATTATAGGATATCATAGTGGCGCACTTTGTAAATAAAATGCTGTAGATAACATAATTTGAGTAGCGAGTACCGTTGCCATTACCGCGTATTCTAGAATAGCAAAAGCAGATTAATACATACTAGATCGATGGTACGTAGGGTTGTCATATTGATAGATTAAATATTGCTGGACTTGGAAGTAGATCTCCTTAGCTGGTCGTCTAGGTACGAACAACTGCAGTACCAAATTTTCTGCCGGAATACAGTAATGTTGAGTGCGTCAACATTACTGTGTTCCGGTTTGAAGGGTACTTCAGCTAGCGAAATTACATGGCTTTTGAGACTAACCATCGAAAGTCTCAAAGTTATGAGCGCCGACGCAGCGAAGACCTGGATTTTGGTTTTGCTACTCAATTTTCTTTACTAAAATGCCATTAAATAAAGCAGCGTCTGGTTCGTCTCATTCACATCACACATCATCAGCCATAGGACGTCCACTACTGGACATAGGCCTCCTCCTGGGGGGGGGGGGGGGGGGTTTTGCCAATACTCGCCACGCTTGGCAGACGGATTGGCGAGCGCAGTTAGGTGTGATTATTTAAGGATGACGCTGCTGCCCATCTTCTGTATTACATCCCTTAGCCTACTCTTACGGCAACCACGGGTAGAGAGGGTGGGGTACAATTCTTACGCCGGCACCACCACGGCAAATCGTTACTCGTTAATCGTTATCGTTACTATCGTCGTTTCATTACTTTGACGTAAATAAAATAAAAAAAAATTAAAAAGGTTTATTATAATTTTAATAGCTAATTGTGTTCGAACGCCTGATGTTACAATTCTATAGTACAGCGGTTTTGTATTTTTCGGAAAAATTATGAGTTAATTAGAAAACTCAAAAAATCTTAGCCATCTGACAGCCCTATTGGTACAGCAGATTCAGGGCATTCCAAAGTGGATCACAGAAACACCTGACACCTTTCCTATTTCATTGGATACCGACACGTGAATAAACAATTCTGGTGGAAACGGTTTGAAATTATAATTAAATATCTTTGTCTAATATTCTTTATTATTACAGTGATGTTTGTCCCGAGATTATCTTTATATATATTCACAATAAGAAAACAAAGTTTTTTTTTTTTATGGTTGACAAGCTAGGTGTTTGACCACAGCGCACCTGATGTTAAGTGACGGTTTGGTCGAAGATTAAAGCACACCTAGTCTGGAATGGAACTGGCTCTCAAGTGAGGTTGCCGGAACACACCCTTAGATGCTTTTACCTGCGTGGTGATGGATGATGATGATGATGAAAAGTATCCTATGTTTTATTCCAGGGCCTAAAGTATCTACATGCAAAATTTCATCCAGATCCGTTCAGCCGTTCTGGCGTGATTGAGTAACAAGCATCCATCCATCCAAACTTTCACATTTATAATATTAGTGGGATACATAGTACGATGTACTTAATAAAATAACATCATAACAACGCGTTAGCCAATTTCTAAGGTCCTATGAATGAAAATCCTCCAGAGACTGAAAACGCAAAAAGTCGAATATCTCGTTTAACCTTATTCCCAAAGCAAATCAACGTTTTCGCTTTTGGCGGAATAAATAGAAAAAACATCATGCATCGTGGATTACTGTGAAATAACTGTTTGTAGAGAAAATATTTCGATAGAAAGTATTATCGAGATTTTGATCGTAAATGTATTGAATCTAAAAACATTTTTGATTGATGATCAGTTCCGATTTTTTTTTTTCAATTTGTATTAATTTTGTAGCGATCGATTTTTTATTTAGGTATCTGCATAAAATTGTAGATTTTTTTATTGTAAATTAATTTTAATATATACCTACGTGTACTGAAAATAAACACATGACAATCACAGCCATTGATAAAAACAAAAACTTATAACCTTTTACTTTGTAAATATCAAAAATAGTCGGATTACTTTTAAGAAGAAAAAAAGTGTATCTGTATCTTCATGTGTTCGTGTGTTTGAGTGTGAGTGTGTGTGTGTGTGTGTGCGTGTGTGTTTGTATGTGTGTGTGAGAGAGAGAGAGATTGAATGAGTAAGTGAATGAGTGTGTGCGCGAGCGCGTTACTATGTGTACCTATGTGAGTGTGTGAGAGTGTGCGAGTAAGAGAGAGAAAGAAATAGAGTAAATAAAACTATGTTATTGAGCATGTAGGTATTGCAGGTATAATTATAAGTAATACGAGTAAACAAATTCTTCATTTCATTTTTCATAATATAATTATATTGGTCCAAAGGTCACAGAGTCATTTAGAACATGACTTATAATTAAACATACCCGTAGACGCTTTGTGTTTGTATAAACTTTATATAACTGGAGATTAAGGCAATCTCAGTAGCAATCAATTAGCAATAGCAGTTGATTACTAAATTTAATTCGCAATACATAATCACATTTTGCGTAGCTAAAGTATGGCAGTTGCGAGTAGAAGTTTATAGTAGATCTAGTAAATAAATTGTACGAATCCGTACAAAGTAAATGACTGCATTAAGACTATTGAGTAATTAAAGCAAAAACAGTACCATTAAATTAAGTATTATAAGTTACCTTTTGGTGACTCACTCACTACAGTTTAATACTTCTCTTTTTTCAATTAATATAGCATATTTTCTAAATTTAGGCAATAGTTCCGAATAATTTGTTAAATATCGTAATCTGTTCCCTCAACAACAATTCATTATTTTCGAAGTTTGATGTACTAAGACTGCTCAAAATAATCCCGTGCACGCGTGAATAGGGTTTTGTATCTAATACTTACCGGACTTCAAACATGAAACCCCCCATAAAGTGAAGTCAGAATTATAGTTTTATAGTTCCCCAGCGCTAAGCATATCAAAGGGTATATAACTTAGCTCGTGAAGACGAAGATAACTTAGCCGTGAGCCGAAACAAAGCTTCGGCTAACTAATGTGATGTATAGGCCCCTAGGGCGGCTAGGGTTGGCCCGTCTTAGAAGTTTGGCCGCGCTAATAGATTGTTAGTCAGTTTATGGATAAACTTGGGTCGGTTACGGAAATCGAAATTTTTTTTTTTTTTTTTTGAGTGAAACTTCTGCTTCTTCTTATATTGTGACATTTCAAGGGCGCGTTACATTTAGGCTCGTTTAGTTACACGGAGAGATGAAAGATTATCGTAGAGAGAAGGACAAAGAAAGCTATAGTTTTATTTACTTTTCACTATGGTAATAAACGGTGGTAGTGGTTTTGACACATGTTTGGTTGAAAGTCTGACTATAAATATATTCGTTGCCGTATAAAAAAAGTTTTTCTTTAAAATTGATAGGATAGAACACAACATTAGGTTGTGGTCTAACACCTAGTCTAGGCACTGTATGAATTTGTCCCTGCAACGGACGAAATGGAACGGAGCGATGGACTAAAATAATTTAGGAATATATTGCATTCCGTATAATGTGACCCCGTACATAATATAACGTCGTCGTAACAAGAAACTGGCAAAGCATAATGATTTTGATTGATCCCCAATTTGAACGTCCATCCATTACTCATACTTATGCCATTTTGATGAAAACAAAATTATCTACTTAGGTAATCCTAAATTTAGAAACAAATAAAGTATTTTCAACAATACAGATGCATTAGGAAATCGATCTTGGTATTTTTTTTACCTACGACGCAAAAAGAGGGTTTATAAGTTATGACGTCGTAACTCCCAAACTGCTAAATAAATTCTAATTTAGATTATATTATTATTATATTATTGTTATATATTTTTCTTATGGTCGACAAGCAACGTGTTTGACAGCTCACCTGATGTTGACAGTGTAGTCAAAGAAGTGTTCACCTAGCCTGGAATGAAACGAGCTCTCAAGTTAGGCTGCCGGAACACACCGTTGGAGGTGCTTGGCGGCAGATAATAAACTTGAGGTTGGTACTTAGCCAGTCGAGTACTAGAAAGTATTCTGCCACCAAGCTATGGTTTCCTTCACCGGTAGCTCAAGCTCATTGTTGAGATTTGAACCCACGCCTCCAGATTTTAAACGACCACGCTAACCGATCATTGCTACGATTATAATTATCAGCTCTTTTCTACTTGAATGAATGTGAGCATCAACAAGTCTGATCGCGTCGAAATTTAGTATTAAACCTCTTTTCATTGATACAAAAGGTATAGTTATATATTTACGAGGGAACTTTTATTTACTTGGAATAGCTAAACGACTAATAAGTACATAAGTTTCATGAAAAATATAATATTTTTATTACAAAAAAAAAAACTTAATAGTAGTAATAAAGAATATGTACCAACCATAAATTAGTTTTTACGTGCGGTCGTAAAAAAACAAGCTAGGATCATCCCTAATTCTCTAACAATGTCTTTAGATGGAAGTAATGCGAATTGACAACATGCCAACCCTATACTTTATGCTGAAGTTGACGAAATAGAGATGGCCCGTTTCAAGGCCTATTCGAAATTACGTCTTCAGAACCGTAAATAAATATTTATGAAAATTGGAAATTACGTCCTCACAACCGTAAGACAGAATGTTTATTATTTTTATCTGAGACATAATATTTACTTAGGTCGCACGAGATTTAGAAAAATAATTAAATTGAATTTCTTAATATATACAAAGCAATCTATTAAATGTTTTTCTTGGTAATATAAAATATACAATCGATCAAACGATCTCCTCATCTATATATTCATAAGATAGTAAAACTTATTAAACAAAAGAAAGACATAGTACATAAACAATGACGAGAGATTATTTTGTGATATTATGTACAAGTAACTTTTATTACAACTTTTATAGAATACGTTATTAAATTTGCTTCCATAGTGGGAAGTAAGAAATCAGGGGATAAAGTTTGGTATTGCAGCTATATATCTATCATATAAATCCAAAATGTATATAACACCAATTGATAGCTAAAGGATATTGAATTCGTCACGTTAAGTTCGGATTTGTAACAAGGAAATCTGAAAGACTTCTTAGTGTTCAAAAATGTATCTATTCACCTACACACGCCATTTTTATATATACTAATTGGTAGTTGCCCATGGGTCCGAAAAACAAGTTTGAAAAATAAGTACTTGGAATTTGTGACTTTTTTGTCTCTCCAAAATTTCAATTCTTAGTGCGGCCCTCGTGGAGCTTTATATACCCCAACTTTTTAATCGTTACTACGTCCTTAAACTTCTGTAGAGTACAGTGGGCTCGTAAAGCGCCTCCGTCAAGGGCTGTCGAAGACTTAGCAAGTTTAATTATCGCCGTCTCCCCTTCTGCAAATAGAGATTCGTTTTGACGTGTTTCTGTCAGATTAGTGTGTATTATAAATAATGCGAAAATAACTCAGTAAGTTCTTGTAGATTTAGCCAGTACTAAAATGTAAAAGATACAACTGATATACGAGATAAGCATCTCAGTCTGCACATTTCTTGTCTTTCACGACTGAACGGCTAACCGCTAGATAAAATCTGACAAAGCTGTGGAAAATATTGCGAAGCAATGTATTGTTGAGATACTTTTTCCTGGGAAAGATGTAGGATGTCTGGAAGTTATCACACAAATATTGTAAACGAGAAAGTTTGCCTGTTTGTGAGTTTGTTACTCCTTCAAACTGTAACGACGCAACAGATTTGGATGATATTTGAAATACAGATAGTATACACCTTATTCTCTGGATTACACAACCCAGTTCTATAAATCAGGCGTAAACAACTGAATAAAATCGAACTACTAGTTTCGTAACTAAACATTTTAATTGCCCAAGATAATACACGCCAAAGAATTTTTTATTGGAAAAATTTGGCATTTGTTGGCCTATTCTTGGCATGATATATGATAGAATTAAATATATGATAGAATAGATTAGTAAGTCTGCTATAAATAAATCCCGACAGCCGTATATGTGGACAAATATGTACATCAATGTCATCCGTGATTTCAAAATTTATTTTTTATTATCGTGACTTTTTTTTTAATGTGCTCTACTATTTCTTATAGTATATACACGTTACCAACATGCTACATTTCAAAATAAGACCAACTGATGGGCCATGTTGAGGTAACAAACAAGTTATGTCTAATATTTATTTTAGATTAGTATGATTTTAATACAAATACGTTCGTTACGTACATATTGTTATTTGTAACGATGACGGATCAGTGGTTAGCGTGGTGGATTCGCACACCGAAGGGCGTGGGTTCAGAACCCAACATTGAGCTTGAGCTTCCGGTGAAGAAAAACATCGTAAGGAAACCATAGCGTGGTGGTAAGGTACTCTCTAGTACTTGGCTGGCTAGCTACCTATACACGTTGAAAATCTGTCGCCAAGTAGGTACTTAATGGTATTGTCCGGCCTCACTCCAGTGCCATTCCAAGCTAGGTGTATTTGCCATCTTCAGCTGTGATAAAAATCTAACTTGTCAAAAATAAAAATAAAAATCTCATTTAAGTACGCATTCATGAATCGGTTTCTTTTGCGACAGCGGGCGAACGCAAGCCTATTTATTAATGACACTATGGACGTTACTAGAAAAGCAACGATTCTAACATATGTAGGTAACAAAATTAGACTCGATCTCCGAACTTTACCGAAATAGTCGATAGATAGGCACATCACTAGCGGGCAGTTAAAACATCATATGTTTCGCATGCGATTACTTTATGTTATTTTTACTACCTTCATGCGAAGAGATTTATTCCAACATAAAGCTGAATAAAATTACGTTGTAACGTTACAGTTGTTATTCCCGACATTGTTTTTGAATTGTAATGCCCGAAATTGTTGTAATTTTACAATCCTTTATACGCCAAAATATTATACTAGGTACTTAATTAACCTTCTCTTGGATGTAAAAAAATATAGTCGGTATGCCAACAGCTCCATTAAATATACCGAACCGAAATCTAAAATGTCGAAAACTGACTAGAAGAAAAGGCTATGACCCTCATCTTTTTTAAAATTATTTAAAAAAACAGTAATATATTGAACGAGACGCTCTCGTGATGGTAAGATACAACGCCCGTCCATGACCATTGCAGCAATACACAGAACTTTGAATAATAAAGTCCAGGGTATTGCTTTGGCGCTCGTTATTTTTAGACATTCGATTGTTAGTCTCAAGGGCCTTGCTATTCCATCATATTGCATGAAGGACGAACCAATATTTATGAGAGTGATCATTTAATTTGACGTTATATTGATTGTCGTTAATTCAAATAAAAAAAAAAAAAAAAAAAACTTTAGTAAGACCGTGAAACGAATTTTTGAGAAAAGAAATGTGTGGACATTTTTTTTTTCTAAAATTCGTGTAGTTCTTGCTATCTTCTAGAACTTTGCAAGCAGTTTTTAAAGATATACATATAACACTGTCATAACATAAGCAACTGTTTGCTAGAAAATATTGAATGTTTTCTCTTTTTGTCCAAGTTACAAGCTTTCATTTAACTTGCAATGTTTGTTAGTTTATTTAGGTCAAATCTAGCAAGCTGAAACAACAGCTTCCTCTTATCCTACGGAGTTTAAATTTGTTCTTTTTTATACGTAGAGTTGTGAGACGAACGAGACGCTCTCCTGTTGGTAAAAGATAACGCCTGTCCATGACCATTGCAGCGATAAAATACAAGAAATAAAGATAAAATTGTGACACCTAGATTCAGGTTATCTAAAGCTAATAAGTCTTTTCTCGGGAATTGCGTTAGATTCTATAATAAAATCCCACTTGAGGTAACTAAAATGTCCTATAATAAATTCAAAGATTTTATAAAGCAGAGGTTAATTGACAAAGCCTACTATAAGGTGGCTCATTACGTGGAAGACAGGAATATATGGTTGATGTAGCTTCTCTCTGCACTTGCATCCCCCTGGCTAAGTGACAATTGTAGTAAGCATAATGTATGTATTAATATTTATAACTGTAAATTGTAACCTAATATGAAAAGAAAGATCCACAAAAAAATGGCTTGCTGAGTTTCTTGCCGGAGTCTTCTCAGTTGAAGTGTAATTACGAGCCGGTGGTAGATTCAAACATGTAACTTAACCTTCATAAGTGCCTTACCAGGGTCTAAACTGAATAAATGACTTTTGATTTGATTTGATTTGATACCACATACCACAGAACTTTTAGTAGCAAAACAAAGTCTAAGTCGGTGATTTGACGCTCATTACTTTGAGACATCTCAACAGCCCAGTAATTTCGCTAGCTGCAGTACCCTTCAAACGGAACATAGTAATCATAAGTAAGTTGCGATGACAATGCATTTTTTCTGGTAAGCATGACCTAATTCTATCATCAGGATTAGATATAAGAAACTAAACCGTCAACAGCATTGACACAAAATTTGGTAAAACTACACGATTAATTTTAATTTCCCGTTTTAAATGACTACATGTCTATTGCACTTAAAAAAAAATTACAACCACTTAAACAAAAAAAAAAGACAGTCAAGACAACTGTCAAAATCGCTCAACGCGGCTAAAGAAGCTTTTTACTTCAACTTTTTTTTCAGTTTGTTATTAGTTCTTTAAATAGATTTTATTACTAAGACAAGTTGCGGAAGTGGACATTTGTTTTTTGTGTGTCCATCTACTGGAATAGAGCTTAGACCAAGTTGACATGTTCATAAAATACTCACAAATTAATCCAACCCAAAGTTAGAACAAAATCTCTGAGCAGTTTTACCCACAGCAAGGAATTTATAGACATAGTTAAACGAGGGAGCTATATTAATTTTAGAACAAAACTGAAAGTCTCTCATGAAATATTATATTGTTCTTTTATGTGATTTGTTCATATAAGTTGGTCGACATGTAACCGAGATTTTTTTTCTGGACCAAAGCCAATATTTATCGCGTGGCAACGTATTGCGTGACGCCATACGCTGGAAATCATAATTATAAACGTCTAATTGGCTTTTATGGTATACTTGTAAACCATCTCGGCTTTGCACGAGTGTTTTTTTTTTTGTGTTAGCTGGGTGTTGTTTTTTTTTTAATGAAACAGTAATGAGACTACGATACCCTCACCTTATGTTAAGAGATAACGCCTGTCCATGACCATTGCAGCGATACACAGAACTTTGAGTAGCAAAATAAAGTTCAGGGCATCGCTGCCTTAGCGCTTATTACTTTGAGAGTAAATGGTTAGTCTTAATAGTCCTATAATTTCGCTAGCTGCAGTACCCTTCAAACCGGAACACAGTAATGTTTACACACTACTGCTTGGCGGCAGAATATCTGGTACTACGGTGGTACCTACCTCCACGATCACGATCGACAAACATTTATAGTAACATAAATGTTTATCCCGGCGGGAATTGAATCCACGCCCAAGCAAGCAAGCAAGCAGAAAGCAAAAATCTCTTGAAGCAGATAATCTATCAAATGAGCTAACAGGGCAGTCAATGATCTTATTTCTTTACCTCATATTATAACTCTGTATAACTTATTAATTATAATTTTCGATAGAGCGACTCGTCAAAATATAACACTAAAATATGTTGTAATGGAATTTATCTAACAACACGATACTCTTGTGAAATTCCCTATAATGTGTTTTAAATTCGTAACAATATATAATTTCTGATAGACGAGACATTAACTTCGAATAAACAATTTTCCATCACAACAAACCTATGGATATAACAGTATTAATTTCAATGGGTACATCTTGTTATATTCGACGCAATGTAACAGGAAAAGTACTAACAAAGTTTATACTTAGTTATAAGTGCAAGATAAATAATGATGTCAGGCTAACAAGAGTGAACTATATATTGACCATATGAAGTCGTGTCTGCTATTGGTCATTAGGGAGTTCCGATGTTTTCCTGGTTCATCTTCTCAACTCAATGGTGCCATAGTTATCGATTGTCATCACACATTGTAGCTCATTGTAGCTCAGTGGTTAGCGCGTTCGGTTTACACACCAAAGGGCGTGGTTTCGAACCCCAACAATAAGCTTGAGCTGCCAGTGAAGCAAAATATCTTGAGGTGGTACCATGAAATGTTGTGTTCTGGTAGCCTAACTTAAAAGCAAGTTCCATTCCAGGCTAAGTGTGCTTTGCCATCTTAGAACACCGTCACTTAACATAAGGTCAGCAGTGGTCAAACACCTAGCTTGTCAATAGTACAATAAGCACCAATATCTTTTAAATACATCAAGAAGTCGCCCTAGAATAATTTTCAGTAGTAAAAGGTACCGCCACCCGCTTAGAGATACCGTTGAATCCCAAAAAGTCTTTCTTTCGACTTTCTTTTCTATGAAAACTTCAACTTGTTCAACATCTATTATTATGATTAAAAAATACATTAGGTCGGCAAACTGAAGAACTGTACTTAGATTGACAGAAGTGAGAAGGTTAAGTACTTTGCATGAAAACCCTTTAGTGAGAAAATGAAAACCCTGGAAAGATTTATTTATTCTAACCGGAGAGCCCAGACAAAGTAACATTTGATTTACGATAACGCTTATAAAAAACCGGCCAAGTGCGAGTCGGACTCGCGCACGAAGGGTTTCGGGACGGACAGACAGACAGCGAAGTCTTAGTAATAGGGTCCCATTTTTACCCTTTGGGTACGGAACCCTAAAAAGCTGAAAATGTACTGTAAATGTATGTAGCTTGTCAAGCTGATCAGCTTATATGTCAATCACGTACATTTTTAGCACAAATCGAATGTTACTTTGTCTAGGCTCTCTTGTTCTGTCTTCCATTTCTGGAACAATGTAAGCTTAGGTTTGATGTGAAACAGGGCTGTCCAAACTTATATTTGTGCGGCCCGCGAAGGGTTTTTGATCTATCACAAATAGGTATAAAGATAAAAAATTATATATATTGTATAAGGTAAATTAATTCCGAACTAATAATATTTAAACATATAACAAACATATCCTTATATTTCTTTTTTAAGTACCTATATGAGTTTGCAGGCCCTTAAACATATTTAATTATTTCTATCGGCCCGGGATCGTATCTGGTTTACACAGCCCTGATATAAATTATAATTTATTATAACGTTAAAAAATTCAACTTCATATACCTATAATAGGTACCTTTATTCAATGTTCGTTCAAAAACTTTACAAAAGTAACATAATACCCCAGAGGGTAGATAGGGGCGAGACGATCAATATTATTGACTAACAGGGGCGAGGGTAGCGTGGGGTGCATTTGCACGCAGTTAGTTTGTGAAATATCGGGAAACTTTCACAGGAATATCTTGAAAAATGTCCAACGTTGAAATTAAAGCTTCGAAAATTGTGTTTGTACTCGAATACAAAAGATTTAATGAGCTAGTATAAGTGAAAACATTAGAATAGAATGGAATAGAACTTTATTATACCTACACCAAACATACATACATTATAACAAAAAAAAGAGATAATTAAAATAACAAAACAAAAACATATATGGCGTACAACGGCGGCCCTATCGCCTAGACCGATTTCTTCCAGACAACCTTTGGATGGAAAGTAACACACATTACATAAAGAGATACAAATAAAAACAAAAGAGAGCACATCAAATTAGGATTAGTCCATTACGTTGCAGAAACCTGGGACAGGGACCAGCAGTGCCCAGAACTTGCGACCCGGTTGTAAGGAGTCCTTTAAACTATATGTTTGTCCATGCCCAACCAAATTTGATATGATTCTACCAACGCTACTTTGGAAACTCTTTCCAGCAACTATCTAAAGATGTGTTGACATACTAAGTACCTAAGATAGATAGGGTTAATAAAGTAAAGAGTTTCTCTCTATTTATAGAAGGGAAAAAAAACTTTTTTGAGTTATTTTATTCTAAATTAATTTTTTTTTTTAATTTATCTTAAAATGAACTTCCGCAAAGTAATGCCTGAATCAATCAATTATCTAGAATGAATAATGAACTACACCTATAGAACGTAACATATGATACAGAACAAAAACCAGTCTGAGTTCTGTCACCTTCTTCTTCATCTTTCCATTTGGAAAATTATAATTAGGTATTTGAAATGTATTCATTGAGCTCTCTCATTTGATTATAGGTTTATAATATTTTTGGAGTAAATTTAGTTTACAAAGTAATAATGACGCCACTTAATCCGATCTTTGTTTGTTTTCAGCTACTGCCCGTTGTTCTACGTATAAGCGTCACTCCATCGAATCCAGGGCGTCCTATGCTACGTTTGCTGATCCGCAGTCTTCACTTTAGAACACGTTTGCACCAGCCGTAATCGAACTGCGACAGATATGTCGTGCCTACTTCCACATCAGCTTGTTAATTACGTTGAGCTATCTCTGTGACTTTAGTTCTCTGGCGAATTACTTCGTTCCGGCAGGGGAACAATTTTTACATACAAATTTAATCGGGTAAAATTAGGATAATAGACAGAGACTAAATACATTAAAATGAATGTATGATATAAAAAACATAGAGATAGCCTCTGACTTGCAGAAACTGTAATATTTAAGAGATAAATGAACACGGGGATAATAAGTTAAAGTCATAATATTAAATTAATGTGATGCAAAGTGTGATATGATTATAAGAGAAAATAGAGGAGAGAATTTGCACGTCGTTAGTTTGTGAAATATCGGGAAAGTTTGTCGGGAATAATAACTTGGGAAACGCTTGTCGTTGTGAAAAATGAAGCCATATTTTTCACAGATAATATTTTTTTTCTATAAGATGGAAGATTGTTAAAAATATTTTTTGAAACCTTGGAACTTTTGGAAATCAACACAATTTATTGCTTGATAATTGAAATACATATTTTTTTTTAAACTAGTAAATGACGTTTTACTACTCTATTTATTATTTAAACTTATTAAATTGTATAAATATTGAGCGACATGTTACAGAGTTCCATTTAAAGCTTGTAGGTAGGTACTATGGGGACCAGAGGGCCTAGGCAAAGTAACATTCGATTAGCGATAACGCTAAAGGAAAAACCAAAAACAAACAGGATTTTTATTTTAATGACGATTTTTTAAAATGGTTTACAGGCCACAACTCATCTGATGTTAAGTGACGGTGTGGTCGAAGATGGTAAAGCACACCTAGCCTGGAATAGAACTAGCTTTCAAGTGAGGTTGCCGGAACACACCGTTAGGTGGTTGGTGGCAGATTGTCAACTTGAGGGTTGACAGCTAGCCAGCCGAGTACAAGAAAATACCATACCACCACGCATACCAATCTTTAGCTTTTTGTTTCCTGTGAGTGCCAGCTGTATTACATATTATATCGTCACTCAATCTAGTACCGATTCATTTTCGATAAAAACAAAAATAAACAACTTCAACATAGATATTTTATGCGAAACCAATAGCGTCGTTTCTTATTCTATAGTTGGTATGCAAATTTAAGTATATATTATCTTCATACGTATTTTTAAAGAGGAGGAGGTTCTCAATACGACTGTATGTTTTTTTTAAATGTATATTACTCGATCATTCCGCCAATTATGAATCGATTTTGAAGATTCTTTTTTGTTTGGTAGATGTGGTCCCATATAAATTTTATCGAAATTGATTTATTCTTTACTCCGAAACCTAGCTGTTTCATTGGAGCAGTGCGTTAAGTTGGCCTAAGAGTCATGCAGTCGGTTTTTTTAAATCGTAAATTGATACTTATCACGTACTACCTACGTATATTTAGATAGTTTTGATACTAGGGTAAGTACTGTTTCCAATCAAGAATAATTTAAAACGTTTGAATAAAAATTAAACAGTAAGATAAAGAATATAATGAACTCTATATTAGGTAAGCTGTAGTAGTAGATAAGAGAGAAGCAGCGATATTGTACTCTTTAAGTTGGTACTAATACAATTTAGCATTACATTATTTGCTTATCAAAACGGAGTTATCTTATATTTGGTTATTATTGATAACCGTATCAGAAACCTTTGTGAAGATACATGAAGCGTGTCATACATTTAATATTTGATCAACAAATATTTATGTTATAACATAATGGTAATTATATTAGTATGTAATATACAAACTAATAGTTTATTAATGGTTGACAGACTAAGTTTTTGTCCACAGCTCATCTGATGTTAAGTGACCGTGTGGTCGAAGATGGTAAACCCACCTAACAATGGAACTGGCTTTCAAGTGAGGCTGCCGGAACATACCGTTAGTTGCTTGGTAATAGATTTTCAACTTGAGGGTGGTAGCTAACCAGTCGAGTACTAGAAACTACCGTACCACCACGCTATGGTTTCCTCACGATGTTTTCCTTCACAGACAGCTAGAGCTTATTGTTGGGGTTTGAACTCACGCCCTTCGGTTTGTGAACCGACCGCGCTAATCACTGGGATATCAAACATACATTCTAGGAATCTTCAAGAGTGAATTGGTATCTTCTAAGCAAGCGTGCTCCGTCCTAGACCGCATCTCCACTTAACATCCAGTGAGATGGGTATAAAACGTAAGCCTAATAATTTAAAATAGAAATCTAAACGAAAATATCATTCCCTTATAAAATATTTATATAAGCGATGATTGTTCTTTCACATTTTCAGAATCCGTAGGTAAAATTTGTTTACATTGACAGATAAAACACCCTTTTAATAATACACTTCTACGAAACATTGTGTTTAATACACGTAACAATAATTTTGTATGCATATAAAATGGGCATAAGGTTGAATGCCCAGTTACACACGCACGTTACATATCAAATAAATAAATTTAAAAGCGAGTAAATACCATTTCACATCAATATTAGTTCAATTTTCCATTCATTCTAACCAAATTATCTTACCAGTAAAACGTTTCCTAATACACTAAAACCACAAAATAGCGTTAAATATAGCACGCGACGTCGCTTGGGGGACACAAATATTATTTTTGGCACGAAAATAAATAAAATAAATAGACTCACATCGTGATGCACGTGTTGACGGGAACGTCAAAAATTTAACTCGAACACGATCTTTCACGATCGAATCCCGAACAAGACTCAAGTCGCCAACCAGTCGAGTATTTACCAGAGCGCTACTGTGAAAGCGTGCAGGCACCCTTTAAAAAGAAATAATAATGCACATCAAATGAATTCAGACTTTAATTCGTTTGATATAGAGTTTATAATGCCAATGATTAGTGTCGCTGTAAATAATCATATTGTTCCCGACACACGTGTAGCTGTCACTTCCCTCATCGGTGTTTTAGGTGTGTGCAAAAGAGAGAAAGAATTCCAAAGTGCGCATGTGCGCACCCTAAGGATAACCTCAAAACTCAAAGAAGTTTTTATGACAAGTCTTTATAGCGATCGACAAGTTGTTAGCTATTCAAAGTGGTGATTTTTTTATATGGGGGGCTTTTATGACAAGATCGGCGAAGTAAAGGAAGCCCTTAGATTGAGTTATGACGTAGATATTTTATGGATTATTTTCTGTAAGAACCTTCATTGGGGAAAGTTTTCTTGGGAAGTCCGACTTGCTATTGTTTGAGAAGTTTGCGAATTGTTTTGAAGCAAAATGCTTATCCAGCATTTTTAAGTATTTTCTACGTTGATTGTTGACGGAATAATATAGCCATGTCAAATTTTGATTTTTAACTCGTTTGTAGATTTTTTTAAATCCGTAATAGTTTTGCGTTTGACCATGCCCTGAGTGTCTGATGTTAAACATCAGGAAAATCAGACGCCGGCAGAGAGTTCCCCATCCTCGCTGCACGTGTAAAGAATGTGAAATCGAAGCTTTTAGTCCGTACGTGGGGAATGTCCACCATGTATGGATGGCGCTTAGGCCGTGTCTGATGCCGTCCGGTAATAGAAAGGGGCAGGTGGAACCAAATTAAACAATTAGTTATAAAATAGATCTCCTTAACAGGGGATTGTTTAGATTTGTACCATCGCAGTACCAGATATTCTGCCGCCAAGTAGTAGTGTGTTAATATTACTAGTTATATATTATAGTTTGGAGCTAGATGGCGCTGTGGGAAATTGTCCTCCAATATTTATTTACAGCACTCGATTGCTGATGTATCAAATTATTCGTTACGTTAAGTAAGGAGTAGTAAGTTGGCCGTGTCCACGTTACAGCTACGCTCTACTTTTCTTTCTATTATAAACAAAGTCGTCTGCCGCATCTGTCTATCTGTCTGTTCGCGATAAACTTAAAAACTTAACAACATTGTTCAACATACCACTTCGCAGAGTAAATTGAAGTTGGAGATGGGGGTAACAACATACGGGATGCACTTGCACATTGCACCTTCCAACGCGTGAGTGATGATTTTTTGACATTGTATAATATTATGTGGACAATATTTTTTATTATATTGACATATTTTTATATTAAAATATTTTATATTGACAGTATTTTTATATTGCCATTTTTTTATATTGACTTGTTTGTATACTTTGACATTTTGTTTTTATTCATTGACTTGTATTTTATTCATTCATTCAGTGTTATCAATAAAATATTTGTATTTGTTGAAGTGACGAATTTGATGTAAGGACAAATTAGTAGCCGAGGCATATTAATTCTCGCCAAGATTATACCTATTAGTTTCCTGTTTGTAAATGGTATTTGTCATCCGAAACGAACACGTAGGTACCTATTGCGTGTATGATAGTAATGCATATGCATATACTATGCTTATAAGCTTGGTATATTGTATACTTAACGGAAAGGGGGTCATTGTATTCATCATCGCGAACAACTTTAACTTTTTCATGGGATCAACTCTGAAATCGCAGAGAAAATCAACTACTTCATACATACAGTCAACGAAATATGATGTATGGAATTGTATTATTTTTTATGATTTCAAAGTTTGTCCCGAATAAAAGGTGTAATATACTTTATACTTATAACTTTATACCAATGAGAATATTTGACCCCAACCCCACAATGGCTTTGTAATACGCTGTCCAATTAAATAATGTAAGTAATGTATATTCGATCAAATACATGGAACAGCTGATTTCGCAATTTTAGGATTAATCCATTATTTAAAAAAAATACAATGCCTTTCTTTCGGCTTGGTTCTTTCTTTCCGCGTAACCCTGTATGCAAAATATGGTTATTTCTATGTTGGTACCACGAGTGAAATATTTCTATTGAAATAATTATAAAAACCAAACTGAACTAAAATTTAATTTTATCCAACTTACCTATACAAGAAGGCACGGTATCATTCCATCGGTTGTCATCATAGCACCATAACAATCGCGCCCTCTCTTGAGTATCTTCGAAAACGTAGTTGATGTTGCACATGTAGTGAGCCACGTCTTCATTGCGGTACACAAGGTACCCAGCAGATGGCGCTGGTAAAGTAACACATCCCACACCTGCCAACAGATGGCGTTATTTTAAGGTTTGCTTACAATTCTAAGTTCTGGTAATAGATGTCACTGTGTTAAATTTCTCCAAAATAGTACAACTAACGCCAACAGAAAGAGCTACTGATTCTGCAGCTATCTTAGTAGTACAAGAAATTTCTCAAAGATGGCGCAAAATTTAATTTCTACAATCAAGAAGCCAAAATTAATTCCGTTTAAAACATACAGATGACGCTTGTAGTTTCACATTTTCTATTTTCACGCATTCTCAACTAGCTAAGCAGATTTTAACAAAAATAAAACTAGCGCTATAAGTTTCGCTACAAACATTTTTTTGGTATAAAGTTTAGCGTTAAAAATATATCTTACTTTTGTAATGCAACAAGACACCTCTCTTTGGATATGCGCCCTTGGACCTAGCCTGGACTATCACATCCACGACATTGGTCGCAGATGTGAGTCGCAACGGCGTATCCACTTGGTCGCAGGAAGACAGCAGTCTGTCGCCCGTGACGTCAGCGACGGAAACTTGGTCGGTGCATTCTTTGTCGAACGGACCAAGACCTGAGAAGAATAAAATTGATTCAATCACACACAATGTTGCTTTACTTCTTATTCTTATTCAAAGTAGGAGCGATAAGTCCTGCACTGAAGTCCCGCTTGGGGTGTTTTGTGCATTTCCTCCTACCCGAGCTAACTTAGCTTCTTGAAGTACCGGAACAAGTATCTGGGCTGCTGATATGGTAGCTCTAGTGAGCGACAGGAAAAAGCATGCAGTCTAGTGGCAATTCTTGTTTTTTCCGTGGCTTGGCAATGCAAAAGCACATATTATACCTACAGTTTCAATATCTTGTAAGCAGCGAGTGCATTGCCGTCTAACCGTGGCTCAACCTGTTTAAACCTAGTTTAAAATCACGTGTTTAAACTAGGTTTAAACGGATGATTTTTTAAGTTTTTTTTTTATTGCTGACAGTCTAGTTGTTTGACCACTACTTACAAGTAACGGTGTAGTCGAAGATGGTAAAGTTAACCTGGAATAGAACTGGCTCTAGAAGTGAGGCTGTCGGAACACACTTAGGTGCTTGACGGCAGATTTTCAACTTAAAAGTGGTACATTTTTGTTTTACTTATAACTCACGTTTAAAAGAGGTAAAACAGTGGTAGTGGTTTATAGAGGTGGTAGCTAGCCACCCGAGTACTAGAAAAAACCTTACCACCAAGCTATGATTTCCTGACGATGTTTTCCTTCACCGGCAGCTCAAGCTTATTGTTGGGGTTTGAACCCACGTCATTCAGCGTGTGAACCGACTCCGCTATCCACTGAGCTATCATATTCGGCAGAATATTTAATACTGCGAGGATCTACCAAGAAGTTCTACTAAGGAAATCTACCACCTACTGTAATTGGTCTCGTGCATTACTTACTTCGCAAGCTGACGTCCAACATCGTGACCCTGACCCTCTGCTCAGGGTCGACGCGCAGGCGCCACCTGCACTCGTCTCCCACGTAGAAGTGCGGGTAACCGGGGGTTCGTATATAGCCTTCACTGTCGGAGCCCCACGCTGCAACCCGGACTTCGCGGTTGCAGTAGTGGACTGACAGGGTATCTAGAAGAAGAAAGTGGAAAATAAGGGTTACACGTTATTTATTATTGTACTGTGTTATTATTTAGCCGTTGTGGTGCCGGCGTAAGAATAGTAATTACCCCGCCCTCTCTACCCGTGGTTGCCGTAAGAGTCGGCTAAGGGATGTAATCCGGAAGATGGGCAGCAGCGTCTTCCTTGAACAATCACACCTAACTGCGCTCGCCAACCCGCCTGCCAAGCGTGGCGAGTATTGGCTAAACCCCCGCAGGAGCAGGCCTATGTCCAGCAGTGGACGTCCTATGGCTGATGATGTGATGTGATATACGAGTATAGTATACGTAGTGTTACCAAATTGAAAAAAAAAACCTTTGAATTAATGTAATTATAATAAATACCTACCATAGATAGATTAAACGCTTCTTTATAATTCATCTGTAGTACCTACATACAATGAATATAGCTATTCTAAGCAGTTAGGGTTTTGTGGGAACAACAATAGTACCTATTACCATATAAGTGTGGCGCCAAGGATATCGAGCTGTTTGCCACAAAAGAGGGGAAACATCCATTAATGTCAACAACCACGGCATACGCAAATAAGTAAATACTAATGTGAGTGGGCCTGAGATATGTCATATCTCAAAGATAAAAGGAAGAATTCTACGATATTTTTTTACGTCGGGCTTTGCATGCCTTTGGCCACGACCTCACCAGATGGAAAGCGACGATGTTGCCGAAAATAGAGCTCGCTTGCCTAGGAAATACCTATTCACGTTTTTCTTGAACAACCTCGGGTTGTACTTAGTTTGAAACACAGACGCTGGCACAACGAGTTCCACACATCAGCAGTTGTTACACGGAACGTGGTCTAAAAACGCTATGGAATTTCCACTGTAAGAGGATGTATCCAAAATATTTGTTTGGATTCCGTAGCAAATAATGGCACATGCTACACAAAAATCTTACCAACCAAAGAGGCCTTTGCCATTTTTTATTATATAGTCAGCGGCAAAAGGCAAAATCTTACCAAATTTATAAAAAAAAAACAGCTCGAGACAGACCAACGAGACGCTTTCCTGATGGTGAGAGATAACGCATGTTCATAACCATTGCAGTGATACACAGAACATTGAGTAACAAAGCAAAGTCCAGGGCATCACTGCTTTGGCGCTCATTACTTTGAGACTTTCGATGGTTAGTCTCAACGACCCTATAATTTCGCTAGTTCCTA
Source organism: Biston stratarius (assembly GCA_950106695.1). Lineage (NCBI taxonomy): Eukaryota > Metazoa > Arthropoda > Insecta > Lepidoptera > Geometridae > Biston > Biston stratarius. The sequence continues at coordinate 22,943,061 of OX467115.1, read as the reverse complement.
CGCCCCACCGACTACTAGCTACGCGCCATTAATCCTGTATATCTAAATTCTTTAGTTGAACCATATTTTTTAAAGGAGTTCTTTATAACTTGAAGAAGTAACAAAGATACAAACAGGAGAGTTGGCGGTCAAACGCAAGCCTATATCCAATAAATAAATAATAATAAAACGTACCTAACGTGTGGAAGTTATGTGATCTGAAAGTTCGTGTGTGGTGTACAACAATATGTAACACAGTCATGTTTAAAAGTTAGTGCTTAAACACCAAAACCAAGCTTGAGCTGCCGGTGCAGATGATATCGTGAGGAAACCATAGCATGGTGGTAGTTTTTTTTTTTCATGAAATGTGGGCTTGTGGTTGACCGCCATCTCTCCTAATGTTAAGCGAAGATGCAGACTACGGTGAAGCACGCTTGCCTAGAAGAAATTGATTTACTCGCAACTTGAAGACACCCAGACTGTATTCATCCGGGAACCCCCACTCAGACAGCAAATTCCATTGTTTAGCGGTTCTTAGAAAGAAGGATGAACCGTTTCGTTTGTGTTATTGGAATATCTACCATCAATCACCTAACAGCTCCAGAAGCGCCATTTGAGACCCTATTCCATTCCAGGACAGGTGTGCCTAGTATCTTCGGGCACATCATCATTTAACATCAGATGAGAGGTCAAACATTTAACCCATAAAAATAGTTTTTATTATAATGAGATCATATTATCATAGAGTTTAGTTTGCAATAAGAAGAAATACCATGATGCAGTCATGATAGGGAGTTTATGCATGATACGATGGGATGAAATCAACAACGAAATCGAGTAGATCTAAAATTCAGCATCAGCGATACTTTCGATTCTGTGCGACGTTGTATTGTATGATGGTAAATGCTTTAGTTTGCAGGAAATGCACTAGTGATCTACAAACTATAAATATATCGCATATTTTTCATCTTATACATCACTTTCATAAGTGTAGTACGAAAACAAAACTAATATAAACTTGGGGAAACACAGGGAAAACCGCGCGTCAATAAATTGTTTGGCGCCACGTAACCGCTGTATTTCAATATCGTCTTGTAACTTTAGATACGTATGTACTATGCAGCTAATAGAAAATAGAAAAATGTAGATGATAAACTTCAACGTAACAGTGAATTATATATCAATAGCTATTATTTTTGAATATCTATCTTAAAAATGGCTTCATTATGCTATAAACCTACATTTGATTTTCTTAATTTTGATATTGAAAAAAATTTAATCATGGAATCAGACGTTTGTCCCATAAATATTTATAATTAATCACAGTTAATTCTAAATATGGATCCTTTTTTGGGGTACAAACATTTTAGGGGTCATATTTAGAATCTGATTTAACATTTGATTTTTTAATTTTAATTTGTTTTTATTGTTCAAAGATAAACTAAAAAATCAAATGTTTGTATAGCACAGTGAAGCCATTTTTAAGATACATATTCAAAAATATAATAGTATCTATTAAGATATAACTCACTACCACGTTGGAGTTTATAATCTATATAAGTAAGTCTGTTCTTTTCGAATCTGCGTTTCCATTCTATGCGTGTTTACGAGATAGTATTTACGACTGTAACACGTCCTTAGGGGTAGTTGCCAGGGCATAAAAAACCTTACTATATTTTATTTTACTCGTTTTGATGACTGTTCATTATGTGTATCACGATTGTAGTTAACTGGACTAATTGTTCATAAATAATTAGGTCGGTACCTAATTATTAATGATTATTTAATGATATAGAGAATATTTATGGAAAATCTTCGGATAGGTGACCGTTAATGGTATTGCCTTCCGAGCCTTCTTCTAAACTAATTATTAAAATTCAGTTTCATAAAAATAAAATAAAAGTCACAGATAAAATTCGCTCAAAGGAAACTCAAAGTCGCTCAGCGAGCTATGGAGAGAGCTATGCTCGGAGTTTCTTTGCGGGACAAAATTCGTAACGAAGTCATCCGACATAGAACTAAACTCACCGACATAGCTCAAAGAATCAGTAAGCTGAAGTGGCAGTGGGCCGATCACATTTGTCGAAGAACCGATAACCGGTGGGGTAGACGAGTTTTAGAGTGGAGACCACGTGCAGGCAAGCGTAGTGTGAGGCACCCTGCGGCCAGGTGGTGTGACGACCTGCGTAAAGCGGCGGGTAAACACTGGATGCAGAAAGTTGTCGACCGAGCTCAATGGCGTGCATTAGGAGAGCATACGTTCAGCAGTGGACAACAAAAGGCTGATGATGATGATGACGATGATAATGATGACAGATAAAATTATTCTTTCTATTGTTTATTTACGATACACAATCTGGTGCACTTTCCTCTATGTATTAAAAATTGCACTTTTATAACAGTCACTCAGGCCTTGCAATATGCCGTTCTAAAAAAAAACAAAAAAAAAATGCAGGTCCCTGTTCATCGTTCTTTATTTCTATAACAATAATGGAGCTACGACATAGGTTTGGCATATGTACCTACATATGTACGGCCAACACTCACACACAACACACACACACCACACCCACACAAACATACACACACACACGCGCGCACACACACACACACACACACTCCCATACATATATTTATTTAATATTATAATGTGTCTCTTTTTCCTTTGTTTCTATGTTAAAAGCGAATTTTATCTCGAGTAATTAAAACCTTGCCGCACCGATATTAAAATTTATTAAAAGCTTTATACGTATAATTTCTGGTGGCCCCTGCGACACAAGTTTTCACTTAGAGCAGGGTACACAAGTAATGTTACTTTATCTTGTGTCAACTATAAGGTTTAATAAAATGAATATAGGTAATTCGTCTTATGGTAATAAACACATATTTATTTTATCCATAACACCGGTACGACGCATCGTGACAATTTTTGTCTCGTGGGTAGTTTTAAAAAAAAATAGAAATAGGCTTACCTACGTTTGACCGCCACCTCAACTGATGTTAAGTGATGATGCGGTCTAAGATGGATTATGATGGCTTACCTAGAAGATACCGATTCACTCTCGACTTGAAGACACCCAGATTATATCCAACGGAGAACACCCACTCATGCAGCGCATTCCACTGTCTAGCAGTCCGCACAATGAACGTCAATCAAAGCGTTTATCTAGATTCTAATCAGATGAGAAACAACCTATTCTATTTTTTTTTAAATATCAATGTAAGGAGACAAACGAACCGGTGTCCCGTCTGTACATGACCATTGCAGTTATCTTTTTTTTATATATGGCTCGTCTGGTGTTAAGCGGTGGTCTACGATGGAGCACGCTTGCCTAGAACTCGCGACTAGAAAGCACCCAAATTGTATTTGATTGTATTGTAGTGATACATAGAATTTTGTGTAGCAAAATAAAGGTCAGGGTCCAGGGCATCGCTGCTCTGGCGTTCGTTACTTTAAGACTTTCGATGATTAGTCTCAACATCCCAGTAATTTCGGTAGCTGCAGTACCCTTCAAACAGGAACATAGTCATGTTCAGAATATCTGGTACTGCGGTGGTACTTATCTAGATGACCTCCTAGTAAGGAGATCTACCATGTAGATTGATTTCTATCAGGTAGCTCAAGGCTTATTAGGCATCCATGCGGCATGCGATCCTACCGCTCTTAGAAAGAAAACGTTCAGAACTTTATTTAAAATTTTCTCTATCCTGGCTACGGTCTTACCTCGTGCTAGGTACTTCTACCGCATTGCGTCTTGGTTTTATGGAACAATAGTCAGTCAGTCACGTCTGTATTGCTAAACATTTTACCACCTGTCCATAAATAGGAGGTGTAGGGAACATTTTTTGGGTTAAAAGAATTACGTAGGGCTATTTCTTTAATTATTTATTTTCGATGGTATGGGGGATGAGGGTTCAGAACAGGGATTCAATATTTATTCATTTACTTTTCTTATTCTTATTTAAATGATGACGTAAGCCTTTGGGGCTTAAAATCTTTACTACTTATGCTGCAGGATAAGGGTTAAAAGACTAATCCTGTTTCCTTAATTTAAATTACCTTCTACTAATTCATACAACTTGGAATTTTTTTATATTTACATAACAAGGGGTTTTTTTTTAATTTTGCCCATGGCCATTGCTGGACCATTTGAGTAACCAAACAAAGTTCGAGGCATGGGTACTTTAGCGTTAATTACTTTTGAGACATTCGTTAGTATCAATAATAGAATACTTGCTCCAGTAACTATATTTTAAAATTGAACATATTACTGCTTGACGACTCTATGGTGGTATTTAGCTAGACAAGAGTTCAAGAAGATTACTATATACCAAATAACATATTTAAAAGTTTGATTATTTCATACTTACTTACTGATAAAATAAAATAAAATATAATATAAATATGCACTTAAAATAACTTTAAGTGTTCAGTAAGTAGGTCCAAGTAAAAGTTTCCACACGTTCCCAATCTTTAGAAACTACGTCCGGTAACTTTAGTTCAAGGCCACGCTCGGGGTGAGCGCGGGTAAAGCAGGTGAAAATGTAATGACCCCTGGGCCTTGAACGGGATGGCATAACTTTCCTACTTCACACTTTTTACGTACGCCGATGATGAGATTTCTTCCGAGTTTTCTTATTTTTTATGCATTTGTTCAGAAGCACGTCAAATATTAAACCATGATGTGAATTTCAATTTTGTTTCCGGAGTTTTAGCTGTGTCCCGCGTTTTACGGTATAAAAAGTGGCGTATTTTTATTCAACGAGACAATTTGGATTCGGAAGTCAGAGACAAGTCTGAAGTCAAAATAGTTTTTTTTTCATAGTTGACAGGCTAGGTGTTTGACTACAGCTCACCTGATGTTAAGTGACGGTGTGGTCAAAGATGGTAAAGCACACCTAGCCTGGAATGGTGCTGGCTTTCAAGTGCGGCTACCGCAACACACCGTTAGACGCAGATTTTCAACTTGAGGGTGGTAGTTAGCCAGCCAAGTACTAGAGAGTACCCTACCACCACACTATGGTTTCCTCGCGATCTTTTCCTTCACGGGCAGCTCAAGCTCATTGTTGGGGTTTGAACCGAAGCCCTTCTGTATGCGAACCGACCGCGCCAACCACTGAGCTATCATCGCTAGAAAAATAGTCGGAGTAGTCACTGGACATTGCTCTCTAAACAAAGAAAACCATTAGGTACAAAATTGGGGTTACAAAAAGTTCTCTATGCCGAAGATGCATGGAGGTAGAAGAAATGGCCACGCACCGTCTGATGGAATGCAGTAGCGTGACGCACCAGCGTACGACCATCCTCAGGCTCAGCGAGCTGCTGGCTTTTCTCCAAGACACTGGGTAGCTGGACTAGTCAAACTGGATCCACGTACTAGGCGGCCTAGAGACCTAGAGTGCGAAGGCCCGCTCACCAAGTATAAGTAAGTACCAAGCGTATGTTTTAATTCAAGGTATCGCTAGCTCCGTTCCAAATTTTATCCAAATTCTAGTACAACTATTGGGATACACTTTGGTGAGTGCGCTTCAGATCTACATGGCCTAATTCCACCCTTCCCATTCTACTATTCGTTGTACAAACCGCTAAACAATGGAATTTGCTGCCCGAGTACTGTTCCCTAATAGATACAATCTGGATGCTTTCAAGTAGCGAGTGAATCGGTTCCTTCTAGGCAAGCGTGCTCCGCCGTAGACCGCATCTTCGCTGAATATCAGGCGAGTTGGCGGTCAAACGCAAGCCTATTTGTAATAAAAAAAAGCTATTACATCCTCAAGAAATAGCAAACATGTTTCACCTTTAAGTATTAGTGTGATAATTCTGTACATATCCGAAACAACATTAGTAGCTATTATTATTATTGTATTTGATCGACCTACAAAGGCTCGCCGGAAGACCAGCGCTGGTCATATCGCTTAGTATGGCCAGCATTATGCTGAGGTGAGCCCCTATTTTGTATGTAACTGTTAGTCTTTGTTTGTTTGTTTTATGTTGTTCGGTTTGTGTTATGTACAAAATAAAATTATTTTCTTTCTTTCAGCTACAAATCGTAGACCTTATGGTAAATTTCAAAGAAGATGATAAATCGTCTTGTTTCTCTATCTTGTTTGGCTGTCTTCTATCGGATACTTTTCGGAGAGTGTGCATTAGGATTGCATAATTTGGTTCCACCTGCCCCTTTTTATTACCGGACGGCTAGGCAGACACGGCCAAAGCGCTATTCTTACATGGTGGATATTCCCCACGTACGGACTAAGCGCTTCGATTCCACATACGTACAGCGAGGATGTGGAACTTTCTGCCGGCGTCTGTTTTTCCCGCGGAGTACAACTTGGGTGTCTTAAAATCTAAAGTAAACAGGATTTTTTTAGGTAAGAGTGCTTCATCTTAGACTACATCTTGATTAACATCAGGCAGGGCGTGGTCAAACACAAAGCTATATAGTATTAAAAACCAGCCAAGTGCGAGTCGGACTCGCACACCGAGGGCTCCGTACAAACCTGTATATATATAAGTAAAAGTTATGGTATTTTTTTATGGTAATTTATGCTTTTCACTATTTTTCCTTTATCTGTGCTATAAGACGTTGCATTGTACCAAATTTCAAGATTCTGAGTTCACGAGAAGGTTTTAATTACATAGTGTCACAAATTTGCAGCATAAACGGCTGTATCTTTTGATTGCGTTGGCTTAGAAGTTTGATTTTTTTCACAGTTCTAAGGGACAGTAGACCTGAGTATTTGATATGAATTTTAGCTTTATAACTTCACGCGTTCCTGAGAAAAGGGGTCTTGACAAACAGACGGATAACAAAGTGATCCTATAAGGGTTCCTTTTTTTCCTTTTGAGGTACGGAACCCTAAACAAAACAATGATAAGAAATAAGTTTATGGCGTAAATTATATTAAAATTGTTAATTATATATGGTGAAAATTACTTAATGAAATTATCTGTAAGAAATACAATACCCGTAAATTTTACCTTCAATGTACTTGTTTTTACCTGTTATCTAATTTTCTACATATTATCCCTACAGTATGCTAAAAGTCATACCATGATCGATCGAAAAGTAACAGCCTTCCACAGAAAACTTAATTACGATTATTTGATTACTTCTATAAACTTGGACAGTCACGTAATAAAAAAGTTGTGAGCTCGCCCACCTGTAAAGCAGTAAACTCGCTCTGAGGCAAATAAACACGCCTTTAAGTTAGCCGAGGCCAACCGTGTACAGTAGGTACATACACATTCAAGGCTTCATAAAAAGAAACCTATAAAACGCGTAAGTTATAAATAAATTATTTAGCTCCCAGGAGATCGTGAAACAAAAAATTAAGAATTAAAAAATACATTGGCTATTTTGCCTTGGTTCATTTAATTTAAAAAAATCGCGAAGTTTAATTTAATGTACCTAAACGGAATACATTTACTCGCAAATAATGTTATAAGCATAACTCCACGGTGATGCCAGCGTAAAAATTGTACCCCACCTTCTCTACCCGTGGTTGCCGTAAGAGTCGGCTAAGGGATGTAATCCGGAAGATGGGCAACGGCGTCTTCCTTGATCAATCATACATAACTGCGCTCGCCAATCCGCCTGCCAAGCGTGGCGAGTATTAGCAAAACCCCCCCAGGAGGAGGCCTATGTCCAGCAGTGGACGTCCTATGGCTGATAATGTGATGTGTGCATGACTCCAAAGCTCGTATCACGTACCTATTAAAATATCAATGATATAGTTATATTTAAGAACAAATTAAAATGTTTGTAATTCAGAAAAGAACACTTACTACAAGGTAAAGGAATATTTGACTGAGAATTTTAAATCTGTTTTAAACATTGTTATTTTTTTGTTAATTAAGTCTTTTTTATTCTTGTGACATTTTAATTTTTTTGAAATTTGTTTTTTTGGCATTTATTTTTACTGTGTCAGCTTTCAAGTTGAATAATTCACATACCGAAAGGTGGTAGTGTGTGGGGTTTTTTGCTTATTTTTTTTGTGTAACGTCTTTACTAACGCAAATAAATTGATTATTATAATAATGAGATTTCTTCTCTTCTTAAATACTCGGTATGTTTATTACTGATCGAAAATACATTTTAGTCTCTCTTGTAAATAGAGGCGAGATAACTGTCAAACGCAATTCTATGAATTAGAAAAAAAGTTAAGTAATTTTATTGGCGTAGCAAGTAAAACCAGCGAAAATTATTTTGTGATGAATTGGTCCTAATTCATATTTTGGTTGGAAAAATAAAACAAACTGAAATATATTTTTTAAATCCTTTATAAAGTTCGCGTTTAATATCATGCATGCCCGATGTTATAAAACGATATAGTCTAGGATCATGCACGCCTACCTAAAAGGAATCTTATTTTAAGATACTCATATTGTACTTTTCAGGAAACACAGACTTCCGACAAAGATTCCACAACCTCGCCGTGCAAATAAAAAATTTAGAAACGGAACGCTTTGTGCGCACTTGGGGAATACCCTCCACGTATGTGGTTGTGTTTGTCTGGCCGTTCAGTAAATAAATGTTCCTGATAAATAAACCTCAAATATTTTTTTATTGAATCCAAATCTGCATTTTAATTATTTTATCGCGGAATGGATTTATAGATACAATACATTTTGCAATAAGTTGTAACATTATGCATTAATAGTTGCGCCTCGCGGTTTTACCCGCGTGGTGATGGATGATGATGATGATGATGAAAACTTAAAGTTTTATTCCAGGGCCTAAAGTATCTACATGCCAAATTTCATCCAGATCCGTTCAGCCGTTCTGGCGTGATTGAGTAACAAACATCCATCCATCCATCCATCCATCTATCCGTCCAAACTTCCACATTTATAATATTAGTGGTATTACATTGTAGAGTGAAGTTCACAGCCTTTCCCAGTTATGGGCGCTACTTACGGGGGACATACAAACGAAGACTGATTTATGGTCCTGCCAAGCCCGCGACAGGCCCACGAAATGGCGACGGGAACCTTGACGGAAAAGCAGCTTCAATAACAGTTCTGAAGAAAAGCGCTATGTAAAATCACTTTACTGGGAACAATAACCTTAAATCACAATAAATTACCCTTGAACACGAAATGTTTTAGCCTCGAAAACATTTCGCAAATAATTACTTATTTCAGTCCTTTATGACCACTGTTTTGGGTAATTAATTCTTTTGTACAACTGTGAACAGTTAAATACATAGTTATTCGAGTACTTTATAAGGATTCAAATAATATCACACCAATATTATAAAGGCGAAAATTTGTGAGTGTGTGTGTATGTTACTTTATCACACTCAAACGGCTAGACCTTCAACTTGAGGGTGGTAGCTAGCCAGCCGAGTACTAGAAAGTACCCTACCACCACGCTATGGTTTCCTCACGATGTTTTCCTTTACCGGCAGCTCAAGCTCATTGTTAGGGTTTGAAACCCCGCCCTTTAACATGCGAACCGACCGCGCTAACCAGTGAGTTATCATCGCTACAAAGCTGCTTTAGTGCTGAAACAAATGAGGCAAACATATTTATTGACAGAAGCATACGCTAAAATGAATCTCCAATATAATTTCTGCAAATAGGTACTTTTAATTGCAAAACTAACTTCGCCAATTCTACCAAAATAACACATCTAAAATTCTAACCAATATTTACATCACCAAAATATTTAATCTCGATATCGAAATTGAGTAGATTCGTTACGCAGATGCTGGGGTAGATAGGATACTCTATTGACCAAATATCAGATGGAACTGATGTATAAAATTGATGTGGCTTAGATTTATATTTATTTAAAGTTTGTGGGAGATAGATAGAACATTTTGACTGTCATTTGTTTGTAGATTTGCTTCCTGAGTTTAGGACAAACATTGCTTTTTCTTTTGTGTCTGGGTGTTCCGAAATATATATTTACAAAAAAAAAAGGTATGTATTCGTTTATGAGTTATATGGTTCCCATAATACAAGCTGACAAAATGACGTCCAATATTTATTTATTATTTTATGTATAAAATTATTTTTTTATAGTAGAAGCGGTACCCTTATGGTATTTAAATGTCTATTTGTATATGACACCCAATTTCTCATTAGCGATAAGAATTATCAAGTTACAATTTTTTTCTAATTTTAAATTGATGTTTAGTTAATATGCGATCTACGATGGAGCGCGCTTTCTTAGAAGAAACAGATTCACACGCGACTTAAAAGCACCCAAACTATGTCTATCGGAAAGCACCCCTCTGGGACAGCAAAATCCACTGTATGGCGATTCATATTATGAAAGTGGAATCAAACCATTTTGTTGGAGTTTTTGGAACACAGACAATAAAACGTTAACGCTTCTTAGAACCCCTGGCGGTCAGATAGTAGCATAGGCAGGGGAATTAGATCATGCAGATCTCAAGCACAATCTCCAAAATACGTATAAGACAGGGTTATAGATAATAGACGATAGAAGCCGAAGATAGGGCTGTGGCGTGTCTTGGGAGAGGCCTATGTCCAGTGGACTACACAAGGCGGATGATGATGATGATGATGATGACGATGTAGATAATATGTAATATTTTTGATTATTTGAGTGTACGATTAGAAGCTCGATGGAGTGACAATTTTCGTTTTTTTTTTTTGTGTAAAAAGTAATTAGACGTGCGAGACGTTCTCCTGATGATAAGTGATAACGACTGTCCATGACCATTGCAGCGATGTACAGAACTTTAAGTAGCAAAACAAAGTTCAGAGCATCGCTGCTTTGGTGCTCATTACTTTGAGACTTTGGATGATTGGTCTCGACAGCTCTGTTATTTCGTTAGCGGCAGTACTCTTGAAACCGGAACACAGTAATGTTTACACACTACTGCTTAGAGGCAGAATATTTGGTACTGCGGTGATACCTACCTAGACGACCTCCTGCTAAGGAGATCTACCAGCACCAAGAAAACGTAGCCTAGCTAGTGGTAGCTTGTAGCGAGAAGTTTGGGCTAATTGGCGTGTCTTAGGAGAGGGCTATCCAGCTGTGAGCAATGATAGACTGATGATGACAATGACGTGTATTTTTTTCAGTAATTTTTTTAATACCAAATAGTTCACGCGCTATTGCACGCGTTTATCTTTTTTTTTTTACTTCTCTTAAATTTCCCGTAACGTTGTACCTAAATAGGTTTTAAATTATATTCACCAATTATATCCACATTATAATACTTGCAAAAGAAGTGAGAGCATCGCATAAATTTGAGAATATTCACTAGAAGAATCAATCGATAACTTTAACAAATAAACTACATTGCATATTTATCCGTATACAAAAATGTAGGGCATAAAAAATAACAAGGGTTGGCTTTGCCCCATTGTACTGCCAATCAACAATTGTATGTGACCCACAAAATGTATTTCTAGAGCGTGTTAGTATGTGCAAAAAATTAGAGGACTTACAACTTTATGCTCTTAGAAATAGAGAAAAGTCATTAATTGCTATTTTTCCTAACAATTGATACAGAAAATGCATTGCGCACGTGTTCCCAATTCTGCTATGTTTTTTTTTTCACTGTATTATTCAACTACATCTTTACAGTTTTTTTTTGTATTACGCATATGAGACATAAAAAATTAAAAAAAAAACATTTAATCAACAAAAATGTTTTAATTAAGTATCTTTTACACCGTGACTTAACAGCCGCGCAAGTAAATAAGTTTTCATTTATAAACCTGGAGGTTTCGGCTACGTTGACTGTCCTGTGAGATCATTGTGTAATTACATCAGCATTATGTGCAGTAGACCATGGGTTCGAGTCCCACTCAGGATAAACATATAATGTGACAAATATACGTAGAAACATCTCTTTATGTAGTAATATAAGAATGCATTTACAGAAGAAAGAGCACATAATTGCATCACTTGTTTGGTTCCTATAGTAAAAGCGTTGCTTAGTTTAGGGTTAGATGGTGATGACTGACTACATCTGATGATTAAAAAATTCTAGAAGTGGCTGTGTTGGAGACACACACATCATCAGCCATAGAACGTCCACTGCTGGATATAGGCCCAGTTAAGTTACGTACGTAATTAGAGCGCAGTTAAGTGTGATTGTTCAAAGAAGACGCTGCTGCCCATCTTCCGGATTACATTCCTTAGGCGACTCTTACGGCAACCACGGGTAGAGAGGCAACACCACGGCAACACGGCCGCACTTAAATACGCGTACAATTTTAAACAACTAAGAAGTACCTACTTCGGATTTCCATGTTTCAAGTCCGCACTAAATGTAACGAATTCTTTGATCCTTTAGATTTCATGTGGTGTAATTAAATTATAAATTGCAACAACACTAAACCGTATCCTCCAATTTTGTAAACATCAGTTTTAAGAATTATTATTTTCACGTCAAAACAATTCTTATTGACATAAGCTTATTCAAACAAGTACGTATTATAATAAGTAAAATAATATTCCATTTATACGCTCTTTTTATAATCAATTTATGACGGTCCGCTATAACATTGCGGTTAATGTGAAATATCAAATAATTGATCCATTTCATATTTCTATAGACGCTAAGTTTATGGGCTTGCATAATTTATCACTTTATTATGCACTGGCGCATTCACCCCTGTCTCCTCTAATAATAATCTCTGAATAAAAATACGCAAAAAAAGTTAATTTATGGAATCGTTACGAAAATAAGTGTAAGGTCATTTTAATAAATGGATCTAATAGTATAACTTATCCTCATCATCATCATCATCCACAGCCTTCTTTATCCTATAGGCCTCTGTTTTGTTATGCCATCTGCCTCAGTCCTGTGCCAATCTAGTCCAAGTTCGAAGTCCGCGACGGTGACAATATCGTCCACCCATCTTGCGGCTGGACGACCAACACCTTGCCTAGGCCACCACTCTGTTGCAACCTTACTACACCTGTCATCACTTCGGTTAGCAACGTGTATAGCTTACATATATGGAAAAAAAAACGAGAGAGAACTGCAAAAGGTCCAAATCAAAAATAGATACATAACTCTTTTAGCAATCCGTATATATGTATCAAAGTATTTTGATTTACAAATTAATACCCGTGGACCAAGTGTCCTACGTATATCGTCTATCCATCGTGTCTCAGGGCGTCCTACACTACGTCATTCAGTTGCTACCCTCAAAATGAACCCGATAGGTACCTATCGAGTGACAATAAATTCTACTTTTCTACGAAATCACACGCACGTGACGACTAAAATGTTTGTTGCCATACTCCATTGACTACCCCTGATTTCTGACATTTTGGGGTAAATGTGTCGATGTTATATCAAATCCATCGACCAGTATAACATGACCCGTTGTAACCGTGGTAAAGTTACAGACGATCTGATTAGTTAACTAAAATCAAACAACGATTAACCCGAGCAGTTTTTAGATCGACACATTCTAGAGTTCTATTTAGAGATCATTGTTGATTTAGAGATCGCTTTTAGCATTAAATTTTCTACGTATTTATTTACATTCCGGAAAAGGAACCTTTGGTTGTTTGAAATAGCAACGAAAATTCTTACACGTGATTTTTTTAAATGTTTCTAGATATCTATATTTGAATCTTCATTCCAGGTTTTCATAACTCCTCGTTTTATAACTTTTTACCTCGAACTTTCTTGTCATCCAAGAAAAATCCCTATTCATATTATATCCAATAGTAATCATTACACTAAGACACTGGAATTAATACAATATAAATAATCTAACTTTACCATACTCCGAAACACAAACATACACATCTTAAAAAACTAAATTCAATCACACGTTAGCGGCAGTACTATAGCGACCTTATCAAACCACGGCCACGGCCATGGCCAAAACGTCGACATAAATATACAAAACTAATTTCAAAGTATTTTGTGTACAATTAAGTCCCGGTGATAAACTTAATTAGGCGGCTATATCGCCTAGGGTGATTTCTTCCAGGCAACCTTTGGATGGACAGGGCAGATAACACAGCAAATATGGCCGGTGGTGTAAAAAAAATTTATTTACCGGAAAAAAAATTAAGCAAAAGTAAGCTTATTACAAATTCTTTAAATAAATAAAAAGATAATGTGTGAGTGTGTGCGCGTGTGTGTCGGTGTATGCAGTTGTGGGTGTGTAGGTGTGGGTGTGCGCGAGTGCGTTGGTATGTAGGTGTATGTGCGTGAGCGCCCGCATGTTTGTGTGTGAAATTAACTTGAAATTTTAACAATTCTGACCTCTCGATTGTTACCACAATCATGCTAATAGATAGCTTCAGTATGATTTTTGTGAAAAATATTATACGCACCGAAACAAATAATAATTTCCAGTGTTTCTCGAACCGTTTAGCCTTTTACTTCTTTCAAAAACTTTGACCTAGAGTCAAGGTTTTTGAAAGACTCATTTGAAAGACGTCAGTCACTGGAGGTTACACAAATTGACTTACTTGCAACTTTACCAAGAGCTAAGGATTTTCAGCGTTTAGTTTCTTTATGAATTGATCTCAGGGGTCCACTTACAATGGTTTATGAAAACAATAGGTTTGAGCACGTGCTGTTCCCAAGGGGGATTTGCAAACCAATGTCACAATACATTAATGGTATCGAAAGCGGTCTTGTATTTTTCAAACTTAATTTTCCCCTAATATAGAGCAAATCGAGCTTTATTTTCTTACGCAAAAAGCGCATCTAGAATGCAGAAGGAATTGTTTTAAAATAAGCATGTGTTTAAAATGTTATCAAAATTGTTCATTTGGAATCGGGTGTCGCGAACATCGATTCGTTATGGGGTAAACATTACTTCCATTCAAATAATAAAATTGCACGAATTTCACATAAACAGAGAATCCTAACATAACAAGGGAGGGCAAAGTAAGTACTTTAATCTGTTTTTTCCTTTAAAAAGCAAAGATTGCTAGTTTATCGGTTTTTATCGGATTAATTTCGTAGAGTGTGGTTTATATCTACCTACATGGTCTAATTCTAAAAGCCAGAAGCTTGAAAAAGGACGTTGTTTGATGGTTGTCGTTTAAAAACTGATGCCACTTTAATTGTGCAGACCGCTAAACAGTAACATGTACTATCTGAGTGGGTGGATACAATCTGGGTATCTCAGATGGATACAATCTGGGTATTTTCAAGTCGAGAGTGAATCGGTATCTTTTAAGCACGCGTGTTCCATATTAGACCGCATTGACTGCATGACATCAAAGATGGCGGTCAAACGCTAGCCTATTGCCCAACACAAGCCCAAGCATGTGAAATTCTGGCGCTTATTTGACCAAAGCAAAAGCATTGCCATTCAACGTGACATGCTGCCATCTAATAGTGGGTATTTGGGTTGTCTCCAGACTTTCATCGGTCTTGTGTAGTCATACTCAACCTCTTTTTTTATAAGGGCCACAAACATACTATACACTTGTTAGTTGATTTCCTTAGCAAGAAGACTAGGTAGGTACCACCCCAGGACCAGATATTCTGCCGCTAAGCAGCAGTATGTAAACATTACTGTGTTCGGATTTGAAAGATACTACAGCAAGCGAAATTACTGAGCTGTTGAAACTATCGAAAATCTTAAAGTAATGAGCGCGAAAGCAGCGATACCCCGGACTTTGTTTTGCTACTCAGAGTTCTGTGTATTGTTGCAATGGTCATGGACATACGTTATCTCTTACTATCGAGCGTATCGTTCGTCTCATTACTTGTACCTTTAAAAAAACGTATTTTTCATTTGCGGCCCGCGAAACCAATACTGAATAACTAGTAGCTTATATGTTAATAAAATTATGCTGTTAATAAAAGCACTGCCCTTGCAAAAAAATCTAGCCTAAGCATTTCAATTAAGTATTAAGTTCATACTAGAATTAGACTACATAAAAGTTATTACTTGTCTATACTTGAGGCTCAGCTCTATACTATTAATTATTGATCCGATTCCACACTGTTCTATCACGAGAGTGTTGCGGCCGTGAAATTTATCTCTAGATACATATAACAAAATGATATGTCGCAGATGTCATGTCACGGTTATCAGAACATGAATGTGGACCACATGCCGTTTGTTTTGTGGTGAAATGGGTCAATTGGGGGTGATAAACATTGTGGAGTTGCAATTTTGAACTTTTAAACAACAACATTAATTTAAAAAGCTAAGAGAATGCCAATAAGTAAAATAAAGAGCATTGCAATTTAATTTCGATCTTTATATTTTTTTAATCATTGTACTTAAATTTTGAGTGTAGGTTCGATATCCACTAGAACAAACATTTTTTTTTTTTTTTTTTTTTAAATTCGGATAAGTCCGCGTTTGACCACCAACTCGCCTGATGGTAAGCGATGATGTGGTCGAAGATAAAGCACGCAGACTTAGAAGATACCTATTCACTCTGGCCTTGAAAAGATCTAGGTTATATCTCTCAGGAAACAAGGAAGCCGGCAGCTTGTTCCATTCCTTGGCCGTACGGATGAGAAACGTAGAGTCAAAACGTTTGGTACGTACCCAAGGAAATTCCACTATGTATGGGTGGTAGTGGGCCGTCTTTCTACTTGTCCTGTAGTAAAAGGGGGATGGAAGTACAAGGTCGTACAGCTCAGTAGCACATTCACCGAAATGAATTCTGTAGAAAATTGACAGACTTGCTACCTTCCGGCGGTGTTCAAGGCTTAAAAGTTTTTTTTCCACCAACTTTTCATTATAATTATCTATTTTCTTTTTTTTCATTATATTTTTATATGACGATAAATGTTTGTTCTGTGTCTATGTGTTCTAAGTAGTCCAGATAACTAATAAAGTATTTTATTAGTTATCTGGTTTCCATTGTACACGCTTAGTTTGGCGCTAAAAGGCGCTATGTGAAATGTCCTCTGAAACTTATATATTATATTTTTATATTTAATTCTTAGAAATAATAATAAAATTCATATACATGTATTTATAAAAAATTAAACATATTTGAGTGTGCTGTACATGTCTGCATGGCCTGATTCCGCCTTGACCATTGTGCTATCGAGCAGCCAGGAACTCTAAAAAGTTTCATGGATGATATTCCAAAAAGTCGAACTAATCGATTATACTTTCATCGTACGATGAAATTTGCTGCCCGAATGGGTGTTCCACAGCCTGTGTTCCTTCAAGTCGCGAGTGAATTGGTATCTCTTAGGTAAGCATGCTTAATCGTAAACTGCATCTTTGCTTAACAGCAGACGAGATAGCTATCAAACCCATGCCTATATGTAATTAAAAAAAAAATTACAAAACTTTTTCGTGACAAGTTACACTCGGCTTTCAAAGAACTTAGACATGACATAAAACGTCTGAGGCAAACCATAAGTACAACACTTTTTTACATCTTCAAGACTTACCATCAAAACAGGCGTATTTGATAAAGACCACGCCAGGTGACCATCTCACAGATGGCGGGTAGTCTTCTGCTAACACGAAGTTACAGTGGTTGACCCCTGTACACCTAGAACAAACACATTAGGGAAATAAGTTTCCAATTAATTTGTAGCAGTTTTTAACTACATATGTTTATCAAAAACCATATCAAGGTACCTGAATTATCTCAAGGGAACATTTTAAAAAGAATTTGGCTGATACGTCGTTTAGCAGATCACTGTTGTATTATTTTCCGAAGCTTTTGATTATTTCGTATTTATCACACTTATATTATAAAGGCGAAAGTTTGTGAGTGTGTGAGTGTGTTACTTCTTCACGCTCAAACGGCTGGACTAATTTTGATGAAATTTGGTATGGAGGTAGCTGACACACTGGCACACAAATATGTAGGTTACTTATAAAAAAAATAAGTGTTCCTAACACCGCGGGGCGCACCTAGTGTACTTATAAAAGAAATGGTGTTTTATTTATAAAATGTCAAATTGGGTGTATCAAATGTGACGGGTTGGTGGCCGCGAACCGAGAAACGACGCGTTGGGCACCCGCTCATTGCATCGACGACATCATATAGCACTGGACCAGGGTGATGTACAAGAAAATATACCTATGCTTACCAGTGAGCGCTTACGGAATGAAAAGTGTTATAAATTGGTGAAGTATGACATTTCGTGTTGATTCCAAAACTCCGTTTAAGATTGTAGTAAATTCATCACTACTTTTATTTGTCATGACAGAACTCGAACTTGACTTACTTTGACTCGCGAGCGTAGTTTCATTTGATTTATCGTTAAAAGACCGAAATAATTTAAAAAAACTAGAGGAGGCCTTTTCTCAAAAAGGGGGTCGTATTCAAAGTATAAAATAACACCAAAAATATTATAACCATAAAGTAAATAAAGATAAAAGTAAGAAAGTGATGTTTATAAAATACGTCAACAACTGAATATGATAAATTAATTATTAATTATTATTATTATCGTTAAATATTTGAAAATATTAAAAGACTTGACATTGGTAAATGCACAATGTACAAAGACAAAACCAAAAAATATTAAAAAATAAATTTTAATGGCGTCTGCCATTGCACTGTATTTTTGTACTGTGTCCTTTTACAAAACAATTGACACTTCACAAAATCAGAAGCTATTTTTATTTCCAGTAACAAACATGTTTGTAACCACAGATTAGAAAAAGGTACTTAATCCAAAATTTTGAATATAGCGTAGAAAATTGGTGAGGATTTCTTGGTCATGTAACACAAACAAATTTTCGGAGAACACAGGCAAAATTGTAGACTACTCAGCATTATATTGAACTATTTCTGCCTAATCTATGTTTGAATTATGTTTGTCAAAACGTATCTAGCACGATCCTAGTTTGTTCCCGAAATTGTCAAAGTTCCACACTTTTTGCTGAAGTTTAGGCACTTATTGTTCCAAACTTCAGATAAAATCGTCAGTAAGAAGTTGTTTCAAAACGACGCATTACTTTCTCACGAATAAATCTTATTCTATTCTACTCTAAAAACTCAGTTGAACAGAAAATCACTCACAGGCGATGTAAGTACATCTGCGCAAAAACTTGGAATCGGTATGTTTAAACAAGCTATGTCCCAGAACTTTTGTGCACTAATTAAAAATAGTGACAATGAAAACAATGATGATTAAATGTAATGACCAGTAAGCTGGTGTATGGTGGTTCAATAGTCTTTTCTTTTTACCCGACTGCCAAGGAAGAGTAATGTTTTTAGCGCGTATCTTGTATGTATGTAAATTTCTTTATTACCTCGTATCTTCCAAACGGCCGAATGGATTACGGCAGTTAAGGTATCGTTAGATTTGTCTCAATACCCACCAAGTGTTCTTAGAGGGTTTAAAAAAAAACATGATGGTGGATTTTAGGCGCGAAATAGTAATACGTAAATTTAAAAACAAACTATTAAGTGGGGAATCTAAATTAATGTGATTAAAAGAGGATAACTAAAACTATAAATAAGTTATATGTTTAAATTTGATTAGGAATAATAAATTGGTTTAAAAAGTTTTTTTTTCCTTTAATTATAGCTATTTTAATAGCAGTCGGGTTATAGATTTTTTTAACTCTTCAGCTTGTTTATTGTGTGTGTCCTTTGTAGTTTTATTCGTTGCAGTGTCTAGTTTTTTTTAAATACTTGCTTTCTTTCCTTTCAGATTTAATTTGAATTTTAATTAGTTTTCTTCTATAGTATATGTAATACATTGAATTATTATATGTATATACCTAGTTATATTTTAGTTTATAGTATTTTTTTAATGTTTTTTATAGCTGACAGGCTATGTGTTTGACCACAACTAACCTGATGTTAAGTGATAGTGTGGTCGAAGATGATAAAGCATACCTATTATTTTTTATTGTAATTTTTTCATCTGTATATTTTGATTGCGAGCACGCGCAAATTATATATACAGGGCCACCGAGAGACCGACCTTGCCATGTTTGCTACCATGATTTAGTATTTTTGTTTATTTTTTTATGTAATTTTTTTTTGTAATTTTTTGTGTGAAAATATAGTTATCTTATCTCATCTACAGAAAGCCATAAACAGACGCTATATTGTAAAAATATTGGAGATATATTCTATAAATAATATAATAGAATATTATATCTAGCGATGTAGGTGTAAATAGTACCTCTATATTTACGAATTTCTAGTACAGAGGGAGAAAGCCCTAATAAAAAACAATAGTCTACTTCGCAACACTAATGTAACCATTACCACAGAATAAATAACAGTACATTACTGTTAAATGTAATTAGGTCTGAAACGAACTTCGGCAACTGGGATATGCTCATTATGTCGTAAATTCCCATTATATCTTCAGTATCGTTTCAGAAAAAGTCTTATTTATGTTTTATTCTTAGTAGTATTTTTTATGTAATTCATAATTTCGTCGTTGATTCAGTATTGGTCGAATAAGGGGTTTTTTATAAGAAATAGGTTTACGTTTAACCGTCATCTCACCCGTTGTGCGGTCTAAGATGAAACACGCTTGCCTAAAAGATACCGGCCGACAATATCGTCACTGTTGCGGGTCGAACCTGGTCCATATTGGCACAGGACCGAGGCAGAAGGCATAACAAGAGGCCTATACCCAACGGTGGGATAAAAAATAAGGAAATGAAGATTATGATCATCATTTAAGCACGTATAAAGGTTTTTTTTTTATGGTTGACAGGCTAGGTGTTTGATGACAGCTCACCTGATATTAAGTGACGGGGAATAGTGCCAATCCGCCACTGTATCTTTAAGTACCTCATTCTTTCTATATGGTTGGCAATTTACCATAAATGTGATGCTACCATAAATCACAATACACATATGGCAGCATCACAATGGGAACAAATTCTGGGCACGGCTGACCAATAAGTATTTTTTGATTAAATAGAAAATATATAAGGATTTATACACCTACAATAGCTGTTAGTTATATATTTGTTACAGTGGCATAAAATAAGATGGGTTCAGAGGTCAGTACTATCTAAAAGAGCCACCCACAGACAACTAGAAGTACAGGAGGAGCGATCATTTGACATGGGTCCTGACATTAATCAGACAATCATAAGGATTCAAGGCTTGATTCATATAACACCGGACTTGAATTTTTTATTGCTTTTATTCGCATTGCACAGCTAAAAATTAAAAAAAAAAAACAAGTATCAGATTACCAAATTTCGGCACTATTGAATATGCTCAAAATCATTCATCAACTAGAAAATAGCTGAAAGTTAGAAGAATGATGTGTGTGAACAGTGTGCCTTAGAATTGCACAATTTGGTTCCACCTGCCCCTTTTTATTACCGGACGGCTAGGCAGACACGGCCAAAGAGCCTGTGGATATTCCCCACGTACGGACTAAACGCTTCGATTCCACATTCTTAATACGTACAGCGAGGATGTGGAACTCTCTGCCGGCATCTGTTTATCCCGCGGAGTACAACTTGGGTGTCTTTAAATCCAGAGTAAACAGGTTTTTTTCTAGGTAAGCGTGCTTCATCTTAGACTGCATCCTGCTTAACATCAGGCAGGGCGTGGTCAAACGCAAACCTATTTAGTATAAAAAAAGCTAATAATCTTCAAAATGGTAAAAAGATTTTTTTAAATCATAGTTTTAAAGTCTCTCGATCCCTTTAACACACTCGTCGCATCGCATCGCAACTTATCGCTTACCTACTCTCACCTGAGACAATGGATGATTCTACTAGAGGTTCTTTCTCTACGAAATATTTGTTCCGAAATTCTAATTGAACGTTCGTGTTCAAAATGGAATAACAATTTAACCGCCTGACTTGAAACTATAATTGGAAAACAGAAATTAAACTTCCTTTTAGCTTTACGGCTTTATTTGGGTTTAAAATAATTTACATTAGTAATACCCGGAATTAAGTCAAGGTTTTAGAGTAACCCTTTCTGTTTCTGGGCGCCTAAATCAATTGTAACATGTAATTACACAACTAAGATACGAGAACTTTAGAACTGGTAGGTATTGGTAGGTTGTATGTTTGTATAATATGTGTGTTCGGTTGTGTTACAAAATAAAATTATTTTCTTTCTTTCTTTTTACATTAAAACGTGTTCAGTTACGGTCAGTTCGTATGCCGAAGGGCGTGGGTTCAATGAGCTTGAGCTGTCGGTTAAGGAAAACATCGTGAGGAAACCATAGCGTGGTGGTAGGGTACTTTCTAGTACTTGGCTGGCTAGCTACCAAGTTGAAAATCTGCGTCCAAGCATCTAACGGTGTGTTCCGGTAGCCTCACTTGAGAGCCAGTTCTATTCCAGGCTAGGTGTGTTTACCATCTTTGACCACACCGTCACTTAACATCAGGTGAGCTGTGGTCAAAAACAAAGACTGTCAGACATAGAAAATAATGTCAAACAAACAGGGCCGTTAAAAAGTTGAACGTCTCTCTTCGGTAGAACTATATGGTTGTATTCGCTTACGAACAAACACAAATGAGTAGGAAGGTAGAAATTAACTGATGGTATCAGTAATGTATGACGCCACTAGAAGCTTTCGAGGAAATAGCACAAATAACGGGCTTAGGCTAGCAATAACGATAATGTAACGGAAACTATAAGTCTAATAGCTCAGGGGCTAGCGCGGTCGGTTCACACGCCGGTGGGCGTGAGTTCAAATCCCAACAATGTGCTTGAGATGTTAGTGACGGAAAACATCGTAAGGAAACCATAGGTGGTCGGGTACTTTATACAACTTGACTATCTACCACCTTTTAGTTGAAAATCTGTTGCCAAGCACCTAACCGTGTGTCTTACTTGAGAGCCACTTTCATTCCGGGCTAGGTGTGTTTATCATCTTTAACCATACTGTCACTTAACATCAGGTGAACTGTGGTCAGACACCTAGCCTGTCAACCATAAAACAAGTCTATAACGCGGCATACCATTGATTGTTAAGAAGTTTACGTCATCGTATACAAAACTTCGTTAACAATATCTTAACAGTAAAAACTATACCTATCTTTCTAAAGTCTTCTATTTGTTTAAAAATATTAAACATCGTGCAGACTCGGTTCTGATCGTAAGTCGAAAAACTTGCATTAAATACATATAATTTCCTGTCAAAAAAGCCCTAACAGCAACTAAATAAAGTACATAATAAGTCATTTAAGTTATTCAACCGTCTTTTTGAAGTGCAGGAAATGATGCGGTGAATAGAACTGGTGATTAATGATCGGTTAAAAGTATTGATGGTTAGCCGTAAACGAGCGATTACTTTTCAGTGGAAGTGGTCTAAAAGCATGCGTTAAATTCAGTCAATTGTAGGAATGTAGTATTTTTGTCTTGAAATAGGAGGGTTGTTTAGTATTTAAATTGTTACAAGCTGGTATCGGATGGGGCTGTCCCTACAGACGTGTTTGTCCTTGAAACAATACTATGCTAGTATAATATGTACATATATGTATAGGTAAGTTTGGGGTTGACTATGTGTTATTCTGTTAACTCATTTGGTAGAATATCTGCTTCAAGAGAATAAATTATAATAGAATATAACTTTAGTGCACACATACATACATCACCACATACCTATTATAAAACAAAGGCCTCCGCTGCGTCTGTCAGTCTGTCTGTTCGCGATAAACTTAAAAACTGCTTAACTAATTATCATAAAAGTTTCACCAATAGATAGAGTGATTCATGAGGAAAGTTTAGATATATAATTTGTTAAGGTTTTGTGTAAATTGGTTGAAATATGATGATAATTATTAGAAGTGTCGGAAAAATTCGAGCCACCTGGGAGCTTTCATTGAAAACGCTGCCTAATCCTTTTGAGATATAACAAAACAATGCATGGTGGGATATTTCTCGTTTATAGATCAACAAAAAAATCCGCAGTGACATATATCTACCTTTATAGGTTTACCGCCTGTACACTTAGATCTTTTAAACTATGCAACGAATAAGGTTTCTAGCAATAGACAGAATGACTCAGCAGAGGAAGGTTTATATGTATAATGCATGTATATACAATACATAAGTAGGTATCTACAAAGCACCCGTGCAAAGCCGGGGTGGGTCGGTAGTACATTATAACATACAAAACTTAAAGAAGATATAAAGAAAAAACATGTTGCATATAAAAATATCAATCTTGGTTTAAGTAAACGCAAGTGTAGTGGTAGATCTCCTTAACAGGTCGTCTAGGTGGGTACCACCGCAGTACAAGATATTCCACCGCCAAGCAATAGTGTGTTAACATTACTGTGTTGCGGTTTGAAGGGTACTGCACCTAACGAAATTAATGGGCTGTTGAAACTTACCATCGAATGTCTCAAAGTAATGAGCACCAAAGCAGCGATGCCCTGGACTTCGTTTTGCTATTCAAAGTTCTGTGTATCGCTGCAATAGTCATGGAGCGGTGCTCTATCTCTTACCATCAGGAGAGCGTATCGTTCGTCTCATTACATAAAATAAATTTACAATAAGCACTCTGATCAATGAAATAAAATAATAATAATAACTCACCACCTAATCTACGTCCCATACTGTCAATCTAGCTCCGATAAAATCACCCACCCAACAGACACCCCGTAGGGACCCCAAATAATAAAACAATTACAATATCACCTGGTCTGATTCGAATTATTCAATACCACACCCCATTGAGCACTAATGGCTTGCGTTTTTTATCGACCTCAATTATCTTACGTTAAATGCTTTACAAATAAATTGACCTTTTGTTGTTTATTTTTATACAAACAAGATTTACAAAATTAAATAATAATAAATCACATTATTGTAAAGGCGAAAGTTTGTGTGTATGTTATTTCTTCACGCTCAAACGGCTGGTCCAATTTGATGAAATTTGGGAGAGGTAGCTGATACCCTGGATTAACACATAGGCTGTTTTTTTATCGCAAGAAAATGTAACACCGCGGGACGCAGCTAGTAATAAATATCGCCAGCTTAATTTTGCTTAGTATACTGGAGCAAAGTTAAGCTGATTACGGTGTGTATTACACCGTTGCATAGTTGATGTTCCAAAAACTCAAACTAAGCGGTTAGATTCCATCTTTATCGTACGAACTGCTAAATAATGGAATTTGCTGTCCGAATGGGTGGTCCGCGATAGGTACAATCGAGTGAACGGGTTTCTTTTAGGAAAGCGTGCTCCATCGTAGACCACATCTTCACTTAGCATCAGATAAGATGGCGGCCAACACAAGCTTATTTAATAAATAAAAATATCCTAGGACATTTCACACAGCGCCATATTAAGCAGAGCTTGTGCTATAGAATCCATATAACTGATAGAAAATGTTACATGTTCTTTTGTAAATACTTACTTTTAATACATACAGAACACCCAGACAGAGAACAATAATTTTGCTTATGACACAAATGTTTGCCTTGAGTGGGAATCGAACCCACTCCCAGCTCTTGAGCACATACACTATCAAATTAGCTAACAGAGCAGTCAATAAAAAAAAAACTATAAATAATCCTTTGAGTAATCTTTCCTTAGATGTATCCAACACAAACAACTCCAAATTCGTGAAAAACAATTAGCTGTTGTGTAAAAGAAACACGAAAAGTTGTAGCTTATTTTTTTCACGATTTCTGAGTTGTACCCTTATTAAAGTTGTTCACAGTGATAATATATAATCACCACCTTTGGGCTCAGTATATTTAGAATAACTATAGGTAACACTATCCATCAACATTTTAACAACAGATAACCCATCCTAATTATGTGACATTAATTAACGTTTAGAGGAGGCTTCAGGTGACCAGAATGCTGGCATCTAGTCAAAAGCTTAGCATTGCCATCCAGCTTGGCAATGCTACCATGATTCTGGCCACATATCCCTCCTCTGACGGACTTTTAGTTTAAGTTATTTTTATAAGTTTGTAAATAGTATTAATCCCACTAATATTATAAATGTCAAAGTTTGAATGGATGGATGGATGTTTGTTACTCAATCACGCCAGAACGGCTGAGCGGATCTGGATGAAATTTGGCATGTAGATACTTTAGGCCCTGGAATAAAACATAAGATACTTTTCATCATCATCTTCATCCATCACCACGCGGGTAAAACCGCGGGGCGCGGCTAGTTTTATATATCGTGTCCAATAAAACTAAAATAGTTGAAATAAAAAACGAGATATTGGTTAAATTGAATTAATCTGATTTTTTTCTATTTTATAATGGAAACTGACGTGGTTTTGAGATATTTTTGTTTTACTAATGCAGAATTACTCACGTTGACTATAAAGACACCATCGCGAGTCGATTTTAGACACTACGAGTAGATATTTTTATTAGCACTCCACAGACACCGAGGTCCGTACGTACCATTGTCAACTTAATTCAATTTTTAGTACGAGTATTGTTCCATGTTATAAAGATGGCTGTAGACGAAAATGATGAAGCGATACTTTCACATCGACAAAACCTTCCAAATCATAATTATCTAAAGGACTCGGCCCGGAAGCGCCTACCGTGACAGCCAGCCGGAAGCGGCGCCATGTTACTTAAACGTCATGTCCCGTTCTAGTGCGCGCACGCATAATAATCACCGTTAATGACACGCTGTCAAAATGACGCGATAAAATGTAATGACCGATTTTACGATTAGATTAGAACGTATTTTGTTAAATTTAATAGATTACTTATGAGATACCACTCTAAGTAATTGTTTACTCTTGTACCTTTATTAATTTTACGAATATCATTTCGCGTTCAAATAAAAAACACAGGCAAGTGCCAGTCAGACTCGCCCAACGAGGGTTCCGTACAACTAGTAGGTATGAAAAATTCTTGTTCTAATTGCATAAAGTAACTTGCATGTATTATATGTATTTTTGTGATTAAATTAAAAATGTACTTTACATATACTAAATGTAATTTATAGCATACTTCATAGTTCTAGGTCAACGGGAAGTACCCTATAGGTTTTGATTCCCGCTTGTGAGTGCCAAAATACGCGATTTTATGCGACATAAGGCTGTAACTTTTTTTTACGATAACTGAGAAATTTGATTTTTTTCACAGTTGCATGAAACTACAGATCTGAGTATATGATTTCAATTTGAACTCGATACCTCTACGCGTTCCCCTAGATAGAAGGTCTTGACAGACGGATAACAAAGTGATCCTAGAAGGGTTTCGTTTTTTTTTCTTTTGTGGTACGGACCCCTAAAAAAGATGGAGAACGCGTCTAACTATAAAAAATAATTTATTATCTCTAATTACATTGAAGTCATAAAATCAGGTAAACTTTTGTATTAAGCTGTACAATAAATTTAAATTTTTAAGATAGGTAATTTTGGTTTAGAAATATAATTTTATTTTTAGATAGATTAGATACTTTGGAAATAAATTGCTACTTCATTGAAAACGTTTTTTTTTTCACGATTTAAAAACTTTGTTTGTCATGTTTCACGTCACGTAATATAAAATATTGCGTAAAAAATGGGTGTAAACTCCTTAATCTTAAAATATCGTTTGTTATACATTAATTATACATACACAAATACTTCAAAGCCTTGTATAACACTGATAAATTTTATTTGTGTGTATAACTTTCCGCATGTAAAGCGAAATTGTAGGACCAATAAACAATAAAATAAATATCGTAAGTCCATTACACACAGCGCCATCGTACCCCAAACTAAGCAAATCTTGTACTATGGAAGTCAGATAACTGATAGATTTTTTTGTAAATATATACTTATAATACATACAGAACACCCAGATATTAAACAAATATTTGTTTTTACAACAAAATGTTTGTCCTGGTTGGGAATCAAACCCACTCTTAATTGATATGTTTATAAGTACTATCTTTTTTTAACTGACTCAAAAAAGGTGAAGGTACTCAAAGGGGTTGTATTTTTTTTTAAATTCTAAGTAGGTTAGTTTTTAAACACATCATATACTTCATGTTTAGCAATGATACGAGGTAAAATGGGTAGTTAGAGATTTGAATTACCCGAACCTTGATAACCCTTGACCAACTTAACCAAAAACCATTCTCGATTGACACTTGTACTAATTGTAATTTTATACCAACCCTCACATAGCATAATTTGTACCATTAAACTAACCTATTAACCCTTCTAATGTATCTATTCCTCCAGGACTAATTCTTTCTGTGCTACCCCTAATTAAAAGATTAAAAGATCACGCCTTCCCATTAATCTACCTGATTTATATTGTAGCTGTAATCCTTTGAATCCTGAAGTTTCAGACCGAGATTAAAACGTCCCGGGGAAAGGTCTATTTATAAATCATCGGTTAGCAATCGTGATTTATTACTTTAGCTTCGAAAAAAGGGTAGATAATAGTTTTTGTAGGAGACAGTTACAGCAGCTATCTATATTATAAACGATTGCCTATTTTGTTTACGAATTTAGGTACATCGCTTTCCCCGAAGAATAAAATGATAAATAGAGTATTACCATAGTTTTAGTTTTATGCCATATTTGAGATCTGTGGATCCCAATACATCTACACAACTTTTTCATATATTTTTTTAAAATCAAAATAGGTAAGATACCATACAATAGTGTTCATAAATTTGACTATTGTGTACGGGCTGCCCGTTTGAACATTAGCAATATTAAAAAGACATGTTAGTTAGTGTTCAAATGAAACGTATAAAAAAATTAAATCGAAACAAATACAAAAAAATACTAAGAAAGTTAAAGGTTAAAGTTTTTCCCAAGACTCCAGAATTTATGGACAGCGCGCAGCCTCACGCACCGAGCTAGCGCAAGACGTAACTACCATACGTAGACTATGAAGTAACTGTTATCTAATCTGGGACTAACATGTAATTTTCGGTGCGCGTGATTTGAGTGTCCGTATTTTGAGTGTTTGCTCATTAGATCAAATACTTAGCACTAATTTTTTTATTATTTTCGTAAAAAGAAGGCGGCGATAGTAATTCGGAAGGAGTTCTCGACGTGATGGAGATCAAGAAAGCTATATTTTAACTAGAGCTGATTATCATAACTTAGTTTCATAAAACCAGAATACTAAAGTTCTAATACCATACTAAATACGAATTAAATGGTAAGTAACTATAATTTTCATTGCTTGAGCTTAAATTATCCACAGAATAAGATTGTAAGACAATAATGCAAAACAACAATCCTCGAGAATTCGATCTATACCTATTACCTATATTTCTTAAGTAGATTTGTATTCTTCTTATAAAAATACATAACAATACTAAATATGAATGAAGTTGAGCTAAAACATCCAAGTAATATAAAGTTCTTTGACCGCGTCCCCCGCGCCGGGAGAGTACTATTTTCTAGTGTACCCAACAAAAGTTCCAGCTTTCACGACAAATCTGTGTCAAGCACCGCGGCAGCTAAAAAAGGGTTAAGATTCCATTTGACAGTAAATATGAATTAGTCATTGTACCGCAAAGAAAAAATTTAAAGAGAAAAAAATCTCTTAAGAAAAAAATAAACGCTTAAAGAAGCACTTATTGACTGCCTTTCTGTCTATCAAAACAAAATATAAACTTTTTGTTGACCTAAAAGGCAAGAAATAAGGTCTTAAAGCAAAAAAAACTCCTAAGACCCGGTGATAAATATGATTATATATTGAAGTCGCAAAAGCTTAAAAATTACATACATTTGATGACCCTAATAGTTTCACCGAGCACGCTTCCAATACAGTTAAGACATTAAGACGAGATCAATTACTCTCCCATGTGTGCTAGAGCATGTAAGTCTATTTTAAACCCATTAATTGCCGCATTTCCTATAATAAACTATACATTAAGTACACGTTAATAGGTTTCAATTGACCGTCTCTAATTTTAGTGAGGTTGTGCTTAAATTTATTTTTAGTAGCATACAGGTACAGCAAAGTTATATCGCGATAGAGCAATTTCCACGTTATTGCAGAAGTTATATGATTCATTTTTGTTTAAAATGTTTGATAGGGTTGTTAACTGTCATAATCACTAAAACATTTTCACTACATAATAGTTTTATACTAGGTAAATATTATAAAACAAAGTCGTCCGCCGCGTCTGTCAGTCTGTCTGTCTCTTCGCGATAAACATAAAAAACCACTGAACGGATTAATTATCATACGAGTTTCAACAATAGATAGAGTGATTCGTGAGGAAGGTTTAAAATTGGTTGAAATATGATAACTGTTAGAAGTATCGGTAAAAATCAAGCAATCTGGAAGCTTTCATCGAAAACGCTGCCTAATCCCTTTGAAATATAACAAAACAATGCATGGTGGGATATTTCTATTTTATAAATCTACAAAAAAATCCGCGGTGGCATATTTACTTCTTAAGGATAGCCTACTATAGCCATTCTTACTACCCGTGCGAAGCCGGGGCGGATCGCTAGAAAGTATAGCTTTATATTTTATTAATTTTATCTTTATATTTTATTTACAATAGTAGTATATATATTAATATAATAAAGCGTAAGAATTTGTTTGTTTGAACGCACTAGCCTCTGGCACTACCAGTAGAATTTAAAAACGTTTGATAGCTCATTTCTTAAGGAAGGTTATAAGCTATTTAACATCAAAATATGACCCTTAGAAGCAGATGAGCACAGCTACTACTGTATGAAACTTCATTCAAATGTTGTCACGAATATAACTTATACAGTTATTTTTATGACTTACTTTCTAAACATTGCAACTGTCGTGCCAGTTGTCCCTTGAGGCTACTCGGACAATTACTATTCTATCATGTGCCAACAATGGGACGAATCAGCGCTGTAACTTTTTATAACTTTCAAGGTATACGAGAAAACTGAGGATCTAGGCAAAGTAACATTCGATTAGCGATAATGCTAATAGAATGGTCTAAAAATGTACGAGATTTACATAAGCCGTTGATATGTCACATGACAGCTTACGTCAATCCCGTACATTTTGTAGTCTTTCTATATGAGTTACTAGCTGCGCCCCGCGGTTTTACCCGCGTGGTGATGGACGATGATGATGATGAAAAGTATGCTATGTTTTATTCTAGAGACTGAATTATCTATATGCAAAATTTCATCCAGATCCGTTCAGCCGTTCTGGCGTGATTGAGTAACAAACATCCATCCATCCACCCAAACTTTCACATTTATAAAATTAGTGGGATTGCTAATAGAATGTTACTTTGTCTAGGACTTCTGGTGCCCTTTTTTATCAAACGCAAAGATCCAGGTTCGAAATTAATTCAAATTCTGTAGCGGAAACTCAAATGTATGATTCCAAAAGTGATCTTCTGGACGAGTGGTAACCCTACGCTTAAAGGTAATAGCATAACAGCATTACAGAATAGTTGGGAACAAGCCTTCGCTGTTCAATAATTGTGTTCTCTATAAGACCGTCCATTATTCTTACCGCATAGCAATTATAAAGAAATGTTACTTTAACACAAAATAACATCGTTTTGTAAGTGTTTCTTTCTTCATAATAATTAGAACTGCATTTGATGGCCATCTCACCTGATAATAAATGCGGATGTATTATTATTTTTGCGCTTTAACATTTTAAACTCTTATGCGAGCTTTAATAAAAAACGCATGGATTATTGACTGCTGTGTTAACACATTTAAGAGTAGCTCTGCTTCTTGAGCTTATAGGCCGTGTGCTCGATTCACAATCAGAACAAACTTTTTTTTTTTTTTTTAAAGCTAAGTGTTTGGCTCTCAAGTAAGGCTGACAGAAAATACCATTTATGTGGCTAACATAGATAATTGTTTTGTCTGGATGTTCTGGAAGTATCACATTATGTTCGTTGTATGAATTCAACCACTCTACTGTAAATATGACAATTATAGGCTAATTAGGTCTAAAAAAAATTTTTTACTTGGCACAATATACACAAGGATGACTAGCGTGAAATTTTGAAAAAAAAAATTGTATTGTAATAAAAAAAAATTTTTTTAGTCCCGACTTTCTCGGGCTGGGCCCGTGGCATTTTGCCCGTTCTGCCACCCTATTGTTACGCCACTGACTTTTATCTATTATGAACAATTAATTATTATACAATTCTATTAAAGTAATTAAATTTAGTAAATCTGTGTTGAAATTGTTTAATATTTATTATAATTAAGTGTACAGTTCATGACATTAATTCATGTAATCGATTGAAATGGACGAAGTGATACTTGGAAAAATAGAAGCAATAGTTGTGGCCTTTTCTTTTTATTTACGCAAACTTTTCTTAACAGTGTAAATAAACCCATTTCGTATAATTGAACAAACTGAGTTGAAATAAAAACAAGCCATTTTACTGACGATAACGTCAAAAAGTCGAACGGCGAACGATACCGTAAATTTTATCTACGTAGGCGAAAACATAACCGTTTTGGTAATTTGATGTTTTTAGCCTCGTCTATTCGGTTTTGAGACAAAAAACTGTACAGCGTTTCTTAAATATTCCACCACAAACGTTTTGGGCGCGTTGCAATTAGATTGGCAATTAGAGATCGAATGAACTAAATACCTACTTTATATACAAAATATGCTTCTTTTGTTTCCTAATTTCATCTCCCGGCAAAAAACAGAAAAGTTTTATAACTTTAACGTTAAAATAATGTGGCATCATAGCTCATATTGGTCTAAGAGCCCACGACACAAAACCTAGTTCGATAAGACTACCAGATGATATATATTATTATTAGTGATATCCTAGATGCTGCAATGCGAAAAATCTGGCAACGCTATTTAAATTAAGAAAAAACCGGCCAAGTGCGAGCCGGACTTGCGCACGAAGGGTTCCGTACCATTATCTATAAAAACGGCAAAATAATCACGTGACCCTTAAATATTTATATTTATATGTTATAGCGGCAACAGAATTACATCATCTGTGAAAATTTTAACTGTCTAATTATCACGGTTCATGAGATACAAGCCTGGTGACAGACGGACAGACAGACAGGCGGACGGACAGCGGAGTCTTACTAATAGGGTCCCGTTTTACCCTTTGGGTACGGAACCCTCAAAACCGGGTTCTAGTATGATAAGACTACCAAATTTCGTTTGTTCTTCGAAACAGGGAAGGGGTAGGACTAACGACAAGTAATACAGTGCTGCAAGCCCTTCTGATTGGCCTCAGTGGCAGCAACATGATAAGCGCTATGGTTTCCTTCATGTTTTCTTTCACCGGTAAGCTCATTGTTGGGATTCGAACCCACGCCCTTCGGCGTCTGAAACGTGCGTACAAACCACGGAACTATCACCACAACAAGAATTAAATTTAACGATAGTAGATAATCCTATACAGAAATTCCTAAATGATCCTTATTAGGTTTTTGCCTCATAACTGGTGCAAACCAACACTCTCCAAACAGAAGCTACTGTGCGGTTTTACGTCTACAAGCATTAAAATCAGAAGAGCCCTCTGAATATTCATAATGCCATTTACAAAACCCCATGAATATGCTACGAGACGCTTACAGAAGATTTTAACGAGACAGTTTACGAAATAATTAACGCAATAACGCTTGCTATAACAAAGTTATATGTTTAGAGCGTACTAACCTAAATGGGGGGTAACTTAATCTTTTTAGGGTTCCGTATCCAAAGGGTAAAAACGGGACCCTATTACTAAGACTTCGCTGTCTGTCTGTCCGCCCGGTCTGTCACCGGGCTGTATCTCAAGAACCGCGATAGCTAGACAGTTGAAATTTTCACAAATTATGTATTTCTGTTTCCGCTGTAACAACAAATACTAAAAATAAAATAAATATTTAAGGGGACTCCCATACAACAAACGCGTTTGTTTGGCTTTTTCATAGATAATGGTACCGGTCTACGATGGAGCACGCTTGCCTAAATTAATATACTCAATTTACCTTTGCATTAAAAAAACATTTATTTACATAATAAACAGACATAAATAAAGAATAACTTTTATAATAATTTTTGTGTAAAGTTCGATTACAATGACTTAATAAATATATGGCACTGCGAAAGCGTTATTACAATGTTAATTAAATATCCAAATTTAATCAAACGCACCCAGCAGGGGACGTCAACATTTTTTTTTGTTTCAATAATAATTCTGACACATTTTTAATCAAATATCAGACGCGAACAAAACGAGGGTTTTAATTAGACAAGTGAGTTATGACTACGGGTTGACAATGGCAATGTAACAATTTTGTGTGGTACACGACATAGCGATACAATGATGTTACCAAATACCTAAAAAAATAAACAAAACACTAACAATTTCTGTCAAGCAAAGTAAGGATATTACATTTATTACAAATTAGAAGAGCAATATACAGTAGGAGCATTATTTATGAATGGGCGTTGACACTAATTAGGCTAAGGGATTATCTTAACATCAATCATTCGAAACAGTTTTATGAGGCGTTAACATTGTAAATCATTGAAATAGAATAATTAATAGTAATGGTGTTAAAAGAGTAATAAAGCGTTGGGAACTCGACTCCAAAAGGTTGGGAACCTGAGATGCACTTGACGCTACCTTGTCGCGTAAATACACGGGCCCGTGTTTACTAGGAAAACATATAAATTAAAATTCTGAATAATACATCATAATACGCATATAAATAACAAAATACATGTTTATTTATAAAAGCTGTTTTTTTTTAATAAATTCCGCCAAGTTAAACGTTATGTCACGTGGCCGTGAACTCCAAACAGAGATAATTACGTCACGCCGTGCGAAACGTCATTGCAGTTATTGACATTTTCGTAGAACAACTGCCATACATGTAAGAATGTTTCCCACGGCGTGACGTTATACAGATGCCAAAACTCTGTAATGCATAAAAAACGTATATTTGTCAAGAAATCGAATAAAACATCCATATTTTGAACTTGGATGATTTTAGCAGTGCCATCACTGTTAAAATCGTCCAAGTTCAACTCATAAACTTTTAATTTCCTGTCCTACAATATCAAAGAGATTCGAAATAAACGTGGACGTAAACAGCCATGAAATCGATATAAAATCGATAAAAATAGCGATTACATCGAGAACGTGACATTGGATCGGGATTATCGATGTTCCCATAGCGAGTCAATTGAATTTGATCACGAGTCGAATTCGGAACATTGATGGCAATTTACTCGTGTTAAAAGCACTAAAGCTTTTGATATATGATGTTTTGTAAGGTACTTTTGTTTTTAATTAGATAAAAGTAAGTTAAATTCCAGCCACCAATAACTGTAAACATATTAAAAGTTTAAATTTTTTTTTAATGTAGGTATATGGTATGAGGCAATGAAGACACTCTCCTGATGGTGAGGTATAAGACATGTTCATGACCATTGCAGCGATACACATAACTAAATATCACTTCTAGTGTTTCTTTTTCTTCTTCTTTATTTTCTAACATTGAGTAACAATACAAAGCCCAGATCATCACTGCTTTGGCGCTCATTATTTAAGACATTCAATGGTTAGTCGTAATAGCTCCGTAATTTTGGAAGTTGCAAACCCTTCAAGCCGGAACACAGTAATGTTTACTCACTACTTCTTGGCGGCAGAATATCTGATACTACGATGGTACCCAGAAGATCTCCTCCTAAGGAGATCTACTACCTAGTTTGTTACTACTATCTTCTTTAGCCTCAAACTCATTAGGAAGCCAACAGCTAATGTACAGAAGACTTTCAAGCGAAAATATCATGTCACCATGTTATATTATTCTAGGAGACTTGTTTTATTCAAATATCGATGTTTGTGAATAGTGGCACTTCATTCATTAAAAATAAAATTACACGAATAATTTGGGTCAAATTTATTTGTTTATGTTATTTCAAAAATTTCGTAAAAGCTTTTAGTTAAAGAATGGGATACTTAGTATATTTTTTTGTGAAACTGTCTCTCATTCATAACGTATTAAAAATAAATACCAACAGTTTTGTTAATATCGAACAAAAAATGCTGGTATCTTATGTAGATGTGTAATTGGTAACAAAGAACAGTTTATGAAATAAAATATGCCACCAAAAACATTTTCATGTAAAATTCTTGCCAAGGCAAAACTACGAGTATATGGCTCGCACTGTCGAAAAGTTATCAGATAGTTATCAGATATAGAGCCAAGCTTCTAATCCTTTCTACAAGCCCTTACTTCACAAATGCCGTTTCGTTTCCGGCTACTATTGACGTCATATCCTGAGAATTTTGTTTATCTGGTATAATTCAAAGCCAAGTCATGAGGGTTTAAAAAACGACGAAGAAAGGTAGGTAGTGCCCTTGCACTTCGTTCGGCTCCTCTTGGTGGGGGCACTACCGTACGTGCCGTACTAATCTGATAGCATAACAAACACAAGTAAACAAAAATACAATTTTAAGATTTCAGTTTCAAATTATTAGTTTCTTCACCCTTAACCGGATCCGGATATAAACTGCCCCACAACCAGGCAATAGTCTCTTCTATAGATACGTAGGTACCAAACGTTTTAACTTTACTACCTGCTTTCTTGTTTTCTGAGGGGCATGATCTAGACTACGTGCTTCATCTTCGATCACAACATGACTTACTATCAGACGTTAAATACGGTCTTATAAATACGTATTTTAAAAAGTGCGGGTGGGGTGTTTTTCACCCTGGTTTTTACAATATAATAATAATAATCTTTATTACTTAAAGAATCAACATAATCACGTATTGGTATAAAAAACAATGACATAAAGCAAAACCCTCAGTTTTTAGACGTTCCAGCGGGCCCCAAACTTGGCGAAACCTGTATCTTGGGCTCCCATATACACGGGTAACAGATAACTTGTTTCCAAGCGCTTTAAATGTACACAATTAGGCATATGCAACGTTAATTCTAAAAATTCCAAAA
The DNA here is from genome assembly GCA_950106695.1 of Biston stratarius. Classification (NCBI taxonomy): domain Eukaryota; kingdom Metazoa; phylum Arthropoda; class Insecta; order Lepidoptera; family Geometridae; genus Biston; species Biston stratarius. The sequence continues at coordinate 22,906,365 of OX467115.1, read as the reverse complement.
TTAATTGGTGTGCATATAATAATAAATTAACCTATTGATTGTATGTGCGTGTGGGTGTGTGTGGGTCGGTTCGAGTGGGTGTGTGTGGTGAACATGTGTGTGGACGGGTGTACGTGTGTGTGAATAGGTGTACGTGTGTGTATTTTAGGTTGTTAATTTGTATTACACTAGATGGGAAGATGCAATTGCAACTATACACCAATTGCGCAATAATCATTGCATTACCAATTCTATCTCCTCCGCCTCGTAAAAAGTACAGCTGTGTTCTTTCTAAAGCACTTCTTTATATAGTACTTGTACTGCTTTATAAAAATAAACTGCGTAGATCCGAAGCCACGTGGCGTCATTGAAGATCCCCTGCCCCACATTTCTGAGGGCTCCCACAGTATCGGCCATCTTACTTATTTATGAGTTTTGGGGGTTCTATTATATGAAAACAAGTTGTTTTTGTTTGCCATTGTATAGAGGCTACTATAAAATAAAGAAAAGCATAAATAAGAAAAAAGACTAATAAAATATTGGGCAGCTAGATGATATTTTGTCGTAACTCGTTTTGACGGCCCTGTTGGCTCATTGGGAGTATGTCTGCCTGAGCTGTAGAGCGTGAGTTCGATTCCCGCCATGGACAAATGTTTGTTTGGTATAAACAAATGTTTTTTCTGTGTCTGGGTGTTCTGTATGTATTATAAGTATGGATTTACAAACAAAAAGTATTTATGTATTCTATCAGTATCTGACTTCCATCACACGAGCTCTGCTTGGTTTGGGGTCAGATGGCGCTGTGTGTAATGTGTCCTACAATACTTATTTATTTATTATATTTATTTAACTACTTACGTAAAGTATATTCAAACAGTAAAGGCAACCGTTGTTAATAAACATTTATGTCTGAGAGTTCTTGATGTTGTATGAAGACTGTCAACGCGTATTTGGCTAGTGTGATGGACTATAGCCTGGGCTGCTGTGGAACAGTTTATAAGAATATGTTTGATTTCGATCCGAACTTACTTAAAAGCAAACCAGAAAATCAAGACAAAAAAACAGAAGTACTTGGTGGTAGATTTTAGCAGGATGTCGTCTAGGTAGGTACCACCGCAGTAGTTGATATTCTGCCGCCCGGTAGTAGTGTGTAAACACTACTGTGTTCCAGTTTGAAGGGTAGTGCAGCTAACGAAATTACTGGGCTGTTGAGACTAACCATCGAAAGTCTCAAAGTAATGAGCGCCAAAGCCGCGATGCCCTGGACTTTGTTTTGCTACTTAGGGTTCTATGTATCGCTGCAATGGTTAAAGACGGGCGTTATCTCTTACCATCAGGAGAGCGTCTAGTTCATCTCATTACTTTTTAGTTAAAAAAAAGACATTGTGGTCTTACGTTGGAAGTCTTGAATATATTCTGTCACGCTTAGAAAATGCTAGACTATATTTATTTTAAAATGTTTGACACGTTTTTATTACCTTCACTTGTAATTAACAATGTAATCAATGTTAATAGTTATAATCGTTAGCATATAAAAAAAAAACATTTTCTTCTCTATTGATCTCAAACTTTTTTAGCAAATTAATGCAACTAACCGGAAAACTATGAGTAGGTTAGTAGGTCTTGGAAATCATCCAACGTTTTCTTTGTCACGCAAAGAACTGTCAAATGACTTCCGCGGATGACAAATTTACTTTGTTTTATGAATAATGGGTCAAGCCAGAATAATCGCCAGTAATGGCGTCTTCACAGTAGACTTTAATTTTCTTAGAATTTTTATGTTATTATTATTTATTAAACCGAAACACACTACTGCTTGGCGACAGAAAATCTGGTACTGCGGTGGTATCTACCTAGTATGTGGACGGCTAAGCAAATTCATTCATTCATTTTTAGGGTTTATGGCTTCTGCAACGACTTTTGTTCGGCTATAGAACATTCGCGGATTGTGCCAATTCTCATGTTTTCTTATTACGTTTAAAACGGGGAATCTATATATATAAACCTCAAATTAAAACTATATGAACCATGTTTGGTTTTTGGATATTATCATAATAAATAGATATTATTATATATTTGATGCGCGCCATGCTTGGCATCAAACTACAAGATCGAGTTAGAAATGTAGAGATCCGACGTCGCACTAAGGTGCGTGACGTCGGAACAACAATCACGAAACTGAAATGGAGTTGGGCAGGACATGTTGCCAGGCAGCGTGATGGCAGGTGGACTAAAATGTTGACGGATTGGTGGCCACGAACTGGGAAACGAAACGTCGGACGCCCATCAGCTCGTTGGATCGACGACATTGTAAAGGTCGCGGGTTGAACCTGGACAAGGCTAACATAGGACCGGGATAAATGGCGTACAAGAAGAGAGGCTGACCATAGTCAGCAGTGGGCGATTATGGGCTGTGAATGATGATGATGATGATTATAATATAGATATTATTGTTTAGATTATATTATTTTCTAATACTTTTTACACATTATTAATATTGTGGTATAATGATGATATAATAATTTTCGTGTTGCTCCCAAAACTCCATCGAATCTTGTAGACATCACTAATATACTGAGGCTTGACCAGATTTGACTGTTTGACTTAAACCATAAAATTTTAAATTACTAGTGGAAGTCAGTGTAATGTCATACAATAGCGCCAGTGTCAGTGTGTGTAGCGATGATAGCCCAGTGGTTAGCGCGGTCGGTTCGCATGCCGAAGGGCGTGGGTTCAAACCCCAACAATGAGCTTGAGCTGCCGGTGAAGGAAAACATCGTGAGGAAACCATAGCGTGGTGGTAGTGTACTTTCTAGTACTCGGCTGGCTAGCTACAACCCTCAAGTTGAAAATCTGCCGCCAAGCATCTAACGGTGTGTTCCGGCAGCCTCACATGAGAGCCAGTTCCATTCCAGGCTAGGTGTGCTTTACCATCTTCGACCACACCGTCACTTAAAATCAGGTGAGTTATAGTCAAACACCAAGCCTGTCAGCCATACAAAAAACAATATTTATTTATTAGTGACTTAGCTACAGTTAATTAGTCACTCGATCTAAGCACCCTAAAGCAGTGATATACATATAAATACAATATAGTCGTACTGGATGACGTGTAACATCCTGAGAAGCTTTCGGAAACATATTTTACTGAAATAAAATGTAAACTATTTAATCGCTCTTCGGTTTTTAACTACTTATCTCTATGTACAAGCTTAGGATGTACAACAAAGAGCCTCATCAAAAAGAAAACAAGTGTTCTTCATTGTAAAATTTGTTTACAAGGGATTCACAAATTACGTCACACGAATTTCATGATTTTTCACCCCTCTCCCGTTCTTGTCACAGCTGGTCACATTTGTAAGACTTTGGTCCTTGGTGTGACGTCACATATTTTACAATTTTTACATCAGGACATTATTAAATTAAAACAACAGTTCTGAAATCAGATTTATTTCCATTTTTAAAAAACTAGGCATTAAAACACTAAACATTAAACCTAATCATACAGATACGAGTTGACAATATTTTGAAGTTTTTCGGTATTAGTTCAAATTTCGTCTTTTAATGCTTAAATACATTAGTTTTTATAATGTGACGTCATGAAATTTAGGACCCGTCCTACCCCTTACCACACTATGTCACATTTCGTCAACCCACCTCTCCTCCCTTAACTTGTGACATAATTTATTTAAGTCCTTTAATTATGAGTACAATTACCTCTTTTCGGTTTAGTCTACTAAAGCGTATAGCCCTTTTTATTGCCCGACTGCCAAGGAAAGGTTATGTTTTTCGCGCGTATCTTGTATGTATATCAATTTCTTTATTACCTCGTATCTTCCAAACGGCCGAAAGGATTACGACAATTAAGGTATCGTTAGATTCGTCTCAATAATCCAAGTATCCTTAGAAGGTTTAAAAAAAAACAAGATGGTGCATTTTTTGCGCGAAATAGTAATACGTTAATAAATAAATATTAACCAAATCTATCAAATAGGGTATCTTATAAAGGCAATTAAAAGAGGATTACAAAAATATACATAAGTTTTATGTTTATATTTAATTAAGAACAATAAATTTTGTTACAAAGTTTTTTTTCCTATTATTATAGCTATTTTAATCGCAGTCGGCTTATAGATTTTTTAACCTCTTCAGCTTGTTAAAAATTTCTTCAAAATAAACTATCAATCAATCAAATTTTCGTTTTCGACAAACAAATTTATTTTTATGTAACATTCAGACATATCTCCAAAACGCGCATTATCTTGTATTTCTCCAAGTTAACATCAAAGAAATATTGGATTCTGTTAGTTGTCTTCTTGGGAATCACTTTGAAAATTTAATGCCGCAAAGCTTTGAAGATCAGTCATCGATATAAATAAAACTTGAATAGGTGTCTCCAATGTGGAGTTAACTAATGGATTTTGGACCAAAATACAACGTTTAATGAAAGAACAAAGGTATAATGACGTATAATGTATAATAATAAAAGACAAGAGTTAGTTTACTCACACACGAAATGAAAATAACAACTCCTTCAAATTTTCCAGATCCTCAATTATTAAAGCGATTGCCAAATTTCAGAAATTTCAGTTTGTTAAAATAATTATATTGATCCGAATAAAAACATGAGATCAAAACTGCTACGCATTCAATGGTGTCACCGGACGGGACAGAAATCCATACTGTGGATTTGATAAATAATTTTATTCATAATAATTATTTATTAATTATATGGAAATGTAAGGTGTTTTTCGGAATCTACTAAGAGATATCATTGAAAAATATGCGAAATATTCGTGTCGTGTATATCGTTGTGTTGCCGTGGTGGTGCCGGCGTAAGATCTGTAACCCCACCCTCTCTACCCGTTGTTGCCGTAAGAGGCGGCTAAGGGATGTAATCCGGAAGATGGGCAGCAGCGTCTTCCTTGAACAATCACACCTAACTGCGCTCGCCAACCCGCCTGCCAAGCGTGGCGAGTATTGGCAAAACCCCCCCAGGAGGAGGCCTATGGCCTATGTCCAGCAGTGGACATTCTATGGCTGATGATGATGATGATGTATATCAAGTCGAAATTAAATCAAAATTCTTTTATTTCAAGTAACTTACACATTCAAATCTGGCCGCTATCGTTTGCACAACTGTATTCAAATTGACTCTGCGCACCCTGGACGCATTAAATAAGTTTGCAACACTACACAACTATCTAAGAAATAAGTATTTTTTATATTTTTGCTCCGCTAAATGTGATTTTGTCAAACACAGCATTAGACTAACAATAATCGACTGATGTACGGTTCATACGCCGAAAGACATGGATTCAAATTCCAACAATGAGCTTAGGCTACCAGTGACGAACAACAAGGAAACCACAGCATAGTGGTAGGGTATTTTTTATTACTCGACTAGCTAGCTAGCTTTTATTAAAGTGGAAAATCTACTGTCAAGCATGTAACAATATTCTGGCAATCTTACCTGTGAGTTAGTTCCATTCTAGGCTAGGTGTGTTTACCATCTTCGACCACACCATCACCTAACATCATGTGAACTGTTATCAAATGCCGAGCATGTCAACCACATAAAAAAACTTATTTGTTTTGAAGTTCTCTGACACAGTATTCATTGATTCAATTACTGATCCTATAATATTAGTTATATCTTAGTCAACGGAGATACTTGCTATTTTGTTCGTCCACCTGAATATTTAACGACCTGTATTTCAGCAAAGTGCAACAAAATAAGAATTACGACCATCGTTTCCTTTTCGCTTCCCAGTTTATTACTTTGGATCAAGTTTTATTATAAAGCAGTGAAATTTATCTATTTAAAAATGTCACAAACATTCATAAATAATTTCTTTTTCAGAGAAAATATTTCAATCATTTACATACGTATACTAAAACTTATACCTATGCGAGATTACTCACGTTTATTTGTGTTAGATACTCAGTCTATAGTTTTATGACTCAGACTATAGTTATATGCGTGGTGGTAGGGTACTTTCTAGTACTCGGCTGGCTACCACCCTCAAGTCGAAAATCTGCCGCTAAGCATCTGACGATGTGTTCCGGCAGCCTCACTTGAGAGCCTCTCAAGTGAGGCTGCCGGCTCACTATTCCAGGCTACGTGTGCTTTACCATCTTCGACCACACCGTCACTTAACATCAGGTGAGTAGTGGTCAAACATCTAGCCTGTCAGCAATAAAAACAAAAAAAAAGTTTTGGCCACATGCAAGCCTTCTTCAAGGAATCTAAGCAGAGTGCGACGCGCGCGCGGCTACGCAACTACCGAAGGAGGCCACCGGATGTGGCCGGAACTAAGTTGTATCCGACACAATTAAACAATAAACAAACATTAAAAAAAGTAAAACCGACGTCAAGAAAAAAACATGAGCACTAAAAAGCGAAAAATATACTTATTTCACAAAGTATTATTATACCTGTTATTATACCTGTTGAAGTCGGTGCTTAGCCTAGCCTGGGTGCCGGTGCTTGGCACGGTATTACTTTTTTTTTTAGTTTGCATATTTTTAAATTTTTAGTTATGTCAACGTCAAGAAACACTTGAACAGTATGAGTCTAGCTAGAGTCGCTAAGATTCAAAAACATCTTGCCAAAGACAATTACATCGTCCACGTAAACAAAAAAATTCATAAAATGAAAACAGCTAGGCCAAACTATGTTAAATTTTTGTGGGACCAAATGGCAACTATTCCGCATCAAACTAAAGAAGAATCACGTAAATCGGATCATAAATCTCAGCATAATTGGTGTACATACATAAAAAGAAAACTATCAAGTTGAGATCCTCCTCCTTTTTGAAGTCGGTTAAAATAATTACGCACACGTAAAACAAAAATGTGTCAAAACCACGTCAGTTTCCATAGTTAAACTTATCATCATCAGCCATAGGTCGTCCACTGCTGGACACAGGCCTCCTCCTGGGGGAGTTTTGCCAATACTCGCCACGCTTGGCGGGCGGGTTGGCGAGCGCAGTAAGGTGTGATCGTTCAAGGAGGACGCTGCTGCCCATCTTCCGGATTACATCCTTTAGCCGACTCTTACGGCAAGCACGGGTAGAGAGGGTGGGGTACTATTCTTACGCCGGCACTACTACGGCACGTTAAACTTATACTGTCTATATACTTTACTTTGATGACGTTTGAGTAGGATCCGGTGCGCCTGTGCTTGTCTATCCGAATCGTATCCTAAACGAAGTAATTCACTAGAGAACTAATGTCACATACATATATAGCTCGGCGTATTAGCAAGCAGAAGCGACAACGGGCTGGACTTGGCTTTAAAAAATTCCTAAAATCGTTTTTATGTAATAAGGCTTATTATAAATTGAAAGATGACACTGAAGACAGAAACGCATGGAAGTTGTCTAGCTCTGAACAGGTCAATCTAGAACTATAAATAGTAATTGTAAGTCGCAAAAGTGTAAAATAGTGACAATGCCTCTTGACAGCAGCTTATTTAATGTTCTGTTAATTATTTATTTGTTGATATTTTTTTGTATGTATGTAAATTAAATACAATAGAATACTTATCTCTTGCACAACTAATAACCAGGGTAGACGTGTTCTAAAGAGGAGATCGCGAATAGGCAAACGTAGCGCAGGACGTCCTGAGACTCAATAGAGTGACGGATATAGTACGTAGGATAGCAGGCGGTGGATGGAAGCTAAAAGTTGAAATTTGGACTTAGTGGGTGTCTTGGGAGAGGCCTATGTCCAGCAGTGGACTAAGATAGGCTGGTAATGTTGATGTTTTGCTAATTATGTAAATCACTTTTTAGCGGAACTTAACTTGCTTGTCTTTCCGCGAAATCGACTTACTCTTTATCAATTTTTTTGTTACTAATCTCGTTTTCTCAATAAATTTGTCTACTCCTAAATTATCTGCCCAAAGTTAACTCAGTTTCAAATTGCCATTAAAGTCTCATTTATTCCATTAATTTGAGATAATTGCCCGTCCCCATTAAAACATCTTAAAACACTTGGGCAAGTAACTGGAGAACTTAATAAAACTTAAATGGACCACCCATTGAATACAGATGTTCAAAGTACCTACTACTCGCTGTTTAAATTAAATTTTATACTGGGAACCAGAAAATAAGTTTGTGAAGGATCTCAGAATTAAAATCATGATTCCAGTAATACAGACGAGTTTATCCAAATATAATCACATTTTTTTTGCGTGCTCTGCTGCATATGTAGTTCGTTTTTATAGTGAACCATAAAAACGAACGATTTGCAACCTTGAGGCATTTGAAATAAAGTAGGTAATTATTCTACAAATAGAGTCGTGGTTACACAATATCAACACCATGTCGTCATCAAGGCGATATCCCATTATGACGCGACGGGGAAACAATGAACAGTCATGCTCCAACCAACCAATAACAGCTATCGCTTAGTTTTACGTCACATTTTAAAATTCTCAAAAATCCTGAATGAGAAGTAGTTCATTGCTGTTACCAATCAATAGCGCTCAACGTTTTACCGACAAATACAAATTTGTGCGTACATCTGATTTTATATCGAGGGAAGTCGCGGTTCTGCATCGCGCAAACGACATTTTCTGTCGCCTTGAGATTGGTAGTGTACGCAGTACAATTCTCGTGGACTTCCTCTAGGTTCCCTCATTGCCTGACCTGTCGGTCGCGGTACCATGGCTTGGTTGAGTCATGTCGGCCTCGGGCGCCAACAAAACCAACTTTCTATACTACCAAGGAACGTACTACTTCTCCTTATGGGTTTAGTTTGGCGTCCGGGGCGCGGCATTGACCACCAAGTAATGGTGCGTTAGCGCGACCGGCGGTGGCCCAGTGCTGGGCCGCGGAAGCTTGCTTGGTGTCGAGGTGACTCCATCCACTCTCGCCACCCACTCAGGCTCCTGTGCTTGGAAAACGAGGGACCCTAGAGGAGGCACCCGCTGAACGAACAGCGTTACAAAATGCCTCCAAAAATACAAAGCTATAGAACTCTCCTACTGGTAATGAATACTTCATCGGTCAATCCGGTGTAGTATTCAATACCTTTTTAATAGTTTTAACCAACAAGTTAAGTTTTTCCAATTTTTACATTTAACATTTCTTTTACGACATCACATAAATTCTCAGCTATAATATGCATGTATTATACATAGTACCTGGTTGACCGAGCATTGCTCGGCTGAAAACATGGATAAAACGACGTTTTCTGAAAATGAAACCTAGCTAGATCGATTTTTCGCCCCCGAAACTCCCTGGATACAAAATTTCATGAAAATCGTTGGAGCCGTTTCCGAGATTCAGAATATATATATATATATATATATATATATATATATATATATATATATATATATATATATATATATATACAAGAATTGCTCGTTTAAAGATATAGATAAACCTTTCTCTTGAATCACTCTGTCTATTGATGGAAACCGCATTTAAATCCGTTGCGTAGTTTAAAAGATCTAAGCGTACAGACGGCGAGAAGCAATTTTGTTTTATATTATGTAGAGTCATCGGAACTAAACCAACAAGTCAAATTTCAACTCCGTAGAAAAATTATATAGCTGTAATCAGTCACGTTGCAAGATTTGACATAAGTAAATAAACTTACAAACATTGCCAGTTACATAAAAGTTTGTAATAAAAATACAATGAGCTAGTTTTGTTGTCCTAGAAAAAAAACAATTCACACAGAATTCTAAGCTGAACAAAAAATCAAACGCTTCTGAAATTTTATAAGAAAAAAAATATTTTTAATATGTGTCCATCTTAGGTACAATGTCGCAACAAGAGCCGTCACTAGCTGCATTCCAGCAACTGGGTTAATGCCAGCCGTTTATTTATAGATTATACACTTTTTGGTATCATTTTTCGTATGTCTGACGCAAATATGAACCGCCATCGTGCAATCTAGAAATCTTTGAGCTTCTTTATAATCCTTCGTACCCTGTGTCAGAGTGCGTAAACAATAGCAAAATACCTACATATAACATAATATAGTTATCTTTACGATAATCTGGACCTTGTTTCTTTGTGACACTGGTTATGACCATTCAAGTATTACGTAAGCATAATAATAGTAATTTTTTGTAATTATTAAGCCCCGCGGGGCGCAGCTAGTAATTTTATAACATGGTATTTGATTGCGGTTTGTCTAAGTAACGTCGCTTATGATTTGCGACAGCCTTCATTTAACTTCAAAGCACGCGCCGCATTTACGCTTTTCATTAGAGTTGCTTGTAAGCGTAAAATCGGGTGAAACGAATGAAAACGTCAGCAAAAAATGGGAAGATGCTTTTAAAGATAACCAAGCAGAGTGATTATTGAAGACATTTTGATATCCGTGAATTTTTACGCTGGAGGATTAACAAACCGAATAACTTCTTGCATAAAAACGTCTCAGTGCTTAGTACGCAGAGATAGTAGAAAAAAAAGTATAAAAGAAGCATTTTTCAATTACGTTACGCGCCCATTTTTATCGGATTTTATAGTAGGTAAGTATTTAATTATTTTTTCCGTTGTCGGGTTATAGTTTTTGAAACATTTTGGCCTGATTATGTAACAAGTAGCGGTTAGAATTTTTCAGAATACGCCTGTTTTGTCAATTTGTAATTTCGGTAGTACAAAACCAAAAGGAAATCATTGTTTTTAGGGTTCCGTACCTCAAAAGGAACAACGGAACCCTTGTAGGATCACTTTGTTGTCCGTCTGTCTGTCAAGACCCTTTTTCTCAGAAACGCGTGGAAGTATCAAGCTGAAATAAATATCAAATACTCAGGTCTACTGTCCCTTAGAGCTGTGAAAAAATCATACTTCTAAGCCAACGCAATCAAAAGATACAGCCGTTTATGCTGCAAATTTTTGACACTCGCAAGGGAATCAAAACCTACAGGGTACCTACTTCCCGCGAACTCAGAATCTTGAAATTTAGTACGAAGCAACGTCTTATAGCACAGATAAAGGGAAAATTGCGAAAAGCATAAATTACCATTTAAAAAAAATACCATAACTTTTACTTATATACCTACAGCTTTGTACGGAACCCTCGGTGCGCAAGTCCAACTCGCACTTGGCCAGTTTTTTTATATATAAAAGTAAGTAATGAGACGAACGAGACGCTCTCCTGAGGGTAAGAGATAACGCCTGTCCATGACCATTACAGCAATATACAGAACTTTGATTAGTAAAACAAAGTCCAAAGCATCGCTGCTTTGGCGCTTATTACTTTGAGACTTTCGATGGTTAGTCTCATCCCTGTAATTTCGCTAGCAGCAGTACCCTTCAAACCGGAACACAGTAGTGTTTACACACTACTACTGGGCGGCATAATATCTAGTACTACTTTGATAATAACAATGTACAACCATCGAGATACTACTTCGATAAATTTTTTGACAATATTTTTTTGTAATCTTCCAGTTTTCCCTCTTTACCAGGATATAAACTGTCCTACGTTATAGGATATTGTACTGTTTCCTTGTCAAATCAACAAGCAGTTTTATAGTGGGTATCTTTATTTTACCGCTCATTAGTTAGCGATGATAGCTAAGTGGTTATCATGGTCGGCTTACACGCCACACGGGTGTGGGTTCTCAAGTCCCAACAATGAGCTTGAACTGCCGTTGAAGGAAAACATCGGGAGGAAATATAGCATGGTGGTAGGGTATTTTCTAGTACTCGGCTGGCTAGCTGCCACCCTCAAGTTGAAAATCTACCGCTACAACACCTAACGGTGTGTTCTGGTAGCCTCACCTGAGAGCCAGTTCCATTCCAGGCTAGGTGTGCTTTACCGTTACATATCATCAGGAGAATAGTGGTCAAACACTTGTCAAATATTAAAAAAGTTATAAATCAAAAATCTTCCGCCAAGAACATCATCTGTCTAATGGTGTGTTACGATATTGAGAGCCAGTTCTATTGCAGGCTAAGTGTGCTTACGATCTTCGACTATACGGTTATTTAACAGCTGCAGTCAAACACGTAACAGTGTCAACTATAAAAGAAAAATATAGTAACAACAGAAGAATAATTTTCACAATACAAAATAAATTCAAGTCAAAGTACAAAGGTAACCGCTTTTCTAAATAAGAACTTTCACATTTTAACTAAAGTTATAATGTGAAGGTAGTCACGAAAACGTTTAAAAACAGTTTTTTGGCCTTTTTAATGTTATTTTACACAAACCGCACTAAAAATCAATTGTCGGTGTTTATTCGAATGAAATCGTAATCGTAACCTATTTTTTCACGAAATCGAGTTTTTTTTTGTTTAAAAATAGAAGGAAACCAGCCAAGTGATAAAATTAGGTAGCTCACGGCTGTTTGGGCAATTATTTGGGTGTTATTTGAGGAACTGAACGGTTCTATTTTCAACTTTAGTAGATAAGTATAAAATGACGCTATTTAACCGACTTCAAAAAACAGGAGAAGGTTCTCAATTCGTCGGAAACTTTTTTTACCCCGATTATTAGACGCCTGAACCGACGCGAGTTTTTTTTTTTTTGTTTAAAAGGGAATTCTTCCCAGGTTGCCGTATTGGCACGAAGACAGGATCTGATTATGGGATCCCAGAATAATCGACAGCAACCCACAAAATGTATAGGGTCGCATAATGTAAAAACTATTCAGGTATTTGAGTCTGGTACTTATATTATCATCTCATGTTGCTGAGCTGATGATGGAATATAGTGGATAATTCTTTAAATTTTATAGAATCGTACAGATTGCTACTTATGTTCTTTTGAGTTATTCAGGTGAGCTGATGAAGGAAATAACTCCTTGTTATTTGAAAAGATATCTTTCAGATTGGTCTCTATAATTTTTTTATAATTGATTCAGTAGTTTGATCTTTAAACCTAAAACCTAGCCGTGTGTGGGCTTGGGGTCATAGTTTTTTAAACTTATACTTGTTTATCCATTGGTTTCAGGTATATGTAAAATGTATCATTCTTTACAAAAATATAGTCGAGTAGTATGATGACACTAAATGATGCCAAAAAAAACCGGCCAAGTGCGAGTCGGACTCAAAATTTACCAAAATTCAATTCTACCCAAAATATATTAGGTATATAAACTTTGAGACCCCACAGCCCACAAAGGTTGAGACCAACTTTATAAAACAAAAAACTATGATCCTTAACAACCACGCAGTTATTCAGGAGTCGGGGTCTAGAGTCTAGATTAACAATGTTACGCGCGCCTACATAAATATTGTGTGAGCTCACAAATACGCCTTATCTCGTACAAGATAATTGAATGGCCTTTTGTTGTAGCAGAACGCAATGTTAGTCCTCTCTCCTGCGTCATCGTTATCATCAGCCTACTTTAGTTCACTGCTGGACATAATGTACGCCATCTGCCCTAGGATATCTTTTTTTTTAAGTCTGACAGGCTTGGTGTTTGACCACAACTTACCTGATCTTAAGTGACGGTGTGGTCGAAGATGGTAAAGCACACCCAGCCTGGAATGGCTCTCAAGTGAGGCTGCCGGAACACACCGTTAGATGCTTGCCGGCAGATTTTCAACTTGAGGGTGGTAGCTAGCCAGCCGAGTACTAGAAAGTACCCTACCACCACGCTATGGTTTCCTCACGATATTTTCCTTCACCGGCAGCTCAAACTCATTATTGGGGTTTGAACTCACGCCCTTCGGCATGCGAAGCAACCGCGCTAGCCACTCAGCTATCATCGCTAAAAAACCTTTGACCTCCAAGGGCTCACTGGAAGACCAGCGCTGGTCATATCATAATCACTTAGTATGACTAGCATTATCCTGAGGTGAGTCCCTATTTTGTAACTGTCTGTCTTTGTTTGTTTTTGTGTGTTCGGTTGTGTTACAAAATAAAATTATTTTCTTTCTATCTTTCTTTCATCATTTTGAATGACATTTACTAAGAGCACAGCTCTGAAATCGTGGAAAAAATCAGCTGTTTCATAGAAAAAACTTCTATGACCAATAATAATATTCTAAGTAAGCATGTATGTAGATTTTAGTATAAATCTGCCTCAAGTAAAAGTAGTCTATGGTAGATGCCATGATGACGTTAACCAGCATAACCTCAGCCAGCCGCACCGGGACGGTCTCTTAAGCCGCGTCTGTCTGAGGCAGGCTATAAGCGTCTGCCCTTTCTTCAAAGTATGCAGACATCGCAAGTTCCGATGTAAACAGGTAAAATATTAGATCCATGTTCAATAATAATAATAAGGTTGGCTATCCAATCTATTTTCCTCGGATATTACTTCAATATTACATTATCGCTTTCCTTCATAATTTTGAAAGAAGAAAAATTAATTGAGTTTTTTCTTTGAATCATTTTCTGTTCACACAGCGAGGATTTGGAACTATCTGTCAAAGTTTATATTCCCCGAAACATACAATACATTCTGAGCGATACTGCAGCTAGCGAAATTACAGGGCTGTTGAGACTAACCATCTAATGTCCCAAAGTAATGAGCGCCAAAGCAGCGAGGCCCTGGACTTTGTTCTGTTACTCAGAGTTCTGTGTATCGCTGCAATGGCCATGGACATGCGGTATCTCTTACCATCGGGCGAAATCTCGTTCGTCTCATTACTTTTACAATAAAAAAATGAGGTAAAATTAAATAGTATAAAATGTCAAATAGTTAAAATAAATGTTAAAAATTTAAATTTAAAAATAAAATAAATTAATAATAATTAAAGATAGAAAACATTGTAAGCCAATTTAACCACACCAAGGCTGACACGAGCGAGATGCGTGTGCACAGGTGCAGTATAACGACGCGTGGAGCGTGATGCGTACTGCGGCTGCCGCGGCAGTATAGTGTGACTGGCGACGGGGCGCGCGTCCTGAGGGCCTAGACAAAGTGACATTCGGTTAGCGATAAATGTACGGGATTGACATTAACTGTCAATATGCCACGTGGGCAGTGTATGTCAATCCCATAAATTTTTGGAGTTTTCTATCGCTGTTATCGAATATATCGAATGTTACTTTGTCTAGGCCATTGATGGCACGCGACACAATACTTTGGGCACGTTACCCACCAAAACACTTAGTAAAATATATATCTTTTGGTAATAAATAAAAAGTTATGAGTTGATAGTATTTTGTTTTAATGTTTTCCCATTAATCACTAAGTCAAAATTACGTACGGCACGTCTATGGCCTTACTAAGCATTTCTTTAGAAAAAATGGCACATTGGTCGATTAAGGTTCGCCACCCCTGGTCTAGGCCTTCTGTTGGCAGGCGCTGTTGCAGTGTAGGTCGGCCGCCGCCGCGCGCGCTGCCCTGTATCGCTTCTACAAGTTGTTGTGATTGCGGTGCGAAACTGGGATTCGAGCCCACCTCACAATACGTGGACACCGTACCGCAAGCCTATTCATCCACAGCTCCACTGGTGCAGGACCTAACTAATGAATAAGTGATAAGAAAATTGTGTTTTACGAACATAGTACTATAAGAAAGATATTTAGGAGTTATTCTGAAAATTCGATATGTCACGAAATTTTCCAAAATATTAGGCAGATTTAATGTAAAAAAATTGTCCTACATTTTCGCAGCAAACGGAAGCCCTATTCTAAGCAAACATATTGAAATACGCCCTTCATAAAAGCAGGGCTTTGGACCCTTTATTGATGTTTGAGATAAAGATACGAGTAACCGAAGATGATAGCCTTTCTTATAATAGGAAACTTAAGTAACTAGTGCCCATTTACTCAGTTACTATTATGCAATTTAACTAATTATAATTCAGGTCAGAATGAAGTAATTTAGGTCAGAGCGAATGGGTACCTTCTAAGTATGCGTGCTTCATCTTCGACCACATCGTCGCTTACTATCAGGCGAGTTGGTGATCAAACGCGGACATATACGTGACAAAAAAGGAAAAAAGTAGATAAGGTAGTAGGGAACGTCGTCTTTTAAAGGGTAGCAAAATTATAAAGCTATTGGGAACAACAATCGAATGTCTGAATGTCTTTGTTTTGTTAATCTAGATCTGGGTAGCGCTGTTGGACACGCGTATCTCTTACCGTCAGAAGGGCTTGTCATTTGTCACACTACAAAACAAGACGTATAAATTTTCAATTAAAAAAAAACAGACTTCATGACCTTTAGGCCAACTTAACGCACTGTGCGTTAAGGAGTTCCACTTCTTCGCTCTACGTATCAAGAATGTGGAATCAATAATTGTACAGAAAGAAATCGACCCTACCTGAAACTTTTTAAGTTACATAACTTCTTTCGTTTCGTTATCGGAAACTTTACGTGAACGAAATCAGAATGGTATATTAATATTAAATCGTAAGCAATATCCACTAACAGTATTTTGATAAAAGATATATCTTGTGTATCAACCGGCACGGTCGACTGTTTCATTATTGGGCTATCAATGATTAGTTAGATGGGCACTCGGCACAGCATCGGCACTCGGCACAGCATCTGTGCCTTCTACACTGGAAGCGAGCGGAAAGTCAGCAGATGGTAAGCGACCAGACGGTGCCACGTTAGTTCCATGGTCCCAGGCCAAGGCTCGAGGTCTGGAACGCTACTTGCGTGGATACTCTGGCGCCTTCACATGTCGGTAGATCCGCTCGCAGTATAGCAACAAGCAGCAGAACAAGCCCAAGTCAACAAATAAAGAGAGTATTCTATGATTACCACCTACTCTAGTTTCTATGATTATGAGTTTGTTGGGCTGGCTGTGGAAACAATAGGCCCATGGTAGTTCAATTTTTTTATTAAAGACCTTTCTAAGTGGCAGATCCTCGCTTCGGGGGATATAAAGGCTGGCTTGACGCCAGTCTACTGGGAACCCTACCGCACGGCAGCGATAGCGACGGCGTCTTTGTTTTATAGTAATTATTTATTAGTTTTTTTGTATATTTACATATTGTTTGATTGTTGGTTTACAAATAATGTCATTTAGTATAATGCAATTAATGTAGATGTGTTTAAATTAAAAAAAAAAGCTATAAAGGCTTAAAAGATATATCTTTATTTGTTTGTAAAGAACATTACATTTATCTGTCTAGTCTAAAACTTTTTTCTAAGTTAGCAGATGGCAGACTTTTAGTTTTCCTCAAATACATATCGCAAACATTTCCCAAACAACTTAGAACTTGGACAAGAAAAATAAATTGCAGATGAGTACGATAACGAATTGTACATAGTTAAAAACTTTTTACAACAAACTCTGAAGTTTCGATAGCCTAGTTGAGAGGCCGTCTGGCTTCCAATATGGAAGTCCTAGATACGAATCCCACGGTACCCACCTCCGTCTTTTCTAAGTCATATGCGAACTACCGATTACTTCAAACGGTAAATGTTATCATCGTAAGGGAACCAAAATGTCCGAGAAGTCTTAAAAAAATCGTTCTCGAATATATGTGAATTCTGCCGACCCGCACTTGGCTAGCGTGGTGGACTACGAAAAAAAATACAATGGAGAACACAACTCTTTCCGCGTTCCCGCTAAAACTCCAGAAATCACAATAGTTACTATGCGCATTTCACGACACACATTTGATATATTTTTGCACACGCATTTCATTTCTTTTCCTGAAACGTGAAAGGTATTTGCATGACAAAAAAATCTGAATTCGTGAGTAAAAACGCAATATAAACATATAAATTCAGTGTCATCTCTGAAATCCGGTGCATTGGCGAATGTCCAAACTTTATCGGTTCAAGGTTAAAAGAACACATTTTCAAGATTTGTTCACTTGTTTTGATCTTTAGAGATACAAAAAGTTTTTTTGCTATATACATAGATTTGAAAATATACGGCAAGAGTGTTGCTTAGAAAATAGATTCAGCCTACAAGTTCGCTTGTTAAATATAATGTGACGTACACGAAAAAAATATCTGAATTTGATCTAACCATTGGCAAAAGTCCTTTAAGTGAAGTTTGAGTATATCAAGAAAAACTAAATAACAAATTATTATATTATTATATAAAATTATTTGTAGCGATGATAGTTCAGTGGTTAGCGCGGTCGGTTCGCATGCCGAAGGGCGTGGGTTCAAACCCCAAAAATGAGCTTGAGCTGCCGGTGAAGGAAAACATCGTGAGGAAACCATAGCGTGGTGGTAGGGTACTTTCTAGTACTCGGCTGGCTAACTACCACCCTCAAGTTGAAAATCTGCCGCCAAGCATCTAACGGTGTGTTCCGGCAGCCTCACTTGAGAGCCAGTTCTATTCCAGGCTAGGTGTGCTTTACTTCGACCACAACGTCACTTAACATCAGGTGAGTTGTGGTCAAACAGGTAGACTGTCAGCCATAAAAAAAAAAACAAAAATAACCAAAGAGACTTTACTAATTTTCAACACAACACACAATACGTATATTTTCAGATTATTTGGTACTTTCTGGTACTCAGCTGCCTAGCTACCCTCATGTTAAATTTGCCGCCAAGCATCTAACGGAAGCCTCATTTGAGAGCCAGTTAACATTTCAGCATAGGCGTGTTTACCATCTTCAACTACACCGTCACTCAACATGAAACATCTAGTTTATCACTCATAAAAAGCCCCTTTGTCATCTAATAGAATCCTTAGAGTACAGGAAAAGCTACAGACTGAAAGACAAATTAAAACAAAGATACAATGTATCTCCTTTGCATTGCACGCTTCAAGCGTAGCATAGAGCGCAAGTATTCGCATTACAAACAAAATTTTAATTAAATGCCATCTTGAATTTCAGTAGTGCGCCGGGATTCCGCTGATACTTTGAAACTGTAAAATGAGGGCATTTTCGAAATCTCTTGCCAAGATCAATCAAGCCAAGGACGAGGTTATTTTTAGGTTTATTATCGTTTTACGACTCTGTAGTTTAACCCGTCTACGGTAAAACCAAAAGGTTATGTTATTAGCAGCTTATGTTGATATTTACGTGTAAAGCACCGCAGCGCCGAAACTGCTCATCCTTTGATGAATGAGGTGTCAATCGACTCGTTATTATGCGCTGGGTGATATAAGCTGCCGTGGTTGTGCCGGCGTAAGAATTGTACCCCACCTTCTCTACCCGTGGTTGCCGTAAGAGTCGGGTAAGGGATGTAATCAGGAACATGGGCAGCAGCGTCTTCCTTGAACAATCACACCTAACTGCGCTCGCCAACCCGCCTGCTAAGCGTGGCAAGTATTGGCAAATAGGAGGAGGCCTATGTCCAGCAGTGGACGTCCTATGGCTGATGATGTGATGTGTGATATAAGCTACATATTTTCCTGTAATTATAATATTCGTTTCCGTTGTCGTGTTATAGTTTTTTTAACTTTTTGGCTTTTACCCACGATGGAGCGGAGAAAGTGTACCTATGCGTGCTTTATTATGAGACTTTGTGTGTGGTGAGAAACGGTTTGATCAATTTAGATGCGGTTTTTAGGGCCCCGTTTTTACCCTTTGGGTACGGAACCCTAAAAACAAAAGAGTATCGATGCTTTGACACTCATAATGTAAAGGTTTTGAGTCATTGAGTCAAACGAATCGCTCTCTTGATGATAAAAGTAATTTCGCCAGCTGCAGTACACTTGAAATCGGAACACTGTAATGTTTTAGACTACTGCTTGGCGGCTGAATATCTGGATAATGCGGTGGTACCTATCTAGGCGACATCCTGCTAAAGAGATTTACCAGTAAATAAAGTATGCTGCTTGACCGCAGTACCCTTCCAGAATAAAGTAACGTTTACACAATAGGTACTGCTTGGCGGTAGAATAGCTGTTATTGTGGTGGCAGCCAGACACAGACACCTACCTAGACTTCACGGGCGTAGCCAGGGGAAGGGTTTGGGGGGTTCAAACACCCCCTGGCTACGAAACAACCCCCCCCAAGTTAAGATACTAACATTAATAATATTAAAATGATGAGAGGCGAATACATATACAATTATATGTACATATTTTGGATCAAACTGAATGGCTTGGCTCTCATGAATATTCACTATGTGATAGATATTGATGCGTATGAAGTGGATATACTTAAAAAGAAAACCAGAACATTAGTTCTGTAATGCGTATAATCAAATGAACCTGCTGTTTTTTTTACATCTTTCATGTCTTTTATATATTACGATTTATTCCATGCACTTTTAGTCGTTTTATTGTTTTGAACCCCCCCAACCACTAAAACCTGGCTACGCCCGTGCTAGACTTCCTTTTGATAAGGAGATCTACCATCTGACAAATTGTAGGCATATTAATTTTTAGTATCATGAAAGTATTTAATGTTATCGTTCATTCAACAAGATATTATAACACAGTTAAGCCAAAACAATGTGTACACAATACCAGACGTCACTATTTCTTAGTTCATTTTGCTACTGTACTATTTACTCAATTACTTGCAGGTAGATTACTCTTAAAAATATTAATTACATAACAAAATACGACATTATTACATTGATAGGTTTACTTGAAGCATGTAATAATTTTATCTTGTACATTTTTATTAGTGTTATTTCAACATTTCTACCTCATTTCGTAGAAGAAAAAAAATTGTGACAAAAATGACACAAGACACGAAAATAGAAATTAATCCCACTAAAAGTAAGTTTTGTTGCGTATTTTTAAATATAAATATACATATAGCACTGTTTTAGACAATAGTGTTCCTTTGAAATTATGAAACTTGCGTAGAAATCAACGTAATGATGTTTGTAAGTCTTACAGCTTAATTTCAACTAATTAAAAAAGGTCTTAATTCGGTTATATTTTGTTTTTAAATATTTTTGTTACTTTAGCACTCCGTTATATATATTCCGATTTGAAACATTCTTCTTTTAATGAATAGAATATACTTTCCGATTCAACCCATAGGAATTTCACGAAGCCAATTAAGTATTTTTGTTTTTGAACCAACATACATAATGCATCTAAATAATGGAAACTTCGTATTTTGCTTTCCTATGACTTTCTAGTGGTGTTTACAGTCCTTACAGTTCAATAATGAAATGAAGTCGGTTTTTGTTTTTTTGTAAAAAAAGAAATTATAATAATTATATCGTGCTGTGTTTACACACTACTCCTTAATGTACATATATCTGTCCGGTATCAGAAGACAGAAAAAACCTTCCGAAAAAAACAAGGCAACTTTTTCTACAAGCATATATAAAAATAACCGACTCCATGGCCCTAAGCCCAAATACTGCTAGGTTTTAGGTTAAGATCAAACTACAAAATTTCATACTAAAACAATTATGGAATTTTTATGGGGACCAATCTGAAAGATATCCTTTCAAATAATAAGGAGTTGTAGCGTCCATCATCAGCTCACCTGAATAACTCAAAGAAACATAAGTAGCGATCTATACGAGTCTATAGTACTTAAAGAATTATCCACTGACTTCTAATAGTTAAGGTAAGAAGTTATATTTTCCATCATCAGCTCAGTAACATGAGATGATGAGCACCAGACGCAAATACTTGAATAGTTTTAGAAAATATATAAAACACGTTATGCGTCGCTATAAAATTTGAGACTTGCCCACGGATTTTCTGGGATCCCATCATCACATGCGACTTGGTGCCAATGGGACCACTTGGGTAACCTTTTAAACAAAAAAAGAATTTCTAGTATCGGTCTAGGCGTCTGGAGTAATCGGGGAACATACATAAAAAAAAAAGATTCCGACGAATTGAAAGAACCTCCTTTTTTAAAGTCGGCTAAAATGATTAATTTCAGAATTCGGCTATGGTATACGGCACGTGCAAATGCTGTGTATGTGGACCAGCATGCTAGCTCTGTTCTTGTGCAGAAGCAGCTTGGGAGTAGCAGTGCTGGCCATGACCGACGTCTCACGCCGGAATGACTCCAACATAGAGGTACCGTACACCGTAAACCAAAACTGTACTTTATACCATAGAGAATAGAGATAAAACTCATTTCTAGAAAAGAAAATCCATAGCACGAGCATTGCTTATTTTGGGGGTAGATGGAGTTGTTATAAATGACCAAAAAATGTGTATATTTGTTATTTCTTTACATGGATCTGGATGACATTTGGAATGCAAATAAATAGCTTATGCTTCTTATCCCGAATACGGGTAATCTTGTAGGCCGCTTTTAGCTTTTAATAGTTGTCATCTTAATATCCAAGCTAATAAGGGAAATGATGATGAAATCTCTCAACCAAATCGACTTTCACACATTTCATTCACGACTTCCTCTCACTTAATGGCTTCTATATTGAAAATATCAAATAACAAGAAACAAATTATACTATTAGTATTTTCTGTAATTTATTTTTTGTGGCGTACTAAAAGCGTTTTTTTTTTTAATGTATGACGGGCTAGGTCAGGTGTCGGCAACCTTTTAAGACGAGAGAGCCAAAACGTTAGAAATTGCAAGTTTAAGAGCCACTAATAAATTCGTTTCAATATAGCACACACAAATGTTTTAGCACAAAAAGATCTAAAGTAAGCATACGTAAAGAATGGCTACGGATTCTCAAGCGAGCCACTACCTATAACCGTAAGCACTCTGCCAAAAGTGCAAACGATTAAGAAGTTAAAAACTAAAATATTTTATTTTAATTGCCCGATTTTTAAAATGGATTTTTGCGTTTGGAACTGGTGAGCTACCTTACATCAAAAGAGAGCCATGAAAGATAGCGAGCCGCAGGTTGCCGAGCCATGGGATAGGTCTACCGTCAGCAACAGGCGGACCGCGAAAGGTCGAACCTTGGACCGCCAAATATTGTAATGTATTGTATACCAAGTATAAATTAATACGTAGATAAGGTATACTATACCTTTATTAATTGAAATCATATTTTGAAGCCTCATAGAATCTAACTTAGTACTTAAATGCGCTCAACACAGAGTTAAAAGGAAATGGAAAGTTAATATGTGATCTGATACAATGCGTGTCTGCTTTTCGTCGTAAGCTAGATATCTTTGAAAAAGATATTGCTTGACAAGAATTTATTAATTTTTGGACAATTCTTGAATATAAAAAGGAGAACTCTGAAGAAGACATTGTAGTATTTGTAAAAAAATTGGCCGATCTTAAAACGTATTTGCTACAAGATTCCAAGACTTTGCAGAGCACTTAATTAAAATCAGTTGTTTTTTTTTTTCTGGACCTCGTTAGAATTTTCCCACAGTACCCGGACCCCACCTAAAACTACTTGCCAACGCCTGGGCTAGGTGTTTGATCACAGCTCACCTAATGTAATGTAAAGTTCAACATCAAACAGTTCTATTTGAAGTTTTTAAATTCACTTGCTTCCATATTTCAGATATATGACTGGGATAAGAAGACTCAAGGTGTAATTCTGTCTTCATTCTTCTGGGGTTACATGGTAATGCAGATCCCAGCCGGATTGTTCGCGAGGAAATACGGCGGGAAACCCATAATGATGGTCGCATTACTGGCTAATGGAGTTCTGTCTCTCGCCTTGCCAACTGTAGTATATTATGTATGTAAAAAAACAGTACTCAGTTACAATAAAAAAAACTGCTAAAGACAATTCATTTGAGTCGCTTCAGTTCTGCTGCCGTGGAGGCATTTCAAGACATGTCATATTTCAGGAATTAAAGTTGTTGGTCATGCTTTTATATAAAGTTATGAATATCAGATAAGTGTAGCTTGACTCTACAAAAAAAATTATTTATGAGTTTATATCAAGGTTTGAAACAAAGTATCGTTCTTATTGTTAAGAATATGCTACAAAACAGTTTGATACCACTTTACGCTTGTACGATGTGTATTATTGTATATATATATATTATATATCTAATGACATAAACAAATTAAATCGAAATTAATTTAAAAAATCTTTAACTGATGAAAATTTCTATAGCTTGACGGAGTTCTGGATTTTTTCTTATAAATATAAATTTTATGTTGAGACTTTCGATGGTTAATCTCAACAGCCCTGTAATTTCGCTAGCTGCAGTAACCCTTCAAACCGGAACACAGTAATGTTTACACACTACTGCTTGGCGGCAGAATGTCTGGTACTGCGGTGGTACCTACCTAGACGACCTCATGCTAAGGAGATCTACCACCAAGTAAATATATATATATGTATAATCTGGGTGCCTTCAAATCACCAGTTAATCGGTTTCTTCTCGGCAAGTACACTCAATAATAGACCAAATCTTTATAAAAAGGTGAAGCGCAAGCTGAATTATTTAAAAAAAAAAAACACTTTTTGGGCAGGGAGGTTGGACTTGCATGTGCATATGTCGAGTATGTATGGGACTTACTCAAGCCTGCCTCTTCCCAGCTGCCCACACAATGTTTGGACGGTGGCTGCCATCCAACGAGCGTACAGCTTTATCAGCACTAGTTTACGGAGGTAATGGTGTGCAAATAGTTTCATACTCTCCTTTGATATTAACAAAATATTAACTTTGAATACAATCTCTGATCTCTCATGACATGTCTTAGATGTCGTAACGCTTCCTCATTGTATCTACGGAAATGATACCTACGGATTGTGACATAAAAATGTCGTCTTTGTTTTTTACCTATGTTTTTTCTTTATGTTTGTATTTTGTTTTTATGTCACAAATAAAGTGTTGTCTATTGTATTATATATATTCATTAGACTTCTTTTTTCATATAAATTCCAATGCTATAACTGGAGTCAAAACTAAATTATAATTTATTTTTGTTTTCAGTTCACTCCAATTTAATTTTGTTTGACTCACGTACCTATTTATTAAGCGCACTAAACAGAGCAAATTTATTAGGCTTATTAACTATATGTAACCTTTTTCCTTTTATAGGTGCTCTACAGTCATTATAAGCCTAATAAATTTGCTCTGTTTAGACCCACTACTAGTTACTACTCTGTCATAACCTAACTCTATCAATCATCCTAGCAATAATCCTACTAATCCTATCCTATCCTACTAATATTAAAAATGTGAAAGTTTGTGAGCGTGGATGGATGGGTGGATGTTACTCTTTTACACAAAAACTACAGAACGGATTTGGATGAAATTTGGCACACATATAGTTTATTACCTGAATTAACATACAGAGTACTTTTTTATTACGGGAAAATGTTATGCTCCTGTGCGATTATCAAAAAAATTAACTACAGGACTTATTCGCTTCAAATTTGGTATAGATGTGTCATATGGAACATTATTCCGCAATAAACGTTTCGTCATGGATGAAACTATTGGTCTTTTATTACTAACACATGATTCAGCTCTCTCTATACCCAATTCTTAAGTCATCGCGGACGAAATCGACGGGCGCAAGTCCGTAATAATATTCTCAACTTCACTTTAAATTCATAACCGTTTTTCGCCAGATTTCCATATGAGAAACTCGGTCTTGGAGTTTGATGCCAAGCATGGACCTCTAAATTACTCTAATCTACTCAAATTATGTACGTAGCCTCATATGTAAGTGTCCGAGTGTCGGCACCATAAGTCATACTGGGTAGAACACCTTGGTTTAAGAGGCGAGTTTATTTACAGACACAGCAGAATATATCTTGCACTAAAATAGGTTAATTCAACTTTCAGGTCATACGATTGGGATTATCATAGCTATGCCGTTATCAGGTATCCTGGCT
Source organism: Biston stratarius (assembly GCA_950106695.1). NCBI lineage: Eukaryota > Metazoa > Arthropoda > Insecta > Lepidoptera > Geometridae > Biston > Biston stratarius. The sequence goes on along the minus strand of OX467115.1, from coordinate 22,880,861 downwards.
GAAACGGCTCTGGGTTGGAAGATGATTTTCTACACTTCAGCAGGTGTGCTATTGATTACAGCAGTGATCTGGTACAGTTTCGCAGCCAGCTCTCCTGCGGAGCACAGGATGATTTCAGATAAAGAGAGGAATTATATTGAGACTGAACTCAATACAGGTGATGGTTTGAAGGTAGGAATTGTTTTGCACTTTTTGATGAAGTTTTAGATAATACAATATTTCAAAACACGCCCTACCTGACATTTTTTTTCTCCTTCTTCTTGGCATCGCACTGTGTGCATTCTGCCAGTTTCAATGTTTCTGTATTTTCTGTGCAGTCTTCAGTTTTCAGCTTCATTATCTTTATAATCAAAGACCAATCTTGATCAAGTCCAGTCCGTGCCAGTCAAATCATGTCATGCTTTAGTAAAGTAGTGGCGACTTTATAAGCTTCGATGGAGTTTTGGAAGCAACACGAAAAGTCATGTTTCACCGCATTATATCACTTTCCCACACTCGCGCTTCTAATTCAGCAATTAATGAATAAAACACCATTATTTTTATACATAAACACTCAAAATGTATAATATGTTCATCAGATACTACTTCCGTGTGTTGGTGGGAGTTGCATATGTTTAATACAGTCCGTGTTCTACATATATTTATATTATAAGTACCTATACATCACGCATGTCTCAGATAAAGTTTTCTTTTTTAGCAAAACCGACCAACGCCGTGGCGTGCTATCATTCGGACCGTGCCTCTGTGGGCCATCACTGTATCTCATGTCGGTGGCATGATTGCCTTCTCTTTGTTCTTCCTAGACCTGCCGACGTATTTGGATAAGGCACTGAAGATATCACTGAAAAATGTAATCTCTGTTATGATTATTTTATTTAAACATAGATTAATTTTACATTTAGTATGTTTAAGCGCAATGCGGTCTATGTATTACAGATATACATATATGACGTGACGACCCTGTAGTGTGTCTGCTTCAAGAGTTGTGGGGCATGGTTCGATTCCCACTCAAACATTTGTGTGACGAGCATAAATGTTTGTTCTGTGTCTGGGTGTTCTGTATGTATATATAAGTATGAATTGTCAACAAAAAAAGTATGTATGTATTATATTAGTTATCTGGTTCGCATAGTAGGTAAAAGCTTTGCTTAGTTTGGGGCTAGATAGCGCTGTGTGAAATGTCCTGCGATATTTATAATTTATTTATTTAATATATACCTTCATAATTAATTCAAAACGGTTTGATTCTACCGTCATCATATGAACAGAGGAATTTACTATTCGAGCGGTTATTCCCCTCCCCGATCACAATCTGAGTTTTTTATAATGTAAAATTAGTGAGACGAACGAGACACTCTCCTGATGGTAAGAGATATAACATATATCCATCACCATTGCAGTGATACACATAGTTTTCAGTAGCAAAACAATGTCCAGGGCATCGCTGCTTTAGTGATCATGACTTAATTTCGATGGTCTCACCAGCCTTGTAATTTCGCTAGCTGCAGTACCCTTCAACCAGGAACACAGTAATGTTTACACACTACTGCTTGGCGGCAGAATATCAGGTACTGCGGTGGTACCTACTTAGACGACCTCTTGCTAAGGAGATCTACCACCCAATAAAGGGTCATGAAGATGCGTGTGAACGGTTTCTTCTCGCCAAGCTTACTCCATCTTCATTTTACATCAGCGGTCAAACACAAGCCTATTTAATAATTTTAAAAAATATTGTCCCAATATCTTGTTGTTCACATCTTTTTATGTTTTCATCAACAACTTTTAACCACTATCTCATTATCAAGTGTTAGTGTCGATAGTTCCAAAGCAAACCACAAAACTGGCTTGGAAAAATAGCCCAGTTAAATAGTAAAGCATTCTAATTCATTTGTTATACCTCCTTTTAGAGTGCCATCCTCTCAGCGGTTCCATACGTGGGCATGACGGTGGGTAGTGGAATAGCAGCCACCATCTGTGAGAAGATTTTCAATCGAAAACTTCTCTCCCTTGTTTTCTGTAGGAAGATGTTCAACTCTTTCGGTAAGTTCGTGCATTAACTGCTAAATCAAAGAGTTTGTATATTAAGAGTGACATATACTGACAAATTTGTGATATATTGTTCTCTTTATGCTTCTACATAGACTGACATTTCAAAAGTTGATAAAATGGGCCACTTGTTTAAGACACAAAAACGATACTATTTCAAAATTAAAAGACATACTATTGCTGTCATTCTTTTAAAGGATAAACGATGAAAAGAAAAGAAATAAACGATGCTTGGGAAATAAACACTTTTATTTTTATTATTAATTATTTTCACTTTGTGGTATTTTTTTAGTTTTTTTCGATATGGACATTTCACAAGTATAAATTAAAAATTAAAAAAAATTAAAATACCAACTCCATGCCCCTAAGCCCAAACACGGCTAGATTATAAGCAATTTAATTTAATGCATATCCTTTCAAACAAAAACAGAACTTTACAAATAGGTTTATAAATGACGAAGTTCTGAGGTAACCAAAAACCAAAAAACAAAAAAGAACCTCATACTTTTCTTGAAGTCGGTTAAAAAGATTAAGCGTGAGCAATGAATTCTACGTACCTAGAACATTTAAATATGTTGTAAATCGGGCGGCGGTGCTCGTCGCAAAGTGATTCGACGATTGATAGACTTTGAAAATAATTCAGACATAACTTGTTTTCAGCATTGTTTGGTGCAGCAACAGGCTACACCATTCTGGCCTTCCTCAAACCGGAACAGAAGGAATTAGCTGTCGTTGTTACAGTGGGAACACTCACCCTACTCGGGTTCATATATGCTGGTTTTATGGTAGGTTAATTAAAATCAGAATTTAGAATATTTTTTGTAGTCGGTGCTAAAAAATGCTCAAGATTGAATTGGAAGTTGCCCAATTATCAAGCACCAGTGAGCTACGAAAATACCTACGTAGTAATCGTTCTACGATGTTTGTGTGCGCTACAGTGGTTCGTAGGTACCGATTTTCATTCTTCACAATACCCAATAGACTTTTTTTTATTATTTCAAATAGGCTTGCTATAAGCAAAGATGCGGTATATGATGGAGCACGCTTGCCTAAAAGAAACCGGATTACTCGTGACTTGAAGGCATCCAGATTGTATCTATCAAGGAACGCCCACTCGGGCAGCAAATTACATTGATTGCTTAGCGGTTCGCGCGATGAAGGCGGACTCGAAACGTTTAGTTCAATTTTTCGGAACATATTCAATAAAACGATGTCGTTTTATAGAGATGTACCGTGGTGGTGCCGGCGTAAGAATAGTACCACACCCTCTCTACCCGTAGTTGCCGTAAGAGTCGGCTAAGGGATGTAATCCGGAAGATGGGCAGCAGCGTCTTCCTTGAACAATCACACCTAACTGCGCTCGCCAACCCGCCAAGCATGGCGAGTATTGGCAAAACCCCTCCAGGAGGAGACCTATGTCCAGCAGTGGACGTCCTAAGGCTGATGATGATGTTTTATAGAGATCCTGGGTGTCCAATAGAAGACGATATGGTAGAAAAATGATACAAAATTATTTCAGGTAAACCACTTAGATCTTTCACCTCAATTCGCTGGCGTGATGATGTCAATCACTAACTTCGTGAGCGCATTCGCCAGTATCATCACACCTGTTGTCACCAGCGTTTTACTGAAAAACGATCCTGTGAGTAAATTGGATAATTTTGTGGAAGATGTGCCATACTATATACTAGTAGATCTTCTGAGATTTCGCGACATACCTGAGGACCAAGACAAAGTAACATTCGATTAGCGATAACCCTAACAGAAAAGTAAAAAATGTAGAGGATTGAAAAAGCTGTAAAGTTAAAGAGCCTTTTTTTCTTTGTGTTTGGCGTAACATTATGTACATTTCCCAGTGTCAAGTATTTCGATATGTCAAGTATTTTATGACAAATCAAGAAAAGTAAATCTAAGTTACACAAGATAAGTCATGGTCGTGTCCGGTCACGCCCTATTAAAGTAGTTGCGACTTTACTACAAACTTTGATGGAGTTTTGGAAACAACGCGGTAAGTCATATTTTGGCGCATTATATAACTATAAATTATATAACACGTACTCAGGCACATATTTTAGCACTTTATAAAAAAACACCACTATTTTTATCCACAATATCTCAAAAATACATATATTTTTTTAACGTTTATGACAGTTGGTCACCTTCCTGGTGACCAATTTAATCGCTACAACCGACAGCAGAGGGCCGGTACAAAGTAACATTCGTTTAGCGATAGCGCTATTAGAAACGCAAAACATGTATGGGATTAATATAAGTTGTCGTTAAATCACGCTGGTAACTTATTTAGCTTATTTTTACTTTTCTATTAGCGTCATCGAATATCGAAGATATCGAATGTCTAGGCCATCTGATCATGAGAAGTGCTGTAATTACGCCTAACCTGGATAAGAACTGATTCTATTTATCTTTTGCAGACTAACATCAGTCACTGGCGAGTCGTGTTTCTTCTGATCGCCGCGTTGGTGGCGGTTGCGAATATTTTCTACCTTATCTTCGGCAGCGCCAGCCGACAACCCTGGGACAGCGAGGAGAGTTTTGAAACCCAAGAAACTATTATTGGTAGGATTTAGAGATTTTTTATAAGCTTTTATTTAACTTGCAATGTATGTATGTAACTATGTTAATCCGGTGGAAACTTGTAAGTTAAATTTGATGTCCGACTGCACTCAAATTTGGTACACTTATGTAGCTTCGGTGACAATACAATTATATGGTACCATGTAGCTGGTCTGATGATAGAGACGGAAGATAGCCATAGGAACTTCTGAACTAAACAAGATAAACCCATCGAATTTGAGCTCGATTGATTTGTCTTGAGGAGCACTTTATATTTAGGCGATATTCAGGATCTGATGTTGAAGCTAGATATTGATAGTGAGTTAAAAATAAATTAAAAGTAAAAGATAATTTTTAAAAACAAGATTTATCTGGGACAATAAACTAAAAAATTAAAAATAAATTTTAGTAAGTATAAGGCATGTACATACTTATATCCTTAAAAGGTCGAGGCACAGGTTTGCAATTTGCAGGCACCCGTTACAGGTTAAGTACTTACTATACTTCTGTGCCTCAAGCTTTTAAGAATATAGGTAAGTACCTACACGCCAAATACTCACTTATAATACCACAAGAGCTTCAAAATTATCGGGTATTTCCCGATAGGGAACCTTGAGGGAAATGCCAGATAATTTTGAAGCTCGTGTGGTATTCGGGGGATTATTTTTCCGACCCAAATATCGACCAATAGAATTGCACCATTCGACGTCACGTGGTACAACCTACATGGTATTATACTGATAATTTTTTGATTAGAGCTAATCAAAAAATTAAAAAATAATTATGAAAAATAATCACTAGAATTTGTCCCAGATAAAAGATAGTTTTAAATTATTATTTTTTTTACCTCCTCCAGGCTTACTATTGTTCTATGTAAGAACAGTTCCACTCATTACATTGATCGTGAGTTACATGTATATTAAACAGCCTATTATTTTTTTACATTTTCAAGGTTGGTCCAGTAGGAAAAGTGGCAAATAAATTAAAAACTGGCCAAGTGCGAGTCGGACTCGCGCAAGAAGGGTTCCGTACCATTATCTATACAAACAATTAAAAAAATTATCTTTGTTATAAAGGAGCCCCCTTAAATATTTATTTTATTGTTTCTTAGTGTTTGTTGTTATAGCGGCAACAGAAATACATCATCTGTGAAAATTTCAACTGTCTAACTACCACGGTTCGTGAGATACAGCCTGGTGACAGACGGATAGACAGACAGACGGACGGACAGCGGAGTCTTAGTAATAAGGTCCCGTTTTACCCTATAGGTACGGCACCCTAAAAAAGTTATAATACTAATATGTCTTTATGCATTCTCTGATACATATATATTTCTAGTATAATTATATGTCTATGGTTAAAACCTACTCGTAATACATACTGCATTGTTCCAGATGAAATGAAGCCGCTGAAAAATTCAAAGAATCTACAAGAAGCGTCGTAACATTACATTCTTAATTTGTACCTACTAAACAAAACTAGTCTTGTACATAAAATGTTTCGCTAAATAAATGGGTTAATTTTACCCTGCCCATTCTACACAACCTACCTACTTCAAGAAAAAAACATCAGCACTAAAAGCGTAAAATAAACTTACTTGTTAGTTAATTTATGTTCACGGCTAGAAACACTTGAACAGTATGAGTCTAGCTAGACTCGCTAAGGTCAAAAAACATCTTGCCAAAGATAGTTACATCGTCCACGTAAACAAATATTTTCATAAAAAAATATTCATAAAATGAAAACAACTGGGCCAAACTATGTTAAATTTTATGGGATCAAATGGCAACTATTCCGCATCAAACTAAAGAAGAATCACGTAAATCGGATCATAAATATAAGCGTAATCGGTGAATAGAAATAAAAAAAAAAAACATCAAGCGAGATAGTGGCAAATTTACTACTTATTACTATTTGACTACTTTACTTGGTGGTAGATCTCCTTAGCAGGCGGTCGACTGGGTAGGTACCACCGCAGTACCAGATATTCTGCCGTTAAGCAGTAGTGTGAAAACATTACTATGTTTCGGTTTCGATAGTCAGCCAAATTACAGGGCAGTTGAAGACTAACCATCAAATGTCTCAAAGTAATCAGCGCCAAAGCACTTTGTTATTCTACTCAAAACTCTATGTATCGCTGCAATAGTAATGGACATTCATATCTCTTGCCACCAGGAGAGCGTCTCGTTCTTCACATTAATTGGAGATATATCATCAACCGAAAAAGACCCATAAAGACCGCAGGAAGGCGCTGGATGCGAGCCGCTTCCAACCGGTCTTTATGGAAGTCAATGGGGGAGTATGGGTTTGATTCAGGCTAGTATCTCTAAAATCAGAGAAACTCATCAGCCTTAGTTTTTCATGTATTCCCCAAAACTACGACGTACTACGACTTCTCTAGTGTAGCTGTCACGTATCGAGGAATAAATAATCAACACAAGCTATTCCCGGCGGTTCCACACGCCATCGACTTCTAAGGGTCGTATCATGATGTTAAATAGTTAAATACTTTATTCAAGAAATATGCTATCAAATGCAAAGAGAATTTTTCAAATTTGAATTGTAGTTCCAGAGATTCTTCCTTTTTCCGTATTCCCGCGGAGTTACAACATTGGGCTCTTCAAAAGGCGTGTTCAATGTATTTTTAGTGCCCTTGGTATTGCAGGTATCCATAGGCGACGGTGATTGCTTACCATCGGGAAAGTCAGCTTGATTGCCAACTATAGCAAAAAAAAGATTAGCGCGTTCAAGCAAATAAACAAACTCTGCCGCTTTATTATATGTTATCATGATCGTCAAATTTTAATTTGACTGCTTGTACCTATTACTCGTATAGTAACGTGTGGTGTTGAAGTTTTAATTTTAAGTTAGATACTCTTTTGGCAAAATAAATTTACACAGACAGAGTTGAAAATGGTTTATCAGTTTTTCTAAACTGTATTTGTTAATGAACTAAGGATGACTTTTGCGTGAAAAATTGGCAATTTAAATTCACTGAATCCAACACCCACTGTTTTTTATATCTTTGTAGTTAAATATTCAACACAAGATAATATTTATCACGAGCTAATCCTTATAGCAACATTTACATACAAAAACGAGTTTATTTGTCTAACCTATTCACATGTACATAGATTACAATGCTCCCGTATGTAATTTTTGTACAAGGAAAGAAATTATTACGACATATTTGTGAAATAAGAACAAATTGACTGTTATATAAAACCATATACACAACATTTATGAAGTAGAATTTAATTAACACTGACAGACAAAATATCACGAACAGTTTTTCTTTTCTAAAATTGTAATAAATAATTGATTGTTTCTTTTAACCTTTTCTTAAAAAGTGTTTTAAAATGGTTGACGAAAAAAAAATTGAAAAAAGTAATGCGAAAGGTAAGTTTTTTTTTTATAATTATTATTTGAAGTGGATAATTTGTCATTTTTCATACGTACAGAGAGGATGGGTCTCTACTGGTGTCGGAATTTCCCGCGAAGCACAATTAGAGTGTCTTTAAATTCAAAGTAAACTGGTTTCTTCTAGGTAAGCGAGCTTCATTTTCATCAGAGTATAAAGTACCCTACCTACATGCTATCGTTTCCTCACGATGTTTTCCTTCATCGGCAGTTCAAGCTCATTGTTGGGTTTAACACACCTTCGGCGTGTGAACCGACCTCGCTAACCACAGAGTTTTAAAGTAAGTTTTAAACTTGCTTAATAAAAAAAAACATAATATTCCAGAATTCGGCTACGGGATCCGACATCTGCAAATGTTATGTATGTGCAAGTGTATGGTCGCTCTGTACTTGGGTCGGAGCATCTTGGGAGTGGCTGTTCTGGCTATGACTGACATCAGGCGCCGGAATGACTCCAATATAGAGGTGATTGTTACTAACTTACGATACTATGAAATCATAGTAAAAGATTCGGGGAAATAAGCGCATGATAGGCACCAAGTTTATTTTAGTGTGCTCACACCAATACTGGATATTACCAAAAGAAAAAAAATCTTTTGTATTCCATTTTTAACGAATTCACGTCACATTATTTTCCACTCAGTTTAACAGAGATAGATATGCTTTTCTTGATGTGTTTTTTACAATACCTTTATTTATGTTAGATTCAAAATTACGTCGTTGAATGCTGACAAATTGAAAAACGGCTCCACTTTTTTTTGAAGAGTGTGTTTTGCCCCATTGCTAATAATTAACAAAAAAATCATATGGCATACCTATTAGGTTATTGAATAGAAAAGTAGTTGCAAATTTATCCAGGGCTTGAAGGATTTTGAAGACTATGACAGTATCGTTGTTAACACTCTTTTTGAAATCTATAATTGCTCATAAATATTGTTATTTTTAACAGATTTATGACTGGGACAAGAAGACTCAAGGTCTAATACTGTCATCGTTTTTCTGGGGGTACATGATTATGCAGATCCCAGCTGGATTACTAGCGAGGAGATACGGTGGAAAACTTATAATGCTGATGTCATTACTAGCAAATGGAATTTTATGTCTCGTCTTGCCGACGCTAGCTCATTATGTAAGTTGCAAATAAAATAACTTATTTTTGATAGCCGCGCTCTTGCATTCTTTGACCAAGTTTGAAGTTATAAAAACATAAATGTTCAATCGCAATTATTTTGATCATCTTCACTAATTTCGATTCATTCTTTTATGACATTATATTGTTTACTCGTGGCTTGTCTTTAATAACATACTAGCGACCGCCCGGCGGCTTTGCACGGGTTCAATGTAGACACTATGTGGTGCATTTTTTAAAAATTACATATCAATTTTACACAACTATAACATATAATCCGTCGAACTCCGGAAAAGGAATTCTGTTTCCTGGAGTCGACCTCTTTCTACGGTACACAATTACATATGCATGTATTATACACTAGCAGCCCGTCCCGGCTTCGCACGGGTAAACATTTATTTATATCAAATATTTTGTGATAAGGGATGAGTAAAGCTATCTCATTGCTAACGTGAATTGATTGAAATTATTATTTTTTTAGTTTAGTAAGTAGTAGTAAGTAATTTCCATGTGTCAATTGTATTTCCTTTTATATTGTTTTAATTTTTTTGTTGATATTTTTTTTTTAATTTTGTTATTTTCCATAATTTTTTACACTATTTTGGTAATGTTATTTGTAGGTGACAGCAATATACGTATATTGGTTTTGAGGATATCCTGCTCGAGATAGAGCAACATACAATTGCCCATGAGAAAAGCCTTGTTTTCTTAGGTCGATGCCAACCATCGAGAAAGTTTGTCCCTGAGATTTTATTTATTATATATACTATAAAAGAGGAATATCCCGCCATGCATTATTTTGTTATATCTCAAAGGGATTAGGCAGCGTTTTCGATGAAAGCTCCCAGGTGGCTTAACTTTTTCCGATAATTCGAAAAATTACCATCATTTTTCAACCAATTTACACAAAACCCTGACAAATTATACACCTAAACCTTCCTTACGAATCAGTCTATTTATTGGTGAAACTCGCGTGATAATCCGTTCAGTAGTTTTTTAAGTTTGTCAGTAACAGCCAGACATGGTGGATGACTATGTTTTATAATAATTATGTAGTGATTGTCTAATGTAACAAAAATAATGTTGTTACAGAAAAAAGTTAATAAGTATTAATACAACAACATTTAAGCAGAGTAATTTAACTGATTGACATTTTTTTATTAGGCCCATGATATAATTAATTAATTAAAAATTTACATTGTTTGAAAACCGGGTAAATTTCTATCTATCGTATTTTTAGCTTGTCAATGGACAGAAAAAGGTTTGTGAATAAATAATTCTAAATTAATGAATAATTCTATTTTATTCAATTTTGCACACCTAATCTTAAGTTTCCACCTATGTTCAAGCTAAATCATTTTTTCCACTCCTACGCTGACATACATTCATAATACGTAATATTTTGAACAGGGTGGTTGGATCAGTGTGTGTTTGTGTCGAGTATGCATGGGACTGGCTCAGGCATGTCTCTTCCCGGCCACCCACACCATGTTTGGACGGTGGTTACCATCCAGTGAACGGACAGCTCTATCAGCATTCGTTTACGGAGGTGAGGAATTTGTCTTTAACTTTATTTACTTCATAATTAATCTGTGCCTAGCGATGTTACACATTCAATTTTTTCTAATATCTAAATTTCTAATTTAAGTAAAAATTCTGAAATATGTTCTTATAGATCTACATATCAAATAAACAGATACGGAGTCCCCCAAGGTAGTGTGCTAGGACCGTTACTGTTTTTATTATATATTAATGACCTACCTGACATTACTCAATATAAATGTACATTATTTGCAGATGATATTTCTATCATATTAACTAGTAATAAGAAAGATACAAATTTTGACATGGAAATTAATAAAACAATCAAAGCAATTATCAAATGGCTAGATGATAATAATCTTAAAGTTAATTTGACCAAAACTAATTATGTCCAATTTTTGACCCATGGATCTAAATCAATCTCTAGACAAATTATGTATGATAACACAAAATTGAACGAGTCGAATACCGTTAAGTTTTTGGGTATCACAGTAGATAAATATGTAGACTGGAAAGATCAAATAAAAAACGTCTGTACTAGGGTTAATAGATTTGTGTTTGTTCTAAATAAACTTCGAAAAACCGCATCACGAAAGACAGTGTTATTGGCATACCATGGTTATGTAAGCTCTGTGCTACGGTATGGCCTGCTTCTCTGGGGTAATTCGACAGATAAAGATAAAGCGTTCTTATCACAAAAAAAGTGCATACGTGCGATGGTAGGTATTCGTCCATACGAGTCCTGCAAACCTTTTTTTAAAGATTTAGGAATCTTGACGCTGACTTGCATGTACATTTTTGAAATAGCGGTATTTGTTCGTCATCATTCTGGTCTGTTTACCACGGCTAAAGATTTGTTTCCACGTAATACAAGAAATGGACAGAGGCTTGTTTTCGCCCACCATCCGAGATTGACACTGTTCCATAAGAATTGCTATGCCATGTGTATCACTGTATATAATAAACTACCGACATCGCTAAAAGAGTCTCCTTATCCATTGTTCCGGAAAAAACTTAAGACTTGGTTATTAGAAAAAAATTATTATAGCTTAAAAGAATTTTTAAATGACCCTTAAATGTAAATAATATTTCATAATTGTATTTCATATTGACATATATTGTAATGTATCTAATTTGACATTGTTTATTTTTTATTTATTTTTATTTATAATATTTACTTTAAGTAATTTTTGACGACCACATTCACATGCCGAGTCACGGCAAAATAGGAGAACTAAATCTGTAAAATACCTATCTATAACATCAATGTAAACCCTATTTTTAGTGAATAAATTTCATTTCATTTCATTTCATATCATTTCAATTTTTTCGGTATAAATAGTAGCTAATCACATAGCCGTATAAAATATACTTTACGAACAATTCTCAAATCTACCAAATATACATAAACTACGGTTTTAGTTTTAAGAATGTTTGGTTGGTATATGGGGAATAATTGTCTTAATAAAAGTATAAACTTTGCGAAGTAGACAATGCGAATACTTTGTATTCTTCTTTTTATGTTTTGTACTGATTAAAATTTCTCCTACAGGGCATTCACTGGGGACCATCATAGCTATGCCTTTATCAGGTTTTCTAGCTGAAACAGCGTTGGGTTGGAAGTCAATCTTCTACGCCACGGCTGTCATGATGCTGATCACCGCCTTTATCTGGTTCTGGTTTGCGGCCAGCTCTCCAGCTGAACACAGAATGATCTCAGAAGAAGAAAAGGATTACATCGAAACAGAACTCAACACTGGTCGTCTCCCAAACGTAAGTATGATTGTAAGTAAGTAAGTTGTAACTTCTGACTGTAGCACACCCCGTCCTTTACTGTTACCACAAATATTTTCTATACTAAGGTTGCCTGGAAAAGATCGCTTTAGGCGATAAGGCCGCCAGTTGTTGCATTGTTAATAAGATGTTTCTGTTATCAATATTATATGTTTTATAGTGTGAACAATATAATTATATTGTGACAATTATAACAATATAATTATATTGTTACCACCATAAAACATAAAATATTGATAACAGAAACAGTTAAGTAACAGTGCAACAACTAGCGGCCTTATCCCTTCTTATCTTATAATCATTAATCAACTGTTTTTCAAAGCTACTTTAAGCAATTGTTGAAAATTTACTAAATTGTCAAAAGTTGGAAAGTATATTTTATTTAAAAACTTCAATCTTTACCCTTGCACATTTCAAAATTCTGCATTTCCTTAAATTTCATAGATATACGTATATATAATAAATTAATATAGCTATTATTTCATAGAAAAATTGTCCTACTCCATGGAGAGCTATTTTACGGACCTTGCCCCTGTGGGCCATCCTGGCAACTCACGTCGGTACCAACATTGCCTTCACCCTGTTCTTCGTCGACTTGCCGACATATCTGGACAAAGCTATGCAGATTTCATTGAAAAATGTAAGTAAATTTACTAACTTTGCGCAAGAGATATTTTGTATGCATGTAGATGCGTGGTGGGTTTTTAATCCCGGCAAAAGCTTCTACGTACCTAATCAGTAATATTATCAGCAGTTTCAATTTCAGTTCAATTATTTTCATAATCTTCGTAACACAAAAATAAACAAACAGAGACAAACAAGAGACAGATACAAAATATGGTCTCACATCATCAGCCATAGGACGTCCACTGCTGGACATAGGTCTCCTCCTGGGGGGGTTTTGCCAATACTCGCCACGCTTGGCAGGCGAGTTGGCGAGCGCAGTTAGATGTGATTGTTCAAGGAAGACGCTGCTGCCCATCTTCCGGATTACATCCCTTAGCCGACTCTTACGGCAACCACGGGCAGAGAGGGTGAGGTACTATTCTTACGCCGGCACCACCACGGCAAAATAATAAATATAAATAAATAATAAATATAAATAAATAATAAACATAAATAAATAAATATGGTCTCACCTCAGCATAATAGCGATTCGTAGCGATGATAGGTCAGTGGTTAGTGCGGTCGATTCGCATGCCGAAGGGCGTGGATTCAAACCCCAACAATGAGCTTGAGCTGCCTGTGAAGGAAAACACCGTGAGGAAACCATAGCATGGTGGTAGGGTACTCGGCTCGCTAGCTACCACCCTCAAGTAGAAAATCTGCCGCCAAGCATCTAACGGTGCGTCGCGGCAGCCTCACTTGAGAGCCAGTACCATTCCAGGCTAGGTGTGCTTTGCCATCTTCGACCACACCGTCACTTAACATCAGGTGAGCTATGGTCATACTAAGTGGACTGATTGAAGAAAATGTACGATTATTCGCTCGTAAACAAGTTTTAAAAAAAATGAGTGAAGTTAATATAGAGATTACTCCAGTGGAGCCATGAAATGAAAGTCGGGTAGAAGGTCACAAATTTTGATACAGGGCCCTAGGGTAAGCTACTCCACTGCTTGGAAAAGATCGTTTTTAGCGATAAAGTCGCCAGTTGGTACAATTATTACTTAGGTTATTATTATTATCATTTATGTATTTAATTACTTATTTTTACATTAAATATATATATTAAACACGTAAATAATACAAAAAACTTAAAAACTAGTGGGCCACCGGCAGCGGGACAGGGCTCAAGCTGCCGGTGGTTAGGGCTACAGAGTGAGGAACCTCCTAACAATGCGCGCCGTGTCAAGGATTACTGCCTTTTGGATCTGACCCTTGACCCAACCGTCTAGCGAGAGTCTCTTATTATTATTATTATTATTCTTTATATAAACTTTAGTTTAGTGTAGAGTAATCAATCAGTTTTTAACAGGTTTTATATTTCAGAAAACTGCATTATATTGTAATAATAAATATTAAATAAAAATATATAATAATAAATAACAAATAAAAAAATTAAATATAATGACATTGTATAATTTTTCATCAGAGCGCCATGCTTTCTGCCCTTCCGTACCTGGGCATGTGGGCTGGCAGTGTGATGTCTGGCAGTATCTCGGAGAAGATTTATAATCGAAAGATCCTTTCACTTGTCGCCTGTCGAAAGATATTCAACTCTATTGGTAAGATATTATTTAAAAGGCACAGTACCTTTGTAACACATCCCCCATGTCTTTTTTATAATTTCCCGCGAGACGAAATTGGTGTATAATATAGTTAGAGGACATTTACATGCGAGTATAAATAGTCGAATGGTTGTGGTAAGTAGTGCCTATATGAAAAAAATCACCTGCAAAGTACCATCAAAGAAGAACTTATTTTGTGGAACAGCTGATTGACTTTTGACCTTAGTTAAACTTGTTTATAATGATAAGTAAATAACTCTTTTGTTTTACTTATGCGAGATTAGGTACTCACGTTTAATTTTATCGGAAACTCCGACTAGAGTTTCAGCCAGATCCGGTGGCCTTCATCATGGAGACAAAATTTAGTACAACGCGCACGCGGCCTCGTCTTGCTCCCTGCGGGCCGTCGCGCGCTTCGCACATGAAGATAGCGGTTGACGCACAAGCGCGGGTGCGCAAAAATGTGTCATAACCACGTCAGTTTCCATAGTAAAAATAACCCCAAGTGCATATAGTATACTTATACCAATACATACATATAGTATACGTATACCCCAAGCGTATACATAAATATAATTATACTACATAAATAGTGCACGGAAACTTTAGAAAAAAAATTCAAATTAACTCATATTAGCTATCATTTGACCTTTTATATAAATTTTGTAACTGACAATACAGGTGTCTACTTACGCAATAAATTCAGCTGATTCTATTATTTTACTAGCTGAGTGCTTTGGCACCCCATCTATATATGAACATCATTCCAAATACCACGAACATTAAAAATATATAATCAGCGAAATCGGTTTAGCTGTTCTCTAGTCATGCGCTTACCAACGAACATCATTTGGTCTTAATTTATGCAGAAGATCGATACATTTTCCACTACTTAGTAGTATGTTGGAAGCATTGCCCCGCTAAACTTTTAGCCTGATATACCTACCTTTATTGATCATGTGTGGAATTATTGAAGTTATCAAAGTTTACAAATAAGTGCGTTAATTTAAAGGATTCTCTCTATAGCGATGATAGCTCAGTAGTTAATGCCGTCAGTTCACATACTAAAGGGCATGGGTTAAACCGCAACAACGATCTACCAGTGAAAGAAAACGTCGTGAGGAAACCACAACATGGTGGTAGAATACTTTCTAGTACTCGGCTGGTTAGCCAACCTCAAGTTTAAAATCTGTCGCCAAGCACGTAACGGTGTGTTACGACAGCCTCACTAGAAAGCCAGTCCTATTCCAAGCTAGATGTGTTTTATCTTCTACGGACACACCGTCACTTGACATCAGATGAGCTGTGGTCAATAAAAAGAATATTCCTAAAAGCTTAACTTTTCATACATTTTTGATACGTGTTATACAAATTTTTTCAGCACAATTTGGCACGGCTGCAGGCTATATCATTCTGGCTTGCCTCAATCCGGAACAGAAAGAGTTTGCCGTTGTCATTGTTGTTGCAACCCTCACTTTACTCGGATTCATATATTCAGGCTTCATGGTACGTCACACAAACATTTAGACTAAAAGTAATACTTTATTTTCCTTTGAATTGTCGTGGAAATATAATGAAGGATAATTGACTAAGAATGCAAAGTAAAATGTTACGTGGATGCTGTTCATGCGATGCCGAAACCTTATAAAATCCGCGGCAAGTTGCACGCTTTTATCAAAACACGAAATGTCAAACAAATATTCTATATTTTCAGTATGTCCAAACGACCGGGATATGTAAAAACTGCAGAAACACATCCAGTCGCACTAATCTTTTGAGCATCGTTCACTAACTTGTAACTAAATATATTCCAGGTAAACCACTTGGATCTATCTCCTCAATTTGCCGGCGTAATGCTCTCTATCACCAATTTTGCCGGTGCTGCGGGCAGCCTGCTTACTCCTGTAATCATCAGTTTTATGCTACAAAATGACCCTGTAAGTAATTGTGAATAATCTGGACAGTAATATATTGTTGGATAACCAAAATGTCCCATTACTTTCTGACTAACTTCTGAAGAAGTTAAGATATCTTAATATATTATCAGTCTGGAATGCTGAACTGTTTTCTCAATTATCTTCTTTACGTTGATTTTGTGGCTTCATATGCTCATCTATCCAAATATATATACAGTAGAACCCGCTTAATACGATCACTCTTAATACGATTTCTCGCATAATATGCCATTTTACACCAGTCCCTGCAACTTGAGACATGTTTTCATACATTTCTTAACGCTTATATTTATATAAATTACTTTTAACAGTACGTTTCATTTTACCAAACTATTTTGCTGTGAAAAAGCTCAGAGTTCGTTCTCTCGTTTTTCCGAATAGCAACCCCCTGATGTTTAGGTTTTTAAGAATATATGCTATGATTTTGAGCTAGGACAACGTGATTGAGAGACTTTCTGATAATCTAGAGATCCTGAGTTCAAATCCGAGGACACGCACTTTTGTTTTTTTTTTTTCAAATTTATGTGTGAATTGCCGCTAGCTTCGAACGGTAACAGAACAAACCGTATGGAAAACTATGTCTGATAATGTTTAATCTTCTTGAATTCTGCTAGCTAGCCCACGCTTGGCCAGCTTGACTACAATACAATACAACACTCACAATACGAAGAGCCCGTGCCTAAAAATGGGACAGTATATAAATAGGTTGATCCCCGGACTTTGTTTTGTTACTTAAAGTTCTATGTATCGCTGCAATGTTCACGGACATGCGTTATCTCTTACCATCAGGAGAGCGTCTCATTCGTCTCATTACTTTCACATTAAAAAAATCTGAAGCTATGACTTCCATTTATTCAGACTATTGCTACTTAATCGCGTGAATATGCCCATTATAATTTTTGTTTTGTTTTATGCAGACTAACATCAGCCACTGGCGAGTGGTATTTCTTCTGATAGCCGCATTAGTGGTGGTAGCAAACATTTTCTACGTAATCTTCGGGAGCGCCGACCGACAACTCTGGGACAGCGAAGAATCTAGCGACCCACATGGGGCTATTGGTAAGCGTTTTTTTTTTCAGCTCTCGAAGCAGAACTTTACCAAATGAGCTAACGGGGCAGTTAGGGCTATCTATCTATCTTCTATATATATATATATATATATATATTTATATACGAGCTGACAGTTTGAACATTAGCAATATTTAAAGACACGATAGTTAGTGGTCATATGAAAAGTATAAGGAAAAAAAATCGAAACAAATACAAAAAAACCTAAGAAAACCTCGGTTAAAGTTTTTCCCAAGACTCCAGAATTTATGGACAGCGCGCAGCCTCACGCACCGAGCTAGCGCAAGACGTAACTACCATACGTAGACTATGAAGTAACTGTTATCTAATCTGGGACAGCGCGCGCGACTACCGTGTAATTTTCGGTGCGCGTGATTTGAGTGTCCGATTTTTGTGTTTGCGTGGTTAATATTTAATTTTCGCGGTAAAATATTAACCACGTATTTAGTATATACGTGATTAATATTTCTTTTAGTATTTGAACCCCTGGATCAATATCGCTGTTGTTCAAACTGCCATGGTTTATGTAGATAATACGTATCTAAAAATGAATTGCTGTGCGTCAGTCTCGAAAAAACTCAAAAATTATAAAAAGTAGGTATGTGCATTTGTGCAGTTGTATGGAGTACCGAGGAAGACTTTAGTTTCAATATTTTAAACATTTCTACTGAATTTTGAAAAACTTATTAAATATTAATGTGCTTGTACAAAGCATTAAGAGAAATATAATTTTTATTATTAATTTTTTTCAGATGAAATAAAACCATTGAAAACATTCAATAAACTACAAGAAGAAGCGTAGCACCGAAAGAAAATGTAATTAACCAAAGTAGTTTTAGTTAGTTAATAATTATTTAATGCTATATTTATAGTTTAGTAGTAGTTCAATAGTAAAATAAAATTATGCCAGGTTTTTTTCTTTGTACCGAAAGCTGTCTTAAATTTTTTGCCTTTACCGATGTTGCTGTATTAGATTTTTTTTATTTGTCTGTATTAATTTTTACCCGACTGCCAAATAAGGGTAGTTTTTCGCGCTTATCTTGTATGTATGTAAATTTGTTTATTAAAACAGGTGGATGGATTTCGACAGTTAAGATATAGTTATATATTCGTCTTAAAAACTCAAGTGTTGTTAGGTAGGTGTTTGAAGAAAAAAACAAAATGGCGGATATATGGCGTGAAAACGCCAACGTACGTACATTTTACGTTGATAAAAAAAAACCAAAACCTATCGAGTAGGATATCAAAATAAAAAAAAATTAAAAGGGATCACAAAGATATTATAAGTTATGTTGAAATTAAATTAGGAATTATTTAAAAAGTTTTTTCTTTTAAATATAGCCATTTTAATCGCAGTCGGGTTATTATAGATTTTTTAAACTATTCAGCTTGTCTTACAAGTTTTTCTAAAATACATGTAACATTTATAATTATTATCATCTACTTTTAGTTCGAACAATTTTAGTGCAGACCTTGGAATCCATTGTTCTTAAAACGTTCGTTTGACAGCCCTAAATGATATTCATATAAAACTGTACCACACCCGTTGGGAAAGGCATTGAAAAGGAAATACTTTCTAAGTATTCCCATTAACTAAGAAATAACAATAAGGCGTTATGAGTATTTCCAAGTATGGCAATATTGATTCCGCTTTCTTACGGCTTCCATACTCGCAACTAGGCCAGAGTAATGACATTTCTAATCTGCATGCATGTTATTACTTAGAAACATATATCGTTACTACAATGCTCGGTTACTCCCTTTAACATTACTCAAAGGAAGATTTGGCGGTTATTTCACTACACTGGCTTGGAGCGGGACGCTCTCCTGATGGTAAGGTAACAAAAGAAAGTCCAGGGGATCGCTGCTTTGCGCTTTTTACTTTGAGACTAGATGGTAAGCGTTAACAGCCCTGTAATTTCGCCGGAACACAGTAATGATTGCACACTACTGCTTGGCGGCAGAATATCTGGTACTGCGGTCTACCTACCTAAATGATATTTTGCTAAGAAAATCTACCACCAAGTAAATATAATATGTATAACCAAACAATTTAACACTTGTACAGATGCGTTCATTACCTCATATAAAAATGGCATAACGTTAAATCGGATTATTTTATAATATCATGCTGGCGACACTTTCTGTGCATGTTTCATTTTGTGTTGACTTTTCGTCGGTCACTTCGTATTAGTGAAGGATCAAATTACTAGATGGTTGGATTTGATGGACTAGATGCTCCTTATTGAATGAATTTCGTTACTTTCAAGTGCGACCCTGAGGTGCCATGTAGTGAGGTTACTCTCGATGTTTTCCTTTACCAAAAAAAACCTTTGAATGATTAAAATCTTTAAGCATAACCTACATACATTCCGAAGTACTTAAACAATAATTCCGGGCTTGGGTCTTACAATTACAAAGCGCATCTTCGCACATCCCGAAAACAATCACCTCAGCCTCAACCTGAATCAGAAATACATAGAGTAACAGATAAGTCCTACCTCACCGACCTACTCATGAGGTGTTGGTCATTGCGCGAGGTCGATTCGACCGCAGTGCTGCGGTCAAATCTTGCACAAACAACTGTACCTGTCACGTTTAATTGGACTCACGTGGGTTACGCAAGCTTGGTAATTTCCTCACAAGTAAGAAAGCTTCCTAGTTTGAATAATATCTTAAATATCTATTTATAAGTACGTAGAAGAACTCAATAAAAAATAAATAAGATCCATAATATATGTATATCTTAAATGAATGTTTAGCGTTCTGGACACCGCTGCAATAGTCGTGTACATTTATATTTGGTTTGTTATCTCTTACCTCAAGAGAGTAGCATGTTCATCTTACCTCTTGTTACAAACAATGTTATGTTTCATCAGAATATTACAAGTTTTCCATAAACATGATATTGGAATATTATGTTGTTGTTCACTTTCGTAACGAACATTTCCCGAAGAAACATTTTCTGTTACGGCTACTCAACATAATTATACTTATGACTTTACTACTGTAGGGTGTGGGTTTGGTTCCCACCTAGGACAAACATTTTGTGGTATTATTTAAGTATTCTAACAGTTATCTGACTTCCATAGTACAACTTTGCTTAGTTTGGGGTCAGTTGGCACTGTGTAAAATGTCCAAAAATATTTATTTATTTTATTCGCCTATACTCGTATGTATGTATATCCCAGTTATTGATAACCCCGTCTCTTTCTTCCTTTAATCTTTTCCATCCTAAGTTTGGCGGGAAGTGATTGATTTTAGCTAAGGATAAGGTAAGCGATAAGGTAGCATGTTACACCTATCAATTAAGTTTATTATCTTTTCTTCTGTACTGTATATTTTTTGGTGTGGACAAACATGTGTTTAGTCTCTAGAAGCACAGAATAATCATAGCTATTTAAAATATCCCCAAGCCAGTCGTATATATATTGCACATTAAATGTTTTCCTTGTGAGATATTTCACTAATTTTACCTAATCGTAACATCCTTGATCTAAATACGGAGATGTAGCAAAATAACTATAAGTACACACTAAATCACGCAGTTGGAATGTACCTACCCATGTTAAGGATCTAATTCTCTCCCGACCTACTTTATCAACAAACCTTGACGAAGACGAAAACCAACTTTACGACTTACAGACGTGATATAATATAATACATCTAGAACTAAACTGAAGCCACTAAAAGCATTCTACAACGTACATACGGTGTCACTATCATCTAAAAGCCTTAATCCATTACTGAGGTCTTTGATAAAGCCGTCTGTGACAGCTTTATTTTAGGTCGAATGTCAACGTCTCAATGTCTTACGAAGGTCCTTCTAAAATGTTCTCATTAAGATATTCTCCAGATTATTTTAGATTTAGTCTACATAATAACTTTTTAATGATCTATGACGATTCTCTATTTAGTCGCATAATATGTTTAGCCCTAATATTGAAAATCATACAATTTGATAAGCATACATTTTTTTTCGGCAGCTCTAGTTGGGAGACCATCTGACTTCCAGTCTGGTCCTGGGTTCGAATCCCATGGCAAGCACATATATCTTTGCTAGGTTATTTGCGTATTGTATATTCAAACGGTGAAAAACATCGTGAGGAAACCTACATGTCTGAACGATCTTAAAACAAAAAGTTCTCGAAGATGTTTGAAGTCCGCCAACCCGCACTTAGCCAGCGTGGTGGACTATGGCCTTATCCTTCTCACAATGAGAGAAAAAAAAAACTAATTTTAGTACTAATCTATCTAATACCTTTAAACGAGCAATTCTTGTGGGCAATTCTTGAGCAAATGCAGGGGGTTTCGGGGGCGATAAGTCGATTTAGCTAAGTTTCATTTTTAGAAAACGTCGTTTTATCCGTGTTTTCTGCCGAGCAAAGCTCGGTAGTCCAGGTACTAACATTTTAAACCCATAGCACATACGTCTGATGGTGGGTAGTGGTAATGGCCTTGAACATTTTTGGTTATCTCACCTAACATTTTTCTGATTTAAAAAGTATCCTATATGTTAATACAGGTATCAAACTATGCGTAACCAATTCCAACATCCAATTAGAATAGATAACTATGGAGACTAAGCTAGAACAAAGTAACCGTCTTACGTTTTCATGAAGAGAAATGAAACATTTTCCCAAAGGCTATATCCGTCTACGTCACTTCCTACTTTATCCATTTTATCCATCCGTGGTTAAGTCTAGCCATCATTGTATTTTAGACCTCAATCGTGTACGGTAAGAATCGTTTTTGATTGCATTCCAGTATGTTCTGAATAAAATCCTATTGGAGACAATTGTGTCGACTAGAAAAGAATGAAAGGACAATATCAATATTACAGACCAGCTTATCTATTAAGTTGAGCGATAGAGCCACCATCGCAATATCTATGAAACACGGAAAGCCTTCATAACAAAGTTTTAGTTCTTCCACATCCTCACTTCTACAAACAAGTCGCTCGAGCTTGAAGCAATGGAAGATATTGTTTCTGTATTGAATCGAAGCAAGTGTTTCCTTTATTGCTCTAGAATAATCATGATAGATATGCAAACATAACTGCCGCAGACTAAGCAGAAGTAAAGATAGTAAAATAGTTTTGTCTCTTTGTCTCTCCTTGCCTAGGTAATATATCAAAAAAATTGCTTTAAACTTCGTTAAACTTAAGTTTATTACCGAAATTAAGGTTTTTTCGTTAATAGTAAATGTGTTCTCACATTACGGAAGAGGATTTCAAAATCTTTCGTCACGCCTATTGAATTGAAATCATAGAAATACAAATTTGAAAAAAATATTTAAGATTTTTGGAGCCAGAAGCGAACACTGTTACAAGCAAAATCTGCGATTAGCGTTTTAGGATAGATTAGTCATTCTCCTCCTTGAGTCGTATTCCTTATGTCCGAGGGTCGTGACCCGTTCATGCATGATGTTGCGCCATCTTCTCTATCACTGGCAACATGCAGCGCGTCAGAAACCGATGTGACGAGTGCGGTGTGTATCTGGTCGGACTAACGCATCGGTCTGCGGCCGCGTAATCTTTTGCCATCGACTTTCTCCGTGACCATCAATTTTTCGAGGTGGTCGCCTTCCTTCCTGGTTATGAGGCTAAAGTATTCGAGAACACGCTTAAGACAAATGGTAGACAGTCTTTTCGTGACCTTGAGCTGTTGAAGTTAGTATTGATATTAGGTAGATTAGTAATGTAATATTTCCACCAAAATTAATAACATCCCTTAAAGCTAACGTCTCATTTAAGGACCGTCCAAATTAGTTCCCAAATTCATGAAACGTTTCTCAGACAAGTGTAAATAAACGAGTTGTTGTAAAAACACGACACGCGTCTCTGTAACATGGGAACGATGTCAGAAATAGATACTCACTCAACAGGTTAATTGTGAAATATTGTCATCCCGTTGTTTTTTGAGTAACTCAAATAAGTTTAGATATTTCGCATATTAGATTATTTCGGAGCTAGAGTTGAAAATTGCACATTACGTCTTTCACTTGCCAGACTAAAAAGTTTAATTCTCCTTGATTAATTTGATAATGGATGAACGGACACGATATTTTTTGCTTGAAATTGGAATATAAGTTCTCTGTCTCGATTTTCCAACTTTTCGACAAATCTTCTAACGGTCAGTAAAATATGAAATTTTAAGATGAATTTCATCATCGCTATATCATTTCAGCTATCATCGCTAACAACAGTTAGCGATGATGGCTCAGTGGTTAGCGCGGTAGGTTCGCATGCCGAAGGGCGTGGGTTCAAACCCCAACAATGAGCTTTAGCTGCCGGTAAAGGAAAACATTGTGAGGAAACTAGTGTGGTGGTAGAGTACCTACCACCCTCAAGTTTAAAATCTGCCGCCAAGCATGTAACGATGTGTTCCGGAAGCCTCACTCGAGAGCCAGTTCCATTCGAGGCTAGGTGTGCTTTACCATCTTCGACCACACCGTCACTTAACATCAGGTGAGCTGTAGTCAAAACCTAACTTTTAAGATATAAAAAAAAAAGTTGACAAACAACTTACGTAGGTACATATTTGTAATTCAAACGCAATCGTTTGCACATTAAGAAATACAAGGATTAAATAAGTTAGATGACACAGCTACAGCAACGAATAGAAAAACTTTTAGCATTTGATCTATCGGCCAAATTAATTATCTTAATTGAAGTACATTTCCCACTATGACATCCAGCCCCAACATAGCCGGTAGAATACTTAAATACTTTTTTTTTTAAGTTTTACTGCCTAGGTATTTGACCGCAGCTCACCTGACGCTAACTGACAGTTTGGTCGAAGATGGTAAGCACACCTAGCCTGGAATGAAACTGGCTCTCGAGTGAGGCTTCCGGAACACATCGTTACATGCTTGGCGGCAGATTTTTAACTTGAGGGTGGTAGGTACTCTACTACCACACTATATTTTCCTCACGATGTTTTCTTTCAACTCAAGTTCATTATTGGGGTTTGAACCAACGCCCTTTAGCGTGCGCTATCATCGCTACAAATTTCATGGCAATTTTTCGTTTAGGTCTAATAACAATTTTAGTTTGGTCACGCACGAACTGATTTCAATGAGAGTTGAACTAGATGTCATACGTTAAATTACATGAATGCTTTTACAATCATTCCATAATTGTGCCCTTTTATGTGAAGATTGCTTCTTATGGAATGTCTACTTGTATGTTGTGCAATTAGGAACATTTTTTAATGTGTACAGACCATTTACGACCCATATAAAAGCAGCATTTCTCAAGATTACAAGTATCGACATCAAATTTATATTTAGCCGGTATTTAGTGACAAAAATATTATACTATTAGATTTCCTATAAAAGCCAAGTTTCAAGATGATTGATTGATTGACTCTTTATTGTACACACAAAAAAATTATACAATACAAAAGAAATAAACTTAGTTAATAGGTTTAACAACTGGTGACCTTATCGCTATAAGCGATCTTTTCCAGGCAACCTTTGGATGGAAAGGATCAGAGGAAGAAAAAGACGGGGTGTGTCGATAACGAGGATATGTATATAGGAGAATACATAACTATAACATAATATATGTATAATATATATATATATATATATTTACATTCTAAAAAATCACGTTTATCGTATGGGAGCCCCTTAAATATTTATTTTGTTTTGTTTTTTAGTATTTGTTGTTATAGCAGCAACAGAAATACATCATCTGTGAAAATTTCAACTGTCTAACTATCACGGTTTATGGGATACAGCATGGTGACAGACGGACAGACAGACGGATGGACAGCGGAGTCTTAGTAATAGGGTCCCGTTTTACCCTTTGGGTACGGAACCCTAAAAATGATGAACATTGTACCCCCACTGAGTCGCCCTATCTTTCGCCTTGATGACTGCCTGACTAAATGGCCTTTGTATTTTGTTAAGTGCTCCCAGATATCAGCTGTCCAAACAATTATTCATTTATCATATTCAAAAATAAATTAATTCAATTTGAAAAAATGACCAGGTAGAACGTTGATTGTTATAGCAAACAATCAAACTCTTTTATTGATAACCTTTTAATACCGTACAGTATTTCAAAAGAAACGAGATAAAGTCTTCTCGCAATAATAGGCCATAAATCAACGTTAGACGGTCCATTACCGTGGTAAATGTTCGTATTACATCTCTGCCTCAATAGAAAAACGGTTGTTTATCTCCCATTTTCATACGGCAATGGACTTGACATCAATTGTTAACTTCAGACGTGATTAGAATGTGACGTAATTCGATACGCTTTGTCCGTGAAATAGATCAAACTATTACCCTATGAAATTGAACAGTATAGCGAGTATTTTAAAGCCTAAAATCCCTTGATGGTGAACAGCTATAATTACGAAATAGGGATGTCAAGTGCGAGACGTTGATTATGGGAACTCGAGTTCATAAAAATTAATTTGTTCCGACAAACACTTAGCGAGAAAGCTTTAATTTAATTAAGTCAACATTGAATCAGAGTTCTTTCTTATTGACAAACGAAACTTTAGCAAACTGTCTCTTCACTTACTCAGTACTTTTAATAAAGTGAAATATCTTTTTCTGTGAGAAAAATTGCTGCTTACTTTATTTAAAAAAAAATACTAACGAACAGAAATTTCAATCAAAATATAAGTAAAGCAGGTAAATGATAAAAATAAATAAAAGAAGCCAATATCCATTATGCATATTTTGTCTATAACTACCCACATATTTCTCGCAATAATTCTAGTCTTTCTGTTCTACCGAGATTTTAACTGTCACTACATCTCTATTGAGAGAGACCTTCAATCGCTTAATCAAAAGACCGCTTGTTGCCTAGATAAGATCTAATGAGTTTTTAGCCGTATTGTTCTATTACTGCATAACAAGTCACGATCAAAATTCTTATCCTCACGTTTAAAAATCCCGTACGGTACTATTTCAGCACTCGCTCAAATAGAACCAGTTTACCTAACCTTAAAGCTTCGACCTTACCTTTACAATAGAAGCGACTGCAATACAAGCAACATAGCGGCGGCCGTATGTTGGACGTTACCCATAATAACATATCTTATACCTACTATCTTCGCACTTTCTTTTATAATTAGTAACAAACTAGGTGTTTGCCAGCTCACCTAATTATAAAGCGATAGTTTGGTCGAAAATTATAAGCACATTTATCCTGGAAAGAGAACTGACTTTCAAATGAGGCTATTAGAATACGCCATTTACTGCTTGGTTCAGATTTTTAACATAAAAGTAGTCAGGTCAGTTTTTGCTGTACAACTATGCTATATATGTATATGGTATTCTCTCGATGTTTTTCTACACCGGCAGCTCAAGCTCATTTGGATTCCCGTGAAATTTATACACATTTATCTAAACTAAAGTCGATCATATTTCCATTCCATCAAAACTTATGCGATTAAGTCTTAAGTTTAGCTCTAGATGCTCTCGCGTTCCGCGTCTGTCAGGTTTAACCGACGCTTCAAGAATAGTAATTGCGCTACAAATTCAAACATTTTAAACTTCGTATAGGTACTGTACAGTAGGAATAAGACAATATTTCTCCACAATGTTTTACGATACATATTCATCCATCCACTTCATACATTACGAGCGAGTGTAAGATCGTAAATGTCGAGACGGGCGGTATAGAAGCACCTAAAAATGCTCCTACATTGACTGATGCCTTTCACTGGAACTCCACTTTATGAAGCCGCTAAATAAAGTATGGAAATATTTAGAGTTATTTTATTATGAGAAGTGGGTGTAATGTTGATGAAGTGACAGAAAGGCGCCAGACAATGACGGAAACATTTTCACTCAAACCTCTGAATGTAGTATTTATACCAATTTGTGCCATTCTGTTTCTTAAAACTATAATTTGAACAGTATTTTTAAAAAGACGTTGGTAACTAAATTATTTTTTGTACTCCAGCAATCAATATTTTAGCTCTACTTCTTGGCTTCCGATTCTTGTTTTCTATTCTTCTTAATAATAAATTTATGCATAATCGAATTTGATCGAGTCATAAACCAAGCTTCTGTAATAAGGCATGATGCAATCTAAAATGAAGCACATAAGTATATTAAGTCTTCACAATGTAACTGGAAAGTGCCATAACATAACAATTAAAGCTATGTGGCAATTCTTAATTTTTTGTCTCATAAAGCCTATTAGATTTACAACTAGTTTTACAGCTAAGAACATACATAGCGGCGCTCTTAAACCAATTCCAAGTTACACGAATCTTAACAACTAAATTAACCATGTCAATGCTTGTGTGGTCTTACAAGAAAGTTTAATTATCTTATATGCCAGTATGCCACAATACAAAGTAATGAGCAGTATGGGTTACATATTTTATTGATTTTGAATGGGGAAAATAAAAATGTATATTTACAAAATCTGTATTTGGTTTATGTACAAGAACCATTTTTGTATACCAGTATAATATAATGACAAGCACTTCCCTGCTTCGAAACTTAGCTGAGTGCCCTCTGGTCGACTTGGGCTACTTCCTAACTTGTTAATTTCCAAAGTTATCCACTTCCTGACTTGTCTTCATCCTAACTTGACAATTTCCAAAGCCGCAAGTTTCTACTTTGTACACTTCCTGATTCCTCCTCTTCTTGGCTTGTCCATTTCCTAGATTAACCACTTTCTAGCCAATTTCACAGTTCCCTTCGGCCCTTTAAGAAAATTTAATAAAAACTTACAATTGAAAAAAATATAAATAATTAACGATGGATTCACGTAGTGGTAATCGAAAAAGGATTCATTTTCTTTTTAATTTCTATATCACTGTCTAAAAATCTAGTTAGATGAATTAGGATTTGCAGAGAAGACATTTTAGGAAAATAATGTCGTAGAAGTTTTTTTTTCTTTTTTTTTATACAGAATAGGTTCGCGTTTGACCACATCCTGCCTGATGTTAAGCAACGATGTGGCCTAGGATGGAACACGCTTACCTAGAAGGAACCTATTTACTCTTGATTTGAAGACACTCATATTGTACTTTTCGGGAAACACAGACTCCGGCAATGAGTTCCACATCTTCGCTGTGCGAATAAAGAATGTGGATTCGAAGCGCTTAGTGCGCACATAGTGTGCATAGTGTGTGTGTTAGAAGTGGACGAATTAGGATGTAGACAACTTTGGAAATGGACAAGTTAGGAAGTAGCCCAAGTCGACTGAAGGGCTTGAGTGTTTGTGTTACGGGGACGGAGTGCTACCACAAGGAAACACAACTAACTCTATTACAGTGGTCTGATTGATGAAATTATTTTTACCGGCACATGACGGTGTCTGAGGGAGCTTAAATGACCTTAAACTAAGACATTGATTTGTTTAATAAATATGCTTTTGTGGATAATGAAATACGTAATTAACAGAAAGACTAGATAATAAATGATCTATTGTTATATCAATTACCGATTTGATTACAGTTAGACATTTTGCTATGTAAGTTATTTCGTATTAGATAGGTAAGTTTGCAGTATTTTTAAGTACCACTTACCTACTTAGGTAACTTAAAAAATATCAAATTTGTTCTATAACAATGTTGTAAAGCAATTATATAATTTATCTAACTTCTCAAGTTGTTACTAACTAAAACATGAACGAAGGTAGAATTTTCCTTGACTTCTGTACTCTTTTAACATTTTTCGTCGGGTAGCTAGCCCTTACTGGTTCTCATCGTAGGAAATTACTTTCCAGCGCGTACACAATTCCATCCAGTCCAATTGAAATGAAACAAGCGGCTTTATGATAATTTGCTTTAATCTACGCGTCGCAGTCGGCGTAAAATCATTATTCTCTAATTATACAGAACAGATCTTGTTTTTGGAAGATTTAGAATATTCTACAAAAGTTTTGTACTCTGAAATGAAACGATATTCTACAAAGTTGAAGTTTAACTTAAAGCTCTTTTTGTTTGTTATTATTTGTTGTTTTAAATCAACAGCGAAAATTGTGAAAGCTTATATAATTCATCATCATCCACAGCCTTCTTTATCCCACTGCTGAGTATAGGGCTCTTGTTATGCCATCTGCCTCGGTCCTGTCAATCTGGTCCAGGTTGGACCCACGACGTTGAAAATATAATTAGCAGACCAAAATAAAAAGGTAACTTGGTCATGCCTACTTAATTATAATGATTCTAATGCTCTCACGCTTGGAGTAATTCAAAATACATATGTACAAAGGTGCTTTGGTATCTTTACTCTAAGCCCGTAAGTGTAGGGTTCAAAATTTATCACCCAAAAGGGATAAAACTTATTAACTAATGATATACGGAGCACATTATCATTTTCAGCCCGTAACCACACGTCACTGAGAATATTCTTCTCTTCTTGTCTGGATCGTGTCCCATTCGGAGTTTAAGTTAAACAGATTAATTTTAAAACATATTTTTAGTGTTAATTTTTTTATTGTATAAATGCTTAGATGAACGCTAGCCTAATTTATCTTTTGATGGATTAGGAATTTCGCAAAATCCTGTTTCCTTTTTGTATATTTTTTAATAGTTGACAAGCTAGGTGTTTGACTACAGCTCACTTAATGTTAAGTGACGGTGTGGTCGAAGATAGTTAAGCACACCTGGTTTGGAATGGAAGTGGTTCTCAAGGTAGGCTTCCGGGACAAACCGTTTGATGCTTGGCGGCAGATTTTCAACTTCAGAGTGGTAGCTAGCCAGCCGAGTACTAGAAAATTCCTTACCATCGTGTTAAGGTTTCCTCATGATGTTTTACTTCACCGGCAGTTCAAGCTCATTGTTGGGGTTTGAACCCACGCCCTTCGGCGTGTGAACCAACCGCGCTGACTACTGAGCTATCATCGTTACAAAGAGCTATTTCTTTATCAATGTATCTCAACGATTTGTTGAGAATGTTTGGCATCAAAACTGACGAAACAGCTGAACTGACATTAAATTTTCAAATGAATTTGTGATAATTAATACGTTATCGTTAAAATATTCAATGCTCTGAATAGCAGGATTGTCGGCATTCAATGGATAGTTTCTATTAATTAAAAGCAATTCGATTCGTACATTATAATTTTGTTAACTATAAATAAAGGGTGGCCCTCAAACGAAATACATGTTTTATCCTATTGGAAATTCCGTTACTCCATTTATTGATTAATCATTAGCTGCGCCCGCGGATTCACCCGCGTTTTCCAGAATAAATAGTTCTTGGACCATCACAAAATATGCTGCTACATATACAACATCGTATTTACTAATAATAGATAGGCTTGCGTTTGACCTCCATCTTACTTAATGTTAAGTGATGACGGGTCTAAGATGGAACATGCTTGTCTAGAAGATACCGATTCATTCTCCACTTGAAGAGACTAGGAATGTATCCTGTTTCCATCAGGGAACACCCACACAGGCAACGCATTCCACTGTCTAGCGGTCCGCACAATGAACGTGGAATCAAATCGTTTCGTTCGAGTTTTTGGAACATCAACCATAAAACGATGTCCTTTTTGGAGCTTCTGACTCTCCGATAGAAGAATGAGCATTAAGGAATTAGACCATTTAGTTCTGAAACACATTCTCCGAAATAAATCTCTTAAACTAGTAACTTTGCGACGATGTTCTAAGCTTGCAATTTAACTTGAACAATGGAGTCGTCGCTGATGAGCCTCTTGGCACACTTCTCAATAGATTCCAACGCCTCTTGCTGGTAATATTTGAATCTCGTTCGTACCGCTACTTTTACATTTTAAAAAAACTCCTATCTAATGAGAGCTCCTAATATTACAATGCTTACCCTTAACCTTTGCGCAATACATAGATGCACAGAACATAGTAACAAAGCAGAGTCTAGGACATCGCCGCATCAGCGGACATTACTTTAAGACATTCTGTCCAGCCTGAAATAAACAGTAACAGTAGTATTGATGAGAAATACTCACCGTAATTGAGTTGTATCGACAGCATAATTGAAAGAAACAATCTGCGTCAATCTCGAATAGTTCTTCAATCAATCACTCCGAAAATAAGCCGCAACAGTAGTCGAACTATTGAACTAATGACCTCTCTACCGTTCTATTTTGAGTTGGAACAAACGAGTGCATTCCATTTCTTTGAGCTAGAAATATATAGATATAGGTATAACTTTTTACTACACCTACGATAGGATTTGTCGTAATCGAAGAAATAAATTGTTGATAGATCGTAGATTCGATCGATCGTAGATTTCCTTAGCAGGAGGTCGTTTAGGTGGTACCATCGCAATACCAGATATTCTGCCGCCAAGCAGTAGTGTGTAAACATTACGCCTGTCCATGACCATTGCAGCGATACACAGAACTTTGAGTAGTAAAACAAAGTCCAGGACATCGATGCCTTGGCGCTCATTACTTTGAGACATTCAGTGCTTAGTATCAATAGCCCTGTAATTTTACTAGCTGCAGTACCCTTCAAACTGGAACACAGTTATGTTTACACACTACTGCTTGGCGGCAGAATATCTAGTACCTACCTAGATAACCATCTGCTAATGTGATTTACCATTAAGTGAAAATCGCGAGACGGAGATAACATCAGACGAGATAGCGATAAACGCAAAACTATTACTTTATTTAAAAAAAAAGAAGAATTGATAGGCCCATATCATTATCTAAATAGCCGCTCGAAATCTAAAAAACTCCTCACTGGTTTATTTCTACGGTCTTCAACGATTTGGGTCACGAATAGCTTATTTATAACGTAAACTGGATAAGTATTTATGTCCGAAAATGTGTCTTTATTTAGTCCAGTCGTTGCGGTTCCCAAAACAATGTGATAGATGTCTGTTCCGTTGGGAAAAGGAGGTTTTTTCACGAAGTCACTGGATTTCTTGGATATCCAAAGCTTTGGAACGTGAAAACAGAAGCTTCTTGAGTCATTTAAAATACAAAGTATCGCCGTTTAAGATGTAGTCTGGGTATTAATAGTATTGTTAAGATAACTCTGTATTGCTCCTACAAGAAATATGTTATTTAACAATAACATAAATAGCTTAACAATTATGGAACTACTAGCGGCCTAAAGGCAATCTATCTGTGGCAGCCTTATTAGTATTGAAAGGATTAGTAGAAGTAAAATACGGGTTGTGCTATAATATACATATATATATTGAAATATATATAGATTACTTTATTATAGCACCGTGCCATGCCGTTTGCCGTGGTGGTGCTGGCGTAAGAATAGTACCCCACCCTCTCTACCCGTGGTTGTCGTAAGAGTCGGCTAAGGGATGTAATTCGGAAGATGGGCAGCAGCGTCTTCCTTGAACAATCACACCTAACTGCGCTCGCCAACCCGCCTGCCAAGCGTGGCGAGTATTGGCAAAACCCCCCCAGGAGGAGGCCTATGTCCAGCAGTGGACGCCCTATGGCTGATGATGTGTGTGTGTGATATATTGAAATAAATAAATTAAATATGTATTAACTTTAACAAAAAGTTTAGTTTTTTTACCGGAAATAAATAAACATATTTATACAGCATTCATCATCTGGATCTGTCACTAAAATTTTGTAATTATTATAATTAAAGTTATAAGTAAAAAGCCGAAATCAATATCAAGTATCATTTCGTTATCCCGTCGGACATTTTAAAATGATAAACTTTCATTTAATTTCTTGAATATTATACCGAATACTGCCTTTCAATTCAATAAATGGCTCACAGTATTGACCGAAAATCTTTTAAAGCATTTTATTTTTAAACAAACCCAAACAGTTCATAAATAAAGTTGATAAATACGATGATCTCGGATATTTTTAACTCGGTTCGAAACAAAAAGAGACGTAAATTAACTAATAAATGGCTTATTTTTGTGTTAAACAAAAGTTTGACTTTTGTTATATATGTACATATAGATAATACATAACAAAGCTCTCATCAACATTTACAGGCTTCTTTATTTGACTACTGGATATAGGAACCCTTAGAGACATTTCTTTCGGTTTTTTTTTTGCTTGAACAGGCGTGTTTCATCCCAGACCACATAGTTGTTTAACATCAGGCAGAATGTGGTCAGCGAACGTATTCCATATTTTAAAAAAAATGTGTGATTGAAGATGGTAAACAAATTTAGCCTGGAATGGAACTGACTTTCAAATGAGGCTGATGAAACACACCGTTAGGTGCTTGGCGCCCACGGAGACCACGGGCGTCTGGACGTGGGGCCGTCCGACGCGAATTTGCCGGTTAGGTCTCCGAGGTGGGTCGCGATGAGTCCGGTGTTCTGACACATCGAAGGCCTGACCCGAAGCGGGTCCGCGAGGACTTGCGCTGTCGAGGCCGCGAAAGAGTGCAAAAGCATGCCCGCAGCCTCGACACAAAGCACAGAGGTGGAACACTCCAGGGTTTTAGTGGGTAGACCGTCATTCGGACGGAGAGTCCCACATAACCACCTTGCCCGCCCTTGGGCCAGTGGTAATAACAAATATATTTTTTCCTTGACAAAAAAAGATGCTTGGCAGATTTTTAACTTAAGGGTCAGCCGAGTACTGGAAAGTTTCGAAATACTGGAACAAAGGGCAAACTTGTCAAGGTTTTTACAAGAAATCGTCTGGGCTACCTCTACCTAGTAGGCTACTCTAAATCTCTGTATAAAAACTCTAACCTTTGCGTGAAATCCTCCTCAATTCCACAGTAATGACACCAATTCCTATTCGTTGATAGAACATTAAACGTTCCCATGGGAACTCTACAATCTACAGTACTGCTACGTGATAGAGTATTATACGATACGTGTTTCTATTGCGTAACAAAGGTAGAGACAATGTTCGAATATTATTGAATGTAAACGGGTAGAGTACGCGAGTATTTGAAGGCTAGAGCCAAGGTAGAGTTACCGATAACCTAAATAATTGAAATCACACTAATAGGCGAAAGTTTGTGTGTGTTTTTTTTTTTATACCTGACAGGCTTGTTGTTTCACCACAACTCACTTGATGTTAAGTGACGGTGTGGTCAAAGATGGTAAAGCACACCTAGCCTGGAATGGAACTGGCTCTCAAGTGAGGTTGCCGGAACACACCGTTAGATGCTTGGCGGCAGATTTTCAACTTGAGGGTGGTAGCTAGCCAGCCGAGTACTAGAAAGTACTCTACCACCACGCTATGGTTTCCTGACGATGTTTTCCTTCACCGACAGCTCAAGCTCATTGTTGGGGTTTGAACCCACGCCCTTCGGCATGCGAACCGACCACGCTAAACACTGAGCTATCATCGCTATAAAAAAATTGTGTCAGTGTGTTTGTATGTTTGTTACTTCTTCACGCTCAAACGTCTAGACTCATTTTGATTAAAATATGCTATGGAGATCGCTGACCCCCTGGATTACATTAACAAAAAAAATACTCAAGAAACGAGTATACCATTATCCGTTTATATAATTATCCGTTAATAAGATTCTTTTGTTATCTGTACTTTTATTCTATTTTTGAAATGCCTAATAAAGACTTTCTATCTATCTGTCTTTACTCTTAATAAGTTTAATTAGATTTACGAGTTACGTTTGCGTACTTCCAAATAACAACTACGGTCAAGTGGTAGATTATATTTTCATCCTTATTCCTTTACACTTAGGGAATAGGGTACGGGCGAAAATAACGTGGGTTTTTTTTTCAGGGAGCCTGCTTTTAATTCAGAACACCTAGTAAAGCTGTTGATTAGTTCATTAATCAGAATCCAGTCATTGAGATTCGATTAAGGACGAGAGTACATATAAATAAAATGTATTTGTTTACTTCGCGTTTTCACTCGCTATTTATTTGTTATATCTGACTCAGATAATCTGAGAGAAAATGAGTTTATATCCTCGCAGACCTTCAATTTATAGGTTGGTGTTGTTCCTTTGTTGTGTGAAATTTTATGTCAAACCCATAAACAAACTTTCGCAATTATAATCTTCATCATCATTATCTGGACATAGGTTTTACCGAAGATACTCCACTTACTTTAATCTTCGGCTTTTTGCTTCACTGCCAGTTTACGTACGCATTTATAATGTTGAGAATTTTACTCATTTGTATCTTTGTAGCGTAATAGCTCAGTGGCTAGCGTGGCCAGTTCGAATGCCGAAGAGCGTGGGTTCAAACCCCAACAATGAGCTTGAGTTGCCGGTAAAGGAAAACATCGTGAGGAAAGCATAGCATGGTGGTACGTTTCTAGTACTCGAAAAGCTAGCTACCACCCCTCAAGTTAAAAATTTGCCGCCAAGCATCTAACGGTATTTCGGCAGCCTCACTTGAGAGCCACTTCCATTCCAGGCTAGGTGTGTTTACCAGCTTCGACAACACCGTCATTGAATTTCAGGTGAACTTTCAAACTAAACACAATGTACAATTCCATTATATGCCTATCATATAAAAAATATAGCAACGGTTTTAAATTATAGGGGTACTGATATAATTACGTGTTAAGTAACAAATGTACGGCAAAATAATACTGTTAGGTTGTAGCGGAGTAATTATAGGGTCACTATATAACGCCATCTGTGATCCATATCAGAAAAATAAACGATGCTTCCCAATGTGTACTCTATAATTAAATTTGGAAACAAGCTAGGATATAAGTGAAACAGAAAATTATATCTAAAAAATCGAGGTATGGATGTGTCGTGGACATGCATGGCCATATGTGAATAAATGTACTTTTTTAACACTAAAAAGTTCTTCGGTTTTCCATACCTCAAATCCTCAATCGAGGTAACGAATTCTTTGATTCTTTAGCTATTGAGTGGTGTAATTTTGGATGTAGATGATAGATATTTAGCAAAACAAAAACAATAACACCAAACTATAACGATTTTGTTGCACAAAACACTTTTCTTAGAGTACATTATTCTTTTGATACCAACCTGTAACTAACCGGCGCCCTCAAATTGATAGACGATTCCCTTGACATCATCTGTCTTCTTCTATCTCCTTCTCTCCAACTCGCGTAGCTCCTCGCAAACTCTTCCCCTCCACAACTGTCACTGACATTCAACAACTCCACTGACATATCCACTGTGTCATTCACTAACCACAAACTATCGTTGACAAACGTCTCATTATAGTCTCTAGTATAATTTAACACGGAATGGTTTGTTTTAGTTGACGTCGTTGGTTCGTACACGCCATTATGTTTTGGACTAGAATACACGTACACTCGATTCAGTTCGGAATCGTTTTCAGTTTTGAGTTTGAGGGACGCGTGAGTTGCATTCGAGACGCGTGGGTAATCTTCTAGGGATGTGTACCAAGCTTCTAAAATCGCAATGTGTGAGTCGAGGTCTCGACAGGTGAGGCGGAACTCGTAGTCGTGGCATCGTTGCTCCTCGACAATTTCTGAAACAATAGTAAAGCAGCTTAAACCATAAATAAATATCGGAGGATGTGTAACTTTAATTCTATTATTGTTAAACTTCATATTTATTCTAGAGTGGAGACCACGGAGCGGCAAGCGTAGCGTAGGACATCCACCCACCCAGGTGGACAGACGACCTAATAAAGATCGCAGGAACGCGCTGGGTGCGAACCGATTCCAACCGGTCTTTATGGAAGTCAATGGGGAACGCCTTCGTCCAGCAATGGACGTCCTACGACTGAAATGATGATGATGGTATTTATTAGGAAAAGACTGGCTGCAGCAATACAGCGATAGCCACAGCTGCAGACAGGATTGTTGAAAGTTTTTTTTTTTTTTACGAAGCAAAAAAAAAAGGTTTTTTTGTTTGTTTGATAGGCTAGTTGTTTGACCACTGCTCACCTGATGTTAAGTGACGGTGTGGTCGAAGATGGTAAAGCATACCTAGCCTGGAATGGTACTGGCTCTCAAGTACGTTGCCGGAACACATAGTTAAATACTTCGCAGCAGATTTTTCAGCTTGAGTATAGCCAGCCGAGTACTAGAAAGTACCCTACCACCAGGTTTCCTCACAATGTTTTTCTTCACCCGCAGCTCAAGCTCATCGTTGGGGTTTGTACTCACGCTCTTCGGCATGCGAACCGACCGCGCTAGCCACTGAGCTATCATCGCTAAATTCGTATGTTAGACCACAGCTCACCTTATGTAACATAAGGTGAGCTGTGGTGTTAAGTGACGGTGTGGTCAAAACACACCTAGCCTGGAATGGAACTGGCTCTCAAGTGAGGATGCCGGAAATCACCATTAGATGATTAGCGACAGATTTTCAACTTTAGTTTCAACTAGCCAGCCGAGTACTAGAAAATACCCTACCACCATGTTTGGTTTCATGTTTCATCAACCTATCATCACTCAACGTAACGAATTCTTCGATCCTCTAGCTTACGAGCGGTGTAATAAAATTTAGATGTAGGTGATAAGTATTTAGCTGCAACACTAAACTGTATCCCCCGATTTCGTCATCAGTTTTCCGAACTGCCTCCCATTAATGAAGTAAATTTAAATACGTATTCACGACAAAGCCAGTATTACGGAAAATCGCTTTGTGTATCACGAAATATTTTTCTGTAATGATAGACTTAATGATCCAAGTATGTGACAATATTTTCAATAAAAAATAGTTAAGCAATAAAAGTTCAAGTGGTAACATGAACGCACCTGACACACCAATTAATTACATAATTTAATACTTCTCAGCGTCGTGTGACCAAAATTGTAATATTTAGAGGGTTCTTTAACATTAACATGCTGACTATATAACATCAAAGCAACTTCATTGTAGAAATAACAGAAAATACACATTTTATGTAAGCTTTTCTTATTCATAATAGATTTGCGTTTGACTATATCTTGCTTAATGCTAAATAACGAAGCAACTTAGGATGAAGCAAAAGGAACCTAATGGATTTGAAGACCCCCATATTATAATTATCAGGAAACATAGACTCCGATAGAGTTGCAAATCCTTATGATAAAAAAAATATGTAGTTGAAAAATGTAAAAGGAAAAGTAAAGAGACGAACGATACGTTCTCCTAATGGTAAGAGATAACACCTGTCCATAACCAATAAGTAACAAAAAAAAAGTCCAGGGCATCGCTGCTTTGGCGCTCATTGCTTTGAGTCATTCGATTGTACGAGAAAGTCTAAATATATATATTGTAGGACACATTACACACAGCGCCATCTGACCCCAAACTAAGCAGAGCTTGTGTGATGGAAGTCAGATAACTGATAGAATACATAAATACTTTTTGTTTTGTAAATACATACTTATAATACATACAGAACACCCAGACACAGAACAAACATTTGTTTATACCAAACAAACGTTTGTCCTTGGCGGGAATCGAACCCACGCCCTACAGCTCAGGCGGGCATACTCCCAATGAGCCAACAGGGCTGTCAATAGCTCTGTAATTTCGCTAGCTGCAGTATCCTTCAAACACCGTAATGTTTATATACTGCTTGGCGATAGAATATCTGATAATGCGGTACCTACGTAGACGACCACGCTACTAAGGAGATCTACCACCAAAAAAGCACTCATTTCGTTCTGAAAATAATCTATATCTATACAACCTATCACCAATTCACCACACACGAATACGAAATTCTACTTAATAGATAAGAACAGCGTTAAACCGATTCCTTATCACAGATGTTAATAGTAAATTCAAACATGTAACTTTAACTCTACGAACGGCATTTTACGAGTGCATTCATCAATATTCATACCAATAACGGTATCTAAATGAAGTAGACAAATATATCTTCAGGGTTAATCGGAAACGTTATAATCATGTTACAATAAAACATTTTATCGATTCATGAGCTGTTTACTGACGCGTGTACCCATTTATAAAAGTAATAAACCTCGCACCTTTGGGATGGATCCGCTAAATACCACCTAGAGGCGTTGGAGTCTATTGAGAAGCGTGCCAAGAGGCTCATCTGCGACGACTCCATTGTTCAGGTTAAATTACAGAGCCTAGAACATCGTCGCAAAGTTGCTAGTTTGTCGATTTTTTATCGGATTCATTTCGGAGAGTGTGCTTCAGAACTACATGGTCTGATTCCCCCATGTCCATTTTTCCATCGGACAGCCAGAAGCTCAAAAAAGCGACATCGTTTCATGGTAGATGTTCCAAAAACTCGAACTAAACGATTTGATTCGACGTTCATTGTGCGGACTGCTAGACAGTGGAATGCGCTGCCCGAGTGGGTGTTCCCCGATGGATATAATCTGGGTGTCTTCAAGTCGAGAGTGAATCGGTATCTTCTAGGCAAGCGTGCTCCATCTTAGACCGCATCATCACTTAACATCAGGTGAGATGGCGGCCAAACGTAAGCCTATCTATAATCAAAAAAAAAAAAAAAAAAAGTGTTGGATATATTATGTTAGTTTCAAGTACATACATAGTACATACATACTTTTATTGTTAATATTTTATTGTACCGACATGTTAAATTTTGTATATTTATTGAATTACTTTTGCGGTAACTTACTACTAGTATATAATAATTAAAATGAAAGTTATGTAATGTATTTTATTAAAATGTTTCGAAATCTTTTTCTTCTTCG
Organism: Biston stratarius; assembly: GCA_950106695.1. Lineage (NCBI taxonomy): Eukaryota > Metazoa > Arthropoda > Insecta > Lepidoptera > Geometridae > Biston > Biston stratarius. The sequence continues at coordinate 22,840,610 of OX467115.1, read as the reverse complement.
AACATAGCACTTTCGTGCATTGTGCCAGTTTTCAGCACAATGCACGTTTTTGGCGTCGCAGTTTATGTATTTGCCATTGTTTTCACATATATAATAAAAAAATAATTTAATGAGTCTAAGTCACACAAATTAATTTACGGTCGAGTATAGTAAAGTAGTGGCGACTTTATTATAAGCTTTTTTTCTCTTGTGTAATGTGCTTCGAAGTTCTGGAAGCAAAACCATATAGTACAAGTCGATATTGACGAGTTTTATAAGCCTCTTTCGAATTACAATACTCAATCCAAGTTACCTTGTATATAGTTGGATACGGTCACAGATAACAGATGGCTGTTTGCTTTACAGATTTTATTATAATGTCATAAAGAAACTATTAACACGTGATTTTTATTCGAATGCTTAGAGGAATGTGATGTTTTATTAATGCTTTACAATCTGAGTAAGTTAAATAGCGAGGTTTGATTGACTGTTTCGCTTTGACCTGAGACTTATATCTAGTTAAGTGAACTAATTATTATTATTAGTATGTAAGTTACAAAAATAATAATTAAGGAACATGGAGTTTTGACGGGATCGCGGAAAACTCATGTCACGTCATATTATTTTTCAACATGTGCTTTTTAAAATGTTTTTGTGCTCTTTTTAAATAGGTATTTTTTTAAATTATAAAGTGCCAAATTGTACACAAGGATGTGGACAAGCGATATTATGAATTAAAATCATTATTTTCGTGTTGATTTAAATCCGTAGAAGGTTCTGGTTAAGATACTAATAATAATACTTTACTAGGCCATGGACTAGACTTGTCCGTAACTTTATGTGACTTTAATTGGGACTAAGATTTACTTGATTTTATCTTGAGACCCTTAAAAATATGAACTATTTGACACTGGAACAATGCACAAAATGCGACGCCAAAAATAATGTTTTTTTTTTAAATAAACTATTTTAACGCGTACATTTCCATGTTTGACTCCCTATTTGCCTGATGGTAAGGATGACGTGGGCGAACATGAAGCACGTAGACTTTTGTTGATTTGATTAAGGTGCAGCAACTTTTAGTGTAAAATATTTGTTTAATTTTGAAAAAGCTCAGTTTGGCTTCCATGGTTTACTAAGGCTACTTAGTGATACATTTTTGTTTTACTTAAGCGAGATTACTCACGCTTAATTATATCGGATACTCCGACTATAGTTTCGGCCATATCCTTCGAGGAGACAAAGCTGAGACACACGTCACACGTCGCGTGAGTAATCCCGCAAAAGTAAAACAAAAAAGTAATAAGTATTTAGGTGAAAAAACTGTTTCTAGCATTTCACTATCAGTGATACAAATATGAGTAACCGACACGCTACACCTTTTCATTATGCCCGCCGTCAAGATCACGATAAACAGTTTGAATTCATTATCACGCCTCAACAAGGTAAAGGGCTCAAACACAGAATAATAAAAAACAGATATATGATTCGAGAGTGCTCGATTGATGAAAACTTTTACAAACGTTCATTGATAAATAATCATAAGTGTTGAGTTGGATATTAAAATTTAACTTTAATTTAGATCACAGATCATAAAATTCTCATCATCGCCATCATTGGCCTGCTTCCATCTATGAAAATGATTTATGTAACATCCTAAAAGTACGTTTGCTTTTGTGAGTACCATAAACCTACTCACATGGAGTACTTTTATTTTTTTTATTAACATTTACTGTTCCTGTTTCTTTTCATTGTTAGAAGGGGTGGGATATTCCACCTCGCTGGCCAAGTGCGGGTTGGCAGATTTCACATATCTTCGAGTACTTTTTTTACACTTTTGTCATGTGGGTAGGTTTCCTTACGATGTTTTCCTTCTATTCATCGTTTGAAGTTATCGACAATACACACATAACTTAGTAAAAACAAGTTGCGTGCCATAGGATTCGAACCCAAGAACTTCATATTGGAAGCCAGACGGTTCTTCAACTTCAACATTCTTGATTCAACTTGGACATTTTTTATATTGACATATTTTATTATTGACATGTAATCAATATTTTGTCATTATTAATTATTTATTTAAAATTATATTATGGAATTTAACTTGTAACTTTGGTGTTATGAATGAAATATTTGTATTTTTAAGAGATAAATCCTTTCCATCCATTTGGGATTAGTAATGAATTTAAAAAAAAAAACTTTCTCAGAAAACGCTTTACAGTAGTTATAGTACTGTCAAAGAAAACTGTTTACAGTCATGTTGGCTCGTTGGTAATATAATATCTGCTTTAAGAGCTGTAAGTCGTGGATTCAATTCCTATCCAGAACACACATTTCTGGGTGTTCTGTATGTTTTATAAGTATGCATATTTAGGTATCAGTTATTTGACTAACGTAGTACTTTTTGTAGCTTTTTTAAATAATAAATAGGCTCACGTTTGACCGCCATTTCACCTGATGTTAAGTGATGATCCGGTCTAAGATCGAGCACACTTGCCTAAAATATACCAATTCTCTTCAAACTAAGCTTTGCTTAAACTGGGGTCCGATGATGGCACTGTATGTCCTACGATATATTTTCTTTTTTATTAAGCTATGAAAGCTTTTGTTTTACCTTTAATTAAATTCATTGACGAATTTTGACAGTACTTTTAAAAAGTCTAGTTATCACTCTATGCTTTTCTATTCAGTAGCTACTGACTTTAACTATGTAAGTACGTACAGGTTGAAAGGCAGCCGAAAAAGGGCACATGCATTAACAATGAAGGTGCGTGAGGGAATTCGCCGGCCCTGTATTATGCAAGGAGGGTAGGATCAAGATTTACGTGTAAACTCTGCCGTGGATTAATGTTGTGCAACAATGATGTTTTGTTGTACCATTCGCTTACTAGAACTGTTATAGAACTGTACTAACAAAAAATCGTATAACATTCCACACAGCGCCATCTAAACCCAAACTAAGCAAAACTTATTGTGTGAAAACATACATTGGGTACACACAGACCCAGAACAAACATATTTTTTGTTTATGTGGACGAGACGCTCTCTTGATGGTAAGAGATGACGTCTGTCCATGACCATTGCAGCGACACACAAAACTTTGAGTAGCAAAACAAAGTTCAGGGCATCAATGCTTTGGCGCTCATTACTTTGAAACTTTCAATGGTTAGTTCAACAGCCCTGTAATTTCGCTAGCTCCAAACCGGAACACGGTAATGTTTACACACTACTACTTGGCGACAGAATATGTGGTACTGCTGAAAAACAGCTAGCTCTAGCCTTAATAGACCACTCTGCTTGATCCTGCGTAAGCCTTATTAAAGCGAAAAAAATTAATATAAGACCAGCTTTTTATTTTAAACAAAGTCTTTGTATTACATTTTGGGCTTTACCTAGCTTAAGATAAGGGCAAAGCGTATAATTATGAAAGATTAAACGAGTAATGTAATTATGTTTGTAAAATATAGGGCAATTTATTATTCAGATGCGTTTGAAATAGTTTTAGGGCGAAATCTAGGTAATTAATTTGAGCTTTATAATTGTTTGCCTTTGCATTTTAAATATTGAGTCTCTAGTCATAAATTTTAATTAGTACGTGTATTTAATAAGTATCCATCAGGAATAAAACTGAGAAATTAAAGTTTTCAATGAATAATCATGGTAACAAAAAAACAGTAACACAATTACTTATGATAGAAGATTTGTTCCGGAAAAATAGGCATTCGGTAACGTGACCATGTGAACCAAGCCGAGATGTTTACGTCACGCCGTGCGAAACGTTATTGTTGTTGTTGACATTTTCGTGGAACAACCATACACTGTTGTGATGTCATTTAAACGCCATAACAGTTCTGAGAGCCTGGTCGTTTCCGTGATAAGTTTTAATTGGTTTTTTAAGTTACGTTTTTTTTTAAAGAACAATTTACTGAGTTACATAAACTAGATATTAACAGTACAGTTTTAACCAATTTTTCAAATTTATTTAACTAGTCAGTACTGATCAGTTAAGTGAGAAAAAATAATTAAATCGGACAGTTATTTTCTATCAATTAGCAAATAAAAGATGAATTGGTAAGTTTTGTTAATATAAAATATTTTTTCCATATCTAGTTTTTCAGATAAATAGAAATTTCCATTCTAATATCTTCAATGATTTCAAAATTGGTTCGTAAAATATCCGACAGATTGAGCGTTGAAAAGGCTTGCTAATGCAATTTAACCGTGTATAAAGCAAGTGCGCACTGCATATCTAACCCCATCCGTCTATCTCACTCTTACCCATGAAACATTTTAGATACCATCTCTTTCTCACTCAAACTCACCCCTTCACTAATTTGGCTTAACGATTACCATGGCAACCGTCCAAAACATCCTTGTTTGTCCCACTGCACCAGTTTCTATTGATCTCTCTAATCACCTGGGATCCCCTACAATATCTAGAGCAAAGAAAGCTCAAGCAATTTTGGGCACTAATTGCAAATAACCAGTTATTACAGATCTCTGTGGTTTTTGGTCTATCACAAAAAATAGAAACAATCGGAGGCCAAGATATTTTGGTCAATAATCAGCAAGGGCGAGGATAACAAGCTCTTTAGGTGTCTTTATTAAGGAAAATGGACGCTGAATAGTTGAATTAAAGTGCAATTTAGTTAATTGGACTGTGTCACGAGCAGTTCCCGAGATTATCCCGAGGTGTCTACATTAAAACGGTGAGTCGGGAGCGAAATATACTTACCCTGTTGGATGATTAGAAAAATGTAATTGCTGAGATTTGGTCAGCTCTGTCATTTGTTCTTAGTTGGGAAAGAAATCCTTGAGATTCACATTTTTTTTAGGTTAGAACATTACATATTTCTTTTATAATATCTATCTTCTTATTGAAAATTACTCTCAGAATCAATAAGAAAATGTTTTAACCAAGTGCTGTCTGAAAGAAACAGGCAATAAGCAATGGACACAAGTATCAAATCCGTCCGTGTTTATCACAGAATCTCTTGGAATTAGGTCAAGCATTGAGCAGTGTACACAATATGGTAAGATGTACAGTGAACTCAAATGGCCAGTAAGCACGACTCACACTTATTCGGTAAGCAGCTGATCTAATATTTGATTTTTGGACTAACAACACTGTTGGTCAATATTGACCTATAATCTTTGATCGTTGATGCAAGTGCATCTTTCGAAGTTAGTTAAAAAAACAATCGTATACTTTTGTAGCGATGATAGCTCAGTGGTTAACGCGGTTGAACAATAGTCGTGCGCCGTGGGTTCAAAACCCAACAGTGAACTTGAGCTGCTGGTAAAGGAAAAAATCGTAAAGAAACCATAGTATGGTGGTAAGGTACTATCTAGGTCTCGGCTGGCCAATCTCTATTTCTGTGGTTCTAATTGAAAATCTGCCGCTAAGCACCTAATCGTGTGTTCTGGATTTTTGTTCTATATTTGGGTTTTAAATGTATGTATTTACAATAAATAAATACACGTCCGTCTTAGCTTACTTTGAGACTAGATGCCGTTTTGTAAAAATATCCAACCTTTTCTATTCTTGTATTAACACTTGATCGAAGATTAATACTTATACCTATAAGTAAATAAGTGTATTTTAATATCAGAAAAAAACATTTATACACGTTGTAAATTTTTCCCTCAACTGATTGGCTGGGTGTTTGGCCACAGCTCACAGTGACGGCGTAATCGAAGATGATTTAGATGAAACCACACCTAGCCTAGAATGGAACTGGCTTTCAAGTGAGGCTGCCGGAACACACGGTGCTTGGCAGCAGATTTTCAACTTGATGGTGGAAGCTAGTCAACCAAGTACTAAGTTAGAAAGTACCGGACTACCATGTTTTCTTCACAATGTTTTTCTTCTGCGGCAGTTCAAGCTCATTGTTGGGATTTCGGCGAGTGATAAGACCGCGCTAACCATTGAACTATATTCGCTACAAACAAATTACAAAACATCTTTTCCCAAGATGAGAGTGAAATCGTCTAAGTCTTCGTGTTTTATCTTTGGCTATGATGTCTTTTACCAACAGAGGAGTTGAAGGTATAGGACTGATTCGCGATAAAAAAAAATGTCCTCATAATTTAAAAATCTGTATGGCAAAGATCTCAGCCCCTGTCGTCACCCTTGTCTCGCAGGGGTTTCAACCCTCAAAGCTTTAGGTATTTATGTCGACTGAATTGATTTCTACTGCCTGAGACCCCGAATTTTACTATCGTCTGTCGCGTAATAGAAACGACTTTTGCTAGCAACCCTAAAAACATAATTTTTGGACATTCGCCTTTTATCTGGAGTCGATAAGATGATAAAATTTTAGACCAAAAGGCTGATTCTAATAATATAAAAATGTTTTTAAATAATAATTTGAGACACGTTTTCATCTAGTTTTTTTTCTGTGTTTTATGTTCGTTAAATAACGTTTAAATAAATATAATTCGTCATTATGCAAAACATTCATTATAGCACCCAAAAACAAGGGTTTGATTTACTTATGCGGGATTACTCACTTTTAATTTTATCGGAAACTCCGACTATAGTTTCGGCCACATCCGATAGCCTTCATTATGGAGACAAAGCTGAGAATAACGCGCGCGCGGTCTCTTCTTGCATCGCAGTGAACGCAAAACGAGACCGAAGCAAGACGAAGCCGCGTGCGCGTTATTCTCAGCTTAGTCTCCATGACAAAAGCCACCGAATGTGGCCGAAACTATAGTCGGAGTTTCCAATATAATTAAACGTGAGTGATCCTGCATAAGTAAAACAAAAAAAAATTACAAAGCCACGTCAGTTTCCATAGTAAGAAGGGTTTGATTTTATGATTTTAATATATAATATTATAGTTGATTCTCCAGCCACCACAACCAGGTCCTAATTTGCGACGAAAGTGCTAACAAGTCGGAGGGAAGCCCTTGCGTTGATGTGTATTGTTTTATAAGTGACAGGTAGAAGTTTATGTCCTTGTATTGTCACGGTTCAAAACCACCCTGTACTCAACGTTTCCGTTGCTTTTATCATGACTTAATGTTAAGTGATACGCGTTTAAAAATTCAAACACTAATAAAAGGGGAAGAGGAATATTGGTCGATAAGAGGTTTATAAATTATTTAATGAAGTAAAGTTAGAAACATTTTTAGGTTTCTCTTTTTAGACCACTGCCCAAAAAAAGAGTGTAATGTTTTTAGGGTTCATGTATATAGGTATGTATGTATGTGTGTAGGTATATGAGTGTCTTTATTCCACCATAACTTTGAAATGCATAAACAGATTTGGATGTATACATCATTCCGAGTGACAGTGGCTTTTTTAGCTCAGTCGTGTTTTTTGTTTTATACAATGGTCATTCTTGTTTAACCGATAAAAAAGTGATTCATTTAAAACCACTAAATGCGTCATAAATAGAAAAGATTGATAGCTTTTTTTCAATTGACTACCACTTACTACTTACCATTATTTATTACATATTATTATTCTACCAGTTAAATCATCATATATTTTATTATAGGTATAGATTCAATTTACATAAAGTGTATAGCATATTTATAAATGCAAGTCAAGTCCAAAAAATTACAAAAAGATAAATATGTATACATATTACATACCTAAATGTAAAAAAAAACATAAATCAGTTATTTAAAATATAATACATACATACATACTAAAATAAAATAATCTACCTAAAAAGGGTGCTAACAGTTGTGTTTAGTGAAAGTCGTACAACAACCTTCTTTCGGTTTAGTACACCCTATGCGTATAGCCCTATATAAGAAATAGTCTCGTAAGTTCCGATGTAGGAACTTCTATTGGGTCTGCGTGTAAGCGATATTGCGTAATATCGTTTCGATACAGTGTGTTTACTTGTTTCTCATTTGGAACAGTATCGTAACATACTTCTCACTGAACGATGCCCATGGGATTACTGAAGCTCTACAGAATTTACAGTATGGACACTTGAAACTATGTTTTAATAAAACCCTTTAATATCACCTAGCCCATGGGTCGGCAACCTTTTAAAACAAAAGAGCTAAAACTTACTATTTACAAATTTTCCAATTTTTAAAGAAACCACTAAAACTTTCGTTTCAATATCATAGCTATTTGGTTATTTATTTTATTGTTTATTTACAATAAACGAGTGGCGCGCAGCGGCCCGTTGAGCGAAGCAAGACGAGGGCGCGTTCTAGATACTCGGCTTTGTCTCCATGAAAAAGGCCACCGGATGTGGCCGACACTATAGTCGGATAATCCGACATAATTAAATGTGTGAGTAAGTAAAACAAAAATACTTAATTCTCTATATACATATGTATATTTATTCTAAAGGCAAACCTATTTATGGACCATTTAGGTACTGTTTCCGTGCTTGTACGTGTTACACCTGGAAAGGGCTTTTTGATTAAATATTTATATTAACAGCGTCCGCTGAATCGACGGACAAATGAAAGGGTTCCGTACAAATTGCCTATTTCCGTGTGCCAAATTAAGGGCCGTGTTTATAATGGAAATTCGGACCGGACAATTAGAATGTTTTGTTTAGAGGTCAGTGACCCTACTGCGTTAGTATTTTGAACTAGATGTTAGGGTCAAGAGGTCGTACTCTACATATTAATGTCCCATGTACTGTTAGACGTAAAATTATTCTCTAGTAACACTGCCTATCGTAGAAAATAACAGGCATTAGTGTTTCATATACTGATGCATCTTAAACAAATCTCACAGACTTTAACTATTTATTAAAGTGTTGTTTCGTTGAGCTCATATAAGTATTTTTTCAAAATTGTTGTCCTTTGTGTTTCAATTTGTCATAAGTGCCAATTCAAAGAATTCTGTAATCGCAAACTTTTTCTACGTTCGTTCTTGGTCTACACTGTACTTTTGCAATATTTGCATTAATATTTTTGATATTGTACTTTTTTTCTGAAGTGTATTGTTTAATACACTTCAAAAAAAAAATTTTTTTCTTTATAAGTTGCTACCTAAACCAAATCGTCGGAAACCCCTCTTGCACATTATCCACTTCTGTGACTATAGTTTGCATTCAAATGATTATTATTGCTCTAATTAAGTAATATAATATCGAGTCGTCCATATTTTTCAAGTTTTTTTGACTAATTTATTAATAGGTTGCGTGAAGCTTTTTTTTTATCATGCAGTAGTGGCGTTAACCTTGTCCCTTGACGGAAGCTAATGGAAGCTTCGTGTCGCATTATTCTTTTACAGAGAAGAAAGAGGGACAATTTTCCTACTGTTTGTCAATATACTTCTATAAAATAGTTGTTACCTATAACCTGGGGTATATTATTTACTTTAGCAAAATAAGTTTTGAATGGAAGAATGTGGGAATGCGGGGGAAGGGGAGTCTGAGATTGCTCAATGGCTATTGAGCAGCTGACGCTATTCTATTCTTCTGCAATCTACATGTTAAGTATTACAATCACAGTGTTCCGGTTTAAAAAGTACTGCAGCTAGCAAAAGTACAGCGTAAATTTTTGAGTTTACAGTCGAGTAATTTCGGTCACGTAGTTTCTGCTGCATTCAGTTTCATAGAAAAGAATTGTCGGCAGACATCTCGTTTTGCGTCGCCGTGTGAATCAAACAAGCCTTCTCTATAAAACAGAATGCAACAGAAATTACGTGACGGAAATTGCGTGACTGACAACTTAAAAATTTACACTCGTTTGGCCGCACCCTAACGATATAATGTCTCGAAGTAATGAGTACCAAAGCACTGTTCCCTATACTTTGTTACTCAATGGTCTGAACAGGCGTTATCTCGTACCATTAGAAGAGCCTTTTATTTGTCTTTCTTTTAAACTTGCAAACGCACTTCTTAATCCCAGGATAAAGAGAAGATTAAGAAGAGTTAATTTCAAGCTATGACCAGAAGAGATATTTCTATTTTCTATAATTGCAATCCGTGCACTTACTTTTTTACTTTTGAAGTCATAAATTGTTCTAAAACACAATGGGCAAAGGACAAAATGGAAAAAAGTATAATTTATAAAAAACTAACGACTCGCCCCAGCTGCGCACGAGCTGTTGATCTATCGCAAAAGGATTAGGCAGCTTTTTCGATAGGTAGCTTGACTTTTTCTGACACTTCCCACAATTATCATCATATTTCAACCAATTTACACAAAACCTATCCTCATGAACCACTCTATCTAAAGGTGAAACTTGCATGACAATCCATTTTGTAGTTTTTAAGTTTATCGCGAACAGACAGACAGATTCGGCGGACTACTTTGTTTTATAATATGTAGTGATGATGATAATGTCAAATATTAAAAGCTTAGCATAAGAGTAGACTAAACAAAGAAACATCGCTACTTACCTTCAACATAGACCGACCAATTTGTGCATGAAGCTAAGAGCACTTAAATTATCGACAGGAGCCACTAAATTTGTGAAAAAAAACCATGATAGTGTTTTGTTTCTTGCTCCAATTTTACATGGTTACAGTAGAGATTTAAAAACATTAGAGATTTGGAGGCTTTAGTTGACAGATCCAAATGTATTATAAAAGTTGCAGTCACTCATTGTAAGTTTAGTTTACTAGATTTCTTAACCGCCAAAAACCACCAATAACGTAAAAAACGGTGAAACCTTGTACTATAATTTTTGCTTGTCATAAGTTGACTATACGCATACAAATACATCAAGGTGTGCGTTACTCGTATTCTACCCAACATTATAGTTATTATTATTCGACAGAATATAAGTATTCTATAAATTATTTAGTTCACGTAACTTAGTTTGGGGCTAGATCCGACGATATTTATTATACCTACTCGTAAATGTACTATTTATTCTGATCTCAGTGTAGAAGCTAAACGTTAATTTCCTTCGTAACTGGCACCAATCCAAACATACAGTCATCATTAGGCTGCTGGCAAGCATTAAAAATGTCATTAATCATTTCAAAAAAGCCTGAGACGTCGTTGCCGTAGTATGTATACAAAGGCCTTTCGTACAGAAGGTGACACAAGATTGATTGTCGGACACTGATAGGAGCAATGAACATGCGACTAATGTTAGTAGTACGCTTGAATAGTATATTGAAGATTTGTGCGCCATACACCATCGTGTTTCAACGAGAGCATAACAAAGTAAAATAAATTAGTAGACGTTGGGTCAGATGAACGGCTATGGTCTACGTAGAAATCTGTTAACACTATTATAATCTCTCTCGAGTTGACCATAAGGTCATTCAGAAAGCTTACAAGCGCGGACCTCATTTGAAAACTTTACTGACCTTCATTATGTCCATTATTAGTCTCACTCCGACAAAATAAGTAATAGCACCTGATGGTGAGAGATAATTACACATGCCCATGACCTTTTCTTTAATACACTGAACTTTGAGTAACATAATAAAACCTAGGGCAATGCTGGTTTGGCGCTCATTACTTTAAAACTTTCGATTACCCTCCAAACCAGAACACAGTAATGTTTGCACACAACTGATTGGCGGCAGAATATTCTGTACTGCGGTGGTACCTACCTACACTGCCTCCTGTTAAGGAGATCGACTGAATTATTAATCATAAAAGTTACTATAATACATGAACACTTAGTGTGAACACTAAATGACCTAGTAAAAACGTCTTTTTATGGTAAAAAGTTATTATATGGGCAAAAAATAACGTATTCCAATAACCAGGTAAACAAGTAATTTTATCTAAGTGATTTTTTAAATCCTGAGTAACAAAATATAATGCATAGCTACATTCGTGCTCATTCCTATGAACATGGTGTTGGAGATAGTCTGAATCTGACAACGCCATGCGATAGATGGTCGCGTGTACGAACGGCCAAGTATTAGGCGCGTTACACACCTCACGCTCCCTCAACCAGGGTTGATGATTAATTGTGTACACTCCCATTTACAGCTACTAAATGTTTGATGGTTGACGTTTGAAGCATCACTTAACTTTATAAGTATTTAACACGTAGTTAGTTTTTTTTGTTTTTTTTTGCTGTGACTATTCCACGGCAAGGCAAAGGCCGTCCTTCCAGTCTTAGTCAAGTCCAGTCTGTGCCAGACAAATCCAGTCATACCTTAGTAAAGTAGTGGTAACTTTACTATAAGCTTTGATGGAGTTTTAGAAGCAACACGAAAAGTTATGTTTCGCCACATCATATAATTTTCCCACACACGCGCTTGTAATTCGACACTGTATGAATAAAACACCACTATTTTTATTTAAAAAAAAAACATTTGTTTTGAAAAAAAAATACAATGGGGCGATACGACTCTTTCCGAGTTCCCGTCAAAACTCTGATACAGTTATTAAAAACCGGAGCTGATTCGAATGTTACTTTGTTAAAATAATAATGTGTACATGCCACTATCAGCGCCTCGCAATTTCACTGCCAAGTAGGTATGCCCTACTTTTCAACAATGTTTCTAAACAAAAGACGAGTACGTTCTAAATTCTTAATCCATATTAAATTCGGCGCCTGCTCAGGTAACAGGGTGATAAATTCAATTCTTCAGTGGTGAAACACCCGTAAAACTTTACAACCAACATTTGACAACCATTTCAAGGGTAAGACGACATTCATTAGGGTAATACCGCACTAGAATTATTGCTATAACGTGCCATAATTCTAACATACAACTTATAAAGAATTTTTAACGCTAATTATTTTGATTGTCAACGAGGTTAATTTAATTCTTATACACGTATTACGCAAAGCCGTCTTAAAAGCATGTTCGGTGCCGGCGTGCGAAAGACAGCGACAAACCCCTTGTCAACAAAAAAAACGCTGATTAATTTATTATGTTTCTGTGCGTTTCGGCGTATTTAGTAAAACAATATATGTGATGTATAATGAGCCGTGGTGGTGCCGGCGTAAGAATAGTACCCCACCCTCTCTACCCGTGGTTGCCGTAAGAGTCGGCTAAGGGATGTAATGCGGAAGATGGGTAGCAGCGTCTTCCTTGAACAATCACATCTAACTGCGCTCGCCGACCCGCCTGCCAAGCGTGGCGAGTATTGGCAAAACCCCTCCAGGAGGAGGCCTATGTCCAGCAGTGGACGTCCTATGGCTGATGATGTTATGTGATAATGAACTAACTGTAACCGCGGCTCCGCTCGCATAGGTACCTATCAATGGCGGTTTTTAGCTTGCGCCATCTACAAGAACTCTGGCGCCCGGGTGCACCGCAAGCCTTGAGTAAATACAGCCCTGTATATACGTATTTATAATCTATACATATAATATATGACATGAAACAAGACGCTTCCAACACCTCATTTGTCAAATTATTATAAGTAGTTTAGAAGTATGTGTTTTGACCGGTTAATCTGTTCATCTCATATATGAACACAAATACCGACCAAAAACATAACCCTCCCTTTTGCTTCGCCGTAGTGGAGTAATAAATACAATTTCATCATGTCTTTTAATTTCGTCTAAATGGCAAATTGTATTCCGGTTCTTGCTCCGCTATCCAAAATTCGTATCCTAATGCAGTTGTACCCTTATTGATCTAAAATAAGAAATGGTGCTAATTGGAATCCTACAATATCTTAAAATACCATCTGCTTAAGAATCTTGTTATGGAAACAATAACTTCTACCCTATTTCGGTTAATGTGGTAAACCAAAGAAAGAGGTTACTTTGTAAGAAATTGGATAAATTAAGAATAATAAATAACCTTTAAGTTAATAAAATGCTAATATTTTTTCGGAAAAAAATGACAAGTATCTATGACACTATATCGAGAGTTTTGGCGGGAGCGGTGATACAATAACACCGCCACATTTTTTTAAACTCCAAAACTGTACGTATAACTGTATTTTTGACATCTATGTAAAAATAGTGGTGTTTTGCTAAATTATTAGCGTGAGTGATTTAATGACTTTCGTGTTGCTTCCAAAACTCCATCAGTTTGTTGTTAAGTCACCACTACTTATTTAGGGCATGACTGGACTCGACCAAGACTGGCTTTGTGAGACTTTGACTGTGACTGACTGACTTAGACTTGACTTTCATACAGCACTTGACACTGACATATGCACAAAGTGCGACGTTAAAAACAAAGAAGACTATATCGAATGTATCGAATCCTTGTCGATAAAAACTTCATATCGTTTTATAGTTAGCGCCTTGTACTAGTACAAAATAACCGTCACCACACCACCGTACACCAGTTTACACTACATTTATTTAATTGCAATTTAAACCAACTTTAAAAATCAACAAAATAGCTGATAGCCGAACGAAATAGTTGGTACATTTTGTTGGTTGGACTAACAATAGCAGTGCTCTCTGACAAAATCGATTCAGCTAATGTCGATCGGGGAATACCAATAAGGATGTGATGTTTCGATAACTTATCCACCAACCCTACGATAATTATTACTTAATATTTAATGTCTCATTGAGATCGATATATTTTTACGGTAAAGTGTAGTGGCGATGAGACTGACATCAGTCTCATCATCATCAATCAGCCTATCATAGTCCACTACTGGACATAGGTCTCTATCAAGATACACCTGAGTGGTGTATCTAGATAGAGACCTATTCATACATCAATCGGATTTTCGCTTCCCTCTACCGCCAGCTTGTGTCGTCACTTCATCGAGTCTCAGGGCGTCCTACACTACATTCATCAATATGTCAATGTCGGTATCAGTAACAAAAAAAGTAAAGTGCTGACAGTTCAACGTCAGTTATAAATATTTAACATATGTAATTGCAAAGGTCGTGTACCTACTGATATAAAATTTGGTAGAAACGTAGGTATACCTATAAATGACTAGAAAAATATAAAAGCTCGAAATTATGTAGAATAAGAATAATTTAAATTAAGGTAATCTAAAAGGCAATGCTCCACTCTTTGGGAGGAAAATATAAAGTAAACACTTTCTCCTGGCTTCTAAAATACATTCCAATTTCACCTAGATTTGGCCATGAAAGACAAGCTGATACAAATCAGTTGAATAACATTATAACGTAGAACTAAGCCCTGAGTTTCATTCAATCACGCAACTGAATTCTTAGCATTTTCTTAGATCTACTTATTTAACAAGAGTTAAGTTTAAGTTAAAAATACTTTTAGGTTTCTTTCTAAATGTTTAAAATTCTGTAGTTCGTATATAGACTAAATTTAATTTCAATCCCGTATTTTCGTTCGTTTTATAGCATTTTTTTTGTTTTTCATACTTATATTTTTGATCTTTCCCGTGAGTGAGGTAACATTCATTACATAGATGACTTATTCGATGATATCATCAAAATATTATCGACATATCGATAACCTATTTAAATTGTGTGACATCCCTATAATTGAAATCATAGGATCGTGCATTCATTATAATGTATTTATAAAAAATATCACCCTTCGCAGATTATAACCTTCTGCCGTAAAATATTGTACGAAATAATCATCTGGAGTGTCATTGAAATAGGGGATGACGCTAAGGGATGAGCGATTAGTCAAACTGTCGACACTGCAGCCGAGTTTAAAATATCAATTTGTTTTTTTTTTTTACAATTTAATGGAATAAATTAAGGAAATTTACGTTTTTAAAAAAATATATTGGTGTTTAGTTTTTGGATTTTAATGTCAAAAAGTAGCTTGTATCTTAACTATTTGGAATACAATTTTTATCCTAATATGTTAAGCCGTTATAGTGTAACACACAAGAAATAAATCGGCGTAAGGTTTTTTATAATTAATGAATATTTAAATATTTGTGTGTATTATGTTATTCTTACATAAGCTTTCTCATTTATATATATTAGTGGTAAGATTACACCAATAACTAATAAGAGGAGGACAGATTTCGGAAACACAAGGTACTCGTACTTTAGTTTGGAATCCGAAACTTAACTTTAATGTATAGCTGACACTAGTAGTTCAATCATGTTAAACAAATTGCTACTGTGTACGATTATCAATAAAAATACTTAAGTTATTACGACGCTTGCTTTGTAATAAACTGATTCACTTGAACTCTAGCTGCCGGTGAAGGAAACCATAGCTTGGTGGTAGCACTTACTAATATTGAGCTAGCAGCTAGCAACAAGTCGAAAATTTGCTATAAGAAAAAAAGAACCTATTCTATTCCAGACTAGCTGTGTTTACCATCTTCGAACATACCGTCATCTTACATCAGTACTGAGTACAATCAGTACTAATATACTGAGCTATGGTAAAACGCCTAGCTTGTCAACAATAAAAAAAACAATATCTATAACATAAATCAGAACAAAATTAGTACAGACAATGTTATAATGTGACTGCTGCTTTTTTTTCGAGAAAAGACTTTATGTATACCATCGGCCTGGAACGGGCAGTGTGGTGAAATACCTAGCCTGTCAACCATTAAAAAAAACCTTATATTTTTACCATCAAATTAGTGAGCGTCAAAGCAGCAATGCCCTGGACTTCGTTTTGTTTTGTTCTGGGTACCGCTGAAATGGTACTGTAAAGACGTTATCTCTTATCATCAGGAAGGCGTTTTGTTCGTCTCACAACATTTACATATGTATATTTTAAGTACGATTCTCAGATATTTTCTTATTGGCACTATCGCCTTAGCAACTGAATCAAAATACACACTTCATCTATATCTGTGACCAAGGCACTAGTAACTAATTAATCTGAAACCCATTACAGTACAGTCGTAGGTATATCCGATCAAACCGAACCACATACCTACATTAATGTAATTTGATGCTTTGTGCGTGTATATCAGTTCTACGCGTATACTGAGACGCACAAAATAGTGGCACTTGACTAGTTGGCACCGGTGAACCAAGAGTAGATGGTTGAATAATCCAAGCCAGATAAGGAATCTAACTCTCCCGCTTGCGGAAGACTACTGTTTGAAGGAAAGATTGTCTGTCTATATGTTCCGCACATGTTCTTTATCATTACTTTTTATTACACTTTTACTAGGTTATAAATCTCCTTAGCAGAAAGTCATCTAGATAGGTACTGCCGCTGTATCAGTTAGGGATGTGCAAACAATACTGTTCCGGTCAGGTTACTGCAGCTAATAAAATTACAGGGCTGTTACGACTAACTAACCATTGAAAGTCTCAAAGTAATGAGCGCCTAACCACCGATGCCCTGGACTTCGTTTTGCTACACAAAGTTCTGTGAATCGCTGCACTGGTCTTGGATAGACGTTATCTCTTACCATCAGGAGAGCGTTTCGTTCGTTTCATAACTTTTACAAATCCAACTAGTTTTATAGATTAACATGAGGTTTTTTTTTATTCCGAAACACGCAGTTGAAACCTGCGCCCACTGTTTATTTATAAAATTAAGTATGCGTTTGACCACATCCTGCCTGATATTAATCAATATGAACTATTTATTCACATAACAGATGGCCTTAACCTCGCTTAAAGCGATCACTTTGAGACGACGACGGGTAGGATTCAGTTGGTTAATTTATCTCATGTTTTAGTTTGAACTGCTAATTTTTAGTACTATAGTAAAAATAAATAAATAATTGTGTCAGATCCGATCCAGGTTAAGTTTTTAGCTGAGCAGATGCCAATTTGAATTTCTGCCCTGAATTTAAATGTTATTTCTGTTTAAATCTTAACTTTTGTGCCTAATATGGAAAGCACACATTTTGTTGTATTCAAAATCAAACTGTTTATTTTACATGAAATGTAGATTATTACAGATGCTCCGATCTGCTATGTCTATGTGTTTTGAGTTGCATGGTAATATTTCCAACATAGAGAAATTTGGAATATAAATCGTGTTTTTTTTCTTCGAGCAAATAAGATTCATAGAAAAGGTAGAGATGTAAATGCACTGTAATAAGGAACTAATGAATTACCTATCAGTCCATCCACGGTCCAGGTTCCAATCAGAAAGCACAGCAATCCGAGCGAGCATACTGCGTTAGACGCTCTCAACATTTTTCCGACCTCACATCCTTGCACATTTTCCAAAACACCTAACTAATCACTTTTTATCCCATTATCAACATCTAATAGGTCACCGACACTTTTAAATTGGATTACGTTGGACGTCTATAGTTCGTAAACGTAGCTTCGTAGAGTTTGCGCGAAAAAGCGATACGTCCTCACTCGCTGGAAGCTCGCGTGTTACTGACTTGCTTTTCATTAGAAACCGTAGCGCCGTAGCTCCGTAGGCCTGCACAGTTGCTAATTCTGCGTAGCTTTGAAAAAGCCCACTATGGATTGATCTAGTTTTCAAATTTTTGGTTAGTTAGACTTAAGTCTGTGCTAGACGGTGAGCTTACCGATCTTTTATGAAGGCTTTAGTATTTTATTAACATGTAGAGCTTAGGAAAAGCTCTTCGATACTCAACCGTGCTTATTAAATAATATGTGAATGGTATCTGAGTTAACTAAGTAGCTAAAAATGATTCAAAAAAACTTTACTCTAAAGGTTCTTAATTTTCATACTATTTTGATCAACCATAACTTAGAATATCAATTACGATAAAAAGTAACTCCTTAATGTAATTAATTTTAACTAAGTATTAATTATTTTTTATTCGGTTACTTACGTGTTTAAATAAATATCTTTAACTTTTTTTATTATTATATAATTATTCCATTTTTGAAATTTTGGTACCTTCAATAAATTACTAACTTAACGGGGAAGGAATACATCGTGAGGAAACCTTTTTTTTTCTCCCAGGGAAATCTTTTATAGATACCACCGGCTTCGGGGGAAGCAGGTGGTTATGTGGAACTCTCTGCCATTGTAGCGGCCTACCCACTAAAAACCCTGGGGTGTTTCTGCCTGGCACCTATGTGACGGGGCTACGGGAACGCTTTCGCACTCGTCCGCGGCCCCGACGGCGCTGGTCCTCTGGGACCCTTCCTTTTTAGGGATGGAGCTGGAGAGCCTCCATCCCTCATTCCTTGAGGGGCGCGCGGAAACACCGCGCGCGCCGCTTCTGGGGCTACTCTTGTCATCGTGAGGAAACCTACGTTAAGCTTATGAAATTTAATCGGGGTATCCTAGCCATTTTGCAAAAAAGGAACAATGATAAGCTTGATGGCTTGTACATTCCGTGTCTGTTTCTTTATACGTCATTCAACATTATTCATTTGCATATGGTTTGTGTCACTCTTTCCACTATGCTTCTGTTTAATGTTTCTGATTAATATATAGTATATGCTTCTTTCTGATAACGTTCATATTGTAGATACATATAGATATACATATACCTATACATATAGATATTGTTAATTTTTTTATTGTTGACAAGCTAGGCGTTTTGCCACAGCTTACCTTTTTTTTAAATGTAATTGTAATGAGATTAACGAGACACTCCCCTGATGGTAAAAGATAACGCCTGTCCATGACCATTGCAGCGATACACAGAACTATGGGTAGCAAAACAGTGTCCAGGGTATCGCTGCTTTGGCACTCATTACTTTGAGACAATAGATGGTTAGTCTCAACTAGCTGCAGTACCTACCCTTCAAACCGGAACACAGTAATGTTTACACACTACTGCTTGGCGGCAGAATATCTGATACTGCGGTGGTACCTACCTAGACGAACTCCTGCTAAGGAGATCTACCACCGAGTAAGACAACCTGATGTTAAGTGACGGTGTGGTCTAAGATGGTAAAGCACACCTAGCCTGGAATAGAACTGGCTATCAAGTGAGGCCGCCGAAATACACCGTTAGGTGTTTGGCGGCAGATTTACAACTTGAGGGTGGTAACTAGCCAGCCGAGTACTAGGAAATACCCTATCATTATGCTATGGCTGTAGGGTATTTTCACGATGTTTTCCTTTACCGGGAGCTTAAGCTCATTGTTGTGATTTGAACCCACGCCCTTCGGCGTGTGAACCGTCCACCACTGAGCTATCGTCGCTACAAAACTTAAACTAAGTTCCCATAATTCATACAATTGCAGTCAGATAACATTGCTGTCATATTAATTAAAACTACTACATAAGCATAGCTCAGTCCAGAATCTAAGGGGTGTATTTGCCCCGGGCGGCAATGTCAGAGGGCGCCAAAAGTTTAAAACCTTCACAGTAGAAAAATAATAGTTCTAATTTATCACAAACGCTGTATAGATGAAGGCGCCTTCACTATCAAATTTCTGCCTCTAGTCGAAAAAATATTGGTCTGGTTATAGTTAGTTGAGTTGGTAGGTACACCTAAAATAAAAACATTCTATTCTATGCGCGAGGGAATATTAAGAAGTTTTGTACAGTATCGGGTCACTAACGTCGTTAAACACGGATCCTCCATTATAATTTGAGTCCCTTTCAATATTGCTAACTTTTTACGAGTATTTTTATGCAAATCCAATATCGGGATATACCTTTTGCCGCTTGGGATCCAACGCAATCTCAAATATATTCAGATAACCTTACACTGAATTGTGTCGCCCTCTTTAAAAGGTCAGTTAACATGAGATTTTTACCTACTTAAAACTTAATCTCGCTTTTTTATCATGTTGAAAAAACGAGACAAAATTCTAGGTTAAATAAATTATTAGTTAGATATAGTATTTTCTCTGATATTACCATAGAGCTTTACCAATAGCTAATAACTATTATTGTACCTACCAGTTTCAGAAAGCAAACTCTGTGTTTATATTTTGTGAACACTTGCTATGTTCTAATAGAATAAATACTTTGTTAATGGCAAGAATAAAGCTCAAACCCCACTGAAGGCAAAGCTAATTTCTCACACATTTCACATAGCATAATATTGACCTATATTTCCACTTTTTACAAAAACAAAACACATGCGCATTTTTCATCTTAATAAAAAGAATTGTTGGAAACATCACTTTGTGAAAATCATTTTTTACCTTTATTCGTAAATGTTTGACCACAGCTTATCTAGTGTTAAGTGACGGTGTGGACGAAGATGGTAAACACACCAAGACTGGAATAAGCCAAAACTCGGTCATGTTAAAGCAAGCCTGCTCCAACTTAGACCGCACTGCTGCTTAACATCATGCAGGATGAGGTAAAAGCGAACCTATTAGAATTAAAAAAAAAAAGTACTCGGCCAGGAATCGAACTCGGAACCTCGAGACTGAAAGCAGACGCTACCACTGAGCCACAGAAGCGTTGGGTATATTAAAATACTAAACAAATAAAAATCAGTTATGCCGGGAACGAGGAAAAAAATGTCGCCGAATTATATTTTACAAAACTTGTTATTCCAAGTGGGCATCTTTCTGATGGTCATATTGGTCATTAATACATTAAAATAGTCGAAACTTTGGCAAACGCACAAAGTGCTACGCCAAAAACAAATAAGAAATAAAAGCCAGAGGTACTTATTATCTTCATATACATTTATTTTGTGGCGTTATGTACTAACCATACTTAACCTTACTAGAGCCATATAGATAAAAAGAGATGGAAATATATTCTCTCTTTGTCCGTCGTCGGTCAACCGGCAATCCGGCCAGACACGTCAGAAGCTATTTAAATTGATAATCCTCAGGAACAGATAGTTTAGAAGATTTTCATTTAATCGCTTGTTACAAATAATTTGATTATACTACCTAAGGTACATTCTAAAAATATGTGTATACGCTTATTTATTTATACCTATTATACAGGGTTCCGCGTAACGGTAGTATAAAGCTAAAAGGAGCTCATTGCGCTCATTATTGTAAACATCTTTTACTGAGCTAAGCTGTTCTATACATAAATTTCTTTTGCATTCAACAAAATGAAACAGCAGATTTTTTTCACGATTGCTGACTTGGATCAAAGTTGTTCACAATGATAAGTACGATGAGCTCCATTCGGCTTAGCACTACCGTTTTGCGTAACCCCGTTTGTTTGATCTTAATTCTGGCATAAAACTATATACAAACATAAAACCACACTATAGCAAGGAGGCACAATACGGCACGGTAAATATTCTTTCTATTGCAACATTATATATAGCCTGCTCCAGACAGATTCAGCCTGCGGCAGCGGCGAGATTTATGAAACCGGTTACTGCGGCTAAGCCAGTTCTCACTAGCTGCTTTTAGTGACGGACGGGTAGCAAAAAGAGAAGCTGACCCACAGACTATCTGCGGTATGCCGATATTACTATAGTGCGATCTGGAGCAGACTATCTATACCGATATTACTATAGTGCGGTTTAAGCTTTATAGCATTCGTGTCGCTTACTACCCGATCATAATAATTCAGCAAAGTTTGGTCCAGTCAGTCCTTGAACAGGTTACCACTAGTGACGAATGCAACCCTATTTATATATCCAACAAATTCCGAATTAAAAAAAAAAATTATAGGTAATGGGAGAAAAATATTTCGATACCTAACCTAACCAATAGATAAGGTCCACACATTTTTGTTACTATATTCATAACTATACACAATATCAAAAGTTTTCAGTACATGTTTTTTTTTTATGGTTGTCAGGCTAGGCGAAAATAAATTAGCAAATCAACGACAAATTCGACATTTGATATCGTCAAAACCTATGTTATGAATTTAAAATGTCACATTTACCTATATTCATTTTCGAGATCTTGTAATTGTAATATCAGTCCATAGATAAAATACCTTATTTGTGATTTGTATATGTACTTCATCGAGTGTCAATGATGTTTAGCTATTTCTCTAATATTTATAAACCGTTGCTTAAAGTTACTCAATGCTCAACTTTTTGATGACGTGACAAATTACGGCAATCTCAACTGACGTTTCTAAGGCGAAAAGAAAGTGTTTGCATGTACGAGTATTGCAATGTCATTTGATATTTAATGCACTAAAGGAAATAACTAAAAATATTTTTGTTTAACTTATGCGAGATGTTTAATTTTATAGGAAACTCCGATTATATTTACGGGTACATCCGGCGGTCTCGTCTTGCTTCGCACTGCGGGTCCTCGCACGTGAAGACAGCGTAACTAATAATATATTGCAATAAATACAGTCGTCATCTTATCCGAACAAACAAATCACAATTTGTCTAAAATAATATTAAGTTACGTTTGCATTATTGTTAGAATTCGACTAACCAAAAGACCTAAAAAAACTTACCGCAAATACGAACATTTCCCATTTACAAATAAAATTGGTAGAACATTAATTTACTTTCTTGAAATGTACGTAAATAAATTTATATTATGTACTAAAAAAAGGATAAACATATTCAGTTAATTAGTTCCCATAGTAACATTGCTTAGTTTGGGGCTAGGTGGTGCTGTGTGATATGTTCTTCATTTATTATTTTTACAGAAAAAATATACAAATAAATATTATGCATAGTAAAGATAAATTATTGATGAACTAATAAAATTAAATATAACTTTTTTTTTCTTTTTTTAATTGCTGACAGGCTAGGTGTTTGACCACAACTCACCTGATGTTAAGTGACGGTGTGGTCGAAGATGGTAAAGCACACCTAGCCTGGTATAGAACTGGTTATATAACAATAGTAAAACACTATATTTTCGTTATTTTATTGAAAATTTTAAAGAATTTGTTTGTGCGGCTGTCTAATTGTAATGGTCCGGCCATTATAATTGGATTGATTTGGTTTGGTCAGCCCTGCTCTAAAATATCTGGACTGTCGGGCAAAGTTTACAACTATAACACAAATGTAACTATATAATAACTTAGACTTAGATGGTAACTACTGACCTCACGATGAAATGATTCTAGTTATGTTACTAATGACACGAAGTGGCCTAAATGATACACAGTTTGGAATAATACTTACTTTTATAACATAAGGAACTCGGACAAAGAAATAATGATGGACGAACCGTTCCTAAACAAAGCGATGATTAAAAAAAACAGATGACAAATATCTAGTATACAAGGTTATAAGCCAAAAGTGGAAAAAATCAGCTGAACAAACTTTTTCTGTGGAACAGCTAACTTTTTTTCACAATTTCAGAGTTGTGCACGTAGTAAAAGTTGTTCACAATGATGAGTACAATAACCTCCTTTTGGATGAATACATCCCAATCTTATAATCCTTTATAAATCGATATAAACTAGAATGTAAAAATCCCTAAAGAAATTGGGGTACCCAAAAATATATTCAAATTATTAAACGAAAATCATTTTAAAATATTGGAATAATCAGAGTATGTGCCAGAAAGAAAGATGAACTAAGAACTTTCCTCCTTCTTAAAGAATTTATTGGCAGATCATCGACTTATTATGTGTGAGTTGTATTCAGTCCATCTTTTTTTTCTTAGTCCGATATAATAAACTATATTTACCTACTGTTTATAAGTTACAGTACTATAAAGCTTGACCCATACCACACCGGACCCATAGAGATCTTGAAAATGCATTTAAATAGAAGCCCTATTTTTACTATCTCATTCTAATAAATTTCAAATGGTTGTAACTGGATTGCTGATCAGTCTTGTTATTAAAAATTATCCTGCTGCTGAGCGCGGGTCTCTTTTCATTGTGAACATGGGTAAGGCCATAGTCCACCTCGCTGGCCAAGTGCGGGTTGAAAGACTTCACATATCTTTGAGAACTTTTTTATAAGAACTCTTGAAAATGTAGTTTTTTTTTTAAAGATTTTGTTTGATGGCAGCGGCAAAATTCACATATACCGGAAAGGAGAGGTACTTTCCATGCATGCACCTCAATAGTAGAAACCAGATGGTTTCCCAATTAGGCTGTCAAAACTTCAGTATAAAACATAACCGTGTTCAAAAATTATATAGGGCTAAAAATCCAATACTTGTCTGGGTCGGCTGTGATATGAATCACACTTAAAGCGAGGTCAGTGCACAAGAATCCATAATTAATACTTAAAACTAGATAATTAAAAAATAACATATAAAACGGCACAACAAAATTGTTCACATACTCCAGAGATGTTCATAACACAATCAACATTTTTTATTGATTTTTTAATGAAATCTGACATGTAAATAACTTTTACAAGGACTACATAACAAAGGTGTTAAGTTGACTTTAGGGATACGTTTATATCAAGTTTTTTTTTTACTATTTTGAATTCTAACAAGGAAGTTTAACACAATCGAAATATATCTTATCATTAATTTACAGAAATCTCTGACCTAGAAAATAATCATATGGATTGCTGGATATACAAACTACAGTTATTTGTTTTTGAGGAGATAAAAACATCGACAAATTACACAATACAGTTGACTAAAAGCAAAAACATTCCGACGTGAGATTTTTATCGAGTTAGTTACAGAATAATTTTACACAATAAACATCAAACGCGCGTTGCGTTACAAGTTATACTGACAGGTGTTTGCTACAGCTCACCTGATGTTAAGTGACGGTGTGGTCAAAGATAATGCACACAAAGCCTGGAACGGAACTGGCTCTCAAGTGAGGCTGCCATAACACACAGGAGCTAGTTAGGGCCGGCAGATTTGCAACTTGCGGGTGGTAGCTAGCCAGCCGAGTACTAAAAAGTACTCTACCATCAGAGGCGAAGCTACCGCCGTATCAATGATACGGGCCCCCGGGCTACAAGGGCCCCAACATGTGTAAGCAAAAATTCGTAAGCCTCTTAAACCGCGGCAACGATTGACGTCCAGAGTTAGACTTTGTAAGATAATATGTTCATTAATAAGTTTGTGAAAGAATAAAAGACATGACCCTCGGGGAGGTATGAAATGAAAGTTGGATGGAAGGGCCCCCAAAAAATTTTGATACAGGGCCCATCTAGGGCAAGTTACTTCACTGCCTACCATCATGCTATGGTTTCTTTAACATTGTTGTGGTTTGAACCTACAGCCTTCAGCATGTCCTCAGACCGCACTAACCACTAAACCACTATCATATCTACAAAATCAATCAATGCAAAACTTTGCTTTTAATTCATGCATAATCAAAACATTTTATGTTACTATTCTCAAACATATACAGATGACTGTCTTGGTATTTCCATGAATTTATATTATTCTCTTTTCACAAAAAAAACCATATAACTAAACTTACTGCTGACAAACGAATATCACCGTCTCCCTCTCTCTCGCGTTTCCCCCATGTGTCGATCACATCTGTGGTAGGAATTCGATCGGGGTGGCGAATTTAAAATCTTCAGGGAAAAGATTAGCTGCGGACGGGTACATGAGTTTGTATGATTGTCTGATAGTGACGTCAGCCACTCCAGCGATATCGCCAATCTCTTTTTGGCTGCGTTTGTCTTCCGATGCCTGAAATATTAAAGATTAAATAGAATAAAGGAGCAACAACTAGGAATAGATTAGAAAATTATGAATAAAAATATCATACTTTTCAGTAATGGTCCCACCATTCAAGTATTACGTAAGCAGAATTTTTGAAATCACTAACCCCTCCCTCCCCCTTGTCAGCAAAAGTAAGCAAAGCCCTTACTTCCCTCTCCTATGCTTAAGAAAATATTGGTTTAATTAGCAGCCATTTCGCTAAAATGAGGTGTGCCGATAACAAGGAAAACAAACAATCAGCATAATTTATACGACTTTGCTGATATTATCACCATTCAGATCGCCTCATTCCCAATTTCGTCGAAAATAAGCAAAGTAAAGACTCCCCCACCCCTCTTTGGTGCTTACGTAATACTTGAACGGCCCCTATGATGATTCTATGGTCACCTAACTTTAACACTTTCCACAAGCGCTAACACCTGATTATGGCTAATAATCTAAAATAAGTCACCAATATAAAATATAATCAGTCATGAATACCTGTGAAGCCATGTAAATAGCAGCGGCTGCCACAGAAATAGGACTCCTGCCAGACACAATATCCAACTCTCCCGCTTTCCTCGCGATGTGGGTCGCAGCTCGCTGCACCGAATTCGGCAGCCCAAGATTGGAACAGAACCGAGACATGAAATCAGCGGTCGTAATAAGATCCACTGACGTCTCGAGTGCTTTGAGTATGAGTTTGAAACACCGTCCAATTTCTTTCTTGCTGATTTTGCTGACGGCGCAGATCTCTTTGAAAGTTCGCGGTACACCTTCTTGTCGACACGCGATGTAGAGACAAGCGGAAGCGATGGCGTCGTTTGCTCTGCCTTTCAAGTTTTTGCCGTCGTGAACCTGAAATATTAAAAAATCTAATAAATGTAAGACAACATTTCCTATAGTGCCATCTAACCACAAACTAAAATGTAATTAGATACAAGCATGGTTACATATTTTTTAACAAATAAAATTACAAAGTATTACAATTAATTGTAACGTTTATATTACACAATGATGGCAAACAGAATTTCTCCTGTTTTCAAGATAAGAAAGTAAATAGAATGACAATTTATTATGACACAATTCTTATAGAATTCAGTTTTTTTTCTTTAATGGAAAATTGTTAACAGCATAATTTACAAACTTGTTTCTAATCATTTGTCAAGAAATATTTACTAAAAATAACAAGGCTGGACACATTTTTCATTTATTCATTTTGATTACTGTGAAACTGATATTTTTATGAAATGCTCTAATAATTCTCACTTATATTATAGGTATAGAGTTACATGGAACATCAGTACTAAGCAGAAAGGAACTCATTGTACCTATCATTATATACCACTTTTACTATGGAGTAATTTTACCGACCCTGGTGTGGCAAGAAAATTAGCTGTTCATTAATTGCTTTAAAGTCAACAATGTGTTTATATGAAACAAATGCAAGTTGTCATAGCATAAACACAATGCCTCTTTTCAGGGTAGTACTACAGTTAGTACTACGCATTAACATATATGTATGTATATCTAAAAGTTTGTGTGTAACTTCTTCACATTGCAATAGAACTTCACAGATTTGGTTGAAATTTGGTTTCCAGAGAGCTAGATATAACAAATGGCTTATTTTGTCCTAGAAATTGCTGGTAAAACTGCAGTGTGCATCTAAATATGACATATAATATTCATACCCATTATGAATTTCTCATTTTACAAGCTGCACTTTTTTAGTCTTCCAAGCTATCCTAGACAATTCCCTTAGCAGGGTATCTTGTACTCTCTTCTAATAAGATCATCAGCTATGGTTTTCTTGCCAAATATCCTCTCACTAGAAACTAAAGCTTTGTTTCGTATTGCAATTCCCCATTATTTAGTTTTAAATCCCCTCCTTGCATAATGACACCCATCTAATAAATAATGAATTTACCTGTTTAAACAAATTATTAGCTCTGTCAACTATTGTCTTCGGCAGATTTATTCTGTCAGCCATTGTGTTTATTTCTCTGAATGCATTAATGAGCGCTCGGTCTGTGCTACTGATGTTTCTCCTGTTTTGATACTTGGAGACTCCAAAACTGTCAAATGAAGCATCACCTCGCCCCGGACCGATGATAGTAGACAAGTCACCTCCAGAAAGCAATGGATTCTCAGGTCCACCAACACGGGATGGATCTACTCCTGACTTTTCATTGCTGAATGTACGCCACTCGGAACCAACATCTATTACTCTGAAATGTTTATTTTTAGGTTTTATTTTATGGTTGAAGGGCAATATGTTTGATGTCCACATGATGTTATGCAACTGTGTATTTAAAAAAAATGGTTCTTACAGGTAGGTCTTAAGTAAAGTGTGAGGTCCTGCAACTTGTACCAAATATCACACTATCACAGTTGTAGTATTTTGTACAAAAGTTAAGTGTTATAATTAGCCTATTTTAGTCTTGGCTAGTTGCTCTAGACCAGCTTTGGTGACCGTTACCTATTTCCACTGGCTGAAATGGTTCAACATACTTAAATTAAATCTACAAGAAACTAGTGTTGCACTGCTAGTACACTAAATGAAATGTTGTGGCATACAAGATAAGCAATGCTAGCTTATTAAGAGTAGATAATGTAATGCATATTTTGAGCTCTAGGTTTTATTCTACATTCTGCATTTTCTGTATATACCTACACAATAGTTGACAAAGATTGTGCATAAATAGTGCAGCTATGCAGATTGTTTTGTTGACCTTGGTGAGAATCGCTACACTACGTGTGTGGCTAGACATTTTCTACTGGAAATTTTGTCTCAATTAAGTTGCACAATTATCCTCAATTACTTATTTACCGGCCTCGAGATATAGAAATCCAATGCATCACTCGTGTAAATTCAGCAACTCTGTTATTGTTACGACACCCCGAAACGATTATTGGAAAGCTTAGTTTCGCAAACCTAGCTAAACAATGCACTCACCTGTCTCCGACCACGAGACCGCATTCCGAGCATATCATGTCGCCAGCCCTGTAGTCCTCAATGAGCGGGGCATCGGGATGGGCATAGCATACAACCTTATTTGCCTCGCTTCTAAAACCACAAACGAAAGCGGGTTCAACATTCATCAACAAGTAGAAATCAAATCGAAAGAAGACTTAAATATTCTTGATCAACGCCATATAATCACTGAACACTATCGAAAACTTACGTATGAACATAATTAGCGATAGCGTTACGCGGTTGGAGTATAAATGAATAACGCCGTAACAAGTACAACAATAAAAATAAATTAGAAAAACAGACCTCGACGTGCTCGCCATGATTGTCACAAAGCATAGATAGACAGAAACGTCAGAAACAGAATGCTTAATTTTTCGTTGTCAAAGTTGTCAAACAGTCGATGTCAAAAACTGTCAAAGACAATTTTGTACAATCTTTTTTTTGTAAAGAGCGTGAGGAGTTTTGGCGGGAACGCGAAAAGAGTCGCGTCGCGCTATTGTATTTTTTTTCAAAACTAGTGTTTTTCGAGTGTTTATGTATAAAAATAGTGGTGTTTTATTCATAAAGTGCCGAATTACAAGCGCGAGTGTGGGAAAGTGATTTAATGTGGTGAAACATGACTTTTTGTGTTGCTTCCAAATCTCTATCGAAGCTTATAGTAAAGTCGCCACTACTTTACTAAAGCATGACTAGATTTGACTGGCACGAACTGGACTTGACCAAGACTGAACTTTGACAATTAAGATAAAGAAGCTGAAAACTAAAGACTGTACACAAAATACACAAACATTGAAACTGGCAGAATGCACAGAGTGCGATGCTAAAAAGAAAGAAAAAAAAAGAGCGTGCACTTTTCGCGGAAACGCGTAAAAATCATTATTTTATTCTCCGAAACTTGTGGTTTTCAAGTGTTTTACGTTTGAAATAATGGTGTTTGTATGTCTTCGCTACTTTAATAGGCTATGGACTAGACTTGAATGTGACTAAGAATTATTTTACTTGATTATAATAGTATGAATTACTTGAAAATAAAATAAATAAATAAAAAGTCATGACACGAGCAAAATACAGGAACTACTATGCCAAAAATGCAGAAAAAATTAAAGTTTTTTTTAATTTTATTTTTGGCATCTTACAATCTGTTAGTGTCAAGTATTTTAATATTTACAAGTGTTTGATGAAAAATCAAGCAATAATTGATAAAGGTACAAACTGGACTTTTTTGAACTTATACTTACCTACCTACGTTTCAATTTATATTATCACTTCAAAGTCTTGCCTTAAATAATGCCTCTGTTACCTACCACAAGAGAAATTGGATTATTACTGAAGAAGAAGAACCCAAAGCGCTCCGTCAAGCACCAAGTCAAGGGTATTCAGACTGGTATAGACCGGCTCAATGACCGCTATCGAATGTGTTGCAGTTTTTTGTCATTTGATTGAAACAAGATGAGATAGAACCTACTACCTACTACATTCGTTGGTGATTGTTGGTCCTATCTGTACCCAGCCTTTAACCCATAATAGTCTTTGTTAATTTGATGACAAGTTCATAATCAAAACTTTGATCCAAATAGTATAAGCACTTGGATTGATCAAAGAAAATAGGAGCGACATCAACCTTGACCGAGGTTGTGTTGGCATTGCCATCTGGTTATGAATTTCACCGTTATGAAATGTTGCGTTAGCAAATTATTTGAATTGCCAAATTAATGTTGCGTTGAATTTAACTCGGCTGCCAAATTGCAGACTAAGTAATAGTACTGGCTAGATGCATAGACATTACTTAACTATTGGGGATCTAGCATAGTTCGCGAGAAATATGTAGGTACAAAAGTGGAAATATATTGGACGACACATTTAACACTGCCATCTAGCCATAGACGAAGATAAAACCAGATGACTGATCTAATAGTTAGATAGCTAGGTACTTTTTTTGTAAATACATACCTACTTATATTACACATGGACACCCAGACACAGAACAAAGATCTACGCGTATGTTCGTCACTCAAACGTTTATCAGAGCTACTATCAAATGAGGGCCAGGGTTTTATGAAAACTGTGATAGCGCCCCTACCGGATTTACCGCAAACAGAAACTGCTTTTTTCATATCTATAATAGCATATAAAGGCATAGCATACGTGTATCTGTAACTTATCAGGGAAATTCAAATATTATTTTTAGACTTAGTCCATAACAAATAGATTAAAAATTATAGTAATAATGATTGATTCTCGTAAAGGCCGAGAAGGACAAGTACCTTGACTTGGCCCACGAGATAACCGCCATGTGGGATATTGATTCGACGAGCATTGTCCTGATAGTCGTCACGGTGAACGGTCTTAAAGCGAAGAGTCTCGAGCAACATCTTAAGAGACTCTCGCTAGATGGTTGGGTCAAGAAACAGATCCAAAAGGCAGTGATCCATAACACATCGCGCATTGTTAGGATGTTCCTCATTTCGCAGCCCTAATCACGTACAGCTTGAGCTCTACCTCACTGCCGGCGGCACCCTAGTTGGAAAGATTTTTTTATATATTTAATGGAATAAAGTTAAAAATTAAGACTAATAAATAACAGCAAAATATTAATATTCAAAATGTCAGTTTAATAAATAATAAAAAATAGTCACAAAATTAAAACTAATTTTTTTTAAACAAGACAATCTTACCTCCTAAAATATTCTTGTCAAAGGGATCATAGTGCATGTATAATTGCGTGGCATTAATAATGATAGGACAGTCAAGTATGGCAGCTACATCACACGTGATCAATGTAGCGTTTTGGCATTTTTAATGCTAAATTTAGCATATTTTTCGACCTATTAGCATGAAAAGTTTGCTTAGCATGTTGCATGTTGTTAGCATTATTTGAACTTTGCTTATTTGATGACAAAAGATTTAACAGAGGCCAAAGACATTTTTTTTTTAAATCAAATGTAGATTTTTCTTTTGTTTAGTATTGTGTAACTGTCTAAAATATTTCAGTAGATATCCTCGAACAAAACTTTAGTTATCGTTAGCTTGGCGATTGTTTCGAGTTTGTTTTTAGTTAGACAAAGCAAGTACCAGCAAGTGTATCAGCCAGCTTCATACTAAACGTTTTTTTATGGTTTAAAATTGAATTAGATGGATTTTAAACAGATTATTGGAGTTAAAGAGGTCCTTCTAGTGCTGATGATTACGGAACCAGAAAGTGACCCATCGACATCACAAGCACTGCCACGACAAGACTAAAATAACGATGATAATATAGAGAACTTGTTTGACTTTAAGGATTAAATTGACTTAAAAAACCAATTTATGTTTTAAGTAATCATCCTTGTTATCCTACAAATTCTAATAATATTATAAATTAGAAAACTTACTAATTAGATTACTTTTGGAAAATAATTTTGCTCTACCTTATATCTTAATTGCACTACAATATTGGTCTCGTGGGTTTTCGACAGAACGTTTAAGACAGAAAGTAAAGTAAAATTCCTTTCTAAAAACCTTTAAGCTGCTCTCTTGTAAAGTTGAGTTTTGCACAAGTAACTTTGTTCTACGGATTGGACGAGCTATGTAATCGTTATAGAACCCTTCTAACCGAACCCTGTTGAGACTGAATAATAATTTTCTTATGAGTACTAAAATCTTCTTACAGCTCGCTACACCCCAAGCTTATAATCCTATTTAATGATAGTACAGATACATATTAGTACAAGTACATAATAGTACAGATATGAACATAATAGTACAAGAACATAATAGTACAAGAACATAATAGTCCAGTTACATAATAGTACAGATATATAATAGTACAGATACATAATAGTACAGACACATAATAGTACAGGTACATCATAATAGGGATTATAAGTATGTGTTTACAAAAAAATACAATAAAGCGTTATATCTAATTAAGTACTTACTCTCTTAGTGCAAAATTTGCTTAGATTGGGGCTAGATGTATGCGTGAAATGACCACCGATTTTTTTATTGTTTCTGGCCTATATCGAAGATCAAGTATCAATCTCGCATGATGGCACCGTGGCTATGTGTCACACCCCATGGTGACACACAGCTGATTCCTGTTCCTATCACTGACGTTAAAGATAAAGTCACATTAGTCATAAATATGCGCCGGCGCGGCGTCACGACATATATCTAGGATTGTTCAGGTGAGTCACTTTATTTCCCTGGTGATCAGTTAATTCGTACACTTCCTAGCTTTTACGTCTTCGCTCGCGCCCAGCCGAGTTGGATTCGACAACTGACCTCTTTCTTGAAGTTGGACCTACCTAGTTGAACTGCTTGTCCTAGGTAAATGTATGCGTCAACAACTTCAAGAACCGAGCTCCCAACTGATACTGGGGTGGGCTCAACATGGGTATTCGACATCACTTTTGTCTTATCCGTCTGCCCGTTGGGTTGCTTTGTTGCTGAATTCAGCGATTTTAGTTTTGAAGCATAATATAGTGTTCCTTATACGGTCTGTTTTATATTTGTCAAAGTGCGGTCTTCTGATTTTTTGTCAAAGACCACGTCTAAACACTGAACGTGAGATTGAGAATAATGCATATGTGAAATAGAATATACAAGTAGTAACTAAATAGTATGAATACTAACTTCAAGTGTCAACTAAATCTAAATAGGTAATCAGATATTATAGGTAGTTTAATTGAACGCCAGGTTAGTAGGTATTTTCGATTTACCTTGATCTAGTTTAGTAATAAATATTTTGTTAATTTAATGTGTGTTTATTTAAGTTTCGGTGAGTCTTGTCTCGGAATATTTTTTTTTTTTTGTACATTTTCCTTTTTGACTATTATGTATGTAAATCTAATCTGCCATCAATTTTAACTTACTTCACAATTAAGTCGTTAACTCAGTTATTTTAATGAAGGGTGGCGCAGACTTCTGGCGCCTTGAGTAATTGTCGTTATGGTAGAGAAGCTAGGTGTTGGACTAAAGGTTGGACTACAGTTTACTTGATGTACTAACAAGTACAAGTGGGTATCTAATCTATTATAAATTTTAACTTGTTTCACAATTAAGTCATTAACTCAGTTATTTTAATTATGACTGGCGTAGTTTACTAGCGCCTTGAGTCATTTTTCTCATACCACAGAAAAAAAACGATTAATTCATCATATAAATATAGGACCATATTTCATTAACACACAATAGGTTTTACAATAAAACTTAGAGACATTTCTTTACAATTCCACATAAAATCAATGTATAATTTTATTCTAAGCGTCCAAATATATTTACTTGGTGGTAGATCTCATCAGCAGGAGGTCGTCTAAATAGGTATCAGTATCAGATATTCTGTCACCAAGCAGCAGAGTGTAAACATTGATGTGTTCCAGTTTGAAGGGTAGGTAAGTACTACAGTAAGCGAAATTACAGGGCTTTGTGAGACAAACGATCGAAAGTCTCAAAGTAATAAGCGCCAAAGCAGGGATGCCCTAGACTTTGTATTGTTAGGTACTTAAAGTTTTATGTATTGCTATAATAGTCATGGATATGCCTAATCATTTACCATCAAGAGAGCTTCTCGTTTTTATTAAAAGATATAGGTAGTACTGTCAAAACCTACTAACTCGAAAAATTCCCCGCGCACCTTCAAAAAAACGTCTCAAAAACACTAGCCGCGATCTCGCCCTGAATGGCCAAAGATTCGTTCGTTCATTATTCATGAAAAGAAAACAAAAATATTTGAGCTCTTTCCCTAAGTTTAATAATTTGTTTATGTTTTTATATTCAATAGCAACAATCTTGGTGTTGACTTCTGCCCAGTATCAATAGCTAAAAATATAAATAAAAAAATGACTCCTCTCGAATGTCTGGGCTAGATTTGAGAATCGAAAAAAGTTATAAATAATGTAATAATAAAACCTATCTACTTATACTTAGCAACAACAGATTTTTACCAGTTACTTTGTGGAAAAGGTGGTTGGTATAAGAAACTACCTTACAAATACATAATTCTTTACGTCACTCGCAAACAAAGCAATTTAGCATTTTCCTTAAGAGATAACAACGTAATTTTAACAAACGAACAATAATAATTATGTAGATATACTTATCTAAAAGTATATTAGGTACAACATACATATACATATGTAATGGCATTCTGAAATAGAAATATTGACTACATACATATGAAGCAAAACAGCTTTGTTCTCATAGAAAATCATCACTCGTAAATTTTGGCATAATCCTTGATAACTTTGATAACGTAATGGCAGATAATAAAATGGAACGTCTTTATTTAAATTCACGCGTATTAAGCTTCATTCACATCTAGCAGCATGAAGCGAGGCCGGCACGTAACGTGGCAGAAACGTTTTCCAGTGTGCTACTTGAACATCCGAGGGCTGTCTGAAGGAAATCGTTCTTAGCCATAAGACCAACACCTGAGACTACTTTAATATACTTATTATTAAGTGTTAGTAAAGAGTTATATTGAATTGCATGCGCATATATAAGCATAATAGAGCGTTCTTAAATTTTAAATAGAACAAGCCGTGATTTTACTATAAGAAAAAAAAACAGCTTGTGTAATGCATTCATAAATAGAAGCAATCTCCCACAAATGTTACACGTACAGAGGAACACAAAACATTCTCGCAATCAATGCCGTGATGACCAAAGTCTTATACGCATGATATACGTGAATATGCTCATAGAAAAAGTAGATATATATTTGTTTTTTCAGCCTCTGTTGTCCGATTGCTGGGCAAAGGCCTCCCTTTCCTCCTTCCAGACTGCCCGTTTGGTGGTCCAGTGAGTATCGTAATCATTTAGTTCGTCACTCCACCTTCTTCTGGGTCGACCCTGAAGTCGCTTAAATTCTGGCGTCCAATCTGTGGTGATCTTTGCCCAGCAATCGTTTGACATGCGACAAACGTGGCCCGCCCAGTCCTATTATATATTTATGTCTATTTATATTTTATTTACTGTTCAAGAGCCTTTATTAACTACATAAACAAACTATCTAATCCACACAAAACAAATGAATTGAATATACATATATAGATTGATACATATTTCAATATTTTTTTTGTTATTTGGCCAGCATGCTTGCGAATGTATCCCAGTGATCGGCAATGCTTGGTAGGCCAAATAAATGTTAGTATTTTGGTTACAAATCACGTCAGGCATGCTCTCAGATAAATTTTATATTAAAATGTGTAATAGAATATGAGCTTCCAGACTCAATGGACCTAGTGTATCAATGCCAAATGACTCAAATATGTAACCACAGTAGAGGTTAGCATATTTGCGCTGACTTTGCTATTGTACTGTCTTGGGAAGACAACGCATGTCATATAAGGAGCCGTCCCAACTTCTATGGCACAAGCGTCATACCGTCAAGCGTTTTGACGCAAATGTAAATCCGCGCGAGTAGAGCTGCATGACTATTACATTTCTGCCACATACGATGTAAGTAGATGTGAATGCTGCTTAATCCTATTAAGTACGCGTACGCAAATATCATAATTACAAGTATATTACTAGGTGTTACTAAGATTAAGTAAGTACGTTATATGTATCAAGAGGCCATAGAGATGGTATAAAACTTTATGAATGTCACAAATACAAATAAATACAAATATTTTATTGATTACGCCAAAATTACAAGTCAAATTCTGTTTTATAATTTCAAATATATTATTAAATAAGATAAAACTTTATGAATGTCACAAATACAAATATTTTATGGATAACACCAAAATTACAAATCAAATTCTGTAATATAATTTCAAATATATTATTGAATAAGTCAAAAACACTGATTACATGTCATTGAATAAGAAACAATAATGTCAAAATAAAGATTATCTCAATTTAAAAATATGTCAATATAACAAAGTGAAAAAAAAAAATACTAGTAATTTATTCTCGTCAATCACAGCTTTGTCATTGCACACGCCTTCTGTGCATTACTGTTTACGAAGAAAAAATCCAAGATAAATATACATAGAAATTTATGTAATAGATCTATTCAAGGTCAGAGTGAATGGTATCAAGTGTTATCTTCTAAGTTTATGCCTAAATATTCAGCCACACCGTCGCTTACCAACAAGCGAATTGGAGGTCAAACGCGAAATTCGCAATAAAATGACGACCAAAACTTTTGTAGCAATAGACAGAACTAGTATTCTATTGCTAGACTTACGGTATCAATATTACGATTTGAGATCTATTTCGAAGATCGATTTATTTGGAATTAGCAAACGTGATTCGCTTCACGTTTGAGTACCTATGTACCTGTACTATTTATTATGTTTTCTGTGGTTTGGGATGATACCGTCATACCTGTGACTGGTAAGGTAAGGTAGCAAATATTTACATTTGATGAGTAGGTATGCTTGAACAAAACGCTCGTGTAGAGCTCATTTCGTTCGTACGCAGCCGGTCTTGGAATCAACGTGAGGAAACCATAGTGGTATAACAGGGTATGCACTTTCAAGTGCTGATTCGGCTGGCTGATTGTCATAGTCTTGATAATTAATCATTTATCTAAACTATTATCTAATACCTTTAAACGAGCTATTCTTGTATATATGTATATATAGTGCTGCTAGTTTATCGATAAAGATGCGAGTGGTTTGGGGCATTTTTTCAATAGTCTTAGT
Organism: Biston stratarius; assembly: GCA_950106695.1. Taxonomy (NCBI): domain Eukaryota; kingdom Metazoa; phylum Arthropoda; class Insecta; order Lepidoptera; family Geometridae; genus Biston; species Biston stratarius. Next base: position 22,802,860 of record OX467115.1, on the reverse strand, counting down.
TGTTATGGTCGTAAAAAGTTCGAAACGTATTTACTCATTATTAAATTAGCATTTAATATATATGTAATAACTGCCGTGTTGGTGCCGGCGTAAGAATTGTACCCCACCCTCTGTACCCGTGGTTGCCGTAAGAGTCGGCTAAAGGATGTAATCCGGAAGATGGGCAGCAGCATCTTCCTTGAACAATCACACCTAACTGCGCTCACCAACCCGCCTGTCAAGCGTGGCGAGTATTGGCAAAACCCCCCCAGGAGGAGGCCTATGTCCAGCAGACGTCCTATGGCTGATGATGTGATGTGATGATGTAATATTAAAATGATTTATATTCATATTATGACATAGGTAAATAAATCCAAAAAATACAATGAAGAGTTTCTATGTATTTTTTTTTTTTTTTTGAGTTTATCGAAGTGTATGTCCGATAGTTTTCACAGAACTAGTTTCATGTTTACTACCCGTCCATTCATTTTATTTTGGTAGAAATACTTAGTTTCTTTACTCGTATACCTAAAAGCTGTTTCTTTCGGCTCAAGGGCACCCGGTGGACGAGACCTACCTAATCTAGGTTACTCATTACATGCCCTTAGAGGTAAGAGGGATTTGAGCAATAAGCCAAACTAGTAAACTATAAATGCCATGGTTACCAAGCGTCTGGATTTTCCGGGAGTGTCCGGATTTACTCCGACATCCGGCTTTATAATTTGTCAAACTTTATAATTGAGATGCAAAAAATTACATAATATATGTTTTTCCGATACCATCACATTTGATAGAAAGCGACGATTTGGCCGAAGATGGAAGACGCTTACCCAAGAAGCACTTTCGTTTCTTTTTTTTTATGGCTGACAGGCTACAGCTTTGACTACAGCTCACCTGATGTTAAGTGACGGTGTGGTCGAAGATGATAAAGCACATCTAGCCTGGAATTGAACTGGCTCTCAAGTGAGGCTGCCGGAACACATAGTTAAATGCTTGGCAGCAGATTTTCTATTACCCTAGCACCACGGTATAGTTACCTCACAGTGTTTTCCTTCACCGGCAGCTCAAGCTCATTATTGGGGGGTTGAACCCACGCCCTTCAGCATGCAAACTACGGCGCTAACCACTGAGCTATCATCGCTACAAACTTATAAACTCCGAGTTGTATTTAGTCTGAAACACAATGCAAGCAACGAGTTCTACAAATCAATTTTTACAAGGAAGGTGGTTTGAAAATGTTTAGTCCAAGAATGTATAGGTACCTATGTATCTATCTATATCTTTAAACGAGCAATTCTTGTATATATATTCTGAATCTCGGAAACGGCACCAACGATTTTTATGAAATTTAGTATGCAGGGGGTTTCGGGGGCGATAAATCGATCTAGCTAGGTTTCATTTTTAGAAAACGTCGTTTTATCCGTGTTTTCAGGCAGTGAAAAACCGAGCAAAGCTCGGTCATCCAGGTACTGTATATGTTAAGTGCGGATCGAGACACGCAAACTGGTCTAGAGCAGTTCCTTTACTCCGCATGCATAATTCCTTGCCTGTTCTGTAACCCCGCCCATTTAATTTGAAATAAAATAATCAGGATTATTTTTTGAAACGACCGTACTTTTGAAATTCGTTTAGACGTTTTTCTATCGTATAATATAGCTTGGATATTGTATTTACTGAAATTATTACTAAAAGCTGTACCTATAACATTTACTTGTATACCTATTCTACGGATACTGTAAAAATATATTTCTACAAATAAGTTAATACTTAATATGTAAAATTTCTTGGCAGATGTAGCCTTGTATTTTGTGACCTTGTTTTTGTATTTCCTTTACTAAATTGTTATGATTATTGAATAAGGAAATTTGCGTCAATTGTTGCGTAATATTCACTCGGAGAGAATTCAAACTAAGCCGCCGTAGCTTCAAAGAACTACGGCAGAATATACCTAAGCCATGTTCTAGAAAAGACCATGGTCAAAGCCTTATCATTCTACGGGACTGTTTATAAAACGTCCTTCAACAACCTAAAATGCTACAATTAAACGTGAAAGTTTATTTGTAGCGATGATAGCTCAGTGGTTAGAGCTGTCGGTTCACATGCCGAAAGGCGTGGGTTCAAACCCCAACAATGAGCTTGAGCTGCCGGTGAAGGAAAACATCGTGGTGGTATACTTTATAGTAGTCGGCTAGCTAGCTACCCTCAAGTTGAAAATCTGCCACCTAACGGTGTGTTCAGTGTCCAGGCTAAGTATGTTTACCATCCTCGACCACACCGTTACTTAACATCAGGTGAGTTGTAGTCAACACCAGCCTGTCAACTATTAAAAAAACTGCTTATTCAGAGATTCACTTGTAGGAATAGGTAGTTATTTCCCAAAAGCATATTACTCTTTTTGCATGTTAGGCCCGTGCGACCACGGAATGGAACAGTGGCGTAAATATAATGAACGTGACGGTCACTGTAAACGTGATTTTAACTTTTCTCTGAAAGATGTAAGTTCTTACTCAACAATAAGAGTAACTAGCTTAGCGCGAGTCAGACTCGCGCGCCGAGGGTTCCGTATCATGACAGTTATCGGTATTAAAAATTAGGGTTTGTCGTGAATGCGGTTTTAGATTTGCTTCCATAGTAAGAACCAATTCAGAAAACTGATTATAACAAAATCGGAGGACACAGCTTAATCTTGCAGCTACGAATCTATTACCTACATCCAATATTTAATTACACCATTCAATAGCCAAAGGATCAAAGAATTCGTTGCTTTTAGTTAATACTTGAAACATGAAAACGAAGGATTTCTTGGTGTTTAAAAATGTACACATATTCTTGTACCTACACACGCCGTGTCCACGACGCAGCCACAAAACGTGTTTTTTTATTGAGTTTATTCTTCCATAAATTTTAAATGCCTGAACGGATTTGGACATGGGCGCCGCCAGGAATACTTTTAGGAAGGTGCGTCGGGATCTTGACAGCCTTTTTAACTCATTTGGTAGAATGCCTGTTTCAATGTATGTAAATGTTTGTTCTGTGTCAGAGTGTTCTGTATGTATTTACAGAAAAATGTATCTTAGTATTATATCAGTTATCTGGTTCCCTTAGTACAAGATTTCCTTAGTTTGGGGCTAGATGGCGTAGTGAGAAATTAAAAAAAAAAACTACACACTATATCTACTATTAACTTACTAAATCAACATATAACAGCCCTATTGGCTCATTGGTAGTATGTCTGCCTGAGCTGTAGGGCGTGGATTCGATTCCCGCCAAGGACAAACATTTTATGTTATAAACAAATGTTTGTTCTGTGTCTGGGTGTTCTGTGTGTATTATAAGTATGTATTTACAAAAAATAGTATTTATGTATGCTATCAGTTATCTGACTTCCATCACACAAGCTCTGCTTAGTTTAGGGTCAGATGGCGCTGTGTGTAACGTGTCATACGATTTTTTTTTATTTTTTTTTTATCAACATATACTTCCAACATAAACAAGTAGGTACTAGGGCGACCGAGCCTTGCTCGGTCTATGCAAGATTTATTGTCTAAAAACTCGATTATTCGCCCCTAAAAATCCCTATAGCAAATTTTATACAAATCATGACAGCGATCTCGGCCGATAACTCTTGAAATATTAGAACAACCTGTTCATTAAATGGGCCATAAATCATAAACGGTAAGTTTTACAAAAAAGTTTACAAGAAATAAAAGATGCGAAATTTTATTCTATACAATAATGGTCTTAATAACTTTTGCTCTAAAGTGCATATTTTCCGAGATATCGGCCTAAAACATTTTTTCGCTCCACCTGGATCAGTCAGCATTTTGTGATTTTATGCTCAGTAAGTGACACTAAGCCTTATAAAAAAATAATTGGATCGGACGTTTAGTGCGAGGTTGACCAAAAAAAACGGCTATTTTTACTGGCCTAAAATAAGGAACCCTAAATCAAGTAAAAGCAAATATTTACATAAAGGTAGAAGTTTTAAGGTAAATACGCACGTAAGCAAGCACGTCATTTTGAAAACACTTTGTTCTAGAACTGAAAACCGTCATCAAACTTTTTTATGCTGAAATCGTCTTTCACAAAACGTGACCAAAACTTTCTTTTGAATTAAGAAAACGAGGAAAACAATGAGGCATTCTGCCACATCGTCCTAAGCTTATTTCACAATTTCTACATTGAATATTTGCAACTTGACATCTCTTGCGTCACATTTCCTAACATTAGCACAAATCGAGAACAACAGTTGAACAATTGATTGAAATTAAATGACACAACACCATTGCATTTTAGGAATCAGGAAACTTATTCATGAAACAAAGCAACCGATCGGATGCGAGTCTAAAATTCTTAGCACAATGCACAATTAGTACAAAAAATAGTTGGATAAATAACTATACTTTAGAATTTATTACTTTTTAACCTCTGACACCTAAAAAAAGGGTGTTATAAGTTTAACGTGTGTATCTGTCTGTGTTGTCTGTCTGTTTGCCGTGGTGGTGCCGGCGTAAGAATAGTACCCCACCCTCTCTACCCGTGGTTGCCGTAAGAGTCGGCTAAGGGATGTAATCCGGAAGATGGGTAGCAGCGTTTTCCTTGAATAATCACACCTAACTGCGCTCGCCAACCCGCCTGCCAAGCGTGGCGAGTATTGGCAAAACCCCCGCAGGAGGAGGCCTATGTCCAGCAGTGGACGTCCTATGGCTGATGATGTGATGTGTGTGATCTGTCTGTGGCATAAATAAATAAAATGATTGAAGAAAAATTCAGAAAAATAGAGTTGCGACGAAAATACTTAAGAGAAAAAAACATCCACTATATCTTTAAATCCGGAATATAGCGTAATGTACGAGACTCAACCTTCACTGTTTTTACTGAAGTAAGTTTTATAGCGATGACAAGCTAGTGGTTAGCGGGATCGCTTAAGAGGAAACAAGTCGTCATTTTCTTCATACAAACGTTTTCCCCATTTTCCTTCCAGGATTTTAATACTAGAGCAATAATTTTTAGATAGGAAGTAGATACTTGCTAGTTTCATGCCCCTCTGTTTTGATTTTTTGATATATGTTTTTTTTATAAGAGCTAGGAATCTTCAAAAATCTTAAAATTGACCTAGATTCAACGCTGTGTTTCAACGTCCAAATTCCCATTCTCATAAACATAATCTTAAAAAATAAAACGCACAGGCAAAGAAGACATTCTTCTTATTTACTTGTTAAAAGAAATACTAAAATCGGTCTAAATTTGGAGGAAGAAACAGAGGAATACGAAACCTCGATTTTGCTCATTTTATTTCGGGTTAATGAGCCCGAGGTGCAGTTGTCCCTTTCGCTCAGTACGTGCGGAGGTGCTGCGTGCGGCGCGACAGAAATAGCTTGGTGAAATACCTAATTTTCAAATATCTCAGCCAACTGCTTTCCTCTTAACACAACGAAGGGTGTAGGTTTAAATCCCAACAATAGGCGTGTACCCACGGTAAGGAAAAACAACGTAAGGAAACCACAGCATGGTAATAGAGTGCTTCTCTAATAAATAATAATACATATATATAACAAATATCGTTGGACAGCGCCATCTCACCCCAAACTAAGCAACGGTTGTATGATGGAAGTCAAATAACTAATAGATTCATTAAATACTCTCCGTCACTTACCATCAGGTGAACTGTGCAAACACCTATCATCCTAACAATCATAAAAAACTGAGCAAGTGAAACCACAAGCAGCAGCTAGTAGTTCAACCTTTCAAATCTCGTGCACTAGGTCAGTCAGTTAAGTCAGTCAACCGACTGCAACGAAATCAAAAAAAAATGTGTTTGACCTGTATGTACCTATGTATGTTTTGTCCTGTATGTTTTTCTACAGGATTCATTTCGGAGAATGTGCTACTGAGCTGTACGACTTTATACTTCCATCCCCTTTTTACTACAGGACAAGTAGAAAGACGGCCCACTGCCACCCATACATAGTGGAATTTCCTTGGGTACGTACCAAATGTTTTGACTTTACGTTTCTCATCCGTACGGCCAAGGAATGGAGCAAACTGCCGGCTTCCTTGTGGAAACAAGGAGATATAATCTAAATATTTTCAAGGCCAGAGTGAATATATATCTTCTAAGTCTGCGTGCTTTATCTTTCGACCACATCATCGCTTACCATCAGATGAGTTGGTGGTCAAACGCGGACTTATCCGTATTAAGAAAAAAAAAAGTTTATTTATTATTATTTATAATATATTAGATCACTCAGAAACTAACAGTTTAAATAAACCAATACATTTTGAGGCTCGAAGCAAACTTAAATAATTACCTATAATATTTATGTGTAATATAAATATTATAGGTAAATTATAATTACCTATAATGTTTATTATTGGTATATTTATTGTTATTTAAAGTCAAGCGTTATATACGTTGTTTTATGCTATAATTTTATTTCTATAACATTATGGATACAAAAATATTAAAAACTAAAAAAAAATTGTTTAACTTTCTAATAAATTAGACAATAAACAACTAATACACATACTATAGTATATAGTACTAATAAAATACTTTTATAATATATAACTCAAAGGTGACTGACTGACTGACTGACTGACTGACTGACTGACTGACTGACTGACATAGTGATCTATCAACGCACAGCCCAAACCACTGGACGGATCGGGCTGAAATTTGGCATGCAGGTAGATGTTATGACGTAGGCATCCGCTAAGAAAGGATTTTGATTAATTCTATATAATATATAATTTATCTTTGAACTCAATTCTAAAGTCAACGCGTACGTAGTCGCGGGCGTAAGCTAGTACTTTATAAAATATACCACTGAACGTTGGACATTAGACACACCTGTGTACGATATTTATTTATTATATATTTGCTTATACCACAAAAGTTTTTCTAATTAGTCTTGAAACAGATATATCACCAAATAAGCTCACATGGCAGTTGACTAAACTAAATGCCTTATATGGTAGAGGAAAAAGTAGCCTGAATTCTGGCTACTAAGTTTATAACCTAAATAAACACCAACATTCTAGTCATCTAGATGCCTCCATCTAGCGTTTAGTCAGTTCCTTACATAAATCATAAGCGGCCTCACATCCAAGGACCTAACCACAACTCCAAACGGCATAAATATGTACAACATTTTGTCTACTTGTTTGGGAACATTAGAGCTGTATAGTGTTCCCAAACAAGTAGCGTTCTAAATTAAAAATAATTACTCAATAATAACGTGAAAAAGTAGGTATATAAAATCAGATTTCAAAAATTTTCCTGGAGACGTCAACGAATTCATTGTTGCGTCCCAAGAAATATGTCACGAACCCTGCAAAGGTTAAACCTACGTCTATGCTATAAGGAAAATGTAGAGGAAAATTATTTCGACTTTCTACGCTCGTACAAAATAGGTACACCGTTACTTGCTGTGCTTCTAACCTAACAGTATTTCTTTTTGCAGTTGCAAAATTTCATGTTTTTCGTAATTGTTTTCATGTCGTTTCTAGAATGACGCACGTAGAACTTACGTTGCCACCAAAAGGGCTTCAAGCTCCGAATTGAATCACCGGTCGACTAAAAACGGGATGTTGGTAATGTGTTGGCAATCTTACCTCGACGAGTACTAAGAATTGACATAGTACATTATTTTTTAATGTAACAGTAATGAGACGAACGAGTTGTTCTCCTGATGGTAAGAGACAAAGCCTGTCCATGACCGTTGCATCGATTCGATAGGACTCATATAGTTAGTAGATGAATTAGTAGCAATGGTACAATATTTGCTTCAAGAGCTACAGGGAGTGGGTTCGATTAATCATCGCCATCTGTCCCCAAACTAAGCAGAGCTTCTTTTTTTTTCTTTTTATTTTTATCGCTTACAGGCTAGGTGTTTGACCACAGCTCACCTGATGTTAAGTGACGATGTGGTCGAAGATGGCAAAGCACACCTAGCCTGGAATGGAACTGGCTCTCAAGTGAGGCTGCCGGAACACACCGTTAGATGCTTGGCGGCAGATTTTCAACTTGAGAGTGGTAGCTAGCCAGCCGAGTACTAGAAAGTACCCTACCACCACGCAAACGCTTCTGTGATGGAAGTCAGATAACTGATAGAAAACATATTTTTTTCTTTTTTTGTAAATAAATACAGAACACAGAACAAACATTTGTTTATACAATAAAACGTTTGTCCTGGGTGGGAATCGAACCCACGCCCTACGGCTCATAAGGCAGACATATTACCAATGAGCCAACAGGGCTGCCACTGTGATTGGCTGATTCCCACAAGCACAAACATTTTTATAATAAATGTTTGATCTGTGTCAGGGGGTTCAGTATGTATTATAAGTATGTATTTACAGCAAAAAAAAAGTATATAAGTATTCTATCAGTTACCTATCTGGTTACCATAGTAAAATCTTTACCGAGTTCGGGGCTAGATGGCGCTGTGTGAAATGTCCTACGATATTCATTTATTTATTCTGACAAAATAGGACTCAAAATACCCGTGTGGTAAATTCAATAAAAAAAGAATAAAGAAATGATTTAAAAAATCTCATAAATGTTAGTGCTCACGCAACATAGCCCTCGTGTGCTTCACTGATAAGGAATGCGATGCGCCGAATTCCTGACAAAATTAAGGGCACAAGGCACAAACAAAGAAGTGCATCGCATTAGCTTGAATCATCGACCACGGTCTTCAAACCACAATCTGATGTAACTCTGCTATACTTTACATTACTCATACCGACTCATACGCTACCTCGAAACCTGATTTCGTATTGAAGGAAGAAGCCTTCCACGGGCCTACAAAACAAACATCCGCTTTTTGGGGGTCCAGGACAAATGCAACGCAGTTCGTGTTCTACGAATCAGGTTTATTGAATTTAAAAATTTGTCTACGTTATAATTGTCTGATACATTTCCGTCTTTGATTTCCTTCTTCCTTGACTTAATCTTCATTTGTTGACTGACACAGTATAGAGGTTTATAAAACTAACATAGGCTCTTATTGATTTATTGACGATTTAGACTAAGTTGAAGTTGTAGTTTGTCTATGATATCATAGCAGCTAATAAACAGATAAGAATCTATTAAACCGTGTAAGATTTGAACCAAATATAGCACTCCGTTTATAATTGTATTGAGATCGCAACTTTTAATGTAATTTGCAAAAATGATGACACAGATTTAAAAATACCTATTGCGATTTTCAGTTTAAAATCAAATTCACGTTGTCGAACGCCAATGATGCGAACGAAGACGACCATTGCAGCGATACACAACCTCGAGTAGCAAACCAAGGTCGGGGGCATCGGTGCTTTGACGCTCATTACTTTGAGATTTTCGATGGTTAGTCTCAACAGCCCTGTAATTTATGTGGTATGCACAAAGTCTAATAATTGGGTACTTAATTTTTTTATGTTTTCGGTATTTACCTGTTTTCCTACTTATTTAGAAAGTTGAGCATAGCATGGCAACGGGCCATCAGAGGTCAACTGTATTAGTCATTTTAAAAAAACACCAGTTTTCCAAAAACATTCCCTATTAGGGTATTATTTTATTTTTATTAAAAATGTTATCACTTCAAATTATTAGTTAAAAATTATGTATGCAGCTTGTATATGGGTAGTTACTATGGGTCAAGATGCAAGAGCTTATTACCACTTGAGGAGAGACGCAAAATAGCTGATAATATATTCAAAACTAAAATAGCTCAATGTTATATTGGTTCTCCGCATTTCCTCTCTAACATACATCTGAATGTCTCTAGAACAACTGCAAGACATCCTAAATACTCACATATCCCTTATAATACGACAAATTACTGGCGAAATTAGTTTTTTTATAATATCGTATATAAACGGGAAGACTTTCCTGAATTTGACTTTTTTTAATATTAATACTAATTTGATTAGACTAAATATAACTACAGAATGGTTTCCTATCTGACTTTTACTATGTACAATTGTACATAACAGAAACACTTTACTACATACTTTTCTCATCTCTATTAGCAAACAAGCTTCGGTTCAATATGCGAAAACTAATATATTATGGTGTTAATATAGTAATATTGGATAGTAATTAAGATATTTATCACTACCTATGTTTTCAAAATAAAATGCTTAATTTTATTTGAAATTTCTTTTACAAAATTATAATATCGATTGTTCACAACGCCAACTCTTATAATGCCTCGTAAACTCCTGACTCGATGACGTGCATACAAGCACATCCTTTCTGTGTTTACTTAGACAGTAGCACCTGTATGATAATGGAACTCACACTCTGTTATAAGCTGGTTATTCATATACATATCTCAAGTTACGAGAAAACTAGCATCTAACGTTTTCGTAAAATATTTTGAATTCATATATAGGTTTGTAAGCTTGGGATACGCGCAGCCGAAAGTTGGTCACTGTACTTATCATCATCATCGTCATCATCATCATCATCATCGTCATCATTATCGTCATCATCATCATCATCATTTCAACCGTAGGACGTCCACTGCTGTACATATGCCTGGTCTTAACCTCAGACACAACTATTGGCACAATTCTAAAATAGTAAAATAAAAAACCGGTCAAGTGCGAGTCGAACTCGTGCGCCGAGGGTTCCGTACCTACCCATTATACCGCCATAATAAAATTGGTATCATTTTTATTATGATATTTTATTTTCGCGAACACTTGTATGTACCAAAATTTACCTTAATTTTCAACTGTTTTATATTTTTTTGAATGTTTCCTTTATTTGTGCTGTAAGAACTTGCTTTTTGCCATATTTCGTGATTCTAGGTCAACGGGGACTACCATATAGGTTTTCGACCCAAAACCTATAGGGTACTTAGGGTCGACCTAGAATTGTTAATTTTGGTTAAAAGTAAGGCCTTACAGCACAAGAGAAAAGAAAATACCAAAAAAAAATTAAGTAAAATTTTGGTACATAAAAGTTTTCGCGAAAATCTAAATTTGCCCATATCTTTTTATCGTGTTGACTCAGGACCTTGATTTTTATACACCTAATAGGGTATATAGACCTCAGTATCTGGTAGGTATAAATTTCAACTTGCGGTCAACAAGTCAACTGAGAAAATCAGTGGTGACACACGGACAGAAAGACGGACAGACGGACAAGAGAGTGATCTTATAAGGGTTCCTTTTTTAACTTTTTGAGGTACGGATCCCTAAAAAGCAACTTTTTATGGAAAATTTTCAAACATTGACAAAAAAAAAACTAGGACTAGGAAAACTTTGACAGCCCTGTTGGTTCATTGGTAGTCTGCCTTAAGAGCTGTAAGGCGTGGGTTGGATTCCCGTCCAGAACAAACATTTTATGGTATAAACGAAATGTTTGTTCTGTCTAGGTGTTCTGTATGTATTATAAGTATGTATTTACAAAAACAAAAGTATTTATTATGTATTCTATCAGTTATCTGACTTCCATAACACAAGCTCGACTTTGGGGTCAGATGGCGCTATGTGTAATGTCTTACGATATTTATACATATTACACAGCGCTATCTAACCCCAAACTAATCAAAGCTTGTATAATGTACATGGGAACCAGATAACAACTTACATACAATACTACTATTTATATACTTCTTTTTATTAATACATACAGAACACTCAGACACGGAACAAAAATTTATTTTGTGCTTATCGCATAAATGTTTGTCCTAAGTAGGAATCGAACCCACGCCATACAGCTCTTGAAACCGATACACTACGAAATGAGCTAACGGGGCAGTCGAACGTTTTTTTGAGATTTCGGAGTTGAGTTTTACTTGGTGGTAGATTTCCTTAGCAGCAGGTCGTCTAGGTAGGCACCACCGCAGTACCAGATATTCTGCCGCTAAGCAGTAGTGTTTAAACATTACTGTGTTCCAGTTTGAAGGGTACTGCAGCTAGCAAAATTACAGGGCTATTAAGACTAACCATCTAGTCTCAAAGTAATGAGCGCCAAGGCAGCGATGCCCTAGACTTAGTTTTGATACTCAAAGTTCTATGTATCGCTACAATGGTCATGGACAGGCGTTATCTCTTAACATCAGGAGAGCGTCTCGTTAGTCTCATTACTGTTACATTAAAAAAAAAAAAATGCCCATATTATGAGAAGTACAATGACCTCCTAAGCTTAGTTCGCCTCGATCGTATAACCCTGTATGACTAGCGATTCACCCAGATTTCGCAATTATTGCATATTATCTGCAATTTATTTTTGCGATTTGATTACAAAACATTGAATTTCTACTTCTACAAAAAAATAATCAGGATGTACTTATTATATCTATACAGTCTGCGCATGAGTTGTACATCTACACTGTACGACCTGTGGTTTCTGCACTACAACTAGTATTTCAAATCAAATCTTCGCGCAGTATTGCCATCATTTGTGTTGCCGCTAACTGGGTCGGGGTTTATTGATAAATTAAACCCAACCTTCACGAAAACGTTTACCTCTGTCACATATTCCTTCCAAACTGCTCAATGGGCAAATATGGGCAGCTGATTTTTTGATATATAATAATAAGTATTTAATGAACGAAACAATACCAAATTCATAATTTAGGCAAGTGTATAAAAACCTTCTCTAAGGATATCTAAATGATAGTGAAAACCGTATCAAAATAATTCTAATCTCAGACGAAGCGAATAAGTAAATATAAGATTTTGGCGCGAACGTCGAAAAACCATGTCGACGCATTAAATTTTTTCCATTTATTTTTCGTTTGCTCTTTATGTATGTTTGGCTTTCTACCGGATACACTTCGGGCAATGTGTCTTGGAGTTACACGACTTGGTCCCCCCCGCCCCTTTTTACTACCGAACGGACAGACAAACGCGACCAAAGCGTCATAGTCCAGTCATTATATACATTTGGAAATGCAAATGAACCGAGAAAGCCAAATTTTGGATATTACGTGGGGGATGGCTAGAAAAGCTTAAGTTCAAATTGTCGACCAAAATAACCTTGTGGGTTTTCCGCCATCTTGAAAAAAGGGTTAAACTCGGTTTTTTTATCATAACTCGGTTCCCCGTCGAGATACGAAAATGTTTATAGAATACTTTTTTGTTGCTCTTTGTACGATCTACAATTAAGGTCCTATACATTTTTCACGTATCGATCATCGTTATCGAGATATCGATAAAAAAGGCCACAAATTTTGGGAGAAAAAATTGTTTTTCGCTATTTCCTTTTTTCTCGCGAAAAATATCGAAAAATGTTTCAAATAAAACTTGTAGAACCTGTTCAGACCTACAAATTCGTTTTTTAATTTTTCATTTTCGAGAAAAATTACGACCTCTAGCGCGCCGCAAAGTGAGTAAGACTGTGCCCGGTTTCGATTTAGCCGCTCGCACGGTTGTATCCACAACGTAAAAATTTATGAATTATTGCTTAAGGGAATTATTGCTATACAAAATAAATGAATAAACCAGCCAAATTATAAATCAAACACATGAAATTTATTAATCAAAAAAATTTTATGCAGCAAAAATAATAATATTACACGTGGTCATTTTTGTCAAACGTTTTTCTTCGTTTTGATGGTCCTGGCTGCTGTTGAAGTTCCTCCTTGGTACACTCTTCGAGTCGTGTAAATTCTTCAATCGCAGGAAATGATGCTGTGACGGTCGAAAAATCGTAATCTTCATCATCATCATCATCGTAATTTTTATCGATATCTCGATAACGATGGTCGATACGTGAAAAATGTATAGGACCTTAATTGTAGATCGTACAAAGAGCAACAAAAAAGTATTCTATAAAAAAATTCGTATCTCGACGGGGAACCGAGTTATGATAAAAAAACTGAGTTTACCCCTTTTTTCAAGATGGCGGAAAACCCACAAGGTTATTTTGGTCGACAATTTGAACTTAAGCTTTACTAGCCATCCCCCACGTAATATCCAAAATTTGGCTTTCTCGGTTCATTTGCATTTCTAACCCAATTTTTCCGACGTAATGACTGGACTATCACCCGTACATGGTGGACGTTCCCCATGTGCGCACTAAGCGCTTCGAATCAACATTCTTGAATCGCACAGCGAGGATGTAGAACTCTTTGCCGGAGTCTGTGTTTCCCAAAAAGTACAATATGAGTGTCTTCAAATAAAGAGTAAACAGGTGCCTTCTAGGTAAGCGTGTTCCATCCTAGACCACATCGTTGCTTAACATCATGCAGGATGTGGTCAAACGCGAATCTATTCCGTATAAAAATAATAATAATTACGTAAGTGTGGAAAAGTAATTCAATATGATGAATCATTACTTTTCGTGTTGCTTCTAAAACTTCACAGAAGCTTATAATAAAGACTACTACTAGGGCATGACTGGACTCGACCTTGACTTACTTTGTTTGACTTTGACTCACATTTCATTTGATTTATTTTAAAATAGGTACTTGAAATTGCAACCAAACCAAATGCACAAATACCAAAAACAAAAAGATTGTCCGATAGAGACATTAAAAAACATTAGAACGTCATTGATTTCATGACTACATAAAGGTACCGTACTACACTTGTCTATACTCGTATACATAATTATATAGTACCTATTCGTCATCAAGATCAACGCGTCATTATCCCAAGCTTGCTCATTTATTTTGTGGCTTGGTCCTTGCTCACAGAATTCATGGAATATTCTGTACCTACGTGAAGCATTAGAATGAATAGTTTCGTGACAGTTTCCGTCCCTTGCATAAATGAAAAAAATCATTGCGCAATTTATAATATAGGTTCTGTAGATGTCAACATTTTAAGTCAGTAATGCTGTGACGCTTGTCGTTGCAAGGTCCTTTTTGTATTTATGAAAACATACTGTTTACAAACATTTCCAAGGGGCGGGACGCCAAATAACTTGGATCTGAAGAGTTTAGAGGGAAACAGTTTCGTTTGAGGGGCTTATTAATAAGTAGTATTAGTTTTTGTTTGTGTTTTTTGCTGACTCGATGAAAATTTATTGTCAGGTATGTTTTTTTAAAATAAATAGATATAAATTTGGCCCCCAAGCCCCCAACTCATCTGATGGAAAGCTATGGTGCGGTCGATGATTAATGGTTTGCACTATTATTATATTTTCCTGACGTTTCTTTTTTTTTGGGCAAAACGTAGACATTAAAATGCTAGATTTTTTTGTACATTTAAATAAAAAAGATTCTGAATTTTAAAAAATATACCTATCCGTTTCGGAGTCCAAAGTTTGCCTAGGTATTGTAAACTACCTTAAGCTTATCGCAGGAACGTCGGTACTCGTAATTAAAACAGCTGTATCTCGAACAGGTAAGTATATTTCACAAATGTAGGTTTCTTACATCAATTGTTACTCACCCCAAAATATCTCTCTTTACGCTTCGGACGACAAAATCCAACTCCCGATAAAAAAACTACCCACCCCTTCTTTTACTCCGCTCCGCCAAAAATGCTCACAGTATTGCCAGTAAGAGGCCAACATTAGTGCCGTTCTCGAAAAATAAATTAAAAACCTTACACTCGTCCATCCTGATGACATGTATGCCCTCATACATGCACCCGGTGGAACCAAGGAAACCTTACACTTGGCAGAACGAGGTATGTACATAATTATTCTAGTAAAGTAAAGGTATAATCATAACAATAGCACAATTTTAAGTTTCATTATAAAGTGACTCGCTAGTATTACAATCAATAGACAAGAAATAGTCAACGAAAAACTTTAACAAAACAGAAAGAGAAAAAAAAAAATATATTTGATAAACAAGAATTTGATTTACAATGTAACCGTTATAGCCAAGTCACTGTCTCAATATAGGTTTATCTGTATAACTAAATAACTCATATTTATCCTTATAACTAACTTATATACATCCTTGTAACCTTGTAACCAACTTATATCTATCCTTGTAACCTTGTAACCAACTTATATCTATCCTTGTAACCTTGTAACCAACTTATATCTATCCTTGTAACCTTGTAACCAACTTATATCTATCCTTGTAACCTTGTAACCAACTTATATCTATCCTTTTAACCTTGTATCCCTGTAACAAAATATTAAGTTATCTCTGTAATAAAAACAAATTAAAATTGTTTTAAAGATTATACATTTTCATATTTTTGCGATTGAGCTTTAACACTTATAACAGATTTAGGTTTATATACATATTTATACATAATTAGAAATATATATTCCGCTATACATATATGAAGATGCGACAAAGGTGACATTGATTATTTTTAGTACCCGTAATCGTGTTTTGTGTGGTATCAGGTCAAGATTCGAGCAAGCCAGCTGCAGCTCACTTGATCTGAAACAACACAAAACGACACGGATATTGTTATTTAGTTTAATTAATTAGGATATGTTTTAGACCTTAACATACGGGACTTCTTATTTACAATTCCAGCTTATTCACTTTCACTACAATTTTGTTCGTGGTCCGTATCATCTAGACCTAGGCTAAGGGATGCCACGTGGATCCACGGTTGCATCCTGTCTGCTGCAACCGTAGTTTTGCGTTTGTGTTTCATCCCTTCATACCCCGCGATTGGAGCTATTTTGTAGCGATCACTTCCTAATACCTTTATAACCCTAAAAGGGCCTTCATAAGAGGGCAATAGCTTGGTACTATGACCTTTATTGTGGAACGCTACTTTGGTGATTTTAACCAGATCACCTTTGTGGTAGGCACGCGCGAGTCGCCGACCCCGATCATAATACTCTTTTTGCGTAGCTTGGGCTTTATCGATTTTCTCTTTAACTTCAGCGCGAAGTTTACATATATCGGTAACTTTATGGGTATCATCCACAATCGCGTTTAAGGCCGGTTTGACTTCGCTATTCATTGCTGCACCGAACATGACCTCAGCTGGTGTTTTACCTATGGTTTTCTGTATTGTATTATTTAATCCCCATTGTATTCTACCTAGCTTACTATCCCAGTCCTTCTCGTTGTCCCTTATATTTTGCGCTGTTAAACAGTCGAGTACAGTTCGGTTATAACGCTCTACTTGACCGTTAGACCTCGGGCTTGCTACAGAATTTAGGATATGTTTTACACCTCGGTCTAAGCAAAACCTTCTGAAGGCATGTGCGGTAAAGCAAGAACCTCGATCGCTCACTAACCGGTCGGGCGCTCGAAATACATCAAATATGTCTTGTAATACCTTTATCACGTTTTGAGTGTTAGTATTCCGAACAGGTCTTATAAATAGGAATTTGGTGAATGAATCTACAACAGTCAATATGTGGGTGAACCCTCTCTTAGACTTTACAAAGGGTCCAAGGTGGTCGATGTGCAATGTGTGGAACGGGATCGCTGCTTTTTCTATAGGATGCAGTAACCCTTCTTGCTTATTCGCAGTTTTCTTGGCGTACGCGCAATCAATACACGCACTAACATATTTCTTTACGAACCGCGTCATTTTCGCAAACCAGTAAGTTTTCCTTATACGCTCTAAGGTTTTCTCGGAACCAACGTGGCCTATATCGTCGTGATTCATTTTGCACAGCTGCCACCTTGCAGCCTTAGGAACTACCCATCTAACGTTGTCTCTATCGCCCCCAATGCACCTAAACAATTTATTATTCTTTAGGACGTAATTTTCATGAATATACTCTAACCCCTTAGGATCCAAGTCACTGCTGACAATATCTCGTATCCTGCATAACTCAGGGTCTCCCAACTGTAGGGTAAGTAGCCAGTCTTGATCGGTTATAACCAATACTGGCGGGTACCTTACGAGGTCCGAAGTATCCGGTTCCTGAGTGGGGTTCCTAGAGAGAGCGTCGACATGCCCCATTTTTGTTCCTGCTCTATATTCGATGCAGCAGTCGAATTCCTGTAACGCGATCCACCAGCGAGCAATCCTGGGAATAAGATCGCGCTTCTCAAATGTGGAGCGTAGCGCACTGCAGTCAGTTACGACCTTGAAGGTTCTTCCTAAGAGATATACCCTAAATTTTTTCAGGGCGCAAATAACCGCCAGCGTCTCTAACTCGTATGAGTGAAAATTCCTCTCTTCAGGAGTCGTCTGGCGGCTATAATAGGCCACGGGATGGAAAGAGTTTTGAGTGCCCAGCGGCCGCTGAAGCAATATTCCACCTATACCTATCTTACTGGCGTCCGTATGGAGCTCTGTCTCAGCTATGGGGTCATACAGAGCTAATACTGGCCTTTCTACCAGCTTAGATTTAAGGGTATCGAACGAGTCCTTCTGTTCAGCCGTCCACTCCCATGTGGCATTTTTTTTCAGTAACTTGGTGAGTGGATGAGACAATTGTGCAAATGACTGGATAAACTTTCGGAAGTAACTCACGAGACCCAAAAATTGGCGAACGTTGTGAACATTTTGGGGTAGAGGAAAGTCTATTACGCTCTGAATTTTTACCGACCCTGGCCGCACGCCTGCTGAGCTGATCTCATAACCCAAGTAGTCGATTTTATTTCGCAGAAAGCTACATTTTGCTAGGTTCAGCTTGAGTTGTGCATTTTCTAACAGCATCAGGACTTCTTCCAACCGGTCCATACATTCGTATGGAGTCTTCCCAAATATAAGCAGGTCATCAAGGTACACCGTGGCTTTATTGAACCGGGCTTGTCCCAAAACACGGTTCATCATTCTCTGGAAGACAGCTGGAGCATTTGCCAAACCGAACGGCATACGGTTGTACTCGTACTGGCCGTCCGGTGTGACAAAAGCAGTCAAATGCTTGCTGGCCTCCGCAACTGGCACTTGGTAGTACCCTGACATCAGGTCAAGTGTTATGAACCATGCCTGCCCGGATAGCCTCGCTATTTCATCTTCTATTATTGGAATGGGGTACCTCTCTTTCACGGTGACTGAATTGAGCAGCCTGTAGTCCACGCATAGCCGTATGCCACCGTTGCTCTTCCGCACGAGAATTATTGGGCTAGCATAGTTGGATGATGACTCTCGAATAATTCCCGCTTCCAACATTTCGTCAATCATTTCTCGAACTTTCTCACGTTCGTGGTAAGAGAGACGGTACGGCCTGTAAACAACAGGACGCTGACTGCTCAACTCAATGTTCATCTCCGTTACGTTTGTACAGCTAAGGTCTACCAAGCTATGTGCAAAGCAATGTTCGTGACGTCGTAGTATGTCTAAAAGCTTTGTTTTGGCCTCGTGTGGAACTGTTTCGCCTATCATTATTTGATTTACGTCGAGATGTTTGGTTAGAGAAGACTCAGTACCTTTAGACGTAACCAAAGAATCTTCTGCACTCACGAGCCTATAAACCGATTCTACCCTTTCAGCCCTGGAGAACACTGAATTTTCCTGAAGACAGCATGGGATCGCGCAAGGTTGTAAAGTAACAAAAAGTGAACCGTTTTTCACTTCGTAAATCCCACCGCAAATAGCGTATTGTTTGCCTACCTTACCTACAACCTTAGTGTCAATTATTATGCTGCCCGTGAACGAGGTCTCAGTCATGGCCCTGACGCTCGCGGTTCCATAAAGCTTACAATATGCCGGTATCCTAATTTTCTCCAGCCGCTCATCATCCTCGTCATGAACATATGCAGGTATTTCGGCATCAACGTGTATAAATTGCAGCCTATTCACGTCCTTATAGATAACTATGTGAGGTTGTTCGGTGAAGCTTTGACCGATGAGCATTTGCCTTTCTAAGAACCGATCCTCTACTATGCGACATGGAACGATAGCATCAACACCATCTATCGATAAGGTTAATTTAGCAGAACCTGTCAAACATACAAAGTTGTTGCCGAAACCCTTCATTGTAGACGGGATATGATCGTGAGCCAATCCTAGTTTTGTAAAGCTGGACTGTGCAATCAAAGTTACTTCACTACCGAGATCAACGAATGCTTCGAGTTGCGCACCTTCTACCCGTACTACTTTTATGAATTTATTGCATGGTTTCGTGCTGGATATACGCATGGTTTTAGACATTGCGTCAGCTTTCGTTGATCCCGTGTTCTGTTTAGAGTGACACAGTTCAGCCTTGTGTCCTATCTTATTACAGTGACTGCATTTTACTAGAGGTTTGGGGCATCTCGAAAATGGGTGCCCCTTTTCCTTACAATTGTAACAAAACAGAGCAGGATTGACTTTTGTGTTAGCTCGATTGTTTGTCTTGTCGTCATTTGTACTTATATTCCTGTCTTTGGAAAACGGTTGGGGAGCGTAAGGCTCTCTATTATTACTAATCAGAAATTTTAATAGATCGTCAGGCTCGTCGCATCTCAGTGCTAAAGCGCTCGACCTAGTGGTCCTGTCACTTATGCCGTGAATTATGCAGTCGACAGCGCGCCTTCCGCCTATATCGCACTGATTAAGAAGTGCTACTTTTTCGTAAAAGTAGTTTTGAATAGGTTCGTTTATTCTACTTTTGCGTTTGAGCATGTCCTCGAGCAGCTGACCGTAATTCTGTTCGCATGGGAATGCATTCAATAATTTGGCTTGCCACTCCTCCCAACTATACAATATTGTACTCTGACTTTCGTACCATGTCTTAGCTAAGCCTGACAGTTTTTGCATAGCAAAGTGAATCACGGTCCTTTCATCCCAGCCATAGACCTTTGCACACTCGTTTACTTTTTTTAACCAAATATCCATACGCTGGTTTTTCTCGGACGGGTTAAACTCAGGAATAATGTTTTTACTATCTCTATTAGAAAATTGTGTGCTCTGGCCTGGCTGCGATGGGAGGATATCTTTAATGGACTGGATAATTTGGGTTACGTCTTTGGTAGAAAAAGAAGGGCTACGTGACCTTTGCTCGTTGTGATCCGCGTCAGGCACGCAGCTGCGGCTGCGGCGGCGGCTGCGGCGGCGGCTGCGGCGGCGGCTGCGGCGGCGGCTGCGGCGGCGGCTAGCACCACGGCTGCGGCCACGGCTGCGGCTGCGGCGGCAGCTAGGGCCACGGCAGCGGCCACGACTGTGACCACGGCTGCGGCTGCGACTTGTTCCGAGGCGAATCTCACGCCGCTCGCTCCGTTGTCGGCGCTCGGCGTCGTGTTCCCGCTGCAGCTCTAGCTCCAACTGACGAACCCGCTCTTGCTCTTGCCTCAGCGCTGCTTCACGCTCCAGCAAACGGCGACTGCGGCTGCAGCTGAGACTTCGTCTAGTGCTGTCGCGAACATGGCCGCGAGTGAGGCTACGCCTGGAGCGTGAGCGGTAGGTTCGCGGAGTTCCCAAGCTCCGGTCATTTTTGTCTTCAGGTTCCATCTCCTGAAACTCGTATCATGAAATTGTGTGTATTAGAAGAGGGTATTTTTACTTTTTTTGATGTTGATGAAAATAATAAAAGGTAATTTTATAATCGCGATAAATTCACTAGAAAATCTAAATGCTCGAACCCACTTATGGTCGGCAGCGTGCCCAACACATTGGCAGCTAGCTTGTCATGGAGCCTCAACCAATTAAAATTATCAAAACTTGTTGAACTTAAATGTACCGAAATTTATCAAATAACTGAGTAACATGTTTTAATAACGTAAAAATCAATTCAATTTATTGCATAAAATATATCATTGCAAAGTAATACCAAATTTATTTTTAAATAAATTTCGCCTTATTACGAGTAATAACGATACCTTGTAATATACAGATAAAATTATTCTGGTAAAAATGATAAAATAACGTAAAATGTAGGCGTGTATTTATGATTTTGTTTATCCCACTTCTGAGATGTAAACTACCTTAAGCTTATCGCAGGAACGTCGGTACTCGTAATTAAAACAGCTGTATCTCGAACAGGTAAGTATATTTCACAAATGTAGGTTTCTTACATCAATTGTTACTCACCCCAAAATATCTCTCTTTACGCTTCGGACGACAAAATCCAACTCCCGATAAAAAAACTACCCACCCCTTCTTTTACTCCGCTCCGCCAAAAATGCTCACAGTATTGCCAGTAAGAGGCCAACATTAGTGCCGTTCTCGAAAAATAAATTAAAAACCTTACAGTATGTAGAGATTTCATAATTCCATGTAAACTTTTTATTTATCTATTATAAACTACGCAGCCTGAATAGAAGAGACAAACGGAATTTCATTATTATGATGAAATGTTCGTTCTCAATCAAAAATGCTTACAAAATTATTGATCCCTTGAAGCGCAGTTCTCATAGCTAGTTGGTATTGTTGCCAAGCGAGCTTGGTAATGTAATTTTAAGCAAGGATTTTGTTGACTTGATTTTTTTCTTTATCTTTTTCAAGCATAGCACGTTCGTGCATTGCGCCAGTTCTCAAGTTTTCATTTTTTTTTTACAATATTTATTGTCTGGCTACATAGGCCTTTGAACCATGTCACTATTTGGAATTACAGCACTTCACTTTATAGTTTTGAGTGTTTTTGAACCGTCTTATGAAATCAAGCACTTCATGCCTTGTCTTCAGTTTTTGCAATTTATGTCTTAAGTTACAGTTGAAAGTCCAGTCTTGGTCAAGTCCAATCCTTGCCAGTCAAATCAAGTCATGCCTTAGTAAAGTAGTGGCGACTTTACTATAAGCTTATGGATGGAGTTTTGGAAGCAACACGAAAAGTCATATTTAACCACATTATATCATTTTCCCACACTCACGCTCGTAATTCGGCACTTTATGAATAAAACACCACTATTTTTATGCCTAAACACTCGAAAAAACACTAGTTTTGGAAAAAAATACAATGGGGCGACACGAGTTTTACCGCGTTCACGCCAAAACTCTCGAGTTTTCTTTTGATTCTTGTCATCACAGATTATTTAAAAAAAAACACCGAAAGAATGTTGCGTGGAAAATGAGTGAACACAGAATTCTGTATAAGTATCTATAAGACATGCAAAATAAAAGTTGTAGGACCAAGGAGTCTTTAGTCAAGATCAATTATTTTAATTGTATCTGTTATTTTAACTATTATAAAAAAATTAATTAAAAAATAACTATATATTCGTAGGTACGTCTATTTGTTTATTAGCGTGTTATTACTTACTAATAATTCATCTTAATAGCAATTAATTAATGTAACGTCCAGTATTAAACAATAAAAGGTTAATGATTATGATGATTATTGTACCTAAAATATACTTGGAAGTAATCGTTCAAAGACAAATTTTTTTCACACGACTTATTGACTTGTTTATTAACAGGACTGCTGAGAAATGCGAGCAAAATGTTATCACAAATCACCTTCATATCTCATGTAAATTTATCATTGCCTAGACGTGTATTGATTTTGCGCCGTGTGTTAGCGATACACGTTTCAGAAAATATACCTGATACATACCTACCTACCTACATATCTTTGTCAGTAAGTCACCCCGCGCAGTGCTTAGTCAATTTATTCACATACGGCCAGTTGAATTTTCACGTTGTTTTATTTGTGCAAATTTTTTTTGTCAAGTAGGTAGGCAAATACAACGACGAAGACTTTAATCGGATGGTTGATAAACCTAGCGTTCGGTGCCTCTGTTTTTTAACTGTATCGTATCCCTTCTTATGAGTTGTCTACCTAGGCAGATCTATTGTCTATTCCGAGAATAATTAATCATTATTGTAGGAAGCCTATTCGTAACTTCTAGTCAAATGATTTCAATCGCGTTGCACAACATAAACAAAAATTTTGGCTAGGTACCTAATACCTAAATAATTATTGAGCAAATACTAGGTACCTACATAGTTTGTCTTAAAAGCTACATAGTAACATGTATCGAGAAATTTCGACTCTAAAATAAGAAATGGGTAGACGAATAAAACTACTTACTTAGGTACCTACCTAAAGTAATTATGTACTAAGTACCTACCTACGTAATTGTATGGATACCTACACTACCTAGCTCCAATGGAATATTTTATATTACAACGCGGAAATAGGTTTATAAACCCTTTGTGGGTATACCTAATCTATACTTTATTATTGCACTACTGACATATTAAATGACTGTAAACGTGTGAATCATCAGATCATCAGATCATCAGTTTATCAGGGAAAAAAATCATATAAAATCTGTATGTGCAAATATTCTGTAATTTGAAAATATTGAAATTCGCACCTTGCTATTTTGTTGCATTGCCAAACGTAAATGAATGGTCTCATTCGGTCGCACTCTTTGACCCTGTTTATCGGTACAAGAAAAAGAGATAGCGATAGTACCGTTGTTGCGGCTTAAACTTGTGTCGTGTACTCGCGTACTACGCAAGTTGACGGTGTGTCGACATTGGACGTTGGCGGCCGAGGCTTCGTCAAGCGTCGTCGTCAGTCTCGCAATGGCGTCAGTGGGAATAGGTCGTGTGTTCGCTTAGATTCATAGCAACCCGAGCGGACACCGGCCCAAAATATTGGCCTGTCTACCAGTGTTTGAATTACACGGAAATCGCTCCAGTAATTCCACACACACCCGAATCCCACCCGCCACCACGGACAGTCAAATTTTGGTACGATATCCACTCAGGGCGAGTCATTTCAAGGTCCGTACCCGATTCGTAATTTCCCTTACAAAATCGTTTTAAAATTTTGTAAGACGGTTGCGCGAGATAGTCGTATTTAATCGGTTGTGTCTCTGTTGCAGATCATGTTCATCTCATCGTAGTTCCTCGTATCATAGTGTTTTGTGTTGTGTTATTGTGTACTTGTGTTGACGTGGCAGTGTATTGTGTTGTGATGGATCCGGGATCTCCATCGTTGTTGTGGCCGGTGCGGCTGAGCAAGCCCACTGGGGAGCCTAGCAAGGAGGAGCGGGCTCAGTCGCCGGGGCTTGCGGAGCGGCTGGCGGCTTCGCCCTCTAGCCCTCCGGCGCCGGCCTCGCCCGCGCCTCCGCAGCACCAGTTCCAAGCGGCGCTGGTCGCTGAGAAATACCTCCTTCTCGAACAAGTGGAGGGATCTACGCTCTGCCGATGTGTGGACGTGCGCACGCAAGAAGAATACGTATGCAAAGTAAGTTATTGGATTACATCGATAAGATAAATTTCTCAGAACTGCGGCGTAAATAAACGTTATCACGTATGTTTTAGGATAAAATTATATTATAAATAGTACGAATTACAATAGCGACAAACCGTCGACAACATGATTCCAATGAGATGCTACCTACCCCGTTTCTGTGCACCTGCAAATAAAACCTGATAAAACTAAAAATAAAGCCTTTTCGTGGCGAGTAGACCCGTTGGACGACTAACATAACATGTCGGTGCCTTGCCAACGCCTCCGGGCCAGGCTTATAGACTTCTAGACCGACCAGCGCAGTGTCTAGGCCAGTTATCAGTGCAATGACTCCCAGTAACTTAAAATATAGACCCAAGTTGAAGTTGTTGCTTGGCTCTAGATTTGGCCAAATCTGTCGGAATCAAATAATGTTCAAATTCTCAGTGACCGTTAAGTATTTTAAGCTAGGTAGGTACGTAGAGATCTAATAGTTATCTAATTACCTACATAATTCACGTAGTGTCCCGAGCTTACCTACTTTTTATATTCATTGTAGAATTACCGACAAACTAATTTAAAATCTTTATAGGTAATTATCGTGGTGACAAAATCTAATTTAGCTTGCGTCAATTTTAGTTCAAATGCACGGATAACAGCTAAAATGTTTACACTGCCTAGCACTAGGTAGGTACCTACGATAACTTTAATTGGGACTTCGGACATTTTTGACCAGCAATCGATATTTTTACATGCCTCTAATCAATCGATTTGAGTGGTATATTTCTTAATTGTACTGATAAAGTCACACTGTTCATATTATCCGGTCACATTGACATAATAGATAAAAGTAGCTACAAGAACAATAACAGCAACAGTAAACATTTTAGCTAAATTTCAATTGACCATCTAATCTACCTACCTAATGTACGTACATTTATTGCTTTGTTTAGGAAATGGAATGTCAATAACTACACCGATTACCGATACCGAAGAATGTCATTAGCTTATTAGGTACCTAGTCTAGCTCTAATAATACGGAAACAGCTTTGGTAGGAAACCAGTGTTGTAACACAAAAAATATATATCGTAACATCAACATAGAACAATAGTTTAGTGATGCTGGTAATTTTGGCAATGTAGGTACCATCACGACTTTCTTTCATTGTCAGAATGACAAATCGTCTTTTTTCATTATTTTTGGTATCGCACTTTTTGGATTCTGCCAGTGTCATGTAGTTCATATTGTCATGTTTCAAAATAAAATTAAATAATTAAGTCGTAATTAGTCTAAGTCATGTAAAGTAAGTTACGGACGAGTTTACTCCTTGTAATAGTGAAGAAGTAACTTTACTAGAATGAACAGTGTTTTGGAAACTGCACGAAAAGCTATATTTCCTACCCTTGTGTGTACTGTGTGTACTTCGGCACTTAATAATTAAACACATACACAGATCTATAAGCATACATGCACCAAAACACAAGTATTGAAAAATTATACAAAGTAGTAATTATTTTACGCATTTCCGTCAAAATCTTCAAATCGGACTTCTTAAAACTTTTTTTTCATAGATCAACTTTTTAAAAGTTCCCTTTGCAGTGTTTGGCAAAATAGGAAAAAATTCATCATGACTGTTAGGACGGAACATGCGTAGTTTCAAAACTATGCCACACGGGGTTTCGACAGCACACTTTGTTGGATTGATACAACGTAATCTTGTTTCAGCATTTCGATATGATTTACCTTTATTACTCACTCAATTAGCAGGCACAGGAAAAACTGTGATAAAATAATTTCATTGTTAACTTTCCCAAGTTCCTAAAATCTACCTGACATTTTCCTCTTATATAAAAAAAAATATGTACATACGAGATAAGATAAATTTGTCAATTTATATTGTTAAGATAGGTCAATGTGTTGTAAGTAAATTCTTTCGCACATGTTTAATGACTTCACTTCTCAAATAAAGGGTAACTTCTAACTATCCCACGGGATCAGACCCCATGTAGAGATAAGCAGTACTCAATAGTAAGCCCACATGCAGTGTCCCTTACAATCCAATTTATTAATCAACACTAGAAAATAATACTTTTCAACCGAATTGAGTCATCAATTACAAATAATTTTAACACGATTCAAAAAGTTGCCGTCTTGTATGTAACTTTATTCCGAGCTAGGTCACAATGTAATTTCAAACTTTAGAATTTAAAATCGTTGCTAAAAATTACGCTACATTAACCCACCTGAAACTGTTAATTTATTAACTGTTTAAATTAGCGTTTCTCATAACGCTATGTGCATTGTTTTCATAGCATCTTGTTGAAGCGATGTCAAACTTTATATGTCATGGTCCCACGCTGCTCGATCGCACTTGTAGGCCGTAACCATCGTCGTTTTTACAATGTCATGTGTCGCCTTTCGCAATCAATTAATCTAACAATACATCTATTGTAATATTTAGCTCATTTAGTATAAATAGCAAATGTTTTCAAATAACTTAGTCATATCGTCTAGAATTAGCTCAAAAAGATTGAATCACGTTCGGACTTGCCCCTTGACACGACCATGAAACTAGTTTGGGTCCAAAACTAGTTTTTCAAACTACTTTGTGTAACAGCGTTTGGCGCCCACTAATTTAAGGCTGCACAGGATACTGCGACCAACAAAGGCCCATACTATATTGTCAAGGCACAGAATAGGCAGTTCCCTCGTGAGAACCTGGCAAGGTTAAAGTGTGGCAACGTTATCGTTGCTAAACGCTCGAGCGTATTTACAACACCGCCTATTGCCGACATGACACGACCGACACATATCGTTCTGGTATATTTTTAAATAATAAATCATGTGTATTGTTATATTGGTTGTTTATTGTCTTTATTGATCGTCACACGTGGTCGCGTCAGGTCGCGCCGAAAATAAGTGTGACCTTCTCATTGACATTGTGAAATAGACGAGCTGATAACGCGCCGATCGCCGAATGTCAAACCGAGGCTATGGGCCCCCCTCTTGCGTTCCCCCCACTAGATAGCCGTGAGCGCA
Source organism: Biston stratarius (assembly GCA_950106695.1). Taxonomy (NCBI): domain Eukaryota; kingdom Metazoa; phylum Arthropoda; class Insecta; order Lepidoptera; family Geometridae; genus Biston; species Biston stratarius. The sequence continues at coordinate 22,774,955 of OX467115.1, read as the reverse complement.
CGCTTCGAAGAGCGCCGATGTAATCATTGCTGGGTTAGCACCGGTGGTACTTCAAACCACGCGAGTTTAACCAGCGATGACTGTTGCCGTCACGTGGAGAGACCGGCGTGGGCTTCGGTGGTGGGAGTTAAATATCATTGATACTCAATTGCAATCCATCTACAAACAATTGAAACAACAACATTAGTACAAGGCACCAACTATTACAACCCACCGCCAGTACTTAGGCTAATTATTCTCGTTGATGTGACATTTTAATATGCTTACGCTGATTCGTTTAAAGCTCTGCGTCTAGTATGGTATTTATGAGAGTAGTATAAATGCAATAGCATTTGAAATATATATTTCTACAACGCGCGCATACACTAATTCGCTTGAAGCTTTGCATCTATGTAGTATTTACAAGAGTAAACAACAACAATGGAAAAATATCATATTGGAAATGTGTAGTATTTCTAAAGTGTGTGTATTTCTAAAACGCGCGCATGCGGGAAATAACATTTTGCAACTCCTAGATACACGACAATTAAACAAATATTGATAACGTAAGTAGGTTAGAGCTCCCGTAAAACACGCTCGATGTCAAATATTATCAAGTGGTGTGTCAACATTGCGAATCCTTATCGATATCTGATGTTTTCGCAAGCGACGCGTCCAAATGGGTCATGTAGTTTTTCGGGCAAAATTCAAACGTGGCGACGTGGCGTCTGAGGTTCCTACTCTAAAATAACATTCTCTATTTATATAGCGTGACTCAAAAAAGAAATGGCGCTAAATGTACTCACGCTATGTGATTCATCATTCGTGGGGAAATTCAAAGATTGCGTCCACCATGTCGTTGACATTTCGTGCTGGTTCGGCTACGAACCTATGACGTTCGTGCGAGCTAAGCAATTGATCATAAAATAACTGTTAGGCCGCTGTATATAGCGGTTCCGTAGAAAGTTTCGTTGCCGGGTAACACCCGCCAGCTCACTATTGATAAATGTAATTGCCGCAATGCCGCCTGATTTCTAGTTTGTCCAGAACTCGTAGCCAAACCGATATTTGCAAAGAGGGTCAGTTCTATTCACTAAAATGTTTCAACCTCGTTATTCACATTAGACTAAACCCTTTTAAATCATGGCCGCTTTGAAATAGGACCCCTTTGAATCTATTTAACGTAGTCAGGAACGTGAGCCTTGTATCTCTTTGCTTAGTCAGTTAATGCGTCCTTTTATGTTTCGAAAGAGGATATCTTTACCTTAAATACCTCAAACCTTAACGGTTTTGTCTATCAAAGTAAAACAATAGCGCTTGACTCTGAGGTGTCACGCAAACGTAAAGAAGTAGGTCAATACTGATAGGAAAATTGTACCAAATGCGAGTCAAGCCTGCTTAATAATGCAGTAAGCGAGTTGGATAATGGGAAAACATGTTTCACTTCCCGGAAAACGCCTTCATAGTTTTATTTACGGACCCTTATAAATTATGATGTCTTATGCTTGAACAACGACCTCTTAGAACTTTATTGCATCAGTTTCAAGTCGGTTTAGATACAGCCCTGAACTCTTCACAGATAATATCATCACCGGCCGTTAAGATAAGACTTAATATACATATGTCATATTTTTGCATAAATTTTTACGTTACATACGTTACAAATTAACGTTTACGGGTATACGAGTTCGAAGACGAAGAAACAGCAGGATAGAGAAGCCCTGCTCCTTCCAGGATACATATTACGCAGAAAATTTTGTTATTATATATATATATATATATATGTATTTGCTATTTTATGATAGATGATGAGACCCAAAAGTAACATGGTGGTTCTCTCTCCAGGTGGTGTCACGGGATTGTAGCAGTTTACTCCAAGCGCACTACCGGCTCGATGGCCATCCCCACGTGAATCCTATCCACGAAGTTCTAGTCGGAGAGAAGCGAGTATATCTCATCTTCCCGCGGTCTCACTCAGACCTCCACTCTTATGTGCGGGCGAGGAAACGGCTACGGGAACATGAGGCTAGACGACTCTTCAGACAAATGGCCGAAACAGTAGCAGCATGCCACGAACAAGGCATCGTTTTACGGGATCTTAAGCTCAGAAAATTCGTCTTTGCCGATCCTCAGAGGTGAGTCTATATTTGCTAATCTGCCGGCTAATTTTGTGGTCGGAAATTACAGGTGTCGCGGACGAAATCGCTCGGCCGTGGTTCCGATTGCCGCTGTGCCAAATTTTACTAAATACCTGACGCAAGCTTGATATCTCCGACTATCGGGAAAGCCGATCAATCACCCGCCAACCCGACGTTTTTATCATCAACCGAGAGATCGATCGTGAGAATATTTTTAAACGCATAAAAAACGAGGTACTTGTACTTGACGGTAAGGAAACGGATATGCTCTTTGTATTTTAAATAGTGAGTCGTTTCCTTCATGAGTCAGGCGTCTTATCGAGCTTATTAGCGCCATACAAATGTGATGTGTCTCTGTGATACTTGAGTTCACGATAAAAACATTACGCCATCACCAACGACAATTCGGTTCCCTACTTGACGAATACTTAATAAATGAAAATATTAGAAAACACGAACGCATACAATAGGATTACAAAACCGTATTAATTGCGACCCCCAGCGCCGGTAGGAACCGACGGATTTTCAAACTTTTGAAACGTTATCTGGCCTCCATTGTTGCGAATATCTCCGGCAATGCTAGCGGCTCAAGGCGAGCGGTGTCATTGCTGCGTACAATACTGCGCGCGCCGCAATCGGGTCAAGGGTCCGCGTTGCGCTCGCGCACCGACGCCTGGCGCCCTCTACAACATTACATTAAACGTCGCACCACCGCCGACCCCATGACCTGCACTATGCGGGTACCTGCAACACCCCTATAGGATCAGGTGATCTAAAACCTGTAATACATCACTTTATGCACCCCTTAGCACGTCTTGTAACGACCACATTCCTTATGAGTTTCCAAACGAATTCCATTATTCACCTGCCCGTATCTTCACCTCGACCCTCAACGTTTGTTGGATTTTAATAAAGTTTGATTGTACCCTTTTATTGAATTGAGATTAAATCTCAAATCCTTTCATCTGTCAGTTTTTCCTTTCAATATTTTGTAGCTCCCGACCCGTCCAACGGTATGTTAACGGTTGGCTGCTTTATTGGTAAAACTATTGTGGAGTCCTCCCACTATCGAGGCAACAACCGCTTTATGCATCGGATAATCCTCGAGTCCCTGCGGAGACAATTTGACTACGTCTACTCCCACCCACTGGCTTCAGGACTTTAATAGTATCTTTGACCTTTACCTCGAGTCCCGGACGACATTGGAATTATGAATCCAAATTCGCCTTTGACGCGACCGCAGACTGTTTGCAATAAATGTTTGAACAAAGAGACAGAACGAATCTGGGCTCTGTATTTACACAAAAGTATTAATTCAGACGGCTTTGAGTGGTCAGACGGGGAGGTAAATTTAATACCCTTTTCAGTGAAGCGTCATCAAAGCGAACGCTGTCAAAAGCGTCGGCGTTGCGGTGCGGAACGTGAAGCACCGCCTCAAATGCAAAAAGTTTCGCTTCACCCTTTACGTAATACTAGAGCGAGTACCGCGACTTGAGAAGCCTTTGCCGAAGTTGCTGCTCAAAGCCCGGAATGTTTTACATTTGGATATTAAAGAGACGACTCCATAGATAAAGTAACGCGTTCGCTATTTTAAACGGAAAAGTACGGCTGCAAAAATTATTTTACTCGTTTACCGGCTTTGAAATGTTGGTGTTATTGGGCAAACAGGACTAACCTTGCCCGGCGGAGTCTGTTTCGTCTGACCGTTCATTAATTAAGCAGGATATTGCAGATGCGTTTCCAGTTTTGCCATGTGTCGGTGTTGAAACGGAAATATCAGTTTTTGTTAGCGGACTAACAAACGCTACAAGCGGATAACGGACCTTCGGGTCAAGCAGGTAGCCAGGTGCTGTAGATTGAGACAATCCGGGACCAAATTAATGAGCCCGTTTTCGTGACATTCCCAGAGGGTATCAGTGCCCAAACGGGCGTCTGGTGATTATTCAGATGGCCGGACAATCCCCGATTTGCATAAACGGGCGGCTGACCTTGTCCGGCCCTAATAAATTCTAATGAGAGTGCACATGTTGCGGTGGTCATTCACCAGCTGTCCAGAGCCGTGAGAATGTTCGTGTGAAGGTGCAAAGCGATCAAGTGCCGCCCTTTAACCTCCGTTCTCACGTCATACAAGCACCCCTGATTATAAATTCGAGGCATCCGGCGGCCGCGGATGCTGCGATCAACTCCGCTCCCAGCTCAAAGGTAAACAACGGCATTAATATTGATCCCGTGCCCTCTTCGACGCTTTGAAGTTGATTTTCTTAACGCTCGCCTCTAGTTTTTCCTGTCCTTTGAGATGAAAACATTTTTTGCTTGCCTCCCTGGCCAGATCTTCAGAAGCCTTTGATATGAAAATCAAAGCAGAAACTGATATTTCGCATGCTGAGGAAGCACTTTATTTGCATACCTATCGAATTATCAACTGAAACTCGTATTTGAGCGAACATGCGGATGCAGAGTAATATAATCGAAGCTGTCTGTATTAATCTGGGTTGAAAATCCGTTACATAAAAAGAGATTTTTAGGTTGATAGTTTTTTGAATGTGAAGAGCTACTTTCTCTGTATCCGCCGATGTAGCAAATGAGAGGTTCGTGTGTTCGGCTATCAAGAGAAATCTCGGGCTTACATCCGGGCGCAGGCCTCGAGGGTGGAAAACGAGGCCGGCTCAGAACCGACTCCGCGGCTGCAGGTAGCGTGAGCACCCGAGATAATCATTCGCAGCGGAAACCTCACGTGCATCTTGATAAAAATGAAAGATGATATAAATTTCCTGTCCTTATCTTTTCGGCCATTATGATAACAATACGAACGCAAACAAGCGAAAATGAATAACGCTTTAGTATCGATACCGACGACGGGAAAGCCGGATGTTTGAATGTAAACTACCTTTGTCGAATGCGTTCTCAATTTGACAGGATCTTCGGTGCGGAAATGTATTTTGGCGACAAAAATCGCCTTTGTCCACGCGCTGGACTTAAAACACAATTCGCTTTGGTCGATCGGGATAAATCTCATAGTGCGTCAGACACAACGGAGCCCAAGTTTGGGAATGCTAGTACGAACCCGGCTTAATAGTCCTCTGTAAATACGCTCAGGTATACAATTTTGTCTCGGCGGTATTATTCTGGACCGTCCCGCCCACTCCGTGCCAAAATAATAACCCAAACTCAGGTAAAAATCAGGGTTTCTTAGTTTGCGTAATACGGTGTTCGGAAGCCGAGAAGGATGATCGAATGTACCGCTAACAATGGGTACGATAGGATACTTCGGCGTTTCGTTGCGTAGAGCTTATCAACATAAAAATGTGGCGACGCAGTTGCTGAAAGTAACCTTTCCTGATACTGTTGTTGACATTTAGAACCGGTCGGACGCCACTAAAATTGCGTTCGTTGCGTTGTATTTGTATGGATATTGAATAGTGAGTATTTGTACGTGTGACGCAGTTAGTCGGTACGGTAACGGGACAGGATATTTACGGTGCGCGAGAGTGCCGCCGACGATGCTGGCTCACGGGTGCGGATGTGCCAAATCGGTCCGCGATAGACGCGACTCGCCACCCGGCAGACGCCGCCGCGCATTCCGGCCCGGCCATCGCCTGACACCACATTTCCTTCCAAATCAGTCCCGCATTTCCTACCGATTTAAATTCGGAATCGACCGACACGCGACCGTTTAAGCATGCTATTTGTAAATACGCCGCCCGGAGGTCGTTTTGTCATCGTTCGTCGATATGATACTTCGTCGAGCTCGCGCTGCGCCTGCGCTGGCTGTTTTGAAAACGTTTTGAAATGAGTTGCTAAAGCCAAGCCAAGCGCCGTGGTGCAAGAGCAGGACCGCCATATTACAACGACGTATTTGCATAATGCCGTGCGCTCAGTAATAAAACAGAAAGGTACATCTGGTACAAAGGTACAAGTTCAGGTAGGCTCGCGAGACCTACGAGTACGTTTACCGTAATTCGTTATCTTTGCATAATAGAGTCAGTAGGTAGTGAATATGAGTAGATAGCGTGGTGCGCCGTTGGCACGTGTGTCCGTCGGTTTTGCGCGGGTGTGGCCGGTAGATAAATGAGCGCGCTTCGAGTGCTAATTCGCATGGCGTGAATCAGGCGTGCCGGAATCCGCGGCGTCGGCGGCGGCGCTTGTTTTGGGGCGTTATTCGCGGCCTCGATCGCGACTAGCGACTGAGGTCGTCGCAAGTGTGCCAATGTCGCGGGCCTGCGCCGGCGCAGCGCCGCGCCGACCGCGCTCGTGCGGAACCGATGCCGCTAATGCATTAACCAACGCTCATATGCCAAATCGAACCAGCCGCCTTGACTACCGCATCGAGTTACTCGTACTTACTGAAATACACCTTTCAAACGACGCCTACGCGATCGCGTTACCCTCATTCTGAAAATAAAAGAAACGACGAGGACGGCCGGCTTCATTCGTCACGATTATAAATAACAAATGTTCGCACCTTTTTTGGTGATGCGAAAGCACCGGATGCTGCTACCGGACGCGACGTGCACCGCCCTCGTGCGAAACTCGCCTCTATTTTACACAACGGGATTCAATGTGTAAGCTGAATTCTGAGTAATAAATGACCGGACATGGGTGACGTCCATAACAAAAGCAAGAGATCGACTGATCCGCGAATACAATAAATTCTGTTTACGGACACCTTACTGTGTTATAATAGGGGTGATCGGACAACAACAGGTATCGAAAGGAAGCGTGCAGATCCGGTCTTCCGTGTCTTTGTGATTTTCGTTTCGAACGTCATAGCAGTTTCGAAATGTCGTTAATTTCGGTATCGGGTGCACAGCTGAGAAAACGCACGACTTGCTATTAAATCGATCCGGTTGCGTAAAACAAAGGTCTGCGAAACCTTGTGCAAGCGGCCGGCGGGCGCGCCAACATATCTACAGATTTGCGTAACGTACTTATCCGCCGATACGCTGCCATGTTGTATACCGTGTGTTGTGACACGCTTTGCCCACATCTGTCCGGTACACTCGTTTCAATCCTGCCAACCGCAGATTGACGACTGCGTATAGTCTTTATAAAAAGGCCCCCACTGTGTCCAACGCTTAAATCAACTCGTTTGGTCAACAATGTTAACATTAACGTCGTTCAATGTCAAGAGTGATGCAAATGATATTGTTTTAGCATTGGACACAGCGGAAAAGGTATTTTGAGCTCTTTCCGTGTGACCGCCTTGGCCACGTCAACTAAAATTGCTTTTAATTCCTGCATATGAAAACCTTCCGCGAGTCTCATGGTAAACGGCGTAATATCATGATATCACCGAGTGACTCACACGAGTCGTGACTCCCTGGACTGACGGCGACTTGAACTGACTTAACCTTCTGGAACATAAAGCACGCGTCAGAAAAAGTGCAAAAAGTTTCGCCGATGCAGGCGCACGCGACCCCAGTCGCGTCGCGACCAGGGATGGGTACATTCACCGCCCCAAGAGCAAAAAATGCACGTGCCAACAATTAACTAGGGCCGGGAACGTAGCGCCCTCGAAAGTTGAGACCTGCGTTGCACATGACCGCTCACCAAGAACGGCGTCGAAGGTGGAATCAGTGACCGACACACGCCGCGTATCCCATATTACGTTCCACACGAGCTCTGATCAGTTTTTCTCGCGTAGCAACAGCTCTTTCTAGAATATATTTTATATATTGCACTTAAACCTGCTCGGGGCGAGTTGCGACGTTTCGGAAGCGAGCTTGCGGGGCCATCCTCGAGTGCATCCGTGTCGCGAAGGTCGCTGACCGACGAAAACCACCCGCCCGTGTACTCTGCTAGCAGGGTACTGGAGATGACGTAAGAACTAGCTGAGATCATCCTTTAACATTTCTTTATTCTAACGCATTGAATGACAAAGTTTCTTTACGTGCCGATCCTACATCGTCACCCGGCGTTATCGACTCCAAACGACTATGGGTCTGTTGAACTCATTCAGTAGCGAGTAATTTAAATCTAATTAGTCGGGTGGTACCGTATTACACATCGTAGGTATCTAACAATGAAAGGAGAATGTTAATTTTACATTTCTTTCTTTCTTAGGTATAAAAATAAACCTTGTGCTCTACACAATGTAAAATGAATCACGATGTGACAGAGTTCTGATGAATGCCATTATGAGAAATGAGTGTGCATTCCATGCATTCGGTGACGTCACCCGAGAGGGATGTATAAAAACCGGAGGGCAACAATAGAGGGTGCGGGATGAATCATAGGAAACTCACGGGTCGGCTACCTCGCTCCCTAACTAGCTAAAATTAACTTACCCTAAAACGGTGCTTAAATATAAACTCCATGGTAACCTGATATAAATAGATAGATCCTAGCTTGTTTAAAGAACGAGAGATATTTTCGAGGGTTACGAACAAAAATAGACCTAAGAGTTTATTCCAAAAATACACGTATAACTAGTCTCATTAATTGCTCGAGTTCATTTACACGCTTCGGACGGCAAAACAACAACAAAAAAGTCCACAGCAAAAACACGGTGTATGAATTTATGCATGCAAAAGAGACGAGTCCCCAATAAAAAGCTATAGCCTCAGAGAGAAAGCGAACACTGAGGTTTCATGGAACTGGGGAGTATAAATAAAAACATTGATTACTTGGACTTGAGTTTTATGTTACGGGGGACTGACCCGAGCTACCGATCCAACGTCTTAAATCGTAAATCGTGTGGTCGCTCCGCGCTCTCAACGTTTTCCTGTTTCGCTGCGAAGTTCAACAACTTTCGATATTGTGCAGAAGTTTATCTCGCGCTGTAAGGAGTCTCAAACGTTTGTTTTGATCTCCATCGCGTCTGTCTCGTATGTGTTTCCCAGTGAACGCGTGTGCTATTTGCGCGAAACATTCCCGGTTTATAATACAATATGAACCTAATACAAAAATAAAACGGCTTCGTTCCAAAATCCCGTACGGAGGCGTCGCAATTTCGACTCTTTATGTTCTATCGAGTGAATCCGCCTCCTACGTTTAGAATGGTGCGCAAAATATTTGCATGCGAAGGCGGATAATACGTCATTACAGGGAATGTCCTTGAGAGTATTGACCTTCGAGAGATCTGACGCCAACGCGTCTCTAAAATACTTCCAAGATGAAAATCGTGGGATGCAACCCTGGTAGAGTAGTAGAGTTTTTCCTACTTTCTTTATTCCTGCTTCTATAAAAAGCCCGCATAGTGAAGCGACTTGAGCTCTCGCCTCGCGTCTGCCCGCAAAAAGTCAAGAGTAACCGGTCTGGCGCTGATCAGAATTGCAATTAATCCTCAATCCGCAACTGTGCCTCTCAAAATAGTCGGTTGCTCTCACAACATTTTAAAAGCCGCTGCATATTTTTTCGTTCAAACAATTGTTTTCAAAGCCACTTCGTGACAGTAAATAAGTCCACCGGAATATGTTATGTGGACAGTTGACACATGACTTTGACAATAGGTAACTTTCCTATTAGCAATCCTGTCAGGGTATCAACTTCCTGCCCGCTTCCTGTTTAAATGCATTTTAATGATTTCGGATACATTTTGGATACGTTGACCTGGAAATCTATTGGTTTGACCATTGTCATTGTAATGATGAATCATATTACAATTTCCTAGGTAGATATGCTACCTCTGTTATTAAACGCTTATATTTACTACGTGTTTTACCACTAATATTCCCTAGAGCATTATGAAACAACGCATTTGTGTCATAGAGACGGGATTTACAGTAAAAGATTAACACGGTAACTCGTATGATGTCATGGAGAACCTCTACAAATTCCCCTAATAGGATTTATAATTAAAAAAAAAAAACACCAGTACCTCTATATCTTTATACGAATTTGAACGTATGACTAATTCGTTTAAGAATAACCCAGAAAAAATATTCGTGTTTACAGCTGATAAAATTGAAGAGTCAGACGGAACAATAAAATGTTTATGTTTGTAAAGTTTGTATCGCATCGCATCATTCGCATTTGGACGTTCTCACCGAAAATTGGTAGTTGGGCTGACGTAACTCGGTTCACGGTCAGCGAGAGGAAATGACGCAAGCTGCATGCGGCCACTACAGCCACCAAACGTGCCAAAACACTACGCGTGATCATCGAATACCAATAAAGCAGAATAAATTGATGCTTTACTATTGAATTTTTTTATGATTGACTAGCTAGTTGTTACACCACTGCTTACCTGGTGTTAAGTGACGGTGTAGTCGGAAATCGTAAACACACCTAACCTAAATGGAACTGGCTTTCAACTTGCCGGAATACACCGTTAGATGCTAGGCGGCACATTTTTAAAGTAGCTAGCCAGCCGAGTACTAGAAAGTACCCTACCCCCAGACTAGTTTCCTTCACTTAGCTTAAGCTCATTGTTGGAATTTGAACCCCGCTCTCGGCGTATGAAACGTCCGGTCTAACCACTGAGCTATCATCGCTACCAAACATTCATTCATCGCTTATGTCGTAAGCTCACTCGCTCACCCGCGATAAATGGTCATACTGTAACCCTTGTAAACTTGGAGGTAACCTTGGAATTTACATCGATCGAGATAGAAATTTAAATCTGAGAATAAACAAAAGGCAAGTCACTATTTTACGTACCTTATACTTCCAGAAGAAGTCGTCTAAGCCCATCGTGTATGATCGAGTGGAGCAGTTAACGAAACGCTAATGAGAGCTTTGCACTTGCTTCACTTGACATTGAACGCTAATTTTGACTTATTGTTAAACAAATTCAGAGTTTGTAAACATGGTCACGATGATAATAATGTTTGCGTCGAAGGATTTGCTACAAATAATAATCATCTACCGAGTACTTAAATTATTACCTATTTTTTATGAGCATTAGATACAGTTTGTGAAACAAAATGACGCATTGCATTTGACCTCTGAACAAGGTTCAATCAAAACTGCAGTCACAGACTAACAATAGTACCACAGATTCGCCTAATGACGGCCTAATGGGGTCTCTGGGACGTGTATCCGAATAAAACAAATCAAGCCGCTCACGGCTATCGAGACCGTGCAAAGTGACATTGAAACGCGTTGCGTTGCGTTGCGAAACGGTACTCTTTCGAGTCTGCGCCGACCTCGAGCCTCGTTCGAGATTGAAGAATACGTACAATAAATATGAGAACGTATCCGACCTTAGTTCGCGGTCACTTATTGTGTAACCATACGCGACACAATACTCTGTGATTTTGGACTCGCGTCATTTCTTTGCATTCGATTGTTGTTTGACAAATGATGTTATCTGTCATCCTTGATTTGTTTTTGCAATACTGAGATATTAGTTAATTAATTAACTTGTCAGGCCTGTTAGACACCGATTGCTACTGAAGGGTTAGGTTCGTTTACGTTCTAATCTTGATTCATTCCTTTAAATGTTCACGTATGAAATCTGAAATGCGTATGTGAAAAATTCGAAAGATAAAAGCTCCGCAATTAAAAAGTAATAATTGACACTGTTTACGGCTAGCGTGACATTCCATTCTGATTCTTATTAAGAGTTACGTTAGAGTTTATTATTTTAATGCCGTGTTCGGGTCATGTCATTGTTGATGATCACCTATCGGCGACGTGAAGTCATCGCCATATTTAATCGCGCGACACGTTGGCGTCATCACAAGTGAGGCCTATTGAACACGCTCTTGTTTTTCTCGACACAATCGATATTATTTGTACAGATTTCACTCGATTTGCGCAGTTAGCTGAACTGCGGCACTCCACATTCGCACACTGATGTAATCGCGAAGACGCTATCCGTGTATTTAGCTAGAACATGAGTGATAAGTATTGATTCAGTATCACGACCTTACTGCGTACAAGTTTTTTTGATGTATAAGTAATAAGACAATTGAGATGCTCTCCTGGCGGTAAGAGATGATGCATGCCCATAACTATTGCAACGGCACACAGAATTTTAAGTAGCAAAACAACGTTCAGGTTCAGGGTATGGCTACTTTGGTGCTCATTGCTTTGAGACATTCGATGGTTAGTCTCTACAGCGCAGTAATTTCGCTAGCTACAGTACCCTTAGCCGTAACACATTAATGTTTACACACTACTGCTGGCGACATAATATCTGGTACTGCGGTGGTACCGCCAAGTAACTCTCGAACTTTCTAAAAGCTTCTCTAAACTTTTCTCTTCAAAACTGAGACTCAGTGTAAACTTTTCTATTCAAGATTGCCCCATTATTTTCAGCTTTAGAAGTTATGAATACAAATAACTTTACCTTGTAAATTACTCCGGGATAACGAATAATACGATTAACGAAACGAAGCCTGGCAAAGTTAGTTAAAATTGTCTGAATCGCCGAAAACGTGTGCCCTTTGCATTGTCGGGTATTCGACATTTTATATCTGACGTCAGATCGCCCACGGCGCGCCGCGCCGGGGTTGTCGAGGGTTTTCGGGTCGAAACACGTGACCTTAGTTGCTACGGCCTACGGGCTACAGCGCTGACGTCACGCGGGAAAATCTCCAGATTATGAGTAGTGACGCGCACGGTTTCTTAATTCGCGCTTCGCGGTATCGATTAATTGTGTGTGACGTAGAACGCGGAAGCGGCGAGGCACGGTCTCGGGCGCGGCGGCGGGCGCGGTAGCCGCACTGCCGCGGCCAAGGACGGGCCCGAGCACCGGTAGTGTTGCGACATACTCGATAGCGATGCGGCTCTGATGCACTGCGGTCCACGTGGCTCCTCCAACTATCAATTAATCTGGGACGAGGTTCACATTCACGGATTTAGAATTATCTCTGTGCAATTTTAGTGTCTATGCAGTTTGCTTTTTTATCTACTGAACTATAACTTTGAATGGAACTATTTTGCATAGGTTTTACGTGCTCTATCGCAGACCGCATCTTCGCTTAACATCAGTTGAAATGGCGGTGAAATGCAACCCTTTTTTTTTAAGTGATGAATTAAAAAAACTAATAAATAAACACATATTTAAAAACTTTAAGAAAGTAAAAAAGCAAGGAATGTTTGACTCTATTGAAATTTAAATTAAAGATGACACAAAAAGATGTGATTTTCCAGACATACGAAGATATTCAATTGTAAAACCGTGCAAATGTTATGGCAATAGATACATACCTAAGTCTTTTTATTTTTCACGACTTCGTAATGCAGGAATGAGTTTAGTTTCTTTTATTTATATTTCTATCAATGTGAACAAAACTTTAAAATATATTTGAAGTAGTTGGCACGCATGGGCGACGTCGTATCCGCCATATTTTTGCTCCGCTAAATTTGACCCTACCTTACACAACATAAGAATGATCTGCACTAACCAAAGTACTCTAAACATCGGAATTGTTTATTTAATTTTGTCATCTTTCATACAAGCTTGACTTTCACGCGTTATTCACTTTAATGTTCAGTCTCATTGTCTCGTAACATTGCTCGTAAAATATTGTTGATCAGTAAACTGTTGAATGTTTATAGTGTGATTGACATTATTCACCTTCAAGGTGGTGAACGACACGAAGGTGACTTTGCTCGTTGAAATTATCACCCACACTTGCGAATCGCTTACGTGTGACGTAGCGATGTTGCCTCATTCATTAAAAAATCACCCAGTTGGCGTGACGCGCACGGCTCATGGACTTTCATCAGAAACATTAATTTTAGCCAGCTATTATTATTGGCGGAGTTTTATAAGTACCGCGATACGGAACACCGACGGTGACGTGTATCAAAACAGCGGAAAATCCGTTTCAAATATTTCAATGTTTTTCGTTTGCAAACAGTGGCAAACGCTCGCTTCCGCGCAATAAGTGATCTCGCGTCCTTTTTCCTAGAAATGTCTTACGTCCAATGGATATGTTTACTCGAGCCGTGGTTTTCCTGTTACTCTTAGTTTATCGATTTGACTGTGACGCGTAAGAGGAAAACTACATTTTCCATTGATAAGAATCGAGAACGATGATTAAATGATCGTTTATACGTAAATAAGAATCCGGCGACTGGCCTCCAATCGAAGACCGTGGCTCAATGTCAGTTGCGCAAGCGCCGCTCTTCCGCCTTCCAACGTGCGCCGTCCAACCAGGAACCACCAAGCCGTTCCAAATTTAAATGTTAACGTTTCTTTCTCAGATTCATTTGTTTTACAACGTATTTACTGATCATATACCGACGTCTTGACAGCCTTAAGTCTTATTCAGATAGAGATATTCGTTTAATATTTATTTATCTTTGCTGTGTCACACACTTTGTTGTACACCACGTCATGTGATGCATATAAGTTTTTCGTAAAGGTACGTGACTACTATGGTCATGATGAAAAAATCTGCAAAATTAGATATTCACGCATGCGTAATAATCACGTTCTTATGTAATGCGATTCATATTATTATTATGACCGCATAACTTTCTGAGATACCTATCTTATAAATTAATACTTAGTATTATTATTTATAACTAGTTTGCGCCAAACTGTAGCCTCTTAATAAATTTATAGTAAATATCGTAGGTAATTTCACACAGCGCCATCTAGCCTCAAACTTAGCAAAGCTTGTACGTGTTCTATATGAACCAGATAACTGACATAATACTTTTTTTTTGGTGTTTTGCTTAGTTTGGGCCGAGATGATGCTGTGTGACTTTTCCTGTTATATTAATTTTTGTATGTCAATCGGTCAACAAAGGAGTATATTTTCCTTATTATCTGTATTAATAACAACATGCTAAAATTTGGAAAACTAATATTTGTATTACAAATTTTACATATTGGGAATGTGCTCCTTAAATCATCATCCCTTAGGAAAATATTATGACATGCTTACTAAAAAAAAATGCGAAAAGAATTTAGGTATGAGGTTATCCACAATTGGATTTACTGTGACGTCACATACCCTATGACACGTGTAAAGCTAAGACCAGTCGATACACTATTTATCAAATACGAATACAACTTACGAAAAAAAAACCAGCTAAAATTCTATTCCTAATTTTTTACGTAGTCATACTATTTTGAATTCCTCATTTCTTTTAATAGTTAGTAGTTCTTCATACGAACTGATACAATCATCTGTTAATTTATTGCTTAGATTTTGCCAGCTCAATAAAAATAGTTTGGTATTCTATCTGAAAACATATGGTAATAATTTTACCGAGATCTATTTTCCGAATAAATTCCTACCAATGGAATAATGTACGCACCGAAATGCTATGCCATATTAGGTTAGCCAATTATCTCTGCTTTTAACATTTCTTGTTTAGCTATATGCCATTATTACATGTAAAAAAAATTAAGACTAAATAATTGCGAAGCATCAATTTTCCTTTAAGTAAGTAGTAGGATGGTAAGTCGAATCCTAATCATAATTAAGTTAATATCTCAGCCATGTGGTGAGCCGGTTGGAGTTTTTATACCTTTACCATTGAAACATTTTCTTTGTCTCGCCGGATACAATGTTGACCATCTGTCGTATTTCTGCTATTTTATTCAGTTTCCGGTCCCGTTACATCCGGCCATCGAGAGTTCAAGAGTCGATTCCAACTAGGTTCCCCTCTATAAAAACTCGAGAGCTATGAGAACCAGTACAATTTACAGTAATTCGTGTTAATTGTCCAGGATTCCCTGAATCCTCGGTCATTGGACTTCGGTTTTATCAGTTTACGAGACACTAATCAACATAAGGTCATAGCAATCTGTTATCAAACGCAGATAACAACTTGAGGTCGTATGCCGCAATCTGTCCTGAGTACCATGTACTGACTTAACTGGCAACATTCTGCCCTGACATCATTCATTCGAACAAAATTTGAAAAAACGTCAAGGTGTTCTAATTGTATTGTCAAAGTTTGTATCGGGTTAATCTTCTAACTATCGACAAAGGCAGCGTTTTTCTAGAGCGAACTTGCCAATTCTAAAGGTACCCTCGTCCCGAACAGATGTTCCAGTAAACAAATACTGCTTTGTACTCGTCTCCTACGCATGATTTATCATTCGGTCGATTCTTTGCAGAATCGATGATGTGTCTCGACAGAAAAGCACCGACCATTGTGCAAAGACTCGCATTCATCCTTCAAAAAACACTTCTTTTCAATACAAAAGATTGCACATGAACTTACCTGCGAAACGCACGTGTTCAAACTTACCATTCATAATGATAACTCAGAAGTCTTCTATTTTTGTCACATGTCATCTTAAATGAAACTCCAAATCATCAGCAACAGGGTCCATTATTCTCAGAAATTTCCAAGCAGTTCATAAATCTGACGTCCCATAAAGACTTTATAGCCGACGATTCCCGAGTTTAACAACGATGGATTTATTTTCATCTATATTTTAAGTTAATAGTATTACATCCTGTGTCCTGCGTAAGGCTAGACTCCATCGGCTAGTTATTTATAGAAAACTTAACAGCAACTTTGTAGCATGCTCTAGCTACCACAGTTCCCTTCACATGTCGCTAAGTATTTTTAAATGCATCGCCCGGTTTCGACATATGCTTTGAGCAACAATGGCTGCTGAGAGAACGAAGTGTTTGGACACCTGATGACAACTCTATCGGGTGCATACTCTGATATCGGATACAAAGTAAGGTCAACAAAGCTCGGTTACTATCGAGAGGCGATGTTTATTCAAATGCACTTACAGCTCCAAGTTTGGATTTCAACATCTGCCACGAGGTCAATATTTGCCGTTTTACCAACGTTCCTTTCTTTAGTTCAGTCCCCTCCGTTGGTCTTTTCATGGCTTTTGTTTTAGCGTGCATGACAGATGCTCCCAGTCTCTAAGGTACAAAGTTCTGAATCGTTCGCACGAAAATCAATACCATCTAAAGGTCTGCGAAATTCGCCAAATCGCAGGATATTACGCAGTACAAATTGGTTTTGCCGTTATTAATTTTGATAACTGGGATTCGATTCGTTTCTCTCTTTTGTAACAAAGGGAAACCATTGTAATTAAATTAGTAGTTACGCGTCGAGAACAAAGCGCTCTCGATTGGCTTTAGAATTAAATTTTTGGTTAATACGCAGCACTGTAATCAATCGTGCATGCTTGATGATAAATCGATATCGGACCTTGTTTACCCGTTCTGTCACATACTTAGGTACCTACCTAGATTTTTTATATCGACATGTGCACGGCCATCTGTTCGGTCAGATTAATATTTTTTTGTGGATTTCAAGTAAAAAGCATATCTCGGTTTGAAAAAAATGACACGCAGCACATGGCGCGGTCCTCGCCTAGGTTTCTACCTGCCTTTGTTGCGGGACAATGCAACGCATCTGCCGCGCCGCCTGCGCTTGCACACCCGATCACGATTACTATTGTGATCGCGTCCTGCACATTCCCTTTGTAAATATCATCCATCATGTGTTTAGCACTCAGTAGCCACATTTCACATAGCGACTCGGCTCTGAAATTTCAGGTACAGCTCTCTTACTATCCATGATCTATTAGATCAAACTTTACGAGTTCTAATCAACATTTACACAATTTTATATCATAAGATCATTACAATACCAGTTCTTACAAATTAAACCAAGTTAGTAGAATCATTGCGAGGTTAATTTCTTGCATAATAGTTATGTAGTATTGCAAAAACTTCAACTAGTATATTGTATTTTAGCACCGTTTCAATTTGCTAACAATTAAAAAATAAAATAATATTTGTAAATATGTCCATGCAATAATACAATTCTCAATACGTTTATAGTATAGTGTGCTTCGAGTGTTCTCAAGTTTATTTGTAAAATATTCGAACAACAGAATAAAATAGTGCTTAGGATAAGAACAATTAATCGAGTGGTCCGGACGCTGCGTTACGAAAGAATCGACCATGCAGTTGCCAAACAGTTGTGTGCTGCCGCTTTTGAAATACATCTGGATCGTTTTGAAACTTATTAACCTGTTTATTTCAATTGTACCCTTTCGCCTACTTCAGGTTTTAAAAGGTTCTTACATGTAAAGGACATTTTCATTGTTCAAAGTTTACGCACTTCAAGAGTCCGGACAAAGGGACGCCCTACTATCCAGTTACTTTTGTTCCTCCGACACTAATTAAACAAAAGGACCAGATTCTCTTTTGTTTATCTCAACAACTGTCTCCGAAGGATGAACGACATTCGTTCATCCTTCGGTCGTCCTCAAAATCGATCGAGCGCGAGCATTGTGTAAATCTGCTCCTATTTCAGAAGACATTGACAGACAGTCTGTCGCCAAGTACATAATTGAGGCCATTAACCATTAAGTATTGGAATCGAACAAAAGGCAATGGGCAAATGCAGCGGAACCAGCGTGCAGTTAGCTCACAGCGCGGCGTTTTGGAGCGGAGACTTGCCGCAACAAATCCTTGGTAGAACCTTAACCCACTTGGTTGATTACGAGTGCGCTTGCCGCCACGCCGACACGCCGGCCATGCGTTCGGAAACTGAAACCCGCTAAATAGCCGTAATCGCGTTAACTCCATTTCACTGACCCATTTCGAAGTCCACAAGTCCAAGTAGACTGAAAGAAGTGACTTGAAATTCCTCTATTCACCCTTTAGTGAATTAATTTATTCATGTATCGTGGGAGCTGCAACGGCCGCTGCAGTGACCGGCCCGGGCGCAGGTGCCGGTCGACCTTGCGCAATGGCACATATACGCTGACATATCTACTAGACGAATGTATATCGGAAACCGCTTGCGAGATACTTTGTATGCGTTTCGACATCGACGTGTTTACGTTTGCCCTAAACGTGTCGAGATAGATGTTGGGCCAGCGCGCAGCGATTCAATGGTGGCGCGGACACGTGTCGGCAGATGACATCATCAGGCTCCGGAGCCGGCGATGTGCCTCGAGTGCCGTGAATGATTGACGCGAGGAAACCTGAGGCCCGCCGCCAAGTGGGTTAGTGCGCCAATGTCAGAGATATCATAAAAGATGCTAATTATAGTTGGAAACTGTGAGAAAGATATCGCGCTTCATCTAGAGGTATTGTTGCGGGTGTCGTGTCATCAATCGAAGCTGCACCGGCGGGGCGTGACGCCCTGAATACTAGGTCAAGTACAACGGTGCTTTGCCATTCATTGTCAACTCCTCCCTCCCCCCCATCCGCCGCGGGCCGGTGCGCGCGCGCCGGCCTCGCACCCACTGAACTTGACATATCACTTTTTTAACATAATTTCGCCAGTTATGTATGTCAGTGCTGCGCTTATGTGGGTTACGTAACCTTAATCAGAATCGTAGAAATTGGGTAGATAGCATTTTCGTCGTAACGTAACATGATACGTTTTGTGTCATTATTGTGTGGACGCAATCCGGTTTAATGTACAGTTGCACATATGTACGTATGTATGTGTACAAAATGTTGGCTGAATGCTGTTGCAGTGTGCATCTCCCGTTCTGGTTTACACAACAAAGCCTTGTTTGACGAGTAAATAAAAAAGTTATGCATCATACGCATTTAATAAGTTTTCCAGTACTCGCGCCGGTTACATCAGTAATTGCACCAAGCGAGTGTGACAACACTAGTTACCTAACTCTTGCACTCTCCAATACGGCAAGAGTTTGATGTAATGGTGTTGCCTCGCTGCAACGCTGCCGTCGTTTCGCATAGTAATCTCCCATCGCGAAGGCTTTATACGCATCTTGTATCATAGCGTAGGCAAGCTCACACTCGGTCCTCTGACATCACCGGGGTCGTCGGCCGCCTCTCGGCCCGCGAATGATACAATGCTAATAGCTGAGTACATTCACCGCGTTAGAAAACCTACTTCAGTTCCGCACTTTCTTTATTGCATCACCGCAATGTGCCGTTTCGCCCGCACTCTCTTCCGTCGAGCGTTGTGCAACGCGCGAGCATCGCTTCCATTCATTTGAATTTCGAATCGAGTTCCAATTTCAAAATCTTATTGTTTCCTTCTTTAATCGCGTTAACGGTCGCAGTGGTCGAGTTCCCATTTCATTTACGTTTCCGTGCTTTCTTCGGTCGCATCTAGTTTAACTTTTGTTCATTATCTGTGGTGTTTTATAACAGGTAAGTTTCGCAAGTTCAGCGACCTCTCCCCAGCGCTGCATCCGCGAAAGATGCCAGAGCTTGTGATATAAGACGCCGTGTAATTTGTTTCTTCTATCGTTTCCGCACTTTCCAAGTTACATCACGCTTTTACAAAAAATTGTTTTCTCGGGGTCGACGGCCGAGCGCTCCCCTAAAGTTGTTGTTGATCATTGCTTTGGCATGCGATAGAGCGTTGATCCTTTTATGATCTCATCGTACTACGCATACTGGTTTCTGAACGAGAAAAAAGTTGTAGGCTTCCAAACAGTTTTTTGCTAACCTGGTCAACCAATTTTCACATCCCGACGGCCGGTTTGGCTCAATTTATTATCACTGCTATCTTTTATTATTATCGATTGTTATCGGTACTTTCATCGGCCCACTAGGCATTTCTGCTAAAGCGAACGGTACTGTGGTGTCAGTGGGAAAGTACCGTAGTTGCGTGCCACATTCACCACAAGGTATCATAAACGCCAAGCCATCAAGCTTGAAGGCTTTGGCAGCCAGCTTTTTAAAATATGCATAGAGAAAGCACGAAGGGCATTGTCCGCGAATCCTAGCTCTGTTTATTTATCAACCACGAGTATCGAATCGTATTCGATACACGTCCACTATTCACACAATAATACGGTGTTTGGAATTCCTCGCATATAAGGCCTATGAACTTTTACGATTGCGATTAAGGCCAATTACATATATCGATAAGTTATCGATATTATGCGGGATCGATGATTTTACGCGATGCCCCAAAAATGTGACTTATTCCATGAAACCGATAAGGGGAACTCGTTTTCGTCAGGTCCGGCTTTCAGTGAGATTCAACGGTACAAACACGTTCTTAACTCGCGATTTTATCCGCTGTTTATTTACAAACTGAGCGAAATGTTCGAATAAACGTTTACACGATCACAATTTCCTCATATTTACGTCGGGTACACGTTTTACCGCTCTGTCGTGGGACTTGTAGGTTGTAGTATTGGTGCGATAAAAGTTACGAGCATTAAAAAGCCGTATAAGTTGATTTTATTTCTGTATACACGACTGCTTGTATTTGGGTTACTTAACAGTTTATTGATTGAGACGCTGTAAGGTATTGTGCTCTCTACATTCGCGCTTCGTGGTTTATCGTCGATAGTTTTCCAGGGGCGCCTGGCCCCTATAGCGGCCATTGTTCTTGCATGGCTTTGCGATTACAATCGCTTCGTGGCACTCGTCAGAAGTGGTCCATAGCGGTATTAGTGCCTCCATACTTCGCCGACATTACACGGGATTGTGTTTGCTAACAACGTACGCATTTACAATAGAAGCCAAGTTTATTATTATTGGGCAAATATATTCAATGTGACGTGTAATATTAAACTGCAAGTTTTGTATATTCCTATACTTGAGGTTTCTAAGCAGCAACACAACGCTTTGTACTACAGTAATGCCTACTCATATGGCAACATTTTCGCAATCGATCCAATAAATAACTTAACACAATTGTGTAACTCTGCAAATAGAACTTGTTGTTATTAAGTTACGAAATATTTGCTTACGGTATCGTACCGAACCAAAATAAACAGTTTGGTGAAAATTTTCGAGCTCTTTCACTGATAAGATTGCAGCGAAATGTTCAACAAAACTCACGATAAACTATCTGCTTGTAATAAAATAATCTTGATATTTTTTTCCCCGTTTATAAAATGTATCAAAATAACACCTTTAGACTTTTAATTGTCATAGTGATGAGTTCATTTTGACAATAAATTAAATTTCATGAATAATAAAGTATTTACATTACAATCTACATGAATTAACAAATAATCGGTGTACTTTATTAAAATTACTCATCTTCATACAATGAATAATATGTTAAGTATGACTGCTTTTGTGTGTCATTTTAGTCATACTTTTTGTATTTTACCTCTTTAAGTCTGCGAAACCGTGCTGTAATACCGGTATCACTAAGAAACAACTCACTAGGGCGTAGTGAAATAAACTCTTCTATCACGTAATAGTCGAGATTAATCCTATTTGTCGTCCCACGCGTCTTGCAATCGCAGTAAATGTATTTCACAAGGTGCAGGCTCAGGCGAAATCGCAACATCGCTTATTTCGCGTTTTCGAAACCATCCTGCGTCACTCATTCCTTCGGTCGCTTACATGCGATTGCTGAATGTTTTATTACTAAACTTGGTCCTTTTAAGGACCCACGTATTGCCAGTCAAAATAATCATTTTAATAAATTACTTATTTCATTGAAATTCTAGCTCCAAAGCTTTAAACTTATTTGTAGTGCCCCTGGTATTGCAGATATCCATAGGCGAAGGTGATTGCTTACCATCAGGCAACCCGTCTGCTTGATTGCCACATGTGGCATAAAAAAACCTCAAAGCTTTTTTTAGCAAAATGACTCAAATATTAATAATTAAAATAAGGATTTCTGTGAACTGAGAGGGATATATGTCTTTGGAATTACTACTATGAAAATTATAGATTTTAATTGTTCAAATTCTAGATTCCAAGCTGATAAATAAATATTATTATCCAGTTATTTTATTGTAAAAATGTTACGAGTTGCTGAGTTTACAACTGACAATAACCAGAAACATAATGAAACCTAACTAAACATGTTAAATTGGTTTACTATTTCTTTGAAATACTGATTGCAAACTATTGAGTTAAGTTACCGAGTCATTGGCTCAGTCTGTGCCTAAAACTATTAGAGACAAAAGTCTTAACAGCACATTGTGAAATGGAGCGTAAGGACCAGCGGTTCCATACCTTTTATTCGTTGCGATAACTCTGTAAATCTGCCGAACGGTTACAACAGGGATTACCAAAGGTTGCCGACGTCTGCATATAAATCAACCTCAGACCATTGTCTCATTACATTTTACCATACAAATTTTGCGTCATCGCCTTACTGGATCCAACAGCAAAGTTAACCAAGAGTTACAAACGCTAACTCGAAGCCTCAGTTCGCAATACCTGCTACATATTGCAAGCTCTTGCGTCGTCCTGGCTTTACTTTATGAACGCCGTTCCAATTTATTTCGGCGCAATCTAATATGACCGATTTATTCAGACGAATACACATTCATGTCATAATCCGCGCGGTATTCATCTCGACACTTCGATTACGACTCGCAATAATGGAAAGGAAACGATTGCAGAGCGAAACAATCGTCGATTCCGGCTGCGTATGCGCAGCGGCGGAAACCGCGCCGCATACGGATGTTGACTTACTCTTTTTATTTTATCGGTCGATCTAGACCGCATCTGTCGGCGACAAACGTCGTGCGGCCACACAGCTGCCCTTTATGGTTATCGTCATTATTCAGCCTCCGACGACGGCACGCGCACCTGGCGACAGGTGGACCAACTCCGAGCCTCTCGCGTTACTCTGCTTTACTCTCTTTCCCAACACTGCGCTAAATCGACATTTCACATGCTGTTACGTGTCATCGTTAGCGTGAAAGCCGTCGTCGACGCAACTAATCACAGTCGCACGATTATAGTTTTTCCGTACGAAGAGAGACGTAATGATGACGCGATTACCTGTCCGCGATATGGGAGCATCAGCTTTTTACCCGAGTTTCCCAACACGTGGAAAAGTCGGTTTGAAACGTAACAACGCGAGTTATGAAAGTGAATAGAAAAACGTGCCGCCGAGCCAGTTACGACGCTTCGTATAATATCCTGCTTGTGTCTTTCTACAAATCAAAGGTTACGTGAGGCCTTGCGACATTTCAGGCGTACGACGCCCCATTTCGTTTGCCCTGGAGCGTGCCTGTAACTGACCCGGAAAGATGAGAATTAATTGATAGACGCACAGAACAGAACGCAGTTTTCGAGTCATCACACGTGTGCCAGTCAATCGGCAATAGTTTCGAAACGGACACCGCAGTTATATCGGGAGGGAGTCAATGAACGGAAGTGTTTCACGGGTGTGACACGCTCGCGCACTATCGCAGCTTGCGCAACAGTGGGCCAACTTGCCCAACCGGCACACAACACTAATGCCCCGGCTCGTGCGGCTGCGGTCACAGGACTCCGCAGGAATCTTGTTAGCGCATCTGTCGCAAGTAGTGTTGCGGTCTCGCTGATTGCCGGGCAGCAGGTCGATGTACGCTTTCTACGGCGAATTCTTTCTCCCCAGCCGGCGGCGAGCGGCGTGCGACCGCGCTGCGGCGGCGCTCTTGCGATTGCAAAACGCTGCTGGGGTCGCGCTTTCTTCGTTCGCGACGCTCGGAGAAATTGTTGCGACACGGCGCGCGTACACCGACCCCGCGTTAGAAAGTCGCCCGCTCACCGGATTTAACACGACGCCGCGTAACGGTGTAATCGCAACGAATTGAGGCGGAATTCAGTGAGATTTCGGCTACTTTTTGCGCACGCATTCCGGACGCTTTCTTTCCCTCGTTGCGCAATTATCGCGTAATAGTTAGATCGGGCGAGCGGGTCGTCGAACGGTACCGCTTGTTTCGTAAACGTCGCGCGGAGATGGTGCGCAATTGGCCAATTGCGTGCGGTAGTGGCGTTTGCGCAACGGGCTCTGGAGTGGCGCCCGTTCCGCAGTCCGGCGTTGCAACATGGGATTATTTCGGCGGCGGCGCTTGGACCGCCGCCCGGACTTACAACATGCCATATCGCAACGCGACTCATAATCCACGCCATTGTGACACCGAGTCCGGCCGCGGCCCGCACCGCCTGCCAAATACGGCCCGCTGCAGTTGCGCTACTCGATCTCCTTACTTCATCGCCGCACGCACCAAATGTCACCGAGGACGGCACCGCGCTGCCACCGCTCGCGATCCTGACCTTAAACGCAGCTTACGCGCCATTGACGCTGCATTCGATTTTAAAACTAAAACAATTTTGCAACCGATGCTCACATTAGCGTTTTCGCAAGCGGCCCAGTGCTCGGTTTCAAAACTGAGTTCGACTTACGTTATCGCCGCTCCGATAAAGTGAACTGTGTCGTTGCCTGTGCGGTTTTGAGACCTAAATACTGAGCGTGCCTATTTCTCGTGCGAACCTAAACTAATTACACTCGCAGCATTCCATTTCTCAATGGAGATGCATCCGTTGCATTCGATAAGCAAAACATCGATTCCGTGTTGTTATCAATCAGGTTTGAAGCGCATCCGGCGAGGTTGCGCAATCGGCGCCGACATATAATTGAGCATGGTCGGGATGGTTTCCCAACCTATCCCGGCGGCATCTGCGGTGTGGCAACTGGCTTGCGACATCACATGTCCCTACAATGCGGGTTACGAAAACCTATGACTAACGCACAGCAACTATTCTGTACTCGAAAACCCGCCGATATCTTATAATGTAGACTCGTTTCAATTCGATGTGAAATATGTATAATAAGCATTGTTGACTGATATTAACCAAATCTTTCGCAATGTTAACGAGTTCAAATGACACATCAGTAGAGACTGACAGTAGAGCTGGTTCGCGCAGTTCCTAGACGTTGCACAACTCGTGTAAATGCGAGCAGGAAGTGCATGCATGTGTGATGCATCTGCGATCGCCGCCATTGTTGGTTGCGAAACTGTCAGGGTTGAGTTGAGCAATGGCAGCGGTTGTGAAACGGCGCATCCCGCTAATTGTGGGCGATCTCCCACTCGCGCTATCAGTTAAACAATACGATGATTTCATTACGTGATCGATTTGTTTCCATAATAGTGATGCGCCATACTCAAACTTGACCAAGAAACGGACGATCGTCACCTACTTACAGACGTGTAATTTTAAACGAAATATTTCGTTAACATAGTTGCGAAGTTGTAAACGTGAGTCAGTTTAGTAATAGAGACTGTTAAGTTTGGGGCACGTCACGATCTCACAAGCCGGGGTGCGGAGTGGCATGGCATGGCTCCAAAGCCAGTAGGAATGAGTACGCAGGGCTGTATGCGTAACCAAATTGCGTAAATTAGACGGTTGTCCTTTCGCCTGCGCCCGCGCCGCATGCGTCCGACACCGCGAGAATCCTTGGAGGCCGCGCTCGGAACACGCTCGGAAATCCGGCCAACCTTCCGACCGCGTTACGACACCGTATAACTTATTTACACGTTGCGAAATTCGAATCGATTGCAACTGCAGACATCGCACTTTAGCCTTGCCGTTGTAGGGATTTAATTAGGATCAGTTGCGCAGTCGAGACCTAAACGGATACGAGGACGCCCTCCGGGCCCGACTCCGCTCACTGATGGATTACAAAAAAGGTCCGGACTGCAGGCTGCAGGTGAGGTCACCCGTTTCTGCAACTAGATTCCCACAGCGGTTCTCGCGGCTCCACACGGTGATTAGCGGCTCGCACGTGCTTGCTCCTCTTACCGCGAAACATTGTCAGCTCAGCATTATCTTTACATAACCTAAGACAAAGCGTTTGCTAATTCGTGCGTCAGCGAAACAATATTTCACATGATCGCCGGCAAACTGTTGCGCCAGCCTTAACGAGAGTAACCTTTACCGGGAGCCGCTCCATATTGTCACGACTTGATCAGTTTGTAAACGTACTCTTAATAAATATCCACCATTTATCTCCGATCTCTTGCGATATGTCCTTTCTATAGTTAAGTGTTCCCTAGCCGCGATCGTCCGCTGTTTGTCAAGCAGAGACCGCAACCTGCGTTTTGTAACAGCTCTGAGCAAACTTGATATTTATTGCCTTCAGCTTTCGGAATACGCACGAGCAATCGAAACTTGCACGTTTCTCCATAGATAATGTTTCAATTAATGTCGAAACTGAGCCTAGGGATCCTCTAAGCAAAAACTTCTCGCTACGCCTACTCTTTTGCATAAAATCATATTTAGCAGCACATTATTAGATTAAAATAACTTCAACTTGTGGGTATAAGCCTATTCGCGTTATCTTCTGTATTAATAAACCGGGAAACCGGTCTTCCTTCGCTCCTGGCCATTCCCTCATGAAGTATAATTAGTCGGGCTAAAAATATCGAGTGAGCATTAAATGCACGTCGATTGCAGAGCGTACAATGCACCGGGCCCGCCTGACGGCACCTGTCTTGCCTTCACCTCCATATATTCAATTACACGTAAATTTATTACTCAAAACTATCTAATTATTTGTTCAACAGTTCGCTAGTACGAATACACAGTGCACCAACTTTTAAAGACTGGATTATGATTCGTGCTGGAAGATTCCCATAGACTGTTGCGTGTAGTCCCGTTACCATTGGTGTTAGTTTACATTCAATCAGTCATGAAGCTTTCGGTGTACAGTTTCCAAGTGTGCATTTAATGCATTTCGAAACGATGCGGCGCTCTGGCTGTGAAACACGAGGTCGCGCACAGTGCGCACTGCGCCCAAAGCCGTGATGAAACAAACCCATTGCGTCACCGAACCGCCGAACGGCTTTATGGTTGCCTATGTAATTATTTACATGACATTACTGTGCCGAAACGCGGCCAACAAATACAATTTTGCAATGAATGTTCCATTTGTGATGCTTCACATCGTTGATTAACCCGCACGCATCGCTGCCGGACTCGCAGAGCTTTGTGCACAAAGGGATCCATTACGGGCGAACGCATCGTATGTAATAAATACCGATCGCGATTTATATGGGTCAGCGGTTAGGCACTGCGATGCGTCGAGTTAAATAGGCCCTCGTCGCCAGATGAATAATGTATTGGCTCGGGCGAAAGCCGGATGTTTCCCATTAGTTATCGACCGACATTAGCTAAAAGGACGTCCATGACTGAATGTTTTTCTCGTTTTGTTTCAGGACGACGCTTAAGCTGGAGTCACTAGAAGACGCGGTAGTTCTCGATGATCCCGAAGAGGATTTGCTCCAGGATAAGAGAGGATGCCCCGCGTACGTGTCGCCTGAAATACTGCGGGCGCATCGGACGTACTCAGGCCGGGCCGCCGACATGTGGTCGCTCGGAGTCATACTCTACACTATGCTCGTCGGAAGGTGCGTTTCTATTTAATCCATTCACTCCTACAGCCCCTTAATAGTGGCAGTGGAGTAGAAAAACAATATATGGGTTAGTCGGGTGCAGTTAGCGTGAATAAACAAGTCGCAAGGGTGGCGGGGGCGTCTTCGCCTGCCGAGCGTGGGACTTACCGTTTTTCGAGATCACAAGGGTCGCGATGACCGTTGGCAAAGTCGCGGGGATGATCCACCTGTCGGCCGTTACGCGCCAACGGCCAACAATTATATCACCCACATTAAAAAGGCTCGTGAAATCTTCCCGGCAGGTGCCGCGGTCATGTGGCGAAGACGTTGCGCCCACCTTTCCGCACCTGCCGTTCGCGATCCTTTGTTTTCTACCTTTTTTCGGACGCACCCGTAATTTATATTTGAAAGTCGGGATTTGGCCGCAATCGCCGCTCCACCTGCCGCCGGAAGGGTTCCATCATACCTGAGTTTTTGTTTTGAGCATCTGCCTTCGAATGTCAATCGTATACATAATTGGACCGATATTCGTAAAAAAATAAACCTTCGAGTTCAACGTTGTATCTTATCGTTGGAAGTTGATTATTTTTTACTCGAGATATTCGACACCATCCATTTGCCTAGCACGTGATGTGCTGCACATCCATCATATGGCAATTAGCACTTCACTCTTATTTATGTTATGTGCCTAACCTAAGTATTTGTTCTGCCGCAGGTATCCGTTCAACGACTCCGAGCATGCATCCCTGTTCGCGAAGATATCCCGCGGGTACTTCGTAGTCCCCGAGTGCCTGTCGTCTCGCGGCAAATGCTTAATACGTTCGCTGCTGCGACGCGAGGCTTGCGAACGGCTGAGCGCAAGAGACGTGCTGCGCCATCCTTGGCTAGCTCGCGACCCAAGGAACGAGCTGCCTCCGCGTGCGCAGGCCTCACACGACCGCCTCGTGCCCGACATAGACCTGCAGGATTGTCTCTAGGCTTCCGGGATTGCCTCCAAACTTCCAAGCTTGTTTTAAGACTTCCGGAATTGTCTAGAGCGCCACAACTCTAGCCGGTGCGGGCATCGGTCACCCGAACTATTTATGAATTTAAGTTATTCCGGCCTAAGTTTCCGACTCGCGTCGTCCCGAGTCGCCTCTCCGTAGTTATCGAGCGGGATGAGCGGCTGGTCCGCTCCGCTGTTTATTTATAAATCTAGAAGCTCGAACGGCTCTAAGGCTGTACAACTATCCGGTTCTATACGGTTTATGCGGTTTTTATTGTCAAGTTCGAGCTTTATGAGCTGTGGTATAGTCGTAACGTTCATAATGACAGAATAAGTGAGACTGATGAAGAACGCGATTTTGTGATCTATGGAAACAAGCGATCCGACATTGTAGTGAACGCGCCGCGAGCTCTAGGGCTCCGCGGGGCTCGCCAGGATTGAGTTTTTATAACGTAGCATTCTGTTAACTATTACGTTAAATTCCTCTTAAGCGTAATGTATCAATTTCACATCAATATAGATGGATATATTGCATTGAAGTTGTTGCTGTAGCGTTAGGTAAATTACCTATTGTATATTTTGTATTTATATGAAGTTATATTGTGTAATGTGATCTCCACCGATGTTATTTAGCTATACTTGAATGCCATGCGTTGTGCGGACAATAATTATGTCTGCAGCGACGTCCATCTGCTTCCATCATAGAGATATTGTGATTATATATATTTTTTTTGGTTATCGAATCGTGATGAATGGACAAAATTTTTACAAATCAAAATTTTTATTATATGTATATTTTATTCAAGTATTCGTCAATGATTCAACTCAATCGTTTGGTATGGTAGCATCACCCTGTACTAGGAATGGTCGTAGAATTTGGTCTGTGCCATTTATTTAATTTTAATGTAATTTATTTGTTATCATGCGCGGCGAAAGGCGGCACTTCTTCCTTACTAAATTGTTATCCATTCGGTACTCGGTGTTGTTTTACTTATTTTTGGTTTTGAGATCAATTTTCTTAAGATTTTTTTTATATAATTAATTTTTGTTTCAAATCGATCTGTCGTGGTACTAATTTTGTTATCATTGATCAGTTTTGTTACGAATTTTGTGATCATTTTCTTATGAGTTGTATGTTAATTTGGTTTTGTAGTCAAGTCTTTCAGTCATCGATGAAAGTGTTGTACAATAGTAACCGACTATGTAAAATATTATATTACTACTTTAATTTATACAAACTGTAAATAGTGCTAAGTTATTACTAAGGAATATCAAAAAAAGAAAGAATGATAGAGGGAATAAAATTATTTAAAAAATTATGCATCATACTTTGATTTCTTAGGACTACAACCTACTTAGCTTGAAGACCATCAGGACTACAACCTACTTAGCTTGAAGACTATCAGAGCTACATTACGAGTATATGAATATTTCGTATTTTTGTTCACCAGTTTCAAATTTTGAATTGACATTGGTGTGAATAATAAAGGGTTATATTATTATTATTATAACTTAATATCAAATGAGTTGTGGTCAAACACCTATTTTGCGAAACTTAGATACATGTGATATTTAAACTCACAACGTCACACATTAGGAACTTAACTAATATAATTGAGAAAAAACTTGCTCGAAATTTGCACCTCCGCGTATGAAAAACGTGGGCACAAAACTTTTGGCGCGTGGAGAATATCCATAATGTATGGATAGGACTTTGGTCGTATATGAGAAAGAAGAGTCATGTGTTCTATAATGCACCAACACAGACCTTTTTTTATTGTAGAATGAGTTCGCATTTGTGTGACCTCATCGAAGCATAGAGGGTCTAAAGGTGGAGCAGGCTTACCCAGAAGATAACTATTCGTTCGTGTAGCACACACCTACACATTCACACAACACACACACACACACACTTTCATCTGATGCATACTGCTATTACTGCTCGAAATTTGGTTGTTTTATTGTTGCATGATTTTATTATTTAAAAATAAAATCAAGACATAAATTTATATCTTGGTCTTTAGTCTGGCGGGCGTAGCACACTATTTACACACTACATGCACACTAGTGGAAAGAGTGTCAGCCAGTCCCACAGATAAAATACATAATGTAATATGTTTTGCGTGGTGGTAGAGTACTTTTTAGTACTCGGCTGGCTAGCTACCACCCTCAAGTTGAATATCTGCCGCCAAGCATCTAACGGTGTGTTCCGGCAGCCTCACTTGAGAGCCAGTTCCATTCCAGGCTAGGTGTGCTTTACCATCTTCGACCACACCGTCACTTACCATCAGGTGAGTTGTATTCAAACACCAAGCATGTCAGCAGTAGTAGGTACCTATTAAATAAACAAATAAATGTCGTAGATCACAGCGCCATCTGACCCGAAACTAAGCAAAGCTTGTACTATGGAAGTCAGATAACTGATAGAATACTTACTTTCTTTTGTAAATATATACAGAAAACCCAGACACAGAACAAACATTTTTATATTACAAAATGTTTGTCCTGGGTGAGAATCGAATCGAATCGAACCCTACAGCTCTTAAGGCAGATATACTACCAATGAGCCAACAGGGCAGTCAAACCTATTGTAAGCGCTATCTTTAGATGCATTTATTTTAAAACAAGCAATACAGACTGCGATTATCTAGAGAGTTTTCAAAAATGTTCCACTGAGTTACCAATTTTGGTTAAAAAATAATGACGATAGCGACACAGCTCTAAAGATAATTGACCACATTACCATTAAGAGGAAAGCAGTTAGCTGAGACATTTGAAAATTAGGTATTTCACCAAGCTATTTCTGTCGCGCCGCACGCAGCACCCGCGTACATACTGAGCGAAAGGGACAACTGCACCTCGGACTCATTAACCCGAAACAAAATGAGCAAAATCGAGGTTTCGTATTCCTCCGTTTCCTCCTCCAAATTTTGACCAATTTTAGTATTTCTTTTAACAAGTAAATAAGAAGGATGTTTTCTTTGCCTGTGCGTTTTATTTTTAAGATTATATTTATGAGAATGGGATTTTGGACGTTGAAACACAGCGTTGAATCTAGGTAAATTTTAAGATTTTTGAAGATTCCAAGCTCATTTAAAAAATACATATATCAAAAAATCAAAACAGAGAGGCATGAAACTAACAAGTATCTACTTCCTATCTAAAAATTATTGCTCTAGTATTAAAATCCTGGAAGGAAAATGGGGAAAACGTTTGTATGAAGAAAATGACGACTTGTTTCCTCTTAAGGAAAAACAAAAAAGCAAATAAAAATGTCATAAGTACCCAGATATGAAATGAATGGCAAGTCACGCATGAATACCATCAGACTATGAATAATGATTAGATTATATGCAGAAAAATACGTACCTGCGTCACTATCGAGCTTGGTACTTCCTCCACTATCTATCTGCCTGTGCTCTGGTTATATGCGTAGCTAGATGAAGGAAATTTAAGAACTGGTTGGGAAACAGAACATAAATGAATAAACGTATGGAAAGCGGGTTAGCGCTCCTAGCGGGAGTAAATGGTAACTGTTATTTTACATTCATCTGAGTATCATTTACGCACTACGTGACTCTGACAGATTGCTATCGTCAAAGATTCTGTTAGAACTTATATTCGATCCTAAAATATATTTCGTTATTCTCAATTCACGAATTATCTGACAGACTGGATTTATATGATAAGTGTCTATAGGTAGGTACTCTTATTTTGTTAACGAGGGGGACATTTTCAAAAAATGCTCGCTTTCGTTGAGGCGCTGTCGAGGAATATGGGATTGTGCCTACTAAAACTGCCGTTGATGTTGTCAATTTCGGATTCTTTATTTTAAATACAAATGTAACTAGACGAACGACACGCTCACGTGATGGTAAGCGATAACGCCTGACCATGCGCATTGCAGCGATACACAGAACTTTGAGTAACAAAACAAAGTCAATTGCTGCTTTGGCGCTCATTACTTTGAGACTTTTGATAGTTAGCCTAAACAACACTGTAATTTCGCTAGATGTTCCCTTCAAACCGGAACACAGTAATGTTTATACACTACTGCTTGGCGGCAGAATATCTAGTACTACGGTGGTAATCTGGTTCTAGTAATCTTTAGATGAATAGTTGGAGCCCCATCTCTAACCATCCTAAGGAAAGTATATTAAACCTTAGCACTACAATGTAAAAGTGGTTTTGTATCGAATGCGTACTAGGTAGCTTCGAAAACTTTTGTGTTGGTACCTATCTACCGTCTATAGTTAATTCTTATTCAGTAAAATCTAATGCTACGGGTACAGTAAAAGCAACCCTACCTATACGTTTTGTATGGGTACCTAGCAATAAATAAATCAAGTTCGCTAACTGTCTAAATACTATAAACTAACAATCAGGCGTCTTAACTTCTGATAGGATTTTCTTTCTTCTTCTTTGTTTTTGGCATCGCCCTTTGTGTATTTGCCAGTGTAGTATTTAGATATTTATAGAGTACTGATTTATGATAAATCAAGTTAATAATGAAAAAGTCAATACTGATATTGTAAAGTCGAGGTCTTTACTACAAGCTTCGACGAAATTTTGAAAGCAATATGAAATGTCATCTGTGTCGTACTAAGCGCTTCGAATCCATATTCTTTATTCGCACAGCGAGGATGTGAAACTCTTTGCGGGAGTCTGTATTTCCCGAAAAGTACAATATGAGTGTCTTCAAAACAGGAGTAAACCGGTTTCTTCTAGGTAAGCGTGTTCCATTCTAGACCACATCATTGCTTAACACCAGCAGGATGTGGTCAAACGCGAACTTTATACGTAAAAAAAAAAATGTCACATCATCACATTGTATCACTTAACCATACTCACTCGCGTAATGTGGTACTTTATAAATAAAACACCACTATTTTTATACATAAACACTTATGTTTGGCCTCTGTAGGTATTATAGATTCGAGGTCCTGTGAGTTCGTAGCTACCATAGACAAGACAAATTATAGATAGTCATGGTGCATCTATATATGGTATTTATGGTATCATTACTTTTACATTAAAAAAAAAATATATTTTGAAAGAATATTAATTAATTTTAGCGCTGAATACTTACATCGCATTTTTTACTAGACGTAAAATCACAAACTCACGAGTAGTAACGATACATATAGGTATTTGCATATCAAACTGCTATGATTCAGTTATTATGAAATGGTTTCTCTAGATTCATGATAAGAGTGTTTAGTTTTTCTTATAGCTTTGCTATCTAGAGCATTTAGTCAACTAGGTTTAGACTACTACGCCTGATAACAAATATGATATTGATACATTTACTTAATAAATGTACCTATAAATCTTAAACCACTAGCACTTCAAAAATTTCGAACTCAACTCATCGGATGGTTAAATGATCGCAATTTGAATACAATCAAAGATTTATTCAAATTAAATAAGAAATTAACATAACTTATAACTTCATCTTAAACAAGAAATATATATGTAATTATTTTCACTTCGTTTAACAAAATTGCATGGCCGGCTTCCACAGACCTAGTTTCAACCCCAGAACTGCAGTAGATCATCATTATCACATAAATCAGCCATAGGACGTCCACTGCTGGACATAGGCCTCCTTCTGAGGAGGCTTTGCCAATACTCGCCACGCTTGACAGGCGGGTTGGCGAGCGCAGTTAAGTGTAATTGTTCAAGGAAGACGCTGCTGCCCATCTTCCGGATTACATCCCTTAGCCGACTTTTACGGCAACCACGGATAGAGAGGGTGGGGCACTATTCTTACGCGGGCACCACCACGACCACGGCAGACCTTATGTAACCACAATTAAACGCGATTAAATAACTTGAAATGACAAGAGGGTATGACAATTTCTGTTATTTTGAGAGCTCTTCAAAAAGACACACTTCATACTTGCAGTGGAATGCACTACCTCAGTGTTCCCCGTTGGATATAATTTGGGTGTTTTCAAGTCGAGAGTGAATCGATATCTTCTAGGCAAGCGTGCTCCATCTTAGGCCGCATCATCACTCAACATCAGGTGTGGTAGTGGTAAAAAGTAAGCCTATTTCCAATTAAAAAAATACTTACCTTGTACTAGGCATTTGTTCAGTCTGGGTGACCAGCTCTAACAACAAATTTTGTACCGAAAGCCCGTTGCCATTATAAAGCAAACAACTGAAACTGACTCCGACACATATAAAAACTTTTGCAGACACCGAACCAATCGATCGATTTTGCATCCGTTGTTGAATTAAGAGGATATTATTGCATTCATTCTTAAAGCATACAGTGCGTTTCTCCCAATGTCAATAGCTAGAAACAGAGTAACGTATTTAGATCTCGTCGACCACAAAACTAAAATTCTTACTTCTATCCTCTCTTCAGAGTCACGGATTACAGCGGACTAAAGTGAACAGAGCCAACCTATGTTATTTCCCTTTTTCGTGACCAGTAGGTACCAATAAAAAGTATTAAGTACCTATCAGTCTATATACACATATCGGTAGTACTGACTCAGCCGAAATGAGGTTCTTGTACATAATTATCATTTTGAAAAACATATGCATAGATTTCAAACATCAAGAATCCATTCATTCATTTAAGACTCCATTTTAATTTTTTATTTCTTTGTAACTTTCCTGTTTTATATAAAAATCAAAATTAAAATTTTTGATTTGAAAGGAATATTGTAAGTGCTGGTTTATCACACGCCTTGGTGTTGCTGTAAATGTGGTACAATATAATTAAAAGAAATGATCTGGAACTCGTGAAAAAATATCAGTTGTTCCATAGAAAAATTATGTCATCAACTCTAGAAGAAATTTTAGAATTATTCCTACAATAAATGTTGTTCACGTTAATGACTAAATACCTCCTTTCAGGTTAACACTACTGTTACACGTAAGGTAGGTATAATCAATTTAATTTTATAAATAGGTACTAATAATAAAATAATAACTATAATAAATATATGTTACGAATAATTAATTACTTACCTATTAAACCAGTTTACCTCCCTTTGTACTTATATTATCTACTTATATATTCCAGTGTGTACAGTATAAACATTAAAATATTTCATAATAATTGCGAAACATTGTGAAATAGAGGGAAAATGAGATTTATGATTGTATGCGTAGAAAGTATACGTAGGTAAGTATATGTATCAACTAATCCAGAATGATATTGCGTTTTATTTGGTTTAATATAAGTACAATGACATCATCTAGGTGACCGTAATAGGTCTATATAGCAGATAACTGAAAACAGATTACAATCCTATATCGATTTTATCTCCTATGTAAATTTTGTAAAGACTATGAATATCTGACAAAGAGTTGAGTACCTTACCAACGTATGAAAGTAATGAATCTAAAATGCCTTAATTCTCGCCATCTAATTAAAGATGTATTTTGTTCCGACCGACGGACGCTTTATACTGCGTCTCAGTTTAGGGCGTCTACCAGATTTGTGTTATTTTTATTCATATGTATTTGTTTCTATATTTATATGTGTGTATTAATATTAAAGTAATTATTATTTGTGTTCTGTATAACTATTGTTCTGTATCTATGTAGATATTATTTATTTGGCTCAAAACGTTTTGGTATAAAACTGTAAGTAAGTATTTGGGTTTATAAAGAAAAATTAAATTATATTGATATGGTCCATTTATTTTGTTGTGCCGAGCGCTGTAAAGACAAGGTTGTTGGTGCACTGAGGTCAAAAGCTTTGTCTCCGAAATAGGGCACAGATCGAGGGAGAAAATGAATGACTCCCACTCCGGCTTAAACCAGGTGCAAAGGTTTGTATATTATTACAAATAAACTTTTACAAATACAAAAAATTATAATAGCTAAAACACCGGAGTTAGTAAGTAAGCTACTTGATGGTAGTAACATGGTTAGCATGAGGTCGTCTTAGATACCACCGCGGTACCAGATATTCTACCGCCAAGCAGTAGTGTGAAAACATTACTGAGTTCCGGTTTGAAGGGTACTGCAGATAGCCAAATTACAGGTCTTGAGACTAACCATCGAAAGTCACAAAGTACTTAATGAGCGCGAAAGCAGCGATTCCCTGGATTTGTTTTGTTACTTAAAGTTCTGTGTATCAATGGTCACTGACAGGTGTTGTCTCTTATCACCAGGAGAGCGTCTCATTCGTCTCATTACTCAAAAGTTGTAAAATAATTGAGAACTTACAATGTTTAGGTACATTACCTGCATCAGACTTCAACATCGACCGTTCTGTATGTATATTTATTTGAATTATTTTCGTGAATCAGCGTTAACAGGCAAGTTCCATTGTTTGATCTGCAATATTTATTTTAGCCTTATGTAACAATGTTTCGCATTTTATCGCAAATTATACCTAACGTACATTCAGCGACACAGAAGTTAGCTTCAGTGAGCTAGAAAATTAGTTACCTACCTACTTACGTATTACGTATAGTCAAATTTATGAAAAAAAGTTTTTTTTTATGGCTGACAAGCTAGGTGTTTGACCACAACTCACCTGATGTTAAGTGGTGGTGTGGTCGAATATGGTAAAGCACACCTGGCTTGGAATGAAACTGGCTCTCAAGTGAGGCTGCCGGAACACACCGTTAGATGCTTGGCGTCAGATTTAAAACTTGAGGGTGGTAGCTAGCCAGCCGAGTACTAGAAAGTACCCTACCACCACGCAAATTAACAACAACAATAGGTTAGGTGTTTGACAACAACACAAATATCGTTTACGTAGTTTGTAAATCTCGCATATTGATATCCTAGGCCCTCTATAGCCAAAAGAAAAGTAAATACTATGTAAATGACAGAGTTCTGAGCTAACAACCATTAAAATCAAAAACGAAGTCGTCTAAAAAGGGTATTTTTATCACCATCAACATGTCTACTCGAAGCCATCATTAAATAAAATTAACCATAAGAACTTTTTTCTTTTTCTTTTTGGCATCGCATTCTGTGCATTCTGCCAGTTTCAATGTTTCTGTATTTTGCGTGCAGTCTTCAGTTTTCAGCTTCTTTATCTTTATAGTCAATGTCCAGTCTTGATCAAGCCCAATCCGTGTCAGTCAAATCTACTCATATTTTAGTAAAGATTTACAAGATTTTTAGATTTATAAGATTCTTATGGAGTTTAGGAAGCAACACAGTAATGTTTAAACATTACTGTGTTTCGGTTTGAAACGTACCTACTGCAGCTTGCAAAATTACAAGGCCTTTGGGACTAATCATCGAAAGTGTCAAAGTAATGAGCACCAAAGCAGTGATGCCCTGGATTGTTTTGTTACTGAAAGCATCGCTGCAATGGTCATGGACAGGCATTATCTCTCACCACAAGAAGAGCGTCTCGTATGTCTCGTTACTTCAAAATTAAAAAAAAGAAACTAATTATGAGAACCGAAGTTGTTCGTGTCAAAAAGTTTCCTCCAATTACTGGCAGGTTACTTAAAAATTATTATTTGTATTCCTAAGACAAATATGTGGGCACGCGCAATCACTATTTCGACATTATCAGGACATTTTGTACGTTATCATTAATCTTATATTAAATAAAAACGGCTTTTGCATCGCAGTACGACAATGACAGCTGAAAATGAAAGAAAAACAAACAATAATAAAACAAGATAGTCTGATAAATTATTTTATTATAATCACAGAACATAAAAACAATAACTACTATACAATGTTGACATTCTGTAAGCGCATCGCATTTACTATCTCTGTCCCTTTCTTGCAAGCTAGACAAGGATGTAAAACGAACAGTTCCTGATCAGAGTGAGAGAGACAAAAACTGTTATCGGCAATGGCAGAAAGGGACAGAGAAAGTTTTATTACACCTTACAATAATTTCATTTGAACATTT
Source organism: Biston stratarius (assembly GCA_950106695.1). Classification (NCBI taxonomy): domain Eukaryota; kingdom Metazoa; phylum Arthropoda; class Insecta; order Lepidoptera; family Geometridae; genus Biston; species Biston stratarius. The sequence goes on along the minus strand of OX467115.1, from coordinate 22,736,067 downwards.
TGATGTGGTTTGTACAAAAAGATTTCGGCCAGCACGATGGGATGATAACAATTCTATTTTGAGATATTTTATTTTCGTATATTCAGAAAAGAAGTAATATTTACACATACCAACAATAGATATACATACAAGTGACACTCCCTAGCGGCACAAAAAGGAACCTTGTTCCTTATCAAATTTTAAAAACATAAGTGTCAGTGGCGCCATCTCGGAAGTCTTTATATTAGATTTTATGTACGAATAAAAAATACGATGGTGGCGCCTCCACTCAAATGTGCAGATCACTGAAGTCAAGTAGGTTTTGCATTAAAAAAAAACGCGCGTCAATGGTGGATGTGGACGTGTCATATGGTTTGTGGCCTCTAGTTGTGCAGCGAACACAACGACATATTTTAAAAAAACCGGTGGTTATAGCCAGATATATATTTGACTTGAGTATGTATATATATATATCATGTCTAAAAAAAATACTTTCTTCATTAGCTGTGTGTAAAAATATATTTGCATTCAAGTGAAACTAAATTACTAGTTTTATATTACCTGTGGCTAAACATCCTTTAACCTTCTTAACATGAGAAGAGGACCACGCCCAGCAGTGGGACTGTTTATAAAATCTGGATCCGAAGCTTCGTTTACTGTATGAAATGGCTTTACTAGGACCAGAGCAAGTCTTTAACATCTTTGTATATATTATTATCTGTCTTCCTTACTACATAGTGGCTCCATCTACTACCCTCCGCACGACTGAATACCACATATGCAAGCCATAGGACCAAGCTAACAAATATAGTGCTATCTCGATTTGTTTCAATGAAATGAAAAGAGACAGCACCATATACGTTGGTGTTCGTTGGCCCAGTGGCGCCATCTATTTTGAAATGTGACCAACCATCCGAGATGACCGAAGACCTCATAAAAACTCGATCTACCCACATTTGTTCTAAGAGTGTGTTTGTTAGTACAGTTGCTCCGCCTTGCTGGGTCCGTTGCAAGCTGCGAAGGCGGCCATGCGGCGCTCCAACTCGGGCCGGAAATGTCTTATAAGCCCCTGTACAGGCCACGCCGCGCCGTCTCCTAGAGCGCAGATCGTGTGACCTGCAAATAAGACATAAACTTAAAAGTGTACAACCTATATCATGAAAAACTAAACATTTACTTTCTTACGCCACGATAAATTTATTACTGACACATTTCAAATGTGCGTATTAATTATGCTTACAAACGAACGTATTTATCACAAGACAACTATTTTTAAAGTGCGGATCTAGAATGCACAATCCGCCTTATTTAATTTACTGTGACGTCATTTATCCTATATATGATACACTTATTGTTATTATAAAAAACAGGAAAACCAAGTCCGCCATATTGGATATACTGTGACGTCATATATCCTGTGTATGATTCACGTATGTCACATTGAAACATACATATCTTTAAAAAACACTCAAGTCAATGATAGACGAACAGAAAGACAAAACAACCAATGTAAGATGGACAAACCTTCAATTTGTTTTGAAATTTCCCATAGCATGTCAATTTCTTTCGGCGATGCGTTGCCGTCAACGAATCTGCAAATGAGAAAAATAAAATCAATAATATTATTGTTATTTGCAACACAACTATTTTCAAAATTTTTGAAGGTTTTTTTTTGCTATTTCATACAGTGCCAAGTTAACATGAACCAGATAACTGATAGAATATTTTTTTTGTAAATACATTCTTTTATTACTTACACACAAATATTTGTCCTGAATGGGATTATTAAACCCACACACTACAATTCTTCTTATAATAATTCTTGAAGCAGACACTACCAAATGATACAACAGAGCAGTCAGATGTTAAAGTTGCTTGATCATAAAAATTTGTTAAAATAATAGACTTATATGTTTATTATATTGATTTTTTTCATGTAAGTACAGCAATTTTATTCATTATCATTAAATCTAGTGAAACAAAAATGCTTTTTACCCGACTACGGTAATGCAAAAGTAAAAGGGAGGACTATGTTTTTGACCGGTATGTATGTATGTTTATGTTCCCTCATAACTTCTAAGCTCCTTATCATAATTTGACAAAGTTAAATGAGGTGTCGTTGGAAGCGTTATGTTATACCCACAACTCACATTCCTTCCACACAATCACGAGAATCAAGAGACAGAGAAGAAATATAAGAAAGAAAGAGAGACAAACCTGTAAATAATCTTATTCATCCATGAAACACCTTCACGACAAGGAGTGCACTGTCCGCACGATTCGTGCTTGTAGAACATAATGAGACGAGCGATTGCCTTCACTATGTCAGTAGACTTGTCCATTACGATGATGGCAGCCGTGCCTAGAGATGTCTGAGCGGCTACAAGGCCATCGAAGTCCATGATCGCTGTTTCACAGACCCTGGGAAGAAGTAAACCACTCTATTAAGTTTGTTTTCAATCTATACTATCCCACACTTGGGCAAATTCTGGAATCTCCCGTACTTTCCTCCAATTATTGCAATCACCCAAATATTAGATTAAAACATAATATACCAGTTTATTGTTTTAATGTACAAAATAAGTTTTTTTTTTAAATGTTTTAAAACAAATAATAACAGTTAACAGTAGTTCAATACATTTTAAGCAACTGTTTTTTTGCTATTCATTATATATTTTATGAATAATTAATTAGTCATTGATATTTAATCAAACTAAGGTAATATAATAAATTTATTAGCCTCCAAAACTCGTCTGAGAAAAAATTATAAAGGCCATGTATTAAATGTAGAATGGTGCCTGTCATTAAAAAGCCGAAACATTGCACAAACTTGTTTTAAATTGTATTTTAAAACACTTAAAAAAAAATATGTTTTTTTTAGTTTTAGTTAGTAATCATGGCAACCTTGTCGTCTCTTAACATCAGTGAGCTATGGTCAAAACAAGAACAACAAGAAAGATGAACATATACAGACACACTTATGCACTCACACACACACACATACACACACTCACATTCACTCACTCACACAAACACTCACTCTTACACATACACACACACACACTCACTCATAAACACACACAATCTACTAACTGCAGGCAGATTCATCTTAGGTTATTTTTCTTCTTTAATATTTATTTTTGGCAACACTTTGGCAACTTTATATAAATCCAAAATTAATAAACTCATTGCTATCTATTGTTTTATTAGACATATCTTGTATTAGGAGAAGCCAGTGGCTCCTGACACACAGTCTTTGACTAATTCGGGAGCCTATGGAACTAAATCTATTTGTACTATATGTTTTATGTTAAATAGAAATTATTATTATTATTATTATCTGGGTGTTTGAGTGTCAAATTCTTTTCTAGGTGTCTTTGAGTCAACTCCATTGTAGATTGTAACCATATTATTATACTAACAAACGAACCTCTTAGGTATGAGGGGCGTGGAGGAGCCGCCGGGTATGATGGCGAGCAGGTTGTCCCAGCCGCCGGTAACGCCGCCTGCGTGCCGCTCGATCAGCTCCTTCAGCGGGATACTCATCTCCTCCTCAACGGTGCACGGAGTATTCACGTGGCCCGAGATGTTGAACAACTTGGTTCCCGAATTACGAGCGCGCCCAAAGGAAGCGAACCAAGAGCCGCCGCGACGCATTATGGTCTGAAAGGTTTAATGGATGATTGAAACTTAAATTTTGGTCAAACATCGTGAGGGAACCAAAGCATGGTGGTAGGAAACTTTCTAGTAATCGGCTGACTAGCTACCCTCAAGTCAAAAATCTATCACCTATCAGTATGTTCTGACAACTTCACTTGAGAGCCAGTTCTATTCCAGGCTAGGTGTGTTTACTACCGTCACTTAACATGAGGTGAGCTGTGGTAAATCACTTACTAGCCTGTGAAATATTAATAAAATAACCGGCCAAGTGCGAGTCGGACTCGCGCACCGAGGGTTCCGTACAAACGTGTAGGTATATAAGTAAAAGTTATGGTATTTCTTTTTTTGGTAATTTATGCTTTTCGCAATTTTTTCTTAATCTGTGCTATAAGACGTTCCTTCGTACCAAATTTCAAGATACTGAGTTCACGGGAAGTACCCTGTAGGTTTTGATTCCCTTGCGAGTGTCGAAAATTTGCAGCATAAACGGCTTTATCTTTTGATTGCGTTGGCATAGAAGCTTCCTTTTTTTTACAGCTCCAAGAGAGAGTAGACCTGAGTATTTGATATGAATTTCAGCTTGATACCTCCACGCGTTGCTGAGAAAAATGGTCTTGACAGACAGACAGACAGACGGACAACAAAGTGATCCTATAAGGGTTCCGTTTTTTCCTTTAAAGCTAAGGAACCCTAAAAATTACTATCAACCAGCCAAGGCCAGAAACAGCTTGATAACAAAACATCAATTACCTCTACTTTTACAAAAGTTTAATTTAGATGTAATGAAGGATTTTTATCGTTACTTTACTTTATAATTTCTATTCACTAAAGAATTTTCTTGGTCCATGGGTCTTTTGTCCAAGAGCACTAATGTGTAAGTATCACTGATTGATTGATTAACACTTTATTGTCCGCACCAAAAATTATATAGTACAGAAGAAAAAGAAAAAACTTAATTGATAGGTGGTCAACTAGCGATCCTATTGCTAAAAGGGATCTCTTAGCATGGAAAGGATCCGGTCTTCAGGATAGGCTGCTGAAGGATACTGCAGCTAGCAAATTTACAGGGCTTTAGAGACTGAAAACTTACTTGACTTTAGGGGCTTTTATCAAATGTCTAAATGAGCACCATAACAATGATGCCTTGGAATTGAATTTGTTCCTCGTTCTGGGTTCCGCTTGTCATGGACATGTATTATCTTTTACCATCAGAAAAATGTTTCAAAGGACACAAATTGTTAAAAAAATAGTATTTACATTATCTGGAAATAGGCCTATTCTAATTAATTGTGACTCCTCCAAGCTAGCTTGGTGCGAGTTGGCGGACTCGTTTACATGTGGTTGAATTTCTTCTTCATAACACTATGTAGGTTCCTACATAATATTTTCCTGCAAATTTTTAATAGGCAAGTCAACTCATAAGCAAACATTTATACAGAAAAAAAATTAAAGTAAAGGGCACTTACAGGAGCTACAGCAATAGTTTCAACATTGTTGACTGTAGTGGGGCAGCCGAAGAGACCGATATCAGCGGGGAAGGGCGGCTTTAGGCGGGGCTTCCCTTGCTTGCCCTCGATGGATTCGATGAGAGCAGTTTCCTCACCACAGATGTAGGCACCGGCGCCGCGGTGGACGAACACGTCAAAATCGAAGCCGGAACCGCACGCGTTCTTGCCGATCAGTCCGGCTTGATATGCCTGGAAGTGATAGTCATTTAAAGCCTGGCTCAGACAAAAGCTGCCTGGGGTACTGAACACGAATGTACCCACATCACAGCGTGTCAGTGTTAAATTATGGATATTCAATAACAAAAAGTGCCATATTCTGGCATGCAAAAAAAGTTCGTGTACATGCAATAATGTTAGCGTAAAACAGGTTTTGTTAGTATTGCCACGCCTGCATCTACTAACCGCAACAGTTTCAGCAGCCCTAGCCACGGTTTTGAGTATCACATTTATGGCAGACTTATTTAACTGCCTCAAACAGACGAGTCCTTTGGTAGTGACAAATGACCCAGCCTAAAATCTGCTGAAATATCTACGGTTTGTGGTGGCAAGTGCACAAAACAAGTTTTATTATTCTACACAGAAGACTAACCTCAGCAATAGCAACTTGCAAGTTGCTTGCTTCGTTATAGAACTCTCCTCTGATATAGATATAGGCTGCCTGCGCACCAATAGCTTTCCCTGCTACGAGACAACCCTCCACCAGCTTGTGTGGGTCATGCCTCATGATCTCGCGATCCTTGCACGTGCCCGGCTCGCCTTCGTCGGCATTCACGACGAGATACTTTGGACGCCCATCTGAGGGCTTGTTCATGAATGACCACTTCATGCCAGTGGGAAAACCAGCGCCACCACGGCCTCGGAGGCCAGACGATTTCAACTCATCTGGAAATTGCAATTAGTATTGGTAGTTTATGAAACAAAGGAACATTTATTTTATGACCTCATAGTTTTACACAACACACTAGAATATGTTTTTAAACCAAGTTTCACTAAACTTCGTAGAGTGAAATTGATGAGTGGAAAAATTTAAAATATAACAACTTTTCCACACATATTGGTATGGGTAAACAAATTTAACATATAAATATTACTATGAAGGTGATACTTTGTTTGTAGATTTGTTATTACTCTTAATATTACTAAAAGGGAAAGTACTTTGTTTACATGCAATTGTTATTTATAGTGAAAGCTATTCATAGTAAAATCTTATTTATTATCTACTTAGAAACAACTGATAGTTTAATGTCAAAATAAAATGTATTTATTTACTTAAGTACATAGAGTAAAACAGACATTCAAATGAAACATAAGACACCATAATTACAACTTATTAAGCTTAAATCTATGTATAAAACCTAAACCATAAAGGATTGAACCATGAAGCCCTAACCATTTATAATGTGAGGAAGCATCTAACATACACACTTATTTTTGCTTCTTTATGCTACAGTAACTTAACAGATTTGGAATGCTTATAAATATACCTTAGATGAACACTGCTTCTTTTTATCTTGGAAAACACAGGTAAAACCATAGTACGTAGTTTATATTATTAGTAAGAAGTAAGATGAGATTGCAGTCACAAGAAATACACGTTTACCTTATTCTTAAGACAATCTTTCTCATATTATTATTTAGCAACTTGATCTAACTTAAATTGTACTTACTGACGAGCCAGTCACCTCCTTTCAGCAAAATCTCCTTGGTCTTGTACCAGTCTCCACGACACAGTGCTCCTTTTAGCCTCCAATCATGTCGTCCGTATAAATTCGTAAAGACTCTATCTTGATCGCTAAGTGGTCCGTATTTACTCTTGCCCGCTGGGGCCTGCGTCTGCTGGTATCGCACCGGCACATGGCTGCTGTTCACCAGAGGCCCAACTAGCCCTAAAATACACGTCAAAATTATGTAAGCTGAACATCTGACACAACAACAATGGTGAAATTACGCATCACCGAAGTTAAGAAGTCTGTCGAATAAAACTGATCGCAAAAAAAATATTTATTTATTAATGAGCAAATCAAGCTAAAAATACTTGCCTAAAGGGGATTTTGTCACTTGAATTACTCTAACCAGCGCACCAGCCATTTTTACATGAAACAAATACCAAATTTTACTGTCAAATTGAAATGATACCAATTTATAATCCAATGTTCCTTATAAATTACTACGCAAGTTTCTATTCTGATAAATAATTGGTTATTTATTTCATAACTATAAAAGTCTAGGCAACTATTTACGCCTAGACGAAAGTTTGAAATCATTTAATTAAAAAAATATTCTTATTATGTTCCACTCACACATACAGCTGACAATAAATTGCACTTATTTTTACCAACAGTTGTGATACATATTTACTACTGGCAATGTTTGTTGACACCAGTTCACTATACGCAGAAAGCTGAATGTATTTTCAAAATGCAATACTACTAAAAAATAGACATAAAAAATAACAATATTGCGTAGATTGAGACACGAGTTTCATTCGTTTCCTATTATCTGATTTCCTGTCAAGCCACACATAACGAAAGCGTTTCAGCTGTTTGTGACATTTGTCTACAAATTGTAAATAAATAAAATAAATTGCACATTATTGGTTTACATTTCTACTATAATTTGTTCCCGATTTGCAAGTTTTTATACTAAAGAGATATCAATTGGCATATTTTACATTCTTATTTGTTTTGAATTATGATATTGTGTGCTGTATCATAAAACAACCGTTACCTATCAGATAAGTTTTTATCAGCAGACTTTGGAACTTGGTGCTGTTATTCTATAGAAACCATGGCGGCAGTAATTCCAGCAGTCACAAAGCTCTCCAACCGAGTCATCAGAATTCTAGGATGCAATCCTGGACATATGACTCTCCAGGGCACAAATACATATTTGATTGGCTCAGGCAAGGAGTAAGTGTACCTAAAATACCTTCAAACTGTATAGATATCTGCACGATCTGTCGATGTGTATCTGCCTTTGTTGAATACTTAGCGATAAGAAAGAATGCAATAATTTTACTACAGCTTCATTAAGTACTATTAAAATATTGACCCCATAAATGAAGGACATGTTGTTCTTACACCAGGAAAAGTAGTAATGGTAGATTCTTTATTTATCTCTTTAATGTTATGTGAGGAAATGAGCTGTTTAATTTTATGAATGGTATAAACAACACCAATGTTAATTGGGCTTATCAAATGTTATAAATTAGTTGTAATTTTATTTCATCTAAATTTTCATGAATTAAACAAAAATAATATATAAATTCTAAAATCGCCAATACTGATTGGCAGCTTGTCTTGAGTGATAAAAGTGAGATTAATTTAGAATTATATTACCTAGAAACATATATATTTAGAAATATATTATCCTTTAAACTTATCTTATGGTTTTAATGGATTTATTGCTGCAAACAAATCACACTAATATTATAAAGGCGAATAATTGTTAGTGTGTTACTTATGTATGTGTGTGTATGTTTGTTACTTCTTATACTTCTTCACGCTCATGCGTAACATCACTGGGCGTGGTTAGTTTCTTTGTATAGATATCACCCTATCCAGTCCTATTCCAATCTCATACTAAATTACATCAAAGATATACCTAGTTATATGAAGTAGATACCACAAGTGATATTTGTGTGAGACAAGCTTCACACAAAACAGCTGTGTCAGCAGGCCTAGCCACAATTTTAGCTGACCCCATTTCAAGTTGTTGCTGGTTATTTGTGTACATGTTACAAATTATTTTTTTACTAATTTCAGTCGTATCTTACTAGATGCAGGTGATAAAGACATAGCAGAGTACCAGAAGAACTTAGCCGAAGTGGTTCAGTCTGAGCAAGTGAACATTAAACACATAGTGGTCACACATTGGCACCATGATCATATTGGAGGGGTTGAAAACTTGTATGGCAGTATTGCAAGTGAGAACAAAATAAGCATTTTTCCACTATTGGACAATAACTTTTCTCATCTTTCCCATCATTTGCCCATTATTGTGATTTTGACATTCATTTATTGCATACTACCAAATATTTTACCCAAATTACCGATATACTATAACTTCTTTTATCCCACATAATAAATGTATTGCTTTTTTATATAATATATTGTAAACAAGCAAGCCGGCCACCTGGTGGTAAGAGTCCAATGCCTTTGTACATTTGCAACACCAGAGATTTGTCCACCAGAGATAATTTGAATTGCTTTTCTTAAATAAGATTATCCAGTATATTGGTAAATCTTGGAAGTTTTACGGTAACAGATTTATTACATTTCAGAGCAACCCAAAGTGTGGAAGCACAAACGGAGTCAAGATGATGCCCCTGATGCAGAACTACCGAAGCACATACCAACTAATTGGCTGAATGATGGTCAAGAGATCTCTGTAGAAGGTGCTACAGTCAAAGTCCACCACACACCGGGTCATACCACTGACCATGTGGTCTTAACACTATTGGAGGAAAACATTCTTTTCAGTGGTGACTGCATATTAGGAGAAGGAACTGCCGTCTTTGAAGATCTCTATACATATATGAAGAGTCTCCAGAGGATATTGGAGTTAGTGCCGGAGATTATTTATCCAGGGCATGGAAACATTGTTCAGGTAACATCTGAGTAATTTTTTTTTAAGCATACCTCAATTTTGTTTAGGCATAAAATTTTCGAAAATTAAAAATGGATTAAACTTAACCTTGACCTTCCTTAATTTTCAATGCAGTTAATGCAATAACTTAAATAAAAACCTAAATAAAAATAAAAAAAAATGGTTTTGGCATCACACTTTGTGTGCCAGTGAATATTGCGATATTTTCAAGACAAATCAAGTGAAATAAGTCTAAGTAAAGATATAGGCCATGCCCCACTAAAGTAGTAGTGACTTTACTACAAGCTTCGAAGGAGTTTTGAAAGCAACACCATAAGTCATGTTACAGCAAATTATACTTTCACATAGTCGGGCACATAATATGTATATCATTTTATAAATAAAATTACCATTTCTCAACATAAACACTCGAAGAAAAGTTTCGGAAAATAAAATAGTGCAGGACCTTTCCGTGTTCCCGCTATAACGCCTTGTATTTTTTTAAAATTCAATTTGCCTTATTGGCGTGGCTAAAGCTATAAAGCCATACTGCCTTGTCATCGGTTTTTGCAATTCATGTCTTACATCTATAGTTACAGTCAAAGTCCAGTTTTGGTCAAGTCAAGTGCCAGTCGTCGTGTCTTAGTATGGTGGCGACTTTACTATAAGCTTCGATGGAGTTTTGTCAGCAACACGAAAAGTTATGTTTCACCTCATTATATCACTTTCTCACACTCGTGCTTGTAATTCGGGGCTTTCTGAATAAAACACTAGTTTTGGCAAAAATACAATGGGGCGACATGACTCTTACCGCGTTACCGCCAAAACTCTTAACGCCTTGTAAATATTAATAACTGTTTTTTCTGAAGCCATAACACGTTTGTGGATTGTGCCAATTCTCGAGTATAATATAAGTACTATTCTTTCAGGATCCAATCAAGAAGATCGAATACTACATAGCACATAGAAACCAAAGAGAAGCCCAAATATTGGACGCCCTAAAGAACAATCCAGATAAGCAACTGAATGAAATGGACTTAGTGAAGATAATTTACACGGATACTCCAGAACACTTATGGTCCGCGGCCGCTTATAATGTAAACCATCATTTAACAAAATTAACAAAAGAAGGTAAAATCAAACTAGTCGAGGAAGGTGGTATAAATAGGTGGCAGTATACTGATGCCCAATGCACTTGCAATTTGTAAATATTGTTGTGACTTGTGATAGCTAATAAATAAAAAAAAATAACCAAGAATAGACTAAACACTTATCATAAATATCAGCAAATCTGTCGAAGTGGATGTACATAAATTTAACTTTGTGATGAAACTTTTACATACAATTATTATACATATTTGATTCTACTTTACTAAATTTTCATGTGCACTTTGAGTATTAGTACTCTATAGTAATAACTAAAAAGTATTCCCTATATTAGAATATTTAAAAATATAATTTGTTATATATTTTTCTACAAGTTTATCTTTTATACTTAAACATTGTTTCCTGTATGGAACTACTCATGCCAGACTTAGACTGCACAACGACCCCCGCATCGATGTTAGTTATCGCATTTTACCTCATTTTGTCCCACTGCTGGGTAAAGGCCTCTCTTTTTCTTTTCCATGCCTTAATTTATGTTGCTATTGAGGTCGAATCCTAAACAAAATTTAAACATTGGTTTGTTAATAATTCTACGGTTCCGGAAATGAAATTATGTAATTTATTCTATTGTTGTAAATAAAAAATTATATTTGTTTAAATTTGTCTTTTTAACGTATTTTCAAGAAAACCAATTATTTCATAGAACATTGTGTTTAATGAGTTTCCACAATGAACAATAAAAATGTACAACGACATTGCTTTTCACTTTATTACATTGTCACTTATTTTGACTACCTTAAGATTCAATATTTTATACAATCCTTAATTGTAAATTTATTTAAAACATATTAGATTTAGACAACTCTCCTTGACTGCGTATGAAAAGTAGACAGATACATGTGGAATTGCATTTGTTCGATTCGTCACATGAAACGCTAGTTTGATTTTCTAATAAAAATCCGCAAGAGCATAGGTCCTGGGCTCGTGTCCAAGTATCTAACCAATATGATATAGTATAAGAGCTCAGCTTGTAGTGGTTAGACCATCACATTTTTCTTTAGCGTCTTGTGCAATATTCATTTATTAGTCGCATGGACACGAGTAGCGCTAGTGTTGTGAAATATGCTACTGCTCATATCTATAATTACCAGCACATAGCACGCGCCAGGGACAAAACTGTTTCTCCCCGAGGGGAACATGGGCAGGGATATATCTGTCTCGTTTTCGTAAGTTGAAGGATTTTGTCACGGCTGATGCGCTAGTTGGATGAAGAAACTAATAGAAAAACTTACTATTATGATAGTAGTGTTATAGATTTCTGTTAATAAAGCTAGATTGTTTAAAAAAAAGAAAAAGAAGATATAACCAAATGTTAATAAGATTATGAAAGAGAAGAAAAATAGAAGATAGAAATAAAAATGTGACGATGAATGAAAGATGACAAAAGAATTGCTTAATGGCAATAATAGTTCATGGTACGGCCCCAGGTCCCCGGAATCCATGCTTCCCACCAATAATTGTGAATTTGGTTTGGAACAAACATCTCGTCATACGCAGTTCGAGGGGATTGTCGTAACACAAGAATTTAAAAATGATAAAATTTATAAAAATAATGTTAATCAGAATTCTTGGTCGATATAAATTGAAATCTCTATCGAGTACCTCGTATTGACACCACACATAAACACCTCATTCTCAAATATACCATGAGCCTAAACTATACATAGTTACTTCGCTCGCTCACTGGTTATTTTTCATGTGCGAGAGCGAGACAGACATGTTAACTATAAGATGGCAATTGGACATATTTAATAAATAAGGTCATACATGTTTTTGTCACAGTACAATAAACAATTCTCGTTTATTCAATAAATTATTATTGCTATCGACAAGAATAGCGGAGCGAAACATTTTTGGCGCAACGACTTACCATAAAGAAATCCAATGATAAATTCCTTCGAATTCTTTGGCAGTCTTATTAAAATAGACGGTGTTCGAGCCGGCAACGAAGAATTATTCAAACCGCAACCGGAGGTACCAAAAGTTATTCAATTTTACTACAAAATTTCCGGATTATAAAGAAAAATAGCACTTACTGTTAATCGATTCTATTATGTCTTTTGTCGAAAGGGGACTTAAATGGGTCAGATGTTAATAAAACTTATTCGGTACTTTTGAACACTTCATCTGACGTTTAACAGCGTTTTTTTTGCAGAATCAGACTTTCTTCTTCTTTCGTGTAAATTAATTACCACGGCGGTCGAAAGAAAAGAGAGTATGTTCTATATCCCTCTTTCTCGTTAGTAGTAGCATATTTGCGTCACTTTCGCTCTGCTACTCCCGTGTTAATAGCTAACTGCAGGTACTATCGGCGCACTCTCTTAGGCGGAGGCATGATATCAGAGTCGTCGTGGAAACGGTGATGGTCTATGTAGTCTAGAAGGATTTCCTTTGTTACTGGATCTTTTATAGTTTCACATACAGCTGTAAAAGATAGTTCACAATATAAAAAGTAACATTAGTCAGCCGCTGCGCTGGGCATATTGGATGGGGCCTTCTCTTATTATTAAGAAGTTAATCAACGCTGTAATACATATATATCTATATCTGGAATGTAATTATTCTTTGACCGTTCAAATATAAAGTCAACCACCAATATAAACACGGGTCAATAATTTTATGCTGTTTTTGGTCAATGAAAAACATTATTAAGTACTCGTCGAAAATACACTATACGCGAGCATAACGTATGCGAAAATTGTCAAAAATATTGTTTTGTAATAAAATATAAGGACTGCAATCCTATTGTTACGCCTTACTGTTTAATGGAAAAATTGCCTCCATCTCAAGTGGTAATTTTTTTTATGGTAGACAGGCTGGATGTTTATCGGTTAAGCAAAAAAATAATAACGAACGGATCACCCAATGGTGTTCATTGTCATCAAAGAATGTCTAAGTAAAAAAAAAAATGTTGACTCGGACGCATAACCCATTACGTTACACCTAATTATTATCTTCGCATTTTAAAGTCCAGTCACGTCAATAAATATAATCAGAAATTGTAGGACATTGTTTCCATCCATCAGTCACGTCACTACCGACTACGGGCGCGTCTCAGTCAACGGTGCATCATCAAGTCAAAACATGTTATGCTACGAACGAAATATGGAGGTAGAAAGAGCTGCTGAAATTGACGTGACTAATCGGCGACTTGACATTGACGTGACTGACGTGTGTGCAGGAACCTTAAGAATTTAAGATACATTGAAAACTCTTATAAAAAATACTGTTGGAATTTATATGCACTGTTTGAATAGGAAGGTAAGTTACTGGAAAAAATCACTGAATGATAAATTTAACAAAACTAATAAATTGCCATTAAATATATAATAAATGCTAATTGACCCACGGTAATGCGCTAAGCCAAGTTAAATGAAAAAATTCTTACCTGATGCCGTAGTATAACTATTAGGGAAGGACTTATCCGTCCTTTCCCTCATGAATATCCATTGATTGTTTTCAAATTTGCATTCAATTATCTTGTTGTTGAGTGCTTTCAGTTCTTTGTTTAGTTTCATGACGGCGAATGGCCGGTCTAGCTGACCTACGTATAGATGACCCACTTTTGTAGGCAGGATTCTGGGGAATACAACAAATATACAAGGTTTATTACAAGGTTTGACGGAAAGTCAAACCTTTCAAACAATTATTGCAAACAAATAAAATTATTTCAACTAAGAATGTAGTAATTAGTTACAATTGTGGGGGCCCGTCTCTTGTGGAGGCCCCAGGGCAGTGGCCCCGCTTGCCCTCCCCCAAATCCGGCCCTGGTCATGTGGATCGAGGGAGCGACAAGATATTAATCTTCATTACAAAACTTTAATAATAATGGCTTACCCTTGCCCTCCTTCTGTTACTATTTTGAGCTTGAAATCAACGCTGTTCATATGACTCGGCTTCCATTTCAACACTTCGTCGCATCGGCCTGCCACGTAACGCTGGAAATCATTTTTTTTTTGTAAATGTAATAAGACGAACGTGACGCTCACTTGATGGTAAGAGATAACGCCTGTCCATGACCATTGCAGTGATGCACAAAACTTTGAGTAACAAAACAAAATCACGGCCATCGCTGCTTTTGCGCTTATAACTTTAAGACTTTAGATCATCATCATCATCATCAGCCGTAGGACGTCCACTGCTGGACATAGGTTTTTGTTATTGATTTCCATAAAGACCGGTTGGAAGCGACTTTTAATGGTTATTCTTAACAACCCTGTAATTTCGCTAGCTGCTGTACACTTCAAACCGGAACACAGTAATCGTCCGTAGCAATTAACATTGTCGGATCTACATTTTTGCTATTTTCATTTCATTGCATTAAAGGTCTTAGAATATGCCTAAAAATGCCCCCGAAAATTATTAAATTCCTAAAATCAACCTAATGGTAAAAAAAAATAGTTTTTAATCGAATTTAATAATTTTCGGGGGCATCTTTAGGCATATTCTAAGACCTTTAATGCAATAAAATGAAAATAGCAAAATGTAGATCCGACAATGTTAATTGCTACGGTCGTAATGTTTGCACACTACTGTTTTGAGGTACAATATCTGGTACTGCGATGGTATCTACTTACTTACCTCCTGCTACGATCTACCACCAAGTATAATTAGATTAATTATATCCGTTATGTGACAAGCCAAAAAACAATAAAAAACATTAAATTGAAATCAAACAAGAAAACTAGACAAGAACTGAGGAATTAATTAAGTAGTATGCGAATCGGCATTGAACCTACGCCACAATTACTATAAGGAGTATAAGGCGAGCATTTTCAACCCAAACGGCGTACATATATAACTTTAAAATCATAACTCTCGATTTTGCGTAGTCGGGTAAAAACTAAAAAAAGTAAAGGATACCTCTTTAGAAGGTTGAAATATAAGTCCATCGGGTTCGTGGGACAACGTTTTGGCGAATTTCTCTCCGAGCAACTGTCGCGCCATCGGCAGCTCCCAAAACTGTTTCAGCCTCACACTAAACGGCTCTTTTTCTTTCTTTATTATGCCTTCTTTCATTGCTTTGTGCCTGCAAACCGATTATAGTGATAACTTTTAACCTTGAAATCAAAAATACCAGTGTATTTAAAAAAAATTGTGAAAATAAAAATATTTGCCATAGAAAACCTCATCTTATATCATACATGCCAAAGTTTGTGTGGAATTATGTATTTTTGGGTGAGTGTGTGTGTGTGTGTGTGTGTGTGTGCGTGTGTTGTGTGCTGGCGTAACAGATTCCGTTGAATGTGCCAATATGTTATGCTACTTTTTAACCGACTTCAAAAAAAGAAGGAGGTTCTCAATTCGTCGGACTCTTTCTTTTTTTTAATGTATGTTCCCCGATTACTCGAAGACGCCAGTATCGACTCGAGTTTTTTTTCGTTTTATATGGTATACTTCTCAGGATGTCCCATAGAAATTTCATAAAAATTGTTTCTGTGGTATGATTTTTAAACGAAAATACCTAAAGCTTTTAAAGCCCTGTTTGGTCTTAGGAGCATCGAGTTGGTTTTTTTTAATTGTAAATTTATAGTTATGTGCTCATACACTTCTAATTTTCTTTCTTTGCAAAAAAATGTATTTGTTTTTATGTTATACAGAAGTATAAGATTGTCAATTATTACTCTTTACTAATACATAAGTAATTTCTCTCACCTAGGGTTAACAATTTCATTCTCTATGCACGTGAGTCGAGTCGGGTAGAACTCTGCTTTACCGACATCTTTTCCTTCGAAGCTGATGACGTCATAGCACAGGTACCGCGGAATCTCTTGCCCATTTACCTTGTCTATCACCATTTCCTGTCATAAGAGAATTATTATATTTTATGCCTGTAACAGTTTTTTTTAACCAAATTTAAAACGGACGAACGCCGGCTGTACGTTTTCGAAATAGCTGCCGGAGATATCATAAACTTAACAAGCTGAAAAGTTTAAAAAATCTAAGACTCGAATGCTATTAAAATAGCTATAATTAAAGGACAAAACTTATTAAACAAATTTATTATTCTTAATTTAAACATAAGTTATACATATTATTGTAATGCTCTTTTAATTGCCTTTATTTAGATTACTTGATAGGTTTGGTATTTTTTTTAAATTAACGTATTACTATTTCGTGTCAAAAATCCACCATCATTAATCCACCCTCTATAGACACTTGGGTTATCGAGACGAATCTAACGACGAGGTAATAAAGAAATTTACATACATACATGGTACGCGCGAAAAACATAACCTTTCCTTGGCAGCCGGGTAAAAATTATCATCTAACTTAAATTTTATAAATGAGAATCATAAACCTGTAATTTTACACGATTCTCTTATAGAAATTATTGTTTGACTCAGATATTACTATTTAACTGTTCGACAGAACACAGGCAGCTGTTCCCATTGCCAGCAATCTCAAAAAAATTTTTTTAAGGGATTTTGGCTTAATTACATTTTTTATTTTAAAGAAAGAGATACTAACGCCATCGAGTAGAGTATTCTTAAGATGCCTCCTGAGGTCCTTACTGTGAAGGAAGCGGAGCCCGAACACGTGAAACACGCAGTTGTCTCTGTCTAACATATAGACCTCTCCCTCGCCATCTATCAGCATCATGTACCTGAAAAACACAAAATAGAATTTGAGACTAGACATGAATTTTAAATGCATTTCTTTCAAAACCATTTGTTTCAATTGTTTTATGTCGTTAGCATGTGGGACGTGGACTTTTACACTATTTACGAATAGCTAGGTATGCCCCGCGGTTACACACGCGCTTTCCGTAATAAAAAGTATTATATTTGTTAATCTAAGGATTAACGTATAACGTATGTACCTATATGCTATCTGCAATCCAAATTATATTGCAATCTGTTAAGCCATTACAGCATAAACAAAATATAACAAACATATAAACTAGCTTTTATGATATTAGTGTCATTATTTAATAAGAAGTGTTTTACCATTGTACCCTTGCTGTCTACTGTTTGTTGATTCAAATAAATGGATTAAAAAATCGTTTAAAATTGACAATTTATTTTTGGACAACTGAAATCCGCCTAATTTCTTTCTTTTACTGTGACTTCGTATATAATAACACGCGTAAAGTTAAAGTAACACTTCATTTATTAAAATATAAAAAGGACGTGTTAATATTGACAGCCCTGTTGGCTCATTGGTAGTATGCTTTAAGAGCTGTAGGGCGCGGGTTCGATTCTCACCCAGGACAAACATTTTATGGTATAAGCAAAAATGTTTGTTCTGTGCCTGGGTGTTCTGTATGTATTATAAGTATATATTTACAACAAAAAAGTATTTAAGTATTCTATCAATTATCTGACTTCCATAGTACAAGCTTTGTTTAGCTTGGGGTCAGATGACATTGTGTGTAATGTCCTACTCTATTTATCTCTACAATTCTATATAGTTTAAAACAAAGTCGCTTCCCGCCGTCTGTAGGCTTAGATCTTTTAAACTGCGCTACGGTTTTTAATACGGTTTCCATTAATAGACAGAGTGATTCAAGATGAAAATTTATGTATATATATATGCATATGCACCACATCAGTATCAACATTGCATCCGTGCGAAAACCCGGGCGGGTCGCTAGTTATTCATAATAAATTTAAGGAGATAGGGGGGCAAACTACGCTGACATTGACGAGTATTTGAAACAAAAAGATTATTAAATTACAAAAACTCAAAGGACATTTAACTTACCTGACACCGTCAGCTTTCCAAGAGACTCGATATGGCTTCTCGTGCAGCTTCCTCAGGTTTGTAACATCCATAGAAACGGGCTGCGAGCCGGGGAATCCCGTCCTGTCCCACTCGGACAACACCTGCAATCATACCAGGAGTATGATTAATCTATAATAATAATATATCAATTTGCAAGATTTATTTAGTATGTAAAAGTAAATCTATAGAAACTGGGACAGAGCCTGTAGAGGGCTAAAATGAAAATAGATTTTGGAAACTGTTTCATTCTGTCGCTATGATAGCTCAATTGTTAGTACAGTGGGATCGTAAGCCGAAGGGAGTGGGTTCAAATCCCAATCATGAGCATAAGCTGAGGGTAAAGGAAAACATTGCGAGAAAAACGTAGCATAGTGGTTGAGTAAGAAATGAGTTATACAGATGGGTATTTTACTTTAAGAGGGGGTTGACCCCACTGAGGGAAGGTTAAAAAGAGTTCAAATAAAATACAGACAAAAACCTTATGAGGTAGTGCCACTTGTGGCAGCTTAATCGCATTATTTTTTCATAGGATAGATAAAATGTCAACTAGTAACGCCGTCGCATCGGCTCGTCATGTCAGAGAAGTTGGTATACATTCTGGGGCCCGCGGTCTATAACCGCATACCCGCTTCCGTCCGGGATGCACCTTATATACATACAAGCTGACATGTTTTATATTTGACATATTATTATATTGACCGTCCGGGATGCATGCTTCAGAAGCAAGCTGACATATTTTATATTTGACATAATTATTATTATTGACATTTCATTATATTAACATGTGTTATGTTTTAGACATTTTTCATGTTATTTTTAAATATTGTACAAAACCCTAAGATTCTTTAAATGAAATAAAGCGAGATAGCGAATATTGTTTATTCAATCACACAAACTAAAATATACTAAAGAAGGCTTAAACTTACGTAAACCAAACGATAGCGCGTTTTAAAGGCGATCAACGCCATCTAGGTTTATTTTAACTAACTAAATGGCGTTGATCCATATCAAGCAAAGAAACTAATAATAATCAACAATTAATTCTAATTAAATCAACAATTAAACATTCCGCCACCCATGGACCACATGTCCATATTATACGGGTGAAATTTAAGTTATATTCTGAGCCTTTACCTTAATATTAAAACAAATGTATTCGAAAGCTTCGACAGCAAATTTAGATAACAAAAAAAAAGGAAATTACAACTCGGAAGTATTAAATATTTAGTTGATTTAGATCTAGCAGTTTTACATTTTAGTAACAATAAGTTTAGTTTAACAAGCCTTTGAAAATAACAATTACAATGGTTTACTCCGATATAGGCAATAAACAGAGTTTAGAGACAGGTCGCTTAATAATACTACCTCTACAACGCAAACTTACAACGCGTGTAATTTGATCTGGACCTCTATGCTTCTCTGTTACAACACCGTAAAGCCATCTAGCTGGGGGAAGATTGTCCTCCTTTACCAACACCATATCACCAGTTTCAAGTTCTCGAGTGGCTTCCTTCCATTTGTATCGCTGCAGGAACTGGGTTAAATATTCTCTGGACCAACGTTTCCAGAACTCTTGGACCTTTCGTTGAGTCAACTGCCAGCGCCTTAAAGAAGACACACTCGAATTTATGTAATTGGCGTCTGGGACCAGCACCAACGGTTCCCCAACCAGAAAATGACCTGGTGTCAAAGGGGTTGGATCATCAGATCCATCGCCCATACGTGATATTGGTCTCGAATTGAGACATGCCTCAATTTGAGCCAGTATCGTGGACAGCTCTTCAAAGGTCAACGTTGAATCACCAATAACCCTTTTGAGGTGATTTTTTGTTGACCTGACTCCTGCTTCCCATAATCCCCCAAAATTGGGACTATAGGGAGGAATTCTGTGCCAAGTCGTCCCATTACTACCTAGCCAGTCCGCAATCTCAACGGCGACAGTAGACCTTTCTGCTGTTAGTAAAGTCTTAAGTTCACGATCGGCACCAACAAAGGTGGTTCCGTTATCGCTCCAGAGATCGGCACAGTGGCCACGTCTAGAGACAAACCGTTTGAAGGCTGCTAGAAAGGTCGCAGAAGTGAGATCACTGACGACTTCAAGGTGAATGGCTCTCGTAGCCATACATACGAAGAGGCATATGTATCCTTTTGTAGATCTATGGCCACGGCCCTTCGTGGTTCGGACGGCTATTGGTCCGGCATAGTCTACCGCACTTTGGTGGAAGGGTCTACTCGGCGTCACTCTAGCTGATGGCAACTGACCCATTAGTGGGTGAACAGTCTTATTAGAGTAACGCACACAGGTAACACATTTATGAATGTACGATTTCACCAAGCTCCTAAGATTGATGATCCAGTACTTTGCTTGAATGTAGGAGATCGTCAAAAGCGGACCTCCATGGAGTGTTTTTTCATGAGCATTACCAATGATCAACTTCACCAAATGTGACTCGCGTGGCATCAAAATAGGATGTTTCCGGTCTTCGGACAAATCCGATTGATGCAGTCTACCACCTACACGCCACACTCCGTCGTTATCCTTAAAGGGATTAAGAGAGGAATATTTTCCTTTCTTATCCTTCAGGTGGATCGTAAAATGACGATCCTGACTTCTTTTGATGCAAGCTTGCAAAACGTCCTGCAATTCCTTAGTTGTCAGCCATGGTGGTAAAGTCGGAGCAGAAGGTAAGTAGAATCGTCTGCACCAAGCTAGAACGCGGACAAGTCTTCTCAAGGTAGAAAATCTTTCAAGAAAAGGATCGCCGTCAGCAGCGTCACTGGTAAATACATGACATTTAATATTTTTTCTTTCTTCCAGGTTAGTATCTTTCATTTCTCCCTTACTATATTGAATTTATTTCAGATGCAGCCACTCCGGACCACGATTCCACAAGACATTCTCTACAGACTCTGAAGGCGTGATTCCTCTTGAGGCGCAGTCAGCGGGATTTTCCTTTGAGGCGACGTGAGACCACTGATTTCCATCCAGAATGGTAAGTATTTCAGACACTCTATTGGCGATGAAGGTCTTCCAACGACTAGGGTGACTGCTAAGCCAGGCTAGCACAATTGTAGAGTCGGTCCACGCATGTAGGTGGTGTTTTGGAACGCTTAAAATCTCCGCTACTTCACTTAAAAGTTTAGCTAACAAAACAGCACCACATAATTCTAGGCGTGGAATCGACACCTGTTTTATGGGAGCTACCCTGGTCTTAGAAGTCACCAAACTCACATGCACATTTCCATCACGATCTGTAACGCGAGCATACACCACTGCAGCGTAAGCTACGTTAGAAGCGTCTGAGAACCCCTGAAGTTCTAAGCACATATCATTCATGCTTGACTTAATCCATCTTGGAATGCCGATTTCCTGTAGTCTCTCCAGATCATTGCGAAAGTCGAGCCAATCATTGAGCAATGTTGTTGGAAGTGGATCGTCCCATCCAATACCAGACAACCAAAGCCTTTGAATAAAGACTTTTGCAGTCGTGATCGCTGGAGCAAGCCAACCTAAAGGGTCATAAAGCCGAGCAATGTCTGATATTACTCGCCGTTTGGTGCACAGACCCTCAGTTGGAGAGAGTGTAACAGTGCACTGAAACGTGTCAGCTTCCCGATTCCAACTGAGACCTAAAATCTTCATAATGTCATCCGATTTAAGTATCAGATCAGTATCTGTATGACGTTCACCACGATGAATATGATTCATTAGCTCCGAATCATTGCTTGACCACTTCTGCAGTGGAAAGTCCCCACGACCTAGAAGTTCAGTCATCTCCTCATGAACTCGAACTCCTTCACTTACAGAATGACAACCGGTCATGAGGTCATCCATGTAGAAGTCGGTCAACACGCGCCCTTGAACTAACGGCATATCTTTGCCTTCATCGATGGCTAACTGCTGCAAACACCGTACAGCCAAGTAAGGCGCTGAAGACGTCCCAAACGTGATTCTCAGTAGGCGAAAATCCTTCAATTCAGCATTTGGATCGTCTCGCCATAAAATCCTTTGAAAATCAATATCTTCATCTGCAACCTTCACTTGCCTGAACATTTTGACGATGTCTGCCACAATTGCAATCGGGTAACAACGCCAGCGCATAACCAAATGCCTTAACTCTGGTTGCAGAGTAGGGCCGGTCATCAGGTCATCATTCAGCGAGATACCGTTGAATCCAGAACAAGAACCATCAAAAACCACACGTACCTTGGTAGTAGTTTTGTCCTGCCGCACCACAGCGTGGTGAGGGAGGTAGACAGCATCCAGTTGGTCAGTATTATGGACTTCTTCCATATGACCCATGGAGAGATATTCGTTTACAACATTAGAATACTCTACCTTGAGCTTAGGATCTTTGCTTGCAAGACGTTTTTCTAACACCAGAAACCGTTTTCGTGCAATGTTTCCAGAGCCTCCGTACTTGCATAGTGGATCTTCTGTCTTGAATGGAAGGCGTACAATGTATCGGCCTGAATGATCTCTTTTAGTGGTTTGAGTAAACCACTCTTCGCATTTTTGTTCATCTAGAGTCAAATGCTTCTGCTTCTGGGTGGAAGGTTCTGTTTCCAGCTCCCAGAACCTTTTCAGCAAGTCATTCTCAAACTGCTGATCAACATGCGCTAAATGCATATTCACAATACTGTGACACTGTTCGGTACGATTGACGTCAGCAGATGCCACAGTACCAGACAAGATCCAGCCTAATCGAGTGTTTTGAGCAATCAAACCAGGCTGGCCTCTAACAAGTCCTTCTAGAAGGATCTGGCTATACACCTCCGCCCCCAGTAGCAGATCGATACGATTAGGAGTTCCAAACGAAGGATCTGCTAAAGCACTGAATGGCAGTGCTGGCAAAGTCTGCACATTGTGCAGTGTTGCTTTGGGCAAAAGGCATGTGAGCTTATGCAGCACATGTGCCTTTACTGTCAAAGTAAAGGTCGGGTCTAGGCGAGACTGAATAGTTAGTATAACTGTGTGCTTCGACGCAATGGTCGAGCCACGGTCACCGCCCAGCCCGGTAACTAAACCTGTCTCAAGAGTTTTCTTGAGACCTAATAGCTGCACAGCAGCTTCTGTCAAGAAAGTCGCTTGAGATCCTTGATCGATCAAAGACCTTAAAACAACAGTCGTTTTCTTTTTGGATTCCGCATTTACCAAAGCGGTAGCCAAAAGAACTTGACTGAGCGAATTCACAAAACAGGTGGTGATTTTAGAGCTATCTGATGTTTCATTTTGAGGCCATAAACTTGATGAGTCTGACGTTGACGCTGTAACAGTAGCGACAACACTCTTGTTTACTGGCTGATCAACCTTGACAAAATCAGAGGTTGATTTCTGGTTTTTGGGATGTAAGAGCGTGTGGTGTTTCTTTTTACACAAACGGCATCTAGTTGAAATATTACATTGATAGACGGTGTGGTCAGTATTCAAACAGTTAAAGCATAAGTTGTGAGTCTGAGCAAATTGACGCCTTGTATCGGTCGGTTCTTTCGCAAATTTTTTACAATTAAAAATTTTGTGGTTATCTGAACAAAATGAACAGGATACAAAAGTAGTTGCGACGTGAGCACAATTAGGTTTTTCTGATTTTTGAACTTTAGTATCTAAGAATTCTAACGACCTGAACCTATTCTCTAGAAATTCCTCAAACATTGCTATTGAAGGCAGTTCTAAAACAGTCTCAGTTACTTTTTGTTCCCAGATTTTGCGTGACTCAGCATCAAGTTTTTGACTAATCAAGAAAACTACTATAATATCCCATGAACTTACATTAACACCTAAATTCTCCAATGCACTCAGACATTCTTTGGTTGTGTCTAGCAACTGTTTTAACGCACTAGAAGATTCAGTTGTTAACGCCCTTTGAGAAGTTAATTTTTTTAGAATACAGTTTGCCAAATACTTTTTATTATTGTACCTATTTTCTAACTGAGTCCAGCAAACCTGATAATTATTAGAGGTAACTGGAATATGTCGCAACAACTGTTCAGCTTCTCCAGTAACTGAACTCTTTAAATAATGCAACTTCTGTACATTGTCTATGCTGCTATTATTGTGGATCAGGGAAGTAAACAAATCGCGAAAACTTGCCCATTCGGTGTATTTACCAGAGAATTTTGGAATCTCGATTTTGGGCAATTTTACGCTGAAATGTTCAGTTCCTTGAGCTGCAATAGGTTTAGTAGTTGCGGGGTCTGGTCTTAGTTTCAGAATAGCATCTTTTAACACTGATTTGTATTCAATGTACGTTTCTTCAGTAGAATCGTACAAATCATTTGTAACGTAGGACGATTTTTGTAATTCGTCGCTTGGAACTTCTACTATGATTTTGCGATGATTAATCTGAAACTCATTCCAGTGTTGTTCTAATGTTTCTAACCGTGTGCCGACATATGATAAAGTTATTCTTTCCTTTGAAGATTTTTTATAATTAACCTTAGACTTATTTATTTGTGCCGCAATATTATCTTGTAATCTTAAATAACTGGCTGCCATTGTAAAATTATGAATAACAGTAATACTTACATTAAATAATTTTATAGCTTTAGCACAACGATTATATTGTTTACTAAACAGTAAATACAATATTGCACAAACAAAAAAAAATAATTAAGTTTACCCAAAAAGATCTAACACAAATTTTCTAAGTCGATGGAAATAATTTCAAATTTCTCTAAGTGTATAGAACCTTGTCATAAGAAATTCTATACATAATTGGACATAGGTTCCCCGTCTATACTTTTTAGAGAAATTATTCTAAGTCTAAATATACATCGAAAATTTTACAAGTCCAAGATAAATTAAACACGAATTTACTAAGTCTATAGAACCTTGTCGAAACAATTTCTTCAAACACTTGTAATAATTTCTTCTAAATTTAAAACTTCACAAGAATAAGGTCGTAAATGTACTCACGCTTCACCACTTTGCTGATTATGACGTCACCACTGATGCTTCAATGACGTCAGGTTACTGCAGGGTCCAATCCGAGGACAGATGTACTCCGCTCCCCTCTCACACCGGATAGTGTGAGGTACCGTAACGTCACCAGTGACTATGAACTCCCTCGCTAGGGGCTTGCGCCAGGCAGCACCCAGAGTTGGAGGTACACTTCACTTCTCCGCAGGTATCACTTCCCCACCGACCACCGGTTTGGTCGATCGGTTTGGGTAGTAAATATTGCAACCAACTTCCTGCACCAGTAGCGAACCACTACCCTGTCTGGTGCTCAAGGGTTGTAAATTGTCACCGTCAACCACGTGTAACCGTTTCCCGGCAATACGAAGGACCATGTACAAAACCCTAAGATTCTTTAAATGAAATAGAGCGAGATAGCGAATATTGTTTATTCAATCACACAAACTAAAATATACTAAAGAAGGCTTAAACTTACGTAAACCAAACGATAGCGCGTTTTAAAGGCGATCAACGCCATCTAGGTTTATTTTAACTAACTAAATGGCGTTGATCCATATCAAGCAAAGAAACTAATAATAATCAACAATTAATTCTAATTAAATCAACAATTAAACAAATATGTATGCCATAATGAATTGCATACATTGGTGTTATCAATAAAATATTTGTATTTATATTTGAGTCTCACTTGTTTGGATTCTGTTATAGAAGTCACAATTCAGCTTTTTAAAAAAAATACTAATTAGGTTTGCGTTTTTGCCACGCCCTGCATGATGTTAAGCAGGATGCAGTCTACGATGAAGCACGCTTACCTAGAAAAGACCTGTTTACTCTGGATTTAAAGACACTCAAGTTGTACTTCGCAGGAGAAATAGATGCTATTTTCTAAAAATCTTATTATACCTGTGCTTTTTTCTGTATCTCGCTGAGCCGAGGCTGCGTGTTGAAGGGTTCAACTCCTCTCACTCCAGGCATGAATACAGCTTTCTTGTGCGTCACCTCGCGACGACCTTTCTGTTTTTTTGGTCTGCGAAATAAAAAACGATTCTAGTTAAAAAACTGGTACATCGGTGTCGATTTTTCGAGCTTCTGGTCGTCAGATAGTAGAATAGGCAAGGAAAATACATTACATAAATAATTTGGCATAGTACCAATACAAAAAGATTAGTAAAGAATTAATATTAAACTTTTGTGAGGCTCATATTATCAATGGCCGTTATATTCTATTAGTATTTTAATTTAATATAATCTTAAAATCTTGAATGTATTTGTGTACTTATAATAATATGCTATTTATATATCTCTCCTCTATCTAACTCTCTCCACACTGGAGTCAGAACAGAGAACTTAAATCTAATCTAGTTTGCATAAGTGAAAACTTTTATAGCTTTTGTATTATCAATTGTGTACTATGTATTTTATTGGTTAGCAGTTCTCCATTTTCTATGTAAAATAAAATGAAAGTTTAATTATATCTCATGACCTTTTTCAAGGAGTGAATGTGAAGCCATGTCAGTTTCTATAGTGGAATTATGTATTGTTACTCACTTTGAAGGATCCTGCGAACTGTTGCTTGGTTTGTCGTCGTCATCATCATCAAAGTCCACTTCTTCATCCTCTGAAAAAAAAAAACTATCATATAAATATCTTGTAAAGCAATATCGATGGTCATGATATTGTAATTAACCAGGTTTTTAGGTACAGATAGCGGTGAAGAATATTGAATACTCACCATTACACCAGTCCGGCCTAGCGGGCGCGGCGGGAGTGTATTCAATGTCATCGTATCGCCGATACAGCTCCTGAATGTAATCTTGCTTGTAGATTCCTGGAGGCCTAAAACGTATTTCAGTATGAAGATCGATTGTCAAAAATTCAAAATTTCAATAGTTTATCGTAGGTTCATGAAAACCTCCTCACCTGATCTTAGCGAACATGCTTAATGCAACTTCTACACTGCAGTCCATCTGATCCACCATATAAGACACAAGTAAAAAACCAGTTCGGTTAAACCCATGTGTGCAGTGTACGCCTATCACTTCCAGTGGATTCTGGCTCTGGAACTTTGTCACTACGTGGATGAATTCTCTGCAAACAAATTGGTAAATTTGTTTGAGTTAAATCTTCTGACCAAGTGAAGCATAGGCCATCTGTCTATCCGGCCATTTCTTGATCTTATTCTAAATCCTGCTTGGTGTTTTGTACATTTTCCCCTACCAGAGCCAAGCCAGCTCCTTGAAGTATCGAAGCGAGTCTTTGGGCTAGTGAGAAGGGTGGAATATTTAATGGCATTGATGTCGAGAAGCATTCAAGGTGTTGTGGCAACATGGATGACACGGATAATAACGAAGCAGCTTCATGTAGTTTAATGGCAATTCTAATAATACCTTCTGTGGCTTTACAATGCAAAAGCACATACTCTACAGTTTTATTCTCTTATAAGCAGCCACGGCATAGCGGACTGTATGTGGCTCCGAATTTAAAAAGGTGAGTATTCAAGTTGCATCTGGGCATTTGTTCTAAAGGAGCATTGGTCAGATCATTTCAATTTAGGGATGGGAACATGAGCAGTGAATGTGTGTATTAATATGTATTTAAAGAGGCCTCTTAAACCTACACCTAGGTCACCAGACCTAGGCACTCTACTGGTTCCTGATCCTGCAGCACTATGGCCTGTTACAGCATGGTGGTAGCAATTAATGCTAAGTTTTCATCAAACTGTTGATGATCTTTACCAAAATTTCTTAGGTATATAGTTTATATAAATATTTCTTTTAAAAACAGTATAAAAATTGATTACCAAACAGTTACAGCTGCACTGCAAGGTCAAAAAAGTAAGAATATAGTATGTAATTAATATGTATGTGTTTGTTTGATGATAAATTCTACTTTGGTTACACTTTATGAAACATTGCACCTTTACCTGGTCTGTTCTTGTGTAGGTGTTTCCCCATGTCCTCGGCACTGCAACTTCACATATTTACAACCAGTCTCCTCTACTTCTTTCTTGTCATAGAAACGGCCAGTATTTGTGAGATCAATCCAGAGCCCTACTTTTACCTGTTAAGAAAATTTATTTATTATAAAAATGTATACCTACCCTTGTGACATTTGTGGTATACTCCAAAAGTTTTGGCAGCCTAGTTGGGAGGCAGTCTGGCTTCCAGTCCTGGGTTTGTTTCCCACAGCATACACACTTATCTTTTCTAAGTTATGTATGCATTGCTGATTACTTCAAACAGTAAAGGAAAACCCCATAAGAAAATCTACAAGTCTTAGATTTCTTAAATAAAAAACTCTTCAGAGATATGTAAATTGTGCCAACCCGCACTTGGCCAGAGTGGTGGTCTACAGACTTACCCTTCTCACAATTAGAAGAGGCCTGCATTCTGCAGTAGGAAAGTTCATAAAAAACAAATCCATTTTGTATTTGGATAAAAAACCAATGTCACAGAGTAGCAGGATTGACAGAATAATACAAAATATGCCTTTAAATGAAAAATTACTCTTGGTTACAACCTTTCATCTCTACTTCAGTAGCAAAACCATTTTTTTATAGCTGACAGGCTAAGTGGTTTGACCACAGCTCACCAAATGTAGGTGGTACCTAGCTAGCCAAGTACTAGAAAGTACGCTTCTACCATGCAAATCTCCCGGGTTTTGAATCACAAATGCAGCATGATTTTCCACAATAGCTTTTTTACAGAGCTATGTTTACATTTTTTAATCTTCATATTTTTCTCTCTAACATGATACTGAAGAAAACTTGTGTTAATTTGACTTATTTTATTATTTTGTATTAATTGCGCACTGTTCGGCAGCATTGCATGTTATGAATAGAGAAGCTTAAATAGCTGGCTGTAACAGAATATTAAGACTCAAAAATGAAAACACTTATCAGCTGATACCAACAAAAGCAGTTAAGACTTACTTTCATGCTTTTCATAAACATGAACAGCATCGACGGGGTAAAACGATTCTCTTCAGGTACTTTGCTATTGAAATGAGAACCCAGAGGAGTCTTGAAAGCCAGAAATTTGTCAGCAAATAGTCCACTGGCCTTTCGTGGACACTTCAGCCACCTATTCGGGATCGGTCCGGAGTCCCTATTTGCCATTATGGTTGGTTATATGTTACTGCCCACTACAATATATTTAGGACACTTGATTTTATTCACATTTGAGTCTTTTAAAGTACGAAGACGATGATTTTTTGGAAAAAAATATGAAATTATCCCTCTTGACGCAGCATCTCCGAGCATTTCTCTCGGAACATATATTTTTTTTAATTTAATCTTGCTTGGCCATGGTTCGGAACAGATAAAAAATAAGTGCTGCCAGTAATCAGTAAGGTTTTGTAAAGTTAAGTTATTTACACGGTTACCGAAAGCAAATCAAAAATTATTGACGTCGCTTTTTTTAAGTTCATCGCAAAACACCTCATTCGGTCAAAGTTCAAAAATAATTAAATTAAAACTAGGGAGTAATAAGTAACAAATTTAACTTTTAATAAATATTGAAGTGATTTTCGTTTGATCAAATCAAGGGACTAAACAAAAGTTCTTTATTTTGCATCCTGCTTCCTCGAATATTCGTAAGTCTACACCTCAGATAAATTAGCCAGCTTATTTTTTGGTTGTCTACTCGAAGGTCTACACCAATAGCTTAGGCTCTGCCTTGTAACTCCTAAGCGGTGTACTCAAGTAATAGGTTTTCTATAAAATGAAAGAAAATAAACATCTTATTATTAATATCGTCTTACCATTGAGCATATGCGCGCTAAATGTTTTTAATTGCAAACATACATAAAAACAAATACATACAGTCGAACATATAACCTCCTCCTTTTTTAAAGTCGTTTAAAAATGAAAATTTTTGATAGCCATAGATAGCCATGTTGTTGCTTTGTCATATTTCACCATGGAGAAATATTTTTTTGTCATAAACCCGTGCTTTGCCTCTTTTCCATGCTTTGCTTGGCTGATGATCACTGTATAAATGAATAAATAACGTAATTTTTCTCAAGCTTGGCAATTTACATATTCTTTATATTAGTATCAAACTTATCAGCACACCTCGTATTACATTTTGTTCTTGAATTTAGAGTTATCTATTTATATTTGCTATGTATCGGCCAAAACTGCTTTTTCAGCCCACGAAATAGTTAAAAGTGCGTACCTAAACCTATTGAGAGATTTTTATTTTTGAAACATATAATAAAAGATTATATTAAATATGAAATTAATGTTTTGGTTCGTTAAGTTAAGTGGTCATTATAATGTTAATTGATTAACGCTGTTAAAATAAAAATAATTTGCAAGAAAATGTAAGATGGACTAAATAAATATTTATAGTATTTGAACGTACATTCTATTTTTTGGTTGTTGGCAGTAATGACAACATGACAATGACAATTAAATCACGTTAAGTTTAGTTTTAGTTTTGTTTCGCTCACTCTTTAACTAAATTGTTACAGACTGAAAGAGCTAGCTGAAAAAAGTTTTTGTGTCACTAGTTTGGCTACATTTTGATTGAAGATTCTGAAGTTGGTATTTGTCTTGCTTGCCAAGAGCCTGCCATTTTGTAAGATAAAAGGGAGATAAAAAATAGTTTTATGGTGTTAAAATTTTACAAAAACTCCGTTGCCATTTGTATTAGGGACAGAAACAAATGTTTAAATGGACGCTTCGTCCATTATAACTCAAGTGTCACGGGATGACGAACAATTAAACAATTATGGATCCGACAGAGGTAAATCCCGACTGAATTACACCTGTTACCTACTGGCATCAAATTAGAGCGTATAATGTTACCTCCTCACGACACGTAAATATTTGTGTATCGTGATAGATTGTGAATCGGCCGATTCGTGAGTGTTTTGTGTGACCCGTGTTAAGTTTCGGGTGTGTGTGGTTTGAGGTAAACAAATTGGAACGTGTGGACGCGGTAACATTCCTGGTGCAACCTTGAGAGGCTTGAGAACTCGTCGCGGCTCAGTTCCAGACACAGACAAGATTACGAGAGGAGTAGCCGTGTTGATGTCGAATGGTTGTTTTAGGGTCATCCCCTGGCGGACAGCACAATGAAGGCGACGGGAGTCCGGTGGCGGGCGCGCCGCCTCTTGGCGGGAAGAAGTCAAGCGGGAGCGGTGGGTTCCTGCGCTCGCTGCTGTGCTGTTGGCGCGGCGGGCGTGGCAAGGGCCCGCCTGGCGGTAACGGCACCAACAGCATCGATGGCCGGGCCTCGCCTCCTCTGCTGGTCATGAACGACCATGCTCCCAGACCGCTCCTTCCGCCAGTCAGACACCAAGACATGCATAAAAAGTGTATGGTCATTGACCTGGATGAAACGTTAGTGCACAGTTCCTTCAAGGTATGTATGAATTTCATATTTATAAAACAAGATGATTTTGTGCTAAACTGAAAATATGTTATTAGGTGTATTTTGATGTACCTATGTAAATACTTAGTTGAGTTTTTAATACATAGTGCAATGTTTTTGTAATATGAGTAGTATTTTTCATATCGAAGAATCTGTTTGGTATTAACAGTGCTATACTATAGTAGGTAGGTATATACTGTAGCATCATCCGAAGATATCATATAGTCTATAAAAACCTGGTATTTGAAATGTGAATAAAATGGGTTAAATGGAAAGAGCCTGGTTCATAAATTATGTGATGAATCCAATAGCTAGTTTTATATATTCAGAAATCTTCCTATCTAAACATAAAAATTATCAACTGTTGTTAAAAATTTAAATTAAAAAATTATCAACTGCGTACAAAACAACAACAAAAACTACTAACACTATTTAGAAATTTATATACCTAAACAACCTAATGTAAAAACTGTTGATTTTCGAATTGTTTAGTATCGAAAGTATAGTAGAATATCATTTATCACCAAACCCACATATGCCTATTCTTTCTCAAGATTATATCAATACCATTCTCCAAACTGAGAGTAGGGTAACGCTTCTTAGTCACTATCCTAAATTAACAGGGGGATTTTTGTCTTCATTATTGACCAGTCTACTCAACTAACATTATGCTTGAATTTATTTATTAGACTTATAGGTCAATAAAATTAGTAACTACTAATTTTATTCTTAGTAAGACTATTTTGTACTACAAGGAATGGTATTATCTGTTAGGATCTTTTTCTTTTAATTTATACACATTGGTTGTCAAACGCAATGTTTCAAGTTGAGTCAAAAGCACCATTCTTTGTTTCAAAGTGTTTTCTATGTGTCTATGAGTATTAGAATTATTGTTATTACAATATGTATCTGGGTTATTCAGCCCAATAAGTTGGTTTGTGATTCTTAATACACTACCAGGACATTGTGTTTTCTCATATTATCAGAAACTGTATATGCATTATAGTGTGAAATTGAAATGGTTTGTAGGAAGCTTTTTATGTCCGCTATCTTTACTACACAACTGCACAAAAAGGGAGTATAATGTTTTCCGTGTTCATGTATGTAAGTTTCTTTATTCCACCATAAGTAATAAATGCCTAAATAGATTTGGATGTATAAGGTATCATTAGAATAATTACCCAAGTGACACTGGCAATTTTTTAATATTCACTTTTTTTTTATAAATTCTTGTTAACTAACATGTATAGATACAGATGTCTATACATGTGAATTGGGAGTTTTTTAAATATTTTCCTGATATAGGTAGGTATAATTATTTTCTAAACACATTACAATTTCATGTCTATTTTATTTGGTTTATTAAAACCATAATTTGATTTTAAAAAAATACACTGAGTAATAGAATTGCTTATCCATTAAACCTTAACATTAGTTGCCAAATTATTAAACAGCTATGCAACATTTTTAAGTGTTTATATTCAATGGGAATTTGTAGAAAAGCCAAATGCTTTGACTTGACACAATTTTCTTTTAACTCACAAATGGTTAGTAGGCCATACTCATACTGACTCACCCAACATTATACATTTCTAATTAATTCATAGGCATTCAAAAACTTCTCACAATTTTCAATGTATCAGTACTAAAGAACAATATAACCACCTGTTACATTGTTTTTATATATTCACAAAGTAAAAAAGGTAGTGTGTTCATCAGATAGTTTACGAGTTAACATCATAGTACATATGTTACGGTGAGAGTGATAAATAGGGTAATTATTAATAATTATCGGTGAGTATTAATAATTACCAAATCATTTGGAGAAAGTGATAAATTCGGGTAAATTAATCACTTTCACCGGCGATTATTAATAATTCTATTACGAGTTTGGGGAAAGTAATAAATCACGCAAAATCAACAAAATTTTTAATAAAATCGACCAAATAAAAGAAACAAAAGAATAACTTCTAAATAAAATTAATATCAGCGCACGGTTGGTACCCTTTAATTATTATTTATTTTTGCATGATCGGCTTTTGTGGCACTTTGAATTGCAAAGAATCTGTGTTTTTTTGCAATTGCAACGATTTGAACCGTGCAGTTGCAGTGTCTAAATCCCTGGCCACCCAAATTTGAGTCCTTACGAGCACATTCTCTCAGACTTATTTCAGTTTCTGGAACTTCATGAATTGAAATAAATGTTTCCTTACAGATGGTAAAATCATTCCTTGTATACAATTGGTTTAAAATTCCATTTCTTGTTCCAAGTTTGTACAGGCTCTCCTTTTTTAAAATTCATTACTTTTACCACAGGCACGTAAAAATTATTAATAACCACCGATGAAAGTGATAAATTTATTACTTTCACCATTTGAGCTGGTATGTATTAATAATCTCCGAGAATTATTAATACTTTTCAATTAATTACCCTCACCGTAACACATATATAAAGATTGCGAGACATGTAGATCCCTCCATGATTACTATAGCCATAAATAAGAGTGGTGAATAGATTATCATTCACTCTTATTGATCAGACAGCAATCTATTGTAGTCTATACATACCAAATCCACCATCACACGCTAGCAATGCAGTTTTACTATCAGTTGCAATGGTGGTACTTATAACATATGTTGACTAAGGATATAAAATTAAAAATAAAGTGTTTGTGTATCCTGGCCTTTGATTAGATATAGGTACATTTTAATTCAGGTAATAAAAAGCTTATATTTTTGAAACTTTGTTTACTAAGTAATCTCTACATAGTATAAAACAAAGTTGCTTCCCGCTATCTGTACATACACTTAGATCTTTTAACTTTGCAATGGACTTTAGTTTTAAAGTTTCCATCAATAGACAGAGTGATTCAAGAGAAAAGTTTATATGTACAATACATGCATATTATAGCACCACATTAGGTATCTACATTGCACCTGGGCGAAACAGAGGTGAAAAGTTATTGTTATAAACTAACATTTGTTAAACAATTGGCTAACCTATCATGGTTATGTGGTTTGTAACCATAATTGGTTTTGATAATATTCATATCATTTGCCTAATGGCAACTGTGAGCTGGTGCTTGATTGAATAATAACCACACAAATGCAATTTCTCCATATTGCATTATTGACCTTAGTTCTAAAATAAATCTATGAATAAACTATGAACCGACTCTCACCTCTGTAGCACTAGTACATTGGACAGGCTTTGTTATTAAATTTTAGGTGTTCATTTCAATCATCCCTTATGTCCTTAAAGCTGTTACTACCAAAGTGGGAATAATCAAATCCTTCATATATTATAATAGATGTTAGTGATACAAGACAAGAATATACTTCATTATCTCATTTAAATCTATAAAGCATAGAGTAAATCAACAGAAAGAAAATATGTTTAAAAAAAAAGTAGTCTAATGAAATTCTTGTTAGACATTGTAATATGCAAGAAGACTAGTAAACTAGACTAGAAGAAGTAACAAGCTGTACCTTATAAGTGTCCCTTTGACTGACTTTAAAAAAAAAAATTATACCAATGTTTGATATTATTTCAATATTTTTTTTATAATATAAAAAATAATAATAATAAATATATACTAATAATATAATAAATAAATAATAATAAATATCATAGGCCACATTACACACAGCGCCATCTGACCCAAAACTAAGCAGAGCTTGTGTGATGGAAGTCAGATAACTGATAGGATACATAAATACTTTTTTTTTGTAAACAAACATTAATTTGTTTATACCATAAAATCTTTGTCCTTGGCGGGAATCGAACCTACGCCCTACAGCTCAGGCAGACATACTACTAATGAGCCAACAGGGCTGTCTTTTATATTATAATAGTAATTTTTTTATATAAATTTAAATTAAGGAAGTACATTTCAATAGATGACAATCTGGAAATACAAATCTTTTAATTTGAACCTCTTTTTGTGCCAATGTCCTTGACATTATGTAGACTACAAACTCAAGGTTTAGCCGGCTAAGGGTAAAATGTACTATACAGAATACATATCTAGAAATTGTTAAATCAAAACTGCGAACTTCAAACTGAATAATAATACTTGTCAATCAAGTGAAAGTCGCACAAAGTCGTTTATGGCAGCGCGTGGCGCCATCCGAATACAATAGAATCCATTTCTATAACCTGTTCTTACTTCCATATAAGTGCTGTTTAGCATTTGAAGTTAGCGCCAACATTCATCATCAATTCTTACCTATCATTGTGAGCAGTTACATTTTAATTAGTCTGTTGTAAAGTATTATCATTATCATCAGCTCATGTATATCTAGATGTACACCAAGCTTGATGTTCAACTCTTTACCTTATGATGCTTTGTTCAATGTTCCACTTCTGAGCCATGATGAATTGATAATTATTTATCCAGCTTTTATTAAAATGTTGAAGGATCTTTACTGACGAAATTATAGAGCTTAATGAGACTTCTTCTAATGTCTCGAAATAATGAACACCGACGGATGCTTGCCTTGGACTTTTGTTTTGTTACTCAAAGTTATGGGTACTGTTGGAATAGTTACAGCCAGGCCCTGACAGACTAGTTTTAAGGATTTGAATAACTGATTTTTATTTTATTGCAGTTTTAATCAATGTGCTAGGAATTTTTCTTCGTAAAATTATATAGGTCAATATAAATGAATTTAATATAACATGACTAATAATTTTTGGAGCTCAATAATGCTTGAGCTCCAAGAAGTTGATCTCATTGTGATTGCTTTAATTGGTCTGGTCATATGTATAAATTTTTTGTCCAACTAAGTGAGGAGACTAGCAAGTCATTCACCGCTTATTTCCTCATAACAGTTTAATGCCACCCAAAATTTTGAACTTCAACTGTTAAATTTTTATACTATATAAACACAGAAAACGTCCTTCAAATCCCAGAATGGTGTTATAGAGAAAATATGCTTTAAAATGTTACCCAAAATTAGTGTGTACCTAAATTTGGTGCTCCTTAAATTGTAGCCTGGGGCAGGAACCCCAGCTTGTTTTCTTTGATCTGGTGCTGGATCAAGGTAATACTTGTACTCTGGAATACTATTAGACGTTGGAGAATTTGCAAAAGCTTAACACTTCCCCAGAGAAACAAGCTAATTATACAATAGTAACATGTACTTAAAAATACCGTCATCTCCATTCATTTAGCTATCAACTTTGAATTACTTATCACATTATCGCCATTCCAATGTTGGAGATTGTTTATCTCGTTATCTCTCGATTCATGGATATTTAGATAACCTTGGGGCGGTGCATTCAATTGGTGATGGATGACATTGTGTTCGTTGTTTTGTTGACCAGACAATACTAATGCAATTCGTACCTACTTAGTAATGAGCCTTGAGTTTGTTGAAACAAAATTATCTTAAACCCTTACAGTTTTTCAGGGTCCGGTGATTGTGCGTAATTATGACTCTAACATTTGTCAAAACATTGTAAAATGCACATACTAAGCATACCCTTGTATCTTTTTCTTATTACCTCCCTGATACTGGGTAAGGCTTAGATTTATATTAGTGCTGTTGTATACGAGTATAAACTGCACCACATTCCACAATTATTTATTTGCCCGATGCCAACTCGAGAAATATTAGTACCTAACTAAGAAAAGCTAGTGCCCATCCTGAAAAATTTGATGCCACTACAAAATGTTTTGCTCTTTGGTTGTTGATAATACTTACATATTACTATACTTGGCATAACTTATATAGAGGCAGAATATTTCGGTTATACATTGAAATATGTACACACATTAATTTATTCACGAGGTTTTAAATACCACATGTTAGTTAGGTATGTTGCCCACGCATTCTTACCATCCTCACGAATATTATATATGTGATGTTTGTTATTTTTCGCGGCTAAACATATTGTAACGCAATTTTGTAGAGGTAGTGTAGGAGCTCAACACAAGTTCCTATTTATGTATTTCTATTACTAAACTAGGTATGTCCTGTAGTATAAGCATAATATTTTTAAGCATCACCGCTCCGCGCGACGGCATCGACGCTGCATCGCGTTTTGTGAAGCAAACTAGCGACTTACTCGTTGCATCAGCGAATCAGTTCGATTTTTTTAAGACTTATTCCAGAACCGGGCGCTCGCAAGCGCGAGCATAAAATCACCAGCGATCAAATAAGCTCGATAATCGAACTATAAGACGACACGCGTGTTCAGGTTCGTGTTGTCTTTCCCGCTCTTTCGTGCGCTTATCAAAAATACATCAATAGGGCGCGATTTTGAAATTTTTTCGCAATATAGGTGAGGACGCGACCTTGTGATAAATACTAATTTGCAAGTGGCTTTAAAACACAATATCAAAACAATCTTTTCTTTATAATCCTAAAACTTCATGTCGGTGTAGAGGACAGACACAATTCCTCGCCATTCGATCCTGTCCTGGGCTGTCGCCTCACCTCACTCCATATCTTATAGATGCTTTGGCCTCTGCTAAGAAAGAAGCTTCTTTGTCCAATGTTACTTTGAACTGATGAACTTGTAGGTTTATATGACGGTGCTTTCCTTCACCATTAGCGGTAATACGCACATAACTTAGAAAAGCTAGGATTCGCACCCTGGACCTCCAGGCTATAGATTACATGATAGATATGCTTTACCATCTTCGACCACGACGTCACTTAACATCAGGTGAGCTGTGGTAAACACCTAGCTTGTCAACCATAAAAAAAAATAGAAGCAGACGACAACTAAACTTTCTTACCTTTAATACTCAGAGGGTAAGTTAAAGTAGATTATAGTATTAGGTAAGCTATTTTTTTAAGATTATGGTCTGTTAATAATAATTATATGATGGGAGTCATATGCTGTAAAGAACTATAGATCAAAAGTTATATCGCTATGTACCGTGCTTACGTATAAAGCAGAAATAGCAACATTTTATCGTATCCATATAATTTATCGCAGCGATGCTATAAAAAAATCTATTCAGTTGAGAAAGGCACATAATCATGGGCTATGTGGTGTAATTATGGCATGTAAACTTGATAACAATATCTGACCATTCAAATATAAATTTACATGTTTTTAACTTACTTCAAAGAAGAAGGAGTTTTGAATTCGATCCGTATTTTTACACCACTGCTCAAAAAAAGGGAGTGTAATGTTTTCAAACAATGTACCTTTGTTTATTCCACCATAATTTTAAGATTTTTTTTGGAACCCTTATAAGATCACTCTCCTGTCCGTGTGTCACCACTGATTTTCTCAGGAACAGGTGGACCTAGCAAGTTGAAATTTATACTAAATACTGTGGTCTATATTCCCGAAAGGTAGTAGGCAGGTAGGTGTAGGTTGTATAAAAATCAAGGTCCTGAGTCAAAACGATAAAAAGATATGGGCAAATTTATATTTTCGCGAAAACTTGTAAATACCAAAATTTACCTTAATTTTTAACATTTATAATTTTTCCCTTAAAAAAAAGTGCTGACAAAATTTTGACAAAACCTTACAGAATTTACTTACAAGATTTCGCGAAAATCAAAATTTCAACCACAGCACACACACACATAACTTAGCCACCAATAAAATTGATACCAATTTTATTATGGCGGTATAATGGGTAGGTACGGAACCCTCGGCGCACGAGTTCGCCTCGTTTTATGGTACTTATATATAAGTTCGTAAATTGGTCTATTTGAAAATAATAATACTGATTTCAAAAAGGTGGACATGTTTTCTTCATCCTGATTATTCCGCCGTTTGTGGGCTAATTTCCGTGTTTATTTTATTTATATGAAGAAAAATCGCATAAAGAACATTTATTTTTTATACACAGAGTATATGGTGATTTATGGGCCGATTTTCGAGTTTCAATTTCTTAGGGTTCCGTACCCAAAGGGTAAAATGGGACCCTATTACTAAGACCGTCCGTCCGTCACCAGGCCTGTCTCATAAAGGGTAGGTAAGGTAGGTTGGGTGGTAGGGTATTTCCTAGTACTCGGCTGGCTAGTTACCACTCTCAAGTTGAAAATCTGCCGCCAAGCACCTAACAACGTGTTCAGGCAGTCTTACTTGAGATCCAGTTCCATTTCAGGCTAGGTATGTTTACCATCTTCGACCACACCGCCACATCATGTGAGCTGTGGTCAAACACCTATCTTGTCAACAGTAAAAAAACTAACACATCGAGTATCTTAGTCTAATTTAAGAATATTCGCTGAGTGCGATATACTGAAGGCTGTAAGAACCATTAATAATTCCACGGTAATGGTTTCGCTGATGTCATATATCTCATATCAAGGGCGCGACTATTTCATTGATACCCCGCCCACTAGAATGTTAGTTTGCATAACGAGACCTTGTTCTCTGCCGTGGTCTCTACGAACACGTCTGTCGCGACATTCGCGAACTTTATGCACCGCTGTTTCTATTATCTATTTGTATTGGTAATAACGTCAGTTTTTTTTTATATTGACATACTTTTTTCACATTTCGTTTTTGTAATCATTGACATGTAATAAATAATCAGTGTTTTAAAACTCTATTAATGTTATATTTGAAACTAGTTGCGTCCCGCGGTTTTTCCTGCGTGGTGATGGATGATGGTGATGATGAAAAGTATCCTATGTCTTCTTATTCCAGGGCCTAAAGTTATTGCAAAATTTCACCTAGATCCGTTGAGTAGTTTACAAGTGAAGGCGTAACAAACATACACTCACATTCGCATTTATAATATAAGTTACATAGGATGATATTAGGGAATTGACTTGTAACGTTGGTGTTATTAATAAAATATTTGTATTTGTCAAAATACTATAAACTAGCGACCCGCCTAGACTTCGAACGTGTGCAATGTAATGTGATGCATATGAATGTATTATATATGAACCTTCTTGAATAACTCTGTCTATTGATGGAAATCGCATTAAAATCCCTTGCGTAGTTTATAATAGATCTAAACGTACAGATGGCGGGGAGCGACTTTGTTTTACACTTGTCTGTTAATTCTTCACGCTGTAACGGTTGAAAGAATTTGGATGAAATTTGAAATATAGATAGCTTAAGTATACCCCAGATTAACACAAAACAAAGACTAAGGTAATACAGTATTGGCGTCCATTACTTTAAGATATTCTACGGTGTTTTTTTGTGGTTGTCAAACTAAGTGTTTGAACACAGCTCACCTGATTAGGTGACGGTGTGGTCGAAGATG
This sequence comes from Biston stratarius, assembly GCA_950106695.1. Taxonomy (NCBI): domain Eukaryota; kingdom Metazoa; phylum Arthropoda; class Insecta; order Lepidoptera; family Geometridae; genus Biston; species Biston stratarius. Next base: position 22,694,939 of record OX467115.1, on the reverse strand, counting down.
ATAAAGCACACCTGGCTTGGAATGGAACTGGCACTCAAGTGAGGCTGTCGGAACACACCGTTGCTTGGCGGCAGATTTTCAACTTGAGGGTGGTAACTAGCCAGTTGAGTACTAGAAAATACTCTACCACCATGCTATGGTTTCCTTACTATTTTTCTTCACCGGCAGCTCAAGCTCTTTGTTGGGATTTTAACCCACACCCTTTAGCACGTGAATCGACCGCGCTAACCAGTGAGCTATCGTCGTTACAAAGTCTCATTAGCCCTCGGTATAGACGTGTCCTAAACCGGAACATAGTTATGTTTACACGGTAGATTAGAGTCGCTTGGCAGCAGAATATCTGATGCTATGGTAAACACTTGAACGACATCTTGTAAAAAAGACCTTGCGAATAGCAACTATTTATCTAAACGAAAGCATTAATTTTTAACTTCCCCCAACGTTATAGCTCTATCAAACTAATTAACACCATCTAATAGTCAATACTAACCTATATCGTAAACTCACACGCTATCGCAATCTCAAGCAAATTAGGAATCACGCATAATAGGATAATAATAATTTCGACACAAATAAGTCGTGATTTGTACTTCCTCTCGCTAAATACGGCTAACCGCAGTATATTTTTCCGGTTTTGAAGACGCGTTTGATTCAGTTTAGTAACTAGAGCGTGTAGTGGCCAGTGGCCGTCTGCCAAAGGGCCCGCACAAAGAAACTAGAAATACGAGATTGGGCGCGAATAAAAAACGGTTCCGTGGAGAAACTGGCTTGCGAAATCACTATCACTAATAAATAATAATATAAACTGGAAGTCATTTCACACAGCGCCATCCGTACTTCTGGAACTAGATAATTGATATGTATAATATGTAGTTATATCCTATTATGTACGTATTCAAAAACATAGAGACTTACCATATGGTAGGTCTCTACTTAGTATAAAACGAAGTCGCTACCCGCCGTCTTTACAATTAAATCTTTTAAATTACGCAACGGATTTTAATGCGATTTCCATTAATAGACAGTATGATTTAAGAGGATTTATATGTATCTACTAACGACCCGCCTTGACTTCGCACGGGTTATAAAAATGAGTATAGTAAGCTATCCTTAAAGGTAGACATATGTCACCGCAGACGTTGTTGTAGATCTATAAAAGAGGAATATTCCACCTTGCATTGTTTTGTTATATCTCAAAGGGATTAGACAGCGTTTTCGACGTGTTCCGACACTTCCAACAATTATCATCAAATTTCAACCAATTTACACAAAACATTGACAAATTATATACCTAAACCTTCCTCATGAATCACTCTATCTATCGGTGAAACTCGCATGATAATCCGTTTAGTAGTTTTTAAGTTTATCACGAACAGACAGACAGACGCGTCGGACGACTTTGTTTTATAATATGTAGTGATGATACATATCCGTGCGATGCCGGGGCGGGTCGCTAGTAGGTATCTATATCTTTAAACGAGCAATTCTTGTATATATATATATATATTCTAAATCTCGGAAACGGCTACAACGATTTTCATGAAATTTTGTATCCAGGGGGTTGCAGGGGCGAAAAATCGATCTAGCTAGGTTTCATTTTTTCAGAAAATGTCGTTTTATCCATGTTTTCAGCCGTGCAATGCTCGGTCAACCAGGTACTATATATAAATTGAGATACTACAAATATCACATATTCGTTGCATAAATGTCTGTCCTGGGCGGGAATTGAAACAATGACCTATAGCTACAACCGAATAAGTTGACAGGGCCGTTCGTCAATTTTCGAAAACTTTTTTTTTTCTTCTATACTGTCTGAAATATAATTTATGCATGTATTATACATATAAACTATCCTCTCCAATCGCTGTCTATTGATGTAAACCGCATTAAAATCCGTTCCTTAGCTTAAAAGATCTAAGCGTACAGATGGCGGGAAGCGACTTTGTTTTATACTATGTAGAGATTTTGATGTTTAAACATGGATATCTCGAAAAAAAAAAACGAAATAAAAAGTTAACAATGCTTACAAATAACTCGATTAGTTCTCAGTATATAAATTATGAATGCTGTGAAAATAACTAGTTAGACAAAACTATAGGTTGATGTTCGCCTGTTAGTTTTAATACATAATTTGCATAATGCCTCCTGAAGCGATACGAATATAAATTATTACTTTAAAAATATCAAAGAATATATTCATTGTAATAATGCTTGGTCGAGATAAATTAATAATAATCCTGCTTTCTTTGAAGTGGTCATTTAAAAAAAATCTAAATATTTGGTATTCTAGGCGTTTGATCACAGCTAACTTGATATCGATAATGGTCGTATTTAGCTTGAATTGCGAATATAATTGAAGTTAAGTTAAAGGCGATATTCTCTACTTCTTAGCAATTTTAGTTCACAGCTTTATTCAGTAAAATGTATCTTAACAAGTAACATTTTAATCTTTTAACAAAAAAGACCGACTTCAATTGGTTTTCTCATGGATGCCATTGTCAGAATTGGACCAAATTGTAATGGGACCACACGGGAACCACCAGCTTTCAAATAAAAAAAGAATCATCAAAATCGGTTCACCCAGTCGAAAGTTCTGAGGTAACAAATAAATAAAAAAAAACATTACTACATACTCGTTTTATTTCAATCGGTTCCAAATAAAATTAAAATTGCGAGTCAGCCCAGTTTTTATATACTGTCCTACTGCTGGGCGCAGGCCTCTTCTCATTGTGAGAAGAGTAAAGCCATAGACCACCACGCTGGCCAAGTGCGGGTTGTCAGACTTCATACATCTCCGAGTTTTTTTTTTGAGGAAATTAAATGTCTGTGCCATTTAAGTTTACTCACGATGTTTTCCTCACAACTGATGTAATACTCACATAACTTAAAAAAGCAGAGGTGTGTGCCGTGGGATTTGAACCCAGGAACTCTAGCTTGGAAGCCAGACGGTGTCCCAACTAGGCAAAATAATTTAATCAATAGTAATTTTAGCCAAAGATCCTAAACATATTTTTTTCAAAACCTACATCGATTCCATTATAAAAATATGCAAATTTAATAGTAAAATAGAATTTGTTTTAGTTTGTTAGCTGACGAATGTGATTAAACCATCAAAAATCTAACTGTCGAAGTTTAAAAAGAATTTGCATAACTGCCATATTTTTGCTCCGCTAAATGAAACTCTGTCTGACACAACAGTAGACTGATTATTGATTAAAGTTACTAAAGTGCTCGTAACGTCGGACCTTAAAAGTTTTATTGAAAACTAAAAACAATTTTCTCTGAAGCCGAAAATAAATATTTGGATTTCATGTTACCACAGCCGTTCTCAGTCTCATATCACCTTCCCCGTTCGATTGAAACCCGTGAAATGCAAGCAATACGATAGTTTACGACGTAGTTACTATAGCAATACAGTTTACCACTCAGTTCCCACGAAGTAAAAATACATAGGTACTTCTCAATAACCTGCTCGAAGCGCTTATGTAAACCAGTTCCTTCGATTATGATATTTATATCTGAACGTATAAAAGGTAATCTGGTTTGCAGTTTTGCAAAGTTAATACAAGTCGGCGTATTTGCAGAAAATGTCATTACTTAATCGTATCTTGTACGAATGTTAATTTGTATGTAAACTCAATGGAAAAACGTTCCAAACTAATTTAGACTTTATGTTGAAGCATCAAAGACTTCTAGAGTAATTGAATGTTCAGTTTACGTATCTTACAGTAAACGCATAGATATTATCAAGTGAAGAGTAAGTAACTAAAACTGCTTGTTCTTCAGGCAGCGCAGGTATAGATGAAAAGAAATTAAGATACAATTATTCATAGCATCAAATTTCAGAACTTAACTTAATATCTTTCAATATGATTCTGACAAATTTCGAATTTAGACGATTTAATAGAAAATGAATCTTCAAGTGGAAAACAAAATACTTCGAGCGAATTTTACGAAATAATCTGTCTTAGATACTTCGCAGAATTGCCTGTTTTCGACTCGAAACAAGTGGGAGCTTTTCGAATGAAAAGCTTTCATAGAAAAACGGAATATTACGGCAAAGGTTTCTAAGCTCCTACGCAATTCTTCGATACTAAAAATTCAATAGATAATAACAAAAATAACTTGTTAAATAATAGCGATAAATTATGACATGTCGGTCATAAATTTTACATTATAATGGGCAGGAAACTGCAAACGCAAATTCGTACGCGTGTTATTCAACCGATATTTGCTTCGGGCGACGAGAGCAGTCTCAAAAAGTTGATATACATCATTATTAGGTCTTGCTTACAAGATGCCTGTCGTATCATTTCGCCGAGTAGGAAATGATTTACTGTTTTTATTTCATTGCTTCCTATGGGCTTGAAATATGATTTAAGTTCTGCGCTCTACTTGATTACCTAGAGCCTTCTAAAGCACCAATTTGCAGTTTTACTATTGTCCCGTAGAACTACTAAAATCTAGCTTGCCTTGTATAGTCTCTTGACTTGTTCACATTATCGTAGGTGCAATTGAAGCCAATATGTAGTATTTAGGTACATTACTAAACTATTCGTTTAACCACACTAACTTTAACACCAGTTGAGTCATGACTTAAAGCTTCAAGACCCTTAATGCTATTGAATTGAGTAAGATAAACGATTTGTCTCTGATATTATGCGATTATGACATAGAAAATTGGATGGAAAGAAAGGAAATTTACTTTTTTGGTCCGCTAAAAGTAATGGCAACTGTCAGTGTCAACGTACGAAGTAAAAGTAAGAGGGCAACCGCAAAGTGAAGGGCAATGGGCCTAGCTAACGTCATTAGTGTCAGTCGTGTTCCCTTCCACCATAGAATAGACAATAGTGACTCCACGTTCCACATTGCCGAGCCCATCTAATAACCAATGAAGCAACAGATACAAACTACGTTTTCTAATACGGGCCGATGAAAATAGTTTTAGCGGCTCAATGGACGCCGAGTGCGAATCGCTGTTGCGTGGCCGGTCTATTTGCGTGGGTGTCAAAGTTCAGTTCACACCCCTGCGGGGCCAATGTATAAATATAATTTATCATTTCACCTTTGAATGGGAACTATACCGATTGTGGTGACTTTATAGCAGTTTGTGGTTTGAAACTATTAAAGTATGATTGCGTTCGACGTTCGAACGAATCATTTTATGCGTATGAACGAAGTCGGGCGAATCAAGCCTCAAATTTACACGTAATAACAGTATTATATGTCAAGACGCATTTAACGATCACGTCATTGATGGTAAGGAAACACGCCAGTTAGACTTGGAGGGTAAAAACTTGCCCAAGAATTTGGACCATCTAACGTCTGCAATGACAAAGGAATGCTATTGCCTAGCATTTGGATGCTCCAGACTTACAAATGTTAATGAGTGAATCGTGCCGATATCATTAAATTGAAAGATAATCTCTTGTAGAACTCTAAATACTGACACTGTAGTAAACTTTACTATAAATTGTTTAGCTACAAAAACCAGTCAAAAGCCTTTGTTAAATATCCTGTCTGTCATAGACATGGTATATGTCCTTCTAATGTCGAAATGATTCTCTAGTTTCATGTAAATTGTAAATTTGTAATTGTAACTAGTTTGCTATCAGTCTAACAGATTCTTACGGATGACTAATAACTATAACTGCATACTATGCCACGAGAATCTAAACTTTGGACGATAAATCGTTTAATGGCTGCATTGTGTTGAGTCTCACATGTGGTGTACCTGTCAGCGACATGAAAAACAGAAGATGCTAGATTGCGAAATTATTAGACCACATAAATATCTTATTTTCAAATGAGAACAGGATGTATCGGTAACTCTACCTCTTCGGGTACTAAGTAGAGACTAAAGTACAATATACCTATAGCATTCATGGAGTATTATAAGAATAATTAGAGTTGTCGAATCCTATCAACGGACCTTCTTAATGAATTTTCTTTTATTCTCGCTTTTCCAACCATCAAAAATTATTATTAATCTCGTGTATGGTCCATTATTATTAAAATGAATTTCACTTGAATATTTTGTCTAAACAGGCAGAATTTGTTTTAATAAAATATATACGTTCAACAGTTAGTTCTGATATTCTTTTGTTGCTGCTATTAATTCTAAATTGTAAGAATCCGATTCCAATATCGTCCACTAATTTCACTAGTTATTTATTGTATTCGTACTAATGATTGATTTTGTGCTCTAATTTTGAATTTAACAACGAATGTACCGTTTGATGCTACATTTAGTGCGCGTTATGACGCGTTGCTAGATAACTTGCGTCATCTATATTCCCGATCCACGGTGAATATTAACTGTAGCCATGTATGCTCGGAGTCTATTGTCAGTTTCATTTTGGTTTACTCTTCACATGTGTCAAGGCTCCGACCTTGGATCAAAGGACCTTGGTCATATATGGACGTACAATCGGGAAGCAATGTACAATGAAAACGAGGCTTATTAGACGTGAGTTACAGTCTGTTCAGACTATGGTATTATTAAATGCGCTGCACATTTTCAATACTAGTTCAATATAAGTTGGTAAAATAATGAGTACCCTTTTGACTTAATTAACTAAGGGTACCAAGTTTTTCTGTATGATTGGGTTATGGCACAGTGTGAATAGGCTAATACTGTGGAGATGGAGATTTAATAGAGTTCTCAGTACAGATATGTCTAGCATTTTTAATTGCTTAATCATTCGTAATTGCTTACGATACAAAGTAGGTATAACAGACAAAGTTGACTCGGTTCGAACTAGATATGATACAAAGAAGAATCAGAAGTCCCGGATTTCTGGGTGCGTTTCGCAGCCAAGCTTGGACGATGGGTTTTAAATGGATCTAAGAGTTTTAATATCTCTTCTGGAGTTATTTGTGGACACTTTTTTGTGTTATCTGTCAGTATCTAAGATAAATTTTCACCTTATAGCTAACGTCAAATATATGTATACATATACTAGCTGCGCCCCGCGGTGTTACCCGTTACATTTTTTTGGGAAAAGTAGCTAATCACCTAGCTGTATGAAATATACTTTACGACCTATTCTCATACCTACCAAATATACATACAAACAATTTTTTATAAAAATCGGTCGAGCCCTTTCGGAGGAGTGCGACCACAAACACCGTGACACGAGATTTTTATGTATATAAAAGTACATATGTATATGGTATATATAATTGACGTGAATATATATAATATGTATATTATATAATTATTAATATGGTGTGCATAACCTATATGGTACAACGCGTGCAAGTTTTATTTATTCATGTTACCCTTTCACAGCCTTTCTATGACGATGGTTGTAAAACATACCAGACTTTATCGCATTGCGACTGAGGCCAACAATAATTTAAAGAAAAACAGATTTATATAAACCTTTCTACCAACTACCATCGCAAAGGCGATAAGCGATATAACAAGCGATTATATTAATTATTGCAGTACCGTTTCTAATTAGACCACGTCAGGGAATTTGTTACAGTAATAATTTCTAACATCCACCATAAATACATGAAAGCTGTTTTAACCTTCCTTGAGACATTCTCAAAATAACATAAATCCGCCAAAGAGCGAAATTTCTCACGTCAAAGGTTCTGTGTTTATACACAAGGTTAAAAATTATCCAACCACCAAATAAATAAAGTTGAGCGAAATGCACGCATATCTTTCGTTTCGTTTCTAAAAACATTATTTCAGGACGATATTTTAGAAGTTTTGGATAAAAGTAAAAGTAATGGTTTCCTGTTTGGATATTCTGAGTTCTAATCCCACGGCACGTGACTCTGCCTACTATAAGTTATAATAGGTCTTTTACCTATGAAATTACCGTTCTGCAGTACTAGACATTTGGTACTGGACAACGCGCGACCTCATACTGCACAGCAGACGGTCTCCAAGTTGTAAGAGCTGGGGTTGGAAGCTCTCCGTCATCCGCTGTACTCACCAAACCTTGCGCCTAAAGGCTTCTACTTTTTCCACAATTTGAATAACTTCTGGCGGGAAAAAATTCAATACCCGAGAGGCAGTAAAACTGCATATGATGATTTTGTTGCCTCTCGTCCAGCTGATTTTTTCAAGAAGGGCATCAATAAACTGCCATTGCGTTGGCAAAGTTGCATCGATTGCAAAGGGGTGTTGTACAATGGCCAAAGACCTTTTAAGTAAGCATGCTGCATCGTAGACAACATCGTTATTTAAAATCAAGGAGGATGTGGCCAAACGCGAATCTAAAGAGACATATAGATAAACTCTTTCTTTATTGTTCACACCAAAGATTGTACATACATATATAATAATAGAAAAAATAAACTAAAAATATCTAGTATAATAACTGGCGGCCTTATCGCTAAAAGCGATGTCTTCCAGTCAACCTTGGTATGTAAAGGATTCAAGAAAAACTCGATAAACGGGGTGATAAGATAAGCTAAGGATATGATCAGGTACTACCGCAATATCAGATATTCTGCCGCCAAGCTGTAGTATGTAAAAAGAAAAAAATAATTAAAAGGTTTCTCATCACCAACTTAATGTGTAGGGAACCCTGAAACCCCCGTCAAACCGTAAGTGACTTGCGGCATGCAAGCTCCTACGCAATAAGAAAAAGGTTTATTTTATGTTAATGTGGAATTAATTTATTGTGAGAAATACCTATTTTTCTTAGGAATTTATTTAGCCACACGTTTTAATATTTTTTTTAATGAAGTTTCCTTGTTTTCCGATTTACCCGTTTTGTACAGGAACTTTGCACTTGATTTAATTTACAAACTTTCCTATCGCAGCAATTTATTTTTAGCGATGATAGCTCACTGGTTAGCGCGGTCGGTTCACACGCCAAAGGGCGTGGATTCATACCCCAACAATGAGTTTGAACTGCCTGTATAGGAAAACATCGTGAGGTACCGGAGCGAGGCTCTGGGCTGCTGGCATTGTAGCTCCAGTGGGTGAGATGGAAATGTTCATAATGATAAAATACAGTATTTCGCGGTGACATGGATAGAGATGAAGCTGTCTCATGCAATCTAATAGCAACCCTAGTTTCTACTGTGGATTTACAGTGCCACAACACATGCTCTACTGTTCCGTTTTCCTGAAGACAGCCACGGCAGAGCGGGCAGTCCGTGGCTCCCAGCTTAAACTATTATAAAACGACGCTATCTTACTTCATTCAGTTTAACTGTAGAGCAGTGTATACACCTCAGTCTATACAAGTCGTATATAGAACAATCACGCAGATTGATTGACCACTTGAAACACTTTTTTGTTATAACTTATTTAAATACATAGAATTCTTTGTCGATGTCCATAATATTCATATAGATAGTATTGTATTATTTGTTATAATGATGAATGACTAACAGGGAAGGCATGTTTTAAGTACCTGTTAGAGATATGACGCATCGATTGCATCCTTTTTACACGAGTGCTCAAAAAAAGGGAGTGTAATCTTTTCAGTGTTTATGTATGTATGTATGTGTTTCTTTATTCTACCATAACGTTTAAATGCCTTAACAGATTTGGATGTATATGAGGTATCGTTAGAATCCTTACATCATTCCGTGTGACACGGGCTATAAAACCATTTATTAGTGTGCATTCCTGTCTTTTTAATTTTCTTAATTAAGACTGTTATTTGGAGTATTACCTAGGGCAACATTTTCCAAAAAAAATCTGTAATGTAACTCGAAAGTTATTGTACAATAATTGAGATACAATTTTGCAGTTTAACTATTTCACAAAGTGACAAGAAGTCTTAAAAACTAAGTTTTTTTTAAATGGCTTACAGTCTAGTTGGTTTGACCACAACTCACCTGATGTTAAGTGACGTTGTGGTCGAAGATGGTAAAGCACACCTAGCCTGGAATGGAACTGGCTCTCAGTAAGGCTGTCGGAACACACCTTTAGATGCTTGGCGGCAGATTTTCAACTTGAGGGTGGTAGCTAGCCAGCCGAGTACCAGCACCCTGCCACCACGCTATGGTTTCCTCACGATGTTTACCTTCACCGGCAGCTCAAGCTCATTGTTGGGGTTTGAACCCACGCCCTTTGGCATGCGAATCGACCGCGCTAACCAATGAGCTATCATCGCAATTTTGCTTTGCTTTGGTGGATTTATCTTAGTAATAGGAAACTGATAGAATTCACTTCAGGAGGTACCGATGCCAGTATTGTTGATCTGCCAAAAATAATCCAAAGGTATACACGGAAAAAAAACATGCCATTCACCTTTTAATATTGTAATTCCAAGTTAACAAAGGTCACGGACCCCGGTGTTTGTGGAGGGATTTTTTTTAATAAAAAAAATATAAAAAATCACATGTTATCATCAATAGGGTGTCTATTACGGTGTATTTAAAATCACTATTTAGATTCAAAGGCTTTGTCATGCCACTCGACGACGTGTTTATCATAGTGCGCTTGTACGACGCAGTGTTGACAACCGTCTCTCATCTGACTAAGCCAATAAATATTTTACATACACGTGTAAAATATTTATAGTATTTTCCCATTAAGTACATATATCACTTTTATATAAATATGCTATCGAAAGTTTTTAAAATTGTTTAAAATAATTAATTAGTTTTTTTATATGTAAAAGTTGTTAACGAGACGAGCGAGACGCTCTCTTGATGGTAAGATAACGCATGCCCATGACCATTGCAGCGATACACAGAGCTTTGAGTAGTAAAATAAAATCCAGCACCAGGTTGAGACTTGATGGTCAGTCTCAACCTGTAATTCCCTACCTGCAGTACCCTTCAAACCGGAACACAGTAATGTTCAGACACTACTGCTTACCTACTACCTAGCTACCTAGACGACCTCCTAATAAGGAGAACAGAAAGTAAAGTGTTGTCGAACAGTAATTTCTAAATAGTGTTAAGATGTTTTACTCTGTTTAAAACTTTCATCCCAAAACTTGGAAGGAAGGAGACGCCAAAATCGGATATCATCAATTCATCATCTCAGCCGTAGGACATCCATTGCTGGACATAGGCCTCCCATTAATTTCCATAAAGACCGGTTGAAAATCGGATATGAAACATAAAAATAATACTCTTTATTTCTACATATAAATATATTATTAAATACTTTTATCTCTTTTTAACTGAGTTGAAAACAAATATAATTGCTATTTTGATATTTTTTGGGTAATATGACGATTACAGTAAATTTTATTACATTCTGAATGTAATAATATAGTGGAGACCCCAATGGACCGAATCTAAATTGCTACCGACTTAAATTGTAGAACGGACAGATAATGAACTATTTTTTTTTGCAGAAGATTGTTGATATTGGTTTGAATTTTACTACAGTGGCTCCCCTACCAAAGTTACAGTTAAATTAGTTGCATTTGTCTCGACAGCGAAACGTTTCGGTGAAAGTAAGCGTTATTGTGTTCGACAAGTTTTTCATAGCACAAGTATAATAAAGTGTCTTTTGTAATATTCGGAATTCGAGACACGCGAAATGTATGGCATTTCAGTGCTTCATTTACAATGGTACAGTTGATTGAATAGTTATTACAGAAGAATTGACTGGCAGAAGTAGAGTATAATCGAGGCTTGCGAAGCGTTTGCTTGCAGAGCGTATTAATTTTTATGAAAATAAGATTCAATCTTGAATGAAACTAGTGTTTTTTGAATGGCTAATTGATCCAGATCTCAGACTCTTAAACAGTTTATAGTAAGCTGGTAGAGTAAGTCATGACAATCATCAGTGACTGCTTGACGTGATCTTGCTAGCAGTGTTACTAGTAATGAGATAAAAGCATGTCACATGCTTTTATCTCATTTTCGTAGCGATGATAGCTCAATGGTTAGCCCGGTCGGTTTATAAACCAAAGGGCGTGAGTTCAAACCCTAACAATGAGCTTGAGCTGCCGGCGAAGGAAACCATAGCGTGGTGGTAGGATATTTTCTAGTACTCGGCTGGCTAGCTACCACCCTCAAGTTGAAAATCTGCCGCTAAGCACCTAACGGTGTGTTCCGGCAGCCTCACTTGAGAGTCGATTCCATTCCAGGGCAGGTGTGCTTTACCATCTTCGACCACATCGTCACTTAACATCAGGTGAGCTGTGATCAAACAACTAGCTCGTCAACCATTAAAAAAAAAACTATGATTAAATTATTTTGGCATATCGGTGTCGAAATATCTTGTAATATTTCGAAACGTTGGTTTTAGCGCCGAGATCTTGACGTGTTCTCTTGAACAAATAAAATGATTAAATAATGAAATAACGCAGTAATTGTTTGCTTAGCCGTCTAGCCGGATTGTAATTAGCCCGAACCAAAGTTAATAAACTCATATATTAATGCGAAAATAAATTATTTGTCGGCGAATAATTAAATTTTTTGTAATGTCGGCCAGTGAAATGATCTGTTTAGAGTGAAGCACTATTTTATTACGCTATGCTTCAGAATTTCACTTTGAAGTTTGACACGGGTCTTTCATGAGCGAGATTTTTGTGTGATAATAATAAATGACATGATCCATCACATTCGTTCGCTCTGGTTTGATATGCGATTACTCCTACATTTTTAACATAACGATTTATTTGCGTAAAATACGTACAGGACATGTTTTGCAACTTTTACATGTTGTCCCTAAGTTTAAAATTAGTCTCTAAGCACTAGGAAAACCCGTGTCGCAAAATCTAGTGACCGTTTGGTTTAGTTAGTGTTAGCGTTTAGTGATTAGTACCGTTTTAAATTTTTGCGTATAAAAAGGAACAAATAAAGAGAAGAGTAGTAGAAATTACAGGGCTGTTGAAACTAACCATCGAAAGTCTCAAAGTAATGAGTGCCAAAGCAACCCTGCTATAGACTTTGTTTTGCTACTCAAAGTTCTGTGTATCGCTGCAATGTACATAAACAGGCGTTTTCTCTTACCATCAGAAGAGCGTCTCGTTCGTCTCATAGGCACAAGACGAGCCAAGCGAAAAACCGCAAGGGCATTAGCTACCTTTTCTCGAAGAGCTTTGTCGTTTTTTTTGAATCCTCATAACTTGGGTTTGGATTATACCAGATGAACAAAATTCTCGAGATATGATGTCAATAGTAGACTTATTAAATATATAAGGTTTCAATTGCATAGCTCTTATACTTTAAGTTTTATTGATATCAAAAAAAAACCCGATTACGCCACTGTCTCACTCAATCTCTCACTGATGATCATCAAAATTCTTAGGGTACTGCACCTTTGTCAAAATAAGTAGCTTGGCCGTGTCGTTACTACAAGAACTATTTCTAAATACGACCTTATACATATATTGATAAATAAGTTCAGTAATCAACCGAGGTGCCGAAATACGCTTGCATAAGGAGAGCTATAATTATGTTTATTGACAGATTTTTAAGCTCAGGCTAATAGCTACCGATCCAATGTAGACTGAATGTTATATGCCAGGGTTTCCCAACTTTTATTGTGTTGAGCTTCCCTTATACATTATTGTTATATACTGCCCTGTTAGCTCATTTGTTAGAATATCTGCTTCAAGAGCTGTAGGGCGTGGGTTCGATTCCCACCAGGACAAACATTGATGTGACGATAAATGTTTGTTCTGTGTTTGGGTGTTTCATATGTATGTATTATAAGTTTCTATGTATTTAGAAAAAATGGTATGTAAGTATTTTATCTGTTATCTGCTTCCTATAGTACAAGCTTTATTATTTTAGTTTGAGGCTAGATGGCACTATGTCAAAATGTTCTATGATATTTATTATTATGGTCAAAGGGAGTGGGGCATGCACATAGCATGCCCCACTCCCCTTTAACTTTTTATAACAAAAAAGTTTATTTTTAAAAACCACTATATTTTAACAACTGGCGATGTTGCATTTTAAAACAGTGACAAACAAAATTAATGAATGTGATATTGTGATGTTCAATACACGCGTAATTTTCGTGTTCCTCCCCTCTTGACATCGACTCACGCCCCCCAAGCTGGGTACGCCACCCGGTTGAGAACTTCCGGTCTATAAAATTAGTTGTGCAGGTATACGCGTATACCATTATAACTTTTCCGGAAATACTAATAGTCAATATCGATCGATGCTCGTTTACCGTCCCTTCACGTGAAGAGTTGAGGCATATCCATTACAGTCAATCGATCAGTCTACCAGCACCATGATAGGTGTAATTTACGTTGTCATCCTTGAAATGTCATGGGGGAATAGATTGAAGATGGTCTCGCCCAATGAACATTGATTTTGTCAGGGCTAGCGTTTTATTTATGTGCTCTAGTCCTTCATAACTTTGACTGCCCTGTGAGCGCATTTGGTAATTAAAAATTGTATTTGTAGAGATTAAAAACCTATCAAGCCTATTACATTAAAATCTTACATATTTAGATATAAAAAAGCGTTATATATAATCTCAAAATTAAAAAAAGAAAAAAATTTGGTTATATTAATCAAGATGTCAAAATATTTAAAAAATATTACATAAGTCAAAAAATCAGTTTTTTGGAACGTCGGCCATAAAACGATGTTTCCATTTTGAGCTTCTGGCTGTCCGATAAAAAAATGGGCATGGGGGAATTAGACCACGCAGCTCTGAAGCACACTCTTCAAAATGATTCCGATAAACTAGCAACTTTGCGACGATGTTCTAGGCAAATTTTGACTATTACGGAAGCCCACGAATAGTAGGTAGCTTAGGAGTCACTAAAAGGGGTGCCTAGATGCCTACATACTCAAAATAATGCGTGAGAATTTAAACACCCCGTATCAGGCACACTAAAATCAATTTCGACCGTGCGCCTGTCTAATCCTATCATATGGTATAGTTGTAGCTATTCCCGCCGATCCACGATGACTATGATCATACTTAAAAGGCTTACTACAAAATATCAGATTATCTAGACGATAAAAAAGCTTGGGACGAGTTTTGCTCCAACTCGAAAACTAACAATCTAATAAGGTAAAGGTTTCTTGTTTGCTTCTTTACTTTACCTCAAAAAGATTGAAGTGAACGAAAGATCAAAGTGATCACTTTATTTCCTAGTTTTAAGTATGTTTATAATTTGTGACGTGTGACGTGTCCAAGAGTCCTGTAAGGTCTAAAGGAAATAAAGCACTTTGAGTTTTGAGTTTTATACTTTGGTGACTCTTGTCTACGTAAACAGCTGAGGACGAACGTTCATAACACGGCATGGTTGAAATGTCTTTTCATGTCTGCTTCTCAACGAAAAATTTACAAAAGCCATCTCGAGCAATACGTTTAACGTCTCGGTTTCCTTTTTTCCAGCCCATCAACAACGCAGACTTTGTGGTGCCGGTGGAAATCGACGGCGCCGTGCACCAAGTATACGTGCTAAAGCGGCCACACGTTGACGAGTTCCTTCGGAAATGCGGCGAGCTTTACGAGTGTGTGCTGTTCACTGCTTCCCTTGCGAAATACGCGGATCCCGTAGCCGATCTACTCGACAGGTAATGTACATGAATCGCTATATGCATGCGGCACACTGGAGCGGCCTGCAGTAACGACCACGTATTTAGCCACTACCAGAGGCGACACGTATTTGCATGGAACTGTTCAGTTGTGTTCTTCCTCCTCCTGTATCCTGTGTAGGGTATCACCGTCGAGGTTATAATCTCCTTGCCAAGATAGGGCTCTAGCGTACAGTAGCCCCAGGGGTGTGTAGAAGATGCGAAATCGAGGCCAAGTTCCGCGGGCTGTTCTCGAGCATTCTCTGGTCATTGTTGACCTCATGTTGCCGTTGTGGTACTATTTGAAAGGGCTTCATTACCTCTCTGCCAGCGTCTTCATACGTCAGGGCGACGTGCATGGTGCGGCGCAATGTTATTCAGATGGGGGTTTCGCGCGTTGTCCGGGAACGAACTATGAACTTCTCCATCGTCTCGATCTGCACGTTTCGAGCGATGACGTCATTACGTATGTACTGGCTGGCTTCCAAGACCATCCCCGGGGTGACGCTCTGCACCACCTGCTGTCGTTTTCTCAGGCTGGCCGAGTATAGTGCATACTATGATGCGTTAACAGACTTCACTACGTATTACCGCGCTCGCCAGCTATACTGGAAAGTAGCCGCGGCTTTAGCTGGCTGCGTTACAGGTCGCTTTTGTCTGGGCAAGCTACAATAATATAGGGTCATTAGCAAATACCGAAAACGTTTCAACTTCGGTTCGGCGTCACTCATCGGACATAGAATTCACGACAGTAAAATATCAGCTTTGCCTTACATTTTGCCGAAGGTAAAGAAACATTTTCAAAGTTTTTTTTAATTCTGTGCAGAAGATCTTAAGAGCTAGTTAACTAATTACCAATTAAGAACGGGTTTCTGAAAAACGAGGAGTTGTACAAATGTGTCGTTACTTGTCCCTCGGCTAATTTTGGCACCGTCTATCACCAAAGATAATTAAAATAATAGCAATAAATTGTAATTAGTTCAGCATAATTAAATAAGATTAATATAATTTTTCGCTACGAGTATGATAGATAAACCATATATTAAGTGATAAGTATTAAAGACATGTGATTTTTACTATCACTCATTGGGCTCACTGGCTTTATTTCTAATATCACACAGAGAGACAAATAACTTGGTAGACCATCCGACGATCCGCTATAACAATTTTATAAAGATAACAGACCACACCTATTTGATTGATTACTGATGTCATTAAGTTATCAGAGAATGGTATATGCTTTATGACCGAAATATACACATTTAAAACGCATATTTTGTTACAACTTATTCATCATGGAATGCCAGGTGACCATCCTCACCATACCGTCATTCTGTGCAGACATAGCACAGGACTGATTGTGATTGTCAGTTTCGGCAATCTCAGGAAAATCCGAAGACCAGATTAAACGGCGTGTCTGTTTTTATGTTTGACAGGCTAGGTGTTTGACCTCAGCTAATCTGATGTTTAGTGTCGGTGTAATCGAAGATGGCGAAAAATACACTTATGTTATTAATCCTGGAATGGAACTGGCTCTCAAGGGAGGCTGCCGGAATAGACCATTGGGTGCTGAATGCCAAAATTTCAACTTGAGGGTGGTAGCTAGCCAGCTGAGTACTATAAAGTGGCTTACTATCCCACGCTATAGTTTCCTCACGATGTTTTCCTTCACCGGCAGCTCAAGCTTATTATTGGGGGTTTAACCCACGCCTTTCGTTGTGTGAACCGACCGCACTAACCACGAAGCGATCATAGTTACAGAAGTCAGTCGTTAATGGTCTTAAGAAAAACCTATATTCAACTTAATTAATGAAAACCCACTAAGTCGCAAACAAAGTCCTTTGTTCCTTCTTAAAATCATAACTTTTGCTGGAAAAAAGGGCCTGGTGCCTTTATTTAAAATAAAATAAAAACATTTTTCCGCTCTTAGTATAAATACGTCAAGATCCGAAAAAATCCCTAATACTTCCATTAACAAACCACTCTATCTTGTAGAACATGTTTGTAAACGAAATCGTAATGCAACATTGAATGATCGACGTTTTCCTACCAGTAGTTTCTGATACACTGGTACTCATAACAAATGGGTCACGGAGTCAGTAGTACTCGTCATGCATACGCCACAGTGTACTTAGTAGTGTAACTTCAGTTTGCACAGATAGCTATACGTCACGAATACGTCGCTTCGTAATGAAACATGCAGTCTGTGTCCATTTGCACTCTTCACACTACGCCACTGTGTCATTTATATCGCTTCACAGCTTCCTTCAATACAATATATATTCTGCCGCCAAGCAGTAGTGTGTAAACATTATTGTGTTCCGGTTTGAAGGGTACTGCAGGGTATGGTCCTATGATATTCTTTCCATCAGGAGAGCGTCTCGTTCGTCTCATTACTTCTTACATTAAAAAAAAGAAGTTATTGATAACACTAAAGTTGTATTAACTAGGTGTGCTTTAACATCTTCGACCTCACTGTCACTTAACATTAGGTGAACTATGGTCAAACACCTAGCTTGTCAAACATTAAATAATTAAAATTTAAAAGTTACAATTCATGTCAAAAATATTAGTTACTATTATTTCTTACTTTTTTACACGACTGCCCAAAAAGGAGTGTAATGTTTTCAAATGGGTTCATGTAGGTATGTATGTATGTATGTGAGTTTCTTCATTCCACGATAACTTTTAAATTCCGGAACATATTCGGATGTATCCCCCGTACAATCTTAAGATCATCCCAGAGTGACACTGGCTGTATAACTTGTAGGCGTGTTTTTTTTAATATTTTCTCAATTAAGCTTGTAAATTATCGTCACGAGCGATGGAGATGTTATTTTAACATTCATAAAGCGTTTTTCTGCAATAATTGCTTATTGCTGAAAATTTCAGTCGTCTTCTGAGCTATTATTTTTTGTAAATAAATAAACTTCCGTTTTACCTCCATCTCGCCTGAATATAAACGAAGGTGCCGGAGCACGCTTACCTTAGAATAAGCAGATTCACTCGTTGAAAGCGTCCAGATTGTATCTATCGGGGAACACTATTCGAGCAGCAAATTCTGCTGTTGGCGGTTCGTGTGATGAAAATGGAATGGATCCATTTAGTTCGAGTTTTTGAAACATCAACCATAAAACGGTGTCGCTGTTTAGATATTTTGACTGTCCGATAGTAGACTGAAGTGTTTTCTCTGAAGTATGTACTCGTATATCCTGTAGAAAACCTATAAACAAGCAACTTTGCATCGATGTTCAAGGCTTTGGCTTGGTTTGTTTCGTTGTCATGTTAAAGTAACAGTTCCTGTTGGTTGTATAACAACTGTCAAGCGATCTCGGAGCGACCTTTGGGCGGCATATCAACTTTGACATTTCATTTGGATAAAAAGAAGCAGCGTTGTCTCGCAGATTACTTTGCACCTTATATAAATAAATGAGCCGCATCACATTGCTTTTCGGTTTATCAAAGATTTGTGATATATTTGTTTTATTATAGCGTAGTCTGAAGACGCCAAGAAACCTTCAATCTGAGACACATTGACCTAATATAGGTTAATGTACTGTAGAATGTAGGTAAATACGTATAAACAGTTGGCATAGTAATCTAGTTGTTTTTCTACAAGGTTTTAAATAGAGACGCGCTATATAATAAATAATTACTACTTGTTATCTACAGCTGTCCCCACGGCTTCACACGCAACCACAATACCACAGGATCGAGTGAATATCGTTGTTATTATTTTAATACAATATTTTATTGATAACACCAAAGTTACAAGTCATATTCCAATTCATGTCAAAATAACATTACATTAATTAATAACATTGTTATGATATTTCAATAAGTAATATACCATTCATTCATTTAATGAATAATAAATTATTTAATAATTTCTTAGTATTAAATAATCGTCAGAGTCGTAATAGCAAAGTTCTAGAACGGAAGCGAGTATACGGTTGTAGACCACGGTCCCCAGAATGTAATCAGTAAATCAGTAATATTTATTGGCCATAAATAACAATATGCCGTGTGGTGCCGGCGTAAGAATTGTACTCCACCCTTTCTACCCGTGGTTGCCGTAAGAGTCGGCTAAGGGATGTAATCCGGAAGATGGGCAGCAGCGTCTTCCTTGAACAATTACACTTAACTGCGCTCGCCAACCCGCCTGCCAAGCGTGGCGAGTATTGGCAAAACCCCCCCAGGAGGAGGCCTACGTCCAGCAGTGGACGTCCTATGGCTGATGATGTGAAATAACAATAATGCTACAGCCAGGTCATTTGTACGAAAAAAATAATCTTACAATTACACTTTAATGAATGAAGCTATATAATTAATGAATAAGTTAACCTCAACGAACATACTTCTGTAACAGTGCAGGCTCTGTTTAAGAGTTACATAAATGAAGATTCTGATAACCTCATTGACATAATATTATATTCATTTAATTTGTAAAAAGGATTGCTTTCAAAGAAATTTTTAATGTTTTTTTTTTTTTTGATATCGGTTTGAAATGTATACCGACTTGGCGAGATGGTACGACGCCATTATATTCTTTTTATTTCTGCGAATATCTAACGTGCTGTTGACGCCTCTGCTAATGAAAGTAGAAAGTGTAAGCGAAAATTGTTGTTCATAATAATTCTTATATTTTACTTGGTGGTCGCAGTACCAGATATTCTGTCGCCAAACATTACTGTGTTCCGGTTTGAAGGTTACGCAGCTAGCGAAGTTACAGGGCTATAGAGACTAACCATTGAAAGTCTCGAAAGTAATGAGCGCCAAAGTGGCGAAGCCCTGGATTTTGTTTTACTATTCTAAATTCTGTGTATCACTGCAATGGTCATGGACAAGTGTTATCTCTTACCATCAGGAGAGCGTCTCGTTCAACTAGATAAAAATATTGGAAAGATAGAAATTATTTATTGTGCACACCAAAAATAGGAAAAAAAAGGAAATAAAACAAAATAATCTTATGAGCTAGTGCCGCAAGTGGCGGCCTTATCGCTAAGAGCAATCTCTTCCAGGCAACCAAGATTGGGAAAACACGATACTCTGAAGAACAGACGGGAAGTATTGTAACACTATTAAGTAAAAACAATTAAACTAATATAAATAATACATATATAGTAAAAAATATTATGTATTTAATTAAAACGAAATATATAATTATATATGTATATAAGCTATAATAAATATACACATTTACATAAATATAAAACAAAAACAAATTAAAAACCAACTTCAGCAGCCGTTAGCAGGTGGATATAATGCTTACCCCCCACAGGAATACGGTGTTGTGGCATGTATCGATTAAAGTACAGTATTATCTTTAGTACGTGTTACGCAATAGCTAAGTGGTAGAAGGCTGTCTGTTGACCAGTGGCTCACGTGACAGAATGCGATTAGACGCTTCGGATGTACCAGTTTCCAGTGGATAAAGAGACGTTTATACTATTCTACGTCTTGTTTACGGAACCACTAACTGGATTCGGCACGCGATTCCCTTGTTGGGGTAGGCACGGTGAGAAAATAAATAAGGTTTACTGTACCTTAAATGAAATATCTTCGCTTCTATTACAAAAAAAAAAAATTATATGATGCAACTATTTCTCGAAATAAATTGACTAACTGTCCTGTTAGCTTATCACACTAATATTATAAAGGCGAATGGCGAATGTATGTTTGTCACTTCCCCACACCGAAACGGCTGGACCAATTTTGATGAAATTTGGTATGGTGGTAGCTGACCCTGAATTAAGAAAATAGGCGAAATTGCGAAAAAAAATGTTTAATTAGGAACAGCTGGTAACACCGCGGTGTTTGGTAGTATATATCTGCTTCTAGAAGTGTTGGGCGTGGGTCCGATTATTACACATGTCAAACACATTACACACAAAAAAACACAAAGATTAGTGTTAGTATCCAATATTTGTTTATTTTTCTCTTTTTATAAAATTGTTTTTTTTATTTATTGGTTATTATAAGTTTGTAATGAGATCCTCGTGCATTTCCTCAGATGGGGCGTGTTCCGCGCTCGGTTGTTCCGAGACAGCTGCGTGTTCCACCGTGGGAACTACGTGAAGGACCTGAACAGCCTCGGCCGCGACCTGCGCCGAGTCGTCATCGTCGACAACTCCCCAGCCTCCTACATATTCCATCCTGACAATGCTGTGAGTATCCGATATGACCTAACAATGTCTTCTTTTAAGGATTACAGAGCGTGTACTAAGCGTAAAGGGGTTGATTGTACTCATAATATTGTAAACAAAGTTTTAATTTTTATCATACTGATCATCCATTCGCTATCGCATATCTATTAATAGTATTAGTCCAAAGTAACAAATATTTCAGTGCCATGGTCGAGGCCACGTTTGGCACAGGTTAAATAGAGATAAGTTGTGCACACCAGAAATAGAAAAAATGTACAGAAAACAAAATAATTTTACTAGAGAGTGCTACAAGATGCGGCCTCATCGCTAAAAGCTATCTCTTCCAGGCAACCAAGATAGGAAAACTCGTTACTGTTGTTACAGAAGGAAGATGACGCAACACTTAAGTTCTAAAAATTTTAACTAATCAAAATACCGTTAAATTTATACTGTATATTTAAATAAAACTTATAGTATATAACTATGTAAATAAAAGTCAAACAAATAAAACCGGCCAAGTGCGAGTCGGACTCGCGCACGATGGGTTCCGTACCATTATCTATAAAACCGACAGAAAATTATGTCTGTTGTATGGGAGCCCCCCTTTATTATTTGTTTTATTCTGTTTTTTAATAATTGTTGTTATAGCGGCAATAGAAATACATCATCTGTGAAAATGTCAACTGTCTAACTATCACGGTTCATGAGATACAGACGGACAGCGGAGTAATAATAGCGGAGTAGTAATAGGGTCCCGTTTTTCCCTTTGAGTACGGAACCCTAAAAACCAACATCAGCAGCGAAGTACAAAACATGTCTGATTCGACTAACAACAATATCAGCATTGTGACAAGTAATGCAATTCTACTCTGTCCTTGAAAATGTTCATGGAATCCTCATTCTGAGGACTGAGGTTGATGCCCTAACAGGAAATAAATACACAACCAAATAAATAAACATCGATACGAAACGTAAAGTGAATCAGCTCTATTGTTGCCGCGACATCTTAGAAATAATGCCAGCATTATCACTGTTATCATTTACGAATACCGTCTGGTTTCTGGACAATGACTTACTATTGTCCTTTTGCTATTTTTAACTTTATTTCTATATCTTTTTGTACGGAATGTTTTCATTATGGCAAACGTAGCGTAGGACGCCCTGAGACTCGAAGAAGTGACGATATACTTAGGACAGCTGGCGGTGGATGGAAGTGAAAAGCCGAAAATCGGGCTGAGCAGCGTGTCTTAGGAGAGGCCAATATCCAGCAGTGGACTTCGATAGGATTATGATGATGATTTTCATAATACTTATTGTTTATGATTAACGTTGTGGTCTAAGACGGTAAACATACCAAGCCTGGAATGGGAACTGGCTCTCAAATGAGATTGCCTTAATACAGAGCTATTGAGACTCGCCATTGAATGAATCTAAGAAGAAAACGCATGTCCATGACCATTGTAGCGATACACAGAACTTTTAATGACAAAACAAAGTCTAGGGCATCCCTGCATTGGCGCACATTGTTTTGAGACATTCGATGGTTAGTCTCAACAGGTCTGTAAATTCGATAGCTGCTGTACCCTTCAAACCGGAACACAGTAATGTTTACACACTACTGCTTGGCGGTAGAATATTTGTTACTGCGGTGGTACATACCTAGACGACGTCCTACGGAGATCTACCACCAAGTAAAACAAAACTACTACATAATTGAAAATCTGTCGCCAAGAATCTAACGGTGAGCTCCGGCAGCCTCACTTGAGAGCCAGTTCCATTCCAGGATAGGTGTGCTTTACCATCTTCGACCACACCGTCACTTAAAATCAGGTGAGTTGTGGTTAAACACAAAGCCTGTCAGCTAACATCTCCGCTAAAACTTAATCTACTCATCTATTTGCAGGTACCTGTCGCGTCATGGTTCGACGACATGACAGATTCAGAACTATTGGACTTGATTCCGTTCTTCGAGAAACTAAGCAAGGTAGATAGTGTGTACACAGTGCTCCGGAACTCCAATCACCCGTACAACCCGACACAGAACAATTCACCGCCCACATAGCGTCGTCCGCGGTACGCGATACGCGCACGTACGATACGCAGCCGGCGTACGATACGCGGCCGGCGTACGACACGCTGCGTATCGACCCGCGACGTGTCCACCGACGAGCCACGTTCAACGACCGCCTTCCTAAGAACACTCATCAAAAACGGAGCGGAATTCGTATTAAGTGCCAATTTTGCCTTCTGGTTAGTAAGGACGTTATTTGTACCTATTTTACATTTTAGGTATTTGCTAGTGCGTAAGTGAAATGTATGATGGATTTGTGATTTTTTTTTTTGTATTTGTTTTTATCATCCTTTAACTTTCAATTACTCCGTTGCTTGCAGGAAAGTTTTGATCGCTACTAACAGTTTCGTTTGATGTTCAATTTTTATATCGAGCTTGGGATCAATATTTGTATAAGTAAGGATATCTTTGTCGTCTCAGCAGATTTTTCTTAAATTGTACATTGGAATTGATTTTTACATGGTACCGTTCATAATTATGCATCGTTACACATTTTCTCTGAATCCGTAAAGAAAACTTCCTTGTTGCTAAAGTTAAACGTTTAAATACAAGTGCAGCATCAATGTTCCTTATATCGACATTTCCACGTTAGGACCATTCAAATATTACGTATGTATAATTTGAGTAATTATTAATCACTCCCCCAGGGTCGTAGCTACCGCCATATCAATGATACAGAGCTCGCAACGTGTGTGATCAAAAATGTTGTCCAAAATCTTACTGTAGGTCTTAGGTCGCGGCCACACTGTACTTCTCATATCTTGATACAGGGCCCGTCTAAGGCAAGGGACTCCATTGCCCCCTCCTCCCCCATGTCATCGAAAGTAAGCAAAGCGAAAACCCTTTTAAGCTTACGTAATACTTGAATAACACCCCTTCAATAAACCCCCTAAGAGAGAAAATAACCTAACAGATTGAAAAGTGTTTCATACTTTTTTTTACATTAATAATTTAATTGACATATAAAAATCTTATAGACTCGTAACATAATCACGAATTCTAAATATTCGACTGGTATACTTAGCTATCCTTCACTAGTAAAAAAAGTGTAAATATTTTTTTATATTATTAAGATATACGGAGTGAATAGCTTCTAATCATGTTTTAGAATAACGCGGATAATGAAGGTAAATATACTTAATGTAAATGTATGTATGTATGTATTATATGATATGTCAATACATAAGATTGAATACTTTTAGTGATAGTGATAAGCGGTATACTCGTATTACACTGACACTGTTTACAAATATTATCTTTATTATCTATCAGATAAGTTTTATATTTTTTTGGCGCTAATTCGTCTGCCCGTGTACATCTGTAGTTTGACCACTCTACGAAAAAAGTCAGTCCGCGTTATATTACAAATACATATTTAAAAAAAAACTATTATAGATCAATAGGTTCTTAGGTATCACAAAATGTTTTAACAGGTTTAATCATCTCATTAAACCTGGTTAAAAATCTAAACTTCTTAGCATTTGATGCTATAGTCGTGCGGGTAGGGTTTGCAATCCAGCAAGATTTTTGCTGGATTGACAAGGTTATAGTTTTTTTTTTTGGAATTTTAATAAATATTTTGGAATAATTAAATGTATATTATAAATTCCAAAAATCAACGAGACCTTACTACACTTAATTGTGATACTGTTTAACTACTTATTTATAAATAGAAATTTCAACACCAGCAACAAATACCAAAATTTGATCTTTTTTTTACTAGTAAGCAAATTTGAATGAATTTGTAGCGTTGCTTGCTCGCGGACCCGTGGGCTGTTGCGGGATCCCGCAGTTCCTAAAATTATGCTGGATCCCGCAAGATTGTGGAATCCCGCTTTGCTGGATTGCAATCCCTACATGCGGGTGACGGGCCCATCGCATTGTAGAGACGAGAACCCGGACCGTGCGACTTCTGAAACAGGTTTAGGTTTAAAAGGCTCCTTTACAAATCGTACCTATCAACGCTCACCTTTACTGCCCGTGTTCCCATTTCATCTGCTTTGTATACTCGAAATTTCTATAATGATCACCTCGTTAGTTTCCTGTACAAATAAATATAATTAAGAAAATAGTTTTCAAAAAAATATAATTTGACTTAATTTATCGTTCCCTTGAAATGTAGTCATTACACATTAAGTAGAAAGTGTCCGCAATCTAAAACTGCCAGAGTCTGTAACTGTAAATAGATCTTAGCGGTATGATACTTTTTGACATGCAAACGACCTTCTAACATCTTTTAACTTGATAAGTGACTTTCTTACTTGTGCGTTAATTTTCTTTTATTTTGTTTGAAGAACTTTCTTTGAGTTAATTTTAAGATAACCGCCATTGTTTCAAAAGTCTAATAAAATAATGTATCATTTGTATTTACTCCATGATTTTTTACTATTTTAATTAAAACTTTTAACAGTAATGATTCGATCGCAACGGTGTTAAATGAGTCTGTAAAGTTTTTATGTTAGCGAGCTAGTTGCACCTACAACGCTATGGATTTTCTAGTATCGCCTTCGAGAATGCTGTTAAAAAAAAAACAGTTATTTGTCATAATGGTTTCTAAGCCAAACTTACAGGAACTTGTATGTAATTTCTACTCTTGTTTTTTTATGCTAAATCATGGTTAAAATGAAAAGTGATACTTAAAGAAATACCTCTATCTTGTCTAAAAAAAAGATATGCCTGTCTCCATTGTCAGATGGGAATTTTAAAAAAATCGTCAAATAAGTGTTAATTTGGTTTTTAATATATGGCTT
This sequence comes from Biston stratarius, assembly GCA_950106695.1. Taxonomy (NCBI): domain Eukaryota; kingdom Metazoa; phylum Arthropoda; class Insecta; order Lepidoptera; family Geometridae; genus Biston; species Biston stratarius. Next base: position 22,668,528 of record OX467115.1, on the reverse strand, counting down.
CAGATTTTTCCTGATGCTGATTGTAAATTCATTGCTGTCTTTGTCTAATACACTATAATGAAAAAAATGCCATATTCTTAGCTTGCTTTGTTAGTAACTTTAAACCTTCATAGTTTAAACCGGGAAAAGTAATTTAAAAAAAAAATTGCATAAAATTATTTGCATAACAATCAAGAGTTATTTATAACGACAAATAATATAATCATTGAAACTAATAAATGTAATTTAAAAATATATCTCAGTATTAAACCTAGCCGTGTAGTGTCGATGCCATTATACATATACATATACACACATAATAGTTTGTAAATGTGCTATGCGAAAGAACTATATAATAAAAACAATATTTTTTTAAATAATTTATCGAGTTACAAGTATTACTTATGAATAGGGCGGCTAACAAGAAATTGCGTACTACTTAGATTACTGGAAATTTCAATTTAAAAAAGCTTTACGAAATTCAACTCTATGTGGCACTGTGTATAGTTTAAATTGTTACGAAAGAACGATCAAAGAAAACTTATTTAGCGAATCGAATATTTATTTTTGGTAGTTCTTCCAAAATTAATGAAATACTCAAAACAAATCCTGTCAGTTTATCCATAATTGTACGAAATTGGTATATGGTAACTGTTCGTGTAAAATTTTGATTGTGTGAAATATGAAATTGTAATAAAAATATAAAATTAGATAATGTTATAAAATGGTGCTTCAGTATTAGTTTGGTAGCAGATCAGGATATGGACTGTGAGTAATCTATTATTGCACTCGGAACGCACATCGGCTCAATATTAGAAGCATTGGCATAGCAGTACATTTATTTCGTACAAAATAATATGACAAATCGAAATTTATATCAAATTACATTAACAAAATGAACGATGTTTTATTTATTTGTTTTATCTTAAATTGCTTAGCAAAATAATTTTGTTTTTTATGTTTATTTTTAAACGATAATATTTTAGTAATGTTTTAGTACGACGACGCGTGTAAATAAGATTTTTATTAACTTAACGACGAAATTGATTATTAATGAAATCGATTTTTTTTTAAATAATAAAAAAATATTTTTTCATAATTATACAAGTTAGTTTGTTATTTAGTGGCTACGCCGGTGTATGTATATAACTTTTATACATATGTGTAGTATTATCACTAATTATATTGTAGTAAGAAAATCCTGTAAATCAACCTTCCAAGAATAATTTATCGTGTTAGTAATCCACTTAATGAGGCCATATTAAATGTTGTAGCTAAAAATATAAAAACGGATATATTTGTATTTTTTTTTAAGAATGTAACTTATTTACTCATGGACGTCTAGTTGGCGGCAGTAGTGCTAATATTGTGCTCAGTGGCGTAGCTACCAACGGGCTAGGCTAGGGCTCTTAAAGCTTAGGATCCCCTTGGATCCCGACCACCAAGCAAACCGAACTTGCTATAATTTCTCCCACCTTTATGATATAAATATAACCGGTTGCTACGCTCATAATAATAAGTAATCATATAATTATGGCAACTCAGTTAAAAGCAATTCAAACTTGTAGGGAATTTACCTCAATTCTTTATGTCGTTTGTATAGTGTTGCCAATTTTATTGAACACCTATGTTAGTTAGAAATGTAATATAATCGATCCAGTTTAGATAGAGCCCTCTTTTTTTTTTGCACCAAGGCCTTTGGATACTTAGCTACGCCATTGATTGTGCTTTGTCAATTTCTCGTAAACGAGAAGTGTTTCCCGCCAATAAGAGAAAGTGCATTTTAGTTACAATACGCCGATTGGACGTTTATGGGCCGTACACTTTAAGTCCCGTATGTCACCTATGAAGGAAAGCGATGCAGCGAAACATTAGCCATTAGCCATCATGTTACTTTCCAAATATAGTTTTTTTTTTTCGAGTGTTATGTTTGAAAATAATGGTGTTTTATTTATTACGTGTTCGAGTGTAGGAAAGTGATACAATGTAGTGAAATATGATTTCGTTCAAAATTCTGTCGAAGCTCTTAGTAAAGTCGACTACTTTATTTGAACATGATTTGATTTACTGTGACTTATTATTTCACTTCATTTAAATTATAAAAATTGTAGCGATGATAGCTCGATAGTGGTTAGCGCGGTTAGTTCACATGCCGAAGGGCGTGGTAGGATATTTTCTGGTACTCGGCTGGCTAGCTACCACCCTCAAGTTGAAAATCTGCCGCCAAACATCTAACGGTGTATTCCGGCAGCCTCACTTGAGAGCCAGATCCATTCCGACTAGGTGTCAACTTAACATCAAGTGAGCTGTGGTCAAACACCTAGCCTGGCAGCCATAAAAAAAATACTTGAAAATAATATGTACAAAGTGCAATGCCGAAAATAAAGATAAAATATATATATACTTTCGGTTAATGTTTCGCTTATCTTTCCTTGCTTTATGTTCATTCTCTAAATACTTGTTTCTTTCCATGTTAGAAAAAGTGGATTACAGTGACGTTTCATAATCACCCACACATCCACTGTAGACAGCATTTATCTATAAGCATTAACATTAGTTGTAGAATGTTAAAGTAATATATACGTTGATTTAGACGTAGGAGTTCTGTTGTTTAAAAGATGCGTTTTTAAACATATTGCAACGTAGGGTTAAGTGTACTTTCCCTTTCAATCGGTCTTATCAGAACATCTGTAGAATAATACACGGAAATAAAAAAACCTTTGATTTTCTTGAAATGAATAAATTAAAGCTCATTTTTTAGTTGTGAATGATCAGTTTATTCTTAGATCATTTTCTAACTTCGGATAGAGTATAACTTTTTCTATTTTAATCTTTGACCACCTTTCGCATCGTCCAACAAAATGTTATTTAGCGTAATAATTGTTAATTTTTATTTATATTGAATAGTGCATGCAATAAAATTCAATTGATATTTCGCTCATAATGTCATAATTATTAATTAATTAAAAAAAAGAATATTTTATTGTCTAACATTTTAAATAGAGAGAGAGATTGGGTGATTTATTGTTGTAACAATTAATTTGAATTTTTTATATACTATGATTTAACATTGATGTATAAGGGATACCTACTTATGAGATGAAAATAGTGATTTAACGCAATAATTGTTTTTTTTTTGTATGTTTCGTAACTGATTTGTTGTTGATATAAATTGTATTAATGAGCCCATTTCTAAAATAAACTAGAAAGATTAATACTATTGAAACATGTGTGTCACGTGATAGGTTAATATTATTGAAACATTTGTGTCACGTGATAGCGTAATACTATAGAAACATGTCACGTGACATTAATACTATTGAAACATTTGTGTCACGTGATAGCGTAATACTATAGAAACATGTCACGTGACATTAATACTATTGAAACATGTGGCACGTGACATATTAATATCATTGAAACATGTGTGTCACGTAAATGTTTCACAATTATTAATGTTGTCCATTTCGACACAAATCTGATTTCGTTAAATCTAAATAGCTGTTGATAGTTATATTGTTTTATAGTCGTTTAGAAATTGCTGGCTAAAGCTCGTTGTAAACAATGCGTAATATACAAGGCTATAAGTTTAGGGTATTAAACTGAAAAGGGATCATTACGCTCATTGTGATGAAGAAGTTTTACTGTGACGACAATCGTGAAAAAGAATCGGCAGTTCCATTTAATTGGTCGAGGGTCTACAAACTTTTCTATAAAACCCCAAGTTTATACAGTGTTACAAGATTAACGACTACTAAATCAAAAAGGAGTCATTGTATTCATCATTATGAACAACTTTTACTATGTGCACAGCTCTGAAATCGTGAAAAAAAATTAACTGTTCAAAAAAGTTCATTGACCCCGACTAAATGTATAGATTAACTATTTTTTTCTTTGCAAATTCCGAGGTGTAGCCATAGTAAAAGTTTTTCATAATACAATGATCCATTTGACTTATTAAACTCTAAGTGTATAACCATGTATAATATGTGTTATTACAAAAAAAAAAAATGCGCTTTCTATGCTTTGTTTTATCTGGTATCGGACCAGCCTGCTTTTATCGGAGTAGTCTTGTTCCTTTGAATAGGCAAACTAATACACCCAAAGCCTCGATTACAATCAAACTACTAAGATTGAAGAAGATTCATTAGTCCGCTATCGAACAGAACAACTGAACGATTTCGACAAGAAGTCCAGCGCATACAGATGTAAATTATCACTCTAAAGTATTAAGTTCTCAGGAAACAATACTACTTAAATTTTTTGCATTGTTTGCAACGTCTTTTATAGGTAACGTCTTCTACCTTGAAGTAATTCGCTACGATTCCACCAATTTTAGTCAGAACATACGCGATAGATTCTATGTAAAACCAAACCACCTACCTACATCTGCTCTGAGTTATATTATGTATCTAAAGAAAGTACAAATTCCATTGCATTGCTTGTTAATTAGAACAAATTATTTCTGTTCATCTCTTTTGTGGAATATACTTTAGTATTTATGTTTATTCGTAGTTGATTTATATCATAAGGAACCTCTTTAATACTTTTATTGTGAAAATTGCTTTGAAAATTATATTCTTATATTCTTGTTCTTCATTTTGAATTTCATCGTTGAATACAGGCATCTGTCTTAGCTTTTCATGTCAATGCAATCAGTGTTTCCACAAAAGGGATTTATTCAAAGTTATTTTTAATATACCGTAGAACATCTTTTATGTAACTTTTAAATCCTAACAATATTTTCACGATCTTTAATCGATATCTGACTTGTTTTTTTTTTATGATAACAAATATGTTTTAATCAGGCACATAGGTAAAAAAGGAATAATGTGAAGAAATCTCTTTCGTTTATTGACGGTGGAAGGTTTAAATGGCCGGCAACCATTTACGTTTTTTTTTAATTTAGTGCCGAGGCAAGTTTTTTTAAATAAAATGACATGTAACAAAATAATCCAGAAAAGCTTCATGTAGGATATTTTTGGTATATTAAAAATGACCTGTAATAAACATGTACATAATGGCGCGTTTTCAATCTCAGTCAGTGGTCCCGCTACGCTGCCCGCTGAGGTAAAAACGTGGCCTAATATCGATAAATTTTAAGGTTGTACTTATGCTGTACCACATATCTTTATTAATTCGAAGTTTTTATCTTGCCTTGTAGCATAAAAAATGCTCTCGAATTTCTTACAAAATGTTCATATTCCGCCTTACAATTTGAGCTGTAAGGGGCTTCTATTAAGGTATATTTTCGATGAGCTTAGTAATAAAATGAATTACTCAGTCCATTATTAGATTTTACTCTTACTGTAGCCACGAATTGTTCGAGGCTACAGTGAGAGTAGAGGCTACATTAATTTTAATGACGAGCAAAGCGCTTCAAGATTTACGGTATTAAAGTGTGGATTTGCTTCGAGCCGACCAACGCGACATATAATAATAATCTGTTTCCCTCCCTTTTGCTCTTGTTGGTTCGCGGTGCTCGCGGCTGCATTTCTGGAAAATCAAATATGTGCAATATTTAATTTGGTAAATTTAATTACACATCTTCGTCAAGGGATTCCATAAGTATTAGATATCTTGTACAGCATTAACGCGTTCGCAAGGCTCCAGTCGACTTCAGAAACATCTCGACTGATGTTCTTACGGCGTGTCTCCATCGGTATTGTAATATGAAGGATATCCTATCAGACTAGACAAGTGAGAGGACTATAATTAATATATTTACGTGTAATAGCCATGGAAATAATAGAGCGAATTCACGAGAATAGCTAGGTAACATTTACCTGTGACGAAATTTATATAATGGTGTACATTTTTGATATGATGTTGTACAAAAGAGACATTTGGTATGTTATTTTATAGGAATGAAATAAATAGCCTTAATAAACAATATGAATGTATTATTTTAGCTTTAATTTGCCCTTTTGTATCTAAGGATAGTAATTCGCTACAAAACTTTCGTGAATTTTTGTACTAAAATTGTGTTTAAAAATATAAGCTTAGTAAGAAATGATTATTTAACGTAAAATTCTATCATTTTTCATACGATTACATTTTAGGATAGAAAACTAGTTTTATTAGTTTACTAGTTTTGCTCTAAATTCGAAAACGTAAGACATCGAGTAAATTAGGTATTTTTGCAGCTGATTACAAACAACCAAATAAATTATTTTTTTAATGTGCCAATTTTTATATAATAAATACAGCACTTTGCCATACACATAAAAAAAACATTCGTAGGATCATAATCCACACGAGATCCAGTGTTTGATCTGAGCGAGATCCACACCAAAACATATTCAAAGCGCAACGCAGTGTCAAATTTTTAATTTCAATATTTTTTTCATATTTGCCTGTTCCAGAAACTTTCATTATGCCTTCTGAGAGATTTGTAATAATGTAGTTATTTTTAGAATAAATGGGTAAATGCTGAGCGCTTGATCTTCGGCCACATTAACTACCAACGGGCGAGTAAATGTAGAAATATTGTCCAATTAAAACAGTATCGTAGCGTGGACTAACGTGAATCTAAACGTGGGCGAAGATACGTCAGCTAGGCCCTTTTCTTTCAAACTATAAAACCCAGGTGATTCAAAAGAAGGTATTACCAACATAATGAGAAACCCCATCGAGTAGAATAATTATGTAGGTAAATTTTATAATCTACCTACTGATTCAGCTAAAAGTGATAAAAGAAATAAATATGGAAAGATGTATTTACGATGAAACATGTCGATTTAGTAATTATCCTTATAATTACTAAGTCTGTTTATAATACTGTTTAAATAAAGAAAAGAAAATGTTTTTTTTTTGCCCGTCAGGGCTACTAAAGAAATAAGTCAATTATCGGCGGTGATGAAATTAATTACCTATTATGTGTAGGTAAAGCTTATTCTTAGTAGAATATTTTTTGCTTAAACTTTTATCGTATTATTCAGATTTTATCAGTCATCCGCAAGAGCCCTCTCACGAGGCCTCAAAGGCTACGCTACTGAAAGTAACCTTTCTCTTTGGAGCCTATTAATATACATATTTTATAATATCAAGGTAATTAAAACAGCATATTTTCTGCGAACTTTATTCATGTTATAATATAATATTTCAAACACACAGTACTGGAAATAGATATAAATATTCGTAACATTTAATGATATGGTACTCAATTGCATTCATGTAACAATCCATTTAAACATTTTACAAACCTTACCTTACTCACGTCATACAATAAAATAAAAATAACTTAATCAAAATTGACAAACAACTAAAAACAACAATTCTCATATTTGTACTAAAAGACCTTTGGAATAATTTTATTTTATAAGGTACAACGTGAATATTTAGAACGCAATTAAAAACACTTAGCCCATAGGATATTTTAAAACACATTTAGTTAATAAAACTATGAACTTATGGTTCTGTATCTGCAGAAAATCTTAACACACACGATATGGGATCAATGAAATTAACGTCACAAGACAATGAAATTCTAATCACCAAAGTACACTGCGTCATTGGTCAATTGAAATACTGCTGTGTGTACATACTCGTATGTATATATAGGCGTCACTTAACATTTAATTCTACGGGCTAAGTATACGAAAAATAAATATTACTTATAGACAAATAGTAAAGATTTTCATGTCTTAGTAATATTGGGGCAACATTTAAAAAACTTTAGCTATTTAGTCAATATTTATGAATCATGGCTATGATTCCACTAAAGAATACATAATAAAATGTGCTACAATTTGGCACAAAACAAAGCTGCAAAGATATGCATTTACTCGTACTTATAAACATTTATCCACAATGTTATATTTAAAAAAAAAAACTTACCCTCGATTACATTTACAAATAAATAACAAATACACTAACAACAGACGGAGTATTTAAAAAAATATATCTAGTTTATAAGTAAATGTGGGACCATACAATAGCCACATAAGCTACCGCTTTGCCGCTTCACCCAATGCGCTAATTTACTAGAAGTTCCCTTGAAAAATAAATGGCCAAAACCACAAAGCGGTAAACCGAATCGCAGGACCTCCACAGATGGTGCAATGATTTTTGAATTGGTTCACAAATTAATTTGCGCACGCAATCGTTTTGTTTAGTCTCATCAACCCCTAAGGTCAGTTTTTATTGACATGTCATTTACACATTTCATTATTTTGACATTTTAATAAATATGCAATTTTAGTTTTAATATAAGGTACTGACATATAGCTATGGGATATAAATATCATTACTAATAATATTTGTTTTTATCGGTAAATCCATTCAAGGTAGCAAGCTTGAGGTGTACTACTTCGAAAGAGGGATTAATGTACTTATTGTTATGAATAACAACAAGTTACTTATTGGTACGCTGAAATTCAAAAACCAGTCGCCCAATACATTTTGTCAGGGGTCCACGAACTTTTTCATGACAGATTTTTTTATTTCTATGTTATCTTCATCGTGTGGTCGATATCCTATGGTCGTCTAGATAGCTAAACGATAGATAGTTACTTACTACCCCAGTACCAGATATTTTGTCGCCAAGCAGTAGTGTATAAATAGTACACCCCAAGCTGTGCACCATGTACATAGACATATTGCAAAGAGTATGACTACCGTCGGATCGTGGGGGCTGATGGGACTAAATTTTACTCGACTAGAGTTGAATGGGATGGCATCATGTATTGGTCCTTTTAGTAATGATCTCACTTAATTAGTGTAAATACTTTTGGACAGTGTAAAAACGACACTAAATACTCGACGCATAGCGCGCAACCTTCCCAAAAGGCATACAATAAGCCGCATATATTTTTTAAGCGTAACTTTCTACAAAACGTTAAAACTTACCATAGGGCCTAGGGTATTAAAAAAAATGGACAGTCAACGCTGATATGAAAATACCCGTATAAAGCTACATCCTTAGTAATCTGAGCAGACACCAACCGGAAACAACACCAGAAACTACTAGGTTAGTCTTGGTTTAAGATATCAAATTAGTACCATGATTTTAACCTGACATTATTACAAAACTTAAATAAACCGTGGACTAGATAGTATCGCGATTTAGCCCTGGACATAAAAAAACAAACACAGGCTAAATTAAAAATATCTTTTCTATGTGAAATCATTCAATCATAACGTTCCGTTTTTCCCCAGTTCTTTTCTTTTTAAAATATAATATTAAATAAATAACTTTTAGGGGACTATTCATGTTGCTGCTAACAATTTATTGAAAGGTTTAGTTATAGCTATTAAGATCTAATATTTTAGTACTCTATGATCATTTATAATCGTTAAATATTTACTCACAACTAGGCCATTGCTGCGTGAAACGGAAAACAGTAATTGCACGCGTTTCCTTTCATATTCGACCGTAGTACATTGATGTATTGTGCCAGTTCTCAAGACGCGCGTAATGCGTACCTATAGATATGCTTTCGAATGTAACTTACACACCACGCTTACTTGTAGCGATGATGGTTCAGTGGTTAACGCGGTAGGTTCGCATGCCGAAGGGCGTGGGTTCAAACCCCAACAATGAGCTTGAGCTGCCGGTGAAGGTTTTTGAAGTTTTAAAAGGTTTGAAGGAAAGTCTTTTTTGTAATACGGAGTTTGTATTGGTTTTAAACTTTGTACTTTTTTTATATTGTTGACAGGATAGATGATTGACCACAGCTCACCTGATTTTAAGATTGTAAGGTCGAAAATGGTAAACACACCTAGCCTGGAATGGTACTGGCTCTCAAGTGAAGCAACCTGAACACACTGTTAGGTGCTTGGCGGCAAATTTTCAACCAGTATCGTTAGTCTACGTTTTGTAATTATATGTAAGGATTTGAATTATAAACATTACTTAGTTAATTAATCTATGCTTAAAGTAGTTTGGTTTAAATATAAATTAATGAAACTTCATCCAAACGAACGATCCCTATTTTTACTGTAACATTTTTTATACTTTTCAATAGATGTAAATTTTGATTAATAAGTTATTTTAATATGTCACACTATCTGCACAGATTACTGTGATGTTTGACTAGCTTTGGTAAGGGTAAACAGGAGATTATCTCCCCTCCTAGCCTAGACATTTTTAAGCGCTGACCTGAATCCATGCTTTTATAAATTTATGGACAAAAGGTAACTAAAAAAATAATCAGTACTTAATATTACAAAGCTTACATTCACAATTTGAATCACTACAATATTGCTTATCGGTTGACCGGGCCCTTGGCTAACGATTATTAACAACATCTACAATATTAACAATTAATTTATAGCAAATCAATAGTGCCTACTTTGTCTCATATGCTCCACTATATATATCCATATAATGGATGCTCCATTATATATATTCATATAATGGATGCTCCATTATATATATATATATATCCATATAATGGATGCCCCATTATATATATCCATAATAATGGGTTCTACATTAATAACGAGGTAATTTTAATAAAGCATTATTTTTCAGACAACAGGAAATGGAAATCAGATTACAGATAAAACAATTTTTAGGATTACTGCCCTCGTTAGTTGAAAAAGTGTATCTAAAAATTTTTCAGAAATTTAAGCTAGGCGTTTTACCACAGCTCACCTGATGAAGATTAAAAGACGAATTTATCATAAACTTAATTACAATTTTCAACATGTAATTCATTTCTGTTACTTAATTTATTTGAATTAATTAAAAAATAGCGATCGATTTCCCGTTCGATTCATTTAAGGATTTTTTCTTCGTTTTGACTTCTTATTAGATATGCGGTTTTTTCAACTATCGGGGGCTGTATAGTACGATTAATGTACTCTGAGAAAAGTAGTTCATCTTAGGCCGGTCGGCTAGTTTATAGCCTCTCTTGCATTGACACTTAGAGTTGTAATTTTTATTATTAGTTAAATATTATTTGCGTATTATGAGCAAAACTGCGCTAAATCAAATGGCCGGTGAAATGTAAATAATAAAGTGGCCAATGAGAGCAGGCGAATGCGACCTAACTCACGGCAAGGCCCAGGCTGCCGGCACCCGAGTCTCCCCGAGATTATGCATATATATATGTATAATATTTGCACTGTGCAGTGTGTAAGTACACGGCGCATGATACGCACGCATTTATTCAAACCGGCAGCGGCCAGTTTCCATAAAGATGACCTACTGTTCTTAGTGTACTGTGGTATGATTCATGTATGTGTGTGTACGATTTACGTGTTTTTATATTACGCACAGTTTCAAAATTTTATAACTTTGTTGCTCAACAAACAGATATTAAAATATTAAGAAAAATGCATATATTCAATAGCATCGTATTGAATAAGACAATGGCGTAAATGGATTTTTTTTCTAATTCATCAGCCTGTTTCAATAACATGAACAATTTTTGAAGTCGGTTGTCGTTCCTATAGTGAGTAAAGTGGTTTCAGCCTACAGCCTACATGCAAATTATTGCAGAACAAGCTATATTTATAGGAAGCTTGCTTGACGCACCATTATTGCGAGATCATTCGTTGCATTTCAGTTTAGATACCTTACTTAGTTTATCGACGTCTTTTCTTGAAGTATTTGGAAGTAGCATGCCTGTGAATGGACAAATGAGAATATAAATCTTATAGTTAGCAGCGAAGGGTGCAGTTTATCTTTAGCATCTGACTTGACTCGTCAATAAAGTGTATACCAGATGTGGAATCAATCAATCGACTTTGTCACTACAATATAAAATGATTTTTTGTAATTGGTTAATCAAATCTGTTTACAAATTGTAAACGGTAATTCAAAATAACGTGATGTGAGATTCGTTTTTGAAAACTTTTTTCTTAGTTTTTGGCATCGCACTTGGTGCATTTTGCAAGTGCTGATTGTTTTGATATTTTCCAGTACTTAATGAAATCAAGCAAAATAAGTCTGAATCACAGTCAAAGTCACACAAAGTAAATCAGAGTCAATTCCGGTCATACTCGAGTAAAACAGTGGCATCTTTACCAAAGACTTCGACGGAGTTTTGGAAGTAACACGAAAAACATGTTTTCAAGATATCACATTAATATTTTAAAGGCAAAAGTTTGTGAGTGTGTTTGTATGTTTGTTACTTCGACAACGGCTGGACCAATTTTGTTGAAATTTTATATGGAGGTAGCTGAAACCCTGGATTAACACAGGCTAGTGGGGAACACCACAGCGCAGCTAGTACCATATATAACCATATACCATAAAACCACAGTTTTTTTTTAAATTTATATACATAAATAAAATCATTAAAAAAATTACGTTTGACCGCCGTCTCGTCTGATTTTAAGTGAAGATGTAGTCTATAGACCTATACCTTACATATACTTAAAATATACCAATTCATTCGCTATTCCAAGCGGAGCTACAGTTTCACATTCCATCTTTCTAGTGACAAATTGTTTAGTAAAGAGGGGTTATATACTATATACCCCCGTTGGTGATCGGGGGTATATAGTATATATTACCTTAAGCGTGGTGAACATGAGCCCCAGCTCGCCGTGCTGCACACTGGGCTCGAGGAAGTCCTCCACAAAGTGTATTTCGGAGCCGAGCTGCAGAATCCGCGCGCGGACCACCACGAAGTGAAACACGGGGAACAATTCGTCCATACTCCACAGGTAATTTGAACCTAAACAAATATACAGGATTAAATTTAAAAAATATATATATATATAAATTCTAGTAAGTATTTTGCGTGTAGGTACTTACCTATATTCTTAAAAGCTTGAGGCGCAGAAGTATAGTAAGTACCCAACCTGTAACGGGTAGTGCCTCAAGCTTTTAAAGATATAGTTAATCTACACGTCAAATACTCACTAGAATTTGTTTTTAAAATTTTAGTTTACTGTCCCTATAAAAACTTGTATTTAAAAATATTTTTTTTACATTTTTGTAGATAAGTATTTTATAAATTGCTCCTCAAGACGAATCAATCGAGCTCAAACTCGATGGAGTTATGTGGTTTTATCACAGAGATGCCGTGGCCACCTTCTAGCTTCATCATCAGACCCTAGATATCATAAAGTATAAATTATAGGCATAAAATGCTCTTCAAGTCGAATCAATCGAGCCCAAACTCGGTGGGTTTCTCATGTGTAGTTCAGAAGTTCCTAACTTCCGTTTCCATCATCAGACCAGCTCCATGGTACCATATAATTTTATTGTTACCGAAGATACATAAATACACCAAATTTGAGTGCAATCAGACATTGGGAAGTGGGTCAAATTGTTTGGTCATGATGTTTTTCTTCATCTGCTCAAGCTCATTGTTGGGGTATGAACGTACACCTTTTGGCAACGCCGCTCTATAAGATATCATCGCTACACAAGTATAAATTTTAACAAAAAAAAACCGTCTTCCAACATGAAACTAAAAAGTAAAAGGTTCCCCTCGATTTCTCTGGGATGCCATCATCAGATCCTGGTTTCCCTATCATGGTACCACCCTTGGGCATAAACGACGAAGTTATCCGCAAACACACATATTTTTTTTTTATTATATACATATACGGTCGAAAAGAGACACCGCCTTTTTTTGAAGTCGGTTAAAAAGAAAATAAATCGAGGCTATAAAAGACACAACTCTGAAATCGTTATAATTATGATTGTTCTTACCAAGTACGTGCTGCACTGCCGTGGTCATCTTCTCGAAGGTACTCCTGATGACGAGCAGCTTCTCTATCGGCGAGAAGGTGGTCTTCAACTGCTGCAGCGTCTCCACCGCCTCTTGGAACAGCTGCTCCTTCTGGGGCGACTGCGGTGGCTGGTTGCTATTGTAGCCAGTCCAAAATTTTCTACAAACAAAATCGCCATATTTAATGAAACCTCTCGTCACGAAGTCTATGAAATACATGTTTCGTAACTTTAACGTTTTTTTTTAAAAACCTGTTAAAGTCCGTGTTCGAGTCAGCCCTGTTTTTACCCGACTGCTAAGGAAAGGTTATGTTTTTCGCGCGTATCTTATATGTATGTAAATTTATTTATTACCTCGTATCTTCCAAACGGGCGGGTGGATTTTTGGCGCGAAATAGTAATACGTTAATTTAAAAAAAAATACCTAACCTATCAAGGTATATCTAGGGTATCTAAATAAAAGTTGTTAAAGAGGATTCCAAAAATATATATGTTTAAATTGTAGTATCTGGATGACCGAGCTTTGCTCGGCTGAAAACACGGATAAAACGACGTTTTCTAAAAAATTAGACCTAGCTAGATCGATTTATCGCCCCCGAAACCCCCTGCATACTGAATTTCATGAAAATCGTTGGAGCCGTTTCCGAGATTCAGATTATATATATATATATACATATATACAAGAATTGCTCGTTTAAAGGTATTAGATTAGATTGATTAGTAATAATAAATTTATTTAAAAAGGTTTTTCCTTTAATTTTATAGCTATTTTAATCGCAGTCGGATTATGGATTTTTTAAACTCTTCAGAGTAATAAAAGTAGTAAGATATAACACATGTCCATGACCATTGCAGCGATACACAGAACTTTGAGTAGCAAAACAAAGCCCGGGGCATCGCGGCTTTGGCGCTCATAACTTTGAGACTTTCGATGGTTAGTCTCAACAGCGCAGTAATTTCGTTAACTGCAGTAGCCTACAAACTGGAACACAATAATGTTTACACACTACTGCTTGGCGGCAGCATATATCTAGTATCGGACCTAACTTAAATATGTCAAAACCATGTCAGTAGCTGCAGTACTCTACAAACTGGATAACGGAAATCAAAATCAAAAAGTCATTTATTCAGTTTAGGCCCTGGTAAGGCACTTATGAACGTTAAGTTACATGTTTGAATTTACCACCGGCTCGTAATTACACTTCAACTGAGAAGACTTCGGCAAGAAACTCAGCAAGGCATTTTTTTGTGGATATTTCTTTTCATATTAGGTTACAGTTTACAGTTATAAATATTAATACATTATGCTTAGGGCATCGAAACTCGGTTAAATTTTGAAAACCCGGGTTTTCGGGTCTAAGAGTAATCAAAACCTGGGTGGACCGGTTTTTTCGAGCATTTCGAGCTTTTTATTGTAATTTTTTAAAATACACTAATCTGCGTTTATATATCGATTTCCTACAATGAGTACAAAATATAAAGGATGAGAAAGAATTTAAATAAATGAAACAGTACTTTACAAATTACAAAAACAGTTTTAATGTTTAAAAAAGTGATAAAGATTTATTTTTTCTATTAGCGCGACGAGCTTCGCTACACCCTCCCCTCTCCCCTGCTCCACACTTCACCCCATTCATGTCCTGAGATGGACGCGCGCGTTCCATTTGACTTGCATGGCTTGTTTTATTGGTAGGAACGTAGCAACGAAGCTACTTTTTACGTAATAAATAATAATTTATCAAAGCGTGTTTTTATTCCATTTACTTTTTATTGCATTCGAAGTGGCTTAAACTTAATAAATAACGAAAACAAAAGTATTAAAAAAAAACCGAAAAACCCGAGTTTTAAAAATCAAACCCGGGTTTTTTTGTAATCCTCAGAACCGGGAAAACCCGGGTTTTTTCGGTCCGGGTAAACCTCTGCTTAATAAAATCTTTGAATTTATTATAGGACATTTTAGTTACCTCAATAATATCTAGTATCCGACCTAATCTAAATAATATGTCAGAATAGTGACTAACTGATCGATGCCCAACATAGGCATAAGCGTGACGTCAGGCTGCTTGTTCCACTTGAGCAACCTCCGCCAGTAGAGGTCGTCTTCCCTCTTGTTGTGTAACGCGTACAGCACGAACAGGGATGGGTGTGCGCGCGGGAGCAACGCCGCCTGCGCTAACGAAGCACCCGATATCTCCTCACTGTAAATGCATCACACTAAAGTAATAAATGCGAAGGTTTGTCTGTATGTTTGTAATTTTATACCGTTGAAACGGCTGGACTTGTTTAGATGAAATTTGCAATGCAGATAGATGCTGATCAGATCAGATCAGTAGGTACCTAGCAGGTATAATAATAATAATACTTTGTGAAGTAAGTTTATTTTTCGCTTTTAAGGGTTGATGTTTTTTCTTGAAGTCGGTTATATATATTTTTTAAAGTTTGTTTTATTTTTATTTTTTAGTTATTTTATGATCACGCCAAGAAACACTTGAACAGTATTGAGTCTAGGCTAGACTCGCTAAGATTCAAAAACGTCTTGCCAAAGACAATTACATCGTCCACGTGAACAAAAAATGTTCATAAAATAAGAACAACTTGGCCAAACTATGTTAATTTTTTATGGGACCAAATGGCAACTATTCAGCATCAAACTAAAGAAGAATCACCTAAATCGGATCATAAATCACAGCGTAATCTTTGTACATACATTAAAAAAAATACCTATCAAGTTGAGAACCTCCTCCTTTTTGAAGTCGGTTGAAAAGAGGAATATCCCACCATGCATTGCTTTGTTATATCTCAAAAGGAGCGTTTTCGATGAAAGCTCTCACGTGGCTTGACTTATCCCGACACTTCCAACAATTATCATCATATTTGAACCAACTTACACAAAAACTTTACAAATTATATACCTAAACCTTCCTCATGAATCACTCTATCTATTGGTGAAACTCGCATGATAATCCGTTTAGTAGTTTTTAAGTATATCGCGAACAGACAGACAGACGCGGCGGACGACTTTGTTTTATAATATGCGACTTGTATTTACTGATCAATTGATTTTGATTATATCATGTGGTAATATCATCTCATCTCATTAATAATTATAATAAATATGAAAGTTTGGATGGATGGATGGATGGATGTTTGTTACTCAATCACGCCAGAACGGCTGAACGGATCTGGATGAAATTTTGCATGTAGATACTTTAGGCCCTGGAATAAAACATAAGATACTTTTCATCATCATCATCATCCATCACCACGCGGGTAAAACCGCGGGGCGCAGCTAGAACTATGTAATTATAAACAAAAAGATAATATATCTGCTCACCTGTCCAAAGAGTTACACTCCTCCTCTTTCCTAGACAGCACACTGTCGGCGCCATCTAGCGGGAGCGCGGGGAATAACAGCCTTATGACTTGATACAGCCTTCCCGTGACGCTCTTCAGCTCTTTGACCGCATGGCTCAAGAGCAACGGATGGACTCTGACCCCGCCGTAAGTCGTGTTGAAGGCATTCGTCAGCCCTAACACGAGTTGACCTAACGGGTGGTGACTGGATTCACAAGCCTGTCGGAAAAAAATAAAACAAAAACGTATAGGTTTACAAAGCTTTTTCTATGTTATAGTAATGAGCCGAATTTAGTTCAAAGTCGCTCAGTGAACTATGGAAAGAGCTATGCTCGGCATTTCTCTGAGGGATCGTATCCGGAACGAAGTAATTCGCCAGAGAACTAAAGTCACAGACATAGCTCAGCGTATTAGCAAGCTGAAGTGGCAATGGGCTGGATATATCTGTCGCAAAACCTATAACCGCTGGGGTAGACGTGTTCTAGAGTGGAGACCGCGAATTGGCAAACGTAGTGTAGGACGCTCTGAGACTCGATGGAGTGACGATTTACGTGGGACAGCTAGCGGTGGATGGAAACGAAAAACCGAAGATCTGGCTGAGTGGCGTGTCTTAGGAGAGGCCAATGTCCAGCAGTGGACTTCGATAGGCTGATGATTATGATGAAGATGCAGGAGACGAACTAGACGCTCTCCTAATGGTAAGAGATAACGCCTGTCCATAATCATTGCAGCAATACAGAAAACATTCGAGTAGTGAAGCAAAGTCTAGGGCGTCGCTGCTTTGGCACTCATTAGACTTTCGATGGTTAGTCTCAACAGCCCTGCAAGTTACGACGCTGGCTAGTATTGTGAACTTGTTTTTTGTATTGTAAAGAAGACAAATTACAAAATCTAATGAACACCTGCTTAGCTCACCTGATGTTCAGTGACGGTGTGGTCGAAGATGGTAAACACACCTAGCCTGGAATGGAACTGGCTCTCAAGTGAGGCTGCCGGAACACACCGTAAGATGCTTAACGGCTAATTTTCTAACTTGAAGGTAGTAGCTAGCCAGCCGAGTATTAGTAAGTACTCTATTAGTACTCTCAAGATAAATTTCGAAAAAAGTAACTAATGTACTTATTCTTACCAAAAGATTCGATGGTTTTTTTTTTAATATCTCTTACTTGAGAAATTATTGGTTTTCCATACAAACTTTCATTTATTTTAGCAAAAAAAGTAGTAGGTGTCCTTATTCTGTAAGTTTTAAAGCATGGGGTGGCATTCGATTTTATTTGTATTTGTATTCACCGGCCCGTCCCGGACACGCGACCAAATTGAACACACGCGTGTAACGTGAAATAAATTGTAGCGTATATGAAACTTTTCACGTAGCGCCATCTATTGGATACTTATAAAACGTTTGTACTTTGAACGTACCGCCATCTATGGGATACTTACTCAACCCGCATAATAAATTACCTTACACCGCCATCTATTAGAATTTTAGGGAACTCACAGATAGTTATACCTCTTTGTCGTAATAAACAAATAATAATTTGCAATAAAAAAATATTGCGATTATAAATTGAGAAATAAACTATCCTCAAGTTGGATCAAACTGCGCACAGTGTGCAAGATTTGGTTAAAATCGAATCAGTAGTTGAGAAGTTCATCACGGACAAATAAGGTGACACGAAATTTTTATATATAAAGATTTAGATTAGACACAATACATGACACTTAAAAAAGTCTAGAAACATCAAAAATAAACCTTTGGATTTATGGATGATGGATTAGCCATTTTTATAAAATAAAAACGATATTTTACTTACATTTTGCAAATACTGTTTCAACTCCATATAACTTTCAAAAGTTAGTGTCTTCTGTCCAAACTGTGGTATCACTTCCAAGCAATCCACCGACTTTTCCAACTCCGAGTTCCGATGCACTTTCATTACAACTTTTTTCCTATCCTTGTGAGAGCAGGATATGGCGACGGCTACATTCTGCCAAATCTTCACATTGTCTATGGTCTGGCCTGAAGGGCCGTTCGCAAAGTGATTTCCGGTCGGAGTTAAGATGGATTCTGATACGCCGAGACTTTGGAAACATTGGCGGAACAGCGCGTTCCATTTCTGGCTTGGTGCTACGCTCAGTTTGCCGAATGAACTGTAATCAGGTAACATTTCCGTTATTTAGTAACTATAAAATAATATCGTAGGACATTACACACAGCGCCATCTGACCCCAAACTAAGCAAAGCTTGTACTATGGAAGTCAGATAACTGATAGAATACTTAAATACATTTTTTCTTTATACGTTTCATATGACCACTAACTAACATGTCTTAGAATATTGCTAATGTTCAAACTGTCAGCCCGTATAGACTTTCATATAAAAAAATAATTTTCAAAGTCCTTCCACAATTGTAGGAAATCGGAACCGTATATAAGAGGAAAAATAGACATACATAGAAGCTGCATAGACCCTCATACTTGTTTAAAGTCGGTTAAAAAGAAAGTGAAGTATCTAGCACCTGTTTTCAACACCAAAATTTATGAAAAATTATATCGCTTCACATTAGTTTTCCGTTTACATCCACCTGGGGCGCTGATCTATTCTTTCATAAAAAAATCTGGCATAGAAAACATTATGAATGTTTTTTTCATAAATTGCCATACTCTAAGTACAGACTTGCGTACAGCATGCGTGTGTGCGTAGGCCACGTGCGCGTGTTAAGAATTTAATTTAAGATTTAATATCGCGTTTAGGATCTTTTTAAAACAGGTAATTTCTATTTTTTGTATGGACGCCAAAATAAGCTTATTTTCAATTAGAACTTTCAGTGTATACTGGTGTTTAGTGATACTTTATGGCATACTTGGCTTAGTACAGGACAAGCTTATGGCCCTGTGTATAATTCCCCTTCTGTAAATAAGTAAAAGCACTTAATTACCTAATTTGTTAAATATCTTCTTTTCTACCAGATACTCACTTGGGCTTTGAATTCGGCGGTAACGCCGGATTGGAAACATTGAGTTGCATAGTAGCATTGCTGATCTTGACCCCTTCAGTCCAGGCGCCGCTCAGATTCCCCTCTATCTTATCTCCGCTCGAAAAGGTCAGCACCCCCTTACCGGAGAAAACACCAGCTGAACGAAATTCTCCTTCGTAGTGGGTTCCATCTTCGAATACCATCACGCCGTGGCCCTAGAATTTGAGATTACACGACGGGTTAGTAACAACAATTTAATAACAGTTGAACGAACGAGAAAAACAGTTGTATTTATTTCGATTTTATTTCTTTATAAGTTTCATATGACCACTAACTCACGTGTCTTTGAATATTACTAATGTTCAAACTGTCAGTCCCGTATAAAAGCAAGGCAGCCTAGTTAGGTGACCAGATTCATAGTACTCGCATTATGATGTAAATTGTAAGCTAACTGTGAAAAATACCTCAGGTTCTTGGCCGGAAGAGATCTGTCTGTGTGTAGAAAGCATTGAGAGAACATAATCTTTTTTTTTTTAATTTAGCTGGATACGCTCGCCTATCTTCATGTAATTTATTATTATAGTATAAAATATAAAATGTTCTTCATTGACAAAAACACGTATCATATTCTCGTACTGGATTTTTGTATGAACGGTCAAAAATTTCTGTTCAGAATTGACCCATACAAAATAATTTTAATAAGAAACTACGTTGGTCGGTAGAGCCCTATCTGATCAATTTGCTTTGGGCCTGAGCGGTCTAATAACATCAGTTATAATGATCTATTTGCGCTAAATGATTTTACAAGCCATATAGCCTTGCCTTGAATTTGTATGTGAAATGATTTGGCAAAGATTGTCGGCAAGGCAAGTAGACAAACAATCATAAAAACTCTAAGGTCACGTTTGTAGAGCGTGCGTAAAAACTAAATATTTGACTCCCATCTCAGCTCATTTAGAATTTTGATTAAATTGAAATTAGATTCACTTCTTTCTCAAGAAACAAGGAAGATGGCACAAACTCTCATTTTCGAAATTGCGCATGAAAATGTGGTGTCAGATTGGTTGCGTTTCTAGCACCTACTTACCGTAAGAACATCTTGCATAAAAAGTCCCTCATAGTAAATTCCATCAAGGGTAACTATTAACCCACAGCCATGCTTCTTATTGTCACTCCAATTACCCAAGTACTTCTCTCCTTTGCCAATATCATCCATTACTCCATACCCTTGTTTTACCCCATTCACCCACTCTCCCGTATAGATAGTAGCTGATGATGAAGTAAAATCCCCTTGCCTCTTGATCCCGTGACCATGGGGTTGTCCATCTTTGAAATACCCTTCGTACATGTCGCTATTTGTGTATTTCATGGCACCGTAGCCATTTTGGAGATTGTCCTTCCATTGGCCTTCGTAGATTCCTGAAATATTTGTAAAATTTTATGTTGTGTGTGAGTAATTCCTGTCTATAGCAATGGAGTATCACCATCATCAGCTGACTTTACACACTACTACTTGACGGCAGAATATATGATACAGCGGTGGTACCTACCTAGACTACCTAGACGACGATGAATACTAGAAGAATTTATTTATTAGGGGATAAAAGCAATTAAGATAAAACTTACCTACACCAGGTATTTCCATCTTCCCGTGGCCATAGAGTGCATTCATTTGGAATTGGCCAACATAATGTTTCCCATCGGGCCAATCTACCTTCCCGCTTCCATGGATCTTCCCATCCAACCATCTACCTATGTATTTGGCATCTTTATAAAACGAGTTCTTGCTCGAAAAAGTATGACTGGCAGTTCTGACTGCAGGAGGCTTGAATGTAGATTCTTTGTGTAATATTTGACTTATAGTTTGGTTAAGAATGTGAACCCATTCTGTCTTTTCTTGTTCTGTGGTTGTTTGTACTGATAATAGTTCTTCAGGAGTTGTCAGTTGGATAACGTTGACGAGCGATTCAGTGTTAGATACAGGTTCTACCCATAGCGTTTCCAAAGGATGGACGTTTGGTGTGCTACCGTTAACATGGATGAAGAGATCACTGAACAATATAAACCAGTGGGAGGAAAATCGACCTGGATTCACTAAATTCAGTTGCCGTGATTTAGATTCTCGTATCAATCTGCGGTTGGGAGTTCGGTACTGTTCAAGGTTTTTGCCTATTGTCTCCCAGAACAGTTTCGTTACATCTGCTTCTTTGCGTTTCTTTTCTTGCTCATCTATTAGCGCATCTAGCGACGCTATGACTTTGTACAATCTCTCTTCGATGTTGGATTTGCCGTCGGTTTTTTTTCTTTTTGTCTTATACCGCAGCAGAGATTGCGCGATGCATTTGTATGAGCTCAATCTCGTTAAAGGTTGCACGAACGCTAAAGCCACTATGGCTTCAGAGGTCTTCTTGTTATTTTTCTGTTTGTTGGATGGCAGCTGATCACTGAATAGATTATAAATACTTGTGGTAACATCAACAACATTATTTATTTGCATAAAACCACCAATAACAATAAGATTGCTTACAGCTATGTAATACTTTCTGTACAAATAAATATACTCTTCTAAATTTTTTATTAAAGAAATATCACATTCGTTTATGTGCTTCTCAGCATATTGCCAGACAGACAGCACATTCAAAGCGGTAATATTCAAAATGTCACTAAAAATATCACAAACAGTTTCATAAATATTGGAATGTGAAGTTACAGCTTTGCTTTTCTTCAGAAAAGGTTTGATAAGATAATGGTATATTAATAGCATTTCTTCGAGGTATCGTTGTGCAATGGATAAATCTTGGAATTCTGGTGTTGTCCTCGGATCTTCAATGGAACAGTAGCTATTGTTACCAGAGGACAATATCCTCCAATGATAGCACATATTTTGGGGTTTGTTCAAAAAAACCTGTGGTTCAATTGTTTTTGTTGTTACTACATGTTCCTTTTTAATGACCTCTTCATCTGTTTTTCTGTTCAAGTTTACGATTGACTCAGTAAAGCCATCAGTGTGTTTCCCCAGGTAGAAAATATTTTCATTGTGAGTATAGGCTAAGGTATGATGATCTGTTGCTATCATGTCTCTGACCCGATCACTGTCTGAATTTTCTGTGAATTGCTTTGGACTGCTTTTGTCTTCTCTGGTATCTAAGCAGACTTGATGATAATGGTTGTATCCCCACATGAAAAGCCTTCCATCAAGGGTTAATGCTGAGCAATGCCATTTACCGCAAGATACCTTTTGCAGTCCAAAACCAGACAAACTCATTACAACCATTGGTTTTACTCTTTTAACTGTGTCTCCAATACCTAATTGGCCATGTGATATGTCTCCCCATGTCCATAATTCTGTTGCTAAAACATTTCTACCTAATTTTGACATGTTTTTAAGGTTCTCGTTTTTTCTGACTGCTTCAAATTCTTTCTCACTACTTATTGTGCTCGTTGAGAATTGGAGATCTTCTAAATTACAGTTGGAAGTACAGCTGTAGAGGAGTGAATTGACATCTTCAATGTGGTTGCGAGTTTGAAATTCAGCAGTATCATTGTTATCACTACTTCCACTCACATGCCTCGACAGTGTTGCCACTTTGTCCCCAACTGTTTTGACCCCCTCATAAACAAAGTTAGTGAGATTTGAAACATTTTCTTTAATGATTCGTGTTGGTTTTTCTGTATATTCTACAAGATAATCTTCACCGGCTGACACCCAAGAGAGTTGTTTACTTAAAAACTGTCTAGCCGCATCAGTGTTTATAAAAATATTGTTTAATTTATCTGTACAAAGTTCAGGTGAATCACTATCCCTGTCCACAGATCCATCTTCATCTACATCAGTATTGATGTGAGAACTGTGTTCTAATTCTAAATTAGCTGTTTTTTGGCTGTTTATTCTAGCGATTTTGGATTCTTCCGATGAAGGACTAGAGTCTTCGCTTAAACTTTGAGCATCAATGTGGACATCTGTTTGAGGAGCTGTTGTGCTACTGGAGTCTTCACTGGACTTACTGATTTGAACACCAAGTGGACAGGTTTCTGAGAGGGACGGAACTGATGCAGGAGATGCTAGGCCTATTATAGTCTGGCACTGTGAGCAATTTGAAGCAAACACTTCTTCATCATCATTGTCACTATCTGTGTCACAGTTTCCTGATGTTCGAACATTTTTTCTTGCAATGACTGCAGCAAAGTTCTGACCAACGGATGCACTGTAGACAGTCCTGCCTTCGAAAAAGGGTATTTTTTTAATGTTACTACTCTCTAATGAAATCTGAGGCATGACACCTGAGCCCCAAAGCTGACCATCGGAACTGATAAAAAGCTGCCCAAAGTCATTTGTTACAACATTTCTAAATTTCACTTTATAGCTGGAGCTTTTAAATCCATGCGGGCAGCACTTGGAGTCCTCTTTAACGACTATCTCTTCCTTGTTCTTGAGACTTGAATTAGTTTTATACAATCGCCCATGAACATCAATTATGTAAAGGATAT
Organism: Biston stratarius; assembly: GCA_950106695.1. Taxonomy (NCBI): domain Eukaryota; kingdom Metazoa; phylum Arthropoda; class Insecta; order Lepidoptera; family Geometridae; genus Biston; species Biston stratarius. The sequence continues at coordinate 22,644,093 of OX467115.1, read as the reverse complement.
CGTTATGGTATGATATGTCTATGGCTGAAGTGCCGCTAATTCTTTTAAAATTTAAAGAATCTTCTACTATTTCGCATCGATACAGTCCATGATCATTTCCAAGGACTATAAAATCCGAGTCCAGTGAGCATAACTTTACAATTTTATTAGGCACTTCCTGCGATGGTGACACGTATAAAGGCGTCAATCCTCTCCAGAACTTATGCTGACTCATTATTTACTCGAAAAGTTCCGTTTTTGGTAAGAAAGTAGGAGTATTATTGGTGGTGGGCTACCAGTTGAATGGTTATATAGTTTTGAGTTTGGTTTGCACATTGTTAGGAAAACTCCACTCAAAAGTCATGCCTGCAATCACAAATGCCATTTAAAGACTCACGTAAAATCTATTTACAACGCGTTCTCTATTTAGAAATTGTTATTTATTTAATATTAATTGTATTCAATAATAGAATAGAGATCAATTCACTCACTGAAGTCACTGACAACTGACATATGACAGAGTGACAGTACTACCCACTACCCTGGTAGTAGCCAAAATTCTTCTGTTCTTCTTCTTTGGCATCACACTCTGTGTATTTTGCCAGATACAATCTTAATATTATTCTTCGAGCTTGAAAAATTCATAAAAAATATTACTGTTAATCTTTTCTATTACAATATTTATTGAGAAAAGAGTTCAAGAGCAGCGTGATCAGAAAAAAATCCAATTAGAAGCGGATTTTTTTAAGAAACATGGATTAGATAAAAATGGCTAGAGAGTATGTATTTCAAACTAAGCGATTAATATTTCTTGGAAGTCGCAACTATTTCACAAGGGTGTGACCAGACTTGATCATGACATGGTTTTCTTCATTTGATTGCATTTGTTTTATTGTGTAATCTTAGTGTGACAACATAAAGAGTTATATTCTATTTATCTACTTTGCGACTGCACTTGTTTTTTCATTAAATTCTTAGAAAAATATCGACACTTGTAAAATTCATAATTAATTATGTCATAAATAAATGAAAAAAACACACTTCACACTGACAACCTAACTAAATAAAAAAAAATAAAAAAATGGCACACAGTTTAAGCCTTCAAATAATTTTAATCTCATAAATAATTCACTGGCAAATGGACACGGAGTCCTTGATGTCTAATCTTTATATGTACTTTAGTTTTTACCATTTATGTGTTAGTTACAGCTAAGTCTATTCTCTTCCGATCGAGTCCAATCATGCCCTTGTAACGACTATTTCCGCGTTCCCGCTAAAACTCTCCCTTCAAACTATTTTTTTTTTAATTTCTTCTTATCCACGGACCTTCACACTCCATGCTCAAGACAATTACCAGATTGAGAATTTTTCTCACAATTCAGGGAAAAACACTGGTGGATAAAAGTGTTAACACTAAGCATGTTTGTACAAGACACCATATCACATAGAAATTTTCGTTTTTGGAGATCTTTTTAACCTTGCTTTGCGTTACTCTAGAAGTGATTACCAATGGCAGATATTTTTTTTAGCTATCATTATGTAAGAAAACCATCAATATAATTAGTGTCATAAATAATGGAATTAATAGGATATTTCATTGGTTCCAAATAAATTTTACAGCTCATTATATTTTTAGGGATTTTTTTTAATTGCTTATTTTCTTATTAAGAAAAAATAAAGGTATAAAAACATAGGGCTTGAAGTTATTCAATCTAGCCAATTATAGTTATTTGTTGACCTAGCGGCTTAGCGAAATCTAGTACGGTTCCTCTTTACTAAGTATGCGGAGTAGAAAACAAATATCAACATAGTCTTTACCCTAAACATAAGACGCGTTATTTACTTGTTTAATTTAATTTCGTTATTGTACTGCTGCGGCAACTTATTTGTTAATTATGCCTAAAAAAAAAGAAGTAATACATTCAATAGTACACAAAGATTAGGGAAACAGATCCAAATTTAAAAGGAAATGAAATTCTATTGGAAGTATTAAATAATGTATAAATAAAAAATATTAGAGAACACAACAGATTTTTTTTATAATTGATAAAGTTTGTTTAATAAAAATTTTTTTAGTGGCATATTTTTATGGGTATATACGCTTTAGGTAGAAATATTTTTGAGAGTTGGTAGCACTGATTTGTCTGCCTCTGTTTTAAAAATATGTTTTGACAATAAATACTCTCAAGGAGCAGCTTTTACTGAATATTGTTCAGTATATTGAAAAGTAATATCGTGTTTTTAGTACCTTAAAATAGTACCCAGTTTTGATCTTTTTTTAATATGAAAATCGGTGATACTTTTAGCTCTTACGAGGAATTTAATACATACTTGGCGGAGTATACACAACGGGTCCATTACGAGTATTGGATAAGAGACACCAGAACCATCGTTAACCAGAGGAAGAGATATCCCGATACGGTAAATAATGCCAAGGACTCTCTAAAATACTATTATGTAGTTATAGCATGTATACGAGGAGGCAGAAAATATGAACCCAAGCAAGAAAACTCTATACGCAACTGTTCCACTGCTAAGCTAAATTGCCCAGCTAGCATTCATCTCCACATGAGTAGTTGTGGCCAATTCCTTACTGTAACTAGATTATGTGAGTCTCACAATCACTCAACTTCAAAAGCTTACTTACGTACTTTGCCAAGGCAGAGAATTCATTTACCATCACTTTTGAAAGGAAGCCCGCGTGAAATTTTAAAAGCTGGTGGATTTAAAAAATCAAATGTTACTCATTTACTCAGAAGCTCATTGAGCAAACAACAAAAATTTAGATTAATAGATGAACAAGGCAAGATTATGGCTCAATTGTGTAGTGAACTACCTACATCTGATTTCTACGAAAGACTTAATTTCATTAAAAGAAAAATCAAAGAGTGGAGTGATAGTACATCAGTTTTTACAAGTGGAAATGAGACTATAAACAATATATCTGAAGACATTACTGACAATGATGAAAATATTGAAGATGAACAAGGAATTAAAACACGAAGCAAACAGAAGCGAAAAAATAACAATAGAGCCAAACTAAGACAAAAGGAGTGCTTGGCCAAATCTGCAAGAAATGGAAAAGGTATAAAAAAACCTACAAGAACTGGGAAACGAGGAAGACCCAAAGGATATGGAAAAACTACAACCTTAAAGAAGAAAAACAATGCCAGTCGTCCTAAAGTAGTGCTTGAGAGAAATAGTCTTGAAAATGTAACAGATGTGGAATTAACACAGGAGGAATCAGAAAATTATGTAACAACTGAACACTTGGAAATTGATGAGGATTCAGAAAACGATATAACAACTGAACACTTGGAAATAGATGAGGATTCAGAAAGTTATTTTGAAGAATATTTGGATGAAGACTGTTTCAATATGTAATATTTTGTATTGTTTTTATGTTGGCCAAGAACAAGAACTCGATACCAGATTTTGAGCATTGAGCGTGTAGTCCTGTAAACCTTAGCTAAATATAATGTTAAATAAATTAACATTTAACACCATGAAGTTATGTAATATATAGATAAGTGGATCAATACTACATTACATGGGCCTATTTATAACCTAGATAGGTTACTAGGTACAAGATGGTTGAGTTTGTTTAGTTGTAAAAATAAAATACTGGTCATGTTTCTTTTATGACCATTTTTATTTTTATTTCGAGAGCCTCACTTGTGAGCCAGTTCCATTCCAAGCTAGGTATCTTCGTGTGTATCTTTGACGACACCATCTTTTACAATCAGGTAACCAGTGGACAAACACCAAGACTGTAAAATAAAAAAGAAATTAGATCACAAATATATTTATTTAATCTTTATTTGGTCTTTCAATTCTTCGGTCCATCATAAATATTAGAGAGGCATTGGTGGGGCAAAATTTCTAATGATCCTGTTGACTACAAAAATATAAATATGTATTGTGTGTCTGAATGAGATATGGACTATTTAACATCATAGAATTGATGATTTCCTGGGTATTGTGATGAAGTTTATGGTGGGTTTGTGAACTTGTCTATTGAATAACTAAAAGAGTGTCTCAATAAAATGTGACAGGCAAGTCATTGCAAAATACAGAAACATTGAAACTGGCAGAATGCACAGAGTGTAATGCCAAGAAGAAAGAGGAAAAAAAACCCAGTGAACCATTTTTTTACAGGTGGTTTGGCACTAAGCGGGTGTCCTATTTACCTGTTTTGGTATTTTATAAGTGATGTAACGAAATTATAGTATTTTTCCGTACTATCCTTTTATATGGATAGTATCTAGTACGGAGCATGAAACAGTAGTACATACTATACTTATAGTCCGAAACGCGGGGCCGGCAGCTGTTCCTATAAAAAATGAACTAATAGATGGCGCTGACAGCAAAAAACAATCATATTTTTATTACTGAGCTGTCAATCAAATTTTGCATCATGATGGATAGTATCGTCAATCTGCGTATATGTATAGTAGTGTACCATCGTACATCTTACACAGTCATGAAATTATCGTATATGTACGATAATTATCGTACGGTTCCTAACGCTGAAATAAGTACCTAAATAACAAAGAAACGAAAACATTTTTTGAAAAAAGTGTAATTTTTTTAAACTTGTACATTTTTCGAGTGTATATTTTGATAAAAAAAGTGTCGAGTTATATGCACAAGTGTGTTTAACAGTTACGAATTCATGAGTAAACAAAAAATTCTTTTGTTTCAGATGTCATACTGTGCATTTGCTAGTTTCAACGGTTTCGGAATTTTCAAATATATTCTGAAAAATCAAGCTAAAAACGTCACTAAGTCGACTAATCACACAAAATAACTCAAGGCGTGGAACAGTCCAGTCACTCCTTAGTAAAATACCTAGTTGAGACTTTAGCTTTGATGGATCTTTGCACGAAATCACGAAAAGACGAAAAGTCATGTTCCATCACAATAGAACACTTTCCAACCCTTATGAGCGTAATTCACCACGGAATAAATAAAAAAGACGCTATTTTAATACACAAACACTCGACGAAACACAAGTTTTAGAACATAGCACGGCACATGATAATATTTTCTTGTTCCCGCCAAAAAAACAAGCACATTTGAAGTATTAGATCTGTCATGATACTTTATCTCAAGCGCCTTCATTCACTCCGTCACTCCGGTCTTTTTTAAAAATGGCGAATCGTCCAGGTCCTGCAAGACGCGTTCCTGAAAATGAAGCCGCGATAACTTACGTGCAGTGCGATGGATTGGTCAGTAACGGTGTTTTATTTTATATATTTAGTGAAATTTAGAAATAGCCCTTTGTAAGACTGTTAGTTATTGAGAAATCCCATTTAACTCCGACACGTCATGTTCATTTGCTGTTTATTTATTTTCAGACCTAATTTGTTAATAGACTAAACTCAATAGATAATAGATTCCTTATTTTCCCTCAGTATGTTATAGACAGCTTAGACAAATATTCCAAAAACCAAATAGCTCAAACTGAACTTCTAGGTTATGTTTGGGTAAGTACATTCATTACACAGGTTTCAAACTATTTCAATCATACCCCTTTCATAATTATATTGCTTGCTATTCTGTATTAATTTGCAGGTTTTTCTTATTTTACTAGCATTGAATTTGTAATTTTATCAAGAAAAAGAAAGTAATTGAACTCGTCGAATTTAAAAGCGATTTATCTAGTAATTTTTGTATGAGTCATTTCTCTTTTGGGGCAATTAACGGTGTCTGAACCGGTGGATAAAAGAGTTCAGATGTGATGATCTCATGTCTTCACATTCTTTAATAGAGTGTTAATGTATTTGCAGATGCATCTGTCATCAGTTTGTTTTGTTATGTTTGTTTTTGACTATGATAACATTGTTTGGCTGTAGTTTTTTTTTGTAGCCAACCATTATTTTTGGCAAAGAAAATGTGAGCTCATAAGTTTTTTTGCTAGTATATAGCAATATGTATTTATAAGGGGATTTACCTACTTTAAAATACTGCTTAAGGTTAAATTAATGTTTTATAATACATAATATGTTGAATGACATTTATTGAATTTTGCAGTTCTAAGTAAGGCCAGCAATTTGAATTTATGCTCTTACTCTAAAAATAAAAAATTTGTGCCTATGCCACTATTTTACTCAAGTGTTGGTTGATTTATTTCATTTAAAAACTGTCTATTTGATATAAGACAAAAAAAAACTGGGCAAATATGAATTAATGTTTACTTGCTATGTAATGTTTATATGTAAAGGTAATAATTAGAGTACAATTGTTCAAACTAGATATGCAATCATGGTGCAAAATGTGTATACATACATAAATTGAAGTATATTATATTAATTTGCTAAATGACATTGCTCAAATTTTTTTGATTTAGTGGCTGATCAGTAAATGTTTGACCATTTTCTATTTCGACATGTCATAGAGCATCACTCTCATACACCTAGGGCAAAAGAGTTTCATGTTACTTAAAAATATTTGGAAAATAAAGTTTTGTTTGTCTCAAGTGAGGAAAATTTTGTATGAAATATAAAATTTTCTACACAATGTGCCAGGGCCATGTATCACTGACTTAAAAAATAAAATGATAGGTTTATTAAATAAAAGTAGAAATTGAGGTTGTCGGAAGTAATATCTTTTAGTGATAAGACTCAGTGTTCACACTAAAAAGTAAATCTATCTACATTTCAATTGTGATGTTTCAAAAACTTAACATTTATAGTTTTATTCAGATTTAATGTACAGATATATTTATGGTACACTGCAGTGTTATAACTGAACTAGAGAGTAATAAAAGTATTTTCCTCCAGGCTGTAATGAAAATAGTGAAGCACTGCCATGAAGAATCATGCAGTAATATGGAAGTGGCGCAAGGAGCTCTTCTCGGATTGGTTGTGGAGAACCGCCTGGAGATTACTAACTGCTTCCCATTCCCCAAGCATGATGATACCATGGATGAGGAGGAGTACCAACTTGACATGATGCGGCGTTTGCGCAGGGTCAATGTTGATCATTTCCATGTTGGTTGGTAAGTTCTGTGTTAAGTCAGGCTCTTTTTCGGGCTATTTATTTTTTCTTCATGCTATCTGGTTTACAAAATAATACAATATTATATTGATAACAATCAAAATTATAAGTCTTAATTCAATTCATGTTAAAAATAACAAAAATGTCAATAACTAATAAAATATGTCGAGAGTTAATAAATAATTACTTACCAATAATCTCTTAGTTTTAAATATTTTTTCATTATAATCTATTATAAGACTGTGGCTTGCAAAAATCACATAAATTAATTGCTGGAAAGAGTATCTAAAGCGATGTTGCTAGGAAATATCTTTGGTTAGGTAGGGATAAGAACATAGGCAGTGAAGGTCTATGCATAATTGAAGAACCTCATTAAATCTTCAGCTTGTTTGCAAGTCCTGGGCACTTTATGGGTTACCATTCCTGCAATGCGATTAACATCTGGTACGGCGATACCATGCAAAGAAGTTTTATGTGGGGTGTAGATAGTTTCACACACTGATTATATCGGGATATTTTAGCTTTACATTGTCGGATGATAGTGCAGAATATTTATTTATTATATTTAGAAAATTCATATATTTGGAGAGTAAAATAATTATAATTATTCATCATACATCATAGTATTGCTTAAATTTCCAGTTTGCTCTGGAAACTTATAAAATCGGTTTACTCATTTATAAACTTTTGTATTTCTAGGTACCAAAGTGCAGATGTGGGTAACTTCCTGAGCCAGTCACTCTTGGAGTCACAGTACCACTACCAGACTTCAATTGAAGAGAGTGTGGTTGTTATCTATGATACTAAGAAGTCTGCCCGTGGCTTCCTCACTCTGAAAGCTTACCGCTTGACACCTCAGGTCACCACTCTTTAATTTCCTATTACTAGACATGTTTACTCATGATGTGAATGACGTTACTGTGTACAGCTAGCGAAATTATGGGGCTGTTGAGGACTAACTATGGAATGTCTAAAGTAATAAACTCCAAAGCAGCGATTCAAAACTATCCAAAATTTTGTGTACTGCTGCAATAGTCATGTACATGTGTTATCTCTAATTATTTATCAGGAGAGCATCTCATTTATCTCATTACTATTAAATAGAAGAATCTGCGTATTGTACTCACTTGTGTGAAATAAGCTCTAAGACGATAATGTAGTATTGGTGCTGTATTATCATCTAGAGAGCTATAATACAAACTAAATAATTAACATTATGTTCTAGGCCATAGCTATGTATAAAGAGGGCGACTACACTCCTGAGGCGCTACGCAACCTGAAGATAGGTTACGAGAGCCTATTCATTGAGGTGCCAATTGTGATCCGCAACTCTCCTCTCACCAATATCATGATGTCAGAGCTTGGTGAAATGATACCCGAGGAAGATGGTTCCAAGTTTCTCGACCTCGGAACCGCTTCTGTATTAGAAGGTAAAATAAAAAAAGCAATAAAGAAAAAATACAAAAACATAAAAGTACATATGAAAGAAACCCACATACAACATTCAATAAAAATATTAAAGAGTTTGTAGATAGTGATATGTAAAATGTTGGTATATTTTAACTAAGATTTTACCTGTTAACTCTTTAGGTTAACCAGTAAACATACACTAAAATTATGCTACTGAAAACTTACTCATATTTTATTATTGACGAAATATATTTTATATTTAAATAAATATACTTTGTATACTCATTCCAGCAATTAACAACTGGAAGTTCTTGGCAGGTTGAGGTCTAAGAGTAAAGTGAGATTTTGCCAAGATTTTTGATGTTCCCACTTCTCATGTATGTATCTAGGTGAAATTTGAATTTGAAATGCTTTGAAAATTAACATTGCATATGGGCTACTTTTATCCTAGGATGAAACTATAAAGTGAAACTATAATTTAGTAACTATTTTACTATGATGAGATGATTATATTAACTATTTATTATATTTATATAGATTAGAAATATATTTGTCAATAATTTTTTCTTACTCCCCAGGCCAACTGCGCAGCCTGATGGAACGTGTGGATGAGCTCAACCAAGAAGCTATCAAGTTCAACCGCTACCAACAGTTGGTCGTCCGCCAACAGCAAGACAAACACCGCTGGATTGTGAAGCGTGCTCAGGAAAATGCAGCTCGAGCTGCAAAGGATGAAGCACCACTACCAGAAGAAGATGTTAACAAACTATTCAAGCCTCACCCAGTCCCCCCAAGACTAAATCCTATGATTGTGGCTGGACAGATCAATACTTACAGCCAGCACATTAGCCAGTTCTGCTCCCAGAGCCTGGCTAAATTGTATCTCACGCAGGCTCTACAGAATGCGAAGGAATCGAAGCAGAATAACTAGTGTTATTAAATTGTTTGTCACAGTGTTTTGGTTTTTGTATTATCCATTTTTTTATTGTATACATACTTCAATGTCCAATTGGAAGAATTGATGCACAGTGCTATGCTAAGGATAGGTTACTTAGCATACTATTAACTAAGTGAAACCAAGCAAGCATTACTTAATCACTTTTTTATTATAGTAAATTTACTCACAAATAGAGTATTACAAGAATAAAATAAAACTATACTTTAAATAAAATAAAACAACATTGAACACTCCATGGTGGATATGCTGTACCTCACACCAGGGGAGTCTTATGTCGTGAGGTTCTGTAACTTCCTTGTAAAGTTACATTCATAATATATGTAACTTAAGAAAAAGTAATTGAAATGATTTTAACATTTTAAATTTTACATAAAGTGGGTAATCCACTGCCAAGAGTTATTTAAAAGTGTTAAGTTATAGGTTCACACCTTCACATCACACACACACATCACACATCATCAGCCATAGGACGTCCACTGCTGGACATAGGCCTCCTCCTGGGGAGGGGTTTTGCCAATACTCGCCACGCTTGGCAGGCGGGTTGGCGAGCGCAGTTAGGTATGATTGTTCAAGGAAGACGCTGCTGCCATCTTCCGGATTACATCCCTTAGCCGACTCTTACGGCAACCACGGGTAGAGAAGGTGGGGGGGTGGAAGGGGGTCACACCTTCACCTCCACACAAAGGGCAAAAAACCGGTTAAGTGCGAGTCGAAGTCGTGCGCCAAGGGTTCCGTACCTACCCATTATGCCGCTATAATAAATTGTATGAGCGCCCATACAACTCTGAGGACTATCTTAACTGATGTCAACTATGTATGTTAAGTAAGCGCAAGCCACTTCATACTTCGGTCGATACTGCGAACCCACAGATCTATGTGAGACACTAACCCGACAATGCCAGTTCATTTTTAGAGTTCCGTAGCTCAAAACGTAAAAAAAAGAAAACCTTATAAGATCACTCTCTTGTCAGTCTGTCTGTCCGTGTGTCACCGTCGATTTTCTCAGGAACGGGTGAACCTAGCAAGTTGAAATTTATACCAGATACTCAGGCCTATAGTCCCTGTATAAAAATCAAGGTCTTGAGTCAATACGATAAAAGATATGGGCAAATATACCTTAGCGACCCATATACCGCCATAATAAATTGTATGAGCGCCCATACAACTCGGAGGACTTTCTTAACTGACGTCAACTATGTATGTATGTATGTAGGGGACACCCTTTAATTTTAAACTTTTTTTATTTTTTGGAAATTTTCCCTTTATTTGTTGTAACAGATTCCACTGCAAAATTTTTGGAATAGGAACCACCAAGTTGCCCCTCTGGTGGAGCAACTTGTGGGACAAAGTGGAAATATTCAATTCATGACATTAAACAGTTATGGGTAAACGCACATGTCACGGTCATTACTCAGTTGTTAAGAAAATGACGCGTCATTGTATTTTCTTGTTTTTAAATTTTATTACTTTACTACTTGTGTAGGTACTGGGCAATTTTGATTATCGATTGTCGATTTTTCATAACGGCATGATGACATAGGTTGGCACATATTATATTCAGCGATCATAGATAATTTTATAATCGAGATGATGATAATCGAGACAATGATACGTTACCTTTTGGTTAGAAAAGAAAACATTTAGGCTAATTATTATAAATACTTTACTCGTAGGTACCTGGTCTGGTTGCTGCACTACAGCTATACGCTAAAGCAGCAGACAGGGTTATACTTACATTTATATAGACACAAGTTTTTGTAACAATAAAATAATTTGTATTACTAGATACTGATAAGTCATCAATGAAGTATTTAGGTGCAACTTTTCTTCGTCTCTAACTAAGCGAGCGATTTGAACATAAGATGAAAATATTAATGTCGACTAAACTTGGATACCTATACGGTATGGAATCTTAAAAAATAACCCTACTTAAGAATTACCACATAATAACTCAGTTAATATTTAAGGACAATTTATAGGAAATTAGGACGCGTTTAGACAGATGTTGTGGTCACCGCCCGGTATCCTGCGGTAGCTTAATGTCTAATGACACCCAAATTGGGCTGCTTTAGCAAACTTACCTGCTTAACTGTAGTGGAGCTACTATCGTATTTTCTAAGCAAAAGTATCATTCCAGCATGAAAATATTTAGTTCTGTTGTCTGGTCACTTTTCAAATATAAGTGATCGGCAAGTCATCTCGCTGCCGGCGACATCTCATTTCCTTCCTATAATGGCTTTATTAAATGAAAATAATATTCAGTTCTAAAATTAAGGTTTTGTCTCTTATAATTTTTAAGAAAGCTTGACACGCGATTTGCTGTAAAATGCGAAATAAATTATTACGGTCGGTGCTTAAAATATCGTGGCGTGTCACCGACTTGACTTCATATCCAATATACATATACACAAGATATTTACAAAGGGGAGTAAAAACAAGGGATAGGAGACATTTAGTGGAAGTAGGACAAGAAATTTCAGGAGGTATGACATCATGCAGGGAAAACTGTCTTAAAGGGCAACTGAAGAAGATATACTTATGTTCCATGTATCGCTCACCTAAGTCGCATTCGCATAGGGATGGTCCCTAATCCTAATTTTGGCCAGAAACACAATGTGCACAATGACAATGTGCCGCGGCGTGAACCGTCACTTTAAACGGGTTTGCCTGAGGGCTTGCGTCTTGAATTTGTCTTTGAATTATAATTATTTTAAGTGGTAATATCAATAGATAGAGAAATAGAAACTAGTTATTGTACACACCAGAACTAAAAAAGAAATAACAGTAACAAAGAATCGTATGAGCTTTTTTATTTTCCCATTTTTTCGATATACTTAAATAATGTAGTAATTTTATAGATAGGTACGAGTAAGACGGAGTAAGTATATTAACGACGGCTGTTGATTCAATCTCTACATATTAGGTACTTTTAACGCTCCATCCAGTTTACTGCGGTCGATCTAGAAAGACTAGGCACTTCGAAACAACAATTTCAAGAAATAGTTTCACTTCTAGCTGCTTTGCATTCTAACTACACTGCGTTAACTAGTCCTCACTAAATGGTCAAAGTAACTTGTCTTAATGATGCAGTAACAGTTAGCAGATTATACAACCTATAAGCACAGGCATCTACTAATGTCATAGTTTAGGATATAGGTATAAGTTATATTATATAGTCTAAGTAGGTATATAGTGCCTGCTTCGAAAGTATAAGACGAAACTTTCTAATAGGCCCATCGCGTTGCAGGGTGGGTATCAGTAGAATACCTAACAGTCCTGTGACTTGCGACCTAGACACACATAGGACTTGGTCGACTATGAGAAGTTAAAAAATTATTCCCCCGAATGAATGTTCCTATAAGGATATTATAATCTGGATGCTTTCAAGTCGCGAGTGAATTTGTTTTTTCTTGGCAAGCGTGATCCATCGCAGACCGCTTCTTGAATCTTCGTTTAAAGTTAGGCGAGATGGCAGTCAAACTCGAGCTGTTATATTTATAAAAAAGTTAATATTTCAACCTTAAATAAATCGAATTTATAGGTAAGTAGGGACTATTTGTGAAATATTCGTAGTTTAAGAATAGTTTATATTAATATGTATACTTAATAATAATTAATAAATTCGGAAAGTCTTTTAGCTTTAGTTTTGCAGGTTCGAAGCCTCTACAATTAAGTTCTTGTAAGTTTCGAGTCAAGAAATTAGCCCCATTACGGGCACGGACACTGGAAACAAATAAAGCACGTCAACAGTTTAATATAATGATGATGAAACTTTGATAGATTGATGAACAAAACAACTTTAAATTCAAGGGCTATGCAAAATTGATTGGCTTACCTCGTTATCCAGATAATTTTATTATGCAAATGCAGCATAAAGTGTTGCGAGACTTAAACGATCGATTACTGACCAAGTGACCAATCTGACCAGAGACAAGTCTGTGGTGAGTGGTAAGTTTGCGCGGGAAAATATTGGCGCTAAAAATAGTGCGGGCGGTTTAAATTTAACGCGCTCAAATAGCTCCAATTAACTTGATCGTGTTGTGGAATGATCGCAGAACTAACCATATAATTTAATTTGATTTTGATTAAAAAACATATACTTACTTATATAAATAAGTTGTTAATGGGAAAAACCTAGGTAGGAAACAGATGTACCTTGCAAAATATAAACGTGTTTTTATTTTTTTATTAGGGTGATTATTAAATCTATAAGCTTAACTAACACAAAATCAAAAGTGGTCTGCAAGTGTGTTTTTTCTAGTGTTTATGTATAAGTAAGGTAATTAATATTAAACTGTCGAATTTTTCACACGAGTGAGGGAAAGTGATACGATGTGGTGAAATATATTTTGTTATCAAAATTCTATAGAAGTTTGTAATACATGATGTGACTTTGGCTAAGACCTATTTTATTTAGCTTTATCATGAAATATTTGAAAATATGGACTATTGGATACTGGCAGAATGAATAAAATGCGATGCCAAAATAAACCAAAAAGGGCCGATAAAATTTCAAACAATGAACTATGTTAGTCAATTTATTGCCCGGCAAATTGTCGTCTCGTCGAATTTTTACCAAAGGTTTGATAACACTTAAATATTGGTTTTGGTTTGAATTTAATCAAATCCCGACATATTACAGTTATTACGAAGGTCGGGTTAATTTAAAAATATGCGATAAAGGAGGCAAAAATAATATTTAAAAGAATTAAGCTGCCGTTGTGTGCACAATTTGGTAGATTACGGAGGCGCGCAGCGACGGATTTCTGTGAATTTTTTAATTAAATTACGACCAGATGCTGCTGAGTTGATGGGCCGTCATTTACGTAATTGTAACTACTTATTACTCTGTGATTTGGTAGCTTGCTCGATGCATCTTGCACCTACAAAGTTCTGGTATAATTAATGTGACCATGTAATTTTTGTTCAATGCGGGACATTTTAAAAATTAAGATGACAGTCACATTTATGTACAATTTCTTTCGTTGTCTACATGGTTTTGAGCGTGGTTACCTAAAAGAGTTTTCAAATGTTCAAAATTTATTAATTAAAGAGAATACTTGTCCTGCTGGTGCATTTGTTCACGTAGGTAGGTAGGTATACATAATACTACATATATTCTATCAAAATGCTAAAATTTGCGTGTTTTAGACGCAAACTTTAGCATTTTGAAGACGAAATTTTAGAGAAGACACTTCGATTGTCTTTTATTTATTTTGATATCAGTATTAACCTTTTTGTAACTGGAAACGTGTCAATTAGATAGACAGATAACTTTTTATTGTACATACCATAATAATAAAAAATTAAATCAGTTCATTTATTTATCCAATAACATACAAAACAGAATGCAATATTATGAATTCTGATACAATATCAATGAAAAGAATATTTAAATTTACACTTGACAAAACTGTACCACATTCCAGAACTACATATGATGTTAATACATACTATCTACAAATTACATACATACATACAAACTACAATGATTCAGAGGAACTAATAATTAAATTAAAATGAAACAAACACATTCAACATAAAAAATATAAACAGTATAACAATTGATGATTGTCTCATAACATTTTGTTGTATATTGACAATTCAAAGTCTCGAAGATTTTCTCGGGTAGGTACGCAGGGACGGAACAGCGGAAAAAACGACAGTACCGTTCAAAACTAGACCTATATAATACAGGGTCAACAAATAATGTAGGTACTGTCCAACTCGCAACTTTTTGATGCCATAGAACAAAAGTTGTTCTTTATTCTGCACAGAAGTTGACCCTAAAAGGTTGTTACCTATTTAGTTACAATGCTTGTAGAGTAGGTGGACATATCTACTTAATATCAAACTCGGATACAAAATTTTGATCTCTCCAACTTTCTACATATTTTTCTATCTTTCTGGAATATTGCCGCAGATATCAACATAGGTACATAAATATTGTAATGTAATAAAGACTAAAGATTTTCTTCTGTCAAAAAAGTAACCACAGAAACTGGGTAGAGATTATTAAGGAACTTTATCACAAGGAATTATTTCATCTGAGCTGAGAAAGCGGGCGGTAAGTAAGCTATAA
The DNA here is from genome assembly GCA_950106695.1 of Biston stratarius. Lineage (NCBI taxonomy): Eukaryota > Metazoa > Arthropoda > Insecta > Lepidoptera > Geometridae > Biston > Biston stratarius. The sequence goes on along the minus strand of OX467115.1, from coordinate 22,628,662 downwards.
ATCTGTCAGCGTATGACATGGTAGACGTGCGCAAGCGCATATTTCACGTGCGCAGCCATTTTGAGCTATAATTTACTTATTATCACGGTTTGCACTATGCCGTTTTTGTTTTAGTAGTAATAAAAAGGTTTTCATGCTTACTATATCTAGGTACAGTGAAGTAAATTTACTAACCATGGTACCTAAGTAGCGAAAAGAATTTTCGCAAAATTTTCGATAGATGAATGTATGAAATGTCATTTTGGATCGGCGATCCCTGGCGAGTATAAAAGGTGACTGAAAGCATCATGAAGTGGAAGATACTTTTGTATTTTTTGGGATGGAAATTTTAGTAAAAAAAAAACATCGGAAATTGCCTGTAGGCAGTGCCGGATTTACACATTTTCAAGGTATAGGCTATTATATTTTTGCCGCTTGTCTCTACAATTGTCAGTTCCTAAATTATTGATATTGATAACTGGCTGTTTGAATATAGAGTATAGATGTTTGCTGCACCGTTGAATGTACAATGAAAAGGAAGATGAAAAAGTCATAGTCAAGATGTGTTGCAGACTTCTCTCTCTCCTATAGACATCAGAAAACTGTCATACAGTAATCTTCTTTATTTCTATGAGGGAGCTAAAAATAAAAATTCAGTTCCCAAATTTGCCGCCCCAAAAATCTGCCGCCCTAGGCTCAAGCCTACTCAGCCTGCTGGTAAATCCACCACTGCCTGTAGGTAGATTGTCTGCTGTAATATCAGAGTTGATAAGCCACCCAAAGGCCTCCGAGATTGCTTGTCAGTTGATATAAAACTAACAGATATTGTTACTTTAACATGACAATAAAACAAACCAAAGCCAAAGCCTTGAACATCGATGCAAAGTCGTTTGTCTTTCAGTTTTTCACCGGACATATTTTAGAGAGCACATTTAATATAGCAGTTATCGTTTACGCAAAGTTTACGCTCGATAGAGATAATGAATTTTCTTGCAATCATCAATCAGCTTATAGGTACACATACATCGCCTTGACAGTATGTACCAATTTAATGATGTCGCTATTGCTTATTTCACAGATCATGTGAGCCACCTCTGTAAAGTTTAGATGTCTATATTCTTTGCTATTCTGTTTAGCAGTGTTATAGCGCGTGTCGTGGGGGCAAGCATGAGCAGGACGTCCTGCAGGGAGGGTCGCTGCATGTGGAGAACCTGCGCCGCCTGCCACTGGCTTCTTCGGGCGCGCACAGCCGAAGAGATACCAGTTCATACCTACCCAATTATGTTTGACTATACAAGACCTGACTGACATTCTCTCAGAAAAAAGTATGGCAAAAATTGCTATTTTGAATTTGTATAGATAGATTATTCATTAGTGAAAAGATCTACTTGATTTCATTACATGTTTTCTTCAAATTTAATGCTAGTCCAGTTTCAAGTCGTGGTGACGATATCGTCGATCCTACTTGCAGCTGGGCAACCGACGCTAGCATTGCAACGTTGCGGTTATTTCCATTAAATTCCATTATCTGACATAGAAGAGCAATTTAGTTGGAGTGTGTTCTCCCAATTACAGGCAATTTGTAGTGAGGGAGCGCTCGTAAAGAACCACGTCAAGACGCTAAACAGAATTCTTTATAAGCATTCGACTTATGAAGGATAATGGAGTAGCCGCTATAATGTTTTATGGGCCTTGGCTGGTTAAGGTACAGCCATTATTTTATAGAAACAGACTAAGTACGTGTTTGATCATAGCTTACTTGTTGTTAAGTGACGGTGTGCTCGAAGATAGTAAACACAGCTAACCTGAATGGAACTGGCTATCGAGTGAGGCTACTGGAAACCACCGTCAGGTGCGTGGCAACGGATTTTTTATTTGAATGTGTTAGAAAGTCAACCGAGTAGAATAAAAAGTACCCTCCCATCACGATGTTTTGCTTCACCGGCAGCTCAAGCCCATTGTTGGGGTTTGAACCTATGTCTTTTGACGTGTGATCCCACCACACTACCCACACCCATCATCGCTTGTTTAGGCTATTTCTGACAAAATAATGTGGAATATTTAATTTTCTCAGTCAAAAATATGGCAGGAAGGAATAAAACTATTTCGATTTTTATGACAAAAAAAGTAGGCCAACAAAGGTAATTAAATAAGTAGAAATTGTCAGCTACTCAAAAAAATTAAATCAATTGTTAAAAATTAGGCAGATTCATGAAGAATTAATCGTGTAGGTAAGTATGCCATAAGCCACTTTTGAAGAGCACTTGCGAGCCAGTTGCTTTAAAGTATCACAGAATTTGATTTCTCTCTCTCTCTTTTTTTCTCATTGTTCTCTTTCGTTTCTCTCGTTTACGTAGAGTTTTTATCGACATGCCATTTTGCAATTAAAAAATCACAACCTGTGAAAGTGTGAGTGTAATGTTTTTAGGGTTCATGTATGTAGGTATGTTACTTCATTTCATTATATCTTTTAAATGCCTTAACAGATTTTGATGTATGGGGTATCGTTAGAATCCCAAGTGGTATTATTTAATTCTAATATTTTAGAAAAAACAAAAATTAAATTAAACTTATTTTATTCCTACCCCTCATATTCATAAAAATTTAGATACTTTCATTACATAAATCCCAACTTATTTTAATAACCACATGCAACAATGACTCGGTCTTGCTCGTAGCGTGTTTCCAAAAAGAAACACGTTTCTAAGTGCTTATTTTATAACATAATAATATTTATTCCAGGTATAGCACCTAATTATACCTTAGATTAAAATCTTTCATAATCGTAGAGCGTTTATTTAACACTGTATGGAAATGTCGCGGCGGTGGGTCCGACTGGGAAAGACATTGAAATATCTAAGTGAGCATTTTGTTATTATTTTATTATCTGTGATCGTTATTCGATTTTTGATATAATATTTAAAAGTTGATAGAAACTGATGTCATTTATTCATTTGATATTTAGCCGTAATTGTCCTACTGCTGTCAAACTGTCGCCCTCTATTTTGCAGAAAATGACTTACTTTATTTTCGTATTTGTACTATTGTAATATTTATAAAGGTTAGAAAGGCCTTAATTTTTTGATTTTAGGCTTAAGGCAGTTTTACCCGCAATTTTCCTGTTACAACATAAAAATGAGTTAAGATCATGTCCATCTTCAGTACGTAATGATGTGTAAGATACGGTCACATTGAACAAAGAAAAATAGATATCGGTTATGTCAGATCGTGCGTGTTAAATTTCAATTTTTTATTTGCTTCATTCGAAAAGTAATAGCGCAACTTATATCTATTTGCAAAGTTAAAAAGGGTTTATCTATTGCTGTAATATTCACATGATTTTACATTGGAACATCTTTGCAAGTCTCGAGAAACTAAATCATCAGTGTCATCTTTGATTTAAATATAAATGAGTCATTTATTCTAAATTAAATATATACTTTTACGAAATGAGTTTGTTTTTAAAGTACTATATTTATAAAGTCGCAGATATTAAATGAGAGTTTTGGCGGTTATCGGAAAAGTCATGTCGCCGCATTGTATTAATAAAATGTGATGTTTTTTGTATAGAATGTCGAATTACGCGCGTGAGTGCAGTAAAGTGATACAATTTCGATTAACTTAACTATTTATATTTATTATTTATAGTGTTACTTCCAAAACTTCATCGAAGTTTTTAGTCAAATCAACACTCCTTTACTACGATATGACGACTCGATTAAAAGTAACTTTGTTTGGCTTTGACTGTAACTAGGACTGTGTTTATTTATTGCATCATGTAACGATCATCTGCAAAGTCGATTCATCAAAAAATCATCGTGTCGACATAATCATTTATTCGTGAATAAGTTTAACGTTGTTTTCTTTCCTTTCCATCTTTACAGGGTCTTCATCTCGCCAATATTATTGGTCCACATAATTAACACCACAACGACGCGGACGTTGGTTTAAACTCTGTTTGTGGCTGCGTCATGCGCTCGCAATCTGCTCCTGCTGCGATGTGCGGCCGCATCCACCGGCGATGGCTCACTCAACCGCCCTGCAAAGAATATCGCCCCCGTGTAGAGGGTAAATTTATATATAGTAGGAATTTTGAAGCGATGATAGCCCAGTTTTTAGCGCGGTCGGTTCACACGCCGAAAGGTGTGGGAGCTGCCGCTGATGAGACCATAGCGTGGTGGTAGGGTCCTGTCTTGTACTCGGCTGGCTAGCTACCACCTTCAAATTGAAGATCTATCACCAACCACCTAACAGTGAGTTCCGACTGCCTCATTTCCAGTTCCATTACAGGCTTAGGTGTGTTTACCGTCTTCGACCTCACTAACATCATGTTAGCTGTAGACAAACACCTAGTCAATCATAGAAAAAAAACTGTTTTATACTTTATTTTGGTGACCTTTATTAGGTAAATATAATCTAGTCAAGTCACCTCTGTTATTTTCCCTAAGTCTATATACTCATCGTCGGCAATGTTACCCTTTGCTATTATGATTAATAATTGAAATACGTTATAAAAAGTAACTGAATGCTGTTGCACGAATCAGATACGATTTCATTACAACTCAAGAAGTAGTCTCCGATATTAGTCGCTGCAAGACGCCTTTGTCAAACAAATTAAATAAAAAACAGCTGCAACTAAAGTTACAATTTAATATAGCTAATGGAGATGTCTAGATGCTGATTGCGGGGAAATGAATTGCTTTTTGCAGGCAGTACAACGCTCTATTAGGTATGTAGGTTAGGTACCAAAACCAATTTTCGGTTTTGATTGTGATTCGTGCCTATTTGTCTACTGTGAACTGTAAAAATACTGGGGTGAAATTTTGCAATAGACTTCTTAAATTTATTTGTTAGTCAAGCGCACGCTCAATTTTGATTGGCCATACAATTTTTATGGGTCTGCTAAGATCGACTTGAAGCTTTGCGCGGTAAAAAGCTTATCAAATTACTTATACAGTTTCCAGGGCCTATCGAGCTAGCGTCTAGTGGCGAGACGTATCAAATTGTAGCTTAAGGCATCCTGCAAAAGTATGGTCAAAAATGCATACATAATTATGTTTATCGCAAAATATTTAAAAATAAAAAAAGGGACTGAAAATGGATATCTGTAGTAAAAGATGCACATAATGACAGATGGCGCTGTGTGAAATTCACCGATTTTTTTTAGACAGAGGCGACAATCCGACATAATTATGTATTAGATGATAAGATAATGTCTTATTCTTCTTTGTTTTTGGCGTCGCACTTTGTGCATTTGTGTCAAGTGTTTTAGCTTTTATTATGTTATAAAAAGTATAGTCGTATAAGTCACACAAAGCAAGTCTTAGTTGAGTCCCGTCATGCCCTAGTAAATTAGTGGTGACTTTACTATACAAGCTTTTATGGAATTTTGGAAAGAAAACGAAAATTCATGCTATATTACATTATATCACTTTATACGTAATTCGGTCCTTTATAAATAATACACAATTATTTTTATACATAAACACACAAAAAAAAACAAGTTGTGGAAAAAAGCGGTACGACCCTTTTCCGCGTTGCCAAAATTCCTTGGGAAAGGGGTTAGAATGGAGGGGTTTTTTTTTATGGCTGACAGGCTAGATGTTTGTCCACAACTCACCTGATGTTAAGTGACGCGGTCGAAGATGGTAAAGCACACCTAGGGTTGCCATTTCTAATCATAATAAAAACGTAATTATGACTGTTTGCCATGAAGTTTGAATTACGAGTTAAGTATCTACTATGTTATGCATATGCCCTAGAATTCGCAGAAGGTACTGAACAAGCTAAGATGTTGCCTTTGCTACTATGTTGTAACTTAGATACTTACTTGAAAATATCCTAGCGTGTTTGTTTCAATAGGCAAATGATTGAATGCGAGCCCAAATTACAGGCCGTACGAACACCTTATTACCTTCTCTGGCTCTGTTAAGGCAATTTAGCTGACATTTAAGTAATTCCTGCGAACCGGGCCGGTGTAATGATGGTTTGTATGTATACTTACATTAATGAAATTAGCTCATGAGAGGCTGTGTTTCTTGCTTCTGCGATTCCAGTTGTTATGATGCTTGCAAGAGTTTTGTTTAAAATTTATCTATCGACATTGCTGACATACAATACAATAAAATTTTATTGACAACACTAAGAAAATAAAAGGCGGTCTCATCGTTAAAAGCTTCCAGACAACTTTTGCATGGATTGACAGGTGTAATGGAATAGGGATGGTTGTGCTGCAAAAAAAGTAGTAAATTAACAATTAAAAAAAAAGGAATATTCATAAATACGGGGGACTTTTGAGTAGTTAGATTTTGACTGTATTAGATTAGAAAGATATTATATATACCATATTATATATACCTACTGTATTTTATTAGATGACCTTACTTATAAGCTTGCTTTGCTAAGCGTGCTTAAAGTTATATATAGTAACGGTTAATATTCTTTTTCAACTTTTCGTGGACGTGAATGGCGCGCGAGAAAATGAGACTACTTAAGCATCTTAGAGTTTTGGCGGGAATGCGGAAAAATCATATTGTCGCATTGTATTACTTTCTAAAACTTATGTTTTTACGTAATAATAATAGTGGTGTTTTATTCATAAAGTGCCTAATCACCCACGCGAGTATGACCAACTGACATAATGGGATAAAATATGAATTTTCGTATTGATTCCATAATTCCATTGTAACTAGTAATTTTTTACATGATATTTCATAAAATACTTAAATATATCGAAACACATGACACTGGCAAATGCACAAACTTGCACTGGCAAGTGCGACGCCAAAACATTAAAAGAAGCAACTTAAAAAGATACTTTAGCAAATTTATAGATAAAGGTCTGTTATTTAGACAATTTAAAACGATATCTAAGACGCTCACAGATACCTACATCAAAAATCAGGTCCGGGAGTCCGTGCCAGGACCGGACTCGAGCCCCCAGGGCAGCGATTACGTCGCAAACCTCGTCATTAAACAATTTAGGATAATTAACTACCGGATTTCGTAGCCACCGGTAATTGCCTTTCATAACACGCTACTACGCTGTTATTAGTGCCGACTTCATTTTGTTGCTAATACGGCCCTGTAATTGGCACTGAATTTGTTTAACTCTGTTACTGCGGGCCTTACATTGTTGGCAAAGTCTTTGACTCCTTTGAAGAGATGCGAAGCTTTTATTTCCTACCGCAAACCTGATTTCAATGGCAAGTACAATGTAGCGGGGCGGAATGTACTATGTTCGTACTTAGCTATTGAATCTGGATACCAAATCAAAAGGGAGTTGTAAATGAATGACAATATAAATATTACTTTGGAGCATTTAAGCTTTGTGGCATTTACAAGCAACAAAATCACGTAGATTCCGGTTTTCATTCCTATTGGGCAGATGTTTGTAAGATGAATTTAAGTCAGGAAATATTCATAATCAGTTATTGTTTGAAGAAAAACATCGGGGAGCGGCTCTATTGCGGATAAAGCTGTGAGTACCTACGTAAATTTTATACGTGTACATTTTTGAAAGACAAATAAAAACACTAAGATGAATTTTCATGCTTCAAATCGTTACGAATTCAAAGATCCTTCAGCCATCGAGTCGTGTAATTAAAGTTTTGATGTACATAAGGTTTGAGCTGCAACCTCAAACTGTTATCCCCGATTTTATTATTATCAGTTTCCTGAATTGCATCCCACGAATCGAAGCAAATTTAAAGAAGTGTAGAAATAAACACCGTCCAAGTCTGAGTCGGATTCGCGCACGAAGGGTGCCGTAGGTACCATTATCTACAAAAACGAGCAAAAAATCACGTTTTTTGTATGGGAGCCCTCTTAAATATTTATTTAATTCTATTTTTCAGTATTTGTTGTTATAGCGGCAACAGAAATACATTTGTGAAAATTTCAACTGTCTAACTATCACAGTTCATGAGATACAGCCTGGTGACAGACGGACAGCGGAGTCTTAGTAATAGGGTCCTGCTTTACCCTTTGGGAACGGAACCCAAAAAAAATCTACTTCAAAATAATAATCGATAACGTCTTACAATTTTTTTGTGATGTGCTTTGACCCTTTCCTGCAAAGTTGCATTTTGGAATTTGTATGGGCCTTGTAATGTCCTATTTTGCTATTAAGCCCTCGCTGTCTACCATGAAGTTAAAATGCTTATAACTTCCTTATATCGTTTGTCGGTTCTATTTATGATCATTTCTTTAGAAGGCTAAATCTATCGGGGGGTTGTTCCTATTCTAATAAGATAGTTCTTATTAAAATAGGGGAAATTGAGCTTTGTGACTTTATCGATTTCTACTTCGATGTAAATGTAACCATTGACTTTATTCATTTTACATTATTCCCTTAAACTATTTAACTATTCCTTACTTTTAAATGTACTCGTACAAACTAAGACTGCTCTTTTTGAGAAAATGCTTATTATATTTTGAAAAATTAATAATATTTATAATATTGTTTCTACTATAAGCTTACCGACCGTGTGATAGATGCCAGTAAAATTTCAACAAGCTGAAAGGTTTAAAAATATAATAACTCGACTACGTATAAAATAGGTATAATTAAAGGAAAAAAACTTTTTAAACCAATTTATTACTCCTAATTAAATTTAAACATATAACTTATATATATTTCTGTAATCCCTTTTAATTTCCTTTGTTTTAATACCCTACTCGATAGTTTTGGTTATTTTTTAAATTAACATATTAGATATTATTTCGCGCCAAAAATCCGCCAGTTTGATTTTTTTTCAAACACCTATCTAAGGACACTTGGAATTTTAAGACAAATATAACGATACCTTAACTATCGAAATCTATCCAGCCGTTTGGAAGACACGGGGTAATAAAGAAATTTACAGATTACAAATATATATACATAAAAGATATGCGCAAAAAACATAACCCTTCCTTGGCAGTCGAGTAAAAAGTCTTCAATTAAAGAACTTGATGAAATCTGATGCTATCGCTGCGTAAATCAGGGCATATGTCTTCATACGACTAATTACGTGTACCGATTTCTATATCAGCCTATATGAGTCGAATTACCAATCACTTATATAAGCCAATTTGCATGTTAAGCTGTGTGATAACGACCAGTTTATATCGGACAGGACGATTGAGGCCGTCACTTTATAGCGGGCTCTCAAACTAGTGTATAAATATCTGCTAAATATAAATAACATAATACTGTAGTTAATTTATTTCTTTATAGTTATGTAGAGTTTCAATTTGCGGCATTTAAGCCCGCGTTCAAAGTCAAGTCAATTGCTGTAATTAATAGTGCTCACCTACCTACTGACTCTCGTATATATATTATAATTATATTTCACCCTCTTAATTAAACAATATTAAAATCTGAATATTTTTAAATTGGAACAGATTTGCTGCTGACTACATGCTGCTTGACCAACGATGCAATAATTATATAAAAAATTCTTTAAACAGACGTAGTTTCGATCTAAAATTTTACTTAATATTTAATACTAATAAGTATATATAATCCGGGTCGAACCTGGACAAGGTTAGCACAGGACCGGGATGAATGGCGTACAAGAAGAGAGGCCTATGCTCAGCAGTGGGCGATTACGGGCTGTAAATGATGATGATGATGATATATAATCCGACATAAACTTAACACAATAAACAAAAGTCTTTATATCCTCTTCTCGCTGCAGTACACTACAGTATAGACCAATACACTAAATATATACCTTAAACACTCAAAATGAACTTCCGCAAAGTAACGCCTGAATCAATCAATTATTATCGATTTAATTTGTCTTAGTTGAATTTTAAATTGTCTCATCTAGGTTACCAATACTTCTTAAATTGTTACTTTAAAAGTTCCATTTTAGTGAACGTACCAATTTCTTATGTTTAAGACGCAATTTGATGCACCACTCTCATTATGGTAAGTTGATAATTATAAAACGTTGGGCGAAGACCTACTCTCGAAACGCGATTGGGAGGAAATTTCCCCACGCTGCTAATCCAGTGCGGATTGCCAGATCTCTTCGCCAGTGGATACCTCACGATGTTTTTCTTCAACGGCAGCTCAATCTCATTGTTGGGGTCTGAACCCACGCTCTTCGGCTAGTGAACTGACCTCGCTAACCACTGAGCTGTCATCAAGGAATGAAGGATACATCTTTTTTTTTCTCTTACATGCTATCATATCTTTTAATTAGCTCTTTTGGTAGATACTGGATTGGCAAATAGTTGTTTTTTTGTGAAGCGGCGTACTATTTTATTTAAACGATCCACCTACTCTATCATAACTCCATTCACAAGATGTAATCGAGTCCGCATTTAATAGTCCGTTTAATCGAACGACAATCGCTCGAGGCGTCCGCACGGAGGCTGACAGATGACGTGCGAGCTCTCCAATTATCCAACTCGATCGAGTTACGCTGTCAAGTTGAGAGATTTGCACGTGAGAACCGATAGTAACAGACAAGCGTGAGCTACAAGTAACAATAATATTTTGTACATCTCTCCTAGCTTATCACAATACAATATTATAAAATAGAAAATTTGCATGCATGTAGGTACATATGTATTATATGTAGGTATTTATGTTTGTTACTTCTTCACTCTGTAATAGCTTAACTGAGTTGAATTATATATATATTTACCATTATATTTGATGTTTACCTACTTTAATTGTATTACTTGATATTTTATTTCTATGATATTTTATTTTATTCAAACTAAGAATTCAAACATTTCAATGAATGGAAACCTGGAAATTTTTTTTTTTTTTTTTTTTCTCTCTTTCTTCTTGGCATCTCACTCTGTGCATTCTGCCAGTTTCAATGTTTCTATATTTTGTGAGTAGTCTTCATTTTTCAGCTTCTTTATCATCTATAGTTACAGTCAAAGTCTAGTCTTGATCAAGTCCAGTCGGTCCCAGTCAAATCAAGTCATGCCTTAGTAAAGTAGTAGCGACTTTACTATAAGCTTTTGGATGGAGTTTTGGAAGCAACACGAAAAGTCATATTTAACTACATTATATCATTCTCCAACACTGGCGCTTGTAATTCGGCACTTTATAAATAAAACACCACTATTTTTATGCATAAAAACTCGAAAACACACTAGTTTTAGATTAAAATACAATGGGGTGACACGACGCTCATCGTGTTCCCGCCAAAACTCATTATTTTATTTCATTATTAGGTATTTTGACAACTGACATGTTATTATTTTGACATGTCTTTGTATTGGTAATTAATATTTTGATATTTTTGACATGAATTGGATGAACTTGTAAATATGGTGGAATAAAAAAAAAATTGGAAAACGTATATAATTATAGTTTATATCCTCGATTAATACATACACTTTTTCTACGGAAAACGCAGATGGAGCCGCAAGGTGTATAGCTAGTTTGTCATAAATACATGCAGTGGGGATACAGTGAGCTTTTATTGCCGTTCAAACTAGGCGATCACGAAAAAGTTATGCGATTGCGAATCTTATTGCTTGGGTTTACGATATGCGATTGCACAGTTTTACCCTCTTGCTGTGCCGGGTGTGGTCTTTAAGTTCAGATCGTGATGAATTACGACGTGCTAACATCGAATTATCTTCGGCGTACATTACACGGTTAACGTCAAAGTGACCCACCGAGTTGACAAACTTTCAGACTATGGTATGTCTTATGCTCAAATGGCCTATCTAAGCCAAGACTGATGAAGAGCTTAACCGTATATAAATTTAGTTTCAAGTAGGATCTCAGATTTTTAATTTCGAGAAAAAAACATGAAAACCCTACTTTAATGATCTCAATTATATAAATTTTCTAAATCATATTTTTTTCGATCTAAGTTTGTTACAAAGTCCCCAACAAGTCAGTTATTTCTGATTAAGCGTTTTATTGTTTTACCAATTAAAAAAAGTAAAATAGTTTCAATAATGAAATCAAACTTTTCAAAATATTAAGTCTGTAATGAAGAATGATGTCTCGAAAGCTGCGATGCCAAAGAAGAAGAGAAAAAATATAATATAATTACAAAAATGTAGTTGTTAGAAAACTTGAGAATTGGCACAATGCAAGAACGTGCTATGTCCGAAGAAAAAAAGTTAAAAGTAGTTTTAAAGTTTTGGCGGGTAACTGAAAAGGTCGTTAATTTTGCTGCACTACATTATTTTCAAAACCTTGTATTTTAAGCTTTTATGTATAAATTAATGGTATAAATTTCGGCACTATATAAATTTTATTTATACAATGGCGTATTAGATGCTTAAGTGTAGGAAATTGGATAAAACATGGCTTTTCTTGTTGCTTCCAAAATTCTGTCGAAGTTAGTAGTAAAGTCTAAGACTTTGATTAACTTTGACTGAGAACTAATTTATCTTGAAATACTTGTAAACGAAACGAAATATCGAAACTGGTAAACGACCTAACGTCAAAAACAAAGAAAAAGTAAACAAAAATGGAAGCAAATCTGTGAGGTAATTGCGTATTCACAATTTAGAGTTATCTTCTATAAGCACTTTTGTTAATGTAACTGCTAGTTATCGATGTACCAAGATTAGTTGTCTTGTAGTGCCTATATATATTTGAAAAGTAAATATAAATCTTAAGAAAGGGTACACTTAAAATCTCTAATCACTTATCGCGCTAACTATTCGTCTGCACGTCAGTAAAGTGTCCAAACAAATCGGTCGTTCATCAGCGATGAGCAACGCTGAAAGGCCCATTAAATCAAAGACACGCTACGCGATGCCACGCTAATTGCAGAAAACAACAGCTAAACCGCAAGACAATGCGATTACCCTATCCCTTTCGAAACATCCATCTCAACATGAGCTCTTGCCCTCTCTACCATCCAATACAACAAGGGTCAATCTAGATTGGAATAGTTAATAGCTTAGAACCGAGCTGGGAGGTCCGTCGGTCACCCCGCTAATTGAATATGTCAATCATTTTAACAACGCAAATGAATAGGGCACAGAGTGCACGACCAGCTTACAGAAACCCCTCAAAAAAGGTTGCACTATTAGGGTTAGAAAGGAGAACGTAGCGTTGGAAGGTCAACCTCATTCGTCGAGATTGACAGACGCCTCAAGCGCACGGCGGTAAATTAATGTCGGTTAATACTCGAAAGCACTAATTGTACAGTATAATTTTCCAGTAAACTCATTACAGAGAGGTACAGCTTCGGGCACATAGAAATCAGTAACAAATCGATGTTTCTTAGATGTCAGAGCGTAATACTTGTAAAGCTGTAATACTAGAATTCCGCTCACGTTTCTAAAGATGGTCGAATGAGGTCCACTTATCGCGTTTGACGTGTAAACCTGAGAGTATGTTGCGTATTTTCTAAGTGGGGATCTCGGAAAAATACGCGGGAATCTAGTGGAATTCCAAAACCAAAAGGCGATTTCTTATGTTATCATCCTGACCTCCTACTTCAAATTGGTACGTAATTGCATCGAATTGGTAACTTTAGCGGGCACGTGAAAAAATCTTGTTACATTGTATGATTCATAAGCAAGTAATGTAGTGTTTTAAATATCTTTAACAATCTTGTGTGTGGTGTGAACAAAAACGTGGATTACTTTAATAGAGAGTTGTAACTCGCCAATATAAATATTAAAATACAAACCATTAAAGACATAATGTTCAACAAACTTTCTTTACATGACAATCTACTTGTCTAATTACTATACGGATTGCAACGTTCTGAAAAAGGTGTCGCTGCACTATATTATTCCAAAATTCTTGTTTTCGAATGTTTGTGTATAAAAATAGCGGTGTTTTATTTATAATGTGTCGAATTGTATATATGAGGGTGTAAAAGTGATTTTAAATGATGAATCATAACTTGCTTGTTTTCTTTACTTGTGGTTGTAGCTTCTAAAACTCAAAGTAAAGTAAAGTCACCACTAATTTACTGGGACATAATCAAACTAAGCCATTACTTACTTTGTGAGACTTAGACCTAATTAATCTAATAATGATTTTTCATCAAATACTTGAAAATATCGAAACACTTGGAACTAACAAAGTGAGCCGCCAAACAAAAAAACAAAAAAAAAAATAATTTCCTTCGTTGTGTTTATCTATCAATAACCCTATAATAAGCTCGAAACATCTTTATATACTTACCTTAATCATAATGTACCTTAATTCGTATCTAGTACCATACACAAATGTTTTATTAATCCTAATGCTCTCGGAAAGATCTTACAATTAAATAACAATGACAAAATCCTCAATCCATCACATCATCCCACAAGCCTAACACACACCCTATTCCAAATTATTTATTTTTCATTACCAGCTAGTTATATTATATTAGCTCAGTTATCTACACCCAGGGGCACCATCCATTCAATTTAACATTGTAATGAGACGACTCAGAGGCTGACCAAATTACAAATACGAACATGAAATATTACATCCACATGATATATTGTAACAAATTATCTTTTTTACCATCCAACACCGCCTCAAATCTGTAAATGTAAATATGGCGTCTGGCATTTTGATTTAATAATCCCGATCGTATCTGAATAGAGGAAATCAAATTGATTTTGTTCATTTGAATATGGGCTTGTTTATTGACGAGCTTTATCTCAATTTATGACGTGACCGCCACCAAAAAAGTTACGCTGGGATAATGAGGCGCCATTGGTTTTTATGCTTTAACGCAAAATTGTTCATGATTTAAGCTCTTTTGTGAAAAAATGAAATCTTATTTTATACAATTACGTAAAATAGTAATTGGGTTTTGGCGGGAAATGCCGAATTACGTGCACGAGTAAGGGGAAGTGGTACAACATCTCTTTTTGTTTTGCTGCCATAACTCCGTCAAAGCCTTAGTAAACTTGTCACTACTTTATCAGGGCTTGACTATTGTATAACTTTTAGACTTATTTTACTTGATTTTTCATCATATAATTACTTGAAAATATTCAAATATATACTTGATACTGGCTAAATAAACATAGTGCAACGTCAAAAACATAAAAGAATAATAGTAATTTAATATGTTTTATTTCTTCATTCTTTCACTATGAGAATTTGTACATTGTTAAGTATTTTAAAGTTTAAGATGTTTTGTAAAATAAGTATTACGTTGCGCAGACTAATTACACTAAATAACTCGTAGCAAAATAAAGTCATGCATACTCTATTAAAGCCCTTTATGCTGACTTTACAAGAAGCTTTCTCAGGGGGGTGTTGTACCATATAAAACGATACGATCGGCTGCCTTTCCTCACCGTGAGGCTTTGACGCATAGTTGATATCTTATTTTTAATCTAAATAGGTTTAAACCTGAGTCGCAAATCCTACGCACTATAACGCGATGATCGATCCCGGCACCCGCTCGGTAATACCATTGAGCTAAGCAAGAGTTTTGGCGGGAACGCGGAAAAAGTCGTGTCGCCCCATTGTATTTTTTCCAAACCTAGTGTTTTTTCGATAACTAAAACTCCAACGAAGCTTATAATAAAGTCACCACTACTTTACTAAAGCATGACTAGTTTGACTGGCATTAACTGGACTTAACCAAGACTGGACTTTGACTATAAAGATAAATAAGATGAAAACTGCACACAAAATACAGAAATATTGAAACTGGCAGAATACACAGAGTGCGATGCCAAGAAGAAAGAGGGGAAAAAATGCTTAGAAATTTCGTCTTGACATGGGACATATTAATTATCAACTGCCGAATCACTAATTAAAATTCTTTATAGTGATTAATTCTGTCGTTCTAAAACCACATGTCTAATAAATTTTGATACTAGCAGTGGCCCGCGGTTTACAAGTTTTTACATTAAATAAGCATTTCTAAACAAGCAAACCCAATCAACAATATTTATTCACAAATCTTACCTAATTTTATTACCCACTTTAAATGATAATTAGGATAGTTCCACATCAATTTATTTTTAATAACATAATCAAAGGCTAGCAAAAAGGAGCCACCAAAACCACCTGCGTATAGTTGTTGAAAAAATGTCGATTATTTGCACCTGCGAATAATCGATTACTTACTCCTAGGAGCAGACGGTTCACATCTCTTTAGAAGTGGACAGGCCTACAGACGTCACGTGGCGACTGATCGCGCATATGGGTGCGGTGATGGAATATTTATGCACGAAATAAAATAATGGCTCGATTTTAAAATTTCTTCAGAAAAAATAAAACTAAAAATGGTTTTATAGGAAACACTTTACTTCCCACAAAAAGTGAAGTTCATAGTCTGTTAGAAATTGTAAGGATCAACAAAATCAGCTTTATCGATTCCAAATGTCATCTTTGACTTATTTTGTGAAGAAATACTCGTACTTCACAAATTATAAGCATTTATTGTAAAATATAATTAAAATCACATAACATAAAATTGCGACGCCAAAAACAGAAAGTAGAAACTCAAAAATAACTTAGAGGATAAGAAACGCCTATAGTTAATTGATTTAGTCAAAATTATTTTATTCAATCATCAAAAATATCTCGAGTTACAAAATCATGTGCAGAACAATCACGAAGATTGGTTGATTGTTTTGCACACATTTTTATAATTCTGAAATCTCTTCTGTAATAAATTTATATATTACAAAGTGAGATAATCGTAGGTACTTGCACGTAACTTGGTTGAAACGAAAGAAGTACCGGAGTCTACATAATATCTACCTACTCCTCTACTAGGTATGCGCTCGAAAGGTCAAAATCCCATTTGGATGATAAATATGCTTTAATTCAATCAAGTAAGCTCAATATGTGATGTTGGTAGCTCCCACCTCCCATAGAGTGATGCATGGCGTTCAATAAACGAAGCTTCGTAAAAAATAATCTAATCTATTCTGTAATTGATACCAATTGCCAGCCTTCTTTGTTTGAAAAATTATAAATGAAGATCCTGTCTTAGATATTTGAAAATATATAGGTGAGATAACATAGGGAGAAATAATCTTGCCATGTTTTTTGCCAGGAAGTAATCTTTACATTTTAATTTAAAAGTTTCAGTAATGTCTACGGGTGTTTGGCAAATGTTTTATTTTCTTTTTTAAGCTACAATTTGGGCCCCTTTCCGCTCACTTTTACTGCTTATGTTACTTTTTACTTTCCCAATTTTAAATTTTTTCATGTTTTACTGCCCAACCAAATTTAATCTGAACCAACGCTGCCCTGGAACCTATTAATTTTTGGAAATACTTGGCAGGCCGAGGTCTTTTAGAAAATTTCTTCTACTGTTTGTAAATTGAGCGTGCAAATATTTATGGTCATCTCATTTGTAAGGCAAACAATTTAATATTTATTTAGTTTTATCGTGTGGTCTTTGGGGATATTTGTTTCTGCAAGCGCTGAACGTTTACGTTTACATTAAATGATCACTACATATTTTAAAACAAAGTCGGCCGCCGCGTCTGTCTGTCTGTTCGCGATAAACTTAAAAACTAATTTGTCAAGGTTTACATACATAGATAGATGACATGATCGGTTTCAAACTGTAAGTAAGCACTTGCTTATTTCAGTTAATTTTGCAGGTCTGTAGCAAACAAGATTTTAATCTCGTAGGTACAACTATAATTACTTGTTTTTATACCTAAATACCTACACATTGTTTTATTAAGTATGTAAAAGTTACATAACTAAGTGTAAGTTTTTGTGGCGTGATCACCTTTCAGCTCAGTTATTAATGTGTGTATCTTTTGTTATTGTGTAAATTACAAATTCAGTTTGTTAATTTAATCGCGTTTCGGCATTTTTAATGTTTCGGCGGTACAAAGGAGAGCGCGCGTGTTGATTTTCAGTTTATTTCATTAGAATCGCGCAGCGGGAGCTGTGGGATCGAGGCTGGGTGTAGGTTGCCTCTTATATCAAGGCCGTCCCTTTATTTTCCGTATTAAGTTATCACAGTTGTTCACTACCTTATTATAGATTAGTAACTGCGTTAAAATTTTGGGAGCTTATTTGTCAATATATGTATATATTTATTAAAAAAAAATTTTTTTTATTGATAAACCGTGTTAGTATTCATAATTATAATCACTGTTTTGCTTTTTGACGTTAATATGTCTGTTTTGATAAGGTTTGTATCATTGTATGCACCTGGTGTATCTTATAAAAGAGTATATATTACGAAATATTTTTGTTTAAGTATCACATTATTATTATAATGTTCGTCATTGCACGAGGGTGTGTTGAGGAGTCAGGGGATAGGACTCCACTTTCATCATACGAACCTCTAAGCAGTGTAATTTGTTGCTGGGTGTTCCCAGATAAATAGGTACAATCTGGATGCTTTCAAGTCACGAGTAAATAGAACGGTTTTTTCTTGGCAAGCGTGCTCCATCGTAGACTAACTACATCTTCACTTAACATCAGCGATATGGCGGTCAGCTGCAAATTTATTTAGTAATAATAAAAAAATAGTCTATATTATATAGCGGAAAATAAGGCGTAGATGAGGGTGAGAAATGGTGAAATGGGCCCCAGCAACAAAAAAGACCCAGAGGAAAAAGGTTGTGTCAAACAAGATCTGTGTCAAGAGTACGAGTGGGAAAACTACTTGGAGAAGGAAGGCCATAGATAGAGTGAAATAAAAGAAAACTGTAGAGGAGGCCAAGAACCATAAAGGGTTGTGGTGCTCTAGAAAAAACTGAAAAACTATTTAAATTATAATATACGTTTTTACTGAAAGTCCTAAATGCTTAGCACAATCATGGCCACCCTACGATCGCAGCATAGGGCTCACCTGCCTGCTTAAAAATTGTAAAATATAGCATTTTTAATGAGCTAACCTTTTCAATTTTCGGCTTTACGGCGTTTATCGGCGTGACATCGGCCCGCTTCGGCCTCCTTGGGGCTCCGGACTAATCAAGCCGCTACAAGAATTAACAATACATATTACGTATAACATTTTTTATTCGAAAATTATTTAGTACCGAATGAAGATTACCTTTCTTTTTTAATTTTAAAACATAAAACGTTGAGAAAATATTTGTTAATTGAATTTTTTTGATAGTTACGATCTGAGCCGTATCGGCTCGTTTGTCGGACCATATGTCTCGATATAATGTAAATTTTAAAGATATTGTATAGACATAGTTGTAAAATCTATTTTGTCATCTTAAAAGCTACGGAGCATGGGAACTTCTCACTCAAAGTTTTTCACAAGTTTATTTTATTGGTTTTTAATTTCTTTTGCGGAACTTTTGGGTAGATATTCCGTTGAAGTCTTAGTCATCTACTTATTCTAGGTTTAGTATGTACCTACAAGCATACTGAACCTAGAATTGTTGGAACCTAGAGTTCTAATATTTACCGCTAGGGCTTGCCATATTGTAGGCATATTAATGCTTTGGTTGGACAGTGCAAGTCAAATTGTTAATAACATTAAAACTTAAAACAGAAATCAATGATGCAAAAGTTGGAAAAATACAATATTACGTCTATCACATAGTCACATCAAAAGTCTATAATAAAACTAATTAATAGGATCAGTTCAAACATAGCCTACTGCGTTAAAAGTTTCTATAGTTAAGATGTGTTTGAGAGTGAATGCACTGCTTCTAAAAAACTTGCTTTATTTTCTTCTTCAAAGTTTGAGACTTTGTAGAGGCAGTGACCCAGCATATATTTAGTCTATTTTCATTTGAACTTATATTTTTTTTAAATTTATTTTTTAAGTCTTGGGCTTGGTGTTTGACCACAACTCACCTGATCTTAAGTGACGGTGTGGTCGAAGATGGTCGAAGCACACCTAGCCTGGAATGTAACTGGCTATCAAGTGAGGCTGCCGGAACACACCGTTAGATGCTTGGCGGCAGATTTTCACCTTGAGGGTGGTAGCTAGCCAGCCGAGTACTAGAAAGTAGCCTACCACCACGCTAACATAATATTAATTATGTTAGTTCCTTTATGTCTTCCCTTGGTGGTAGAACTCCTTAGCAAGGGGTTGTCTAGATTAGTTTAGTTTAGTACCAGATATTTTCCCGCCAAGCTATTATAGTGTGTAAACATTACTCTGTTCCGGTTTAAAAAGTTTTGTAGCTAGGAAAATTACAGGACCGTTGAACCTAACCAACGAAAGTCTTAAAATAAAGAGCGCCAAAGCAGCGATACTTTGGGCTTTGTTTTGCTACTCAAAGTTCCGTATACCGCTGCAATGGTCATGGACATGCGTTATCTCTTACCATCAGGAGAGCGCCCCGCTCGTCTCATTACATACTTTTATATTAAAAAAGTAAATTGTTAAAAAAATATTGTCATACAATATGTGTTTATCCATATCGTTATATTTTATTTGGTTATCGATTACATATATCAAAACATCCTTTGATGGAATTCCTTGTAGCGTACTAAAGACCATGTAGTACGAATGAAAGAGTGTTGGTACGTATAAATCAGTAATCGTCCGATGACGTCTTCGTCAGACGCGTGTTAATATAGAAATAACGACGCAAGAGCTAACAGATTTTTTGCTCTTTCCTCGCTGGATAATAACTTTCGTATTCGAATGTTGTAGACAAAGCTGAGTATTCACCTGTAATGAAGCGAATATTTTTCCAAAGTGAATTTATAACAGACTTCTTATACAAGCAGGTCACGGCGGGACCAAAAGTAAAAATTAAACAAAAACAAAACATTATTCGTATTCTTTACTAATTTAGTTAAAGTGTCCATACTATACAACGATACTTTTAAGAGCTGCAGGGCGTGGGTTCGATTCCCATCATGGACAAACATTTTGTGGTATAAACAAATGTTTGTACTGTCTGGGTGTTCGGTATGTATTTACAAAAAATACCATGCTATGATTTCCTCACGATGTTTTCCTTTACCAGTAAGTCAAACTTATCAACAATGAGCTTTGAACTGACAGCGCTAACCACTAATCTATCTTCGCTACAAAATCAGCATACAATAGTAGCATTGCTTAGTTTGAGGTCTGTGGCGCTGTGTGTACACAGCAATAACTTAATACACAACTTACAATAAAATATTGTCCTAGAAAATCTGTCGCAACCATTCTGATTACCGACAACGTCTTAACAACACATTGTTAACGAAAGTTAAAATTGAGAGGGCTCATAATGCTACATAGCACCTAGATTGCTTGCTTGTCTAATAGTAATAGGTAGGAATCCACGTTATAGCTTGATGTTGCTTGTAAATTTTATGACTCCATTTTATAGTGAAACCGCCGTAAATGTAAATTTACACGTATATGCGATATTAATCTTGATGCTCGCTAGTGGTAATTGAAATTTCCCTTTAACATACTCTTTCCTATATAAATAAAACATCTATAACCAATAATTATATGTACCGCTGATATTATATCTAATATCTAATACCTTTATACGAGCAATTCTTGTATATTATATATTTTCTGAATCTCGGAAACGGCTCCAACGATTTTCATGAAATTTAGTGTGCAGGGAGTTTCGGGGGCGATAAATCGATTTAGCTAGGTTTCATTTTTAGAAAACGTCGTTTTATCCGTGTTTTCAGGCAATTAAAAATCATCCAGGTACTATAAAATAATACTAGCACATATATATTCTATATATATAAATCTCCGTGCCTTGGTGGTGCCGGCATAAGAATTGTACCCCACCCTCTCTACCCGTGATTGCCGTAAGAGGCGGCTAAGGGATGTAATCCGAAAGATGGGCAGCAGCGTCTTCCTTGAACAATCACACCTAACTGCGCTCGCCAACCCGCCTGCCAACCTGCCACCTGATGTTAAGTGAAGATGCGGTCTAAGACAGAGCACGCTTACTCAGAAGATACCAATTCATTCTCGACTTGAAGACACCCAGATTATATCTATCAGGGAACACCCACTCGGGTAACGCATTCCACGCTATAGCCGTTCAAACAATGAAAGTATTTTTTTTGAGCTTCTGGCTGTCCGGTAGCAAAACAAGCATGGGGATTGAGTAGTTTACGCGTAAACTACTCAACGGATCAGGGTGAAATTTTGCATGTAGGTAGTTTAGGCCCTGGAATAAGACTTAGGATACTTTTCATCTTTATCATCGTCCACCGCCACGCGGGTAAAACCGCGGGGCGCAGACATGCTTATTAACCTATCAGCTTAGAGTTGCTATTTGTTTGAATACGCATGTCTAGTTCATGTTTTATGATGTAATTTGGGCAGCAGCTCCGGCGGAGTCAACGCCGGCGCGCGGTGTAAAGGCCGCTCAATGAAGCTTGGAACGCCGGTCGACCCCCGCTGGCTTTGTGTAGCACTATCAAACCAGGGTTACCATGACGCCAGTTTTGTTTTTTTATTACAAGAACCTTATCATCTAGTGTGATTTGCTAACGTGTTTCGAGTGAGGCGATTAGGGTACATGTTCGCAGCATGTTCGTCGCGAGCACGCGGTGTTCTCGGGATAAACGTAAGTAGGTATAGTAGTATGGAAACTGACATGGTTTTGACAATTTCTTTTTTCCGAGCGCGGCCTCGTCTTGCTTCGTTGTTCTCAGCTTTGTCTCCACCAAGGCCACCGGATGTGGCCGAAACTATAGTTGGAGTTTCCGATAAAATAAAACGTGAGTAATTCCGCATAAGCATATTAAAAAGTATAATAGTGTGCCAAATTCCAACCAAAAATATAATATTAGTGCGATGATATTATAGTAAGTTAACATTAAATGTTATTATACACTGAAAGGGATGTAATCCGGAAGATGGGAAGATAGTCTTCCTTGAACAATGACACCAAACTGCGCTCGCCAACCCGCCTGCCAAGCGTGGCGAGTATTGACAAAACCCCCCCCCAGGAGGAGGCCTACGTCCAGCAGTGGATGACCTATGGCTGATGATACACTGAAAATAATCAAAGCTGCGAAAGAAATTCTAATTCAATTGTAAGTTTGACTGTACATAAATGACTGTATACAAAAATGATTGGTTAACAAGCTGAAGTGTTTAAACAATCTATAACCCGACTGCGATTAAAATAGTAATTAAATGAAAACAAATTTATTATTCCTAATTAAATTTAAGTATATAAGTTATACATATTTTTGTAATCATCTTTTAATTGCCTTTATTTAGAGATACCTAATAGGTTTGGTATTTTTTTAATTTATTAACTTAGCACTATTCCGCGCCTAAAATCCACCATCTTATTTTTTTTTAAACCACCCTCTAAGGACACTTGAGTTATTGAGACGAATCTTAATAATAATTATCGGCCGTTTGGAAGATACGAGGTTATAAATTTACATACATACATACAAGATACGCTCGAAAAACATAACCCTTCCTTGGCAGTCGGGTAAAAAGATTGCAGAAAAAAATCTTTAGTATTTCTAGTAAATTTATCTACCAAGGAAATTAATATTATATATCTTTATTCTTGATGCAGGCTTAACAGATTTTGATGGAATTTGGTATACAGATGCCTTAGGTTTACATGTGTTATACGTTATATCTCTGATAATGTGTACAGTAATAAAATAGGAGTCTTGAATAAGGTTGGTAGTTTTAAAAACAATGAATTAAAATGTTTCTGTGAAGTGGCAGCCCTGGCCCCCGCTGCGTGGAAATCATTAATTAGTTCACGAGACTAACCCTAAAGAATCCAAATGATCCGAACTTCATAATTGGATGTTATAACGAAAATATTGGAATATATTAAACAGGAACATTTAATTTGATCCCCAGTCATTTGTTACTGTTTGTCTATATTGCTTTAGAACCCATTGTGCGTGCCTACTTGGTTGAGAAATTATACTTATTAATCTAATTTATTAATGAGTTAAGTGAAATAGGTTGGTTATATTGAAAACTACATTATTCGTCTCTTGCAAATTACACGTGTGATTTTGTAGCGATAATAGCTCAGTGGTTGGTTCAAACCCCAACAATGAGCCTGAGCTGCCGGTGAAGGAACACATCGTGAGGAAACTATAGTATGATGGTAGGGTACTTTATAGTACTCGGCTGGCACCTAACAGTGCGTTTCGACAGCCTTAATTGAGAGCCAGTTCCAATCCAGGCTAGGTGTGTTTGTTATCTTCTACCACACCGAGAATTAACATCAGGTGAGCTGTGGTCAAGCACCTAGCCTGTCTACCATAAATCATTACCATCAGGAGAGTTGGTGGACTTACACGATACATGTATAAAAAAACTATAAATACATTTTTTTCCCTATGAGATCTATAAGACTACTTTGACATACTTTAGATATACTTTGACTTTGACTTTAAGTTGTTTTTTTTTACATTGTTCTTTTATTCCCACAACCACTGAATCAGTCTATTATAATTAATAAATCCTAACCAAAGAGTCGTGACCACAACTGGGCAGCTGTCTAAGGTCCAGGATAAATCAAAATGACGCTTCTTGATCTTTATTGGGTTGAGCTTTGATTGATGAATCACAAGAACAGGTACCGTATCAACTATGCTTTCTGTGTCCTTGCAATCCGGGAGTCTTCGAATCATAAAGCAATGATGGCCTTAAACTAACAATGTTTTTTCTTTTTTTAATATGCTCGTGTTTGACCGTCATATCGATTCAGTCTACGATGGAGCACGTTTGTTTCAAGGGCCGTACTCATCAAGAAATTAGAGCCGAATTGTTGCGTATTAATACTGGGAACGTCCACGAGGAACGGGTGGTAGTGTGCCGTAGTGTTCTTCTATTTGTCCTGTAGTAGAACAGAGGCAGTGGAGAATGGCAGCTTATTTTTTTCATGCTTTTCATGATCTACCAATAGTAAAAGTTGTTCATAATGGTGAGTGTAAAGACCCTCTTTCGGCCCATATCTATATCCATGCCAAGAAGAAACAAGCACCAATTAACGTTTATGATAACTAATTAAAATAAAATACGTGGGCCATAAGAAAAGTTTCTAGATTCTAATAAATAACACCATATATTATACTTGTGATATATTTGTTGTTTTACGAAGGACATGCCAGGATGAACAAAAGGACATTACAATTAATACATTTTGGCATTATCGTAATACCGACTAACAGTTCTCGAAACAGCACAACAGTGAAAAAATAATTGACAAACTTGCAGTTCAAAAAGTACACCTATCATTTTATCCTTATGTAAGAATCCTGTTTTAAAAACCGTAAATGGTTTTTTGATATTTTTTTTAGATGTGGCCATTTCAATAAACTTTCAGTAAGGCCGTAGTAAGGTTAACGGAGTCCATAGAAATGTAGAAATTTTTATAGAATAATGTTTGTCTTAAGAACTATTTTACTTTTCCCAAAAACCAGACGAATATCAGACAAAAATTTAATAACAGCCCGGAACCATTAATGATAAAATCGTGTCTTCGGTATTTTGATAAAGCGTTAAAAATTCAGATTAATGTCTATTCTTCACTAATTGAAATTGCCCATCGCTTTGATTCAACAATTGAACAATTTGATCAGAATGTTAACGAATATTATTACTAGCACGAGTCGGAAAATTGATTTAATTGTTATATTTGATTATAAAGAACCTTGAATTTTTGGTTTGATTTTGCAATTGACCAGTTTTTTTTTAGAATCTATGAATCGAAAGTTTACACTTTTTCTTTGAGACTTTTGGCATGTCACTTTATGTATTATGCTAGTGTCAAATGTTTCGTTATTTAAAAAAAAGAAATCAAATGAAATAAGCTTGAGAGGGATTGAAAATATCTTTAAATTCTAGTTTTTCGGGTATATTTCTGAGCACAATCATGTACGATTATAACCAATAGATACACAAACCACCCAGTTCGCAGCCCCCAACCAGTAGTCAAACTTGTATAAATGGGTAGTCGGTAGTGGGAAGTGTGAAATATATTTTCCCCAATTTCGCTCTCTTTTTGATTTTTTCAGAGGTCGATTACTGGGTTGGGGGCGGGGAACTGGCTGTTTGATTATAGAGTATAGAAGTTTGCTTGCACCGTTGAATGTACAATGAAATGGAAGCGGGAAAAGTCATAGTCAAGATGTGTTGCAGACTTCTCTTTCTCTTACAGACATCAGAAGACCGTAATACAGATTTTTCTTTGATTTCTAAGAGGTAGCAAAATATTTAAAATTTCCAAATTTGCCGTCCCAAACATCTGCCGCCCTAGGCTCAAGACTCAGCCTGCTGGTAATTCCACCACTCACAATGACCCCTTTTCAGCTTAGTATACCGAAACTTGTAACCCTATATAATAAACAAACCTAGCGGAGTGTTCATTTAAACTTTTAGGGAAGATACAAGACTCGTAAAGAATATAAATAAACCAGATTTCATAAAATTGATCCAGCGTCTATCGACGTTATGGGGCATAGTTAATTATTGGAATTGATTAGCAGTGGGCGTGGCCTCGCTAACGAGCTCTGCCGTTTTCGTGTTTGTTTAATTATCTCAGATGCCGCCTCCGCGCTGCTATGGGGCCCAGGTACTCCGAATAGCTTGCTCCTGGTCTTCAAGGCTGTAATTATAATAAAGCTTCTACGTCTTTGGTAATTTTCATTAGTTAGCAGATTAATTAAATACTGTGCTACCTCCTAAGGCTAACTCTATAGACACGAATAAAATTTTAGCTTAAATAAGTAGTAAGGAAGCTTGATCACTCAAAAAAATATTTTTAACCGACACCATTTAAAAGATTTTGATAATTCCCTCGATTTCTATATAGAAACCCCTCATCGGTTTCTAAATGTATAATTATAATGATAATTATCAATATATTTATAATGTCAAATAAAGACTTTTTTAAACGATCACAATTGACGTAGAACTCGTTTATTATCACTACATATTATAAAACAAAGTCGTTCGCCGCGTCTGTCTGTCTGTCTGTTCGCGATAAACTTAAAAACTGCAGAACAGATAATCATGCGAGTTTCACCCATAGATAGAATGATTCATGAGGAAGGTTTAGGTATATAATTTATCAAGGTTTTGTGTACATTTGTTGAAATATGATAATAATTGTTGGAAGTATAGGAAAAAGTCACGCCCCCCCTGGGAGCTTTCTTGACGCTGCTTTTGAGATATAACAAAACAATGCGTGGTGGCATATTCCTCTTTTATAGATCTACAAATAAGTCCGCGGTGTTACTTATCTACCTTACTATTATATAGCCATTCTTACTAACCGGGCGAAGCCGGGGCGGGTCGCTAGTAGGCCCATAATTAAAAGGAACATGCAGTCGAACATATGAAGAACTACATACAGTATGAAATTTTCTCAATATAAATCCCTCTTTCCCCATTTGAACCCGGCATTTCGTACTTTCATTGGAATCGAATTTCGAATATGAAGTTATTTTTAATTGACTTAAAAAAAGGAGGAGTTTCTTTGTTCGACTATCTGTTGTAATGACTGTAATGTTCACGTTATGTATGATTGATGATTTTATTTAGCGATGAAAGCTTAGTGGTTAGCACAGTCGGTTCGAATCCCAAGAATGAGCTTGAGCTGCCGGTGAAGGAAAACATCCTGAGGAAACCATAGCATGATGGTAGGGTACTTTATAGTACTCGACTGGCTAGCTACCACTCTCAAGTTGAAAATTTGTCGACAAGTTCCGGCAGCCACACTTGAGAGCGAGTTCCATTCCAAGCTAGGCGTGTGTATTATCTTCGATCACACCGTCACTTTTTTCAGGTGAGCTTTGGTCAAACACTTATAGCCTGTCGATTATAAAATCCATCAGATGAATTGATGGACTTACACGATACACATGTTAAAATAAAATAAGGGTTGTTGGATACAAAAAAAAAAAATCATTATTTGGTCGTCAGTTGTCATTGTTTTAATTTTTTTTAAATAATATGTAGTGTGAAAATTTCTTACAATAAGAGCAGATAACAGTACGGCATCAATTAGCAATAGGATTGCTTATATTTGTGTTCTCGTCATTAGTTGTCTATATTATTAGGTACTAAAATCTGTTTTTGCTATAAACTTTTTTTGCTATCTGGAAAAGTGTTTATTATAAAAATTTCTTAATTAGATTTAGCGAAGACCCTCCCAATGTTACAACTTTAGTGTGGCACAAGTCATGGACGCTAACCTTTAAAAATGTCCGCTTGGAATCATTACCAATACAAAGACAGCCCTGTTGGTTCATTGGGAGTATGTCTGCCTGAGCTGTAGGGCGTGGGTTCGATTCCCGCCAAGGACAAATGTTTGTTTGGTATAAACAAATGTTTGTTCTGTGTCTGGTTGTTCTGTATGTATTATAAGTATGTATTTACAAAAAAAAAGTATTTATGTATTCTATCAGTTATCTGACTTCCATCACACAAGCTCTGCTTAGTTTGGGGTCAGATGGCGCTGTGTGTAATGTGTCCTACAATATATTTATTTAAAGACAGCCATACATACAAAGACATAGACTACATTGTATCGTTTACCGATTTATACAATACAATACAACTTTATTATACACCAACCGTATTATAACATACAAAAATTCAAAACATAAAAAAAAGAGAAAGAAAGTAACAAAACGAAAATACAACACAGAAATAACAAATCAATTATGTACAGGGGCGGCCTTATCGCCTCGAGCGATTTCTTCCAGACAACCGTAGGATGTCTGTCTTAGGATTTATGTATTGTCTTTGTCTCTGACTCTGTTGTATTTCTTGCATTAGTGCTACTTTGTCAATGTTGTTTATCGTACACATTTCATATACAGGGCATAAAATAATGTATCGCTTCCGCTTATATCTTAACCATTCCTTAATAAAACCTTGCTGAGAGGCGTTCCCAGTAGATGAGTTTGGGATAAAAATTCGATTACAATTAAATTATACTCGCATATATTTATTTTTCGACAAACATTCTCTTTTCGTAGTAATATATCATCGTGAAGGAATGTTAATTTGTAAGTTGCTACTAAAAAAGTATTTCTTGATTTGTTGCATTTTTAAGTCTTTAATGTTTTCCATAAATGTGATGTGATGTGATGTGATACGATACGATACGATACGATACGATACGATACGATACGATACGATACGACACGACACGACACGACACGACACGACATGACATGACACGACACGACACGACACGACACGACACGACACGACACGTCACGTCACGACACGACACGACACGATAAAATAAGATACGAACGAACTTTTTGCTTTGAAATATCTGGGCTGAGGACACCCCAAGTTTATATCCTTAAATAATTATATATACGTATATATACTTTAACTATTCTGTTAGCTCATTAGGTAGTAAATCTGCTTTAATAGCTGTAGGGCGAGGGTTTCATTCCCACCTGGGACGAACATTTCTGTGACGATAAATGTTTGTTCAGCGTCTAGTCTGTTTAGATTTAAAAAAGTGTATAATTAGATATTTTATCAGCTTTTTGGGTCCCATAGGACAAGTTTTGCTTAGTTTGGAGTTAGATGGCGATTTGTAAATGTCCTACAATATTGACTTAACAATCTACATAATTATCATTGTTTTATGACATTGACGAGTATTTTAAACTAAAACATTATTAAATTACTAGTAAGTAATTATGAATTTATTTTTGACATTTTATTATATTGACAACATTTTTATATTGGCATATTTGTTTTTTAATTTTTCATTGATATGTAATCAGTGCTTTTGACATATTTAATGATAAATGATGGTTCGTACACCGAACCAGATTCTTATTATTTTCCCATTTGTTCTATTTACAAATTTGAATTCCCGCGTTCAATGCATGTCTATTGTCATGTGACCACACATAGATAAACATTCATTCTCGAGTTTGGTGGTGGTGAAAACCCCGCCACGGGGAGAGTGTGCGACAAGCTTACGGTCACGACGCATGTCTCCCGGAGCTGAGTGTGCATCCTCGATACTCAAAAGGATAACAATGTCTGCGCGAGCGCAGACATTGTTATCCTTTCGATTCTGCCACCATATTTGTGAGTGACCGCCGCGGTACCGCGTGTGAGACCAGTGCCGTCGGGTGGTCTTTGAGTTCTGTGCCTATGAACTGAGCATTGAGGAGAGAAGGAACCGTAACCTCACCACGAGCGCTGCTACGGACTTTAAGGTCGGTAGCACTCCCCTCACCAAATGATATTACGGAATTTGACTTTGTATAAATTGAGAGGACATTATGGACACCCGGTTGGAATGAAGTTCCTGTAAAGGCTATTTTTCAATTATAAAATATTTTTATATATTCTCAAAATTGACGGTAAGCTGAATCGATTGAAAAGAGTTTTAGTTTTCTCAGTCATCAGGAAGTGACTCAAAAATCACTGCAAAAAGATGTTGGTTTTAGTGTCGTTTTTCATTGTTACACATTCTTCGATCTAGCCTCTCAGCCCGCAAATAAATGAGAACGATAACGTGCGATAAGGAACTCTGTTCCAAAATATTTGTATTTATATTTGTTGTTTATACCTACTGCAAACATGCATTCTATGACGGAGGACACTTGTCAAAGAAACCAGTTCACTTGAAAACGCCTGTATCATCTACCGATTTTAAGGTCTATGCCTATTCCTAGATAAATCGACTGGTCAAATTTATTTACTATTCAATCTAATATTTATTCGAAGATAAATCTGCGACAAGCTAAGCTATTATTTATTCTGCAGGCTTCAGTTTAATACATTACCATGTAAGCACAACATTCAAGCTTAACCTTGCAATTAAGATCGTGTAGCTGGCTAATTATTTAATTAAGTTTACATTGTACAGATCCAGGTAATTGTATTCGGTGTCGTCATGGCGATTGTCTCTGTTTTCTTGTATAACTTCAAGTAATTTGTGATTGCAATTATTTTAATAGGTAACATACGTTCAGTTATGTTTTTAATAATTTGTGCATTCTGCTAGTGTTAAAAAGATTTTTCGAATGTTTGTTCAAATCAAATCAAATCAAATCAAAAAGTCAATTATTCAGTTTAGTCCCTGGTAAGGTAGGTACTTATGAACGTTAAGTTACATGTTTGAATCTATCACCGGCTCGTAATTACACTTCAACTGAGAAGACTCCGGCAAGAAACTCAACAAGGCATTTTTTTGTGGATCTTTCTTTTCATATTAGGTTACAGTTTATACAGTTTACAGTTATAGATATTAATACATTATGCTTACTACAATTGTCACTTACCCAGGGGGATGCAAGTGTAAAGAGATTGATAAGAGTGAGAGTGTTGATAAGTCAAATCCAATAAGTCTTAGTCTTAGTCAGAATTAAACAATGTAAGTCACAGTGAAGTCCCGTTATATATTTTTTTAGTATTTTCAATGAAGTTTATGAGCTAGAGGGTAGTTTTGGTCACTGGCCAACTAGAAGGACAGGGTTTGTATTTTAGTCACAGAACATTATCATACATATAGAGCGAATATAAAAACAGTAAAGACGGCTTTCGATGTTCACAGTTGTGAATGATTCCATCTTTTTCAAACTTTGTTAGTATGGCTGATTGTGACAATACTTCTTTACAATTCAGTGAATATTCTTAATGATGTCAAGTCTAGGAAGTCAAATTCACAGAGAGTCAAAGTCCAAGACATGCAATACCTATATAGGTACTTTAGAAAAAATTGTGACAACTTTACTAAAAGCTTCTACGACTAAACATTATGAAAAGGTAAATGTTTCCCCAATTTTTATAGATGTAATCTAACACTATTATTACAAAGTAAATAAAAAAAAGCAAAAAAAAATACAAGCAAAGCTACTCTAAAACTTCTGGTGGGGCGCCAGCAAACAATTCCCAAGATACAACAAGATTAAAACTAACCAGCTTGTTTAATCAGTTAATAAAGCCACCGAACGTGACCTAACCATGCGTTCTTTAAACCACCGCTAAATCAATCGGTTAATTGAATTTTAGATTAATAGTAGGAAATGAAAATCCAATCACGTTCTGCCTACGGGCTCTTCCCACGTGGTAACTTAAAGTACTTAAAGTTTATAATTAAATGTGTTATTGAATTACGTTATAATTAGACGTGATTATATAATTAATAGTACCTACGCTATTGTTGGATGATGGATTGTTCAATGTGTGCTCCCTGGCCGATTGCACCTTTGGGACGGATCGGTCAAGTAAAAACTTGGCTAGAGGCGTTGGAATCTATTGAAAAGCTTGTTGAAGCTTTATTACAACATTTTGAGTACAGATAATAAAATCAGTCTAATACTGTGTTATTATAGGATCAGATTTACTGGAGCAAAAATTTGGCGGTTATGCAATTCTGTGAGAGTCAAACTTCGATTTTTGAAGGTTTAAATAATCTAACGTATAAGTTATAAGTTAATACAATAAAAGTTAAAAGTAAATCCAATTCTATATAAAGAAATCCTAATAATATAAAAAGACTTATCTACGTTAATTGCTATGACATTCACGTGCTTTTACAAAGGAATCTATTGAAGGTTTCAAAGAACATATGTTTTAGTATCGTCTTTGATTTAAATTTCTGTCAAGTCAATCATTCACAATTAGGTAGGTTTTTACTTTTACGAAGTTCTTGAATATGTATATGATCAATTATAGTAAATAAGATTTTTTTCATTCACTTGTATTTTAATAAATAAAAACGCGAATTTAAATTGCTAAAAGTTGTGGGGTATCGTATTAAGGATTCCGTAGCGACTTTTTTGTTTATGATAAGCTTCGAAGGCTAGAACATCAACCTAATGTTTCACGACTATGGGGTGTCTTATTAGTATCAACTTGTTTGAATGTTAGTATTTTAAGAACAAAAGTTGCGAATTAAAAGTGTGGCTGAAGATGATAAACACATATATAACATTAGTCAAACATACAAACTTTTAGATTTATAATATTAGTAGATTAGTAGAATTAGTCGGATATCTTAGTCTTACTTTTGTGATGCTAAACTGGAACTATATATGGATTGATGCTCACGTAGATATAGGTGTATACGTTTAGAACAATCGAGAAACAGTTAAGCGACCGGTTTTTCGCTAAATTTGTGATTGATTCACAATATTGAACTTGGATATTGTATTTTTTGTTAACGAGTGCAGATTTTTTTTATATTCAACATGTTTTTCATTATTAAGACATCTTATCACAGCGTCTTATTAATAATTTTATTTACAAAATCTAATTAAAATGATGATGCAAGTAACAACTTAAAAAAATATTTGAATTAGTACTACCTATACTATTTACAAATGTATAAAAAGTGATCTAATCTAAGAGTCCGTCAGAGGAGGGGAATGTGGCAGCATTGCTACGCTGAATGGCAATGCTAAGCTTTATATAAGCGTCTATCTACATATATAAATGAATACTAATTCCTACAAGTAGAAACATGTAAATACATATGTAGTAACAAAAATCTGTTAATCAAGACTATTCTTTATAGTCTTTCTAAAAATTAATATAATTATTGTTAATATCTCAAAAGAAAAACAAAGAGGCACACAAATTTTTCAAAATGACAAGAAAGAAAAATGACCCGTTTCACAAAAAGAAGTGACGACCAACAGTCGGTTAGCAAGTTAACCGGCATTTTTACTGACAGCTAATAACAATGATTGATGGTGGATGGTTAAAACCAGCCCAAGTGGTTTAACTTTAATCTCTGTTTAAGACCGGTTGCTCTTTTTTGTAATCTACAAGTCTCTATGCGTGATGTTTGCAAAATAAATTAATGATCGTTAAACGGGTTTCGGTGCCGAATTATCTTCTATTTAGACACATACACGGTAGTTTAATAGCTATTCTGATTAGCTTAATGGTAAAATGATACTCTGTTGATAGTAGATAACATAAAAACAAGTTTCAAAATAGATATCTATTAATTAAAAGCATACGTTTGTCTTATACGTCTTAGTTTATTTGTTTAATTTGTGTTAAACAATTATTTAATTTTAGTTATTTATGGACAACAATGTTTCTCAGTAAGTTTAATTTATTTGTTTTACTAGTGATTAAACTCTCATTAAAATTATCTGTCTTGTCATGTGTGTGTGTAATTGTCCGTTATTATTTCTTGTGTGTTTATGTACTTAGTCATTTTTTTGTGTTGAATTAGTGGCGTTAATCAGTGATTGTGAAACTTGCCCTAAAGTTTCAGTTTCGTAGCATATGATTAGCAACTGGTGAGTTGGTGGTCAAATGCCAACTTATTAGCGCTAACAAATACAAGATTATATTTAATTAGCAGGACACCGCTACAAGCTCTCATGATAAAAAATAAAATGCGATTGCCATAGTGATATTTTGTTTATTAGAATTAATATACAATTTCTTTACATCTCTTTTTAACAAAATATTAATATTTGTGCAAAAATATGCTTCTATACAAATGTCGACTTGTAAAGTGTTCAATACAAAGATAGAATTAACATTTTTTCTTTAAAAAAAAATAGCCCTTAATATGCCAAATACGCCTTAATACGGTATTAAGTTTATAAGTCAAGCCGAGTTATAAACCAACAATCTGTAAAAATAGTAATAAAATAATAGTATGTAGGTTGTAGGCACTCAATTATTTATCGCAGGGTACTCAAACAGTTCATCATAAACGTATAATGGATACATTTTTGATTTACTTATGAGGGATTACTCACGTTAATTATATCGGACACTCCAACTAAGCTAAACCCGAATAAGTAAAACTAAGATGTGATTTCATAGTATAATAAATAATTAATTCCAAGAAAATATAGTCTCCTATCACTGGGGGAAAAAAATATACTTCTAAAGATTCTTTTGTTTTTAGTAGAGACTCATAAGTAGGTATGTTTTGTGATGTTACATTATCTGACTGCGTTATCGATTTTAACCTTGAGATAATATAAAACTGTTTGCAAATACAATAATTGTACACAATTACCCACGTCGAAGGCACCAAATACGCATAATACATAAACATATCATAGTGCTTAAAGATTTAAATCATAACTTTATTTAAATTCCAAAGCTCATTGGCGTGTTAATTACCACTTAAACCTAAAATAAATAACAATAAGGCCTATAATTGGACGGAACAAAGTAACTACACCGTAGCTTATTCTAGTTAGATATCTTACAAGGCATATTTTTATGCCGAGCGATAGTTACAACTATTCAACATTACATTAATTATTGCATTTTAATCGTACAATTTTGTCTGTACAATTATGTTATTAAATATGGTCTGCATCATATCAGATAATGAATTTTAATATTTATTACTGAATTTTAAGGATTACCTATTTGTTTCTTTTTTACTTCTTGAAGTAAAGTTGAAAACAGTTTATTGTTTTATTAAATTTTTTCTTATCTCCATCTTCATTCCAAATAACGTGGTTCAAAATTTAGTCTCAAGCGGGGTTCAACTAATCAGATCAGTTTGATGTCTCTGTCTTAAGATCTCCAACCGTAGCTCGTGTTCTCTCGCTGCCATTCTAAGTGCTGCTATACTCGAGCTTCTTCTTTCTACTTCTTGCGGTGGTGGCGGCGCAGGAGGGGACTCGCTTCCAGGGGATATAGGAGGGGATACCGAGGGTGGATCAGGGGACTGTCGCGGAGGTACCGCGAGGCCTGCGAGGAGGGAGTGGAATGGGGGAGTAGAAGTGTACAGGGGAGCTGTGCTGAATAGGGGCGGTCGGGGTAGTGGAGCGCCGAGGTATTGTCCGCCTAGAACTGGGCCTCCTGCATATCTGTCAAGAAAAGAAGATATAACAATTAGGTATGTTGTTATTCATTACATATAGCAAATTGCAGAAATCTTAGAACAATTGAGATCGAACATAATTCTGGGGATAATTTTTAGAACGTTTTATCCAAAGAGTTTGTATATAAAGAGTGAGCGTAATATTAAAAATTTGGCATCATGTTAGTTTGTAAACGACGCTGTCACTTTTGTACTTCGTTAACAAAAAATAACGAAACTAACTGCGACATGTCAACATTATAAGAAGACATTCGATGGTTAGTCTCAACAGCCCTGTAATTTTGCTAGCACAGCAACGTTTGTACACATTACTGCTTGGTGGCAGAATATCTGGTACTGCGTTGGTACATACCCAGACCACCTCCTGCTAAGGAGATCTACCACCAAGTAATGCTCGGTGCTTAGACAGTCAGTTTCTTTTGCTCTTTTTAAACTTCCCTACCAAAAGTAAATTAATTGAAACCTAATAAATCCGCATATTTCATACATCTGTGTCTACTAGACTATAATTATTAGAGTTGATTTGCAATATCTTGAACTTACCTAAAAGACGCCAAAGCATTCGTATCAAATGGTTTTCTAAAGCCAAAGCCCAGCTGCGTGAAGGGGTTTGGCATAGATGCCACTACAGAAGGTGGGGGAGCTCCCCCAGTTGCCCCCAGGTAGGGATTATACGGATGCCCTTGGGGTCCAACTTTCTCTTGCTTGCGCCACTTCGCTCGTCGATTCTGGAACCAGACCTGTGGACAAAGAAAATTAGATGTTAACTATTTATAATGACTGCACTATTGGCTTATATACTCGTAGTTGTACCTTTGCTTCCTGAGCTGATGGGTGTAGGTACGATTCTCGCCCAAAATAAACATTTATGTGACAATCATTGCTGTTTGTTCTGTGTCTATCAGTTATATGGTTTTCACAGTACAAGCTTTGCTTAGTGTGGACCTTAGTGGTGCTGTATCAAATGTCTTCCTATTATAAAAACAAAGAAAAGAAAAAAAAATTGTTGACAAGCTAGGTGTTTGACCATAGCTCACCTGATGTTAAGTGACGGTGTGGTCGAAGATGGTAAAGCACACCTAGCCTGGAATGATACTGGCTCTCAAGCGAGGCTGCCAGAAACACCGTTAGGTGCTTGGCAGCAGATTTCGACTTGAGGGGTGGTAGCTAGCCAGCTGAGTAATAGAAAATAACCTTACCACCATGCTATGGTTTTATAGCAGCTCAAGCTATCATCGCTACAAATCTAACCAACCTTAAGATGAAACTATCGGTAAGTATTTAGGAATAAGTTCCGTGAATGGATTGTTATATCCTTTTTCAAGTACTTATATTTGAAGAGCATTATTTACCTGAAAACACTTATACTAAGTAAAGATGACGATCTAGGCTATTTGTTTATGAATGTGGGAATAAAACGGTTAATTTTTATTACAGTTAATTATTTTATCTTGACAATTCGCCATTAAAACGGCTTGAGCGAATACCTCGCTCAAGGCATACAAGGTAATTTTATTCTTTATACAATTTGTAGTTGCTAGCAT
The DNA here is from genome assembly GCA_950106695.1 of Biston stratarius. NCBI lineage: Eukaryota > Metazoa > Arthropoda > Insecta > Lepidoptera > Geometridae > Biston > Biston stratarius. The sequence continues at coordinate 22,591,517 of OX467115.1, read as the reverse complement.
TCATTTATTACCTACAATACGAGACCATTACTTTGTATTTTACATTACAGTTACATTTTATTGGCTTCATAACAAATTAATTGGGTGTCTTAATAGCTCTGTTAATGTGCTATTAAATTAGCAGGCAGGTACAACGACGTTATTTGGGTCCCTACTTTGTGATTGAGCTTAGAGTAGCATAACTTAAGGGTTATGTCTCTATTAGAAATATAAATAAATCATTAATCTTTCAAATTTATCTTATCACAGCGTTTGGTTATGCGATTGGAGCGGACAAGACTGTGAGAAAAATTTAACACTTATATTTATCAAATGGTTTTTTAAAAAATAATATTTAACAGTAGCGCGGCCCGCGTATGGTCGCATGAAGTATTTATAACATAAAATATTTATGATCAAAAATGAAACGCTTATTCGAAACTTTGCAGTCATTATATAATCTGCAATTTTTATGGCAATTGAAATTAATTCACTTATGATAAACGCTGTTGTGTAAAAAGTTAAATGTGTTTCTGCTAATGTCGGCGCGGTTAAGTGGATGCTGCGTTAAACAAGACAGAACAGGAACAAAACAAATTTAACTTTAGATTTTGACTTTGGTACTTCAATTTATTATTAAAAGCATAACTATGGTTAAGAAATGTTTATAGGAGTAAGTATTTAGTAAGCAAAATAAGTGTGTGTGCGTGCGTGTGTGTCGGTGTGTGGGTGTGTTTTTTTTCTTCAGTGGTTTGGAAAATACACTTACGTATCATCAGGTATTGCCTGGGTATGTCGGACTCGATTATTGATAACAACGCATCGTGTGTGGGGGTGTGTGTGTGGGTGTCTGCATGTGTGTGTGTTAGAGTGTGCGCGAATGTGGGTGTGTGTGAGTGTGTGTGTGTGTGTGATTTGGTTGAGCAGGGTTGGGAACACTGGCGGTGAAGGTAAGCGTTAATGCGTATTTAAAGGGGCCCCTAAAACCTCCACTTATGTCGCAAATCCTAGGCACTGTACGGCGTGTACAGGTTCCTGTCCTGACAACGGGTTGGTCCCGGCACCTGCTCGGTACCATTGAACGCTATGAAGTTTTCGTCGTGGTCGAGCAGTAGAGTACCATAAAAGTAAGATAAAACCACTATCAGAGAGCACTATACTGAACAGTATCATAAACATGATGACTCCTTATACGGATATAATGAAAAAAAAAAAAGTGTGGTCCATGGGTAGTACCTGCAGTTTTAGTGTAACTTTCATTGTAACAGGTCTCTGTTTGAAGAAATACCTAAAATGTTTAATCTTCCACTTGTTTGTCGGCTGTCCTCATATTTTACTATGGAAACTGACGTGGTTTTGACACATTTTTGTTTTACTTATGCGGGATTACCCACGTTTAATTTTATTGGAAGCTCCGACTATAGTTTCGGCCACATGTTGCAGAGAAAGCTGAGAACAACGCGCGAAAAATATCCTCATTTTAATGTTACCCGTTGTATATATGTATGTATGTTTTCTTGTTCGGATGCTAACACTCCCCTAATGTAATGTCAGTTTTGGTGTGTCAATACAGCATTATTATTATTATTATGCACTTAGAGAAGGTCGTGCATAGTAATTTTTGCTTTTCACAAATGTTTAGTGACCCAATTAAAAAAAAATCTTTTATCTATATCTTTAAACGAGCAATTCTTGTATATATATATATATATATATATATTCTGAATCTCAGAAACGGCTCCAACGATTTTCATGAAATTTTGTATACAGGGGGTTTCGGGGGCGAAAAATCGATCTAGCTAGGTTTCATTTTCAGAAAACGTCGTTTTATCCATGTTTTCAGCCGAGCAATGCTCGGTCAACCAGGTACTTATTATGATAAGTCATACAGCCGAAAGCGGGTCATTCTACGCGCTATTATGAATAACTTTTACTATGGGCACTACTCTGAAATAGTAAAAAAAACAACTGTTCCATTTGGTCAAGATTCTACGATTTTTTCCTATATAATAGCTGATATTATAGTGATCGTATAGTAAAAGTTGTTTATAATGGTTAACACAATTATAACCCTGTTTAATGCACAAAAACGTCCCGTAGTCCAAGTGCCGTGTGTATAGCTTGACAGAGCCGCACATTAAGGTAATCACTGTAAGAGGCAGGCTTGCGGCTGAGTTGCAGGGTAGCCGCTAAAATGACGCTTTTAACTCTTAGCTGCGTGTACGGTTAGAGCAGTTACACTTTTTCACATTTCTAAAAATACTATCTGTGCCTCATGTTTTTATTCGTGTTTTTTAATATAAAATAAGCCTATGTATTAGATCAAGATAGACCAGAGATTATCAAAGTGATCTCCAGCGGTCAACATAAACTGATTTTGGGGGTCGACGAGGTTTAAAAATCAACCCCAATAACACAAGTTCTTGTTTGAAACTTTCACGATACTGTATAAGTTTTGTTACGTGTACCAATTTGTTATAAGAATGACTAAAGTTTTAATAATATACTCACTTAATCAACCGCAAAGTTTTTAAATTGTTAATTATTTTGAATCAATAGGAAAAAAACTAGAGATTACAAAAAATTGGCTATGGGGGTCTGAGGCATCAGCTCATTTTGGAATAGAATAGGTCTCTTGCCTAAAATAGTTTGGGAATCTGTGGTATAGACTTTTTCAATTTTAAAATATCTTTATTTGTCAGAAATTATCTAGAAGTTGTACAATTACTAGTGTGAGTATTTAAATCCTAGTAGTACAGAAAAATACTTAATTACTTGTTTGTCGAGCACGTAGGCTCTTATAAAACTTAACATAGTATAAATAATGTGGTATAGACTGTCTACATTCCAAATGTCATGTGGAAATAAGTAATTAACACACATAAGTACGTACAAATTGACACATTTTTGCAATACAAGTGATAATTATTTATATCTATCTAAAATCACTTCGGGTAAATTAAAAAAATATCTAAGTAATAAATAATGAAGAACATTTAACATGTCGTCAACATCTAGTCTTAAAGTAAGCAAAAATTGCACTATGGAAACCAGGTAACCAAAGATCAGACTGGGTGGCGTTTCTTGGGAGATACCTATGTCCAGTAGTTGACTTCAATAGGCTGTTGATGATGATGGACATAATTGACACTAATACGGAGTATATATTTAATTATAAACCTACTAGTCACGCTTCAACCCCATTACTATCATAGTTGTATCACATTATTTATTCTGTGGTTGTATTAAATACAGAACCGTTCATGTACGGCGCAATTTTAGCGCTCACCGAACCGATCGAAGTTAGTGATAATACAAGAAAATTGCTAATGATCTCATTTAATAAACAAGGGCCTGAATACACCGCATTACAAAAATAGAGGTGTTTTGAAGCTACCAGGCTTCTACAGGTATTCGTGTGACGCAACAGGGGGCTTCGCGTTAAGAAATTAATTTATAACTTACGTACCTATAAAAATAATTCAAAGTTTGTAAAGATAGTCAACAATATTGCTGTTGATGTACAGGATTATTAATATTTAGCTTACAATTTCTTAAGGGTTCTCTCTGTCCATGATTATAATTATATTTGTTATAACGTTGATGTAACAATTTATTAAAATAAACAACACCAACAATAAATAAAACAATAACAACAACAACAACAAAAATTAAACAACAGTAAAAATTCAAACACAACAACAACAATTTATTTAATTTATTTGTTTTAATAAACTTAAAATATGACACAAAGCATGGTTAATAAATAATTAATGAAATTAGGTAGATTAGGTAGATGTGACATTATGACATTTTTAATTGTATTTTGACATTTATTATATGTAAATAGAATGTAAATTGACTTGTTAAAATGAAATTATAAATTGAATTAATTATAATATTTATTAACCGATTATGAATAATATAAATGTTTCCGGTTCAATTAAATCTTTGTCCTCGTGTGTAATCATATAATCATAAAATCCAGAGTAAATATTTATATTTACTTAACTTCACCTAGACTGCCGTTACGAGTAAAACAATCTTGTAAATTTTAAATTCGCGAAGCGTGTTCACAAAAATAGCTTCGTTGTCTGAACTATCAGTTAATGGTTTCCTCAAAGGTCATCCGAGTAATGAGAAATGTATTTTCAACAGCCCCTGGAGCGTTCAATAAATTTACACACTTTAAACTTAATAATAATTACGCAAACGACAATCCTTTTTGTAATTCCTACACCTGCTGACTTTGTGGACAGATATGCGATAAAATGCTTCATGCTGTCTAAATAAATACATAAGTACTAACATAAATAACTTCTAGACAATGAAGTTTAAAAAATAACAAAATAAGAAATTGTGTTTTCTGTTAAAATTATTGCGTTAGGTTATCATTCAGGCCATATCGGAATATCTGCAGCTATACCAGCTAGGTTTTGGGACACAGCGATGATGTGAGGCTTTTCATGCGACGAGTACCTACTTTTGTCATAGACTCTGCAAACTAACTGCGTTGTTCTAATGCTTGCTATGCGCAACCCTTTCAATATCTTGGATAGAGACGTTCTGCTAAGTGAAGTCAAGGATAATACTCCATGGCTTTACTCTTTTCTTCGTTATTTTTTTTCGCCTCTTCTTTAATAAATGTGTTAATTTTTTCTAGTGGGAGTGCACCAGGGTTATCCGCTAGGACCACTCGTCTTCATCTTAGCCATCGACTAAGTCATTTCAGAACTTAAAGCTGAACCTGTGGTACCTAAGCTACGGGGGACGTTTCTCAACGTTTTATTAAAACCTGGAAGCCTTTATCCCTCACCTCAAAGAACTGAGTCTGGAGGGGAATCCCTCCAAAGGTGAAACGCCAAGAAACAGCCACGGACATCGACTTTATTTAATATTATTTAGATAGATAAAAGCTTTAGATGCACTCTAAGATGGCGGAATTTTATCATAAGGGGAAGTTTATAATTTACATTAGAAACCTATTTTTGAGTTCAAGCTTATTTTAACAGTAAAACACTGCAGAGTTTGTAATTCCATTAGAACCTATTTTTATGTTCAAGGCTGTTTTTACAATAAAAACACTGCAGAGTTTGTAATTCCATTAGAACCTATTTTTATGTTCAAGGCTGTTTTTACAATAAAAACACTGCAGAGTTTGTAATTGCATTAGAAACCTATTTTTGAGTTCAAGCTTATTTTTACTATAAAACACTGCTTAGTCTGTAATTACATTAGAAACCAATTTTTAAGTTCAAGGCTGTTTTTACAATAAAAACAGTGCAGAGTTTGTAATTAGATTAGAAACATATTTGCATACCAGCATTACCAGCCCTGTATCCTGCATACGAGAAATGTGATAATAAATTTGCAGTAACTTGCAATAACTCGCTCATTATTTATTGTAATATATTCATAATTATTCAACATTAGTTACAAATTATGTCCGCGATAATTTGTCAGTGAAGTGTTATAATTACAGATATTATGTTTAGGATTTTTTTTTTTATAATACGTAGGGTACATATAGGTACATACATAAAGATAAAATACACACAAAATTAATATCTATAGGTATTTGCAAACCCCCAAAAATCTGTCAAATTTTAGATCTCTGCTTGAAGGTTTTTACGAATGTTTATTTTAGAATAAACATATTTTAGTGTGTTTTAGAGACTTATAAAGTAACACTTATGAAATATATCATAAAGCTTATGCTGAGGCAGATAATCAAGATAGTTAAATTTATTTCATCCACATTTCAAATGAATATAAATATAATCGAGATTTTAATGTCGACATTCCGCTGGCAAATTGAATTAAAATCGAATATTGTCCGACTTATAACTACAATTCTCGCGCACTATTTATTTTATGCATCTACTTTTGAAGGTACGAAAAGATGACGAGCATGTTTAAAGATAAGTATGATAATAATGAGGTCTGAGAATCAAGGCATAATAAGGGCTTGGCAGGATACAAGTATTGTTTAACGAAATTTAATCAAAGCTGAGAGCAAGCAGGGACCAGTTTCATAGTATGATTTATTATGTAGTGTGATGATGCGTTTACTAAGTATGTACTTACTTGTATCCTAGCTTCAGTTAGGCCAATTTTCATAGCGAGCTCTTCCCTGCAACAATAATTTTCATACTTTATCGATCAATGAAACAGGATAACCCACGACGTACATGCAATGCGAAAACAGTAGCGTACTTTAGGCGCTAGTTAGGTATTCAAACAAATAGCAACGCTAAGTTTAGAGAGGACTGTTTGTCCAACCCTGTGACAGCTAGACGTGGCAGAATTGATTGCAAATTGCTGCATCGGTTTGGCGGAGTTTTAGGAATAAAACACGATCACGTATGGTGAGACATTTTCCATTTCCCTAATTGAAAGTTACATTAGATTTTTTTAAACAATTGTTATTTTTTTTAACACTAATATTACTCACAAGAGCTGCATACATTTTAGTAATGGATTAAAATTAATTAACAAGGCATCCGTATCTGTTAAGACGGAAAAGATAAGCGAAATCCTATTAGCGATGTTAAATAAAGAAATATGGATTAACGCTAATTTGTTATTATCTAAATCTGAGATAAGTAAGGATAAATGTTCTTGTGGAAGGAACACTCCTATAAAATATATTTATTCAGCAGTAGTTGTGTTCGAAAGAATATTTACTTAAAGATGCTGATCTACCAATTGATTTAAATAAGTTAGCAAGTGCGCCTGCCAAATTATAATTACCTGGTAAAAACATCAGGGTAATGTGTCCTGGAGAAGGCCTTCTCCAGCTCCTCGAGCTGGAAGCTAGTGAAGGTGGTCCGGTACCGGCGCTGCTTTCGCTTCGGTGTGAATTCGTCCGCGTCGTCGCTATCTGCTGACCCTGGGAATGATCAGAAAATGTTATGTGCGTTACGTTGTACCTATGTACAACCTATATGTTATGTTGTGATTCCGGAACGAATTGCGTTAGTTTTCTAGAATATTGGTTCGAGCCAGTGATCAGTAGTAGGTCCAGAGTAATTGTACAATATCGTGAAAAACCACATGGAAAGTAATATGCTATTGCAATGTACAATATCACATTTCTATGCGGGATAAAAATGAAAGCCTTAGTGAACGATTGCTTATTTTTTACTGGTGTTGAGAGCTACTTTGTTTTTAAAGCCCATAATCGAATCGAGTGAGTTGAAGGTCCGCGTTTGACCTCCAAGTCACTCGATTTGATGCGATGATGTGGTAGAACATGAAAGGAGAGGAGATTCACTATAACCTTGAAAAAACCCAGATAATATTCCTCAGGAAACAAGGAAGGCGGCTGCTTGCTGCATTAAAGATATGTAAGTTATCTCACTGTAGATGGCGCTTTCCAAGAGGCGGAGTATAAACAACGCGAGGAAGCTCCGGCATTGAAAAGAAAATATTATTTCTTATATTTATAGCTCCGACGTGATGCGTGGTATATCCTTTTGTCCCTTTTGTCCTAATGAGTCTTTTTAAATCCTTAAAGAAATGTAACTCACAACAGGTTGTACCTGGTGGCACTCCCGACGCGGGAGACTGATCAGCTCGAGGCAGCTCCGGTGTGGTACGCGGGGAATCGTCCTTCGGTCCCTCTTGCACCCCCATGCTGTACTTGTGATAGCTTTGCTCTTGGCTGTAGTAATCTGAAACAATAAGAAATACCATCGGTTACACATTGAACAAAGTGAGTTCATATTCCAATAATAAGCTTGTTCTTACCGTTGAAGAAAAACATTGTGAGGAAACATTAAAGTATGGTGGTAGGGTACTTTCTAGTACTAGACTGGCTAACACCCTTTTTTATATACTAAATAGGTTTGCGTTTACCTAAAAAAAAGACACCAAAGTTATAATTTGCGGGAAAACTGACGCCGGCAGAGAGTTCCACATCCTCGCTGTACATATTAAGAATGTGGAATCGAAGCGTTTAGTCCGTACGTGGGGAATATCCACCATGTAAGGATGGCACTTTGGCCGTGTTTGCCTCGCCGGCCGTCTGGCAATAGAAAGGGGCAGGCGGAACCAAATTATGCAATTCTAAGGGACACTCTCCTAAAATTCGATAGAAGACAGACAAACAAGTTACTTTTAGTCGGTACTCTAGGCTTTGCAACTGAGACATGGCCAGAGTGTCGTCACCTATTAGCCTCATAGCACGCCTCTCGATCGAATCCAGAGCCTCAAGCTGATACTTAGCAGAGCCATCCCATGGGTGAGAGCAGTACTCCATATACGACCTTACTCCATACAACCTTTTACTTAGTGGTAGATTTCCTTAGCAGGAGGTCGTCTAAGTAGGTACCACCGCAGTACCAGATATTCTGCCGCTAAGCAGTAGTGTGTAAACATTACTGTTACTGTTCCGGTTTGAAGGGTACTGCAGCTAGCGAAATTACTGGGCTGTTGAGACTAACCATCTAGTCTCAAAGTAATGAGCGCCAAGGCAGCGATGCTCTGGACTTTGTTTTACTACTCAAAGTGCTATGTATCGCTGCAATGGTCATGGACAGGCGTTATCTCTTAACATCAGGAGAGCGCTCGTTCGTCTCACTACTGTTACAAAAAAAAAAATAAGTTAAAAATCGACCAAGCAGTGAAAGCCAGTAGTACCATTTCAGGCTAGGTAAATTTACCATCTTTGATATACGCAAGCCAATTTAAATAAAAAACGTATAAGTATTAAACATGACAGAAACAGATAAAACTTTTGATTATTTACAAGTACTTACACAGTGGCTGTACGATTCTAATTCTTTCTATTAGATAATGAAGCTATCGGCGCTTGCAATAGATTCTTTGCTATTATTTTATATACATATATTTTTAGTATCATAGCACTGCACTGTCTGTGAATAACTAAGTACGAAACAAGACTAATCCATAATGCGATTAATGTCTTTAGGATAACTTATTTAATTAGATAATATTTTAATCCATGTTAATTCTAATCAATCACGACTCTAATAAAGATAACTTATCAGATATAGTGCGAGTAAATCAGTAACTTCTATTGCTATTAGAATGTTTTTGAAATTCAAATAGTAAAAATAATCTCATCAAAGTTTTTTGTTACGCGAGTCATTCGTTCTTTATTTTGTTATTAAAGAAAATATTTTTTGAGTAGAGAGAGAGAGAGAGAAAGGGAGAGCTGTAGTGCACGATATACCAACTGCCTCTACATTTGGCCAAGGGTTAACAAACTTTTTAATAGCAGATATTACAATTTCAGAGTTACGTTTATAGTAATTATAGTAGTTTAGCGATGATAGCTCTGTGGTTAGCACGGTCGGTTCGCATGCCGAAGGGCGTGGGTTGAAACCCCAACAATGAGCTTGAGCTGCCGGTCAAGGAAAACATCGTGAGGAAACCATAGCGTGGTGGTAGGGTACTTTCTAGTACTCGGCTGGCTAGCTACCACCCTCAAGTTGAAAATCTGCCGCCAAGCATCTAACGATGTGTTCCGGCAGCCTCGCTTGAGAGCCAGTTCTATTCCAGGCTAGGTGTGCTTTACCATCTTCGACCACACCGTCACTTAACATCAGGTGAGTTGTTGTCAAACACCTAGCCTATCAGCCATAAAAAAAAAAGTTAAAAGTTGTTCATAATGATGATTACAACAACCTCCTCTTGGCTTTGTACCCTTATAACCCAGTATACAATATTTTTTTTTTGTATATCAGTCTAGTTAGATTACGTAGTTAATACGTATGTAACTTAGGGAAAGCAGTTAAATATAAACCGTAAGAACGATTTAAGTCAAGTTGCAGCACTGCTTTCTTATTTACTGTGTACTATTATTTGTGTGACGTTGCTATCGAATTAAATGTCATGTTAATTATAATAATATTAAAATTATAAATTGTCGCTTACATTGACAGGTAAATACCTATGAAATGTCTTGTGGTCGAGTAAAAAAGTCTTTCAGAAACATTAGGTCATGCTACAAGCTTGCAGGCTATTGATTCAAATAACCTCACAAATTTCTTATCAACCGTTTTCTGTTATTCGCGCCACACTGCTATCGAGCTAATTGTCAATAATCGGTCGAATCGATTATCCGGCAATCATCGATGAGTTGCACCGCGTGCTGTCAAGTGTCATGAATATTCAGGAGGTCTGATTGAATAAACCAAAGAGTTGGTTTAAAAAGATCAAGTATAAACGCCCGACATTTTAATTTTTTTTTATAGTTCTAAATGATCACTATCGTATGATGACACAGAAGATATTCCAAAGATGTGTAAATACACTTAGTTTGTTTAGAGTGATTAGGCCATAATTTAGATTGTTTTAATTTATGAAACTGTGTTGAACATTTACTTAAAAGAGTACTGTCTTGCCAACGAGGTTAACATATCGAACTATGTTGTTGCTTGATAGAGGCTTTGCTTAGTAAGGCAATAAATAGATATTGTTGTTTATTAGCAAAGATTGTTGGTAATAAAGTTATGCTATTATATTTTTTTTCACTTTTTAAAGTCTTTCTTTTTTAGTTTTTGACATCAGACTTTGTTTATTCTGCCAGTGTCACATATTTCGACAGTTTCAAGCATTTGACGAAAAATAAGTCTAAGTCACACAAAGTAAGTGCAAATCGAGTCTGAACATGCCCTAGTAAAGCAGTAATCTTTTACAATTTACTAATCGAGCACGGATACGGTATAAACTATAAGATAAAATATAAATCTAAATCTCAAATAAGAAATATACTAGATTACATTTTTCCTAAACGTTTCAATGAACAAAAATTAGTAAACACGTTTAATGGGGTAATTTTAAGCGAAAAATAGTTTAGTCCTCTTTATAATTATATGCCATTAAGTTAATAACGCTTCAGTTATGGTGTTATGTCCATGATTGATTCAGTATAATTGAGATTAATTAACTCTTACAATTGAATGAACAATTCTTCTTATCCTATTTAAACTATTAATACACGTAATGATAGATGTAAAAAAACTACACAAACACACGAACACACACACACCCTCACTCTTAGGTTTTAGATACCGCCACACTTTCTTCTCCACTCACGCATACTTACACGTCTCAACCGATATTGATTTGTGTTTTACCTTTTTTTTTTTAAAGCAACTTGATCGAGAATCTTAGCTATGATTCAAGAAACGATGTACGACAATTGTTAGGGTTCCGTACCCAAAAGGTAAAAACGGGACCCTATTACTAAGACTTCGCTGTCTGTCTGTCCGTCCGTCTGTCTGTCACCAGGCTGTATCTCAAGAACCGCGATAGCTAGTCAGTTGAAATTTTCACAAATTATGTATTTCTGTTGCCGCTATAACAACAAATACTATACTTTTTTGCTCGACATCAATAATGGCAAAAGGTAGGTACTTGAAATATTCATTATAGATAATGAGATGTACGGAACCCTTCGTGCGCGAGTCCGTCTCGCACTTGGCCGGTTTTTTTTATAGATAAGCGGTTCGATGTAGTCTATGTAAGCGTGTTTACTCTTGACTTGAAACACATATTGTACTTTTCGGGAAACAGATTCCACATCCTCACTGTGCGTTTTTTTCTCTGTTTATTGTTTGATGATTAATCAGCTTTTTTCCAGTTGATGAATAGAGTGAATAAGCATTTTCCACAGACTGAGTCCAAATTAGGTATTCTAGTTTAGTTTGCTATTTTAATTTTGGTTGATTATTTTTGTCAGGAGTTTTATGGTGTCAGGTAATATGAAGTATATTAATTAAAAAGGAAAATTATTAAAAAAATTAGACTTAAACAAATCTAAAAGAAAATAATGCCTTGCCCTAAATCCTTCCATAAAATCGTGTCAAGGTATTGGTTTAAATAACTACAGCTGTAAAGATAATTCATTACATTTATTTATTGAGGGATTAAACGAGTAAGATTTTAATTTCTTGTTTATATTATACGTGAGTATCAGATTTTTAGAGATGTTATCTTAGGCAGACTGCGTGGAGAATCCACGTTGGAAGTCAGTAAATAATTAATAAAAATAATAATAACACTAATAATATAATAACACTGATGCAATAACAAAAAAAACAGGTAATAATTAACAGGTGTAAAAGGGAAGCATCAAACACTAAGACAGGTGATTGTGCTAATCACGACATATAAGACAAAGTCATCCGCCGCGTCTTTCTGTGTGTCTGTCTGTCTGTTCGTGATAAACTTAAAAACTACTGAACGGATTATTATATGAGATTCACAAATAGAGTGATTCACGAGGAAGGTTTAGGTATAGGTATAATTTGTCAAGGTTTTGTGTAAATTGGTTGAAATATGATGATAATTGCTGGAAGTGTCGGAAAAAGTCAAGCCACCTGGTCACACCGTCACTTAACATCAGGTAAGCTGTGATCTATAATTGGACCAATATTTTCAGTAATTAACCCAATATTCCTACATCAAAATTTACATTACCTATTTATCAATAAGATTAAAGTGATTGAATGTTTTTTTTAATTGTTTTATAACTCTACAGATTTCAGTTTTTTTTCATTTTTTTTTAATCATTATATTTTTTTTTTATATCCAAATATTTAAAAAAAAAATAGTACCCAAGTACTAATTTTATTTTTTAATGACTGTATGTTTGAAGGGTCCTGAAAATTTTAACCACATAGCAGTTCCTAGATCTTTAAAAATGGATAGTGCATCGAGATTAATTTAGTACTCACTTTTACACACCCCCATTTGCACACTAGTTAGGCAAACAATTCAGTTAGGTTACGTTAGTGCAAGTTAACAGTCAGACCATGAATGAATCGACGCTATACAGCTGAAGTATGATAAAGCGAGATAGCGTCACTTCCTCGACCTACGATCACTGCTATATATTAGGTAAGCACACTTATTGTGACTGTGTTTCTATAAAACTTATCTCTTTAGCTATATTAGGAAAATATTGATATAATCTACATAACGTCAAAGCCAATACTAGAGATTTTAAAGTAGATTAATGTATAACCAAGCCTCTATCGCGTATCTTGGACTCGCAAAAGAAAATCATTCTTGATATTATTTTAAGCTACAAATCAACAGTTACAATCAACAGAAAATGTCATCATCAAACTTATAAAATTGAAACGGATTTTTTTTGGCCATTTTGCATAAAATAGCAACAGTGATTAGCTTGATAGCTTGTTGCTTTCGTGTCTGTTTCTTTATGTCATTCAACATTATTCATTTTTATATGGTTGGTGTCTCTTTGCACTTTTTATATGTTTCTGAATAATATTTAGTGCTGCGTCCTACTTATAATGTTCATGTTACACATTTGTCAAGCATAGAATTTAGGTCGAACCCTTTTTGTCATCTACATAATGCTGATGTAAAAATTGTATCCTGTTTTATGCATCGAAATAAATAAATATTTACTTTTGGCGTAATGATTGCAACAACTAAGTTTTCTTCTGGCGAATTTTAAAAGAGATTAAAAAAATCGTTTGTCTGTACAGAAATAGAATTTAAAGATTGTCATGTAATTATGTTTGTAAAATGGCATACTTGACACTAGGAACCAATAAATAAATATAATTGTGATGCGTTGTTTGTTGATCGAGGAAAGTGAATGAAGGTCACAGTTGGAGTTAAGTACAGTAGTAACTGACGTGGTTTTCACACAATTTTGTTTTACTTGTGCGGGATTACTCACGTTTAATTATATCGGAAACTCCGACTATAGTTTCGGCCAGATCCGGTGGCCTTCATCATGGAGACAAAGCTGAGTACAACGCCCGCGCGGGCTCGTCTTGCTTCGCCTTGAACTCCTTGAATTAAACCCGTATAAGTAAAACAAAAATGAAGTGCAGTACTACAGAGAACTTTGCGATCATAACAGTACAGAAAGCATTTATACAAGCCCAAAGACATAAATGAAATAAAATAGTGAAAAAATCCAAATAAGGACCTAGATGTGTACGTTCTATTCTAAAATTGGAATAATGTTGAGATTTGTCTACTAATTAGACGATAATGTTTGTACTCATTAGAATTTAGCCCAGATTACGATAAGCCATTTCCTTTGATGATATCATAGGCAATAACACGATTTTATTGATAAATCTATTGGGTACATAAAGTCTAATTCTTAGTCATTGACGCAAAATAACTGTTGGATAAATTGATTACTCAATTGATAATAATATTATTCCTCGATAAACTCCGGGGTCAGTACCTTTTTTTAAAAAACATTTTTTTTTTTTTTACTTTAAATTTAACGAGATTAAAATTTAATTTAATTTTAACGTGAGGCTTTTATAGTTTTAAGTTTAGTAATGAGTAATATTTAGTCGACATTGAAATTCTTACTTTGACATCTATTTTTATACCTCTGTGCTACCCATGCAGTACCTGATCTTTTTTTAATGAATGCTTTATCAACGTTGGTATCAACGCTATTAGCATAAGTAGGTAAGTGGCGCTCGTGGCGTATTTCGACTAAGTGTTCTCCATCATCGATGTTAAGCAACGGACGATCTGGTCAATCTTCGGATGGGTGACCGTGGATGGCATTTTGTTTCTGAATGCCAACGTGGGTCGATTGATACATTAAACTGTTAGTTCTTCAGGTGGTAGGATAAACTATTTAACCGGATTTTTGAGTATATATTCTTTACAGTGCGGATTTACCAGCAGGCGAGTAAGCTTGAGGCGGCAAATTTGGGGAACTTATATTTTACACTCTTCCTTCACTTCGTATGAATGGTTAGTGACCCACTCATACAAGTGCCAGTTCCATTCCAGGCCATAGCCTGGACTTATCTGGACCAACTTGTATGTGTGTTTATCATCTTCGACCACACCGTCACTTAACATCAGATGAGCTGTGGTCAAATACTTAGCCTGTCAACTATTTAAAAAAACTAGGTGTTGACATCTGACACAAAAGACACCGCCTCTGGATTCCAAGTCAGTGCTAGATTTGACTTGCGCACGCGCACTTTCCGAGCGCATACTTGTTGTTTTTCCATTCCTTTTTAAAGATTACGGATAAATGGCGCTAAATGTATTTCGGTAAGTGTGTTTTCAATTTAGATTACGATCTGTAATCATAGCGCTAATGTAATTACGATTCATATCTTGAAATTCTATAAAATCTAATCGCATATAGAAAATGGTGTCCTTTCTTTGTATTTTTTTTTTAAATTCTGTTGCAAAGTGTTTACAAGGCGAACGAGACGCTCTCCTGATGGTAAGAGATTTATTTTATTATTTTACTTTTGTTGTCATACCAACAAAGCAGCCACTAACATAGTCAATACAAATTAGAGACAATGTTGGCAAAAATTAAGTGCTGCCTCAATTATAGGTATAAATCTCATTCAATAACACAGTAAACGCATAAAAAAATTAAAACATAATTAAAAAAAAGAAAGAAAGATATCGCCTGTCCATGACCATCGCAACGATACACAGAACTTTGAGTGGCAAAATAAGGTCTAGGGCATCGCTGTTTTGGCGCTTATTATTTTGAGGCATGAGATGGGTAGTCTCAGCATCCAGGGCCGGATTTGGAGGCCTGGAGGCCTTGGGGCAACGAAGGAGCGGAAGCCCGTAGAAATTTGAATATATTTTTTTATCTCTATTGTGAGGGCTACTCTCTTGTGGAGGAGAGGCAGGAGCCCCGCTTGCCCTCCCCCAAATCCGACCCTGTCAACAGCCCTGTTAATTTGCTAGCTGCAGTACCCTTCAAACCGGAACACAGTATTGTTTACACACTACTGGTTGGCGGCAGAATATCTAGTACTGCGGTGGTATCTACCTAGACGACCTCCTGTTAAGGAGATCTACCACCGAGTACCACTAATATTATAAAGGGGAAAGTTTGCATGTTTATTTGTTACTCTAACGGCTGGACGGATTTGAATGAAATGTATAACGGAGCTAGCTTATACACCGAATTAACTTATGGCTAGTTTTTATTACGGAAAAATTAGTTGTAACCGCATGGCGTAGGTAGTACAACAAATTTAGAGATACCGGTACGCCGATGGAGACGAATAAGTGCCCGTAGAGGAACTCCAGCAGTTTGAGTAGCGTAAGGCCATTTAGTCAAAGGCCAAGACCCAGTTTGGAGTCACTGTGTTAGTTTATTAAGTAAGTACCCATGTTGTTATTTATCGGTATCATCATGCAGAACTTCTTATCGTGGCACAAATTAAACAATTACTGCGACGACAGGCATCTAACCATTATCCAGTTCACCATCGCCTCATATCGTATCGATAAACGGCCAATATCTCGATAATTTCACATTCGATCTAATTAAATTAGCATCGCATCAGATCTTACAATAAAAGTATCGACGATTGCGATCGCTCCGATTAGATGACAATTCGATTAAAAAACGATAATACGTAATTAGGTAGGTGGTGTGAGTTTTTGTTCAATTTCTAGAAAATAGTACGATTGAATCATTTTTCGTGAGAATCTGTGAATTTGAATTCGTCACGATTATTGGGAAATGACACACTGTTATGATATAGGTTCCTGGTATCACAATCTTTGTTTTAATTCTGTTTTAAAACAAGTTTATTGAATTTCCTAAAATATTCGATCTGCTACAAATGATCGCTCTTATAGGTACTAAATAGGAAAGTAACTCTGCCTTGCTGTTAGAAATTTTTTTATGTAAAAGAAATAAGACTAACTAAACTCTCTCCTGATGGTAAGAGATTGCGCCTGTCCATGATCATTGCAGCAATACACAGAACTTTGAGTAACAAAACAAAGTCCAGGATCAGTAAAGTATCACTGCTTTAGTGCTCATTACTTTGAGACTTTCGATGGTTAGTCTCAACAGCCGTTCACTAGCTGCGGTACCCTTCAAACCGAACACAGTAATGTTTACACACTACTGTTAGGTGGCAGAATATCTGGTACTGTGGTGGTACCTAGATAGCCTACTGCTAAGGGGATCTACCACCAAGTTAAACAGTCTGTTAAACTTAAAACTAAACCAACCTATTCATTTTAAATAATGAAAGATTTCACTCAGGAAAAGTACATCATCACAAGAACGGACATAATTTTCCTGGTTAAATAGACAGATATATAGAAAATTGCGCGAAACAGAACGGTGCGTTCCGGTAGCCTAACTTGAGAACCCATTATCTGTGCCTTTATCGTCATCAAGCGCACCTTCACTTACGTCAAGTAAGATTATTGTTATACGGTATATATTTTTTTTTTGTATAATTATAATATTTTGGCTTTCTATGCGGTAGGTAGTTGATTTTTAATACGTTTTCAAACTTTTTATAGCAATGATGTCGTAAAGTGGGCTGAATATGTATGGCCTTCCCATGTAAGACAAAAAAATTATACTATTGTAAATTTTTAAAATTGTAATAATATTTAAATATTGTTCCACTAGTGTTAAGTTTATGTTGTAATAATTGTTTATAATTGGTGAGAATAATAAAGAGTTATATTATTATTATGATTATTAAATATTGTAATTCAAAGTTCACAAAGGTCACGGACCCCAGTGGCTGTGGAGAGAAATAAAAAAAAAAACGCAAGTTGCAAAGACTGTCACTTGTATGTAATAGTAAACGCAAGGATAAGAAGTTAAGTGATAGCTTATCAATTTAATTCCCCGTTTCCCTGTTATAATTACATTTTTTGATACAATTTCACTAAAACATGACGAATGCAACGCTATCGGAAACACGGTTACGTGGCTGATTTATTTCAACGTTTCGCAAAATAAGTTCTTTGTTTGGACGTGTTTATCGATCTAATAATGCATTTTGTGCATATGACTGTACAATAAATTGCACCAATCACATTACTAATTTTTTTTATTTATGTGGGATTACTCACGTTTAATTTTATCGGAAATTCCGACTATAGTTTCGGCCACGTCCGGTAGCGATCATCATGGGGCCGGATGTGGCCGAAAATATAGTTGAAGTTTCCGATAAAATTAAACGTGAGTAATCTCGCATAAATAAAACAAAAATGTGTCAAGACCAAGTCAGTTTCTACTCATTATTTATTTCATAACACACAAAACAGATTGTAATAATTTTAATTTTAATTCAATACATATTTTTCTGATCTGTATCACATTCCAAAACTATGTATAGGTGTATTATAATTACATTTCTAAAAAGTCACTAGAGAATTTAGTAGTAGATATGTTTATTAAGTCATTAAAAAAAGTAGTTTTTTCAAAAGTATGGATTTGGATATTACAACTTTTTTATATAGAAGTCTAGAAAGAATGGAGGAAGATTGCCCTGTTATAAAGGCTTATCTCGGTATTCCGGGGGCGGAATGCCCAACGGGCCGTCCCAAGTATAGATGGATAGATGAGGTAGCTAATCATTACCAAGAGTTGGAAGTCAATAATTTGCAGAAAGTTAAAGGCAGCGCTTTTTAGGATCTTTCTAAATTATATTTTTGTTTGTAGAAACAGATGAAAATGCTTAAGTAGAAGAACAGTTCATTTGAATACATAGGCTAATTTATATGTACAATATAAATTCTAAAAAAAAATTGAATTTTTTTACGGGTAAAATGAAAGGGTAAACTAAGAAAAAAGAACCTTAGATCGAAAGATAATAAATAATTCCTGTACTTATGACTTTGTTTACAATCTAAGTAGGAGTGTTTTTTATACGTAAGTAATAGATTCGCGTTTGACCACATCCAGCCTGATGTGAAGCAACGATGTGGTCTGAACACGCTTACCTAAAAGGAACCTGTTTACTCTAGATTTGAAGACATTCATATTGTACTTTTCGGGCAACGGACTCCGGCAAAGAGTTCCACATCCTCGCTGTGCGAATAAAGAATGTGGATTCGAAGCGCTTAGTGCGCACATGGGGAACTTCTACCATATAGAGTGAGTAAGTGTAGATAGGTATTTATATGTATTTCGTTTTCTATCACTTTTAATAGCAAAAAGCACCTAAATACGGTACATGAACGACCCGCCGCCAAGCTATAACACTGCTGAATATAAAATTAACAAATCGCTATAATTTCCATCGCAAATTATACCTTAATAACATACCAGCTTATCTGAACCTAAGACATCTACCAAAACAACTTTAATCTTACACCTGACATGCCAAAGTCACGATCTCACATCAAAGTCATAAAGTTGATATTCGAATATCATCGATTATGTAAGTGAGGCCGAATCGTGGTATTTATTTGTAATAAAACAAAGGGAATGATACGTGCAAGTTAATTACGGTCTGAAATGTAATTAGGTCTAATCAAATAACTCGATCTTTTTGTGCGTTTTTCTGTCGCGGAGCGTTTTTGTTTGCGATGTAGCTAGAGGCGTGTTTTTGCGAACGGAAAGTAATTGAAATGAACGTAACTGTCCTCTAATACAGATAATGATTTATAAAACTGATAATAATTATGGACAGCTTCAGATACGCGTGAAACTGGACATTTCGGTTAATAAACTTGATACGTGCGTTAGAGTATGCGATGAAAATTGTACCCATAAACAACTTGCGATAAATACCTAGCCTAGTTTAATTGGATATACCTTTTAACATAATTTCACATTAGTTAGTAGTCCAGCTTTCGATACGTCTACGCGGATGTTATTTAGATACGCGTGCACGAGTCCTAGAGCTGCTCTATGTTCATGTATTCTCGACTTTATTTCACTATTTCTGTCAGCCACATGTTACTTTAATTTCATATAAAAAGGGAAAATAATGGATCTATTGAACTATCGATAGTGAAACCATTGAACTATTGCTAGTAGAACCATTGAACTATTGGTAGTGGACCTATGTAACTATTGATAATAGACCTATTCAACTATCGATAGTGGACCTTTTGATCTATCGATAGTGCACCAATTGAACTATCGATAGTGGAACCATTGAACTATTGCTAGTAGTTTATTGCATCTTTTTTTCCAGCAAAGTTCAACTTGGGTGTCTTCAAATCAAAAGTAAACAGGTTTTTTCTAAGTAAGCGTGCTTTATCTTAGACTATATCCCGCTTAACATCAGGCAGGGCGTGGTCAAATGCAAACCTATTTAGTATTAAAAAAACCATTGAACAATTGATAGTGGAACTACCGAACTAATATATTGAACTATCGACAATGGACCAATCGAAATATCGATAGTGGAACCACTGAACTCAAATATTGAACTATTAATAGCGGACTTATTGAACTAATGATAGTAGACTTATTGAACTATTGATAGTGGACTTATTGTACTATCGATAGTAGACCTATTGAACTAACGATATTAAACCTATCGCTAGTTCGATATTGATGGAATGACGCAGCCTGTCCTGCGGAATAAGTAGTGCTACTATAGAGTGCAGTGATTTCCATCCATTATATTCTTTGCTAGTACATTGAAGTACTGTGCAAGGTGTGGCATTTTTCTTTCATTGTAGATTGTATTTATGTACTCGTACCTAAAGGCGGTGAAAACAATAGACTCGTAATCAAGCGGTTTTCGGAAGCCGTTTGTAGTTAGTTAATTAGTGTGATATCATCTTATCTCGCGGTAAGTACTTATATCGCGATCCAACTTTATTTCAGATCACAATTTAGATTGCGCGCTTGCATAAGAAACCTTGCTACTTATTTTATTTGTTATACTGTCACCTGTATAGCAAATAATTATATTCCATTTTAAATATGTCATACACTGGCGCAGCCTGAGGTAGCGGCTACAAAAGCTGTGTTTCTATGAAATCGGCAATTTGTCACTTTTCCCATACTCCAAACAAATGCAGGATTTTCTATCTATTTGTCACTTTTCGAGATAATTATCAGTTATGTCGATATCCGCCTTTATACGTGTTAAAAACTACGAGCACTTATTAACTGATTTGTGTACCTACTTAGGCAAAATAAATTGTTACAGTTGGTTGTCAAATGGTGGAAGTAAAACTTAATTACTTTAATAGTAGTAGTCATTTCTGAAGAGTACAGTTATGGTTATTTTACGACGTTTTTGATTCAAAATATTAAAAGTTAGTGTTACATCTGACAGGACAAAGACTCACATAATACAGACGTCGCAAGCCATAAATAAAAGTATTTTTCCATAGAATTCGATCACGCATCGTGGCTTCCGTGCTAATCGGCAATTACAACTACGCAATTACTTTTATTTGCGCCACCACACGCGTTAGTAACACAGCGCATGCGTATCAACAGTAAATCAACTTGGGACGGTGTTTTGACTAGTCACAAGGCGTATACGGATCGTTAACCATTTGAAATCAGACGGCACGTGGCAGTAGCGACAAATGCCGCACGCCATCTGCCGCATCGTTCCTACAATCACTTTGAAATCTCTTTGATCGAAAACACCTAGCAGCGCTCTTCTAATCTAATCTATCTATCTATCTAATACCTTTAAACGAGAAATTCTTGTATATATGTATATATATATATATATATATATACATGAATCTCGGAAACGGCTACAATGATTTTCATGAAATTTAGTATGCAGGGGGTTTCGTGAACGATAAATCGATCTAGCTAGGTTTCATTTTTAGAAAACGTCATTTTATCTGTGTTTTCAGCCGAGTAAAGCTCGGTCATCCAGGCACTATAAATTATGTATATAAATTCTAGTTAAATACGAGTGATAAGACATTCTCTATGCGAATGTCAAATTAAAAACTCTACGAGGTGTGTTATGCACTCGTTTTGAACTGTGAGCGTATAGAGTTATAAACGCAATATGCGATTTCGGTAAGGAATTTTGTGTGCGTTACAGTTTTAGGACCCATCAGCGCCGCTATCTCTGAAAATACATGTGTTTTTCTTACATGCTAACTAGCGCGCGCTGTAAAACTTTATCACTCTAACTTTATTTTAACATTAAACGGCATGAGTCATGGTTGAGTTTTCTTAACACAGCGCCATCTAGTCCTCAACTATAGGAACATGACAACTAATATAATACTTGTATACATTTTTTTGTAAATACATACTTATAATACATACATTTTGAATACCAGAACAAACATTTATTTGTGTAACTTAATTGTTTGCTCATAGAGCGAATGCCGAATGAGTTAACAGGGGGGTGAAATCTAACCAAGCGGTAGGTTATACGGTTGTTATAAATACGTTGTCGCATCACGTTTCTAGGGCTTCCAAGAGACAACATTTTTATTTAAAATGTACAAAAATATTGATGTATTGGTAAAAAAATCAAGGTAACCGTCCCGTGTTTGCTTTGTCAGGCACGACGTGGCGGGTATAGACGTCCCTAACTTGCCCCAGTACTCTGAATTTCTCATTTCAATTGACGTGAATTCTTTAATTTTTTTTAACGTTAGTGCTGCGCCAAAACATAACTTGTTTTACTGTCACATCGTAGTCAAAGGTTGCAACAAATTTGCAATTTCAAACAGGCTGTTAACTCGTTCCCACGGATGTTTGCAACGCTTGATAATTGTTTCATATGACAAGAAGAAAAGGTGTCTATAACGGTTCACGGAAAAAGAAATTGGCGGACTGTTGATAAGGTTAAGATAATAGTTTTTAACGCCACTTCTATAATGATGGGAGACGTTTTTATTCTGGTCAATGTTGATAGCCTGATACCAATGTTGATCTATTGTTATTTTTATAAAAAAGATTGTCTTTTATCTTCGTGTTGATAAGTAAAAGTAGTATTAATTATATGATATACATACCTACTTACGATATTGTTGTAAGTGTTTTTTAATTATTACGTTTGACCGCCTACTTACCTGATTTAAGAGACGTTGCCGTCTACGATGGGGCATGCTTAGGTAGGCACATAAGCATAAGAAAACAATTCACTAGTGACTCGAAGCCCAGTTTGTAACAATCGAGGAACCCTTATTCGTTCAGCAAATTCCATTGTTTTGGGGTTAAGTGATGCAAGTGGAATCGAACCGTTTAGTTCGAGCTTCTGGAAAATCAACAATTCGACAAATAATCGAGGTAATTTTTTTAGAGCTCATTGATGTCGGATAATAGAAAAGGAAGGGTGTCGCATTGGGCGCTCAAATTTTTGACTATTCTTGTTATATTTTTATCTTGTTTTTCGATGAGGTTTTATTACGAAATTATTTTAGACTAGCTACGCCCCGCGGTTTTACCCGCGTGGTGATGGATGATAATGATGAAAAGTATCCTATGTTTTATTCCAGGACCTAAAGTATCTACATGCAAAATTTCATCCAGATCCGTTCAGCCGTTCTGGCGTGATTGAGTAACAAACATCCATCTATCCATCCAAACTTTCACATTTATAATATTAGTGGGATTTTGCACTTATTAAACCAGATTTAGCCATAGAGTTCCTACAGTTACACTAGGCTGCAGAAGTCATTAGCAAGAGGTTGACTGGTAGCTGCCGTCACAATATGAAATAATTCAGCCGCCAAGCGGTAGTGTGAAAATATTTTTGGAATAAAGCAACACAAAAGAAACAGGTTTCAAGAGTATTGCAGTTAGCAAAATTACACGGCTATTGAGAATCATGTCTTAAAGTAATGAGCGCCAAAGCAGCGATGCCCTGGATGCATTGTGTTTTGTTAGTGACTTTTACATAAAATAATAAATTTAATCACCTTGTAGTTCTTCATATAGGAATTGTCTAACATAAACCGATGCTTACCGCGTGTAGGTAACTTCAACTGTACATATACAACGTAAGAATTTATAAAACTCCATGTCCTCAGAGCTTACACCAAGGTGCACTTACAAAGGGTATAATTACGGTATGCAGGCGCGAAGGGTGATATTTGTTCGTAATTAGTGCCCGCACTGCGCTTGCGCAATAGTTTGAGAGGCAGGGTGTAATTGTGTAACGAATGTGATAATTTCAAATATAGATCAAATGATAGATAAATGTAAAAGGCACTTTTCATTATTAAACCATTCTAGCTGACGTACTCTATACTTTAGTTTATCTTTTAATAAAGAAGTAACTTGATAATAAGCACCTATTATTTTTGAATAAAAAATAATTATCCAAGACTTTGTTAAAGTAGTAACGTAATTTATAATGAACTAGCGACCCGCCCTGGCTTTGCACGGGTGCAATGTAGATAATGTGTATTAATGTGCTGCATATGCATTTATAAAACATATAAACCTCTTAAATCATTCTGTCTGTTAATGGAAACCGCATTAAAATCCGTTGCGTAGTTTAAATGATCTACGACTAAGCGTACAGACGGCGGGAAGCGACTTTGTTTTATACTATGTAAAATAGAGCTTACACGGTAGAAAATTAAATCAAAGAGGCTCTGAAAATCAAGTTTTTCTTGAACTTATTATATTAAAAGACTCTTCTATAATAGAAAAATCAAACTAATATTGTAGCAATAGATAAGTAATTTTACTCTATAATAATTCATAAAGACAAAACTGGGATTTGATTTTAAATTTTTGTTATGTATAGTTATTGATAAATCGTTTTTAGTTTTAGATTTCTATTTTGCTTTACCTACAAGGGCTCACCGGAACACCAGCGCTGGTCATACCACATAGTATGGGCAGTTATTATGCTGAGGTGAGCCCCTATTTTATAACTGCCTCTTATTTGTCTCTGTTTGTTTGTTTTTGTGTTACAAAATAAAACTTTGTTTTTTCCTTTACATATTTTCGTTCAGTAATGTAACAGGACGAACACTCCCCGTCTAAAAGGAAGGCGATGTCCGACGCTGTTGCGTAATTTATGGTTGTGCGAAAGTAGCAGTTGAAAGTGACGCTGGGGGCCGCAGCTGCTCCCAGCACGACTGACGTTTCCTACCACTAAGTCTAGGCAGTATTCACAGAAATACGAAACCCTATTTAAGCGATTAGTTACGCATGTTCGGTTAAAGCTGTGGTTAAAGTTTAAAAAAGAATACTTATGTAAATCAGGATGTGGAAATCTTTGCCGGAGTGTGTTTCCCGAAAAGTACAATATGGGTGTCTTCAAAGAGTAAACAGGTTTCTTCTATGTTAGCGTGTCCTAGACCACATCGTTGCTTAAAATCAGGCAGGAAGTGGTCAAATGCGAACCTACTATATTGTGGAAAAAATAAATCTTACATTTTATTCTATTACAAAGTGGTTTGCCGCTGTGGTATATCGGGCTATTATGTACTTATAGTTGTCTGATCTATAGCTCATTTGGTATTGTATCTGCTTCAAGAACTTGTAGGGCGTGGGTTCGATTCTCACTTAGGATAAATATTTGTGCAACGAACATAAACATTTGCTCTGTGTCTGGGTGTTCTGTATGTATTATAAGTATGTATTTACAAAAAATTAAGTATATAAGTATTGTTTCAGTTTTCTGGTTGCCATAATACAATGTTTGCTTAGTTTGGCGCTGTGTGAAATGTTTTAAAATATTTATTTTATTATTATAGACTAGCTGCGCCTCGCGGTTTTACCCGCGTGGTGATGGATGATGATGATGATGAAAAGTATCCTATGTTTTATTCCAGGGTCTAAAGTATCTACATGCAAAACTTCATCCAGATCCGTTCAGCCGTTCTGGCGTGATTGGGTAACAAACATCCATCCATCCAAACTTACACGTTTATAATATTAGTAAAAATTACTATTGCTACACATTTCCGAAACACTCCTAAGGTTGAAACTCCAACTATAGTTTCGGCCACATCCGGTGGCCTTTATCATGGAGACAAAGCTGAGTACGACGCGCGCGCGGCCTCGTCTTGCTTCGTACTGTTCTGTGGCCGAAACTATAGTCGGAGTTTCTAAGTAATCCCGCATAAGTAAAACAAAAACCTGCTTTACTGATCAAAACAGAATGTATTATAACTAAAGGACCTCCACATCGACTTTAAGCTCATTTTACCGTCTTTAATCCCTCACCTCGTGTGTCAGCACGATGACTGTTCTGGATATACTCGATCGAGCTAATCGTATTAAGGAGATATGCAAAGAAAATGTTGTCCAACATGATTTGCAAGCATCCGTCCCAACAATTTAAAAAAACTGATAAACGACTTATTAAAAAAAAACCGGCCACGAGCGTGTCGGACTCGCGCACCGATCGTTCCATACAAACTTGTAGAAGTGTAAATCGTTTTATCACGGGAACTATAAATAAATAAATATCGGTGGACATTTCACACAGCGCCATCTAGCCCCAAACTAAGCAAAGCTTGTATTATGGGTACCAAATAACTTATAGAATACCTATATAATTTTTCTTAGTGTTATATAACTTACTAGCTGGTACCCGCGCCTTTGTCCGCCAAATTGAATAGTAATGACTATTGTGTTTTGTGACACTTGACGACTTCCGGTGGTGAGTAGTAGTAGTGCCTTTGAACGATTTTGATAATCTTACAGAAAAGTTATAAGCTATGTGTACCAAATTTCATAAAAATCCGTTCAGCTGTTTTTGCGTGAATGAGAAACATCTGAACATCCAAAGATACATACTTTCAGATTTATAATATTGGTAGGATTATATGTAAGTACAAAACACGCAGACACAGAACAAATATTTATCGTCACATAAATGTTAGTCCTAGGTGGGAATCGAACCCACGCCTTAATACCCTTGAAGCAGATTATTATCAAATGAGCTAATAAGGCAGTCTAATATGAAAGCACCGAACATTGCTATAACAGAAGATAAACTGGATAGAGGAATAAACTTAACTTGCCGTTGGAAAACTGTTGTCCCCATCCGTCGATAAATTGGTCCCGGTTAGTTTACTAACTACAAATAAATATGTGTAAAAGCCAAAAAAAAACATTGTGATTTAAAAACAAATTTACGTTTTTCGATTTTTCCATTTACTGCTATATAATACATTGTTTTTTGCCAGAGAGTTCCTTTTTTCCTTTTGAGGTATAGAACCCTAAAACGATCAACTTCAGCGACAGATCGATCAGCCTCGAAACAATCCAAATACTTATCAATAAATAAGTATTAAGTATTAAAGTTGTTCCAGACAGATGCGGCCTGAGGTAGTAAAATGCGGTCAGTTAAATCAGCTAGGTTTGTCCAAACCATCGTGGCAAAAAATGAAGCCACACATAAGCGTAGTTGATATGATGATAGCGCAGTGGTTAGCGCGGCCGTTTCACACGTCGAAGGACGTGGGTGTATGCCCCAACAATGAACTTGAACTGCCGGTGAAGAGAAATATCGTGAGGAAACCATAGCGTGGTGGTAGAGTACTTTTTAGTACTCGGCTGGCTAGCTACCACCCTTAAGTAGATAATCTGCCGTCAAGCACCCAACGGTGTGTAACGGTGCAGACCGTGCGTTTTTTTTATGGTTGACAAGCTAGTTCTTAGACTACAGCTCACCAGATGTTAAGTGATGATGTGGTCGAAGATGGTAAAGCACACCTAGCCTGGAATGGAACCGACTCTCAAGTGAAGCTGCCGTTACACACCGTTGGGTGCTTGACGGCAGCTTCACTTGAGAGTCGGTTCCATTCCAGGCTAGGTGTGCTTTACCATCTTCGACCACATCATCACTTAACATCTGGTGAGCTGTAGTCTAAGAACTAGCTTGTCAACCATAAAAAAAACGCACGGTCTGCGGTAACTTTTAAATTTACTCATTACATTAGCATTTACATTTAGCAGAGTAAATTTAAATGTAAATTTACTGTAGTATGTTAACATACTACAGTGTTTGTAATACAGAGGAACTAATAGCATACTACAGTGTTTCTAATACAGAGGAATTAATAAATAAATTAAAATAAAATAAACTAATCTAAAAGGCTATCAATGGGAATAGTTCCCAAAACGCTGGCCCCATTGCCGCGAAATTAATTACGAGTGTAACTGCGTATTTCCAAATAACATGTAACAATATTTTTCGATAGTTTTTATTCTACGTGACTAAGTACTGTTGTGTTGGTTACATTTTATCTTACGCTTGTAGCTACCTACCTAAGCGCTTATCTATTTAATTAATCAAGGTTCATATAACGTTGATTAACTGCCTTTAATTACTGGTATAATTAAATGATTAAGTAATAAAATATCGACTCTTATTATGTAGTTATACTAAAGTCGTGCTTAGAAATGTTCGAACAGCGGCAGTGATAATGTAAAATCTCCAATGTTTTATATTATAGGCTACAGCTAACGAGCTATGGAGAGGGCTATGCTCAAAGTTAACCTACGAGATCGAATCAGAAATGAGGAGATTCGTAGACGGACCAAAGTTACCGACATGGCCTTCATCATGGAGACAAATCTGAGTAGGTTCAACGCGCGCGCGGCCTCGTCTTGCTTTGCACTAAAGGATTCTTAGGATATTATTGTATTTTGAGCTCTTTTTTCGTACCATACCAACTCTGTGCATGTAGTGGATTTTTCATGTTTTAATTTTAATGAATTACATGTAGTGAAAAAGCGACAGCTTTTGCTTTCACACACATCATCAGCCATACGATGTCCACTGCTGGACATAGGCCTCCTCCTAGGGGGGGTTTTGCCAATACTCGCCAAGTCGCCACGCTTGGCAGGCGAGTTGGCAAGCGCAGTTAGGTGTGATTGTTCAAGGAAGACGCTGCTGCCCATATTCCAGATTACATCCCTTAGCCGACTCTTACGGCAACCAGGGGTAGAGTGGGTGGGGTACTAATGTACTATTCTTACGCCGGCACCACCACGGCAAATTTAGCTTTTATTTGGTATAAAATTTAGTGTATTCATTATAGTAATTGTTAATGTAAAGTAATAATAAAATTGTTTTCAGTTATTCATTTATTCTCTTAATTTTTTACAAGAAATGTATAAAAACGTAATAAATATAAAACTTCAAAACTAGGGTGCCGCCGACAGCAAGGCAGCGGTCAAGCTGCCGGTGGTTAGGGCTGCAGAGTGAGGAACGTCCCAACAATGCGCGCCAAGTTAAGCATCACTGCTTTTTGTATTTGACCTTTGACCCAATCATCTAGAAGAGTCTCTTAAGATGTACTGAATCTCTTATTATTATCTGTAGAGCATAAATTTTAGTAATTTATAAAAACGTATCCAATACTTATTATCCCAAAAGACATCACGACAAACAATAAAATATTTTCGACTGCACTCAATTTTATGCGTCGTTTTATTGCAATTGTTTTTTTAAAGTTATATAGAAATATTGATTTTATGATGAGATTAGTCAATCAAGATTTATTTCGATACGTGTGTTTTGATTATTTTTGATTGGATGTTATTCATATTGGAAGGTATTATGAGCAGTTATTTTTTATTTCTATTTGGGGTTGTGTAGCTGTTGAAATCATAATATTTTGATTGCTGGTGTTTTGGGACCAGAAAATTAGAGGTTTTGAATGACAAGGTAACGTCATTGTGTGATTATATTAATAACAAGTTTTAGTAAATCCAACCGTAGTTTAGGCAAATCTTGGCCAATTATACCTCGCAGTGTACGGAAATAACTAATGAGACAAACGAAACGCTCTCCTAAAGGTAATGCCATGTCCATTTTTTTAGGTTGACAGGTTAGGTGTTTGCCCACAGTTTTCCTGATGTTAAGTGACGGCGTATCTAAGATGGTAAATACACCTAGGCTGGATTGGAACTGTCTCTCAAATGCGGCTAACAGAGCACACCGTGTGAGAGTGGTAGCTAGCTAGCCGAGTACCAGAAAGTACCCTACCACTATGCTATGGTTTCCTCACGATGTTTTACTTCACCGGTAGCTCAAGCTCATTGTTGGCGTGTGAATCAACCGTGCTAAGCACTGAGCTATCATTACTAAGTACCGAATATAAAGAACATCTAAGTATATCGCAGTAGCACATTTTCTTCTACCAATCAGTACTTTAAAGGTAAGTAGTATTGCTCATCTGTCGGTTTTCTACCGACAGATGTAGGTACGCCGAAGGGTACACAATGATTGGCATTTTTCTGAGAGGTCGTATCTGGAACGAACTAATTCGCCAGAGAACTAAAGTCATAGACATAGCTCAGCGTATTAGCAATCCTAAGTGGCAATGCGCTGGACACATCTGTCGCAGAACCGATAACCACTGAAGTAGATGTGTTCTAGAGTGGAGAACGCAAACTGGCAAATGTACTGAGACGCCCTGAGTAAACTGATTAAACTGACGATATACGTTGGACAGCTGGCGGTGGATTGAAGCGAAAAGCCAAAGATCGTGCTGAGTGATTTGCGCCACTTTCGAGAGTGCGCTTCATATCTGTATGCCCTAATTCCACTTGCCCTTTTTATTATTGGGCACCCAGGAGCTTGAAAAAGGGACGCCGTTTCATGACATATTTTATATTTGACGTATTATTATATTGACATTTTCATTGTATTGATTTTGATATTTTTTAATATGAATGTAAAAATGGCATGTAACTTTGGTGTTATCAATAAAATATTAGTATTTGATTAATATTTCAAAAACTCGAACTAAACGGTTCAATCCACCTACATCGTATGAACGATCAAGAACCTTCAATTCGCGGTTTCTTCTAAGCAAGCGAGACCACACTTTGCCCGAGAAGGCGGGCAAAAGCAAGCGTATTTGTTAAAAAAAAAATAAAAAAATACGCAAAGAGATTCGAGAAGGGCAACAGTAATGCCCAGAAATTCGTTTTACTATTCAAATTTCTGCGTATGCCGTGTAATGGT
Organism: Biston stratarius; assembly: GCA_950106695.1. Classification (NCBI taxonomy): domain Eukaryota; kingdom Metazoa; phylum Arthropoda; class Insecta; order Lepidoptera; family Geometridae; genus Biston; species Biston stratarius. The sequence goes on along the minus strand of OX467115.1, from coordinate 22,560,903 downwards.
CTTGGATAACCTTTCTACGAGACCATCTTGAACTTACTTGTTAACATACAATTATTCGTGTATACATATTTTATTTAAAAGACACTAAGAGTTACACCTTCTCAAGTTGTGAAGTTTACTTTGTTTATACTAATAGTTAACCAATTATCTTGCAACATCGGCACGTTTACCAATTCCTCGAAACGGTTCGTATTGCTAATTAAGTTATTTTTATGCCATTCTATAATTGTAAACATGTTTATTGCATTGCATTTTAATGGGTTTTAATTGAGTGAGTTAGGTACAATTTGCTTGCCTTCGTTCGCGTACGGTAAACATGACATAGTTTGACATACAGGTCTTGCTATATTTCCTTTGAAATATAGCCTAATTATAATAATAGTAATACCTTTGTCACCACCTGTAGAGTGTCCTACGTGTTATATACAGAACTATAATTGATGCACTAAGACTGAGTAAGCAGATGCTCTGGGAGATTTTTTTGTCCAAGTGAATTGTTGCAGAATGAAGACAATTATGACATAATTTTGCTTCTCTTTTTTTTAATTGAAAATTTGGCTTGCGTTTAACCGCTGTTCGCATGATGTTAACCGAAGGTGCGGTCTACGATGGAGCACGCTTGCATAGAAGAAACCGATTCACTCGCGACTTAAAGGCACCTAGATTATATTCATCCGGGATCATCCACTCAGGCGGCAAATTCCATTGTTTGTTTGTTAGTTTTTATTTCCATTCCACAGTTCTTACAATGAAGATGGTATCAAAACGTTTAGATCGATTATTATTGTTGACTATTTATAGTAAACAATATCGTACTAACTACGCGCGGAGTTCTATAGTAAGACGCCTACAAAGAACCTAATAGTACTAGATTAAATATATCGGTTAACATCTTTTATAATAAAAAGAAAACCTTTAAATTAAATGTCATAAATATTTTACTTGGCATAACTCTAAATGTGTGTGTAGTTTGAATTATAACGTTAAGGCGTAACTGCCATATTTTTGCTCCGCGAAATGCGACTCTGTGTATTGTTACATAAGCTTAGTTATCTACTGAGATCTAGCTATGACATGCTAGCATTAGCTACTGGCAAGCCTTACTGTGCACATTCAAAATACATTTAATAACAATTAAGTAAAAGGAAAATAGCGTGGCGTATTGACTTTTAGTTTTCCAACTTATTGCTCGTTTCAGATAATTTCTGGGTGCCTTCAAGTCGCGAGTGAATCGGTTTCTTCTAGGCAAGCGTGCTCGCGTGATCACAACGACACTTAACAGGCGAGATGGCGGTCAAACGCAAGCCCATTCGTAATTAAAAAAACATAGGCAGTCATGCCGATAGAAGTGCAAACTTAAAATTCGTCACATTCTCATGTAGATAACGCGGACCCATAAGATTTGCCCCTACCAAAAAAATGCTGAACGCGGTTATTGTGAAGTAACACTTCAAAAAACTTGTTTCCACGGCGTAACTCGACGGGCTATCTTTGATGTTCGTTATTGAGATGGTCTAATAAACTAAGCAAGTCTTTATTTTAATTCAATAAATCCAACTTAACTATCTTAGACACTAACAAGTCCCCTGACGAGTTTGTTCGGTTCGCGAAAGAATCCATTCGCAATTACACCAATCAATTATAATGGACGAGGAAATTGCTTGTTTCCGCACTTCTTGACTCGGTGCGGTCAGTGATATGGTTTAAGTCATGGGATAATGGAATAAAGGTCACGAAAACTATTTGAACAAATATCACGAATAAAAAAACCCTATGAAAGAAATCCGTTTCAACCTTATAGTTTAACTATATGTTTTTATTTCTAAGAATACAAAAAAAAAACTTAATCTTAAAAAGGTGGTAACGTTTTTGTAGTGCTCCTGCTATTACAGATATTTATAGACGCTGGTGATTGCATACCATCAGATAACTGTGTCATAAAGACATTAATTTAATTTTTACTTAACTCATTTATTTATTCTTTAAATATAGGTGCAATACACATATGAATGTCAAATAAAATAAACATTTACTAAAAATTTATTAGACATTTAAGCTTTTAAATGTCAGGTTATAGAATACAAAATGTCACAAATGATAACATTTATAAAATGTGAAGAAATATTTAAACGTCTTTAATGATTAAAATAAATTAGATAATTAAAATAAAACGTCTAATACTTGTCGTATACTTCATACGTTATCACAATAACTTACAGTGAAATTGGCAATTTACAAGCACAACGGCGGTGCAGTACTATACTACCTGCCCGCACACCAATCGCTGTCTTAAAACGTATAAGCCGCGCACCGATGTACGAAGGAAGACGCAGCCACGCGCGCGTCGTTCTCTGTTTTAACTCCTTAAAAAAAGCCACCGGCTACGACTGAAACTATAATCAGAGTATCAGTAGCCTTGAGTAATTCCATACATTATGTAAAACAATATTATATTATTATTTTAATAACACAGTTGTACCCAAATTGCCACCTAAAACGCTTAGTTGCCGATGCGTTGCCGATATGTTTAAATTCAAATAAGAAAAATCAAGTATTAACGTTAGAATGTCATTATAATGTCAAAATTAAGAATTTAAAGATACATTGGCCTACATACTTATATCCTTTATTATAATGGAACACTATGACCTTGGGATGATGAACAATATAGGTAGACAGGTAGAGTCTGAAGGTCGATCAAGTGAAACAAGGTAGTTCAAGAAGAAGGCAGGGTATAATTATATAAAAAATCACTTATAAAAAATGTGATTGTCATAAATATTTAAGGATTTAATGATTTTTTGGTGATGTGTTAGGCAATTTTGTGCGATCAAGGTTTTTAAAGAAACAAGAATTTTCAGAACGGTCATCTTGCCACTTATATTCTTAAACTTTGTGTATTTACTTAGCGGATATAGCGTACCTTAGGTAATAAATTTGTAAATTTGTCTATAAGAATTTATTGCCTTTCCCCGGCTTCCTCTTATTACTTGTACCACCAATTTCAACTTTATAATCTAGCACGCGACTTCTAGTATTCGAACGGATCACGATACCGATTGTGTTTTACACGACCGTCGTTTACTGCTGAACTTTTACCTTCGTGGAATCATCGATTTGGCCGTGATTTGATTTCTTTCTGATAAGATGCGAACAGCACAGAAGTTTTTGTATTAGTTCATACTCGACTGTAACACAGGGTTACCTAAGCTGCCAACGAGAGTGAAAATTGGTTTTTATTAAGATGTAGTTAATTAAAAGTTCAGTATATAACAAAAAACAGATTAAAATTCTTAAAAGACGGACAATATTGCCTAATACAAAAAGTTAATAATGAAGCCTTTCTTTACTTCATTGCAATAAAAAGAAATCGAACAAAATAAAAAGTAGAATACATTGGGGGTCGAGGTAGAAATAAAAAAAAAAAAAAAGATTTTTTTTCATTACGCCTAATAGCTTCCTTGGAAGAAAAATCTAAGCGAAAACGTTAATAGAGCCAATACAGGGTTATGAGCTTGGGTTGTACTCAGCTGAATGGGAGTTACTGCACTTATCATTATTTTTACTTTGAGCAAGAGAGTTTTTTAGCGGGAACTCGATAATATCACGTCACATTATATTATTTTGCACTTGTGTTTTTTCGAGTATTTTTGTCTATAAAATAGTTGTCTTTTAGTAATAAAACACCAAATTATGCGCGTGTGTGGAAATGTGATAAATAAAATATAAATAAATATTGTAGGACACATTACACACAGCGCCATCTGACCCTAAACTAAGCAGAGCTTGTGTGATGGAAGTCAGATAACTGATAGGATACATAAATACTTATTTTTTTGTAAATACATACTTATAATACATACAGAACACCCAGACACAGAACAAACATTTGTTTATACCAAACAAACATTTGTCCTTAGCGGGAATCGAACCCACGCCCTACAGCTCAGGCAGACATACTCCCAATGAACCAACAGGGCTGTCGATATAATGCAATACGTGACTTTTCCTGTCGTTTCAATCATGACTCACTTTGTGTGACTTGGACTTAATCAACTTATTTTTTGATAAAATACTTAAAAATATCGAAACGTTTGTCACTGGCAAATGCACAAAGTACGACGTCAAAAAACACGGGACATGAGAAAAAAAAACAATTCAATATAGGTCAAGGGTCACCTGTCTTTATATATAGAACAGCTGATGTCTTTCACAATTAGTAAAAGTAAAAGTTGTTCATAATGATGTGCACAATGACCCTTTTTTGGCCTAGTACACACCAAGTTTTAAATGTATATTTACCTTTTTTTACAAAGTATTTCATAATACAAGGTATAATTGAACTGTGATTAACAACATAAGTCAGTAAATACATCCATACCGGGAAACGATTTATTTTATTTAATTAAAGCAAAGGCTGCAATCAACATACCTCTACCACAGATTATACAATTGTTACTGTGTGCAGCTTCGTCCCTGTGTGCGTGACCTGCGTGTCGTAATTACGTAGAATAACATCACAGAATATGAAGTTGTTCGACGCCTTTATATTTTCTGTTTGTCACCAATGTATGAGATTGATTATACCCTGATTCATAATTAAAGAACAAAAATGTTAACAAAAAGGCTGAAAGAACGAAAAAATTTATAGAAAACTGTGCAATCCATAATTTGAAGATACAATAATTATTACCTAATTGATTTTAAATTGTAAAACGATAAACTAAAATAATTAAAAAAAAAAAATTGAACTGTCACTTTGACAATGATACTTATTAAAAATGTTTGATCTTTAATTACGAATCAGGGTATACTTTAAATTTGGCTTACTTTTTGTTCTTATCAGAATTAAAAAGCTATTCTTTTCATTTCTTTTTACTTGAAACAGATCTACGTTTGATGTATAGCGTGTTTGCGTGGTGGTAGGGTACTTTCTAGTACTCGGCTGGCTAGCTACCACCCTCAAATTGAAAATCTGCCGCCAAGCATCTATCGATGTGTTCCGGCAGCCTCACTTGAGAGCCAGTTCTATTCCAGGCTAGGTGTGCTTTACCATCTTCGACCACACCGTCACTTAACATCAGGTGAGTTGTGGTCAAACACCTAGCCTGTCAGCAATAAAAAAAAAAAAAAAAATAGCGACGGTGTAGGCACAGATGGGACATGTTAATTTAGAAGATCTATTCACTTTAGCCTTAGAAACGCCCAGATCGTAGTTCACAGGAAACAAAGAAACCGGCGGGGCAGTAAGTTCCATTCTTGGGCTTTACTTGTATTTATTATGAAAGTAAAGCTAAACTGTTGCATATGAACGGACTAGGTCCAAAATGTATACTTTTCGGAATATGCAAAAGGTTCTAAGCTAGCATTTTTTAGCTTACTTCTCAAACGTGGATTTAAAAAAAATGCCACTTTAAATAATGGGCATTTCTCAAAATGAGCACTACGGAAAATGTACACTTTTCAAATTTATTAAGCAAGAGAATGGTCTTAATTTTATTTGTTTGTCTTTTTAATTATCGATTTGATTCTTTAGTAGCTTGAATTGCTGATCATTAAGCAATGGACGGCACGGTCAGTATTCGGGTAGGTGACCGCAAGTAACATTTAAAACTAAGCGCTACCGTAGGTCGGATGACACACTGTTAAGCCATGTTAGATACATTCGAGAGACTTAAAAAGTAGTAGGCAGTAGCTTTATTTTTGATATATGTACACAAATGTGAAAAAAATGATATATTTAAGTGTCCATTTGGAGCAGTGCCCAACTTATTTTGAACCTTTTGCACATGATGAAAAGTGTACATTTTGGAACTAACTTGTACGAAAACTGGGAACGTTCAAGTTCCAGTTCAAGTTTAAGTACAATAAAAAAGATTCTTTCAAGGAAAAACTATGCTCAAAACAGAAATATTATAACTTGTTTATGGTGATCAAAACAAAACTGTTTTCTAATTCACAACTTCATTACGATTTCAAACCGAAACGGAAACAGATAACCATTATCTCGTTGATCTCCATTTTATACCCATAAAAACTCCAAAAGAGACTAATGAAGATACAACAGTATAAACATGAGCCCACGAATAGGTAATCAACAATGAAAAACTTCGCAGCCACAATCACAGAGCAGTGGGTGACAAAAATGCAATTTGAGTTATGCCACAATCTAAAAAGGCAATTCTAGGTGGAGCCCCATACAACGTAATGGCTGCTCGAAGAGGAACAAAAACTTTCCTTCCATCATCCCGTGGCATAATTAGTCACATGCTGAGCGCAGCAAAACAAATAAGCCCCTGATGGATATTACTTTTTTTCACATCGCATTCAATACAGCAATTGCCATTTTATGTCGCCAATGTCGTTCGTAGTGATGTTTCTATCTTGGATTTTTGCTTTTTCTGCAAACGATTCTGTTTTTGCTGTCCATTTAATGATTATTGCATTCGAGTTGCGATCGCAGCGTCTTATTTGTCTTTATTCGCGAGGTAATGAATGTTTTTGATGCGGACGCCTAACATCAATTCGACAAGCATGCGACCAACTTATAAGCAAAACGTACCAGACATTTCATTTGCACGTGAAGTTAAGTATATACGCACATAAAGGAGACCTGAACTTATTAATAGGCGGAAAGCAAATGACAAGGATTGCATGCATGTAAATAAATTAGTGAAACATTAACTGTGCTTCTAGAGTCAAGGTCAAAATATCACGGAAAAAATAAAAAAAATAAAAAATTAAATACATTATACACAGTGCCATTTGATCCCAAACTAAAGAAAGCTTGTACTATGGAAGTCAGTTAACTGATAGAATACTTAAATACTTTTTTGTAAATACATACAGAACACCCAGACACAGAACAAACGTTTGCTTATACCACATAATGTCTGTCCTGGATGGGAATCAAACCCACGCCCTAGAGCTCTTGAAGCAGATATTGTACCAAATAAGCTACAAAACTACAAACAGGGCAGTCAAAAAAACATTGAATACAGTTGATCCACTTGAGAAACAGGATTTAACCGAATTAAGCGGTAAATTACGAAAAAAACAACTGGCTTCATTCGTGAGTTAAAACCAGAGTTGGACACCTTGGATTCTTCGTGGAACCAGCCTTACCACGACTACTTTTTGCCACCGACCACGGCCGGTCTCATACAGCTCACACAAGTTTACAAGCGAAAAGGCTTAACTACAACATTATTAACCATTTCGAGTTTATATTCCGTCCCGAATGTATCCTTTCAATATTGAAGAGGTCCATCCAGCAGGGTGGCAAATTGCTCCTTTTTCAATGGACCAACTGTTTCATCGATGCAGGAATTTATATCATGGCGAAATGTCCACAACGATAAAAACCGAATTCCATTTAATTATGGATGATTTTAAAAATCTGTGAACAATGCCAGCCATCCTTTGTGGCAGTTCGGCTAATTTTTTCAGGGAGTTAAAGTATTTTTTTATTGAAATACTGCAAATATACTAGATGTAATACTAATAAAGCAGTAACTTTCCTCACAAAATAATTATACAAAAATGAAGTTTATGATTACTGCGATTACTGTATACATGTAAGAACAAATTAATAGAGGTAAGCATGCGCAGCTAGAAACAAAGTTTCCTTCGTTATCGACATGCCGGTGGTAACTTGCGAACACGTTCATAAAGTTAATTAGATCCCTAGAAATGTACAAAAGGCATCAGACGATACAGTTGTTAGAACATCAATTTAAAAGAAACAAAGAACCGACAGAATCGATGAAAAAGCTTATTCCTGAGAAACAATTACGGCCAAATAGAAACCAACTTGAAAGCTCGTCAAACGAGATTTATTTTTCCAGGAATTTTCTAAGTATTACTATTCAGAGTAACATCCTACAAAAGACGATAAAGACATTAGTAGATATAATTAATAATTAGACGACATAAAGATCTTATAGATAGTGTACAGAAGTACAGTGACAGTCCTACAAAAACAAATATGTCAAAGTATTAATCGGTAGCTCTTACGAATAACTTTTACTAAAGAGTTGATACTCTTTAGGTTGATACTCCAGAATTATACAGCTGATGTAGCGATGATAGCCCAGTGGTTAGCGCGGTCGGTTCACACGCCAAAGGGCGTGGGTTCAAACCTCAACAATGAGCTTGAGCTGCCGGTGAAGGAAACATCTTGAGGAAAACCTTAGCGTGGTGGTAGGCTACTTTCTAGTTCTCGACTAGCTACCCTCAAGTAAAAAAATTATCGCCAAGCACCTAACGGTGTGTTCTGGCAGCCTCACTTGAGAGCCAGTTCCATTCCAGGCTAGGTGTGCTTTACCTTCTTCGACTATACCACCACTTAACATCAGCTGAGCTTGGTCAAACACTTAGCGAGTCAACCTGTTAACATAAAAATAACAAAAATCAGCTTTCTTGTATAAAAAAAAATTAAAGTTCAACAAATTACATATACGAAAGAGTAGTTTTTTTTTCACGTTCTGTAGTATCAATGATCTCTTTTAGCTCAGTTCTACCTTTCCGCGTAACAATAAAATTCTCAACAATCGTATACATTCGTCAAGGGAACAATAAGACTTGAAGCTCACCAAACGAGATTTACGCTCTAGCGAATTATCTGTGAGCTATCCATTAGTCACAGAGCGATAAATTCGCATGCTAACCGCTATCAGTGTTATTAATACGTCTGCAATTAATATTTGAGTCGCGTCGTCTTGTCCGGGTGACTGGTGACCGTCCGGTCGGTCGCCGACGGAGATATTTGAAGATTTATTGGCGTCGTCAGAGGCTAAAAGGTTTGAGACGCAGGACGATAAGTAGTGATATAATTAGTGAGGGAACACGCGACCACCGACGGGACACGACAAGACTTACTATTGGAATTCGGAAGGACTGTGTATGCTTTGTAAGCCTTTTTAGGGTTCTGTAGCAAATCCAAGAAAAGGATCTGTTTAACATTATTATGTGTGTATGATTTTTTTTTATATATCTGACAGGCTTTGTGTTTGACCACAACTCACCTGATGTTAAGTGACGGTGTGGTCGAAGATGATAAAGCACACATAGCCTGGAATGGAATTGGCTCTCAAGTGAGGCTGCCGGAACATACCGTTAGATGCTTGGCGGCAGATTTTCAACTTGAGGGTGGTAGCTAGCCAGCCGAGTACTATAAAGTACTCTACCACCACGCTATGGTTTCCTAACGATGTTTTCCTTCACCGACAGCTCAAGCTCATTGTTGGGGTTTGAACCCACGCCATTCGACATGCGAATCAACTACGCTAATCACTGAGCTATCATCGCTATACCATACGCATGATTACCTAGGCTTAATCACATGACATGTTCAGCTTGTGACCACGGCTGTTGCAGAAACGTTGAGGTAAATAAATAAAACTAATTAATAGTATTTTATTGCGCGATTGAGTCCCGATGATATGCATCATCACATTAATATTATAAAGGCGAAAGTTTGTGAGTGTGTAAGTGTGTTTGTATGTTTGTTATTTCTTTACGTTTAAACGGCTGGACCACTTTTGATGAACTTTGGTATAGAGGTAGCTGACACTCTGGATTAATACATACTACAACACAGCTACTTTTTATCTCGAAAAAATGTAGCGGGTATAACTGTGAGGCGCGGCTTGTTATACATAAATATGTCAAGTGTCCAGAATGCTGACACCAACTTGAGTCAAAAACTAAGCGCTTTTTTATTAGGTTGTGTTGTGTTTTTATAAGTTTGTAAATATGTAATAGGTAATTAGTATATATACATTGTAAGTATTTTTTAGTTTTAATCTTCTTTTCATAATATAGGTTACTTTTACCCAGAAATTTACGGAGTAGTGAAACTTAGTAATATTGTAGATTATTTAATATAAGCACATCAGCAAATCACGGATTATTTATTTTTATTAACACTAATACGTCCGCGGTTTACCACCATCTCGCCTGACCGTAAGCGATGATCCAAATTATGTCTCAAGAAACAAGTTCAAAGGTTAAATTAGACATACCTACCTATACTAAATATTAATATTAAAGTTAAACAACATGTTCGAAAAGCCAAAACAATACTACTAAGCAAAACTACTTGGGATATTAAAAACCTGACCTACGTCAATGATGGTTTTTATTTTATAATATATCGACGGAACCTTTACCTATATAGACCAATTTTTATTTTGTGTTTTGTGGTGTTTCGATTTGACGTCAGGGTATTTTTCACTTGGTGTTATGAAATTGGATTCTGTATAGATGCAATGCCAAATTTTAAAAACAGTAATGACATTGTATTGTTTTTGTAGGTCTTAATTTGATGTTTCGTTTCAGGTACCTAAACACAGTTTTAATTTTTAATTACTTTATTTATTTATGATGCCTTTGTTTTCTTGTTACAAGAGTTGTTTTTTACCGCTTACAGCATTTCTCATGTTTGTTTTAACAAATATTTCTTATATTGCGTGCTAACCCTACATCGGCATTCCTGCGACATGCTTCGGCCCCGACATTGCCTTTATCTTAGGCGCCTTCGACAAATTACGTCGGCTCCAAAAAGCCAACGAGTTTATCACAAAACGTTAGGGCCTGTGTTAGTTGCTTGTCCGGCTTTCCTTTTAATTTTGCTCGTATAGTTTTTGTTATTTCCTCAGTGTGGCCAGTGTATGATATCTTGAATAATACTAAAGTTAAAATTCTCTGAAAACATCACTCGAAAAAATATTGTTTTTTTGAGTGATGTTTTGTGAAAATGTACTTAAAACTTTTAGGAAGATAGATATTCAAAGATTACGTAGATGCTTATGTTTGAGGTTCGTTTATGAAATCTCGTGTTAGCTACATTTGTATCTCTTTTAGTAGTAATTCTATAAATACTCATAGGACAGATTTTTGGTTTTATCTAAATGTAGTACAATGAAACTGGCAACATTGTTTTAAAATTATCTTGTTCAGTCGGTTGCGTGTCAATACAAAGTTGTTATAGTTTCTACACAAATGTAATTTGACGGTCCGAACAATGTAACTGGCAACACTGTTTTAGGATTATCTTGTTTAGTCGTTTGCGTCTCTCCGATATATACCTAGTAGTCGACTTTTGTCTCATTTTTGGTCGTCCAAATATATTTGCACCAAGGAGAAAATTAAAATCCTTGAAGTTTGAATTTAATTTTAAATCTTACTTACTTTTTTTATTGTTAATCACGGTTTGTGTAAGCAATGTTCTAAATAAATGGGGAAAAATATAGAGAGCAGTTAATTTTAGAGTTGCGCCTAGAATAAAGGTTATTAAAAGGATTAGTACAAACAAACCTCTTCCAGCTCAGTGCACTCTAAGCATACCCTTTTTTATTCTTATCGACAGCCCTGTTGGCTCATTCGATTCCCGCCAAGAACAAACATTTTATGGTATAAATAAATGTTTGTTCTGTGTCTGGGTGTTCTGTATGTATTATAAATATGTATTTACAAAAAAAGTATTTATGTATTCTATCAGTTATCCGATTTCAATCACACAAGCTCTGCTTAGTTTGGGGTCAGATGGCGCTGTGTGTAATGTGTCCTAATATATGATGATAATATTTTGTCACAAAGTTAAATAAGTTCATAGACCATTCAGAAAATAAACATTTTTTAAACAAATAGCCGATAAAAGTAGTTATGCTATTTGTATATTCTACGAAAGCACTTAATACTTATTACTATAGTATACATTTCTACTTATCAATTAACCATTTCTTACTTATTTAAAACGGCAACATTTTTGGTCAATATTAATTTCATCTACATTATTTATTTTGGGATTACCAACAAACTAAACAAGTAATTGAATGGTAATAACACAAGAAATACTTCATGATGATATTTAAACTCTATGGTTTTCATTTGAACGCAAAAGTTATTTGTTTCATTTAAAAAAAACTATACAGAGTAGAGTAGAGTTTTCGCTTTTGTCACTGCCCCGTCGGTCGTCAGCAAGATTAAAACTTGTTCTGAATTTTATTTAAAGTAATTTAATTTAATTCGTGCAATAAAATGAAACAAATAATGTAATTAAACATCATGAAAACAGTTTAATTCATTATTTTGATTTTAGCCATTTAAGTAGGTGGGTACTTATGATTTGTTTAGAAATACATATAATTTTACCATAGACCTGACATACCTCACAAAAAAATTAAAAGCAAGATAAACGTTACCTATTAACCTACAGTATTAATCAACATTTAATTACATTATGGCTTTAATAAAAAAATATAACGACGCATAACAGGTAATTGGTAAGATTAGAACAAGTTTAATAATAGTATTCGCACTACTCACCGTTTCACAGCGGGTGGAGTAAACTTCAACTGTATCACTCTGTCTAATAACGTTTAAACACTCAATTTCAGATATTGCCCGCTAATTACAGAACAAGCTATTAAATGAAAACATCAATTAATTAGAAGGGGAGAGGCGAGCGGGCGCGAAGCTGAGGAGCTCACAACTGGTTTCGAGAGACGTACGCAGCATGCCTCATCCATAATTCAAATAAAACATGGGGGCCAAACCACGCCCCTGCGGCATGCCGGCCAATAGCCTCACCAACGAACACACTTGGTAACTCCGCCTGCAATAAACTTATTTCCCCACCTATCCTACTCTTAAGTTAGCCCCATTCGATTAAGCCAATAAATTAATAAGTGCCAATAATATCATCCCGGCCGTGGTCGACAGTATCCAACGCCGCACTATTATTGCTGTCGGGCGCCGACTCATTATTTGCAATATTCAATTAATAATGATCGTGATTCCAGTGATCACGACCGAGCTGGCCTTTCGTTTTTAGCTACAATTCTAAATGTTTTAATTGACAAATTGAAATTCTGAGAAGATAGAAAGCAATTACATGATTTGATTCAATTCTTGGAAGCGATAATTAATTTCTATTGATAGATACTTGTACCGCTACCGGTATAAAATAGTTGACCAATCGGCAGCTAAGTAAGTTTTTTGACTAGGCTGTTCGTATTATATAAAATTGATTTGGCGTGGCGAACAGGATATTCTTGATTATTCAGTATTATTGCTTTATCAGTGCCAATATATTACAAAGGTAAGTTGACGGGGAGATAAAAAAAATGGTCTGATCTCGACTCGGGGTTCAATGGCGAGACAGTCACGAGCGAGACCACTTTATGCACATTAACTAATTTATTTTAGGATATTTTATTTGACGACTGACAACTACTACATCCCTAACGATAAAGATATTAAAATGGCTAAAAGGATTATACTTCTTTAAGTAAAAACAACAATGAGAGCTCGTAGGTATATCCCATACATATGTTATCTGATATTTTATGCGAGAACTGAAAATGTAAACGATCTACTTGAAATCACAAAATTACTAAACAGTTAAGTTAAGCTCAAGTTAAGTAATAAAGCAGCCGAAAACATAATATAAACACATAAAAACATACCTACAATTGATGAATCGTACGTCACTAAGTTGCATGATGGGAGTTCCCGATTTGCTTATCGGTCCATGATTTTTCTTCACTTTATTTTATAAAAGTGTATTGTCAAGTTCATGCAATTTCTTTTCAGCCATTTAAAAGCTTCCCATTATTCACCGTGTTGCAATTAACCATAATGCCCTAAAAGGTAGCACCAAAAAGGATAAAGTAATCGTTATTAGTTATTGTCGTTCATGACACTACAAAAGATATCAATAAGCAATTACTTGCTTACGTAAATCTTTTCCTTTGTTGCGATAACTAATTTATTTCAAAGAACATTTTTCTAAACATTTACTATTGTTTGTTGGTACAATTTGTCAGTTTGTTGTCCTTTGAGCTCTTGCCGGTAGACGGTGCAAAAAATGTGCCCCTTTTCGGAAGTTACTAATGATAAGGCGCCATCAGTAGCTTTGTTATTTTTTGTAGTTGCGTCTCTGGCGTGAATTACAGGTATAAAAGTGTCTAAGTTGTTCTTGAGATGTATGATTTTAGAGATTCCAACCTTTACATCACTGTTATGGCTGTATATTGACGTTTGTCGTATAATTTGTGGTTTGTCGGTCGACGACACGTGTCGGCGAGTAGTTTTAGTTTTGGCAGCTAATGATAGAGCGGGCCCATCTCGTGGTGTGGTCCGGAAGTCAAGATTGTCATCATGAGATGTTTTGGAAACATTTTCATTTTGTCATCCCGAAATTTGTTTTCTATTACCATGATGCGGCACCGAGATCATGCAAATTATTTGGACATTAGCTATCTCGACGTTTCATTACAATAAATCTCAAACCATTTATGTATTATTAAAATAAGTATACCTTAAAGTAAACTTTGTTTTATACATTTTCTTATTCGTAGTGTAAATGTCAGAGCAATAAATCTTGGAAAATTACCGACCTTACATTACTAATGACAGTGTGAAATAATTTTCGTAATTATGTAAACATCAAAACAACACTACGAATCAACAAACAATAAAAACGTTTGTATGTTATCCAGTAACACAAGCTCATTCACATTGAGCAACAGGATATGAACATCTTTATCAACAACATCTAAGTTTAAGGGATGGCAATTATTTTCACTGTGAATAATTACCACTTTAATATAGTTATAAATGTTTTACGTGTAAATAGACAATAAACAGTAGGCGATTGCCCTCCGCCACGGAATCAGCCAGAAGCGATTACCTCGATAAGCATCAACGCTTCCTAAATTATTTGGACTGTCGTTAACGCGCTCCGTCTTCCAAATTACCTCACCACCTTCATTTATTACCTCACCCCTCCACGTCACTTACAGAAACGATAATTTCATTTACCAAACAACAATAGAGATGTTTATCTACGGAAACGGCGGGTTCAAACGAAATTGTTGAACCGTTAAAAGCGTTCGGTAAATAAGGCGTTCAACTTGAAAAACAGACTGCTTTGGAAGCGTCACTAAATGTGATCCAATAATGGTTGTACAGAGGTTGTATTGCGGGCATGACGGTGCGCGGGCGCACGCTCCGTACCCCGCGCCGCGGCACCTCACCCCCGCGCTACCGTTCCGCTAAACAAACTTCACGCAGCGACGCTAAATCGATTCTCTCCGATCGCATCTCCGCTCGTCCGCTTAATAACATCCACCGAGGCTTTTTTTACTATCGCTGAGATATTGTTAACGGATAAACTATGAAATTATAGCGGCAATCTGGCTCTCATTGTTTCCGCTCCGCTCCCATGCTTTTAGCGATCGGTGAAATCTGTAAAGTGAAAAAATTTCATTTTACCGAATCGGTTCTGCGTTGTTTCTGTTGAACATCTTTGTCTACGGAATTGCCGTGGCGGAATCCTTTCTCGGTTAAATTGTGCCGGAATTTGCTGAAAATTAGATTTTGAGTATAATGTTGAGCGGTCAGAGCGAAACTAATAGTGGTGATTGGGTTTTTATGTTCAGGCGTGTGATGTGGGTGTTCTTATTACACTTCAAAATTAAAATTAAGTGCATAAGTAATTTTGGCTGCACAACATTTTACTCTTTATTAACGCAAGCAACTATAATGTGTCGTTTGATGTCCCGAATTGTTAAATGTTATACTTATCTAGTAGGTATATACATTTTACCGTTATTTTGTGAAGATTAACAGTGTAATTAATAAACTGTCGCAATATCAACACATAGTCACCAGTTTGTTTTTGAAATGTAAGATTAATGAGACGAACGAAACGCTCTCATGATGTTAAGAGATACCGGCTATCCATGGAAATTGTAGCGATATACAGAACTTTGAGTAGCAAAACACATTCTAGGGCATTGCTGCTTTGGCGTTCATTACTTTTATTATTACAGAATTTCGATGATTAGTCTCAACAGCCCTGTAATTTATTCATTTACACACTACTGCTTTGCGGCGGAATATCTAGAACTGCGATGGTACCTACTTAAACGACCTCTTGCTAAGGATACCACCAAGTGGACGATTAATTTTGTTTATTTAGTTCGTCGTTATAAGCTGACCACGGCTATTGTAACAAGTGTGCTTAGCTCGTGATTATGGCTATTGTAACATGGTCGAAACGTCGAGGTAAGTATACAAAACAAAAACCATTTAATAGTATCTTATAAATAATCCCGCTGGTAAGTATTTGAATTTGTATTATTTGTAGTTTTGTATTTGTAATTGATTATGTATTTAAATTTTTATCATTTTAATTTCAATAAATACATAATCAAACATTAACAGATTTGATTATGATTTAATACATTGATATGATATGATTTTGATTTGATACATAATCAAATCTATTAATTAACCATTTTAATCATTAACTTCATTCTATATTACAAAACCTGACTAGCCCATCATCATTCTTCTAAAAAATCATACAAAGTTTTTTTAAATGTCTAGCAAACTAGGTGTTTGATCAGCTAATATTATTAAGTGACGGTGTGGTCGAAGATAGTAAAGCACACCTAGCCTGAAGTGGAACTGGCTCTCAAGGAAGGCTGCCAAAACATACCGGCAGGTGCTTGGTGGCCGATTTGCAACTTGAGGATGGTAGCTAGCCAGCCGAGTACTATAAAATACCCTACCACCACGCTATGGTTTTTAATCTTGCTTATAAACGTTTCTGCAAAATAATCAATGCAAAAGTGCTCTGACAACTTCTTGTAGAAGTGAAATGTTACTCGTGAAAATGGGAATGGCTCTTTTAAACATACACTGACGTTAAGCAACATTAATTATAAATATGACCCTTAGTATGCGAAATTTATTATAGATAGATAGAAACTAATTCTTGTGCACGCCAAAAATCGAAGAAAAAATATCTTATTAGCTAGTGCCACATGTGGCGCCCTTATCGCTAAGCGCGATCTCTTCCAGGCAATCAAGGATGTAAAATACGAAACATATTAAAAACAGACGTGAGATGTTTTAACACTACTAAGTACAAAACTTTTAATGTGATAAAAATAATACATAAAGTAAGTATGTAAAAAGTAATTACGTATTTAAATATTTTTTAACTATTTTTTTATTATCTAAGAACAAAATAAAAAAAAAATGTACACGACACTACAACAAACAAAGAATAAACTAAGTGTTTGTTTTCAGTTACAAGCAACACACACAACTAAGAACAATTAACAACCATGTTATTATGTTATTTTGTATAACTTTATTAAGAATGACATCGAATCTCTGCCTTAACTAACTACCTAACTTAGAAGTAGCTTTACCATTGCAAAGTGAATAAACTAAACAAAGTTTATTGAACTCTTCTCATGGTTAATCAACGATAATTCAGAGTGCGGAAAACTAGGCGACAAAAACGAAGTCGTCATTCACTCTGCAGTCAGTTTGAATGAGCGGAGTAGAGCGAAATGGAGCGAAGCTGAGGCGACACGAGCCGTGGACTGCGCCAGAAAATTACAACCTTTTCAAGCAGAAAGATACTTCTAGAGAAAACTAAACTAACTTAAAATTAAATAAAAAGGCCGTCAGATGAGGGATATGTGGCCAGAATGCTGGCAGCATTGCCACGTTGGATGGCAATGCTAAGCTTTTGACCAAAGTAGATGCCAGCATTCTGGTCACCTGAAGCCTCCTTTAAAAATGAAAGATACTTAAATGATATTTTCTGAAATTATTTGTATGTAGTCTGTGACGGTGTTAAACCTAATAGAATTAACATAGACTCAATATCTACATTCTACATAATATACCTATATATCGGTTACAGGTATTATTTTAAATAATGAAACCTATAAGTGGGACAAACTTATAATCCATTAGCTGAGACTAAACGAGAGAAAACTATATATTTTCTCCCATACCTCAAACTTTTTTGATGCAATCAAACATTTCGAGCGCTTTATGTTATCGATACTTCAGTGTTTAAATTAATTTTGTTGTGAACATTTTTTAATGATAGGGAATCTATTCTATAATAGTGAACAGATACGTAATATTAAATATATAAATAAATAATCAGTAAAACTGTAATTTCTAAATATGCAGGTGTAAATTCACAGCAAGTCATGATTTGTTCAGAATAACTAAAAAAAAAAACTAAAAACCAAACCAAAAGTACCTAACTTGCTAAAGCAATTTTTTATGACTTTAATAGAGTAATCAGACATTTTCGGTATCGGTTCTCAATCACCTATCCAATAACCAACAATATTCCATTACACAAACACTTACAGAACAACAAACATAGATAGTATACGACAAAATGATTTGATCGTGAAAATGATCAAATGACTCCCATTTGAGGTTTGCAGCGAGTGCTAAGAGCTGCTCTTGGTTTTTGTACACGCGCCGGATGTGGTTTGCCTTTATTTATTGGACAGTAAATACGGTTTCTGAAGAATAGACGATGCGGATACAGTTCAATTTGAAATTAATGGTATTTCAACACGTTTGTCAGAAATACATAATTACTAAACTTTTCTTAAATCATGACTAACCCCAAATGAATCAAAACTAGTACCTCCTATGGTTACAAGGTCACTATCTATACTTATATCTTTTTCAAAATTTTGTAAAACATACGTTACATAAATATTTGTCATGAATAGAAATCGAATCTTTTCTTTCTTTTTTTTTGCTTTAAAAGTCTTTTTTCTTCCTATAATCCTTTCCATCCTAAGGCATCCTGGAAGAGATCGCTTTTAGCGATAAGGTCGCCAGTTGTTACACCTATTAACTAATTAACCTATTATTTCTTCTGTATTATGTAATTTTAAGTGTGTACGATAAAGAGTTATTCATTTATTCAATCCACGCCCTACAGTGAGGACCACGTTCGCCTAGAAGAAACCACACTCGCGATTTGAAGTCACCCAGATTGTATCTATCGGGGATTTTAGACCACATTACTGCTTAACCTCAGGTAGGGTGTGGTCAAACGCTAACCTATTCAGAATAATTAAATACCTATATAATAATGAATGTAGGAGCGATATGAATACCAAAAAAATGTTTTATGGTTGACAAGCAAGATGTTTAACAACACCTCATCTGATGTTAAGTGTCGGTATGGTCGACGATGGTAATCACACTTACTTACCCTTGAATGAAACTGGCCGTCAAGTGAGGCTGGAACACACTGTTAGGTGCTTGGCGGCAGATTTTCAACTTGAGAGCTTGCCAGCCGAGTACTACAAAGTATCCTATCACCACGCAAAAAAACTCTGAACGATAATATTAAGAAACATTGGCCTGCAAAAAACAACTATACGTTTATTGTTGGAAAGAGTATCTCAATTAGAATTGGTAGGTTCGTATATAAATAAATATCGTAGGACATACAGCGTCATCTGACCCCAAACTATACAAAGCTTGTACTATGTCAGATAACTGATAGAATACATAGATACTTTGTTTAAAATACATACTTGTAATATATATATACAAAACACTTAGACACAGAGCAAAAATTTGTTTATACCATAAATGGGAATTGAACCCACCCACCAGCTCTTAAAGCAGATATAATGAGCAAACAGGGCCTATGATCTGGTTAAGTAGGATTTGGAACACGATTGGTGAAGCCGAGCGTCGATGTGTATCAAAAAGGGCACCCGGATTACATGTTCTAGGCACTACGGGTTCCTATCCCTGCAACGCAATTGGCCCGTCACCCACTCAGCGAAACAATTGAATACTAAGAAGTTTCTAGAAGGTTGTTCTAGAATCTTTATGATCACAATCATTAGCTGCCCACTCCCATAGAATCAGCGCTAATGTTGATACAATTATAATGGTCCTACTCACATTACAGTTGTCCGAGCAATTAGTATAGAATTATGTAGAGATTACTCTACTTCAAAGTAATGTTTAGGTTTTTATCCGACTACGCAAAAAAGACGGTCATATCAATAGAAAGGAAGAAAGAAATTAAGTTTTAAATTGGCCTAATAAGAATTTCCGTTACACTAAGCATAATTACAAAAAAAAGTCAATATAATAGATAATAATATTAATATATTCCTAATAAAATAAATATAAATAATAATTATGACAGCTTAAATTAAAATTTCAATTTACACAAATCACAAATTACATTACACTAACATCAAGTAACTTCATACGAGAAAGAAGATTTTACAAGCCGCAATCTCATAAATTTTCATAAATCTCAAAAATTTCATTTTTGTAACACAAAACACAAATAAGAAACAGTTACAATAATAGGGGCTTACTTCAGCATAATGCTGGTCATACCACCTCTTCTCCCAGAATATGTACATACAATATATTTCTTTTATTGTTCACACGCTAGGTGTGTAAACACAGCTCACCTGATGTTAAGTGACTGTGTGGTCGAAGATGGTACAGCACACCTAGCCTGGGATGGAACTGGCTCTGAAGTGGGGCTGCCGGAACATACCGTTAGGTGCTTGGCGATAGATTTTCAACTTGAGGTTGGTAGCTAGCCAGTCAAGTACTAGAAAGTACCTTACCTTACCTTACCTTAAGTGCGGCTGCCGGAACACTCCGTTAGTTGCTTGGCAGCAGATTTTAAACTTGAGGGTGGTAGCGAGTCAGTCGAGTATTAAAAAAAAACCCTATCACAATGTATGGTTTCCTTATGATGATTTAATACCGGCAACGTTAGCTCATTGTTGGGATTTGAATCTATGTATTCTGGCGTGTGAACAGACCCCGCTAACCACTGAGCTATACCTACCTGAAATTTTCTTTATGACCATTTTACTGAGTAGCTAAAGTAGATATGTAAGTGCCCATCTAAATTGTTAGATTCTAAATCTAATAAACTAACCAAAATATAACATAGTCATCTATCTACATTTATCCAATTTAGTTACCTCGTATTTTCACCTAACTTTAACAAGATAAATAGAAAACAAACTTTAATCACATCAATAAATAATCAAAATCACCAATAACTTTTACTGTAATACATTTCGTCCAAATAACAACATGAAGACATCTATTACAATAGGTATAACCATTTGATAGTTCCGAAATAAGTTTCAGACAATAATATTAACGAGCTTTCTGTGCGCGTATAGATAGGGTAACCAAGTCCGGCCAATAATGGAAGACATTCATTTTTTTTTACTTGGGGGTGAAGACATTTTACTTGGTGGTAAATTTCGTTAGCAGGAGGTCGTCTAGGTAGGTACCACTGCAGTACCAGATATTCTGCCGCCAAGCAGTAGTGTGTAAACATTACTGTGTTCCGGTTTGAAGGGTACTGCAGGTAGCGAAATTACTGGGCTATTGAGACTAACCATCTAGTCCTAAAGTAATGAGCGCCAAGGCAGCGATGCCCTGGACTTTGTTTTACTACTCAAAGTTTTGTATATCACTGCAATGGTTATGGACAGGCGTTCTCTTAACATCAAGAGAGCGTCTAGTTCGTCTCATTACTGTTACATAAAAAATAATAATTAAGCAGTATATTAAAAGCCTGTAGGCACTTTTCTGTTTAAAAATTATATAGGTACGTAAGGTAATTTGAACCGCTCAGGGCGCCAAATTCAAAATTTACCAAAAACAGCCAATGACAACCAATAACTGAAAGGAAAATCTGTCTTTGCACATTTGTAGCTAAGCCAATGATATCCAAGTGGTATTTTCGACTGTAAGTTGTTAATACAACCTATTTACTACTGCAAAATCTAATTTTGTAATCTGTAATTGGAAAAATACGCAAGTAATTTAATTATTTTAACAATTTAGTAATTTTGTAGCCATGACAGTTCAGTGGTTAGCGCGGTCGGTTCACACGCCGAAGGGCGTGGGTTCAAACCCCAACAATGAGCTCGAGCTGCCGGTGAGAGAAAACCTTCCTTTTTGCTTCACCGTAGTAGGGTACTTTCTCGTACTCGGCTGGCTAACTACCACAGGCTTATGTGTGCTTTACCATCTTACTTAACATCAGGTGAGCTGTAGCCAAATTACGAGCTTGTCAACATTAAAAAAAAAAAAAAAAAAAAATTGCCTCCAGTGCAAAACGAACCACTTCAATAGCTTTTTTATTTCACACCTTTTTCTGCAATTTTTCACAAAAAAGCGACATTTCGTTGGATATTAACATAACATTTCTTTTTTAATTCTGTCCTGTTTTTCGTGGATAGGTATAATTTTACGTATCGTTTTTGATACAAAAAAATCAAAAAATTCCATTCAATATACAAAATCCCGACACAGCTTAAAATGCAGACATTATCCAGACAAATTCGGACGGTTGGTAACTCCAGCAATAGACCAATTTCGTAGAACATTAATCTAATAATAGGTACAAAATAAACTTGTAACGTTACGATAACGTTATTTACAATTGTGGTTCGATTGGGAAGATAATGCTAAATATACGAATATGATTGCCTTTATTGCTTCATTATTATGGAGTTATTTGATGATCAAATATGAAAGTGTGCAGGAATGAAGCGTGCTCGATATTATTTTACTAAATATCTATGTAGAGATGGATTAGATGTTTTATGTGTATTGTATACAAGTAATGTAGATACGGTATTATGGTTGTAAGTAGCAATCGTATATATTTCCATCACGGCAACTTTACACTTATTTGTTGCCAGAGCCGTAGTACGTAACCGTAATATTGTAACAGTAATGTAACCGTAACTGTAACTGTAATTATAGTAAAAGGTTAAAACAAAACACATTGCACTATTCTTTCTCATGCACTCTTCATAGTCTTGAAGGTGGTAGATACTTATAGTTACTTGGTGGTAGATCTCCTTAGCAGGAGGTCGTCTAGGTAGGTACTACCGCAGTACCAGATATTCTGCCGCCAAGCAGTAGTGTGTATACATTACTGTGTACTGCGTACAGCAGCTAGCGGAATTACAGGGATGAGACTAACCATCGAAAATCTTAAAGCAATGTGTGCCAAAACCGTGATGTCCTAAACTTGGTTTTGTTACTCAGAGTTCAGTGTATCGCTACAATGGTCGTAGACATGCGTTATCACTTACCTCCAGAAGATGCTCCAAAAAATAATACTCACTTTTAATAAAGCTTAAATTGTTCATCACACTTACTATCCTAACTAAATACAAATACTTTTTTTTATGTAACAGTAATGAGACGAACGAGGCCCTCTCCTGATGTTATACTCTGTATACACAGAACTTTGAATAGCAAAACGAAGTCCAGGGCATCGCTGCTATGGCGCTCATTACTTTGAGACTAGATGGTTAGTCTCAATAGCCCTGTAATTTTGCTGGCTGCAGTACCCTTTTAAACCGGAACACTGTAATATTTACACTACTGCTTGGCGGCAGAATATCTGGTACTGCGGTGGTACCTACCTAGACGACTTCCTGCTAAGGAAATCTACCCCCAAGTAAAATTACCACTAGTTTACCAGCAGTCACCTTATATTGTAAGAAATTAAAGTATAGTGTAGGGTGTGCTTATGTGATTTTTCGACTCAAACTAGTAGTACAAACTATTCGATATAAATATAAACACGGGTGTTAATTCCGAGAAACTAGAAAACCTAGAATGTAAATAGTTTTAAATTATTTTCTAGAGTGCGCTGTGTGATTCGATGAGATTTAATGTGACAACATTCTGCAGACATTTTAGGTTCCCCTAACAAAACACCAGAAGCTAAATAAAAAATAAAATATAATGACAAAATTTTCCCTATTGAAATATTATTGTATCGCTAACCCTTTGAAAAAAGACTCTGTTGAACTAAGGATATTGGCTGGAACAAGTGACAACACAAAAAGTTACAAAAGTAGCAACACAGGTTGGGGTGGCATTGTGAATTTATAATAGGGTGACAGAAGACTGGGTTTTTTTACATTATATGACTGGTGTGACATTAGGAAGTGTGATGCGTTTACAGCGGCGTCACAAATTGAATTTTATTACAGGTTCGGCCGACAGAAGGGTTATTTTTAGTGATGATGCTTTGAATAATGCATGTAATTTTATGTCTATTAGGCGGTGCGCATTTGCATTATGAATTTATAATGGGACTACAACTATAAATGTAATAAGTAGGTAAGTAAGTGTATCTACCGTTCTCAGTTCAGGTTGAATAACAGTATAGTAATGTTGATTTGAATTTACAAGCTGATGACACGCAAGGTATCGTCTTACTATTCACACTAATAGTACCTATAAATTTTAATGTGAAAGTTTGACTATGTTTGTTAATTTATTACACTGACATGACTGGAAAGATTTCGGTGATATTTGGAAAGTTGGTAGCTTATCATCGTCATCATCTCAGTCGTAGGACGTCCACTGCTGGACATAGGCCTCCTCCATTGAATTCCATAAGGGCCGGTTGGAAGCGGCTCGCATCTAGCGAGTTGCTGCGGTCTTTATGAGGTCGTCTGTCCACCTTGTGGTGTGCGCGTGCTATGTGCCCTGCCCACTGCCACTGTCAACTTGCTAATCCGTTGGGCTATGTCGGTAACTTTGGTTCATCTACGGATCTCCTCATTTCTGATTTGATCTCGTAGGTACACTCCGTGTGCCTTGTCGCGTGGCCGGAAGAAGGGCTGAGTAGCCGTGAGGGAGACACGGCAAAACTAGGAGGACCCAAGGTAGGGCTGCTTCTTCGGGCTTCCCCCCGGGCCGGGCTGAAGGCAAATGTAGATTGCGGTACTGTATGGGCGGTACACAGAACAACAAACACAATGGTGCGCAGAATATGACTGATGACACGTGGGTCCTACAATTTCTGCTTGTCTTACACGAACTACACACAAACGCCTCGATGTGTTTCTATGATGTAAGGCTATAGCGTGCGTTTAGATTCTTCTATGGTAGTTATCAGCCCCGGAAATTGTATCTCTGCTTCCACAATGTCGATTATGCATAGGGTAGCGTACTTAATATCTTTTTATATTTTACGATGTCAATAATTTTTGTGATGATGTGATATCGTCGCCAACCTACTTATTAACTTGAATTTGTGGTTGTTATTAGCTCGCAGGGTGGCATAAAGGCAATCGTAAAATGCGTAGCCGATACGATGACTCATAGAAAAGGGTTGCTTCCCACTTAAAACGCTACTAAAACTAGATTATCGAATTCCAAAAATAGTAAATCTGTCGTAATCTGACCCACCGTGCGTTATCCGTGGACATAAGTGGTAGGAGACAGAAGTCTTTCCATCAAGGATTCAATTCTAACAACTTATCGGTAGAGTTGGTGGAATGATGCATCAATATTTTTTTACGGGAGACTATCAGTTTTGTTTGAAAATTACGAATGTGGCTCCCCTTCTTAACTCTAAAGATAAATTGGTCGCTTTGAACACAGTTTTACGAGCTAACTTTTTTATACACTTTTTATTCTAGAACAGCGCGTGCGCCTCAAATGGGTCCCCGTGATAACTCTCACTTTTAAATCCTTTTATACTGGTGTCACCTTGGAAAACATGCATAAGATTAAAATGAATTGTAAACCTTAATTTTGTTCAGTTAGAGTGTATTTTGGTTCGTGTTAATCGCGCACTTTAAATTCCAGAAACATAAGTCATTTGTTAAGTTATCAGCACTTTATTTAGAGACGATATTTCTGAATATCAGAGGTTTGTTTTCGAATGTTACGGATGTTTGGGATCGTTTGGATGCTTTCGTGTTTCGATAAATTATTGGGTGGCCGATTAGTAAAGTATTGAAATGTTAATTGTGAGCATGTGAACTTTAAGCGCTTTGAGAGTACCTGTAGTGAGTTTGAAGTTTAGCTTGATCGTGTCGAAAACTTTTACTTTATATTGAATTATTTGTTATGGTAGGTAAGTAGGTATGAATATTGTCCGCCTTAAAAAGTGCAATAGTTTTGTATTTTTTTTTCATGATTGTGAAACTTACGGGCTCTCCCAAAAATGAAGGCAGGTGATAGTACCGGTAATTCCTAAGATGCATTAAAAAAAAGTTGTGCAACGAGCGACACACTGTCCAGGGGGTAAGAAATTACGCTCTTCCCCTGACCATTACAAAGGCATTCACAACAAAACAAAGTTGCATCGACGCATCAGCGTTCATTACTTTGAGACTTTCGATGGTTAGTCTCAACAGCCCTGCAATTTCGTTTGCTACAGTAGTCTTCAAACCAGTACATAGTAATGATTACTGCTTGGCGGCAGAATATAAGGTACTGCAGTGGTACCTACTTAGCTAGCCGATCTCTTAAGAGATACCTATGATAAAATATATAGTCAAATTTTTTGCCGAAATATTTTTTTATAATTTAATTAGACAAACGAAAGGTCCTTGTGATTTAAAGAGACGTATTGAACGGCAAACAATATTACGCGGCAAAAATTTGGAAAGTATTTATATATTTTGTTTGACATCACAAAATCAATTAAAAGCAGAGTAGGTACTTTTCTCTATGGTAAACCAAGGTGTTCGGTTTATCCTATGATAAACTGATTACTTTGTTACCGATTAGAGAGAACTTACATTAGTATACTCTAGAAGTAGCGATGATAGCTTTGTAACGATCATTCAGTGGTTAGCGAATCGCACGTCTAAGGGCGTGGGTTCAAAACCTAACAATGAGCTCGAGCATCGTGGTAAGGTACTTTTTGACACTGAGTTGGTTACCTACCACACTCAATTTAATAATCTGTCATGAAGTACCTATTGGTATATTCCGGCAGTTTAGAGCTATTCCATTTTCAGTGTATTTACTATCTTTGACCACAACATCACTTAACATCAGATAAGTTGTAGTAAAAACACGAATAACAACGGTTTTTTTTTTTAAATATTGCCTTGTCGCTCGTGTAGATATAAGGTTCTAACGATACACCATGCATTAAAATCTGTTCAGATATTTTATGTCATGGTGGAATAAAAAAAAAAAAATACATACATGCATGTCTCTGAAAACCTTACACTGTGCGAGTCGTATAATAAAGAGATATTATTAGCCAGTAAAAGCTATTTTTTATAACGTTAATTTATATTTCCTAGAATACTAATAAAAATTTACTAAAAAGGTATAAATTAACTAAGGGTAGCATATATAAAGTTAATGCATGTAACGGCCATTAGCGATTTTAATAAACACCTTGCATGTTTTATTAGTAACGGATAATAGCACAAAAGCCAATAAATTGCTATTAAGTTGGTTGTATGTCTGGTATGAAAAGTATAGTTAACAGCATAGTCAGCAAAATTCAATGACCTATTCAGAAATAACAGATTTGTTCAGAAATTGGGTAATATGACCCAATATTTGAGTTACTTTTTTTAGTCTGGTCTAGTCTGTCAAGATATTTGACTACAGCTCACCTGATGTTAAGTATCTGTGCAGTCGAAGATGGTAAACATAACTAGCCTGGAATGGAACTGGCTGTCAATCGAGGCTGCTGGAACACACCGTTAAGTGTTTGGCGGTAAATTTTTAACTCGAGGGTGGTTAGCCAGCCGATTACTACTAAGTACTCTACTACCACACTATGGTTTCTTCACGAAGTTTTCCTTCACTGGCATCTCAAGTTCATATGCGAGATTTGATAAAATGGCTTCTGGCGTGTGAACCGACCGCACTTATCACTGAGGTGTCATTGCTACAAATCATAATCGCTTTCAACAAATTCTGTTCGATGCAATGACCGGATGGATGTCTCTAGCATTTGCAAAAGTGCCGTAATGTTTTTTTGACGTGAATACGTCTTTAAATTTGCTTCTATCACACCACACATCATCAGCCATAGGACGTTCACAGGCCTCCTCCTTGTTTTGCCAATACTCGCCACGCTTGGCAGGCGGGTTGGCGAGCGCAGTTAGGTGTGATTGTTCAAGGAAGACGCTGCTGCCCATCTTCCGAATTGCATCCCTTAGCCGACTCTTACGGCAACCACGGGTAGAGAGGGTACTATTCTTACGCCGGCACCACCACGGCAAATGCTAACTACATTTGGGCAATGATCATTTTAAGAATAACTTTTTTCGTCAAAATAAAAAAGGGATACATTTTATATCAATTTCTCTATCAATCAAACCATCAAATGTTTTTTTTTTTTTTTAAGTATTGAGTGCCAAAACAGCGATGCCTTGGACTTTGTTTTGTAACTTAACGTTCTGTGTACGATACACAGCATGCAATGGTCATGGATATGCATTATATCTTACACGAGACCGTATCGTTCGTCTCATTACTTTGACATTGAAAATTGATGTGTCTTCTATGGACTTCAAAACGGTGTGATAGATTTTGATATTTTCATGCAATCTTTAGATTAGTTCAGTGATCCTGTGAAGTTTGGTAGAGATTGTTTTTTTTCTATTGTTCACCCGTGTAAAGCCGGCGAGGGCCACTAGTATTGACTAAATTTGAAAAAGCTACGCGTTAGTTACATAAGGTATTACATTTTTTTTGTTATGTAATCAAAGGGAATAAGGCTGCTGTTAAAAAGAGAATTATCT
The DNA here is from genome assembly GCA_950106695.1 of Biston stratarius. NCBI lineage: Eukaryota > Metazoa > Arthropoda > Insecta > Lepidoptera > Geometridae > Biston > Biston stratarius. Next base: position 22,532,494 of record OX467115.1, on the reverse strand, counting down.
TGAATAACTACGCAGGTTATACGTAAATTAAAAACTTTAATTGTATTCTTATAAAATTAATATCAAATACCCCCCATTGTAGCGTACACGATTTTAGTCGCACGATGTATGCGTGTTATAATGTAATTTAAAAAGCTCTGTAATCTACGAGTAAGTTAGACATTTTAGTTTATTCTTACTGGAGCGTTATCTCTAACAGCTTTTCCTAGTTAACATAATTGAGTTTTTATAAAACTCACTGTAATGAAAATTAGTCTCGTAGTGGAATTCCAGTGTACCGCTATATACGTCATATTTTATTTAGAACTGTGTACTCGAGTTTCGTGTTTTTGTTAGCCCACAGCAACAGATGTTTGTGGGTATAAAGTCCTTAGATAGTATATGTTACTGCCCGACTTACTTCTGACCCTTTTGACATCGCATTTCATGCATTTGCCATAGTGTCAAGTCTTATAATATTCTTAACGATTTAATGAAAAATAAAATAAGTCTAAATTATAATATAAATTAAACAAAGTAAGTCAAGATTGAGTCCGATCATACCCTAATAAAGTAGTGGTGGCTTTAAAATGTTGATGTTGATTATCAGGACTTAATCGTGCACAAAATATTATAAACTTTCGGCGGAATGGAAGATACACGAAAAGTGATGTTTCAATTTCTCTTAAACTTTTTTTTTTAATTTGCTTACCGGCTAGTTGTTTGTCCACAGCTCACCTGATGTTAAGTGAGTGAGACTAGCCAGCTGAGTACTAGAATGTACCCAACCACCACGCTATGGTTTCCTCACGATGTTTTCCTTCACCGGTAGCTCAAGCTCATTGTTGGTGTTTGAACCCACGCCCTTCGGCATGCGACCTACCGCGCTAACCACTGAGCCATCATCGCTACAAAACTGTAATATAAATATGATAAAAATGGATATTTCACACAACGCTATCTAGCCGCAAACTGAGCAACGCTTGTACGATGGGAACCAGACAACAGATAAAATACTTTCTTGTAAATACATGCTTATCTATATCTTTAAACGAACAATTCTTGTGTATATATATATATATATATATATATATTCTGAATCTCGGAAACGGCTCCAACGATTTTCATGAAATTTTGTATGCAGGGGGTTTCGAGGGAGATTAATCGATCTAGCTAGGTTTCATTTTTAGAAAACGTTGTTTTATCCGCGTTTTCAGCCGAGCAAAGCTCGGTCATCCAGGTACTAATATATAAACACCCAAGCACGACAAATGAACTTGTTTCAACAGTACATAATTATACTAAAATGTACAACAGTTCGTCACATAAATGTTTTTCCTGGATGGGAATTGAAGACACGCCTTGCAGCTCAAGAATCAGAGCAACTACCAAATGAACTAAAAGGGATGTAAGCAATTGAATCAGTTCACAAGATCAAAGCCGTTTAACATAATTTTTTAAAATAAGTAAGTAAATAATATGAAGAACATTTCACACGGCGTCATCTAGCCCTAAACTATGGTAAAACCAGATAGCTGATAGAATATTTAAATACCTACTTTATTTTTTGTAAATACATACAGAACACCCAGACACAAAACAAATACTGTTCGTTTCACAAATGTTTGTTCTGGATGGAAAACGAATCCACGGTATCCAGCTTTCCATGCAGAACTACCGCTAATTGAGCTAAAACGGCAGTTAAACAATATATCAAAAGACCTATTAAGTAGGCAGTACATGTTCCTGTGCAGGCGAATTACCAGCTTACTCCATACTTATGTATGAAGTAAACGGCGTTCCAAAGTCAAATTATGCGGGTACAAGTTATTATGCGCATGAGCATAATGAAATAACGGATAATGCGTCAATTGACAAGATTGACCATTAGCCCGACATGCAAGTCAATAAGTTTTGTGTTTACGGCTAATTGGGAATTAAAGCTTAATTTAATGGAAATTTATTTTCATGCATAAATAATGTAGGACAAAACAATGAAGATTTTTATACATGATCAATTAGTTGGTATTGGTATTGGTACTGGTATTGGTGGCAGATCTCTTTAGCCTTGACCTTTTAGGTATCGGATACATTTCGGAGAGTGTGCCTTAGAATTGCATAATTTGGTTCCACCTGCCCCTTTTTATTACCGGACAGCTAGGCAGACACGGCCAAAGCGCCATCCTTACATGGTGGATATTCCCCACGTACGGACTAAACGCTTCGATTCCACATTCTTAATACGTACAGCGAGGATGTGGAACTCTCTGCCGGCGTCTGTTTTTCCTGCTAAGTACAACTTGGGTTTCTTTAAATCCAGAGTAAGCAAGTTTTTTCTAGGTAAGCGTACTTCATCGTAGACTGCACCCTGCTTAACATTAGGCAGGGCGGGGTCAAACGCAAACGTATTTAGTTTTTTTTTAAAAGGTAGGTACCACCGCGGTACCAGATATTCTGCCGTCAAGCATTAGTGTGTAAACAGTATGAAGTGTGTTCCGGTATGAACGGTACTGCAGCTAGTAAAATTACAGGGTTATTGAGATTACCCATCCAATGTTTGAAAGTAATGTCGTATCGATGTCGTGGACAGAAAATTCAGTGTATCGCCTTTTTTTTATAAGAAATAGGCTTACGTTTGGCCGCCATCTCATCTGATGTTAAGTGATGATGCGGTCTAAGATGGCGCACCTTGCCTAGAAGATACCGACTCTCAACTTGAAGACACCCAGGTTATATTTAACGGGGAACACCCACTCAGGCAACTTTTTCCACTGTCTAGCAGTCCGCACAATGAACGTGGAATCGCTACAAAGGTCATGGACTGGAGTTATCTCTTTGCATTAACCATTCATCCTTTCCATCTTCTCGTTCGTCTTATTACTATTACATTTAAAAAAGTTATATATCAATAGATTTACTGTAAATAAAATTAATATCGTAAGACATTACACACAGCACCATCTAGCCCCAAACTAAGCAAAGCTTGTGCTATGGAAAATAGATAACTGATAGAATATAGGTACTTATATATTCTTTTTCTTTGTGGTATTTCTTTTGTTTTATATATACTTAATATACATACAGAACACCAAGACACAAACAAACATTTATCGTCACATATGATTGTCCTGATAGGAACCATTACGTGGTGATACGGTACTTTATAGTAGGACCTCGACTGGCTAGCTACCTTCAAGTTCAAAATCTATGGCCAAGCACCTTACGGTGTGTTCTGGCAGCACTTAAGAAGCAGTTCCATCCCTGGCTAGGTTTGTTACCATCTTCGACCACACTGTCACTGAACACCAGGTGAGCCGTGGTCAAAAACCTAGCCTGGCAACAATCTTTATATATAAAAAATTCGTGTCACGTTGTTTGTCCGCGATGAACTCTTCAACTACTGAACCTATTTTAACCAAATTTTACACACTGTGTGCAGTTTGATCCAACTTAAGATAAGATAGTTTATATCTCAATTTATAATCGCAATATTGCTAATATTTATTTATTATACGACAAAAAGGTATAATTATCTGTGAGTACCATAAAATTCTAATAGATGGCGCTGTAAGGTAATTTTTTATGTGGGTTGAGTAAGTATCCAATAGATGGCGCTACGTTAAAAGTTCAAACGTTTCATATGCGCTACAATATTTATTTCACGTTACACGCGTGTGTTCATTTTGGCCACAGCAACGCGTGGCCGGGTCTGCTAGTAATATATATATAGAAATAATAATATAGTAAAAAACGAACAGGACAGTCAAAATTAAATGAAACATACTGTAGAGTATCACAAAGTATTAAATTGTACTAACAATATAGTATAACATAATACAAATCACACAAAATAATATAGAACACACAAAAAGCACATTCACACAGTAAGTTCTCAATAGCTAAAGCAGTGGTGTGTTCAGTCGATACAATGCGTTCAGTAGTGATGTCCCCACAATATATCGATACAACGAACACTAAAATCCGTATCGGCTATATCTGTACCTGTCATAAAAACTATCGAATCATATTATTGATCGTAAACAAGAGTATGTTTATCATTTTGTATTGTGTGCTATCACAGCATTTTATAAGAAGTACGTTTACCTATTGTGCACCATTTGTGGGTGGCCAAAGATTTAATAATTTATTTATCTCGGACAATGATACGAAATAGGCGAATACATTTTAGAACGCTTTTAAAATTATGCAAATTCTTTTAAACGGGTTTCGTTAATTTTTTTAGAAGTGTTTATGATGCTAGATTTATTTTTATTTTATAGACGTAATATTTCGGCTAAATTTGTTTTATTTTTGGGGTTCCGTAGTTTCCGAACAGTAAAAAAATAATGTCTTTGTATATACTTAGTGTCAGAGTTATAAATACTGCCGAAGTCCTCTGACATGGATTGATGGTTACTGTTATACTGGGTTATAAGCTTGGGGTATATTTATCTGAAAGGGTGTCATCGTACTCAATATTATGAACAACTTTTACTATGAGAACATCTCCGAAATCGCGAAAAATTGATCTATTCTGTAGAACAACTGATTTTTTTGCGATTACAGGCTTGTTCCAACAGTGAAAGTAGTTCATAATTATGATAACAATGACACCCTTTAGATAATATATAATACCTCTAACATATAAACCTGTATAATAGATAATAGATAGAATATCTTTTATGTGCAAACCAAAAATAGAAAAAAAAGTACAGGAAAATAAAAGAATATTATAAGCTTGTGCTACAAGTGGATTTTAGTTAGTTTATCGCTAAAAGCGATCTAATTCAAGCAACCAAAAATAGAAAACACGTTACTGACGGGAGATGTTGTAACACTTCCAAGTTTAAAAATGAAACTAATAAAAATAATATACATATATCATATTATAGTAAGTAAATAATATGAACGAATAGGTAACAAATTATAGATTAAGGGACTTGGGAAGCATCCGACCTCGACAAGCTATTTTAAGCACTCAACAATTTATTCGGAAAAGAAATGTTCTTTCCATAGGCTACATAGGTAATATATTCCGAAATTAGTATAAAACATGTAAATTCGGAAAAAAATCAAATATACAAATAGCCTATTCACAAAAATTAGTATTTTGCTGGCTTTTATCTATATGCTTATTTAAATGAGATATCAAACGATAAAGATCTCATTGACCTATCGAAATCAATAAAATTGGCATTCTGAGGTCGAAACATGATGTTGATGTTTAAATTGTTAATAAATAACAATTAGTAGGTGGCCAATACGTCTAGCAGCTGGATAAAGATTGGGGTCAGCTTCAATCACAATCTATCCCGCTCACAGGTGCAGGGGCGGATTTATATAAGGGCTGCACCCCAGGGCCCCGTGAATATAAAGGAATATAATTGAAAACAAAATGCAGAATTTTTATACAGAGTTACTTATATAAAAGAGTTTTCACTTCTGTCGTCCGGTCTTAAGCACACATAAGTTTTTTCGTTTTTCTGCTAATTTATGGAAAGAAACTTGTTGATGTTTTCCCTTATTATTATAATATCTCACAATGTTTTTAACATTGCCACTAACCGTGAAGCGGAGCGCTTTTACTCCAGGATGTTGTATAATAGTATTATAAGTATTATAAGTATTATTATTATTATATAGAAAACAAATATAAGACAACAATATCAAACTATTGACTAAATCATTTATCAGTTCATTCCGTAAATTGTGATTTAACAAAGAACTTACAATGTGATGAGCAAATTAAGGAATTTGTGGCGTAAAATGAAAAAATATTGCTTTATAATTAATGTATCTAATGCAATTACACATAACCTGTTGATTTCTTTTGTGATAATGTCTCACAGTTGCTGTTTGTGTGTCCAATACTAAATAAATTAACTATTTGATTGCTTTCTTTTTTCCTAAACCGTGTACCTAGTGCACATTATCGAAAACAGGTTTTTGACAAAATGGCAATTGGTTGATTATTTAGGCAGGCCCCTAAGTAGTATTAGCCTAGGGCCCCACAAACTCCTGGTCCGGCCCTGCACAGGTGTGTGACGCGTGGACTCTGGAACAGTATGACCGTGATTGCAACACACAGGTATTATCATCAGGTTCCAGGTATCTCGCAATGTTACGATCAGCTAATTAATACTTGTGAGCATCATAAAATGTTCAAATTATCATTTATTACCTAATAGTTGGTGTGGTACTGAAGGAAATTATTTTAATCGTCGCCAACAATGTTGGGCGACCACCGAGTAATTACCTTGTCACAATAACACAAAGTAAAGCTTCTCCACATCTTCAAAGAAGATGCTATTTTTTTTTTACTGTGATAAAGTCGTAAAACGTTGAGTTAAGAATGAGGTAGATTGTTCATTTATGACCATTGCGCGGGTAGTAAAAACACAATAAAATCAATGTAACAAGTTAACATGAGTGATGTCATCAGTGCGACTGTTTTATGATGAGGTCCAATGCAATGTAATTTATGTTTGTTGCATTGAATATAGAATGGTAGATTTTTTTAACGTTTAACAGGCTAGTTGTTTGACCACAGCTCACTTGATATTAAATGACGGTGTGGTCGGTAGATGGTGAATACACCTGACCTGATAAAGGTGAGATAATTTATTTGTATACAACACGAGAAATATTATACAGCATGTGCATAAAAGATGTGTAATTTTAATGTGGCTAAATCATGTTGTTGGTTAGGTGTACAAATGTGATAAGTGAAGGCGCTGTGCTCGTACGAACTTTTAACAGGCTGTTTTAATTTTAATAAAATGACTAAATTAAATTATGTATCAAATAAAATTTTATGCCAAAATTAAATTATAGGTATGTCAAAATTAAATTACATGTCAAAATTAATTTATATTGCAAAATTAAATTATATGTCAAAATTAAAATATATGTCAAAATTAAATCATATATCTGGAATAGAACTTGCTCTCAAGTATAGCTGGCAAAACACACCGTTGAAGATGCTTACCGGTTGATTTTCAACTTGAGGGACCAGAAGAGTACTAGAATGTACTCTACCACAATGCTATGGTTTCCTCTTGATGTTTTCTTTCACCGATAGCTCAAGCTATCATTTTTCATTTGAACCCACGCCCTTTGGTGTGTGAACCGACCGTGCTAACCACTGAGCTATCATCGCTACAAAAGTAAAATAAATCGAGGTCAAGTTCGGTCATGCCCTAGTTAAATAGTGGCAACTTTACTACTACTAGTAGTTGCGACGGAGTTTTGGCAGCAACATATAGATATAGGTACACATTATATCATTTACCCACACGTGACTCTGCGCTTTATGAAAAAAACATCATAATTTTTATTCATAAAAAATATTTTTATAAAAGAATAGCGAAAGAATCTTAACATGATTGCAGGCTATTTCGCACAAAAACGAACCACATTGTATGGATTACGGCGGTTGATTGTCCATTAACTCTGACACTAGGGCTAACCACTCAGTCAATATGATGTTACTTTTTATGAGCTACGCAAAATGGCAGTATTAAGGTGAAATCGAGTCATTTTTGTAGCGATGACATATGGTTAGCGCGGTTGGTTCTCATGCCGAAACGCGTGGGTACAAACCCCAACAATAAGCTTGAGTTTCTGGTGGCTTTTTAGTACACGGCTGGCTAGCTACCACCCTTAAGTTGAAAATCTGTTGCCAAACGCCTAACAGTGTGTTCCATCAGCCGCACTTAAGAGCCGGTTTCTATCCACTCCCGGTGTTTACCATCTTCGACCACACCGTCACTTAACATCAAGTGAGCTGTAGTCATAACATGGCCTGTACACCATAAAACAAATTAAACCCTTTTATTACGAATGACTTCTATGGGATCAACTCTGAAATCTTGGAAAAATATGTCCTTGTATATCTGTAACGAAATTTATGAAACAAATATTTTTTCGCGACCTAACCCTGGGTTAACATCAAGGAAAGTAGTTCCAAATTTGATGTATATTCTAAATATATATAACTCAAAGGTGACTGACTGACTGACTGACTGACATAGTGATCTATCAACGCACAGCCCAAACCACTGGACGGATCGGGCTGAAATGCAGAAATGAAGGCATGCAGGTTGATGTTATGACGTAGGCATCCGCTAAGAAAGGATTTTAATTAGTTCTACCCCCAAGGGGATAAAATAGGGGATGAAAGTTTGTATGAAACTTTGTCAATTTTAAATCGATCGGGCTGAGACTTTGCATGCATAAAGCTACTATGACGTAGGCATCTAGCGCGGGTGAAACCGCGGGGTACAGCTAGTAAGCTATATCTTTGTACGCTTTGTACTACCGTACTCTGTATTATATTTTTATTCTCTAAATTTGAAATCTAATTCAATTGAAAATTTGTTTAGTTTAATGATTTGATTCTATTTTGATTGAACAGAATACCGTATAATAAGTTTTAAGGCAATTTTTGCGTTAGAACGAGTTAAGTGTAGCGAATCAAGCACTTATCTCTTCGAGTACAGTCGAATGGTATCTTAACTGCTGACAGCCATCCGACGTGTGGTGGACGGGCGGCCTCACAGATTGCCTCTAGAACCGTTTATTTTGTTGCATTGACTCTGCAACCAGTTTCCAAAGGCCTTGCTCCAACTTCACCGCAATTAAAGATTATTTTCTTTAAAATTATTCTGAGAGTAACTAACTTTTGAAAATCTTAAAGCAAGTTTTTTAACGGTTGCCAGACTAGATGTTTGATCACAGCTCACCTGCTGTTAAGTGACGGTGTGGTCAAAGATGGTAGACACACCAAGCTTGGAATGGGGACTGGTTCACAAGTGTGGCTGCCGGAACAAACTGTTAGGTGCTTGGCGACAGATTTTCAACTTAAGGGTGATAGCTAGCCAGCCGAGTACTAAAGAGTACCTTACCGCCAAGCCATGATTTCCTCACGATGTTTTTCTTCATCGGCAATTCAAGCTCACTGTTGGGGTTTGAACCCACGCCCTTCGGCGAGTAAACCGAAGCGCTCACCACTGAACTATCATCGCTTCAAAATATATTTGTAAATGTCTATAAAAAAGTTAGTGAGTTCACAAACAAAAAAGATAAAAATCAAAAATCGGTTTAGCCATTTGGGAGCTGCAATGTCTCAGACAGACACAAATACACACGTTAAGCTTATAAAACCCTCTGTGTTGGGAGTTAAAAATAGCTTCTATATGTTAATACTAGATTTTGTAAGTGGCTTCGCTCGCTTTAATGTAGATTTTTCTATATGCCTCAAAAACAGTACTTTATTTCTGAACTAAAGGCCCTTAAGACTTAAGACCCTTAAGTCTTTTTCTGTTTCCCTGATAAAGTGTATGCAAAATTCATAATGGTTGGTTGAGTAGTTAAAGCATGAAAGCATAACAAACAAACAAACACATTCACATTTATAATATCAGTTAGGATACTTAAGCCATATATAAAACATCGCTTAAAGTTATACTTAGTTAAAGTACTTTTTCTCATTTCCACACGTAACATTTCACATCGGAGATAAATTGACAGACCATTTTAACATGGTTAAAACTTCAAGAAATGGTTTCATAAGTATCGTTCTTAATATAATGTTAAACTATATTTGTGCCAATTAGGAATAGGCAGGACAGGTGTCAAGATGGTCCACCTGATGCTCTTATTACCAGGTTGTTTGCAGAGACCAAGCGCATTTTTTTAAAAATTCCATTAAAAGCGTACGACATTTCGGCCTAGTACCTATTCATATATGTAGATCACAGGTTAGTAGGCATGTGAAAATAATAGTATTTTTTTGTAGTCAGGTACCTATTGTTTCTGGTAATTAAAAAAAAGTTTTATAAAAATCTCTTTAATAAAGAGGTTAATAGGTAAGTCACATTTATGGACATTTAAAACAATAATTTTAATTGGACAAGTTTTAATACAAAAAAAAACAATTTGAGAATCTCGTCAAGGCTGAGAAGGACAAGCTCAGCAAGTACTTTGACTTGGCTCACGAAATAACTGCTAATTATGTGGGATGTTGATTCGACGATTATTGTGTCGATAGTCGTCACGGTGAACGGTCTTATAGCGAAGAGTCTCGACGAACAACTTGAGAGACTCGGAGAGACTATCGGCGGCTAGGTCAAGGGTCATATCCACATTGCATTTTTACGCATTGTTAGGAGGTTCTCGTTCTTCACTCTGTATAGCCCTACCCACCGGCAACTTGAGCCCTATTCTGCTGGCGACGGTACCCTACTTTTATTAATTATATTGAAAAAAACTTAAATGTAAGAATAGTAAAAAAAAACAACTTATTTTATTAACAGTCCATACATACGATTAAAAAACTAAATTAAGAAACACTCTTACATAGATAAACACATAAAAGCGACGAATAAAGTAATTAAAAGTTATAATTAAGAACTATCCTTATTCTTTGACAAAAACTATAATTGTTTGTTATTAGTTTCATAACACAAAAAATCTTTTATTCGTGTAGAAATTGAATGTTTTTCATACACGTACTTATCTAAATGTTTACAGTATGATAGCTAAAATCAAGAAAATAGTTTAAACATAATATATTAAATAGTTTGTAAATAGAGTAAAAACTTGTAAAAGTTAATATCTCACTTACCGTCGCTAACATTTGCGTTGCCGTCCGACGGCTTGTCGCTGTCTTCTGCACCGACGAGATGCCTGATGCTGAAAGAACTGGTTTTCCTCACTGGAGGCTCCGCTGTCGCCCCCTTGACATCTTCGCCCCCGTTCAAACAGCTGATGACGGCATCAGCTCCGTTCACCAGGCGAGGACTCCCTCCATCCGTCTCCCGACGAGTTGTCAAATCCATCTCTGGCGCTGACATTCAAACCAACGTCTTGTGGCATCTTTGGTCACACGTAACTTAGTTCAAAAGAAGTCATCTCAGAACGAATGTTAACACATTTTAGCTTACAGTTTTTTGTATGAGCTTTGAGCACTTCACTGAATCCTTTAAAGTTTAATAATTACTAATAGTTTGTATAACTTTGAGTTTTTTTAAAGTTTGTTAAGGCACAAGGTTTCGGTCGTGCGCAAATTTTCGCGAGGCTTGCGGCTCGCGCGCGCTGACTCCGCGGCTGTCCAGGCAACTGATCTTCCCTCTTCCGTCGCGGCACTCTCGCGTCCCTCCCTACGCCTCTAGAGGCGGGGCCTCCGCCCCATCGACATACGAGTAACTGGACTAGTCACTAGTGTAATTGCAATGGTGCTCTTCAATTAGACGGCGCGATTTTTTCATAATTTATTTGTTTTAATGAGGCTTAATTGTGTTTATTGATAGAGCTGCGTAGGTGCCAAGGGCTAATGGCGGCATCGGCAGATTCTTAATGAAATTGAGGGCTAAAACTTGATATGTTTTGAAATTAATCATTCCATTAACAAACCTTGTAGTCTTGTTCGATATAGCTGAAACCGATTCTATATTACGTGCCTAGCCGTAGCTTAATGAACGGTCACACTTTTCAACTGTTGTCTTATTCATAGCGTTATAGCGTTCCGCTTGAAGGAACAGTCAATAAATTGGTTGTAAATAAATTGTTTTTTTTTTTACTTTGGTACGTGTCAATGTATTCTTAGCACAAGGCAAGCTTGTTAGGACTAGAGTTTTAGTATATTAGTAATAAAACAACCCAGTGGGACTGTTGTGAAACATAAATTCTTCATACTATGTTAGCTCCAAATGCGAGTGGAAATATTTATTGAGTTGCCGTAAATTGAGTTGACTGCGCATAAGCCATTGATCGTGGTTGTCAACCTTACCCATTGCATTCAAACAAAATGTAAATGTCATTAAATGCATTATTAGGGTTGACATATTCCGGACGAATCGGATCTAGATAAATGCAATTTCAAGATTAAATTATTTTATAAATCTGGGCGACGGAGCTTTGCTCAGTGTATATACGGCTTAAAACTCGAAAAAACTCTAGAGATGAGACTCGACTAGATCGATTTTCAGGTCTCAAAAACCCCCGCGGTTATTCAGGTCGCTCGTAGAGCCCCCAGTTCTAGATGTGACGGTGATTCCCTCGACAGATACATGATATACATTATGCAAGCGTTCAAAAATCGACTTAGAATACTTTTATAAGGTATGATATGTTCCAAAACTAGCTGGACGTTTAAAATTAAATGAATAATCGATAGAACAACGTGCGTTGGATGCTAGGCATATTTTCAAGCAAATTAGGTACCTGTTTTATGATTTTGGCGCTCCCTGAAGCAGCCGCCCGGAGTATGCCGCCGTGGGTAGAAAAATTGTTTACTACGAGTAAACTATTTTTTTTTTTTTTTTTTAATTGCTGACAGGCTAGGTGTTTGACCACAACTCACCTGATGTTAAGTGACGGTGTGGTCGAAGATGGTAAAGCACACCTAGCCTGGAATAGAACTGGCTCTCAAGTGAGGCTACCGGAACACACCGTTAGATGTTTGGCGGCAGATTTTCAACTTGAGGGTGGTAGCTAGCCAGCCAAGTACTAGAAAGTACCCTACCACCACGCTAATTTATAATAGGTATAGTATATCAACTTACACAAAGAAAACTAGAATAAGGTTTGTAATGCAACTAATTTAGATTTAATCATCGCTTTGAGATAGTGTTAACAGGATTAGCCCTAGTTTTGTAAAAAAAAAAAATGGATTGACTACAGCTCACCTGATGTTGTGGCAGTGTGATCGAAGATGGTAAACACATCTAGCCTGGAATGGTACTCTCATGTGATGCTGTTGGAATACACTGTTAGGTGCTTGGCGACAGATTTTCAACTTGATGGTAGCTATTCAGCCGAGTACTATAAAGCACCTTACTATCATGCTATGGTTTTTCCTTTACCGGCAGCTTAAGCTCATTGTTGGGGTTTGAATCCACGCCTTTCGGCATGCGAACCGGCCGCGCTAACCCCTGAGCTATCATCGCTACTAAACTACTGACTACTTTTAAGGTATAGATTAATGAATTTCTGATTTCTTGTTTAGTCTTCCACGCCGGCTTCGAAAAACTTTTGTCGGCAGGTGATGGTTACAGTAATTTAATTACGTTTGATTTAAAACTAAATATCAAATTTAACATTTTAATTTACGCAGTCAAAAACCATAAAATATTTTAATTGCACAATTTTTTATCTTAATAACATAAAACAGGATTCCTATGTGCTTTTGCTTAGCCATATTTAGATATTTGAAAAACTGTGATTCATCTTCTTGCCATAGGTATAGTTTTTTGCTCCAAAAACATTTTGTGATAATAATAAAAGCTAGAGTGAAAAAACAAGAAAAACTCTTTCTTGTTTACATTATATCTAATATAATAGAAAAATATAAACCTAAGCTAGTGTAACAATTGGCGGCCTTATTGCTAAAAGTAATCTTTGTCAGGCAACCTTAGGATGGAAAGGTTTCAAGAACAAATAGAAAATGGGGTGTGCCAATAATAAATATTATAATAAGCTAAGGGTATTATCAGGTTACGAATACATATAATTATATAACATACAGATACACTCTAATAGAGATACAACCGGTCCTAATACCTAAATTAGTTATTATTATTAAAGCACTAATTCTACTAATATTATAAATGTGAAAGGTTGTATGTTTGGGCGTTTGTTTGTTACTCAATCACGCTCCCTATCCATGACGACATGGATTATCTCTTACCATCAGGAGAGCGTCTCGTTTGTCACGTTACTATAACATAACAAAATAAAAACATAAAGCAAATCAAATAATTTATTCACAAGAATAAATGTAGGTATATATAATTATATATACCTACACCTATTATAATAGGTCTTATTAAAATGTTGTAGGGTATTCAATGTATTCAGTCTGCGTGTAAATCTTAAATGTAGATAAAATAATTAAATTAATTAGTCTAGTTTTATATTATTATTTATAAGAAAAATTCATGAACTCCTTAACGCTCTAGAAACAATAGCTAAGAAGCTAATCAGTCAAATATTTTGTTTATTTATTTCCATTTGTAATTTTTCATGTCATTTGGTAAATTATTGAAAATTGGAATACACATGTTAAAAACGTTATTTTTATACAAATCTTTCACATAATCTCACATATACAGTTATACAGTGTAGTTAGTAGCCTTTATAATATTAGTGTGATATTAAAAATATATACAACTAGCTGCGCCCTGCGATTTTACCCGCGTGGTGATGGATGATGATGATGATGAGATGAAATGTATCCTATGTCTTATTCTTTTCCTATGCCTAAAGTACCTACATGCGAAATTTCACCCAGATCCGTCGAGTACTTAGTTTACACGTAAAGGCGTAACAAACAAACAAACTCACATTCGCATTTATAATATTAGTCAGGATAATGCCGTTCGATTTGATTAAAAATCTACAAAAAAAAATAACAAAGCTTTATTTGATCAGCAGTCAGCCCTTGAGTTAGATGCTCACTTTGTAAATCCAAGTTCTATATTTGTCATATGCCCCATAAATTCTAGTTAGGGCCCAATCCGAATAACCGCTTTGGGCGACTGTACAATTTATACCCTTGCTTAATTATTTGTTGGTATTTATTGTTGTTTTAATTAAAATAATATATTTAAACGTAAATCATATTAAATGACGTTCTGTTATTTTGTTTAGGTTTGTAAGGATTAATTGATTTTGAGTTTCAGAGCTTTTTAGGCAATCACAAAGCTGTATTTATTTTATATCGATTTGTTTGGTATTTATACTACAATATTTTTTTTTAGTAATGAGATTATCGAGACGTTCTCGTGATGGTAAGAGATAACCTCTGTCCAAGACCGTTTCAGCAATACATAGAACTTTGAATAGCCAAAGTCCGGGGCATCGCTGCTTTGGCGCTCATTAGTTTAAAACATTAGATGGTTAGTCTCAAGCCCAGTAATTTCGCTAGCTGCAGTACCCTTCAAACCGAAACACAGTAATGTTTATACACTACTGCTTGGTGGCAGAATATCTGGTAATGTGGTGGTACCTAACTAGACGACCTCATGATAAAGAGATCTATCAACAAGTCTTAATGCTTCTTTCGCCTGTAGCGGCTGGACATATTTGGATGAAATTTGGAACGGAGCTAGCTTATATCCCGGAGTAATATATAGGCTACTATTAAAACATATTATAGGAGATTTGTAAAATAAAAAGTTTAATAATCTTAAAGAATTTCCCTGGTCTTAAACAAATAGTTAAAATCTATTTCACAAACCATTCGTCACATCTACATCAAACACCTCGCTTCATAGGAACCGCTACATTTTCAATCGTAGCGTATAATTTTCACGTACCGTACACGATAATAAACAAATACACAACAAAACACTTTGTCACAATAATTTCACTGAAAAACGTGGTGGGTTTTAGGAAGGATCTTTTGCAAGTTTGACAGCGATAAAGTACGAGAGCCGGCTTCAGTATTTACACGTAACAGTACAATAATGAACAAATAACGAGTCGGTGCATTTAATCACCGTCCTCTAATATTTGTAAAGCAATCGTCCGATATTCTTGTACAGTTTGACCACGTTGTTGTTTTTAAAAGTTCAATTTCGTCCTTATTTTTTACAAAAAGAATGGTAAACAAGCTACGGTTCGCCGTCGCCTATGGACACCTGCAACATTAGGGATGTAGGCGATGCTTAGCCAACCCAGAGAGATGTTTATAGACACCTTTTTTGAAACACTTCTTGTTGTAACTCCTTGAAAACCCCTTCGCAGTAAGGACATTCCATATCTTACAAGTGCGCAGAAGGAATGAACGACAACACTGTACGGGATTAAACCATACGGGATTTACAATAGATAGACTTACTTTATTTTATTATATAGGGAACCTATAGCTTAGAAAACTTTATTATAGCTCTTTCGTTTCTAAGCTATCAGCGTGAAGATGTAACAAACATAGAAACAAAGTTTCACATTTCATGTCATCAGAAGAACCTTTAAGCAAAAGTTTATCGACGTTTTTAAAGAAAATCTAGTCGGCCACAGTAACCTTCCCCTCTTACCACTTGAATCTACACAAGGACTTAATTGTATTATTTTATTCAGCTGAACCGAAGTGCAGTAGGTACATAAACACATCGTTCAGTACAAAAAATATCACGTGTGTCAAAGCAATCTATAAAACACTCACGCAGATTGAATGGCCGTTTTGACATCGCTTCTTGGTTGATTTCTTCTAAGTATGTACATAGAAATCGTTGGTTCTGCACTTCATTAGCATTACGAGTATTTACAATCCCCCAATCTCTAAACAACTGAACACTTTCAACCTGTGCCCATATAAATTGCAGTTATGTTGTCGAGAGTCGTCGGCGGAGTCAAAGCTCGAAGCCGGCGGGGCGCCAGCCTCAATTATAGCGCGTCCCAAACTGATTCTATCTGTATGGTAATGCACTCATTACTGAAGACAAAAAGGGTGCAGGGTTAAGACCAATTTATGGCTTGGAAAGGCTGTGAAAGGGTTAATGAGATTTTGCCCTCCGATGTGTCGATGGCGCCGTCAGATCAGGTCCAGGGTTAAATATTTGAATGACATTTGTTAACATTTTAGACTTAAATTATAAATATTGATTAAAGTTAACGTATACTTAAAGAAGTTTGTCTCATTCCCACTAGTGATATTAGACATCGACAAGAAATTGACAGATCATTAAGCATTGGTTACTATGAGCATAGTTAATAAGTAAGACTCTATATTGTTTTGCACTGATTTAAACTATTACGATTGTTGCTGTGATAAGGTTCTTTACAAGCTGTAGCGATGATAGCTCAGTGGTTAACGCGGTTGGTTTGCACGCCGAAGGGTGTGGGTTCAAATCCTATAAATGAATTTGAGCTACCAGTGAATGAAAACATCGTGAGGAAACCATAGCATGGTGGTAGGGTACTTCCTAGTACTTTGCTGGCTAGCTACCACCCTCAAGTTGAAAATCTGCCTCCAAGCATCTAACGGTGTGTTCCGGCAGCTTCACTTCAGAGCCCGTTCCGTTCCATGCTAGGTATCTTCACCATATTCAACCACACCATATTTACAAAATGTTTTGAATTAAATTTCATCCAGTTACAAAAAAATTCCCACTTGTAAAATCAGTAAGCAATTATGTAGATACACAAAACGGGTAGGCGTGTATTCAATTTTGTGTATTAAAGAAAGTGATGAGTCAGCTTTATATCTATTCTGTTCAACTGTGTTTATATTTAGGAACAAGTAGAGCGGCTCATTTGAAATAGTTTGGTTCGCTTTTTATTATATAAAGAACAGGAGAGAACTTAAGAGAGAGATGATTTTAAATAGTTAATGATAAGTACCATAGGGTTGAGGCATTTAACTTTATTCCGAAGAAACAAAAATATACAATTATATAAAATTAATATCTAACTATGTACATACCTATTATAATTCGTAGGTACATAATAATTATTTACAAAATAAAAACAAAACTGACTCCAATAGTCCACAAGAGGAGGGAAATGTAGTCAACACAGCATAGCTGGCAGCATTGCCACATGCTGGATGGCAATGCTAAGTTTTTGAGGTGTCAGCATTGTCATCCTATGCCTCCTCTGAACGTTTGGCCAGATACCGACCTTTAAAGCTCGTGAACGGCCGGCCCCCACGGTCCTACAGTTTCAACCCTAAACAGCAAACAAGTAGGCAGGTTTTGGCGAGATCGCGGAAAGAGTCTTGTCGCTCCATTGTATTATTTCCAAAACTAGTGTTTTTTCGAGTGTTTATGTATAAAAATAGTGGTGTTTTATTCATGAAGTGCCGAATTACAAGCGCAAGTGTGGGAATCATGACTTTTCGTGTTGCTTCCAAAACTCCATCAAAGCTTATAGTAAAGTCGCCACTACTTTACTAACTGGATTTGACTGGCACAGATTGGACTTGACCAAGACTGGACTTTGACTGTGAAGATAAAGAAGCTAAAAAATAAAGACTGCAACAAAGTACAGAAACATGGATGAAACTGGCAGAATGCACAGAGTACGATGCCAAGGAGAAAGAGAAAAAAAAAAGTAAGTACATTATATCTTAATAAGTATATTTGTGTCGTTTGAGACTTTTGATGCGGCAGCGCCATCTTGTCCCGATGTCTAAGAAATATAAGACATATGTAACTATTTATAAACATTTTTTCATCACATAATCTACCTGAAATATTACAAAAAAAAAATGTTGCAAAAATAGTGTCTGTATAAAATAACCCTCTCTGCTGCTTTATCGTATAGCTGTAGTGCAGCAGCCAGTTTTATTTAGGTACGAGTATCTACCCTAATTCAAAGTTTTTCATGGAGTCATATTTTTATTTTTGAGCCATTTTTGGATACTAGTCTTAAGTTGGATATAATTTAAGTTCTTCAGTTTGAGCACTCATTATTTTCACATTTTTGATGGTTAGTATTCATAGTCCTGTAAAAAATTGTGCTAGCTGCAAAAAGGAGCACAGAAATGAAAAAAAAAAAAAAAATTACACTCTACTGCTTGACGGTAGAACATTTGATACTGTGAAGGTTACCTACCTAGACGAGCGCCTACTACGAAGATCTACCACCTAATATAGAAGTTTTTAATAAAGTTTTACGTGTATATGAGAAATGCTTAAAGCTTTTACTGAATTATCGCCCTTATTCCGGCCCTGTCCACTACCGTTGCTTGCCTATCAGTAGGTACCGAACCGACCTATTGTCGGTAACCACTGATCGCGGTCGGGAATAGAATCGATAAATAGATTATTCGAGTATTACTTTGTAACCGATATGCCGATAGATTCACTGCCAAGAGTCGTAGGTATACGGCCAATGCTCTGCAGACCAAGTCATTATTTAGAGGCACGAAATGACTTGGTATAAAACTATTTAACTTTTTAAGCAAGAAACCAACTAAGTAAAGAGTTGTGTTGAGATGAAATTGTAATAATACACACGTAACAGTTTTTAATAGGTTCGTGTCCACTAGAAATAAAACAGCTAAATAAGAATTTTTAATGATTAGTCATGATATGTGAGAAATAAAAAACAAAATAAATCTGCCGCCAAGCATATGTGTATCGCTGCAATGGTCATAGACAGACGTTATCACTTACCATCAGGAGAGCGTCTCGTTCGTCTTTCATAATGAGAAGAAGAACTCGCCCAGCAGTGAGAAAGTAAAAAAAAAAAACAGGGCTTTCATTCAGCTATTTTCATATGAGCAGTCATTCGGGTCGAAGCCGCACGTTAGGCTTGCTGTTTCTATCTAATCTAATACTTTTAAACGAGCAATTCTTGTATATATGTATAGTACCTGGATGACCGAGCTTTGCTCGGCTGAAAACACGGAAAAAGCGACGTTTTCTCGGAAACTTCTCCAACGAATTTCATGAAATTTAGGATGCAGGAGGTTTCGGGGGCGATAAATCATAGCTAGGTTTCATTTTTAGAAAACGTCGTTTTATCCGTGTTTTCAGGCAATGAAAAACTGCAACAATATCATTAGAATACGAAGGTAAATTTCGCCACCATCTACAAAGTTATAATAGCTCAGGTAGGAAACCGGTCCCAAATCCAGAAGACCCCCGGTTCAAGTCCAGGTACGTTTGTATAGCCTCAGTGGCTCGCCTCAGTGTATGCCGCCTGCATCATGGCATGGCGGTAGTCGTTATATTTTAAACACGACATTTCTCCAGCGATACCCCATTCATCCACATCTGTACAGGGATTAAAGAGTTATCATGGAACAAACAAACATATGAACCCTAAAAGCATAACACTCATTTTTAGAGAGTCGTGTAAAAAGAGATGGAAGTAAGGAACACCTAGTCAAGTTACATCAAGAGCGTTGCATAGGCTCTTCTGTGTTAATAGTTCAAGAAGGCCCACCGCGGCAGACGGCACAACTAGCGCCGAGTCATCGCCGCGCAATTAAGCGGCAGCGCCCGCGCATTGTTTCAAAAGACACCGCCTCCCGACCGGCGCCAAATGAGCACACGCACACTCGTATTATTCGGACGTCGTGTTCTTATAATAAGTAGCAATGATACTACTTATTATCGAATAGAAGTTTTGAATTAGCTCTCAGAAGCTTAAGCGAGTTTGTTTCGGTACCTCAATTGGTAAATAGACTTTTTTAGAATCTAGCTGAATCCCAAGTACTTCGTACCCAGTGCGGTAGCGTTCAGCCTTCTATATGAACCTCATGTGAAGTATCACGAACATGGATCAAGGACCAGCTAAATTGGTTCACCTGTTTTCAGCGCATAATGCTTACCAATGAACATCACTTAATTTTTATTTATATACAATAGAATAGAGTATAACTTTACTATACAATCAACAATCAACACATCGTAAGATCGTAGCCATGATAGCTCAGTGGTTAGCACGATCGGTGCGCATGCAGAAGGGCTTGGGCTTAAACCCTAACAATGAGCTTGAGCTGCCGGTTAAGGAAAACATCGTGAGGAAACCATAGCGTGGTGGTAAGGTACTTTCTAGTACTCGGCTGGCTAGCTACCACCCTCGAGTTGAAAATTTGTCGCCAAGAATCTAATGGTGTGTTTCGGCAGCCTCACTTGAGAGCCAGTTCCATCTAGGCCAGGTGTGATTTTCCATCTTCGACCACACTGTCACTTAATATCAGGTGTGCTGTAGTAAAGCCTGTTAACAATTTAAAAAAAAAACTTCACAACACTTCACTTATCTTTGCATTAGGTACTATAGTATGGTTTCCTCACTACCTTTTTTTTTATTTTACCGGCAGCTCAAATTATTATTCCTAATCGATTGGTTTCGCAGTAAAAGTTATTCATAATGATGAATCATTAAAGGAAGTAATTTAGTGTACCTTCTTTCAGATTATTACTAACCCTATAAGTTCGAGTTTAACATAGGTTGGGTTAAAATTACAAATCTATAAGGATGCTCTAAGACTAGGATTTGATTGAAGTATATAATTATTAAATCTGAATATTTAATTATGGGAGTACTTCCGTGTATCTTGGGCGCTTGTCGGCAGTATAACAAACGATGTACAGTCGCGTCCACCGCCGCGACACGCCCACTAATTCAATTTACATCGGCCGATGTAAATACACTGTACATGTAAGGCCAAAATACTTACGATGTTTTCCGAGACAAGGTGAAGGGGGTTTAGGGATAGCGGCGGCCTTAGATATTGCGAGGCCCCGGAGCGGTAGATCATTGTGAGGCCCTTTTTTGTGTCCGTTTTAATAAATAATTAGTTTGAGTGCTCGAGTGGCCGTTAACATGCTTGTATTAATAATGAAACCGTGCGTTCAGGTGGGTTTTCGGAAGTGCGAGGCGCGATATACACGTATAGTACACTTTTTCTACTTGAGCAGTTGCGCCAGGCCCCTGGTGGTTGCCCTGCTTGCCATTCCCTAAGGCCGCCACGGCTTAAGGATTAGATCGATAGATAGAAACATTTTGTTGTGAACACGAGAATTCTTAAAATAAGAGAAATAAAAAATATAACACAAACCGGAGACTTAAGGTCTAGTGCCACAAATAGTGGCATTATCACTTAAACCGATCTCTTCCAGGCAACCATAGAATGGAATGAAACAAAGCAGCGATGCTCACTTTGTTTTGCTTTTCAAAGTTCTATGTATCGCTGCAATGGTCACGGCCAGGCGACTAAAATACATAGAACTTGTACTTGAACTATGTATATGCATATATACATATATACAGTACGTTCGATCCAGACGCTTCGAAGTTATGGTGGACATATAAATCGTATAAAAACAGATGACAAAAAAAATAGTGCAGTTATAATTAAGTATGTAATATAATAACGCAGAATATGGGTGTTATTTTGTTATTTTTGCTTGTTTTACGCTAACTATATGCATACAAATACAGCAAAGCCTTTCGTCACTTAAAAACACACAGGTATTTGTGTACGTGTAGTTTCTACATTACAAGCAAACTTGTGGGACCAAGGAGTCTGCCCAATTTTACGCAACGTATTACAGTGAGAAATCTCACAATTTCAACAGATTTTTATTTTATTTAAAAAGTAATTGCATTGAACTTTGCACAATATGCTTGCTTGGCGCTGCGCTTAAGGAATCGCTTTAAGTGATATTTAAAATTAAATTTTTTAAGCTTAACACTTTTCAACACAGCTGTACCATGTTAGAATTAATGAACGACGATGATTTGCGGAACAAGGAGGCTGCTCGCATGAGACTCAGTAATTACTCGCACGGATTTGCCCCACCCTCCCCTCTGAATGATATAGCCGATGTAATAGACTGGAAGCCCGGTGGTCACAAACTTACCTTTTTTTTACAAATCACTACATATTACGAAACAAAGTCGTCCGCCACGTCTGTCTGTCTATCTGTCAGTTCGCGATAAACTTAAAAACTACTGAACGGATTATCACGCGAGTATTACCAATAGATAGATTGATTCATGAGGAAGGTTTAAATATATAATTTGTCAAGGTTTTGTGTTAATTAGTTGAAATATGATGATAATTGTTGAAAGTGTCGGAAAAAGTCAAGGAGCTTTTATCGAAAACGCTGCCTATAAACCCTTTGAGACATAACTATTTTATTGATCTACAAAAAAGTCCACGGTGGTATAAGACTACCTTTTAAGGTTAGCTAACTATACCCATTCTTACTACCCGTGCGAAGCCGGGGCGGGTCGGTAGTTTGAAATAAAAAGAGAGCATTGAAAAAGACGCGCCTTGCATATGCGTGGTAGATGGTTTAATTCCGAGGCCGTAGTAACAAATTCTTCGAAATTCGTCACCGATTGGCTATTTAGATTTATGATGCCGTTGCGAGGACGCTAGTGTTGCTATAAAAAAACTAGTAATTAAATCTCACCCGTAGGACAACTTTCCGTGCACGGAACCCTAAGTAACACAAAGGTACAAAATAACTAACAGCACCAATTGTAATCGTTCACAGTCTAAAAAAAACTTAGCAACCAAAAGTGTACCGAGGCCGTGTAACAACCGTCATTAGACAGTTGAGGAAACCACAGACTAATCACTGGGCTAAGCTTACTGCTTAGCAATTTGGCAGAATGCAAACCGCAAAGTGCGTTGTATTTGGCCAATTAGATAGTTATTAGACTTATCTGTGTCACGATTTAGTAGTAACTAGCCGAAATCGTAATTTTCAGAGTTTAATGCTTACAAAACTTTTGAAAGGTTTACAGTTTGAAAGACACCCAAAATAAAGATAATCAGTAAATTTAGTTCTTTTTTCTTTCTTCTTGGCATCGCACTCTGTGAATTCTGTCAGTTTCAATGTTTCTGTATTTTACGTGCAGTCTTCAGTTTTTAAGCTTCTTTATCTTTATGGTCAAGTCCAGTCTGTGCCAGATCGCAAGTCAAATCTACTTATGCTTTAGTAAAGTAGTGGCGACTTTACTATAAGCTCCGATGGAGTTTTGTAAGCAACACGAAAAGTCATGTTTCACCACATTTAATCACTTTCCCACACTTCTGCTTATAATTCGGCTTATGAATAAAACATCACTATTTTTATACATCAACACTCGAAAGAGTACTAGTTTTGGAAAAAAATACAATGGGGCGACACGCCTCTGTCTGCGTTCCCGCCAAAACTCTTATTCTGGATTTTAAGACGCCCATGTTGTATTTTCCGAAAAACACAGACTCGGGCAAAGAGTTCCATATCCTTGCCATAAGTATAAAAAATTTGAAGTCGTAGCGCTCAGTGCCCACACCACATTGCTAATGGCCACCATGTACGGGTGTCGCATTGATCGCGTTTGTGTGGCCATCCGGTAATAGAAAGGTGGTGGAATCCAGTTGTTCAAAAGTCGAGTTGTTTATGTTACCTGTCAAAAACATTGCAAATTTCAATAATTATAATATAAATAATTTATAATTTGCAATATGTCTCTTTACATTGTATTGTAATGAGACGGTACTCCATAATATAAGCTTTTATTAAAAATAAGTTTTTTTGCGTTCATGTGTGCATCTGTCAGGTAGGTATTAGTTCAATTTATAATCGGTAATATATACGTATAAGTACACAAACTTCGTGTTTTTTATTCCAAGTTAGGGAGTTTTGTGACATCCACATGGCAGTCCCATCGTATTTTCTACCATATTTTTTACAACTAAAGTAAAAAAAAAATTACCTACACATAACACATACTTAAACACACTCTCTCATTCACACATTCACTCCCCTGCATACACACTAAATAATCAAGGTAGGTCACTTGAGGCGACTGACAAAACTGAACAGCTCCCTGGCTGCCTCAGAACTTCGTGTTTATAATGTGGATTGTTGAGAAATTTTGTCGTCTTTATGGTACCGCTGCTACAATAGTCATGGAAAAGCGTTATCTCTATTTGACATACCTATTTTATAATATACTAAGTAAATACATAAATATCGTAATAAATATATAAATATCTAGTCCCAAACTAAGCAAAGCTTGCTGTACCAGATAACTGGTAGAATACTTACATACTATATTTGTAAAAACTTAAGTACATCCAGACACAGAACAAACATTTATGCTCGGCACAAATGTTCGTTAGAGTCCTGGGAATCGAACCCACGCCCTACAGGTACACACGCATGATGGTGAGTAGTCATCCCTACCTATTGTAATAAAACTGGGTACTTTCTCTCGACTGGCTAGTTACCACTCTCAAGTTAAAAATCTGCCACCAAGCACCTAACGGTGTGTTCCGGCTGCCTCACTTGAGAGCTAGTTCCATTCCAGGCTAGGTGTGTTTACCATCTTCGACCACACCGTCATTTAACATCAGAGAGCTGTGGTCTAACATCTAGCCTGTCAACCATAAAAAAAAGAGTGAGGGGTCAGAAGAAAAGCACTCAGTCGTCTCGTAACTTATTCCCATAAAAAATCTACAACAAAATCCATTAAGCAAATACAGTTACGGCTTAGATATCTTAATACCATTTTGCGTAATGGTAATTTCTTTGCAATGTAATATCTTTAGCAATAAATCCAATAATTATTTAACGTTTCCGATTGACTCGAGCTTTCGTAACGGATGGATAGACAAACAGAATAATCCTATTGCGGTTTTATGATCGGAGCTACGATACAATGTTCAGTGACTATGGAGCAGGTATCGTTAAAATATAAGCTAAGTTCTAATTTTTTTTTTTTTATCGTTGACAAGCTAGGTGTTTGACCACAGCTCACCTGATGTTAAGTGATGGTGTGGTCGAAAATGGTAAAGCATACTTAGCCTGGAATGAAACGGGCATGTTTTAGCTTTTAAGTTTACGTCAAATTTTAGTTATAGATATTAAGTAAAGATTCAGATTAGTTTTTAAATTATTTAAATTTAAATCCTCATCGCTGAACCGAAACGTCTTTTAAGCAGAAATATACTAATTATACACCTTAAACACACCGTTAGGTGCTTGACGACAAATTTTCAACTTAAGGGGTAGCTAAAAACTATTACTACATAATACGTGTGCGTTCATTACTATTGTAAAGTTTTTGACATCTTTTAGAATATTGCATTAATTATATTATTTATCTTTTAGTCTCAAATTATATGTATTAGATACAATTTATGATACTATTACGGTTTTTGTTTAACTAATGCAGGATTACTCACTTTTAATTATTATTATATTGGGTACTCCGACTATAGTTTCGGCTACATCTGGTGGCCTTCTTCAAGGAGACAAAATTGGGTACAACGCGCGCGCGGCGTCGTCTTGCGTCACACTACGGCTCGCTGCACGCTTCGCACGTGAGGACAACGGGTGATGAAATGACATGACATTTTTGAAGAAAGAATGAAATATTACAATACGTTCCAACCGTTATCAGGCCGTAGTAAGCGCGATACATACATATGGATCTTTGTTTTGTATGTATGATTGTAAGCATCATTCTATCCAAAATTTCAAAAATTGTAAAATTGTAAAGGAAGTGAAATCTGACTATGAAAAATTATGCATTCAAATGCTTTTCCGAAGTGACACGACAAAAACGAAAGTAATTTTTTTTATTGTGTAAATTAGTTTCAACAGACATCATTTTGTAGTCTATCTTCAATGATCGTTGAATACGTTTATTTAGTGTGAGGTAACCTCTATTCAGGGGTGTTCTTCTCACACTTGACAATGTCGAGCTTAATACGTATAACTTGATGTGATTTGTTTTGATCAAAATTAAAATCTTTTATATAAATATGTTGTGGTATAATTAATAAAAATCAAAATCAAAAAGTCATTTATTCAGTTTAGGCCCTGGTAAGTTACATGTTTGAATCTACCACTGGCTCGTAATTACACTTCAACTGAGAAGACTCCGACAAGAAACTCAGCAAGGCATTATTTTGTGGATCTTTCTTTTCATATTAGGTTACAGTTTACAGTTATCAATATTAATACATTATGCTTACTACAATTGTTACTTAGCCAGGGGGATGCAAGTGCAGAGAGAAGCTACTACAACCATATATTGCTGTCTTCCACGTAATGAGCCACCTTATATTAACCTCTGCTTTATAAAATCTTTGATTTTATTATAGGACATTTTAGTTACCTCAAGTGGGATTTTATTATAGAATCTAACGCAATTCCCGATTAAAGACTTATTAGCTTTAGATAACCTGAATCTAGGTGTCACAGTTCTATATCATACATATATCATAAATATAGTATTAGTTTTGTACATTCGGAGCTCCGTGTCGCCGGCACCTCGTTAACGACTGCGACCGCAAGTCCGCGACCGATCGTCGTCGCACGCGACTTCCGCAACCGCGCCCATTACTCAACCCGATCAGACGGATCAAGCTGATTGTTTACTTATACCCGATCTAGCCGCAAGATTGGACTCGTGAAAATATAGAGTAAAATTATATTAATATCTATCTACTAAGTACTATAGCAACCAGGTTATTCCAACGATACCGCACTCTCTAGAATATCGTGTTCATTTTACAATATGCTTTAGACCAATTGGTTAATTTTGAAAATTGGCCCATATGAGAAGGAAATATGATCTAGTTAAATTGCCCGGACATTATACATAATGCCTTCATTAATCACTTGGTCCATATCCAATACAACGTGCGTGTTGCAAAGTGTTGATCTACCCATCAAATTCAACAACTTTTACAATATTACTTTACTAAATTTGAAAAAGTAATCTCGTACAGAACGACTGATCACGTGACACATTTTGTTCTCGCACTTTGTAAAGTACCTATTCTTTTCCTGTATGAAACATTCTGTTAATAGGGCAAATACATATATACCCGACTACCATTAATAGATAAATTCATGACATGATGCATACCTTGCAACTTTTGTTGTAAGACTCTAATGGCATAGACAAAAGTAGACAAAACATTCTGTGAAAAAAAAGTTTGACTTTTTATTTTATTTCATAGAGGTAAACCTGATTTCTGAACTTTTCTCGTGCCATCTTCGCGGCACTTTTTATTTAAGAACATAATTATACATATTGAATAGTTATTTACAATCATAATTAAAATATTACAGTAGTATTGTTTTATTTGCTAAGAAAAGGGAGTAAAATCACAAAAGAGCCGAATTACCGAATAACGATTACTAAAATGGACCACGAATAACACAAAATAAGGCGTAAAGACTTCTTTCCAAAACCGAATAAAAATATGATTTCCAAAAGCAATATTCGATACAATACCTCAACGATGACAAACAAAAGATACAAAAGTCTAGATTCCATTATTCAGATCGAGGTTTCGAATGCAGAACCAAATTTGAAATCGAGTTCTTTTAAAATGTCATTTGTTTGCCGACATTGGCGCGTGCCCACTAATGGAAAGGTTCGTTTTTCAAAAAATATAGAACTGTCACGAATCACTCTTCGTAGACAATTTTAAATCTTATTTCAAATGAGTAGAGTAAATTTTTCCCCATTTAGTTATAAGAGTCATAAAAAACTTTTTTTGGAATGTTATCAACCAGTATATTTGTTCGGGTTACGATGTTTCTTTCAAATCTTTTATCGAATTTCCAGAGTGTTTCGAATTAAAACATTATTTGCGTGTCGTGAGCGATTTTAAAGTGCTTCTCGATTAATCGTAATCCAAGTGTTAGATTGCGTTTTAATAGATGGTGTATTTGTTGAAATATTGGTATTAGATGAGTCACATTGACAAGGAAATCTAAATTTGTTTACTGTACTCTTTGTTCACATTATTAAGCAGTACCTAATAGGTATATAATTTTTGGAATGTGATATAAATCTAATTTAAAACAAAATCTCTCTGTCATAAAAACCAGTACCTATCTTTATACATATCAGAAAATGTTTGTCTATTAATCTACAAGATTTTACAAGCACCTTTGCTTATCTTGTAGAAGAAGAAGGTCCTGAGATGATTTTACTACGTAAAATGAAAATAATAAAAAATAAATAATTGCCATTATCTTCTCACAATCAAAGTATAAAACGAAGTAAGACAGAGCGGTCAAACGGGCCGTCCTTACGTCATCGCTCAAATTATGCCTAATTTATGTTGATTGAATCCGTAATAGAAACTATCAACACTTGGACCGGTATCTAAGGCACGTCGCACACTTTAAACTTTGGAACAGCGATCGGCGACTAAAAAATACTATTAGGAAAGTACCGCTATCATTATCATCAGCATATCATAGTCCACTTCTGGACATAGATTACCTCTAAGACGCGGCACTTAGGCCGATTTTCGACTTTTTGCTACCATCACAGCCAGCCGTCTTTCGTATATCGTCCCTTTATCAATTCTCAAAGCATCCTATGATACGTTTTGCAATGAACTGTCTCCATTCTACAACACATGTTCTACTTCAGCTCGCTAATACGTTGAGCTACATCTATGACTTTACTCTTACTTTTCTCTGACGAATTATTTCGTCCCGGATACGACCCCTCTAAGAAATACCTAGCATAGCTCCAAAGCTCGCTGAGTAACTTAGAAAAGTATATTTGCATTAAATTAATTATTTATGCATTATTTAAATCATAGATGAATATTATTTTATTGATAAAAATGTATGATATAAAATAATTTATTATTATAATAAATATTAGTTCAATTATTTATACATTAATTAAATTATTATAGATTATGATTAATGCTATGAAATAGATTTTCGGCCGAGCCTAGCACGTTGATCCAGAAGAATCTATTCACTCTAGCCTTAAAAACGCCCAAATTGTTTTATTTGTTGTTGTATTTTGTCACGTATGGAAATGTGACATAACTTTGGTGTTATCAATAATAATTGTATTGTATTGTTTTGAGTGGTTGAAGTTTCTGAGTGCGTTGAAAAGTATCGAGTGTGCTTTGACCTTTATTTATGCAGTTCTCAAATAAGAGTTTATTTTTTCTGTTTAGGCGTTTATTTATTATGCAAAGGTTAAATTACTATGGTGGAAATTTAATTGATTTTTCAATAACTAACATATTTTAGGCGGAGTGCGTTGAAATCTTTTGTAAAAGAAAACGAATAGAGATTTTTACTTTTTTAAACTTTACATTATGTAAGACAGATATATTTTTTTATGCAATAATAATGAGAATAACTAGATGCTCTTCTGATGGTAAGAGATAACGGTTCAAAACCATTTCAGTGATACACAGAAGTTTAATCAACAAAACAAAGTTCAGAGCATCGCCGCTTTAGCGCTCTGTACTTTGAGACATTAGATGGGATGGTTAGTCTCAACAGCCTTGTAATTTCACTAGCTGCAAAACCCTTCAAACCTGAACACACTAACGCTTGGCGGCAGAATATCCGGTATTGCAGATATGAACGTCATTATTTTTGCTTGCTTTAACCAGTTTAATTGAATTATTTAATGCAAGAATTTAACTTTAAAATAAACGTAAAATCGTATAAAATAAAATTTTGTGCTTGTAAATGTCAATTGAAGGTACTGACCGAACCCGCGAATGAAATATTTTCATTCGCCGGACGGGGCATAATAATCAAAAAGCACGACTACCGTGTCAAAATCAAACCTAAACAGATTTTTTTTATTTACATTTGAAAATGGAGTTATACCCTTGCCACATAAAAACTATAACTTTTTTCGAAAAAAAATTTGGTTTGTGTGTTTCTGGATGATGTAGGAATTCTAACAATACCATACATCCAAATTTGTTCAGGCATTTAAAAGTTATGGTGGAATAAAGAAACTCACATACATACACAAACCCTGATGAACATTACACCCTTTTTTGGGCAGTCGTGCAAAAAAGACATATGTTATAACATTAGCACGTACTACATATTTTTAAATTGGAAATTCCTAACAGGTCTCGAAACTGACTTTTAAATTTTTGTCGAATCAAAACATTGCAAGGATTTCATAAAATTAGTAGAGTATAAGTTTTAATACAATAAGATTTTTTTAATCGTCTTAATGGACAAAGTATTTGCAATACCTATTAGTCAAATTAACAATTTTACGCTAAGACTATATGAACGTAATTATGCAACCTTCATACTTCAATAGATGAAGCCATAACCCCAATTAATATGAAAACTAATAGCTCAAACACAACAAACGTGGACCCAATTAATTGTAAAATTATTTACATCTTTACAACACACTGACATAAATTTTTATTGCACTATACATTGATTAGTATAACGATCCAGTCGACTGTTTGATGATCGAATTAACATTTTATAGAAATTAATCGATTCTGTATTTATATCGATTATAGTATTCGAATGAATCGTGCTATAAATGTCTCGTTATCGTTATTACGGTAACATATGGGGGTTTGGTGGGAATCGGGATCGGCCGGTTTCCTGTGTATTTTTAATTAGCTTTTTCTAATGAAAATGATATTGCCTAGTTCGTTACGGCGATATTAAGTTGGCTGTAATTTTTGAGTTTATTAGGATGATTTTCTGTGATTGAGGGGCGAGTTTATGTTATTAGAATCGTATAATGCCTCGTATAAAAGTGACAAGTTCTGTGTATGTTCTTTGACTGCCCTGTGAGCTAAATTTGGTAGTATCTCTACTTTAACAGCTGTAGACCTTGTATTTGATTTTCATCTAGATCAAACATTTATGTAACGAACATCAAAAATCAAGTCAAAATAATTTTTATTTCACTTAAAACACACATTGCTTACTCAATTGTGATTCATAGGCTTCCGAACTAGTCAAAGATTGAGTGTCGGGGGCTAGAACTTAGATGTTTGTTGTGTATTTATTATAAGTATGTATTTAAGTATAGTGTTTTAAAAATACTTTGAAATATAATTAAAAAATAATATATATTTCTTCGGTAATATATAATATATTCCTTTTTACTTTATAATAGTGAACACAAGTTTCCAACTAAGTAACTTAAAATTTTTCGTTTGCTCCATTTAGAAAAAATAAAAACAAACTTTAAATTTAATCATTTCATTGTACTTTTTTGTAGTTATTAGATAGGTAGGTACTAATAATGTTCAGGATACAAATCACTATTATAATTTGGTGGATATTAAATTTAAATTGATTGCAAAACTCGCTAAGTTAGGTTAGAAACCGACATAAAATATTTTAATAGATGTTTCTAAACCTTTATGTTTATTTTGAATAATTCGTTAAATTAAAATTTATAGACTGTCTGACATTTTAATATCTTTCAATATACATATAATTACGTACTACATATTAGGTTTCGACCGTACAATACATAGATTAAATCAGAGGGTGTAGCATGCCAATATGTTAGATTTATGTATATTAGCAAAAGATTAGCGAGAGAAATATTTATGTTAAGTGAGACAGCGGGAACTCCCCTGACAAAAAACAATTAAAAAATAATTAATTTAATTATAGTAAAATCATTTTTTTGCCATACATTTGACAGTCGTTTACGTAGGTACTACACAATTCACGAAAACTTATGCGTAAAACTACTGGTTAATCATCATATAGATCATATTTAATAAAAGTATAAGTACTTGTTCAAACAAATGTACCATTAATTTGGGGTTGAAACTTTAAGCCCGTGGGGGCCGGCTCACGAACTATATAAGGACCTGGCCGAACGTTTAGAAGAGCCTTTCATCATCATCATCATCATCATTTCAGCCGTAGGACGTCCACTGCTGGACATAGGCCTCCCCTATTGACCTCCATAAAGACCTGTTGGAAGCGGCTCGCATCCAGCGCGAACCTGCGGTTCTTACGAGGTCGTCTGTCCACCTTGTGGGTGGACGTCCTACGCTGCGCTTGCCGGTCCGTGGTCTCCACTCCAGAACTTTGCAGCCCCATCGGCCATCAGTTCTGCGTGCTATGTGCCCTGCCCATTGCCACTTCAACTTGCTAATCCGCTGGGCTATGTCGGTAACTTTGGTTCGTCTACGAATCTCCTCATTTCTGATTCGATCTCGTAGGGAAACTCCGAGCATAGCCCTCTCCATAGCTCGTTGTGCGACTTTGAGCTTATCAAGAAGGCACACAGTCAGAGACCACGTTTCAGCACCATAAGTCATCACCGGTAACACACACTGGTCGAAGACTTTCGACTTGAGGCACTGAGGTAATTCAGACGAAAAAATGTTGCGCAGTTTTCCGAACGCTGCCCAGCCGAGTTGGATTCGACGACTGACCTCTTTCTTGAAGTTGGACCTACCTAGTTGGACTGCTTGTCCTAGGTAAATGTACGTGTCAACAACTTCAAGAACCGAGTTCCCAACTGATACTGGGGCGGGCTCAACATGGGCATTCGACATCACTTTCGTCTTATCCATGTTCATTTTAAGACCCACCCGCTGGGAAACTCGGTTGAGGTCTTCGAGCATCGTGCCGAGATCTTCCATCGATTCTGCCATGACCACAATATTGTCGGCGAATCGAAGGTGAGTGATGTATTCGCCATTTATATTGATGCCAAATCCTTGCCATTCCAGGAGCTTGAAGGCGTCTTCCAATGTGGCTGTAAACAGTTTCGGAGATATAACGTCTCCCTGTCTTACGCCTCTTTTCAATGGAATCGCCTTCGAAGTCTGCTCCTGTACTTGGACCGACATAGTGGCGTTATTATACAAACACTTCAACACTTCGATATACCGATAGTCTATATGGCATCGTTGGAGAGACTCAAGCACCGCCCATGTCTCGATCGAATCAAAGGCTTTCTCATAGTCTACAAACGCTAGACATAGAGGCAAATTATACTCTTCGGTCTTCTGTATAATTTGCCTTAGCGTGTGGATGTGGTCTATGGTACTGTAACCTTTACGGAAACCGGCTTGTTCGGAAGGCTGGAAGTCATCGAACCTGTGACTGAGACGGTTCGTAATGACCCTTGAAAACAGCTTATAAACATGGCTCAGAAGCGAGATGGGTCTGTAATTCTTCAATAAGGTGTTGTCACCTTTTTTAAAGAATAGAACCACCACGCCTCTGTTCCATGCTTCTGGCGTTACACCCTCGAGTACGACGGAATTAAAGAGTTTCTGAAGGACTTTAAGTACCGGTGTTCCACCCGCTTTCAGAAGCTCTGACGTGATTCCGTCATCCCCCGGCGCCTTGTTGTTCTTAAGCTGTTTCAGAGCCATTCTAATCTCGTACAGGCTGATGTCCGGGATATCTTCAGTATAATGTCTGCTCAGCTTGGCTCTTGGGTCTTTGGCCGCGCTGTTAACAGGCTCAGCGACCGTAGCGTATAACTGTCCATAGAACCTTTCAACCTCCTCTAACACCTCTGCTTTGGTCGACGCTATACTGCCGTCTTCTCTCTTCAGCTTCGTCAGCTGGCTTTGCCCAATAGATAAGTCTCTCGCGAACACTTTGGAGCCTTTATTCCGCTCTATCGTATCTTTAACTTTATTAGTGTTAAAGATACGTATGTCGTGCCGCAAGGACTTGGATATCTGTCTATTGAGCTGCCTATATGACTCTGCATCACTAGAAGATTGCAGTCTCAACGAGCGTCGTTCAGCCATGAGGTCTAGAGTATGGTCGGACAGTTTGTGAGGCCTATTTGAACGGCGGGGTCTAAAAAACTTAGAGCCCACCGTATGGACAGTTTCTACGAACCTGTTATTGATCTCGTCCACCGTAGCAAGATTCTCTAGGCAATCGAAGCGATTGGAGAGTTCGAGTTGAAAGCTTTCGGGGTTTTGTATATGGGCGCGAGTAGGTCGGAGCGTGGACTTCATCAAGCGTGACCTTTCAAGCTTGACGTTAATATTTAATGAGCCTCTTACCAGTCGGTGATCACTACCGGTTTTCACCCTGTGAATCACGGAGACATCATTGAATATCCGTCTTTTATTGGTCATGATGAAGTCTATCTCATTTCTCGTAGAACCATCGGGACTCATCCAGGTCCATTTCCTATGAGGCGGCTTCTGAAAGAAAGAGTTCATCATAAAGAGGCCCTCTTTCTCCAGGAAGTCGGCCAGCCTCTGTCCTCTAGGGTTCCGTTGCCCATATCCAAATTGCCCCACTCTCAACTCGTCATCGCTCTTCATGCCTATCTTTGCGTTGAAGTCCCCCATAACAACAGTGAAGTGGGTCTCGGAGGTATGTATGGCCCTACTTATGTCCTCATACATA
This sequence comes from Biston stratarius, assembly GCA_950106695.1. NCBI lineage: Eukaryota > Metazoa > Arthropoda > Insecta > Lepidoptera > Geometridae > Biston > Biston stratarius. The sequence goes on along the minus strand of OX467115.1, from coordinate 22,497,908 downwards.
CTCTCCACTACATCATCTGGGTGTGACGAGGTCGATGCGTATACCTGAATGACCCTCAGCGAATATCTTTTGGATATTCTGAGTATTAGGTATACAACCCTGCTCGAAACACTTCCGATGGTAATTATGTTGTTAGTGAGGGACTTGTGAACGAGAAAGCCGACACCACCTTGGGACTGTTGGTCGCCTTCCCGGTAATAGAGTAGGTTACCCGACTTCAAGATTATCGAGTCCTCGCCCTCTCTCCGGACTTCAGATAATCCCAAAATATCCCAATGTAACCTACCCATCTCCTCTTCCAGCTCAGCAATCTTCTCGTCTGTCCTCAATGTGCGTATGTTGTGTGTTACCAGGGCCAGTCGTCGTTGGGGGTGGTAGCCGGGCATCTGCCGGGGATTCTTAGCACCCCTTGCTCCGCCGTTACCGTGGCCGCTACCGTAGCCAGGAATAGCGGAGCTGCCGGGGACTGGGGGCCTGGTCTTTTTTGTTCTATTCATGTAGGGGGGTTTTTGCCAATACTCGCCACGCTTGGCAAGCGGGTTGGCGAGCGCAGTTAGGTGTTGTAATATACGGAAGACGCTGCTGCCCATCCACCGGATGACATCCCTTAGCCGACTCTTACGGCAACCACGGGTAGAGAGGGTGGGGTACTATTCTTACGCCGGTACCACCACGGCAAAGCCTTTAGATGACCATAATGCTGTCATCTACTTTGGTCAATAGCTTAGCATTGCTCTAGTGTGGCAATGCTGCTAGCATTCTGTCCATATTTCCCTCCTCTGATGGACTCTTAGATTAGGTAATTAATCGCACACAAAATACTGTGTTTTTTTTATGTAAGAGTGATCAGATGAACGAGCCTCTTTCCTGGTGGTAAGAGATAACGCCTGTCCATGATCATTGCAACAATACACAGAACTTTGAGTAGCAAAACAAAGTCCAGGGCATCGCTGATTTGGCGCTTATTACTTTGGGATATTAGATAGTTATTCTCAACAGGCCAATAATTTCGCTAGCTGTAGTACCTACCCTTCAAATCGAAACACAGTAATGTTTATACACTACTGTTTTGCGGCATAATATCTGGTACTGCGGTGGTACCTACCTAGACGAGCTTCTGCTAAGGAAATCTACCACCAAATTATATATTTTTTATTTAATATCCTGATCGTTCTGGCCATGTTACTACTACTCTTTACTCCACTACTACTGCTATGGTAACTATCAGATAGTCATATATGGTAATTGGACAGTCGTGTAAAAAATCGGTCGGACAGACACGCTAAACTTTGTTATTATTAAGGTCACAATTCTTTCGGGTACGGTACCCTAAAAATATCAAAATATGTGCATAAAAAGACCTAAAATTCAAATATGGTAAAGGTTTTGTAGCGATGATTGTTAACGCATGGTTAACGCATTTGGTCCACGTGCTAAAGGGCGTGGCTTCAAATCCTAACAATGAGATTAAGTTGTCAATGAAGAATCACATTGTGAGAAAACCATACCATGGTGGTAGGTACTTTCCAGGTTTCGGTTCGCATTCTCAAGTTGAAAACCTGCCGCCAAACAACTAACGGTGTAAAAGTGATATCAGATGATGATCATGATTGTAAGGCAATTAAAACAATTTTGAGAATACATTTTTTCATACATTAAAAATAATGTTTACATTCATCCTATATAGCTAGGCCTGTGCCCAGCAGTGTTTTTAAAAGTTAATGTAACGAGCTCAACTATGAAGTTAATGTGCAATAACTTATCAACACATTATAATAAAAATCGCATAGTAAGAAATCAGAAAACAAGTGGATCCTCATAATTTTACAATACAATTTCCTTTTTTTTATTGTTAAATGTTCGATTTATTATTAGGTGCGCGATTTCATCTTCTCAAAATCACGACGCGTGATACAACCAAAAACTAGTTTATCGATAACGACAAAACAAACTCGTAAACATCGATCGTGACGCAAAACGATTGCAAAATAGATTGAAATTGAATCAACACAGAACTTATTATCAATATTGCAATATAAACCGGAGCGTATTTAAAATAATTTAAATGGAAACGTCTGGGTGTCGTGGCGTTCACAAAACGTCTTTATTCTGCCTTTAATTTATGAGAAGCTATAAAGTGCTGTACCTAAAGATCGGTGAATAAAAGTTAGCCAGCAACGCCTGCGCCCGCGCCGCCGTCGGTCAGGATGCGATACACTAAAAATCGAATGGTTCTTGGTTTCGAAATGGACGTTCTTGTAATTTTATCGATAACTCGTGAAGAACCTTCAGTGAAAACTCTACACAAGTGACAGAATGAAAGTAAGTAAGACCGATTAATCAATATTTTTATAACCGTATTTTTATAAAACTAAAACATTCCATATTGTTAGTATCATTGTCGCCTGAATTATCATCGAAAGAAAAGAAGGCTACGTATTGTTTATTTTAGCCTCTTGTAACATTTCGAACCAGGAGCTATAAAAAACTACACCGTTATATGGTCCATGTTCAGAAAACTCGAACTAAGCGTTTCGATTCCACTTTCATCATACAAACTATTAAGAAGTGGCATTTGCTGCTGGAGTGTTCCGATAGATACAATCAGGGTGCGTTCAAGTCGCGAGTGAGTCGGTTTCATCTAGGTAAGCGTGCGCTATCGCAGACCGCATCTTCGCTTAACATCAGTCAAGACAGTGGCCTAACGTATTTATACGTTTATTTTTTTTAAATTAATTATCAAAACGTAAAACAGATTCCCTAAATATGAGTAACATTTATTTGATTTATCGATATTGATAGTTTGGTCGCATCACTAATCCCGTCCAAGCACGGTTCTGCTCGTAAAACCTTACGATAAGCGCCATTATCATCACAAAGGATGCGTGTAATTGTTTGTCAAATAAATACTAATAAAACGTTGATGTTTATTAAATATAATTTTGAAAAGGAGCTTTTATGTTTTCTTGATTGTCGGAAAGAAATAGTGTTTTAGTGATTACGGTCTTGCTATTATTCAATTTGAATGTCAGTATTTTAAATTGCTCATAAGTACGTGTGTATTCTGCTTGAATAAACTAATAATAAAATAGAAAGTTAAGATAGATGGATAGAAGCTATTCATTGTTACAAGATTTTTTTTAAATGTTCTTACAACATAAGAACCTTAAGAGCTAGCGCCACAAGCCGCCGCCTTATCGCTAAAAGCGATCTCTTTCAGACAACTTTGAAATGTAAATAGATTACAGACTATAAAAGTTATATTAAGATGTATAACAGTTTTTATCATAAAATATTTATAGGCTTGGCATTTGTCCTATAGTTCTGTTTTTGTCGTTGGCGACTAGGTGTTTGAATCTTTTATTACAATATGTGTGCTTACATTGTGTTCCAACAGTCTCACCTGAGAGCCAGTTCCTTTTCAGGCTTGATGTGTTTACTATATTAAATCAAACCGTAAACATTAATAATTCACTTGAACACCACACGAGTTGCGGTCACTTTCTTTAAAATAAAAGTAAGAACACGAACGAAATACTCTCCTCATGGTAATAGACAACGCATGTCTACAGCCATTTTTTGAAGTCGGTTAAAAATAAGGACATCGCTACTCATTACTTTGGGACATTCAATGGTTAGTCTCAATAGCCCTATAATTTCGCTATCTGCAGTATCCTTTAAACCGAAACAAAGTAATGGTGAACCTTACACGTCTTGTTTGAAATGGGAACTCGCTGCCAAGTGAGGTTAGATTTGTATGTACAGATTAGGTTTTTAACGCTCATGACGAAGGTTGACTAAGTTCAAACAATCACCGATGTTAAGTAACAGACGTCCCAATCAAATTCCATTGTACAACAATTCGTATGTTCGTGATAATTTTAAAAATAGCAAAATAATACAACACTTAATAATACATTCCTACGCAATTTTAAAACCGTAGAACCTTTGAAATGAAACCTAAGACAAATGTACACATAACGAGACTCTTCAACTCATAATAATCTGGAATTAGTAATTACGCGGTGAGATCCTAGCTCAAAAGATCAAGTATGACTAGTAGATGTATAACTTCTTACATATAAAACTAGCGATGTGTGCAATTTATTTTAGCAATTACTTATTAAAAGTTTAAATAGGATGAATTATATACAAAACTTTAGTAAATAAATAGCAGTGAAAACCATATCAAGTGTATATCATATCATTGCATGGTTTTAAAACAAGCGGACAAACAGACACACGGATAGCAGATGTTTTATACATACTACTTAAGTACTTAATAAAATTCTTAAGTAATTATACTAAGATTTAAAATGTAAAAGTTCGTTTGTATATATATAGCTCAGTGGTTAGCGCGGTCGGTTCACATGTCGAAGGGCGTGGGTTCAAACCCTAACAATGAGCTTGAGCTGCCGGTGAAGGGAAACATCTTGAGGAAACCATAGCATGGTGGTAGAGTATTTTCTAGTACTCGGCTGGCTAGCTACCACCCTCAAGTTAAAAATCTGACGCCAAGCATCTAACGGTGTGTTCCGGCAGCCTCACTTGAGAGCCAGTACCATTTTAGGCTAGTTGTGCTTTACTATCTTCGAGCACACCGGTCAGCATCACACCGCATCGGTTAACATCAGGTGAGCTGTGGTCAAACACCTAGCCTGTCAACCACATAAAAAATAGGTAGGTACTGTAATTTGTGATACCAGTTTCTAACCTTTTAAAAGTTGGTTATCTGATCGTCATATATCTGTGCATTGGCCGCAACTTTGATGCTGTAATCGCTCACGTAGAGATGATCCCTTCACCGTCCTTGACGGTGATTAACACCAAATTGTAACAGCGCGGAGTCGGTGTGTGATTGACGGTGACTCACTATGACCACAATGGTACTAACATGAGCGAACAGCGGAAATAATACCTTATTAAGTTCAGTCAAGTGGAATTCAATTCATCTAATACCTTTAAACGAACAATTCTTGTATATATGTATACTAGCTACGCCCCGCGGTATTAACCGCGTGATGGATGATGATGATGAAAAGTTACTAATCTTATATAGCCTGCATCTCAAAATCCTTTCTTAGGGGTTGCCTACGTCATAGTAGCTTTATGCATGCAAAGTCTCAGCCCGATCGGTTTAAAATTGACAAAGTTTCATACAAACTTTCATCCCCTATTCTTATCCCCTTGGGGGTAGAATTAATCAAAATCCTTTCTTAGCGGATGCCTACGTCATAACATTTACCTGCATGCCAAATTTCAGCCCGATCCGTCCAGTGGTTTGGGCTGTGCGTTGATAGATCACTATGTCAGTCAGTGAGTCAAGTGAGTGAGTCACTTTTAGAAAACGTCGTTTTTATCCGTGTTTTCAGCCGAGCAAAGCTCGGTCATCCAGGTTCTTATACATAATATGACCATGACTAAGTAATGACCGACAATCGAGAAGGAACTTCAATAAGGCCGCAGTGCCTTCAGTTCACAAACTTTTATTGTCTATAGTAGAGCAAATTAAACAGCACAACGATAAAAAAAACACTTGACTCCAGTGACAGAGTTTAGACACCAGTTTCGATCATATCAGATCTGTGGAAAATGTACACATCTATTCATCTACTAAAACACTAACTTTTCAAAGTAAAAACAATTTTTTTTTAGTTTATTCTGTAGTTTAGTTTTTTTGTATATTTTTTTTTTCTTGTAATATAATGTGACAAACGAGACGCTCTCTTGATGGTTAGAGATAACGCCTGACCATGACCATTGCAGCGTTACACAGAACTTTGAGAAGTAGTATGAGTTTGAGACTTTGGATGGTTAGTCTGAACAGCCCTGTAACTTCGCTATCTGCGAACACTTTAATCCGGAACACAGTAATGTTTACAAGTTACTGCTTAGTGGTAGAACATAAATTGCCCTAATACACTACGGGAGAAAAGAAAAAAGGTGACTGCTTTTATGTAAACCTTAAGACTATTTACTTATTAAAGAATATTTATTTTACAATATAGTGGCAGCCAAAAGCTGTTAAAACGCTATTTTAAATAATACATTCATAAAAATGCAAAGATGTGGTGTGTACAAATGTACCACGAACAGAAATAAAACGAAGATTTAAAAAAATGCTAAAGGGGTAAACTATGATATCTGCCCAACTTTCCCCATCAGTAGGAATGCTGAGAATGTATACTATACTACTAAGTGAATTCCCCAGGATCTCGTATCCGATTTTAGATAGCAGCACCAACTACCGGGTCTAATTATGAATCTAAGCCATCCACCCAAACACATATAAAAATTTCATCGAAATCGGTCCTGCCGTTTAGAAGGAGTCCAGTGACAAACACACGTACAGAATAACATATATAGATATAAAGACGTTCTCAAAGTGACTGTGACGAATTTTTTAACTGCTGACTGTCTAAAACATAAGTGCTAGTTGATTCTCAAAACCTAGTATCATTCAACATAAAACCTAGTATCATTCAACACAAAACCTAGTATCATTCAACACAAAACCTAGTACCATTAAATTCGCTAGTCAATTACACCTTTTACCACGCTCAACAGACCCACAGACACAACTAATCACATTATTTTTCCAATTAGACACACACGTGACCATATTTCACGAACTTTGATTCATTTTGTTATCTTTAGGTATACATCCTTTTCGTGGAATCAATTTACTTAATTTTAGCCGTTTATTAGATTCGTTTTCCCCTTATTAAAATAAATACCTCAATTTCGAGAAAAAGATTGTCATATGAATTAAAAAATAAAACACAAGGCAATAGGTATAGTAATTTTATTATAGGCACCTATTTAAGTTATTTGGTACACTATAATAGCTTGGACGTTGGACGGATTGGTTACCTACTTATTAAATAAACCTTAAAATTATATAGAACGATATAAAGGAAACTGCACGTTCATATTCGAATTAAAACATTATACATATCTAATACATTAAACCCATATTACAATATTTACATAGGTACATTTTTATAGTTAGTAAATATATTTACAAGAAGCAAAATTATAGTGAATTGAGACTAAAAGCCAAAGTAATACATATACCGTAAATCTTTCTTTCTTTTCATGTTGTTTTCAAAATTCCGTCGAAGCGGTTTATTACAGAACAATTACCTTACTTGGGCTTGTTGCTAAAACTTTTTCACTTGATTTTATCATAAATAAGACGCTTGAAAATATGAAATATTAAAAAAAGGCTCAAAATGCTATACTAAAAAGAAGCAAAAATCACAACGTTCAATGTCATTAACCTACTTTTAAAACTCTTTTCACAATCATAAATAGGTTACACGCTAATAACATCTTTATTTAAAAACTATAATAAATCCCTACTTCTGTATTCAAATTTAAATACGTTCCAATTTGTCACTTCTAAACGTCATAAATTGACACAAAAACACTGATCAATAAAAAAGTAGATAATAAATTCTTTAACAGATCAAATCCGCTCTTTGTCGAAGGAGTTCTAATCTCAGCTCGTGTTCTCTAGCGGCCAGTCTTAGAGCTGCGATACTTGAAGTCCTTACGTCGTCCACTGCTGGCTGGATGGGAAATGTTTCACTGCCGGGTGATATTGGAGGGGAAATAGATGGTGCCGGTGAGCGAACTTCCGGCGAGGTTCGACTGTGGTCGGTGCCACTCTCCGAAGACAGGCGATGATGTTCTGGGGCCGCGAAGTTAGCGAAAAGGGAGTGGAAGTGAGCGGGCGCGGAAGCGTATAGCGGAGCACCGAAAAAAGACGGTCGCGATAGTGGTGGCAAATACTGGGTACCAAAGAGTGGCGCGTTTGCGTATCTGTGGAAGAGGAGTACGTTAAAAATAACTGTATGTTATTTTGTGTAAATGACATGACCTTATTTTTTTAGAAAAATGCAAAAATATTATTAAATAAGCTTACGTTTGACCGCCATCTCACCTGATATTAAGTGGAGATTTATCTACGATGGAGTTGTATCTTTTAATCATTGAAGTTTTAGTATATCTATCCAGACCATATCAGTAGTATATACTTTTGCTCCAGTCTTAATCGCGCGCAAAAAAGAGGAAAATATATTCCTTCCCTATCAGGATGCACGAATCAAATTACACAAGCCTATTGATTTAATGCTTTTTTCATTTCACTTTACGAGATGACTAACATTTCAACATTGTGTTAGTATTAATATAGTAATAGATATAGGGAATAGAGTGGTCTTCTTTTCCCCAATTTTGACAGATAGAGCTATTTTCAAAAAACATTTATATGACTAATTTTACCTAAAGGAAGCGAGCGCAGCAGCGTCAAATTGCTTCCTAAGACCGAATCCCGGGCCAAGCAGTGTGGGCGCCGGCAGTGCCGATGGCAGTGGCTGGCTGAGGTATCCGCTGTAGGGGTGTGCGTGAGGCCCCACCTTTTCCTGTTTGCGCCATTTCGCTCGCCGATTTTGGAACCACACCTGGAGATAAAAGGTAAGTTAAAAAAACAATTCTCAAGGCGGAAAAACCTTGTAATAATAATAGTATTTTCCAGAGGTGCATCGAAAAAAAAAATATTTTTATTAAATGCGTATTGCGTTGATTGACGGTATTAATAACACTATGGTGAAACATGTCTTTTGTTCATATTTATGTTAATATATTTCATGCATTTTTTGTTGACAGGCTAAGTGTTTGGCCACAGTTCACTTGATGTTAGGTGACGGTGAACACTTTTGGCCTAGAATGGATCTGGCTCTCAAGTGAGGCTGCCGAAATACACCGTTACATGCTTGGCGGCAGATTTTCAACTTGAGAGTGGTAGCTAGCCAGTCGAGTAGTAGAAAGTACCCTACCATGCTATGGATTCCTCACAATGTTTGCCTTCACCGACAGCTCATCTCGACTGAGCAATCATCGTTGATATATTTGCAATAAAGTAAAAAGCAAACAAAGCTTGATCGGAACATATAAAACATAATTTTAAAAAATAATTTCATATAGCGATAGCTCAACTCCACAGTTTTAATGTACATATAACCGGCCTTACTACAGCCTTAGAGACTAGCCTAGCCGCTCTATTGAAAGCCAATCTCAATAAGACAACCCATAATGAAACAACTTATAAATCACTAATAATAATTATAAAACTGCACATGTTACCAGCCAAGTCCCAATTTGGACAAGTCAGAAATTCCTAATTATTAACCGCTAACGGGAGTAATAAACAAAAAAATTAGTCTATAATTAACATAACGGGTAATGAAATGTTAGAGAATATTGATTTATTAAATTATATATAATTAATTTTTAATTGCCATATTTTGTACTCAGTCATTCATCAGACTCGTAAAATTGGATTGCGGTCTTGGATCATTAAAATAAAATTTGCTGCTTCAAAATTTCAATTAGCTAATACATTTGAAACGGCAAAAAACACGTTATTAATGAATGGACTCGTTAATTCGGCTCAAATAATTGTAAAATAAATACTACCTTGTTATACATCGTGTACAGTTTCGAGCTTCCGTCGAAACACAACACAATTTGCAAATTAAAAAAAAAAAAACAAAACAGCTTCATCTTACGAATAAAGTGAAACTAGCTCAATAAAATTCAATTGCCATCCAGAACAGCTTGATGGTTTTTAAGCTTTTTAAATTCTTACATTAATACGTAATTGGGAATTTTAAACAATGTCGTATTGCCAAGTTAGCCCGCGGCTTGCACTTTAATGAAAACGTCTGCGCATTCGAAGTGATTAAGTGATCATTAAGGTGTCGTTACACTATACAATCACCACTGTCGCGTTCCCTTGCGCGTAAAAGGAATCTTGAAACTGCTGTGACCATAACTATGCTTTAATGATGGACGTTAATCGTCTTAATCTTTGGTGACAGTTGGCCACCGTTACCTTGTTCCATGAAGTATAACTGGATTGAAATTTACTGCCTCTTAAGAGCATCGTATACCGCGTACTTGGCCATACAAAAAGAAAAACCTTTTTTCTACCTCTTAATATTGTCCGATTTTGGTGATTTTTTTTTCATGTAATCAACACCTTAATTACTAGGCTTATACGTTGGATTTTTTCCAGTTTTTCAAATCGCTTAAAAGTTACAAGCCTCTTAAAAGCCATTTTTTTGCGCAGAAACTTGGCTTGAAATCATTGACTTATTTTACAGAAACTAAAATTTTTTCTGCAAAAAACAAAACGTATAAGCCTAGAATACATCTTATTCTAGCGATTAAGACCAAAAACAAAACATTTTTTTAAGTTTTAAGGGGTGAAAAAAGGTTTTTCCCGGAAAGTAAATTCTAGCAAAAAATGTACCTAAAATTCTCACGAGCAGCAACTCTCTCTATCGGTCGCATAGGGGGTCGGGGGGTGGTCACATTGCACAGACAAGTAATAGGGATGCTTACAGATATATCGATACTAGAAATGGGAAAGAAAACAGTGTCGATGACTTTATTTTTCTTTACTCACGATTTTGAAGTAAAGTGCGTATCTTGAAAATGTATCAGTTGAGAACTCGGTTCTTGAAGTTATTGACATGTTCATTTACCTAGGACACGCAGTAGGTCCAATTTTAAGAAAGAGGTCAATCGTCGAATCCAACTCGGCAGCGTTCGGAAAACTACGCAACGTTTTTTCGTCCGAATTACCTCAGTGCCACAAGTCGAAAGTCTTCAACTAGTGTGTGTTACTGGTGATGACTTATGGTGCTGAAACGTGGTCTCTGACTATGTGCCTTCTTGATAAGCTCAAAGTCACACAACGAGCTATACAGAGGGCTATGCTCGGAGTTTCCCAACGAGATCGAATCACTAGTGAGAAGATCCGTAGACGAACCAAAGTTAGCGATATACCCCAACGGATTAGCTAGTTGAACTGTCAGTGGGTAGGGCACATAGCACGCAGCACTGATGGCCAATGGGGCTGCAAAGTTTTGAAGTGAAGACTACGGATCGGCAAGCGCAGCGTAGGACGTCCACCCAAAAGGTAGACAGACGGCCTCATAAAAACCGCAGGAATGCGCTGGATGCGAGCCGCTTCCAACCAGTCTTTATGGAAGTCAATGGGGGAGGCCTATGTCCAGCAGTGGACGTCCTACGGCTGAAATTATGATGATGACGTCAATAAGCTTAAGCCATCTATATTATTGTATAAGTTCACAAGTTCACAACTACACATTAATTAATCTCCGAAGCGTTAGCTGTCCGACAAGTATTACAAAATGACACCCTTTACTACTATTAGTCTTTACCTATGAAATTGCAGTTTTATATGATAAAAATCAAACGATTTTTTTCCATATTTTTATTTCTATTTATTAAAATAATCACGCATGCAATCGATGTATCTTTGTCAACGCAGTGGCAGTTTATTGCGTTAAGAAATCAGTATATATTATATAATCAGTATATATAGAGTGAAGAAATCAGCCGGACGGGAGGTAACAAATTCATCGAGGGCATTTTTACTGCCTATCGGGTATTTGGCAGTGGACGTCCTACGGCTGAGATGATAATGATCGGGTATTTAATTTTTTTATAATTCAAATTCTGGAAAACATTGTGTTCAGTTCTTCATAGTACACATCTGGTATCGTCAAAATAGTTACCGAATAGTAAATCCCATTTACTATTTAGAAAAATAGATTTACTAAGTACTTATTTAACTAGTAAATCTGTCCAAATAGAATACTAATTTATTCAATGCCTACCTCGTGCAAATAATTATATTATTATTACCAAGTTAGGTATTTACTCGTTATCACACTACTATTATATGCCACTAAAATTGTGATTTCTTCGTATAAAAGTACCGAATCACAATTTTAGCGCGCCAAACAATAATCAACAGCGTGGCGCGGCGATTCATCGACTGAGCGGAGTAGCGAGTAGACATGTGTGCGTGCAGAGACGCACACACTGAAGCTCACGGCGAAGCACTACTATTTTATTCTGTGACGCGGCTGCGGGGAGCGTTGAGATAGCAATACGTTTGCTTAATACCTAAAACTCAAAAACAGTGGTCGGTATACGATCCTCTTAAGAAGTTTTTGCTTGATGCACTCGAAGATATAAATGGTCAGTGATAATTACCTAACAACCTCTCATTAGCTTGATACGTTAGATTTAACGTCATTGTTTTTTTGTATATTGTTTTTTTTATTACATTGCTTTTGACAATCATCGCGAAGATGTGATCTACGATGAAACGCTTGCGTGGAATAAACCGATTCAGTCGCGACTGGAAGACACTTAGATTGTCTTTTTCTAAAAACACCCACGTGGACAACAAATTCCATTGTTCTTATTATTATTAATTTTTATTATGGCTAACAGGCTTGTTGTTTGTCCACAACTCACCTGATGTTAAGTGATGGTGTGGTCGAAGATGGTAAAGCACACCTAGCCTAGAATGGAACTGGCTCTCCAGTGAGGCTGCCGGAACACACCGTTAGATGCTTGGCGGCAGATTTTCAACTTAAGGGTGGTAGCTAGCCAGCCGAGTACTAGAAAGTACCCTACCACCACGGTATGGTTTCCTCACGATGTTTTCCTTCACCGGCAGCTCAAGCTCATTGTTGGGTTTGAACCCACGCCCTTTGGCATGCGAACCGACTGCGCTAACCACTAAGCTATCATTGCTACTAATTTTCTGTGTAAATTGATTTTTTAATCATAAATAGTTCTGATATTTAAATTTCTCCCGCGTTCCATTTTGTTTTAAACCCATACAGTTATCGTAACTTAAACTTCTAATTTCAATATTTAAATTTTTTGCGTGAATATAAAATGTTGACCTATAAAAGCAACAAAATTAAATTTATTAGTCATGATATAAATGTCAAAAGTTGCCTTAAAGAGTTGCTACGTAATGCTCACTAAGTCTGAATTATAGATATAAGATATCTAAAAAAACAGCAAATTTATTTTTTTCCAGTTTTTTTTTAAATATTTGACAAGCTAGTTGTTTGGCCACAGCTCACTTGATCTTAAGTGATGGTGTGGTTGAAGATGGTAAAGCACACCTAGCCTGGAATGGATCTAGCTCTCAAGTGAGGCTATCGGAACTTCAACTTGTGAATGGGTGCCAGCTGAGTACTAGAAAATACCTTACCACATGCAAATTATGAATAACCACGTATGTATATGACAGAAAAAAAACATCTTTGTAGGTTTTATGGTGAATACGAACATTCTAAACATATTGTGTGAAGTATGAGATATAATTGTACATATATATTTTAGAATGTTTAAATCAAATATAACCTGAACCTATTCATAATGGGTTTAGAATTTAAATTTAAATTACATTAGGTGCAGTGCAAATCCTATTTGTAACTTGTAAATATGTATATCACTAAGTGTTTTTTCTAGTTAATTTATTTTTCCATTCCTTACAGTGCTAGATTACATTGTTGATAATTTTATGGTCCGACCAGTTTTACGATGGATTTGAACTTTACACAAAGAATAAATTAAATTAAACAGAAGAAATTATAACTTACATGTTTATTGTAAATTAGTTAATTTTATGTTGTGCTTCTATAAAAGTATAACGTACATTTTGTACATGAGTATTAATGGGAATGTCTTATTAATTCGACAATACTATGGTCACCTGTTTACCAGTAAAACTGACCAACATGGACGTGAGAAAAATATATTTTTTTAATGAGATACATATCTACATAGTTTGGTTATGAGCAATATCGATTTTATAGTCAGTACTTAATGTTTTTTACCTGAGCTTTCTTGAAGATAAGTTAATAACAAAAACTTGATAAGAAATCGTTTCTAGAAGGTTTTAGTTTATGGTTCGGACTTGCAATCTTTGTAAAAGTTTAAAATACAATTACATATTTAAATGCTACTAGCGACTTGCCCCGACTTCGCACGGGTGCAATGTAGATACTACACAAAACCTTGACAAATTAAATACTTAAACCTTTCTCATGAATCAGTCTATCTATTGGTAAAGTCGCATAAACATCCGTTCAGTAGTTTTTAAGTTTATCGTGTACAGACAGACGCGATGGACGGCTTTGTTTTATAATATGTAGTGATATACATTTTGTTTGTATATCATATAGAACAAAAATTTAATAATACATAAAAGGCTAATGCCACCTATTTTTTACTGTGTTGTTACAAAATAGAAAGACTGCGAAATATCTAAGTTTTATGACAGTCAAACGATATAAGACAAGTTGCGACACTTTAAACATCAATAAAACGAGTTACAATATCACGATGAGAGCAATCCTGTTTACTTTATTTAACGTTTTCAATGAATAAATAACCTATATTTAATTATCCCTTAGGTTCATCGCAAGTGAAGAGATAAATGATAAATAAATATCGTAGGAAATTCCACTAGTTTCAAAGTAAGGAAAGCTTGCTGTGGGAACCAAATAACTGTAATAATAGATGTTTATATCTCTCTTTTTAAAAAAAAATATAATACAGAACACCCAGACATAAAACAAATATACTTATATGAATGTGTAGGTACTGGGTAAGAATCGAACCCACGGCCCACATCTCTTGAAGCAGAGAGCTAACAGAACATTCAAATAGGTATAGTAATTGCCAATCCTTACGGGAAAAAATCGCGATTGCAAGTATGCAATTTTCTCGTTTGAAAATGCTTGGCTTGGCTTACCGTGTCTTTACGTTCTATAAGTCATTGACACTGCTCATATATCCTATAAAAGATTTCATCCTACAAAAAAAATATATGACTACAACCACACTTTTATTTGACCCATATCTTCTATCTATGACTGTCTCATTTGTGTCAACTTATTTAAATTCTATCGCACTTAATATTATTAAACTGGCTATAATAACCCATCAAAGACTCTTACTATAATAATATAAAAAGCTATCATTTAATTATAATAGAATAAGGTAAAGTTTGATATCCTTGCGGTATCGCAGGAAAGGTGGCGTCATGTTGCGCGTCTGTGGGGGGTCGGTGGTGCGACTTTTTGTCGCCCGACTGCACGCACTTGTGAATTTAAATGATATATTTGATTGAATTTGTAAATAATATTGTGTGGAATAAAATTCATGAGGATTTTTAATGAGGATTGTGCTTTTAAGGTATGGAGAGAGCCTTCGTGGGTGGACATTACGACGTAACTCTAGAGCTGGAGGAACCATTAAGATATATGAAAATGCGAGCTTACCTGGATTCGAGCTTCTGTCAAGCCGATTTTTAGCGCTAACTCCTCCCTGTAACAATAATAAAGAAAATTTAGATAAAATATTTTATGGCAAGTGAGATCTCTTAAATCGCTCAGTGTACGAGTTCAGTAGATCAACTATAAGTGTTTAGACTTTATACTTTGAGGCCAGTAACTATTATGATATATATATAAATAATATACATAGGATATGCTGGACACATAGTATAACGTTGGTTTTCTGCACAATTTATTCTCTGTCAAAATCGACTGCAGTGAGCCCCTGTCTGATATATCAATATGGATACCCATCATACTCGACACACTACATCACTATTTCATGTCCCTATATTGTACAATTTATGCACGTATTTTTACAAAACTCTTTTATACACAGAATGCTCTAAAAGTTGAAATAAAAGTTCGGTAATTTATTAATATACTCTCCACCCCAGACCTCCACAAACACACAAGCACAAAATCAACTTTTATTAATTACTAGCTGTACCTGGCTGTTTCACCCACTATCAATGTATGAATGAAATGTACAGAATTAGACCTCCACCAGTTTTATTAAAAGTATAGATTTATTAACGTCATTATTGAAGGAAATAAATAAAATAGATCCAATTTGGAACTTGCCTAGTAAAGACATCAGGGTAGTGCGTCCTTCCGAATGCTTTTTCTAGCTCATCGAGCTGGTAGCTGGTGAAGGTGGTCCGGTACCGGCGCTGTTTTCTCCTGGGCATGTCATCATCTTCAAACCCTGACCCTGACTCCGGTCGCTCGTCTGCTGGGAGTTCAGGTGTGGCAGAGGATCCAGCATCAGAAACACCCATGGTAATTGATGTAATCGATTAGGGATTTTTTGAATCTACCTATAACAAAATAAAATTGTGATTTATAATTATCAGATCTGATCAGACCTGTTGTAAAATCTCCCATTATAAATACTTATCAGTAATCTTGTACCCGTAGTACAAGCTTTGCTTAGTTTGGGGCCAGTGTGTGTAATGTCTAATAATGTATTTATTTATGAATCATACAACCATTAATTATGAATTTATTTTCTTAAAAATATTGCTTCGAAAAGAATTTCCTTCCAGCCTATAATAAATTATATCACTCTTAAATGTGTAATTATTAGATAATACCTAATAATTACACAGGTCGATTTATTATTCTTACTTAGTGCTTATACAGGTTGACTTCTTTATTGACTTTAATACTTTATACGGAGTGTTTTATTTTATCGACCTTAATGCAATTACGCAGTTGACTTACTTGCTCGCGTCCTCAACGTCATACGCAATTAACTGTCTATCTCGCTTCCCCATCTAAATTGCGGTTCACAAACATCCGCTTTCACCCCATAAAATATTAAACAAAAACAAATAACGATGAAAATTTGCTAGAAATGATGGATATTGTTTGCAGGTAGCCCTCGAAGCTAACGGCCAAGTTATGTCACATTTCTTTGATAAATAATCTACAAGGCAAACGTGTCCATATTCTAGTTTTATCAAATTTCCGCGCGGGAAACGACAATTTTGTTTTCAACGCGTTTTGTTTTGAAAGCCTGAAAAGAAATATTTTCGCTTCTGTGTAATCGTAAATTAAGAAATTTACAATTACTTTGATTGCACTTTTTTTTTAAAGAGTTAGTAGCTAGATGTTTGACCACAGCTCACCTGATGTTAAGTGACGGTTTGGTCGAAGAAGGTAAAGCACACCTAGCCTGGAATGCAACTGGCTATCAAATGAGTAAGCCAGAACATACCGTTAGGTTCATGGAGTCAGATTTTCAACTTGAGTGTCGTAGCTAGTAAGCCGAGCACTATAAAGTACCTTACCACCATGCTATGGTTTCCTAACGATGTTTTTCTTCACCGGCAGCTCAAGCTCATTGCTGGGGTTAGAACCGACCGCGCTAATCACTGAACTAGCATCGCTACAAACAATATATTCGTCCAGCCATGCTTTGATCAGTGTGCAATAAAAATAGCGTATCGATAGATATCATAATCAACTTTGTCTATTTGTATACTTACTGATCAAATATGCCCACGCTACTGATCTGATTGGATCTACTTTTTTTGAACTACATTCTGATTTTTCTCTTTGATGAAGATGCCTCATGACTATAATTTATCATAGGTTCCAGACATCTTGACATTTTGTTATTATCGAGGGTCGAAAAAAACAAGTAATAAAATATAGCTCATATGGGACAATTGATCGTAAATCAATAAAGAACACACTGCATGCACGCATTAAGGGTCCCGTGCGTTAAATTACGCGAATCTTGGTCGCAACGACCAAATTTTTCCAATACCTGTACAATTTATGGTACATTAGTGCCCTATGTAAATAAAACTTGTTATTTTTGACTGAAAAGTACGCTAAAGTAAAATATTATTAATTTAAAACCATTTATGTTTTGAAAGGAGGTAAATCAATATTTTAGCCAATTTTTATTATGGTTTACAAACTAGATTTTTGACCATAGCTCACCTGATGTTAAGTCACGGAGTGGTCGAAGATGGTAAGCTACACTTAGCCTGGCATGGCTAGTGTGGCTCTCAAGTGAGGCTGCCAAAACACACTTATAGGTTCTTGGCAGCTGATTTTCAGCTTGAGGGTGTTAGTTAGCCAGCCGAGTACTAGAAAGCACCCTATCACCATGCTATGGTTTCCTCGCGGTGTTTGCTTTCACCGGCAGCTTAAGCTGTATTTGGGGGTTGAACCCTTTTTGGCGTGTGAACTGACCGCGCTAACCACTGAGCTATCATCGCTACAAATATTTTGAACTATTGAATGTTTGAATTAAGAAATGAGATCGAGTTTTTATGTTCCATTCTAACTTAGTCTAACTTAGTAGACTTAGAAGACTTACTAACTTAGTAGATCTTAGTCTGATCACACGGTTTCCAAGAATTGGCCTAATCAACAGATTCAATGATCGTGCAATGCGCGTGTACCTTAATTGAAAGGGGAAGAAAGGCAAAAAATAGTTACGCATGTGCTTAGAATGAGCATGTAAGGCGTAATGTAGAAACAATAGTTTTTGCAATTAATAGTGCGTTGGAACGCATAAAACGCGACGAACCATGTTACAAAGAGGTTTTTTGCGTCAGATAATAACAAAGGCACATAAATTTTTATCTGTATTAGATACATTAATTATATTAATAATTGTTATTGCTGATTACATATCCATGTACGGTTAGAATTTTCACTATTATCATGGAATAGGATACTATTTTTTGCATTAATTACAATCGGTATTTTTATGTTATGTTCTTTGTTTTACGTTGTTAGTTTCTAAAAATTCTTATGAAAAATACTACTCGGTATTTGTTTTTGGGATCTAATTGATATGTATGTGTTTGGATTTATCTCATAAAGTTTAAAATAATGTTATCTGGTATATCTTTGCATATGTTTAAAAGTTTTCATAATTGTTTTTCAAATACAAATACAAATATTTTATTGATAACACCAATGTTACAAGTCAATTCCGTAATATCATTACATTGAGATTTAGAACACTGATTACATGTCAATGCGCTGTTTATACATTTTTCATTTATAAACAGCGCTTTAACACACAATTGGAAGGAATACCGTTGTTTGCACTAAGAAAAGCGAAAAAGTAGCACTCGAGCGGTGATTTATCTTCACAACATTCAGCATCTACTTCAGGTCACTGCTGAGACTTAGTGATACTAAAAATAACGAGCCAAACGAAACGCTCTCCTGATGGTAAGAGACAATACCTGTCAATGATCATTACAGTAGTACCCAAAACTTTGAGTAACAAAACAAAGTCCACGGCATTGCTATTTTGGCGCTCACTACTTTGTGACGTTCAATCGTTAGTCTCAACAGCACTGTAATTCCGCTAGCTGCAGTACCTACCATTAAAACCGTAATACAGTAATGTTGCTTGGCGGCAAAATATCTGCTGCTGTGGTGACCAGCTGAGGAGATCTACTACCTAGGCGAAAAATCACTATGAACAATAAGGTCGTTGTTGTACTGTCGCAAAATAATCATGATGTTGTTTTGTTTTTCTTATCTCTCTTTTGATATGTATATTATGTATATCGGTTGTTGGTGTACAATAAAGTTATATTATATTCTAAATATGTTGGTCTGATAATAAATATTACATGATTCTTTGCCCTTACCTTTCCTACTTTGTGTACATTTTAGTTTTATGTGAGTAACTTAGAAAGGTACCTTATATTCATATTTATTGGTAATAACAATTTACATTTAAATAGCGCGTACATACAGTAACATATATTATAGTCATTCTATATAAAATTTATAAATTAAACGATAATACTAATTAATAATAATAAAATAACTATAGCACGTCAATTAAATTTTTTATCAATTTAAATGTCAAATTCGTAAAACTCGTTAAATCTATAGAAAGAGCAATTTTTTCAACCTTCTTTTACTTAACTGTTACAAGTCAATCATTAATTCTCATAATCAGTCAACCCTTTCTCATTAGCTATTACGTTCAACGATTACCTTAATACACCCGGAATATTTCTAGTAAATAATTAAGTACATTCGCAACCTCATTACCGTTTAATTAAAAAGTTAAAAAAAGCAAATTATTTGCAGCTCACGACAAATGCCGATTCGCCTCACTC
The DNA here is from genome assembly GCA_950106695.1 of Biston stratarius. NCBI lineage: Eukaryota > Metazoa > Arthropoda > Insecta > Lepidoptera > Geometridae > Biston > Biston stratarius. Next base: position 22,478,041 of record OX467115.1, on the reverse strand, counting down.
GAAATACAATTAGACCCGTTAATTAACTGAAGATCCAATTAAATCATGTTTAATTGCTTTTTAGTAGTTGATTAATCGGTAAATTATTATTTGTGGCCTTTAATCGAAGTTCTAGAACAATAGCGTTCAATTTTGTTGCTTCATGTTTTATGAACAGGAGCAACATTACTCTTGTTCTTCGTTTAGTGTGGAAGTCAACATTTTTGTCCATGAAGTATCTCCTCTGTTTTTATAAGCTGTCCCACTGCTGGGCGCATGTCTTTTCTCAGTGTGAAAAGGGTAAGGCCGTAGTCCACCACGCTGGCCAACTTCACATATATTCGAGAACTTTTTTAAGAACTCTTGAACGATGTTTGCCGTAACCGTTTGAAGTCATCAGCAATACGCACAAACTTAGAAAAGACAGAAGTGCGTGCCGTGGGATTCGAACCCAAGACCTCCAAATTGGAAGCCAAACGGTCTTCCTATTAGGCTGACACAACTTCAAGAAGTATCTACTACAATATATTACCATTTGCCCATTTTTTTATCGGACAGCCAGAAATTCGAAAAAGCGACATTGTTTCATTGACGTTCTAAGAATTCTCACGAAACGATTTGATTCCATTGTCATTGTGCGGACCGCTAAACATTGAAATGCACTGCCTGAGTCGGTGTTTGCCAATGTATACAATCTGAGTATCTCCAAGTAGAGAGTGAATTGTTATCTTCTAGGCAAGCGTGCTTCCATCATACACCAGATCATCACTTAACATTAGGTGAGATGCCGTTCAAACGCAAGCCTGTTTTATTATTTAAAAAACTTAGAGCGGAAGTATCTAAATCGGGACCGAATTTATTGCTTTAGTTCCAGTTAGACAATATTATTGACTAAACTTTTTATTACTTATATCGAAATTAAATTGATTCTGAAAACTGGAGCACAGAACACAATACAGACAAAAACTTTACACTGACTAAATTTAGGACCTTCATATTTTAATTTAAAATCATCAATAGTTTGAAAGTTACATTAGACACCAGTCAATTTTATGATCAAAGAGGGTATCGATTTGCGATATATAAATTATATTTTTTTTTCATATATTTAATTATCTTTTAAATACCTACTAGGTACTTAATTCTCGCAAGTTAAAGGCTAAAGCGACAAATACAGCATACTGGAATAATTTTCCTGCACAATAAGTATTTGAATAAATACATTTCTGCTACCTTTAAGAAGAAAGCGGTATCTAATAGTCTTTTTTGAGCTAAATGTATAGCATAACGTAATTCTGCCTCTCACAAGTTTAAAAGTGCTATTATCTGGTGAAGCGCATTTGTATAGTAACAAGTAGTTATACAAAACAAAACTCTCTGTGATTATAAGAAATAAAATTTTCCCCTGACCATTGTTGCGATATTCAAAACTTTGTGTAACACAATAAAGTTCGGGGCATTTTAAAACTGTATAGAAACTTCATGCGGGCTCTACTGTTGAAACATGTATGACTTGACTTGGACTTAAGCGTAATATGGTTTTGACTGTGACTTGCTTGAAAATATAAACACGATAACCTGGCTCAAATACTCGACACACAAATTCTTTGATTGAAACAAACAAAATCTTGGTATGAAAAAAAAGGTTGTGACATTGCCCAATGTACAATCATACAAACTTCTGTTAATAAACTACAAACGCACCAAAGAGTTTGACATGAACACAATAAGAAACTAATGTCAAAATGTTGTCAGAAAAAATATTCATCTGTCAGAGTTTTGCCGGGAACGCGGAATAATCATCTTACTGGATCGTTGAAACAACTTATTGTGTACACTAGAATTGAATTTCGAGAGTTTATACATACATATATAAAATTAGTAATCTTTTATTCATAAAGTGCCAAATTATGTGGGAAGGTGATATGTGGTGTAGCAAGATTTTTCATGTTGCTTCTAAAAACTTCATCGCAGCTTATAGTAAAGTTACCACCAAACTCGACGGTAACTTAATTTGTGTGACTCCGGCTGTGACTTAGACTCGTTTCACAATTTTTGATTGATTATAAAAAAAATGACAATAACGCATTCTTGGTACTGGCAAACGCACAAGATACGATTCCAGAAATAGAAAATTAAATCGCCTGTTACATTGGAGTCCGACCACAGATTGTTTATAGCAACAAAGTTATTCCGGCTTCAGTTACCTTTAACTGATAGCTTAGTGTCCGATACCCGAATACCGTGACGCCACCTGTCGGCCACCGCACCTGCCGCACGCGCCAATAATCTATACTTAGGCTGTTTTGTATCTTTTGTCTATGTAAAATATACTCGTATAATGTAAGTCCTGTCCAGGCGCAGTCTGCTTATGGTCAGACAGTGAAGTTTGTCACACATAAGCACGGCTTACGGTAGCGGCTAAATTCACGTTAAAAAATGAAACACACAGAATTTTTAACTCGGATCACAACATATATATATTGTCACTACAGGTAAAATAAAAATGATATACGAATATTTTTTAAAAAGGAATCTATTCTCTACATTGCAACGCCTTAACGACATTTCATAGTGGAAGGGTATTTTCAAGTATTTTCCTACTCGGCTGGCTAGCTACCACCCTCAAGATGAAAATCTGCCGCCAAGCACATAACGGTGTGTTCCGGCTGCCTCACTTGAGAGCCAGTTCTATTCCAGGAAAGGTGTGCTTTACCATCACTTAACATCAGGTGTGCTGTGGTCAAACTACCAACTATTCAAACATTAAAAAAAAAAGCTATTGAAAAACCACTTCGTATTTGTAAGCGGTTTTTATTACACACTGTATCGTTTTTCAAGAAGAAACGATATATTCACACAAAATAAAAGCCATTTATCAATTCGACAAGAAGTGACAAATTTAAACAGGAACTAGGCCAAAACATGCACGGAACCCAAACCCCATGAGACTAGAAAACAGTCTAAAAACTCTGATTAGTTGTAATATCATTTTGTATAGAACGATGTATATGTACTGTACTATATTTTCTACTAACGTATAAGGAAGCCGGAGATCATAGTTACACACGTAATTATAATTTCAAGACCGCTTACATCTAAATACAATGGAAGCAAAAAGCATTAACATAACGTAATTTAATACAACGTAACACCAAACCTATTATGTTAAAACTAGTCGGATAATGTACCTAGGTAATACATTTCATAAACTCTGACAAAAACCGCGCCAGACAGGAGAAATTCGCTCACAAAAATTATGAACAACTCAAAAAACAAATTAACCGATCGCGGTTCACTGAGCTTGTAGAGACGAACAAAAACAGCTGTGAATTAAAAACCGCTGTAAATTAAATAAAGCAATCGAGAAGTAGGTTTTAACGGTTGAACAAGCGCTACAAACACTATAGAGGAATCGACATGCAGAAAATTAAATGAAATTTGTGGACTTGAAATTACATTATTTAATTTTTTATTTCTTTTTCATAATTGGGTTACGTAACGTTTATATTCGGACTGGGTTAGATCACAACCACTATTAGAGAATAAGAGTGAGGAGGTTCTCTTTTCAGGAGAGAAAAAGAACGAAAGATTCTCTTTTCAATACTTACAACTTTATAACTTCGGTTAACAATGAATATTTAGTTTTTTTTTGTTATGGCAATGAAAAAAAACTTTTTTTGAATGGCGGACAGACTAGGTGTTTTACTACTGCTCACCTGATGTTAAGTGACGGTATAGTTGAAGATGGTAAACACACCTGGCCTGGAATTGAATTGCCTCTCAAGTGAGGCTGCCGGAACACACCGTTAGATGCTTGGCAGCAGATTTTCAACTTGAGGGTGATAGGTAACCAGCCGAGTACTAGAAAGTACTTTAGCACCCTGCTATGGTTACCTCACGATGTGGTGTTTCGGATTTCATGTTCACATAATGCCTAAATCTTATGACGTACAAAAATATTTACGTATCCGGTCCAACCTCACGCATTGTTGCGATGGTAGCTCAGTGGTGAACACAATCGCATAGTATAAGGTAGGGTAAGGGTTCAAATCCCAACAAAGAGCTTGATTTGCCATTGAAGGAAAACCATTACACGGTAAGCGTATTTTGAAGTAATCTACCCTCAAGATAAAAGTCAGCCATCAACCATTCAACAGTGAGTACCCGGCAGACACACTGTTATACCGTTTTTGACCACACTCACTTAACATCATGTGAGCTATGGTCAAATGCTTAGACAGTCGACCATAAAAAATCTGATCGTATGATGTTTTACGAACTCTGGATAGCTATTGGCCACTGGATCTCAAAGACTTTTTCTCTCAACTAAAATTATCGTTCATTTCTAGCGAAGCAATAATTACATCTATCTTTGTTTAGAACTTTAGGCAACTTTTACAAAGCAAACCGCAACACCTGGCCGATTGCTCCAATTATCGGCTAGACAACTACCAATTGCTCGATCTGCGTACTTGGTAAGTACTTACTTACTAACCGATTGACTTGGCTACTTGATACCAAGTACCTTCCGCGTAATCGGTGCGTTTTTAAAACCAAACTAACTGTAAACAAAGTTCATTTACCCCGGCAATCAATAACCGTGACAATTTGCTTCCAATTCAATTTTTTAGTCAAACTGAATTTTGCAATACCAATTATTGGGAACAATTCGGCGTAAATAGAGGAATTGAATAAACCGCAAGCAAAAATTTTAGGTGATTGCAAATGTACAAATACAAAAGTTACCAATAAAATGAGCAGCATATGTAGTACAAACATATCCCATTTTCTTTATGTGGATATCTTAAAATCTTAAAAGGTACCAAAAGCGGGAAATTGTCTATGAAAACATTTGAGTAAAATTCTAAATGTGACTTAAATTTTGAACTGATATAAAAGTTGTACGTCATCGTATGAATTTCTTAAAATTTGGTAAGCTAGAAACTTTGATCAGATCAGAAGTAAGAAAATTACTCAACCAAGTTACCTAATACCTATCTACTTAAAAGTTAAAACTATCCAAACGAATAATTTTAAGTGATAAGTCCAACACAAAAAACAACGTCAAATATTTCACACAGCGCCATCTAGCTCTAAACTAAGCAACGTTTATACTATCTCGACCAGATAACTGATAATGTATAGATATTTTATTTTGTATATATACATATATACAATTATACATAGATTTAGAACATCAAAATCTATGTTCGGCATATAGTGATTGTCCTGAGAGGTAATGGACTAGCTACAGATACAGCTCATGAAGCAAAGCAACTACCAAATGAGCTAATATGGCAGTCAAATGGATTGAATACTGATATAGTAAATATGAATGCGCCTATAGACACAGATGCCAGCTTAGGGAATTATAATGCTATAATAGGATTTGTATCAGATACGATAGCAATGGCGCCTCTGGGATTAGTTTATTTTTTGTCTTCATGGTACATTAGGCGATAATCTGCTGGTTAAGTCTCTAAACGCTAATCGTGAGAGTATAAATCTACTTTAGATTTAAACTTCGCACCAGGTTTATGTTGACTTTGGAATCAGGTTTTTTTATTCATTGATATAATATTTAACATGTTTATTCGCCGCCATTTGTAGCACTAGCTCATAAGATTCTTTTGTTTTCTGTACATTTATTATATTTCTGGTGTGCACAAGTTAAAGTTTCTATCTAAGTTTGAATTTAAGTATGAAGTACAATTTTATTATTCCTTAGTGTAGATATAAGTATATAGTATATATATATCACTAGGCAGTTATGTATACTCTTAATATTGTGGTATTCATATGGTTGCGATGTTGCAACACATTCTAGCAACATTATTAATTTATTAAAGATTATTAATAAATAAACTTTGCTTCTGCTGCTACGGAATCTATAATATCAATTTAAAAAGATCTTAATTTCAAAGTTTTTAACTAAGTATTGTATAATATTATATTAATAATATTGTATTATTATATAAGTTGTAACTAGTAAAATTGTATGTATGATACACATACAATTTCAATATATTATATTGAAATGGATCATTAATACTTGTTACAAAATTAAACAAATTTCTCTCTCATCCGGTTGTTCATCTTCAGCAAATATTTACCAAAACTTTGTATTTCATTTTGCATTACATTATCCCAATCGCAGGATTAAAAGTTTTTGTCCATTAGTTCTAGAGTGTTAATGGCTTTCCGGATTAATCCCACCGGAGATAAGACTTGACTCATCCAACTGACTGATGTCTGCTACCTGATAACCCAGCCAGTTTCAAAGTAATCTTATCCTATTAGGTTCAGAATTGCTCAGCTCTGAGTTAATGTGACAATGAATAGTCGCACCAGGGATGTCCATCCACATTATATGTATATTGCATCTATATTTTTTGCAAACGGTCGATTTCAATAATAAGCTTTTGAATAATACAAATTTTTTATTGCATTTTAGAGATAGGTCATATCTTTCTATTAATCAATATTTCCTTATAATCTTATCAACCCTAGCCATTTTAGTGGATAATCTAAATATGTTTATCTGATTTTATGACGGATTTGCATTTGACCTTTACAAAATTTATTAATTCAAGACGACGGCTTCAAACACAGCTTGATTTAATACATAGCTTTGATAAAAAATAAAATTCAATTTTATTTGTTTGCTTTTGTGTATTTAGCACTTCTCTTTTTCCATCCCTGTTGTAAATTGTTTTCCTTGATGCACATTCATATATTTTTTAAACTTTACAAATTCGACATGTCTATCCGATTCCCACACGATGCATTTATCGTAATGACAGTAATCTATACATCTGACTAAATTTCATCACCATTACGTGTAAAAAGAAAAATTTACAATTTTAATATCCGTACTTGCATTACAAAAAATAATCGAGATACGAGACGGTGAGGATGTAAATCGACTTTCCTATTATAGCTGCGGCTGGTAGCTCCGACGACCGTGTAATGAGAAACCAGAATGTTAATTAAGATCTAATTAAGTCTAATATAATCAACAATGCTGCTCGCGTTCCGAAGGCATCCGCAAGTCATCCTAAGGGGTTTATCTCGTCTGCTCTTACCAGACCTCTAACCTTCGGTCATGCGTATGGCTCACCTCGATTTTTCAAAGAATAGAAAAAGCGCAACGGGTCTTCTTCGCTGGTGATTATAATCGAATTGGGATCGGCCAACCCTTTTGTGAAAAAATCGGTAAAATCACTCGTTCCACGGTCTATTGTGATGTGAGAACTCAATTTAGTGAGCATAGTGGCAATGTAAGCAAGAGTGGAGGAGGGAATGAAGAGATCTCACGGTAAGGTGTAAATTGGAAATGATTGTAAACTGGTTCATTGGATAGTGAAGTGAACGGTTGAAACGGTGACGGTTTTTAAGAAGAAAAAAGAACTATCTCTTCTGTATACCAAATTTACTGCGTTTACTCAAATTTCGAAATTTCTCGGTGTCGTATGCAAATTAATTTTATAGCTATACAATGTTTGCACTGAACTTATAAAATATGCTCATGGCTATTACGTAATAATATTTAATAGCTTTTTAATTAATTAATTACCATTTAAATTATGCAAATACTAAATTATATGACCACCAGAAATATTAGTTTGTCGAGTACGAAAGCAATAAAACAAAAATAACAATATATACGTTATACGCGTATAAAATGTATAATAGACGGCACATTCCGCAGTAAAAGCTAATAAAATCAAGATCAATAACATAAATACACTATTGTTGTCCGCCTTTACAATATCTAACAACTTTTATAGAGTCTGAGATATGAGAATAACATTCTAAACTGACCATAATACAAGCTATAAACAAAATTAACAACACAAGGACCCCCGCTGCTTTCAATTTTGAGGCTGACATCGGCCCTAATTCAATAAAGCAATAAAATTCACCTAATTATGCAAATGATTTAAAAATATCTGGTATTATACCTTTTTGGACTTCCAAAAATATGATGGGAGCCGTCAAATGAGCTTGATGCACGCTTTGATAAATGAAAGCCGGTCGAAATATTATCGGAAAAATGTCATTATTTTAATAGTAAATTGTAGCGTATAATTAGTAAATCAGCAGGAGGCGTCATATAGAGTAATTTATTAAATAACTATTCCAATGTTATTAAGCTGTAGGTATTAATTTTGTACTTGCTATTATAAATATAGTTAAAGCAATAACCTGTCCGGTTAGAGTATAAAGCGTTTATTTTACTAGTGCTTACATTAATTTATTTCTATTTTTAACGGACTTCAAAAAGGAGTAGGTTCTTATAAAAATATTCATTTGCTATACATTGATCAAGATTAAGTACTTAGTCAACAATATACTTGGCTTTTAAATATTTCATATGACAATTACTTTGAATATGTTTGTTTGATATTTGTTTGTCTATTTTCAGACAAAAAATGACCAAAACTAAATTTAAAACATTAAACTTAGTGAAATTTAGTAAACATTAATTATATTAATTTACGTAGATAATTCTAACTAAATTTCTCGCTCGGCTTGATTTAAAATTTATGCTTAAAATATTATGTTTAAGTTTAGCAACAGTTTTAGGCCTATTAACGTTTTAGCTATTATTTTAAATTGATCAAGTTGTAGCTATAGGATTTAAACATTAATAATGGTTTACTTTGTGATTTGTACCTATACATAATAAAAAAATTTAAACTAAAAAAATATTATATGTTTTCATAGTAAATAAAGAAAGATAGTGAAATATAATTGTCTAAATTTATTGTTAACATTAATAGTTTTTTTTAATGCAATAAAAAATATAAAAATAGATTAGATCGAGTTAAAATTAAAAAAAAATATCAGAGTAATTTAAAAAACTTACCTGTAAATCCACAAACACAACGTAACTCCAAAACAAAGTCCTTTTTCCACGAGACAAGAGTCAGTGAACACGATAAACCCGCCGTCGTTAAAGGTCACAATTTACATGACACGCCGTGATGTTTTGAACAAGAACAAAGCAATAAACTATAACACACCAACGCCTTCAATCGACTGGTAGAGAATAAAGCCGGTCGAGCGCTGTCGCCTACGCACCTTCGGATAAAAAATGTAGCAGGCCGAGGCCACTCCCCTGAGGCACGCCCGGCCAATCGCGCCGCAGTGATATGGCGGCCGGTGCGAGGGTGGGCCCGATCACTTGATACAGGTCCCTGCTTCGATACCGCTAATTGACTTTATCAACAAACTGACTTTACTGGCCAGAGTCACGATATATGCGTTTGTCTGCCGTGTCAAAAGCCTAACTGTGGCCCACTAGTGATGTAATTAAGTATGTCTATTGGTAATGGGCAATCTGAGCTTGTAAATTGTCCGACAAGCTTAGTGCGCTTTAAGTGAAAGGCAATGAAAGTGGCCTAGGTATCAATGATGGACATTTTAAGAGCAATAATGTGTTGAACGCTAACAATGTATTCACAGGACAGCTATTATTTTCATTTTATAATAGTAATTTAGCAGAAAAGCTTCTATCTATTTCTTTGATATAGTAAAATAGCAGTTTTTAATGCTGGCACCGATACGTTAAGTACTTATTTCGAAGGTACTTATTTTACTAATAAGATTTTATAATTAGATACTTCGTATAAAACATTTGATAGCCGTTTAAAGTGTGCAATAAATACTTTGATGCATCTTCAAGTGCCGTATTAGGCATCCAATTAGAAGCTATGAAATCTTTATAATGGCGGCGAATACTATTCATTTGTATCTAAACGTCGGCATCTTTGCTCTAATTGCACCTAAGGCCATAAAGCCGGTGCAGTAACTTGTTGCAACTTAGTTAGCTGTACAACTTTGGCAGTTGGATATATTCCCTGAGGGAATAAAGTTTATGAGTATTATAATAATTACGTGCAATCCAGTATTGTACTTGTCTTCCTAGTAAAGTTGGATAATACAGCAAACTGTACTTTGAAAGAGTACCCAGCAATGCAACAAAAATGTTATCATAGTATAATTTATGGCAAATAACGAAATTTCATTTCAAGTAATTAAGCAATCATTCAAAAGAAGCTTTAAATGGGTAAATTATAAGAAGTAGACAAATTTTATTATCTAATGCAATTTCCTTGTTCTGGTGGCAAATCAAGAAATTAATGCTGAGTACATCTATGCAGCATGAATTTCTCATCATTGATGAGTTTTACTGCATTAAATCATCAATTTCAATACATGTATTTTAATTTTAGATATTTATCAAACGCAGTCTTCCAAACACCAGCAATTGAAAAAAGTCCTTACACGAAACAACAAGATAATAATCCGAGTTACGGCAGCGCAATCACCATTATGCCTGTAATTAGCCCCCCAGCCCGCAATATAATTAAAACTATTAAAATGACATTTGGCGCAGAATCGAGCTGTGCCGTGTACTGGTAATAATATGAAATCGCTTTACGGTTTGTCGTAATGTTAACGGAATCGTGTATAAGTTTTCAAAAGGTAATTAGGTATATGAGAAAAATTTAGATTTCTATTCTCAATTTTTTTTTTATTAGATCCATTTACCTTGTTTGTTCGATATTGATGAACCTGTTACCAGAACTAAACTGTGTGTGTATCTTTGTTTAAATATTAAAATATATAACACTCCTGCTTTGTTAATGTTTCCAATGAATCCACAATTCTCACTATTTCATTCTCCTCTGTAGCATCAATTTCAATATCGAGTTTAGTATTCGGCCAAACTTCTGTGTCTACTTTGTATGATGAAGTGTTTCCTGCTAAACTATGAATTGCATTATCGACACGATCAATTTGAAGCCCTACAAAAAAATTCAAAAGCTAGCACAAAAAATTGCTATTGTCATACTCGAATTACTTTGCTCTAATCTTTGTTACCCGTTCGTATTCAAACTACAATTCAAACAGAATTACTTTGACATTTTTTTGTAATAAACAAACACTTGCGCATCGAAATAAATGTTTTATAATGAAACACAATAACCATAATAACGTTAGATAAACAGTGGAAACTGCACATTACGTACAAACTGATTACAAAACAACTAGGATTTCCTCTGTACATAATTGCAACCACACAAATTACACAAGTAATCACATATGAATAGTAAACAAAATGGACATAAGCCATTGTGATTAAAGTCTAATCTGAATTGTTGGGAACTAACTTATCCTCGCTGTTTCACTCATAAATATGCTTAAGTAGACTCGGCTTTGAGATCTTTGTTATCTTTTCGAGAAAGGCGCAGTAATCTCTTCTTACAGATTGAATTTATACTTATCGGATTTTCATAGCATCAAGTACTTGACTAATATAAGCCTCTCAGATTTAATCAAAATAGCAAAACGTATTAACCAAACGCTTTTTATTTATCCTTGGTATTAAAGAGAAATAGTTAAGTGTTCTCATCAATTTCTTAACAAAATCGCATAATTTTTCTCAGAGACAGGAAATTGTTACGCATTAGTACCTACCGTCATTCAGTCAGTCAGACATTATTTAGGAGATCACACAAATTACGAATAACAACGTAATTCCCGCCACCAAATTGGTCCATATTTAATTTTGGGAAAATGTAAAAATAAACGTTTTTATTTGTGTAAATAACACAATAAAAGTGGCTGGTGTTATTACTGAGCCGACATGAAATTTGAACTGACGAAATTATGCAGATAGCATCTGTGTCGCCATAATTGTTAGTTTACTGTCGTTAGTGCCCCCGCTTGTGTAAATTCAGTTAGGGATTTGATTTTCAAATTCAATATTTAATAGTTTTTGTTATGACCGGAAGCGGACGTGTTAGGAGAAATTATGCGCATCCGCTTGCGCATTCGCAATTACCAGCGATAACGTCTAAAGCCTAATTGTGGTTGGGACCACGCTGATTTATTGTTATGCATTGGTGCCATTACTATTAACAATAATATTCGTTTTGTTAACGATTGACTTGTTATAACTATAGCTAACGAAATATGTGTTTTTTTACGATTGATTTCATGAATATTAGTACAAAAAATTGATTTTCATTTCGGAGAATCATGGAGCTGGCCAATAAATAATTAACATACTTTGCCTAATTTTTACTATGGGTAATTCTGCTAGATTTTTTAAAAACGTACCATGCAGGTAATCTTAACAGCATTATTGTTTTGTCTAATTAGGTTCCTTATTTTAAATACTGTTTATGTGTTTTTAAAGGTCCCCTTAAACCTACACTAGGTCGCAAGTCTTTAGTGCTGTATGGGTTCCTGTCCCTGCTTCGTGATAGACCCGGCGTCTCCACGGCTATATTATTGAATGCTAAGAAGAAGCTATCATTCATCGTCTTATTGTAAATTGAGTAAGCTAAGTAAAAAAAAATACCTTTAAATATAATATATAAACTTCTATCATTACCAGCATCTGAATGATTCTGAATCACTTCACTCCGGATGCATCAATTGGTCCCTCATTCCTCAGTTGTTTTTTTTTATTTGACAAACTAAATTCAAAATAAATTACTCGGGGCATTCACTCGATTCTTGTGCTGGCCGACTTTGTTTCGTATTTAAACAAAAAGGTGTGGATAATCAGAGGAATTGAAAACACTAGTGTCAACTGAAGTCACTGACTTGAAAGAGGAAGTGGTTTTACATTAAACAGTTTTATCCCTGTTAGTTTAGGATAACTGATTTATATTCTTTTACTCTAAGTAGGTTTACGTTCGAGCACGTCTTGCAATTTGTCGAACATTGTAAGAATTATCTTATCTGGAATGCAGCTCGGTACTTGCATTTGTTAAAATGTCATAAAGCAAGCATTCGACAATTTAAGTTTGTTTTCATCAAGTATTAATAATGCTAATTCAAACGATAGCAGTCAATACGTATTATGTACCTATTCGATAGAAAAATAAATATAAGTATACTTGAAAAATACAGTTCAAATGATCTTATTTACTTATACGCGTTAACAATTTTTATTTTTGGTGCCTGTAAAAAAAATATCTTCGAAATTTAGAATATAGCACCTGTGTCAATCTCAGGTCTTTAGGTATCTCTAAAGTTTCATCTCTGTGCATCCAGCATTATCAAAAAAGCTATCCGTAGCAGCACCGAAACGAAGCGGTAACTCAATATTTATTCTAATAACGTCAAGAATTGATTGTCCACGGCACCGCGCTCCGCGCTCCTCCAAACACGATTTCAGGCCACGACTCTAACCGAGTTTACACTCTTTTGTGACGGACACACAAAAAGTAAATCGAGTTATTGAGAGAAACAGAGAAAATCGACGTACAAACACCATTACCACGGCCATTTTCGAGGATGCGCTCGTGATGATAGTTTTTCAGAGCTCGCACCAAAGCAGCGGAGAAGGTAACGATTGATATTTTAACCATTGCTTTATTCTGTCATTGTTATTATTTTAAGTCTGTTTAATACCAGTGCTGGGCAAATGCTTCATTTTGTTCCTTTACGGGGTCTACCAGATGACTGCGCCTAACTGGGAATCCACTCGGCATTAACTACATCAACCTTTTACTGCTATAGCCATTAATCAATCGGCTTTTGAAACAGTAGGAAAGGTAATATAACTTGGATGTACCCTATATGTATATAGTTATCTTAAATAGGATTGCACCTACTAAATTTCTGATTCGGTCTGCTTTCATGCCAGATGGAGCATTGCTCTTGGAGCTCCTCAGCCTTTAGCATCACTCGCGGAGAATATTCTTCTGTTTACTTTTTCAATGACACGAATCACACCTAGGTATTAAATATAAGGTCCACTTCTAAATAGTTCCTACGATAAACAGGGAATAAAATTCTTCCTCTTTCTATGACATGAATTTACATGACATAGACATGACGGTTGGTATGAGTTTTATATTTTTTGGCGGTAACCATTCTTCTGGCATCTAATCGGACCTGCAAAATGGTTCTATTACCAAGTTACATGTACGACTATCTTAATTTTCGTGAAACCAACTAGCCAAATTGATTTAAAAATTACGCCTAAGTTCAGCGCTTACTTTTACTTCACATCACACATCATCAGCCATAGGTCGTCCACTGCTGGATATAGGCCTCCTCCTGGGGGGGTTTTGCCAATACTCGGCACGCTTGGCGGGCGGGTTGGCGAGCGCAGTTAGGTTTGATTGTTCAAGGAAGACGCTGCTGCCCATCTTCCGGATTACATCCCTTAGCCGACTCTTACGGTAACAACGGGTAGAGAGGGTGGGGTACTATTCTTACGCCGGCACCACCACGGCACAAACACACGACACGGCTCAAGTAATGATAATATATAAATAAAAAAATATGTTTACTTACCTATTTATTTATGTTTATCAGGAGAGCGTCTCGCTCGTCTCATTAACTTTATATTGAAAATAAATGTACTAACGTAATTCTCACAAATTAATATGCATAAGCCGCACTGTCGATCGAGTTAGACCAAATCATTAGTTTGTAATTTATGATACAGCAATGTACATGCACCAAACTATTCCAATCTCGCTACCAACATGGTAAGGATTCAATCCACGACTCGTCGTTTTGTACAGATTCGGTTGAGTTGGCTAAACAAACTCGACGTCGGTCGTCACAATCGATCGCTCCCGTGACGGAGGCCCAAAACGAAAACATGTGGCTTCGACACGCTATATCCGAGCGGGAAGTGAATCCAATAAATAAAACAAAAGCTAGTAATAAAAGCAGTAAATAAAACTAGCTGCTGCCTTCTTGTTACTTTCTTCGCTTGCGTAGTCGACTAATTTGCGATTCAAAGAAATCTTATCGACTTATGATGATAGAAATTGTTTAACTTCAGAATAAATCCAGTGTAAGTTGAGCCTTGTGCACCACGGGTGCCGCTATTTTTTTTTAATAACATGTAGGCTTGCGTTTGACCGCCATCTCGCCTGATGATAAGCGAAGATTGCACCCAGATTGTACCTATCGGGGAATACCCACTCGGGCAGCAAATTCCAATGTCTGGCGGTTCGTATGAAGATGGTGGAACCAAACAACTTAGTTCGAGTTTTTGGAATATCCACCATGAAGCGGTGCCGCTTCTTAAAGCTTCTGGCCGTCCAATAAAAGTATGGGCAAGGTGGAATTTAGTTCATGCAGATCTTAAGCGAACTCTAGAAAGTGTAACAAATTATAGTGGAACATTTTTTCTTTATTTGACGGCATAGCCTCGTTAAATGGCAATGTTAACGCGTTAGGTCAAACATTATATACATTTATTTAAATATATCTGACCAATAAATAAATATAATCATGAGGAAAAAAAAAGTAATTTTATTAAGTATGTTAATGCAATATTACATTGTAGTGAAATATAACTCACCTTTTTTCTCTTTCTATTTTCTTCTTGGCATCGCACTCTGTGTATTCTGCTAGTTTCAATGTTTCTGTATTTTGTGTGGTGTCTACAGTTTTCAGCTTCATTATTTTTATAGTCAAAGTCAAGTCTTGGTGAAGTCCAGCCCGTGCACGTCAAATATAGTCACGCTTTAGTAAAGTAGTGGCGACTTTAACATAAGCTTCGATGGAGTTTTGGAAGCAACACGAAAAGTCATGTTTCACCGCATTATATCACTTTCCCACACTCGCGCTTGTAATTCGGAACTTTATGTATAAAACAAAACAATTTTTATACACTAACACTAAACACGAAATTTTAATACACGGAAAAAATACAATGGGGTGACACGACTCTTTCCGCGTTCCCGCCACAACTCTTTATAAGCTTGGGGTTTACTACACTGAAAGGGGGTATATTGTACTAATCATTATGAACAACTAAAGGCAGTTGTTATAAAAAAAGTAACCCCCTGACCGTACTTATAGTTGATTTTTTTCACCATTTTAAGTATGTGTCCATAGTAAAATTTGTTCATAATGATGAATACAATAATATAATACTTCGGCTTAGGACATCTTAAGCTTATAACCCTATATATAAGTGAGTAACCTTATACCTGTTTTGTGATGGGAAACAGTTTTTTTTTTTCTATTTCAGATATACACTCCACAGACACCGGGGTCCGTGACCTTTGTCAACTTTTTAATTACAACTTTTTTTTAACTATACAGGGAGAGGGAAATTATTTTAATTAATCTTAATCTAAGGTTAGTACTAGTTTGTGTTTGGCCATGAGTTTTGGAAAGAATCATAAACATTGCAAAAGTTACGTGATCACAAATTTAAAACATTTGCATCGTATGCACGTATTTAAGATATCTTTATATGTTTCTTAGTAGTTTTTACAGTAGGTTTTTCGTGATGTTTGTTTTTGGTAGTGTCTCCGCTTCGGTTATTTTCTTCCGCTCTCAGAAATACAGTAGGTGCGCCCTCGTGTGGACTCACCTGTAATAAAAACAAGCTACAATAATCTATAGACATAGGACTTATAATCTAAACAGTAGTGTACCTTAAGACTAGCTTTTCATTCAATTACACTGTTAGTACCTAACTGATTGGTTGAGGCATTACTTTGCGGAGGTTCATCTTCTGGTATTTTGGAGTTAGATCTGTGAAAGACTAATATAATAGAAGAATGTTTTACTGGTTGGTAGATGTCCTTAGCAGGAGGTCGTCTAGGTAGGTACCACCGCAAATATTTTACCGTCCAACCTTACTGTGTTCTGGTTTGAAGGGTTTGCAGCTATCGAAATTACTGGGTTGTTGAGACTAACCATCGAAAGTCTCTAAGTGATAAGCGCCAAAGTAGCGATACCCTGAACTTCTTGTTAACTCAACGTTCTGTGTATTATGCTGATTCATCTGCAATGGTCATGGACATGCGTTATCTCATAACATTGGGAGAGCGCCAGGTTTCACTCGTTAAAAAAAAAAAACCTCTCGTTACTTTTACATAAAGATTTTCTAGTGTAATAAGTAGTGTAGTGTTTATAAGCGGAAATACACTAGAGGTTTAACTCCAGAGTACTCAGTAGAACCTAATTCTACTTTCAAAGCTGTTGGGTGTGGGTTCTACTCCACCTAGGCCAAAAATTTGCTTGTCGAATATTGATGTTTGTTCTATGCTTGGGTATGGAAGTATTGTATCCGTTATCTGGTACTAGATGCTGCTAATTGGAAGATTAGTACTGTTTTAGGTACTTACGCAGTGTCACGTAAAACACTGCATGTTATTGCATGTTGTTCCATGTTATGTAAAACATAATAGAACAGCATACATATATGAATCCTGAAGTAAGGAAGCCCGGAAGGGGTGATCGATTAATTAAAATAAACCTGTAGGTATATTGAACGTCTAGCTTGTAGTAAAATATACTTCGTGTTTTTCGCCATGCTCCGTTGTTCCGGGTGATGTTTTCTCTTCAAACGGCATGCGAGTCGATTTTAGATCGGAGTCGTCTGCGGGACCCATGGCGTCGATTATTCTGTGAATCGCAGTTCTGAGAACATGAAGTTTTCGTACGATTTTATTAGTGGCGAGTAAATCGGTTTTTCCTAGACAAGCTACTCTTAACAAAATCGGCTTCGTTATCCATACTTAATTTAACCTATCGTAAGAGCCGATTAAAATACCTCTGGGCTTGCGAGTGATCTGATTCGGGGAACTGTCCTGCCATTTTCACTAGATTTGACCACACCCTATCTGATGTTAAACAGGATGCAGTCTAAGATGAAGTACGCTTACCTAGAAAAACCTGTTTGCTCTGGATTTGAAGACACCCAAGTTGCACTTTGCGGGAACAGAAGCCGCGCCGGCAGAGAGTTTCACATCTTCGCTGTATGTATTAAGAAGAATGTGGAATTCGTACGTGGGAAATATTCACCATGTAAAGATAAGATTATAATCGGAATCCAAAGACAAACTGCGTTATCTATGAAAGCAGACCACTGATGGATTTACCAGTTTTTAACCGAAATCATAAAAAGAGGTTTTACTTGGTGGTAGATCTCCTTAGCAGTAAGTCGTTTAGTAGGTACCACCGCAGTACCAGATATTTGTCAAACATTAGTGTGTGAATGTGAAACTGTGCTCCGGTTTGAAGCGTGGAAACAAATAACTTTATTTTTATGTAAAAGTAATGAGATGAACGAGACGCTCTCCTGATGGTAAGAGAAAATGCCTTTCCATGACCATTGCAGCGATACACAGATCTTTGTGCAGTAGAACTAAGGTCAGGACATCACTGTTTTGGCGCTCATTAGTTTGAGACTTTTGATGATTAGTTTCAACAGTCCTGTAATTTCGTTAGCAGCAGTAGGCACTCTTTGATCTGGAAGTAATGTTTGCGGCTTGACGGCAGAATGGCTGGACTTGCAGTGGTATCTACCTAGATGGTGTATTGACCATCATGGTGTATTGATGGTGACTAAAAAAAACTTACCCGGCAACTTCAAATCCAACATCCTTAAACATGTTTCTCTCTGCAGCCGAGAATGGCGAATGTAGGTATTGGTGAGAGTCAAGAATTTCCACTGGACTAAGTGTAGTTTCAGATGTATTGCCTATCGGGGCGTACACAGCGTGGGCTCGTGGGAAGTAAGTTTCAAACGATGATCCGGTACGAAAACTCGGCCTAAGGTAAAAAAAAAAAAAACAGAATATAACACTTAAACCAGGGTTTGACCACAGCTCACCTGATGTTAAGTGACGGTTTGGTCGAAGATTGTAAAGCACACCTAGACTGGAATGGTGCTGGTACTGTTTATTTTTATTACTTAGCTTTATCCTTGTCTTCTTCGTGGAATTCATTGTTGAGGGTCTCGTTGACTTTCTTTGCCAATGCGTTCTCTCCGAATGAGTATTTCACTTGCATAGCCACATCCATAAAGTTCGCATTCATTTCCTCGAACTGTAAATTATAATAAAGGTGTACCGAGACTGGGAGGAAAAGGCCGGCGTGTGAGTATTTGGAGGTGTACCGAGACTGGGAGGAAAAGGTGTGAGTATTTGGTATCTGCTTGTCGAGTGATTTGTGATTAGATGCATGTTGTTGAATGGGAATGTGAGGCCATTGAATCCATGTGATCTGCTTAATGCTTAATAGACGTTAGTTGTGCGATTCATACGGTGCAGAACTGGAAAAGTCCTGGGCCGGACGGATTGCACGTTTGCACAACGTCCAGACGTTATATAAAATGGATTCAATGCTCGCATGACCGTTTGGCGATACGACTATCTAGCGGTTCGCATAATTAAAGTTAAATCAAATAGTTATGTTCGATTTTTAGAAGGATTTGAAGCACACTTTCCAAAATGAATCCGATAAAAATAAACTAGGAAATACGTGACGTTGTTCAAAACCATGTAGTAACTATAACCTGAATAAGAGTCATTGCAGCATT
Source organism: Biston stratarius (assembly GCA_950106695.1). Lineage (NCBI taxonomy): Eukaryota > Metazoa > Arthropoda > Insecta > Lepidoptera > Geometridae > Biston > Biston stratarius. The sequence goes on along the minus strand of OX467115.1, from coordinate 22,458,723 downwards.
GACGGATTTACCAACAGGCTGAATCTAGGGCGGTAGATTTTAGGAATGCCAAATGTGGGGAACTAATATAACGCAGTTAGGCGTGATTGTTCAAGGAAGACGCTGCCGCCGGAGCTTCCGGATTACATCCCTTAGCCGACTCTTACGGCAACCACGGGTAGAGAGGGTGGGGTACTATTCTTACGCCGGAACCACCACGGCACGGCATGACTGGGACACTACCCAGTATTCGTTGGGGACTGAAAACAGAGTAGTTTACATGCCTATTTGGTATTTGGTATAAGGTAATGTTTTGTTTCAAATGTTTAAAAAAATCGGTACAGGAGATTAAAATAATCGAATAATTTTATAGATTTTAATTTAATTTTCTGACATTGTTTGTTGAACTTGTACTAACTTTAGAAAATATACCCAAAAACTATTTATTGTGGAACCTAAACTTCATTATTGGATTGTAAAAATATTTTAGGAATCTAGGAATTGATGAGGGCGGCAAAAATTTTACAGAAATGTGTCAATCTGATACCACATTGCAGACGAGAAGACGCACCTCTATAGATAAGGTAAAGTGTAAAAATGTACCCTTGCATTCAATATATTCAAGTACTCTGGAGTGCGGCGGAATCTTTTTAATACCGTGTCCAGATCTTCGCCATAGAGTTTGATAGCTTCTGCGTTTATATCGTACTGTCGACATTGCACCAGACACCACTCTAGTAACAAATAGATAATGCATACAAGATTATAACCATGGGTGTATTAAGCCAAATAGGGGCATTGTAATCATTACAAATTAAATTTTAATTTCTTGAAGGTATAACTAATTTTTTCTTCGTTTTAAATTTTAGATTAGATCAAAATGCAAGCTAAAATTGCTGTTAGAAAACGCTAGCTTAAGAAAATATTTTATCATTATAAGGGTATAGAACAAACTAGAATAAATATATATCAGAGGACATTTCACACTGCGCCATCTAGTCCCAAACAAAGAAAGCGTGTACTAAGGGAACCAGATAACTAATATAACACTTATACCTACTTATAATACATATAATACTTATTATTACCTATATACTTATAACTTATTTTTTAACGATTCTTTGACATGTAGGATCCTTCACGATGGTTTTCCTTCAGCATTTGAAGTCAACGACAATACGCACATAATTAAGAAAAGACAGAGACGCGTCTTTTGGGTTTTGAACCCAGAACCTCCAGAATAAAAGCGTCCCAACTAGCCTGAATAAAATAAAAACAGGACTAATCCCGAATACATTAATGTAGAATACATTCCTGCTCTCTAACAAACATCTGTATACATACGTCACATGAATATTTATCCACTATAATTGAACCCACACATTTTGCCAGGACAATTTAATGTGTCATCCGACCTACGGTAGCGCTCTCGTGTAAATTTCATACTCGGCCACCCATCCGGAGACTGATCAGATCTTCCTTTGCTCAACATAGTGTCTTATGAAAATTACTATCTCGACCTCTAGTCTCTCTGCGACAAGACGAAGCCTGTCTAGAAAAGGACAACTCTAGTGATATTCTTAATTTATTTTATCATACCTGTGAAATAGCAAAATAACAAGATTTTAAAACACGACCACCACATAACGTAGACCGAATTTTTTGTCAGAAAATAAGAAAATTCGTTCAGCAAATAAAAATTTATAGACGGAAATAAAATTCTTTCGAAACCAATACATGCAATCATAAGTACACAGCACAAGACGCGGCAATTATAAATAACTTTGAGTAGCAAGCAAAGCCTGGATTTTCATCGCTGATTTGGCGCTCAATACTTTGAGACATATTCGATGGTCAGTCACAACAGCCCTGCATCAATTTATCATCAACATCAATTTCACTAGCTACAGTACTTTTCAAACCGGAACACAGTAAAGTTTACACACTACTGCTGGGGACAGAATATCTGGTACTGCGATTGTACCTAACTAGACAAACTTACTCGTATCTATTGGAGCTCAGAGGGCCTAGACCAAGTAACATTCGATATACGATAACGCTATTAGAATTATTTCAATGAAAAAATATATGAACATTGAATAGCATTTTCACACAGCGCCATCTAGCTCCAACTAAACAATGATTGTACTATGAGAACCATAAAACAGACTACAGTTACGCAGAACTGATGGCCGATGGGGCTGCAATGTTCTGGAGTGGAGACCACGGACCGGCAATCGCAGCGTAGGACGTCCACCCACAAGGTGGACAGACGTAAGACGACCTAATAAAGACCGCAGGAACGCGCTGGATGCGAGCCGCATTCAACCGGTCTTTGTGAAAGTCAATGCTGAGATGATGATGATGATGATGGTGGCTTTTTTTTTTGTAAATGAATACCGTACACTCAGACAAAGTAAATATGTTTATGACTCAAATGTTTGCCCTGGGTGAGATCGAATCCACACTCTAGGAAGCAGAACTACTACCAAATGACTAGCATGGCAGTTGAGTAGAGAGAGAAGTAAAGGGAAGTAAGCAGTATATACATTTATGAAAAATTCAATTCAATATAAAATATTGTTTAGTAACCGCCGCTACCGATCAAGATTACTTACACATTACTACGTAGGTTTACAACGCAGTAAATACTTAAGCAGTAAAAACGTGGCCACGAATTAACTATTAACCTAGCAAAATAAGATGTTTGACTTTTACGTCTCCAACACTGAAACTAGTAACTTTATTTACGATCATGGAGCACAGATGCTAAATATCTAGCAAACTAATCGATTTTTAAGACAATGTTAGTATCCAACGCTTGCAAGAAAATAGTCCAGCGATTAATGTCTGACTCAACTTCTGAAATCAGATTATATAATTTTTTTATTTTTGACTGCCCTTTTAGTTTGCTATTGTATCTACTTCAAGAGCTGTAGGGCGTCAGTTCGATTCACAGGACAAATATTTGTGTAACGAAGATAAATTTAAAAGTTTATTTTTATTATTATATTATATACATATACACTCTTGACATTTTTTCGTGACATTAAATTGTATGTTTTTTTTTAATTAATGTATTCATTTATTTTGAAACTATCGGATTTAGTAATCAGAAAAAAATGTGTATTATTATTATAAAACTCCACAATTTGGTTCCTCCTGCATATTTCTACTACCGGCTGGTCCGACAAACCTGTCCAAAACGTCATCCGTACATGGTGGATATTCCCCATGTACGCACAAAGCGTTTTGATTCCACATTTTTATTCGTACATCGAGGTTGTGGAACTCTCTGTCGGAGTCTGTGTTCCCTGTAAGGCACATTATCGGTGTCTTAAAATCTAGAGTAAATAGGTTTCTTCTAGGTAAGCGTGCTCCATCTTAGACCGCACTTCTGCTTAACATCAGGTAGAGTGTGGTCACTCGCGAACATATTAGAAATATAATAAAAAGAAACTGTGTCTGGGTGTTCTGTAGTATGTAGTAAAATAAAGAAGTACAAACACGGTAAGAACATTACGTTTTATTTCAAAGTGTTGCCACTCACTAGCTACTACTTTTTCCCATCTTTCTAGTAGCATTCAGATACAACGTCGCAAGAACTCTTCATCTCTTGTGGCTATCCTTCATTCAAGATGATTCCAATCGAGATGAGGTTTTGCAAGTTTTGTTACGAGTACATAGTATTTTTTTTAAAGATAACCTGCCAAATATTTTTTATGGCAAATGATAACTTCTTAACGATGACATGTTACAAATGCTTCTGTCAAATCCAAATTACATCCTAAAACCATTCAGTCTTTACAAGCCCTTATTAATTACTTGACTGTCGAAAACATCATTCATCACAGAGGGATTCACCCAGTTAGACATGTCATAATGTATGCTTCAGTATTAGAAAGCTCACGGTGAGCTAAATCGACTTTTAATTAGTCAGATAAGGGGCTCATTACACAAGCATTAGTTGTGACAACTAACGTTTTTCCACAAACAGCCGTTAGAGGCCAGTAGAGACGTGAAAAATGAAACGTTTTCACTAAATCGAATGATTATTGGTTGCGCTGCCTAGTGGTAATCTTTAGCATATTTTTTTATGATTACTAGGCTTGCGTTTGATCGCCATCTCACCTGATGTTAAGTGAAGATGCGATGTACGATGGAGCACGTTTCCCTAGAAGATACCGACTCACTCTCGACTTTAAGACACCCAGATTGTATCTATCAAGGAAGACCCACTCGGGTAGCGTATTCCACGCTTTAGCCGTTCGAACAATGTAAGTAGATTCAAAAAATCGTGTCGTTCGGGATTTGGAACGTCAACCATGAAACGATGTCGCTTTATCGACCTTCTGTGGCCGTCCGATCGAAAAATGGGTATGGGGGAATTGATTTGTCTAGATAGGTATCGATCTACACATTAAATAAACAGATGAACAGATTTATTAATTATTAGTCGAATTATAAGTCAAAAATAATAATTGAAATAAAAATAAACAAAATACATTTTTTGTTATGGTTTGTTAAGTGACGATATGGTCAAAGATGGTAAAGCACATCTAGCCTGGAATGGAACGGGCTCTGAAGTGACGCTGCTGGAACACACAGTTAGGTGCTTGGCGGCAGATTTTAAACAGTAAAATATGCAATTAATATCATGACATTAATTATGTCTGTTATTAATTAATAAAAAAAAAAAAAATATTTATAACCTATATGACATGAAATTGAAATGATTTTATTTTGGAATAAAACTTGTTAAAGTTTATGTGGTTTTTGAAGTAACGATTGTGATCAAAAAGTATTTATACATGGATTCAACTTTCACGGGTTAAATATAAAATCGTCTTGAGGTAAAAAAAAAGCTGGAGTCGCTTTAAGTTAGATTCACTTAACTGAATTATTATTCCCTCCATTTAATTTATATGTCTTTATTAACGATTTGTTGACGCTACGGTAGAACACACGTATATAAACTGCTAAAAAATAACCCTCCTTTGGCTTTGCGTAGTAGGGTAAAAGTTAGAACGTCATTCTCCGTCCACTTAACTTTTGACCCCTATCCCATACCATGATTTTTAAATTAATTTAAATTTAAATTATAAAATTTTAACTACTTGTGATTAATTTTAAGATACGTGTTTGCATATTTTTTATGTAAAAGTAATAGGACGAAAGTGATGGTAAACGCCTGTCCGTGATCATTGCATCGATATACAGAACTTTGAGTTGCAAAATAAATTGCAGGACATGGCTGCTTTGGTGCTCAGTACTTTATTTTTTTATTTACACGTGAATAAAATATAAAAGGGATACTTCAGAACAATACAATCTCTATACAGAACCATTAGGTCTTGCAACACGCTTGACATCCGCCACAACACAATTGCTCCAACTTCATAATATTAGCGTTTCCGATGCAAGTGAGCGTGTCGCGCGGTAATGTTATTTTAACAGATGTTAATGCCATTCTACGCCGTGTAGCCATCTTTGGTTACATTACAAATGTCTGCCATTTTCTATTACCTAAAAATCATGTTTTTACATTATTATGGTAATTTAAGTATACTACAGTATTGTGTGTTCCGGCAGCCTCACTTGAGAGTCCGTTCCATTCCAGTCTAGATGTGTTTACTATCTTCGACCACAACATTACTTAACATCAGCTAAGCTGTGGTCAAACACTTAGACTATCAACTATTAAAAACTGATTGTAAGAGATAACGCGTGTCCATGACCATTGTAGCAATACACAAAACTTTGAGTAACAAAACAAAGTTCAGGGCATCGCTGCTTTGGCGCTCATTTCTTGTAAGTAATGAACGTCGAAGCGCTTGACTTGTTAGATTATTTACCAGTAACAAAAATATGATTACTAAATTATATGAAATGTTTTAACCCGATCAGTTCACTTGAACGAATTGAGTTCTTGCATCATGTCATCTAGTACTTAGTAGATACATTTGTATAATTATTTTTAATAGATATATTTGTGTTTGTATTTGACCTGTTTGTCTGTTTCGTTTGTGTTACAAAATAAAACTTTTTTCTTTCTTTATAATATATCATTGTTCCGACACCACGATGTTTATTCACAATGCTAGGATGCTAAAATCTTTGCCTTCAAGTAAGAGTAAATAGGTTTCATTTATGTTCCATCCTAGATCGTTGCTTAACATCAGGCAGGATGCGATCAAACGCGAACATACCACACTAATATTATGTATAGGAAAGATTGCACGTACGTATGTACATTGTACGTTTGTTATCGAAACGTAAACAAATTTTGTTAAATTTTGAAATGCAAATAGATTATACGCTGGATGAACACATAGGCTGTAATGTATAATTGCTGGTAATAGGTGGGAAATCTTAGAGTTGGGACATCTTTAAATCGACCTCTGTCAAAGCGTTTTAGTTGCGATTTAAAATCGATTAATTTAATAATTATGTGTCTTTCCGACAATTAGAAAATAACTTCGTGTAATTCTGATAACGTAAATTAAAGGTAGAAATAGTAGTCTTGTAAGGGCAGTACGTAGTCAATAAATATATATTTAATATAATATTATATATAACTTTAAGCATTATTATAATAATAATTTTATGCGATAAGACCGCCGATTGTTGCATTTCATTTAAATGTTTGTATTATTTCTGTTATTTAATCTTGGTGTGAACAATAAAGAGTTATCTATCTATCTATCTATAGGCTACTTTTATCCTGGTAAATTGTGGGTGAACCCCGCGGGCCACAGCTAGTTAAGAATAAGAAACGAAAGTTCTACACAAACCAGCAAAATACGTGCAAACACAGGTAATTCATTTGAAAAAAAAAAACAAAACAAGTTCCGATATAATGTAGCTCGTATCGGCTAATTCAAAGATTACGACCCATTACGCGCACTTAGGCACCAGCCAAATGATACACTCTGCCAGTCCCACGGACGAATAATCCCCAACACATTACGAGACGATTTTCACGGCTAGCTATAATTTAATATAATCCAAAGAAATAGGTGCAACGCACACTTCTCAAACTGCATAGCACAAGCAAAATTCAACAGAAAGACGGAACGCAATTGGTTTTAAATTTAGAAAGATATGTTTTCTTCAACTCTGGCTGCATGGAATAAAATTCAAATTCGAAATTAGAATCTGATGCAGACGTGAAATAAATCCTATAGAGATGTGGTCACGGGTCATTTGTTGCAGTTTCACAAATCGAAACGATCGTGATTTCGATAATCGGGTGGTATGTTGTCGATCACGACGTTCAAGTTTCGATTCGATTTGATTGTGGATCAATGCTTGTTTTGATTTCCAATTCGCGCTTGCGCCGCTTTGCGCTAAATAGCGTCACGTAGAAGGTGTTCTCTTATTACGCATCGTAATTTTCGATTTCAAATTGAAATTGAAGCAATGTATCGCGTCCAATTTGTACCAACATAAATAAGCTTTTTGGTAGTTACACTAATAAATTGAACGTAATAAAATAATTGTGGTTTATTCGAACATAATATTTTAATTAATTATTACTGAGCAGGCGTTATTAAATTATACTTGTAACAAACTAGAATAATAACAAAATCATTAGGTAGGTGGTGGCTGCGCCACATACCTACTCATACATACAACTCTATACATAAATCTCACTCACCTATTCATTTTATATAATTATTTTTATTTACCCTCTTATTAACATTCTTTCCTACCCTCACTTTCCTCACAATACCTGCCACACAAGCCAGTCGTGAATTGGCGGTTAACACGTACGCAATACGTTTCCCTTACCTCGTCATCGATATCAAACAAAACTCTAAAATACTAACCGCGAGTGTGATAAAACCTAAGAACATTGTGCCAATTGTGTGGTGAGCAATATTTAGTGTGAAACTAAAAAACGCACTACTTGAGAAGGAACCGGGACGTTCCGACCAGCACCAGCTATCGAAGAAAACTACAACAGGTATTTCCTGGCCTCTCCAGGTGGTAAGTTATCGCCTGCTACATTATTTTTATTAAATGAAACAAAATAATAAAATCTCGTTGCATAGACAAGTTCACATATCCATCAAAAGCTTTTCTTAATGTGTTATAAGCTAGATCTTTGACCACAGCTCACCTGATGTTAAATGACGGTGTGGTCGATGGTAAAGCACACCTTGCCTGGAATGGAACTGCCTCTCAAGTGAGTCTGTCAAAAGACACCGTTAGGTGCTTGGCGGCAGATTTTTAACTCAGCTAGCCAGCTGATTACTAGACAATACTCTACCATCACGCTAAGGTGTTTTTCCTTCACCGGCAGCTCAAGCCTATTTTTGGGGTTTGAACCCACGTACTTTGATGTCTGAACTGAGCGCACTAACCACTGAGCTATCATCGCTACAAAGGTCAACACAATAGCCGGAAAATGTACAATTCTATAATGTACACAGTCCATTTTTTTTATCAATGTTTTTGTATTCAACTGGGCCTTTTGGTATTGGCTTCGGTCCCACCATAATGCCTTTCAAATGTCCGGAATACACTCGAGAGTTTAAAGACAAAATCAACTTTGTCATCTAAAACGTAATTATCAACCTACCACGTTGAAAACTTAACATAATTTTAAAGAATATTTCCTTACTAAATTAAATTCTACAATAAAACTAAACTCTGTTTCGGTCCGTTTTATGTAAACGTTATTTAGTGATCCGTAAGAGATCATTTAAAGTGCCATCAAACCTTCCACTAACGACCGAACCCAGACGTGACATCCGCTTTGCATCTTCCCGAAACTTAACTAATTTCGACCACTGATGCCGAAATTACTTCAAATCAACCTTTATAAATTGTAGTGAGTGGATGATTACACACAAACTCAACTTTGTATGTAACCGTGGTCTATAAAACGAACGTTTTGACGTCTATAATTCGATTCCCAGTTTTTTATTAGTCATGGAACGACCGTCGATTTCAAATCGATTACTCAAATCTATTTGGTTTGATGACATCCCTTAGCTGTTATTTTTTATAATTTCATTCATAATGAGTAACTAATGAGGTTACCTGTGAAAGGCAGAAGAAAAATCCTAAAGAGAAAAGTCACGAGGAAATTGCTGCGGAAAATAACAGCTATTATAAAGTGATTTACCCTGGCTGCGCGATGAAATTAATATAATTTTATGATTTATCTGGAAGCATATTTTATTTAAGTTTATTTAAGTATACAATCTGTGACAATAACTTGAAACCGCTCATCATGTCCCGTTAGTTTCAAATATAATAGTGGTTTTTCATTGTCCGTGTTAAATAGGTATGGAAAACATTCAATCTAAATTCATTTAAGGTTAGCACTACAGGGGTGTCACCTTAGCATTACATGGATAAAAAGAATATTCTAAAATACACATACATATAAATCTGAAGTTTGTACTTTATAAGGTCTTTTTCCGTAATCTGTTTCATATGTATTTTCAAGAAAGTTTATTATTTTGTTATTATCTGGTTCCCTTAGTCCAAGCTTTGCTTAGTTTGGGACTAGATGGCGCAGTGTGGAATGCCCTATAATATTTATTATTGCTTATTAAATAAGCAATGTAAATCAATCTGTGGAGGTGTTAAATAAAATCTATTTCCAGATTGATTTTTGTTCTTTGAATGTTTCCCAAATTACATTTATCATGTAAATCTTCAAAGAAGATATTCAAAATACAGAGAGTACATGAGCAAAAATTTGACATAAATATGACAAGCGAATTAAAAATTGTTTCCAAGTACAATAAATACTTTAAAGCTCTAAAATACGTAATTTTTTTATTCAATTATGTCAGTGAGCATAAAACATACCTAATATACATATAAAACATTACCCATTATGAATTTGAATAGCAAGAATAATGTATCCGTTAATATTAGTTAATGATAATAGTTAATTACAATTTTTAATCGATTGCTAATGCAAACAAATTCACGCCATGCAATTATGAACCTACCTACACTCGAATGCAAGTGACAACCCTCGCATTTGCGAACACAATGAAGCGAAATATGTTTGTACAGGCAACATTCATGTGTGTGTAATGATGGAGAAGAGGCCACTGCTGATATTGTTAAGAAGTCATCAAATATATGTATTTTAACGTGAATTTTTCCATAGTCACAGAATTAGAACGCTAATGATGACGGGTAAATCGGGGGTTAAAATGTTGTAGCTACATACCTATTATTATCTATCTACCCCCAAAATGTAGTTTCATCATTTCTTTAACCCTTTGGCCAAAATTTTGGCTATTAGCCGTTACGTTGAGTGAAGGCTAGAAACATGAAAATGGTTAAAAAAAATACACATATTACAAACACGTCATGTTCGAGACAAAAACACATTACGATTTTGTTTTCAATAAGAATATTTAAGTACTTATGACTTATACTATTATTGAAATTATTTATTTTATGCATTTTTTAAATTCCTCGTGCACATAAAAAAGAACTCCTATCTGTGTATCTTTTCTTAAGATACCAATTTCTAAGCTTGCCTGAACTTACAAATATCAAAAAGCTGTTTGCGGTGGCAGATTTGTTTAGCATGATAGGGTAAGTTTCTTAGCTTAGTTAGCTTTGAGATCATTTATTTCAAGATTTTGTATCAGCTCTCATTATCTTATTCTTTTTTATTTTTGGCATTGCACTTTGTGCATTGTGCCAGGTTTAAGTATTTTATAATTAAATCAAGTTAAATAAATATGGTCTTAGTCAAAGCCATACAAAGGCCAGTCCAGTCATACTAAAAACTTTGAAGGAATTTTGGCAACAACATGAAAAATCATGCTTCACTAGACCACTTTCCCACACTTCTACACAATATTCAGTATTATATTAATAAAATTACTATCACAATTTTTATACATAACTACTCAAAAAAGTACAAACTAGGAAATTAAAAAATAAAATATGACGTCATGCTTATTCTGCATTCCTTCTAAAGACTCTATCAACTCTCCTACTATATCGAAAGGTGTGAATTGCTCTCACACTAATGTTTGAAAACAGGAACCACGCTCACTTGGGGCCGAAATAGCCGAATTTATTTATTTATCTATATTACGTATAGGTATTTCAGACATGTAAATAACAATACTAGTTACTATATAAAACTAGCTCAACAGACATACGTGGTTGTCCTATTCAAATTTCAATTGAAATTATGTATACAATTGTTTCATGTAAAAACATACAATATCGTCCAAAAAGTCTTTAATTTTATATAACAGCAACATATATTGTAGCATATTTAATTTCTTTTTGAACATAACATTATTTAATTCCCTAATATACCTACATCATCATCTACTTATTTTATCGTCTTTATTTCATTATTCCCGCCAACAAGATAATTTGTTGAATTCTAATAGGTATAGATTAACGTCATTCTTATTTACATAATTGCTATTGGCTCTAGTATAATTTTTCACTCCCAATTATCTCCTTTTTATATTGACATACTTGCTCAAACGTTTATTGCGTAACAGTGCAATTAAAAGATAACATTTAGCCATACCTACCATAGACACGCTATAATATTAAAAGAAATTTGGAGCTTAAATTACATATTAATAAAGTCGTCTATCATTCGCATTTCATGCCAGTATCAGAAAATTTTATTTTTGTTTTTAGCATCTTCAATGCATGTTGACCTTTTCAAGGACTGAAAAACTGCTGACTGACAACCATAGAGCAGGAAAGCCGTTCGTGAAACCTGTCAGCATAGGCTGGCATAATAACCTTCTTTTGGGACACTGTCGGTTAAACAAAGGCGTGGTCCAATTCAGTATATGATTATTGGGTTTTAAACAAGTTTACACCTAAGAGTAAAGTTGCAGAAGTCCTACGTTTTTATAAGGTTTAAAAAAACTTATGAAAAAAAATATAGGACCTAAAAGATAAAAAAATATAAGCAGAACAACAAGCAATAAAAGCAGACACTACCGACAGAAGTGAAAACTTAAAACACGTCACATTACAAGTCGCTGACTAAAACCCATAAGTTTAGCCCCTACCAAAAAATCGCTTAATGCGCTATTGAACTTTTTAGTTATTTTTTTTATGGCTGGCAGGCTAGGTATTTGACCACAATTCACCTGGTGTTAAGTGACGGTGTGGTCGAATACTTCTCACAATGTTTAATGTTACAGCCTTCGGAGCTCTCAAAGAAACACTAAAATCAGTTCCATCAAAAACAGACTTGTACTGCTGACTTGTACTTGTGAAAATATGAAGAATAAATAGAATAACTTACGAATTTATTATTAGAATCAATATGAATTATGTTACATCTCACATCTTGGTGGTCAATCTTTGTAGCGATGGTTAGTGGTTAGCGCAGGCGGTTCACGCGCCGAAGGGTGTGAGTTCAAACCCCAACAATAAGCTTGAGCTGCAGGTGAAGGAAAACATCGTAAAAAACCATATCACGGTAGGGTATTTTCTAGTACTCGGCTGACTAGCTACCACCGTTAAGTTAAAAATCTGAAAGCCAGTTCTATTCCAGGTTAGGTGTGCTTTACCAACTTCGCCCACACCGTCACTTAACATCAGGTGAGCTGTGGTCAAACACCTAGTTTGTCAACCATGAAAATGGGGATGATAAGGCAGGCCCTGACGTCCAGCTACCAGATAGTCCACTAGCCTAACCAACCGAGCTCCTTCAAATAACGGTCTCAAAGTAATAAGCGCCAAGGCAGCGATACCCTGGACTTTGTTTGACTACTCAAAGTTCTGTGTATCGCTGCAATGGTCATGGACAGGTGTTATCTCTTAACACCAGGAAAGCGTCTCGTTCGTCTCATTACAAAAAAAAACATCTGAAGTATCTTTGTGTATTCTCAGCTTAAAGGACTTTCCTTATTTTTTTCCTGATTTTATACAAATGATAATTTACCTCACATATCCTACAAATGTGCCGTGGTGGTGCCGGCGTAAGAATAGTACCCCACCCTATCTACCCGTTGCCGTAAGATTCGGCTAAGGGATGTAATCCGGAAGATGGGCAGCAGCGTCTTCCTTGAACAATTACACTTAACTGCGCTCGCCAACCCGCCTGCCAAGCGTGGCGAGTATTGGCAAACCCTCCCCCCCAGGTGGAGGCCTAGTCCAGTAGTGGATGTTTTATGGCTGATGATGTGATGTGATGTGTGATCCTACAAATTGTAAGTAATTAATTTATTTAAAAGGATTTTTTTTCTGATGATAGGAAAACTTTTGCGTGTTTGCAATCTTTTCTTTTATTCCATAAATTTTGATATTATTTTTCTGTGTGGAAAATTAGCAGATTTCGTGATTCTGTAGCAGTGCATTTGCACAGACATTTCTATTTCTGATCCAATTACTGTAATTTAGCACGTGAAAAAAAAATGATATAGAGCGAATGAAAAGTATCCGTAGCTACGAGTAAGTGCTTCTGCAAGTTCTTGCTGGTCTTATATGACACGAACATTGGAAGTATTAAGCTGTTCAGAAAGCAATTATCGTTAATTATTGCATTTCTCAGTTAACTCTTCAATGTGATGTATTATTAATAAAGTCTTTGACCTTTATTCATAGCGGTTAAGTAGAAAGTGTTAATTGGAGGTTCGGTTTTAATGAAAAGAAAATACTGCTTGATGCCAATTTAAGCATTGCATTAACGAAGTCAACGTAAAATGATTAAAACATACAAGTGCAAGCTTGGCGCAATGAATTATATTTATAAAAGATAGGATTCTGTTACTAAAAACTATAGTTAAAAAAGTTATAATAATAGCAAATAAAGAGCACTGAATTCCACTCTCCACCTGACTCCATCATCAGGTCCTCGATGCCAAGTGCAATATATTGGACTCATTAAAACGTTGATTGTGTCTTTCCGATTTCCATGTTTCAAGTCCTCGCTCTGAAGCGTAATGCTATGGTGACAGCCTTCCGGCTTCGGTCAGCACACATCGCATCAAAAAGCGTTGCATTCTTAATATGAAAAAATCACCATATCCCAATTGCATCGAGTGTGGCGTTTTTAAAGAATTCAAAGAGGCCAAGAATCTATATAGGTTGACAGAAATTGGCCTGAATAAACTACTATGGTATTCATGTAAGTATATTAAAAGTGTATGTATAGTGTATTACAGTGCAATATATCGCTAAGCGACAAATCCCATTAAATATATATTTTTTAGGTTACCCTCCGTATATTTATTTATTTTGTTGTTGTTCAAAAGTTTTCTCTTTTCTTCTCATAGGCGCGACGGAGACAGAAAATACACAAAATCGATGGACTTACTGTACTTACTGTATGCCGTGTTTTTCCTGGGGAAAACGTTACTGTGTCTTGGATCATTAGTTCTGAGGTATTAGTTATTAGATGGCGCTGTATGTAATGTCCAACGATATTTATTTATTATTTAAAATGACGTCGACGATGATGAAAGTGCGACGCCGAAAAAAAATGTATATCTAACTTATTGTTAAGTACGTAATGTAACCATTAACGTTACGAATACAACACATTGAACCATCAAACACACCATTATCGTCCACTAACACGATAACTGAGACATCGGGCACACATGCTTGGTTACCTAACAACGCCTCTAATATTCCCTCGCACGCAACGTGAGCTAGCATTATTTTGATTGTAAATAGTTAGCGGCTTAGATAAGCGATTGATATGATTATTTGTATAGATTTTAAGTACGGATAAAATTGTCTCAAATTATATAAGATACAAGTTATACAAGACAAGGAAACATTTTGTTTGTGTATTTTGGTTTTGTTGATTTTATTCATGCAAGTTTTTTTTTTAAATAATAGTTTTACGTTTGACCGTCATCTCACCTGATGTTAAGTGATGATGCGGTCTAAGATGGAGCACGGTTGCCTAGAAGATACTGATTCACTCTCGATTTTTGATTTTGATTTGACTTGAAGCTACCCAGATTATATCCAACGGGAAACATCCGCTCAGGCAGCGCATTCCACTGTCTAGCAGTCCGCACAATGAACGCAATACTTGTTAACACAGAACACAGTACAAAAACATAACTTAAAAATTGCCACGTAATACTAATTTGTTAGTAGTGTGTGGTAAAACGTAAAAATTTAATTTTATTATACGTTGAGGTAAGCGTTGAACTCAGTCTATTCACCGACATTTAAAATACATTTAAGTACCTAATTTATTTTTTGGTTGACTGGCTAGGTTATTGACCATTTAACATCTGACGTTAAGTGACGGCGTCACCAGCCTGCAATTACACGTACCTGAACACACAGGTACGTGCTTGCCAGCAGATTTCTAACTCGGGGTGGTAGCTACCCAGCCAAGTACTAGAAAGTACACTACAACCATGCGAAGGTTTCCTTGCACCGGCAACTCAATGTTGGGATTTGAACACACACCTTCTGACGTGTGAACCAACCACGATAATCACTGAACTGTCATCGCTACAAAGGTATTCTTTTTAGGTAAAGAAATATAAAAATATTTGATATATGATACTTGAATGAAAATTGTACATGAAAAGTGTTGTACAGCTTTTATGTCTATCGTAAATGTTCGTGTGAGTTTGTTTTAAGTGAGGACAAACTATTACTTTAGGTAACTTTGTTTAACTAAGTTTCGAACACGCAGACGGAAACGTTTTTATTTTCAGGGTGTTTTATTTGTTCGTTTATCTACTTAAATCGCTGGTTAAAGCGAAGAGGCCATATATAAAAAAATAAAAATTAGCACTTTATATTTTTAAATTTTTAATAATATCTTAATTTATTTGAATATAATTTAGTTGTCATTATCTACAACGCATAAAATACAATATAAGATCCTTTTGCATACAAAAAAATACTCAAATTATCAATGCAAATCATAGAAAAAACATATTTTTAGTAGGATTTACCTTGTACCTATTTATTATTTTAAAGACCGGAAATTGAGGGTAGTAAGAAAATTATACCATAACAAAAGCATTTACATAAAATAAAAATAAAACAAGAAATAAAACGAGATTTTTTTACAACAAACAAAGCGCAATTTTTTTCTTAAACCTTAAATTTATTAATGCTATAAAAAAGTCAAATACATGTATATATTGATCAAAATGAACAAAACGTTTTCGCTTAGTGCATTTTGCTATTGTCAAGTATTTCATGAGACATAGAGTGAAATAACTCTGACCTACTATCAAAGTCATACAATATAAGTCAATGCCCTTGAAAAGTAGTGGCAAACATAACTAAAAGCTGACCGAGTTCTGGAAGTAAAACAAAAATACAATTTTTCGACATTATATCACGTTCGCACACTCCTGCACGTTATTCAGTATTTTTTTACAGAAAATACTACTATTTTTAAACATAAATGAACAAACAAACTAAAAAAAACTTTCCCGACATAAAACAAACTGAAGCATATTATTCTACCCAATTTTTGACAGATCAATCAAGCCGTCCCACTACACCAGCCATCGTTGCCAACATAACAACAAAATTACTACATACTTCTACCACCAACCTAACATGCAAACCGACAATAAACCGACTAAAATGTCTTCATGAGCTTTTTTTAAGTGAACAAAAATTTACCCGCTGCGACTTTAGCCACGATTGCAGTAAATTTAATTGGAAAACCGGTAGTAGACATAATTTTATGCGACAAGTTGGCTATATAATGGTTAGCACTCATTAGTAAAACGCTGGTTTGCGGTTTATTAGTAAAAACGTAGCTTTGTGGGATTATTGCCAGTTATTACCTATTGTCAGTTCATAAGTCGCTTGGTATCAAAACTTTCAGGGATTTCTCGGGGATTATTTCATTTGGTAGTAATAGGTTAGTTAGTAATTAGTTAGCTTTCTTGTCCCATATCTGGAAAACAGAATGGAATATTCTTCCTTCCTTGGTTTCCTCACGGCAACACATTTGTGGGAACTTTGGTATTGTAGATATCTACTAGGTTATAAGCTTAGGGTGTACAAATTCGAAAGGGGTTCATTGTAATCACCGTAACTTTTACTCTGAAATTGTGAAAAACACAGCAGTTTCATAGAAAAAATAAATTCGTTGGCTCTTGACTAAATGCTTAAAGCTGCTGGTTGTTTTTACCCGACTGCAGAATTGTACCCACAGTAAAAGTTGTTTATAATACACAACAACAACCGATCAATGTAACAATTTCCGTACAATGACCTCCATTCGAGTTAGTACATCCTAAGCTTATAACCTTCTAAAGGCGATGGTAAGCGCTCAACCAAACTACTAGTTTGCCAAATCTGGTTTAAAGTAGAAAAAAAATTGTTCACCTTATTAATGTCTAAAAAGATATCTAAGAAGAAATAGAGAACTCAAAACTAGAAAAACAAAACTACTAAGTAATACACGTACAAAATGTTACACGTGTTGTACGTAGAAAATGTTACATTGATAATACGTTCCTAATTACATCACATCATCATCAGCCATAGGACGTCCACTGCTGGGCATAAGCCTCCTCCTGGGGGAGGTTTCGCCAACACCCGCCACCCTTGGCAGGCGGGTTGGCGAGCGCAGTTAGGTGTGATTATTCAAGGAAGACGCTGCTGCCCATCTTCCGGATTACTTCCCTTAGCCGACTCTTATGGCAACCACGGGTAGGGAGGGTGGTATACAATTAGGCCGGCATCACCACGGCAACCGGCACCACCACCACCTAATTACATACGTAGAAAAAAATATTATAAAAAAGTGGAAAAATGAATAATGTGTAGGTATAAGACTTACGTCATCTAGCACACAGTACCTAAATTGTTTAACACTGTATACATACGTACTAGGTATGCATCTATGTTCTTTCGTAGAAGACAATGTAACAAATAAACAGATGTTGATTCGCAATTGTTCATTATAAAATTACAACAATAAACATCTAAGCTCGCCGCCGAAGCTTGAGCTTCGTAATTATGGTAATATTGATTATTACCGCAGTAATGGCTGCCATTACGGCACTATTGATCGTTCACGGGACTACAATGTGTGCGGGTTCGAATCTTGCATGCAATTGCACAATAATTAAGACCACTGTAGCTAATTAATATTATCTCGATATATTTGATACAGATGATATGACATTCCGGTCAGCGCCATCTAGCCTCAAACTAAGCAGAGCTTATAGGTACTATAAGATCAGGAGGGCTATGGTATCAATTTGCGAGTTTTATGTTTTTCGTAAACAATAGAAAATATATGGAAAGTGTGACCCTGGCTGTAAATTGAAACTGCAATTTTTTCATACATTTGACTATACCTTTTTATACTAGGTACGTAGTTCTCGCAAATTAATATACTAAAGTCATTGTTATTATTATAATTTTAATGTAAAAGTAATATACACAGCGGTACACAGGATTTTGAGTATCTATACAATTCTTGGCGTTCATTACTTTCAAGACGTTCGATGGTTAGTCTCAACAGCCCTGTAATTTCGCTAGCTGCAGCATCCTTTAAACCGGAACACAGTAATGTTAACACACTACTGCTTGGCGGCAAAACATCTGGTACTGCGGCAAATATGAACGCGAAACGTAGCAAAACCTGTCACGTTTTCACATGTGGAAAGAAATTATATTCTAGCTGCGCGATAAACGGAAGATTTTTATGTTAATAAAGAAAAAAAGCTTTTTAAAATCATTGTAACATGGATTGCGACCATGTCTTCTTTGGCATTATTTTCATAGCTCGAAATTTTAACTAAAACATGTGGGAAAATGGAAATGTAATGTAATTTTACATTTCGGCAATTTTCTCGTTGGCGCCGTGGCTTAGTTGGTTAAAGCGCCTGTCTAGTAAACAGGAGATCGTGAGTTCGAATCTCGCCGGGGCCTTGTGGTACTTTTTTGTTCGTATTTGTTAGTATTAACAACTATGAAGTATTAACAAGTTCTTGAATATGTACATCTGCTTGGTCAATTTCTTTCTGACGTGAAATGTCACTCGTAAAAACACGACCAGCTACATTTTTAAGTAAAAGGTTGAGCTTAGCAAGGTTTTAAAAAATATGACGCATTAGTAATGAAGTAACCGTGCCATTAAAATATGAAATTGTAATTAAAATTAACATTTGTTAAATAAGTACTGCGTTATATTTGGTACTTTCTAGTACTCGATTGGCTAGCTACCACCTTCAAGTTGACAATCTGCCGCCAAGCACCTAATGTGTTCCGACAGCCTCACTTGAGAGCCAGTTACATTCCAGGCTAGGTGTGCTTTACCATCGTCGATCACATTGTCATCAGGTAAGCTGTGGCCAAACACCTAGCCTGACAGCCATTAAAAAAAAAGTATGTACATAAGTATTCTATCAGTTATCTGGTTTCCGAGATTTGGCGGGAACGTGGTGAGCGTCGTACGCCTACTAATTGTCAACAATAAAATTAAAAAATAAATATATTTTGTATGGTTGACGGGTTAGATGTTTGACCACAGCTCACCTGATGTAACGCTGTTAGATACTGCGATACTATTATAGTATTATATCATCTGTTCTTCGATCAAAATACAGTGAAACCTGTATAACTAGGATCTCAAAGGACCTAGGATTTTTTATCACTTATAGAGCCTTTTCATATAAGACCCAGTTTCACAAAGAGGCAGGTTTGACTTGACAGTTCCTTTATTTATAAAGGTTCCGTAAAGCTCACTCGCACCCACGCACACACACCCATACATACACCCACACACACATGCACCCACGCACACACAGGCTCCCACGCACACACACATATACAAACACACACACCTATCGCCATATTTAATAACTTAAATGTACTGCATAATAAATGGATCTCTAAATGTGTACCAACTACTTATAAAAAAAAATATCTATACAACGTCCCAATTATAGAGGTAAACACTGAAAATAATCTAAAACATCAAATTTTTGTTACTTGGAATCTTCAAACCTTAAAAAGGTTTGAAAATCAAAATTCCAAGTAACAGAGATATTTCAAGACGAAAGTGTCGGGATCTCATTGTTATTATCAGAAGCAGAAGTTTCTCACATATCCAGGTCTCACTAGTATTAATATATTATTTTTGTTTTTTCTTAGGTTTTATAAATGTAATAAAAATCTTTAAAATGATCGAATTGAAACACAAAGGCACATTATATTTGATATTTCATAACTCGATTAGCCCCCGAAACATCTCATGAATAATTCGTGCCTACCACATGCCTCCACCGTATTCAGACAACAATAGAGTCGGGACATAAAATTAAATTATTAGTAATCATGGGTGCTAAAACTAAAGCGCTACGAAAACTTTTTATAGTGAAATTTTGAACGAGAGTGTGTCGCGTCGGGCCAGGACATAAATGAAACAAATATCAGATAGATAGGTACAAACTTTTTATTGTGCGCACCAAAATAATAATAAATAATAAAAAAATTATAAAAGTAGGTACAGAAAACAAAATAATCTTATGAGCGATAATAAAAAATCGTGAAACAGTTTTAGAGACAAATACTAGACTGACGGACTGACATAAAAATTTACGATAATTCCCATCTAGGACAAACATTTTGTGGTATAAACAAATGTTTGTTCTGTGTCTGGGTATTTTGTATCCGGTATATAAGTATGTTTGTAGCGATGATAGCTCAGTGGTTAGCGCGGTCGGTTCGTATGCCGAAGAGCGTGGGTTCAAACCCCAACAATGAGCTTGAGCTGCCGGGGAAGGAAAACATCGTGAGGAAACCATAGCGTGGTGTTTGGGTACTTTCTAGTAGGTACTCGACTGGCTAGCTACCACCCTCAAGTTTAAACATCCATCATTTGAGTGAGAAGCATCCACAAGAATCATGGTACATTATGGTACATTATATCACTTTTCCGCACACGCGCTTGTAATTCGGCACTTTTTGAATAAACACTACTATCTTTATATGTAAACACTCAAAAAACAGTTAAAACAAATATTTAAAAAAAAGTAGCGACAGGACATTTTCTGCTTTCACGCCAAAACTCTCTTTGACTTTTTTTTTTTTTTTTTTTACCATGTTTTAACTGGTTCTTTTTTTTCAATTTGCCCTTTTGCCCTAAAGCTTTAAAGCCATACTGCCTTGTGTTCCGTTTTTGCAATTCATGTCTTAAATCTAGTCATGCTTTAGTAAAGTAGTGGCGTATTTACTATAAGCTTCGATGGAGTTTTGGAAGCAACACGAAAAGTCATGTTTCACCGCATTATATCACTTTTCCACACTCGTGCTTGTAATTCGGCACTTTATGAATAAAACACCACTATTTTTATATATACACAAACACTCGAAAAAACAATAGCTTTGGAAAAAATACAATGGGGCGATACGACGCTTACCGCGTTCCCGCCAAAACCTCTTTTTAACTTGCTTGTAACACTGTGTTGCCAGTTGGAAAACACGACGGCTCCATAACAATAACGAGAGTAATCAAAATAATAAATGGCAGGCCAGAGCGGATCGTTTTTTGTTCCCAATTATTTTTATTGGTGTTCTGTTAATTACATTCTTTGGCGAGAGCCGAGCACAAACGCGACGCAAGTTTATGCTTAATATATTCTAAAAAAAGACTCACTATAACATCCTTGATTAATTAAATTTTGTTCGCTGTGAAAATACCAAAACAAGCAAGAAATTTAGTACTCATACAATGTAGATATTTACTACTTAGTTATTGAGTAAAGTTAATTTGATTCGTAGATGTCTTAAAGTGGGTTCGTATAGACCGAATGGCTGGAATGGCTTTCGGGCTGACATTAATTCTGACACATAATAAAATCCTGCAAATTTATCACAAACTTATTTTTGCAAGCCAAACAATTACACTATCGCTTTTAATTCGTAATTCTTCTTTTTTTATTTTGGCGTCGAATTTTGTGTTTTGCCAGTATTAAATGTTTAAATATCATAAGTTAAATAAGTCTAAGTCATAGTTACACGTTACACAAAATAAGTCTTTATCAAATCCAGTCATGCCCTAATAGAGTACTTTGCGACTTTACTACAAGTTTCGATGGAGTTTTGGAAGCAACACGGGAATTTACGTTTTACGCTATATATCACTTTCCTACACTCACGCACGTATTTCGGTACTTTTTTAATAAAATATCACATTTTTTACATGCTTATGTAAAACAACGTAAGTTTCGTAAAAAATAATACCTGTAATGCGGCTACACGATTTTTCCGTGTTCTCGCCAAAACTCTAATTCGTAATTATATATTCAATTCGCGAAAGTTTAAAAATTACATGTCATAAGTAGGCATCGGCATATGGACAGATGTCCATATATTTTCTGTAGGCGCTGGGTCACAGATTTTCGGTATGAGGGTAGCCAGCCGATAACTACATAAGTACCTACTAGAAAGTTCGCTACCTCCATGCAAACATTTTCTTAGGTATTCTTTTCGCAACATTCGTATAGAGCGCGTCTTTACGTCTCATAAAGTCGTCGGCGACTTTTTGTCGTCCACACTTCGCTTATTGATTGAGCAATTCGTTGGACTGCGAAACTTTAATGCGCCAACTTTTTATTAGCCAGCGGTGTCGATAAAAGAGACAGAATTAACTTTTTGAGCCCATATTGGAGAAACAAGCGCTAACGACAATTTTTGAATCGATGGTTTTATTTGAGCAAGGAAATATATAGTTACCAGTTAAAAATATAGCTAAAAGATGGTGTATTTTTATACTATAGTAAATTTGTGATTAATTTAATATTATTATGATAGCCTAATTAGATCGGATGTTTTTACCCGACTGCTAAGGAAGCTTTATGTTTTTCGCGCGTATCTTGTATGTATGTATGTAAATTTCTTTATTACCTCGTATCTTCCAAACGGCCGAATGGTATCGTTAGATTCATCTCAATAACCAAAGTGGCCTTAGAGTGGTTTAAAAAAAAATCAAGATTGAGGATTTTTGGCGCGAAGTAGTATTGTTTCATTGACTTGAATGTCACTTATAATGTTTAGACAAAGACATACGTATGAGAAAAAGGTACCGTTTGTATTAATAATAGTACCTGGGTGACCGAGCTTTGCTCGGTTTTTCATTTCCTGAAAACACGGATTGAACGACGTTTTCTAAAAATGAAACCTAGCTAGATAGGCTAGCTAGGCCGTTTCCGAGATTCAGAAAATATATACTCAAAACTCAAAACTCAAAACTCAAAGTGCTTTATTTCCTTTAGACCTTACAGGACTCTTGGACACGTCACACGTCACAAATTATAAACATACTTAAAACTAGGAAATAAAGTGATCACTTTGATCTTTCGTTCACTTCAATCAATTTGAGGAAAATTCTTATAGATATGTAATTCTTATAGATATGTATAATAATAATAATAATAATAAAAAGTTTATTGCCAGAAATACATTAGAGGTTATACATATAAGTAGGTGGTTAAAATGTGATATTCTGATTCAAAGGAAAACGACAACGGGCCCCAAACTAGGCAAAGCCTGTATCTTGGGCGCCCTACAACAGGTTACCTAATTACAATTTACAGTAGGTATAATTTGCGCTGCAGGTTGTACACTTTTGTATTCTGAACATTAATAAAAAATTATGTTACATATATTCCACTATTAATTTCCTCTAGGATAAAAATTATTTATTGTTTATAAATTTAACGAGAAATGAATTATTATATAATTTATGCCATTCAAAGCTAAATTCGCTTACACATAACTATTTGTTGCGCACACTAAAATCAACGATCAACATTAATATGCCAAATAAAACAAAGTTTAGATTAAAATTAGATCCTTAGACTTACATGTAAATAAATTAATTTTTTATCATCATTTACTGATACGTTCTTGTCTGTGTTATTGTGTGTATGTGTGATGTGTGTATGGGAGTGTGTGTGTATATGTTTGCGTGTATGTATGTGTGGTCGTGTATGTATGTGTGTGCGTGTTATGTATGTGTATGTGTGTGTGTGTGTGTTATGTATGTGTATGTGTGTGTGCGCGTGTATGTATGTGTGTGTGGGCGGGTGTATGTACGTGTGTGCGTTTATGTACGTGTGTGCGTGTATGTATGAGTATGTGTGCGTGTATGTATGTGTATCTATGAATGAGTGCGGCGTGTATTGCTCTTGAGGATTTCCTCATAACATAAAAGTGCCTCCAACTCGAGAGAGCGGGCAGAAACGTAAAGGGTAAACGGTATGTTCGGAGGTATGAGAATATGACTTAGAGAATTACTGACTGAGAACTGAATTACTGAAAAAGAGTGTTTCCAGGCATCAGATTTAGTAAGTGTGTGAACGGTGTTGAGTATATCTATATAGTTTAACGGTAGACATCTTAGTAGTTTATCTCACTAAATTTTACCAGCTTTTCAGTTTTCACGAAAGAGAGAGATAAAAGCCATTCTTGAATTTCCTTCTTGGATTGAGTGAATGGTTTTTCCTGTATATCAATGATTCGACAAACAGAGTTGTATGTGAATATGTGTGAATATTGTGGTAACCTGCTAGCAAATACTGTGTTGATCCGCGGGAGTAGTAATTGGTCGTGAGACCGTTTTCTCTTTGTCAAGTCATAACCGGCTGAAAGGTTGTGACACCTGCTAATAGCTCGCATAACAAATAGTTGACGAACTGTCAACACTGCGGCTTCTTTGTAGAGCTTTTCTGTGGGATAACGTCGTGGCCTACCAAGCATAACCTTAAGTACAGCTTTTTGAGCACGTTCTGCTTCACTCATGTGCGTGAGGGCTGCTCCACCCCAAACTCCCACACAATATTGTAAAAGCGATTGACATAGCGACTTATATACTAGCATTTTGACTTCGTCCTTGGCAGCTGGTCTTAAAATTTTCATGACGTATATCAGTTTACGAGCCTTTTTTGATATATAGCTCACATGAGCTTTGAATGTCAAATTTTGATCTACTATTACTCCCAAATATTTTGTATGACTCACTCTTGGAATAAAGTCGCATGTGCAGGTCAGAGAATTGCTGCGTGATTCGCAATTACTGTTGTGAATCTGTAGTTGAGTTAAAACTGTTCCGGTGGCTCCCGTAATATGAAATGCAATGTAGTTTGTTTTTTTAACATTTAGTGTTAGCAAGTTAACGTCTAGCCACCGCGATAAAGTTGCCATTCCGATTTCAGCTTCACTATGAGTTGACTCCCAATCCTTACCATGAAAAATGGCAACAGTGTCGTCTGCATAGCATATAATTTCCAAGTTAAGTCTGAGAATGTCATTCATATAGATAGTAAACAAGGTAGGAGCAAGGACGCTTCCCTGCGGAACACCAAAGTTAGCGTGCATCTTGCAGCTTCTTTGGTCTTCTATTTTAACACTTTGGCTCCTATTTGTGAGATAGGTTGAAAACCAACTGAGTGTACTGCCCCTAATCCCAAATCGTTCTAGCTTTTCCAGTAGTATTGGAGTAGAAACGGTATCGAACGCTTTTGCCAGGTCGAGGAACACGCCTATGCATCTCTGTCCACCATCCAGATACGATGACACCTTCTCTATTAGGAGTTGGACAGCATCCTCAGTACTTTTGCTACGCCTGAAGCCAAATTGGCAGTTGTCGAGTAACTCGTACTTCTCTAAAAAGTCAACTAGCCTCTTATTTACTAGCTTTTCTAATACTTTGGAGAGTATGCTCAGTAGAGCTATTGGTCTGTAGTTATCTGGTCTAGTTTTATTCCCACTTTTGTGTATCGGTGTGATGATTGCACATTTCCAGTAATCTGGAAAAATACCCGACGACATACTGAGGTTACAAATATAAACTAATGGCTCAAGAAGCGCTGTTTTAGCATATTTCAGAAGAAGAGGTGCTATGCCATCATCGCCTGGAGCGCCATCTGACTTAAAGTTCTGAATTATGCCTAATACTTCGCGGAAATCTGTGGGAGCCAAATAAAAAGAATTTTGGCTATGACTTCTAAAAGAGACTTGTTGACTCAATGCTTCCTGTGTAGTTCCCAGCTTCCGCAAAATATTCGAAGCCAGAGTATCGCCGGTAGTGGCAAAGTGTCTATTGCAGTTGTTTAGTGCATCTACAGAGTTGGCTGTACCTCTTAATAGTTCGCCGGAGCTGTTTTTTGTACAAGGGATATCACACACATTTTTAATAGATTTCCATAGCTTTTTAGGATTACCATGATTTTGAGCAAGTAGATTATTATCATGTTCAACTTTGAGGTTATGCAACAACTTGTTACAAAAGTTTCTGTATCTATTGTAGGTAACTTTAAGTATTTCGTTTTGTGAATCAAGTCTCAGTTTCAGGTGCATATTGTCACGATGTCTCATACACTTTATCAGGCCCGGCGTGATCCAGGGCTTGACGTTATACTTCGAACGACTGATTTTTCGTGTATGAGTATGTTTGATTATGTGTTCTGACATAATTTTATGGAGTTCCGTAACCGAATCATTAACGTTGTCCTTATTCAAAACTTGCTGCCAGTCCACACTTTCGAGGTCTCTAGCGACATCGTGGAAATTAATTTTAGAAAAAAATCTATTACTAATCTTCTTTATCTTGGTGGCTAGCCCAACAATTACTATATCATGGTCTGACACTGAGCTCTTACAAATTATTCCTAAGGCTTTATCTTTGGTTTTTATAAATGCGTGGTCAAGGCATGTTGCCTTACGAGTTGCCGCAGTAATGGCCGGTAGAAATCCTTCTTCAGCCATTATGCACTGATATTCCGCATTCTCTTTACTTGGAGGTTCTTGTAAAAGGTCTATATTCATGTCTCCAGAGACAAGAATAGTGATTTGATCCTTTATGCTACCTAATAGACTAGCAAGTGAGTCATTAAATTTTTCCAGATTTTTTATAGCTGGGGATCTGTATACTCCAACAATTTTTAGACTGTTTGCCACATCTACTATAAGACAGTTGGCGTCCCGAAAAACAGGCTCCTGAGCAGTTGCAGACCAACAGTCTTTTACATATATGGTAACCCCGCCACATTTATTTATAACTTTTGTCGTGTTAAAAACATTATATCCCAGTAGTTGAGGCACAGTGGAGTGCTCTTGTAGCCAGCATTCCGAAAGAATCAAAACATCAAATTCGACCCTAAGTAAGCTTAAGGTCGGCAGTAGCTTATTGAAGTTATGGTTGAGGCTTCTGATATTTAGTGACAAAACCCTAAAATTATAAGCCTTTATGTGCTCCATGCAAAATTCAGCACTATCAATGGTGCGGCATTCTATTTTAAGATTATCTTCCATTTCATCAAACAAATCCAAATTAGCCATTGTCAAAATTTTGTGTGTAGTTAAGGCGTATGTTTCTAGTAATGCAATGGGCCGCATCAGTGCAGATTCTAGACATGGGATAGGATATTACATTATGACCTGTAGTATAAAATATGGTGTCACTATAGAAACAGCGAAATACTGAATTTGTCGCGTCAACGACGCGAGAACACATATTTCCGTAAGGGCTCTCGTCGGGTCGGAACCGGAATGTTTCGTATTTCAATAGCTTTACAAATATAAAGGCTCGTGTGTAAGTGTGTAGGTTTGTTACTTTCTCCTCCTGTGTTCGCCTAACGGATTCTAATAGAGTTCGAAATACGAGCAGCAAACCTGCACCTGAACCATAACCTGAGTGACACTTAGCATGCTTATGCAGAAAAACAGTGCCTCTGCCAAGCGTAGTTAGTAGT
Organism: Biston stratarius; assembly: GCA_950106695.1. NCBI lineage: Eukaryota > Metazoa > Arthropoda > Insecta > Lepidoptera > Geometridae > Biston > Biston stratarius. Next base: position 22,431,052 of record OX467115.1, on the reverse strand, counting down.
TTCAATACTCGCAAGTAATGAAAAGTGTGTGCGTTATCCCCGCTAAACGTTGCTAGTGTTCTGTGTATTGGTGAGTAGTGCGAAGTGTGCGTGTAGTGGATAAGTTTGTCTCTCTTCTTATCAGATAGGAATTGTGAGGATCGGTGACAAAAAGTGTGAGAGACAGAGTGAAGTGTAATTATTGTGTAAATTATTATAAAATGCTGAGTTAAATGAACAATAAAAAATATGTTATTCGTTTGAAAGATTGCCTTGCCAATATCAGTATATGCTTGAACTATCAGATTTGAAATTGTTCTTGTTTGGTTTAATAACAATACAAGTAAACATCCAACAAAAATCCTAGTTGCAATTTCTATGAGTAGATTAACCGTTAAAATTTCCAAATATAAGACCTCATTTACAGATTTATTTCCCATTTTTATAATTTTGTAAATAATTAAACACTCTAAGATTAGAAATGAATCACTCCTACAATTACATAAGGTGAAGTTAATGAACAGTATTATTATTAGTTTTAAAATGTTTACAGTTAAAGTTAGTTCAACGCTTTTAACTAGTCTGACTAGAGCCGATTGGAGCCTGGCTGAGATTACTTCTGAGAGCGGGAAGGGCACGGTCGAGGTCCGCTTGGCTGCTAACTGGAATTGCCGATTTTCCTTCTTCTCTACGCAGGTGTATTCTTCCATTGCTGACCCAGCAAAAACGGAAACCAGCCTCCCTTGCTCGGAGTCTAGCTTCGCGAAATAACAGTCTCTTACCTTTAGAGAGGTGTTCATTGACATAAATCTTGTGAGGTGGGTCCGGCAGGCCCATGTCAGCTGATGTAAGCGCGTGACGGCGAATTTTAGCAGCTTTAAGAATCTCATCTCTTCTTGTCTTTCTGGTTAGTTTCACAACTATGGGTCTAGAAGAGTGTAAAACCTTAGCATTACCTTGTCTGGCGCTTTTTGAGCCAACGCGCATTACCCAGTCTATCTCCTCCTCTGGAAGCTTAACTCCTACTTTAGTAGCGGTTAGCATGATAATATGTTCAAGGTTTTCGTTAGCGGTCTCAGTAACTCCAAGAATTTCCAGTTCCTTATTAAGAGAAGTTTGCGAATGTTGATTTATTTGTACTTTTAGCTGGTTAACCTCTTCTAGTAGTGAAGAAATAGTTGCGTCTCTTTCTTCCAGTGACCTAATCCTAGCATCAAAATTGTCAAGTCTAGCGCTGCAGTTTTCAATACTACCGGTTAATAATTTAAGACACGACTTTATTTCAAACATATCAAACCGCAGTAAGCGAAGCTCATTGACAACATCGGGCTGACAATCGTCTTCCCCCTCCTTCGGCAAATCAGGTGACGTAATGGCTGGCCGCTTAGATGCTCTTAACGTCACAGTATTGGCGCTCGGGCTCTCAATGCGGTCGTGCTTATGCACCGGCGTGCTCTGATTGCAGTTACGAGGTATGGCGGCTCGACAGGACGGACACTTCCAGTCTTTTATTTTACTGGCATCCGACGAGAGGGCGTTAACACAAATAGGGTGATAACAAGATTTGCAACCACCACATTTGGTCACGTTTGCCGAAGTGATAGGTTGCTGGCAGGCCGCACAGATTGCTTCCATTTTGTTAGAAGAATAGCTTGGGCGCAAATATTTATCCATGTATGTCGCGCGCTTAGCAAATCCTGACGTCACTGACCGTTGAGTGCACTAGTGCGAGCAGTGCAGATTTCCGCAAGTGGTGTGAGTGAGCGAGAGGTGCGAACGATGCACGATCTAAACGCGTGTACCGCGTCAACGGAGTGAAGTGTCAAAGACGGGTAGTGAATCAGCTGATATCGTTAGATGTGAAAGTAGGTTTTATCGGTTTAGAACTAATTATTTGACAATAGCTCAATTGCGTACCTTATGCTATTTAGCGTATTCTTTCCAGTGGTGTGACTCTGTGTTTTGTGTAGGCACTTCGAACTGTTGTTTTGATTTTTAAAACAGAGCAAACGAAAAAAAGTGTACGTACGAATTGACTTCCAGCTCGCGAGTCCTATATGTATATACATATCTATAAGAATTGCTCGTTTAAAGGTATTAGATATTAGATAGATAGATCATTAAATAGATACCAGCGCCATCTAGAATAGAAAAACAAAACCAGAATAATATAGACATTCTAATTTTAAAAGAAACCTCGTATTCCTCTTTCTTTTTCTCAACAACTTCATTACCACTGCAAAGAACTGATTCCACAGCAAATCAAATTAATCAGAACCAAATTGGAACTCTCTATAAAATCGATTTACCACCCGTTTCCTATAACAGTTGATGTCTGGCGCCATGCTTTACAAATTGATATAATTGGTAACGATATAGGCGCCTTGCTCTACGCTGGTTTTGATTTAAGCACGAAACTTGTCGAATATAATAGATTTTAGATAGATATTTTTGTATTACGAATTTTATGCTAAAAGAGTTCTAGTATAAATAATAATTTATTTTATGATATTTTAATAAAATCCATCGACTTTCCAAAAAAAACCTATCCGATTTTACTGTAGGTATATTACCTATTTAGCCCCGGATCTAAGATCGTCCCACCCGGGACAGAAACATATCCCTCACTTCCTGAGTTTGAAATAAATTTTATTTAAAAACAATCAATTATCTACTGGTGGTTTTTTTTCTTCATACACATTTCACGCCTTCTAACATTTTCGCCCGGAACAGATTCTGATATTTCGGTTTGTCCCTAGATCCGGGCTGGCCTTCGAAATATTGTAATTTGATCGAAATTTTTAGCGACATTATGCATCCCAAACAGACAGCCCTAGTGTCATAATCCAGAAATAAAAAGGCCCCTGAAAGCCTTAGCCTAAGTTGACGTTATTGAATAAATAACTAGAATTGACAATTTAACGTATCATGCGACTTACAATAATACTCAGATGTAAATGTCTTCCTTAGTTTAATTTTGATGATCTTTTGGGAACTTCTTGTGATGAGCGCTCATGAGCTCTATGCGAAATGCGAACCTATTCTCTAAAGACAACACGTCCTGCTGAAAAAAACTTGTTCGGATCGACGACTAACTCCTCAATGACCACGTTCGAATCTCTAGTTTTTGCTACTTCGGATTAGGCACAGAATCTCCTGTTAATAGGGTAATACAAAAATAACACACTAACATGGCTGTAACATAGAGCTACAAAATTAAACGACACTACTAAGAACTCGCCTTGTTCCAAAAAACCGTACCAATAAACGAGTCCGACATCGTAAACAAATTTGTAACAATCAAGCGGGCAATAAAGACCAATCAGCGGGATTACATCACAATGGGAACAAAGCCGGGCTTTATTACCTAATTATCATGATTTGTTTTCTCTAATGAGTGCTCTATGTTTCATCGCACTATTAAAATGTGAACTGATACTTTTGTTAATACAGAACTGTTTTTCACTTGATTATAAGTCTTATTTTCCACACATTAAAAGCGATGGTGTATTTTTTTGGCTTGCAAAAGTAAGTTTGTGATTAATTTAATATTATTATGATAGCCTAATTGGATCGGAAGTTTTTTTATGGACATGAATGTCACTAATAATGTTGAGAGGAAGACAGACATATGAGAAAAGGGTACCATATGTGTTTTAGTATTAGGAACCGACCTTATTGTTTTAAATATTTTATTAGGCATTAGGTAATATAGTTCCCCATTTCAATCGCCAATTCAACATTTTTTATTATACAAAACAAATTACAACAAATTTTGTAGTATAAACATATTTACTACAATTCTAAGACTGGCTTGTAACTCAAAATTTGTGCGTACAGAACAAAAATGAATTTAAAAAATTCAAAACTCCTAACACTAGTAACTAATTAACTAAAGACCCGATTATGTAGAACATAAACATCTTAAAATATACATACCACCAAATAACAGTACACCAAATTTCAAATTAATCGGATCTGAGAAAGTTAGTAAGACCCTTATGTCAAGTAAGAAATGAGGTGATTATCATCAAACGCTTGACCAGATTCAAGAATTATGTAATATCTAAGAACCATCTCGAATACGTCAAATATAAAAGGAGCTACGATAACACAGGCTGACACACAGATACACAGACAGACAGGTTAAACTTATAACACTGAGGGGTGTTTTTGATAACAAACTATACGACGAGTAAAATGAAAAGGCCCATCCGCATAAGTGCTGCAAATTGCTTTCCAAAACAGCACAACATATTGCAGCTAATTATAATTATTAAAATAAAACTTTTTTACGGGATCCAGAATTCTTCGTTAAAAGACTAAGAAATAATACAATTAATTAAAATATTTATTATTATTTTTAAATGATAAAAGCAAAGGAATTCTGATTTAGGGTTAAAGATATCCTAATTTCATCAAAATCAGTTTAACCGTTTCAGCACGAAGAAGTAATAAACATACAAAACTGTCGCTTTTATAAGTTTAGTGGGATCATAATAAATTGGTGTGGGGAGGAAGGATCAAGGGGTAAGGTCAATTCCTCAGCAAGGAAGTCAAATAATGACCGGCAATCTCACTTAATAGGTAAGCTCCTTTGATTATATTATCAATTCCATTTGTAGTGAAAAGATAACAATTATATAGCCAAATTGATTGAATAGTCCCTTGAAGCGTTGGGCGGGGCACCTAACACTGACTTTCGCCGCCCCTGGCCTGCGGCTAAGCATTCGTTTTATATAGTCGTTATAGAAATAAAATATGTTTTATTTTACTTGAAAAATGGAGCTACAAAGAACAACGCAAGCAACAAAGGTTGTCAGCCTTACTTCCTTCACTCTCCCCAAATTCTGATTAGACTACCCCCTGCTAGTCCATCTGCTTCATGAGCGAACATCTTTATGAAACACACATCTCTATCTCTTATCATCAGGAGAACTTCTGGTGTGTCTTTACTCTAACATTAAAAATAAAATATAGTCCATTGCTAAACATCACACACACACACACATCATCAGCCATACTCGCCACGCTCGGCAGGCGGGTTGGCGAGCGCAGTTAGGTGTGATTGTTCAAGGAAGACGCTGCCGCCCATCTTCCGACTCTTACGGCAACCACGGGTAGAGAGGGTGGAGTACTATTCTTACGCCGACATCACCACGGAAAACTGCTGAACATATGTCTCGTTAAAATGTAGAGTAGGGCGCGCTGATACTAGATTGATTGACTATATAATTATTTAAGGAGCGGAAGGATGCGAAAAGCCGAAGTTTGGGCTGAATCGCTTGTCTCGGGAGAGGCCTATTAATATTATTGCTCCGAAAATCCCTCATTAATGTAGAAATTTATCTCCTCACCGTATCATAGGTGTCAACAATCTGGTCCGGTCTGATGGCACTGAGCGTCCGTTTAATGAAGGCCTTATTAAATAATTATTAATCGTCGACGCCCTGCTGTGACCCTGATTGCAATATCGTCTACCTACTAGTGGCACTCAGCGATTCCACTCGCTCGTGTATATAGATTTACCAGGAGGAGTAATCATCACCATCATAACCATCTATCTTAATCTTAGGAATTGCTGCGTGCTGCTAGAAATTTGTCCCAGACATGAACGGAGATTTTTGAGCTATGTTATCTTGTTTAGTACTCCACAAAAGCTTTTAATTTATTTGGTGAATAAATTAAGAATGTAGTAACGTAACGTAAGTAAGAACAAGCTTGAGATAGTAAAGGAAAACATCGTGAGGAAACCATAGCATGGTGGTAGGGTGTTATCTAGTACTCGGCTGGCTAGCTACCTCCCTCAAGTTGAAAATCTAACGCCAAGCACCTAACGGTGTGTTCCGGCAGCCTCACTTGAGAGCCAGTTCCATTCCAGGCTAGGTGTGCTTTACCATCATCGACCACACCGTCACTTAACATCAGGTGATCTGTGGTCAAGCACTTTGCTTGTCAGCCATAAAAAAGTTAAGCAGATGCTAATTGAGTCTTAATCGATACGTAAAACAATAAGTTTAGAAAATTAAACATCTGTACGGGACGAATCGCAAGTAAGTTACAAGTATCATTCAGCCGCCATTTTAGTTATGGCACTGGCTAAAACACAATTCATTTCTTACGAAGTTTAAGCACAATATATTACTTTTGTTTGTAAAGTTAATTGTTAAATGGAGGTGCTCGTTATTTTCACGCGCATGTTTTATTTGATATTGGCTCTCGATAGCCGCCCATATATTGTGTTTGATTGTGAAGGATGTATCCGCTTTTGGGTTCTTTGAACATTGGAATCGCCCGAAGCGTGCCGTTTGTAACTCGATAATTCTGTTAATTTTCATTAAATTTCTGTTATTTATTATTAATGATTTACGTTCATTGTATAAACTTCCTTGTCTACACATATATAAAAATAGTTGCCTTCAGTGAAAAAGCTATAATTTTTTTAAACATGTAATAGTAATGAGGCGAAGAATGCGTACCTACCTAGAGGACCTCCGGCTAGTGCTTTACCATCTTCGACCACACCGTCACTTAACATCAGGTTAGCTGTGAACAAACACCTAGCCTGTCAACAATTTAAAAAAAATACTATAACTTTTTTTAAATTGTATATATATATATATATATATGCTGTAGTTATTTTAACATCTTTATGAGTCAACACTAAATTATTCATTAAGTATTAACTCTTAAAACACAGTGTCATACTAGACCCCCTATGTAATACTTAAGCTATCTCATAAAATAGACATTAATGTTTTTTTTTTTCAATTATGGCGTTGTTATTAATTCACGTTTAAAAGTGTTTTTAATGTCTAAAATTGTGAGCCCGTACTTGACGGGCTTATTGTTTACCATTAGGTAGTTCCGGTGCCAAAAAGATTCAGAACTAAAATATTTAACATTTTTCTATTCAGAAAAGAACCACAAGATCTCGTGCGAGATGTGACGGCATAATTACTTAAAGCCAGAAAAACCAAATAAATAGAAAATAGGTATTTAATTTTTTTGTGTAGTTATGAGACGAACGAGACGCTCTCCTGTTGGTAAGAGATAATCTGTCCATGAATATTGCAACTTTGTGTAGCAAAACAAAGTTCTGGGTATCGCTGCTTTGGTGCTCATTACTTTGAAATTTTCGATGGTTAGCCTCAACAGCCATGTAATTTTGCTAGCTGCAGTACTCTTCAACACAGTAATATTTACACACTACTGCTTGGCAGCAGAATATTTGGTGCTGCGGTGGTACCTACCTAGACGAAATCAAACCGGATTTTTAATTTTATATAATCTTAAAACACGTAGAGTGGGTTCGTACCAAGTTTTTCATTGAATTTATTTGATTAAAGCAATGCAGCCTAAACACCCACATAAGCCACGAAGACTGCCCAAACCAAATATAAATTCAACGAACTTCCTAATCACATAAAACATTAACAAACAGAAATTCCTACTATCCAACCCGCCTGAGGCTACAAACCAAATTAATTATTTTCAAAACTGGCCTCAGAGCATTTGCATAAATCGTCAATATTTCACTCGTGTGGAAATTAACCTCTGTCTCAGCTCAATTAGAACAAACCAAACTGCATACTAAAAGGGTTTAATAACTTGAGACAGGGCTGTATACAAGTGAAAGGGTAGTTGAAATAATAACACTCAATAGACCGGGCAGGTTAAGTACTTTTTCAAGTAAATACAAGTTTAGTAGCGATGATAGCTCAGTGGTTAGCGCTGCCGGTTATCACGCCGAAGGGAGTGGGTTCAAACCCCAACAATGAGCTTCAGCTGCCGGTAAAGGAAAACGTTTTGAGGAAACTATAGTAAGGTGTTTTACAGTACTCGGCTGGCTAGCTACCACCCTCAAGTTGAAAATCTGCCGCCAATGAACTAACGGTGTTTTCCGGCAGTCTCACTTGAGAGCGAGTACCATCTTAGACCACACCGTCACTTAACATCAGGTGAGCTATGGTCAAACACCTAGCCTGTCAAGCATAACAAAAAACTTTTTCACTACTAGCCTAGATACAACTCTGGTTTCATGGCGCATTTCTCTTAATTAATATTTTTCAAACCGCTCATAAGTCATGCAATCAATTAGTTGGCATATCAGTTAGACTTGACAGACAGCGAACGGAGCCAAGGATCGATGTTCTGACGACCCTGATTTTAAATTAATGGCATAAAGAATGATATTTATTAATTTTTAATTTGTGATTTCGAGTCGTGATTTTATGCTTATTGGTTTGGTAGAGGATGTCGACGATCATTGGCAGTTTGCGATAACCATCGGGTCAGATAGACAGGTGAGCCGGTTTGGACCTCAACAAAGTTTGAGTGAGATAAATATTGCAATCAAGTCTCAAGAGTAGACATTTTTCAACCATCATTATCATCTTCAGTCCGTAATTACTCACTGCTGATCATGAGTCTCGTACCACTCATTTTTTCTATTACAAATAGGGTTGCGTTTGAGGGCCATCTCGCCTGATGCTAAGCGAAGATGCGGTCTACGATGGAGCACGCTTATCTTTTTTTGTGTGTAGAAGTAATGAGAAGAACGAGACGCCCGCACCTGCTGGTAAGAGATAATGCATGCTCATGGACATTGCAGCGGTACACAGAATTCTGAGTTGCAAAACTAAGTTCAGGGTATCGTTGCTTCGGCGCTCATTACTTTGAAACATGCTATGGTTAGTTTTTAGTCATTCGCTAATTCGTAATTTCGAGAACCCAGTAATTTTTACACACTATTGCTTGGCTACAGAATATCTGGTACCGTGATGGTACCTACCTACACGAACTCTTGCTTAGGAAATCTACCACCAAGTAAACTGTTTACAAAAATAGTATATAAGGATTCTATCAGCTATTTGGTCCCAAACAAAAAAGATATGAGTATAATTGCAGCTTAAGTCAGGTTGTAAGATATTGAGGGACGCCATAGACTCGCCTAGCCTACACAACCGAATGTGCAATTTGTATATTCCGGACAACTAAACGCATCACCGGTCCCGTCATAGGCACAACCTCTTTTATACTGGCGTGAATCGCAAGAAGTCGCGTGCTTACAGCCCCATGTACCTCATCACCCATGGACTCAACGCATTCCTCAAAAGTGGCCATACTGTAACACCTTTTACGATAAGTGGGCCGACATTCTGAAATGTCTTTTGACATTCTCTTTGATGATCACATTGATCCTCATTGAACATCATTGATCGAGAAACGTGCTAAGAGACTCATTGGCAACGACTCGCTTGTTCCGAAAAGGCTCCAAAGCCTTACACATCGTCGAAAAGTGGCTTGTCTGTCGGTTTTCTACCGGATACACTTTCGTGATTGCGCTTCAGATCTACATAACCTAATTCCACCCTGCCCATTCTAATCGGACAGCCAGGAGCTCCAAGAAGCGACACCGCTTTGTGGTCGATATTCCAAAAACTCGAACTAAACGGTTCGAATCTACCTTCATTGTGCGAACCGCTAAATAATGGAATTTGCTGCCCGATTGGGTGTTCCCTGATAGATACAATCTGGATGTTTTCAAGTCGCGAGTGAATCTGTTTCTTCTAGGCGACATGCTCCACCGTAGACCGCATCTTCGCTTAACATCAGGCAAGTTGGCGGTAAAGCGCAAGCCTATTTGTAATTATTTTTAAAAAAAACACCGGATCGGTATTCAATATGATCATCAAACTACACTTGACGTCTTAGTTAATGGTCCAATTGTTTGTCATGTTTTGTATTATTTTTAATTTTTATTTGTATGTCAATACAAATAAAAATTAAATTTCCTAAGTTTTTAGTTAAGTTTTTTTTTAAATATATAACTGACATTGCGAATTTAAAATTGATATTAAGTATAATTCATAAATAAATTAATTAGTATTAATGTGTCTGTTTAGGAAATATAAAATAACCAAGCCTTACATGCTCGTACTCGTACGATGATGGAAATCATTTTATAAAGTCTGAAACACCGCGCACGTAATTTGCATTCGGCATGTCAGCATATTTACCCATCGTTGATGTATAGGGGCATAAATAACGCGCCGCAAGCGCCCCCAATTATCTCATGTTTGGTTTCCATTTAAGTTAAAGTGGAGATATGAAACCTGTCGAAAATGTGGCGTGGCGTATGAAAACTTTCTTCTCCTCTCATCTATCTTTTGTCTGCTAATATTCTGGGTGTTAGATGAACGCTCACGAAAATTTAAACAAATCATAAGTACTGGTGATTAGTAATTTGATATTTAAATTTGAAAAACGTGACAACATCACGCTTGAAGGTAGATTTCCTTAGCAGTTATAGATATTTTGCTGTCAAGCAGTAGTATGCAAACATTACTTTGTTCCTGTTTGAAGGGTACTGCAGCTAGCGAAATTACAGGGTTGTCAAGCCAGCGGGGTCGATGGGATTTAGTCTCACCAATGACGTTACCACCACACAATGGTTTCTTCACAGTAATTTATAATTCATTTATTACATAAATATGTGTATACAGTTATAGATGGAAAGGCTACATTAAAGATCTCCATACTTGACCTTTCGACATGCAAAAGAAACTATCACTACTAACAATATGTACTTATTTACACTTAGAAGTGACGATTCATTACATTTATTTTAGTGAAATTAGAATATTAAAAAATAAGTCAATCAAATCAAATATAATATACAATATGTCAATGTTAATTAATTAAATGTCAATAGAGATATAAAAAAATAAAAATGTCAAACATATACAATATGTCAATGTTAATTAATTAAATGTCAATAAAGATATAAAATTAAAATGTGATACATAAAAAGAAAATAATATGTGTACGTCAAATTTAAAATTAATTATCTTTGTCATTCAAATACTCGTTAACTTCATAGTAGGCCTTATCTATGAGAAAATGTTTTAGCTTGCGCTTAAACATTTAAGTGCCTTGTACATAACTAATACATTTTGGCAAATGGTTATAAATATGCGGCGCCATACAAACAACGCTATGATTAAGTAGTGCTCTCCGATTCATCGATATACTAACCTTATGCTGATGACGTTTGGACCTTAAGTTACTGTACATATTCAGATTTATTCGCACAAACATTACACACTCGTAAATGTATAAACAAGGTAGGATTAAAATTCTAAAGTTCTGAAAAATGGCTTGCAGGTGTCTCTCTGTCGCAACTTACAGATAGCCCTATTTCACACACACTCTTTCTGAGCTTGTTTGCCTTCATCGGCAGCTTAAGCTCATTGTTAAGGTTTGAAACCATGCCCTTCGGCGTGTGAACCGATCGCACTAATCACTGAGTTATCATCGCTACAAAATATATATAGATATCAATCGAGTATTAAATTATGATAAGTTGATTGTTATGAAATTTGCTTTTGTTTACAAGACTGATTTTCTAGTTTATTTCTTAATTTCAAAATAAGTAATATTTGTTCAAATATTTCAAAAGAAGTGTTGGAGTAGAATAATGTAAATATGTCGCGGCTGACTTGTCGCGCAGCATGGCGCGTCGCCCACTCCTGCGCACGTGTCGGAGCGACACCTACTGCGCGGCATGTGCAGCTCTATGCCAGGGATGTCAATTAGTAAATTGTTTTTATTATCTGTGTTTACTTTCATATTTTGTTTTGTGCTATTGACAGGGATTGTGTTTTACCATAACTCACCTGATGTTAAGTAACAATGTGGTCAAAGATGGTAAAGCACACCGAAGAATTGAATTGTACATACACACTTATTTTCTGATTTTATTTTCTAGGTACATTGAGTGTATTGGCTATAAGAGTCATTACTTTATAATATGGACGTTATTTTAACACACATCATCATGCAGCCATAGGACGTCCACTGCTGGACATAGGCCTCCTCCTGGGGGGGTTTTGCCAATACTCGCCACGCTTGGCAGGCGGGTTTGCGAGCGCAGTAAGGTGTGATTGTTCAAGGAAGACGCTGCTTTCCATCTTCCGGATTTCATCCCTTAGCTGACTCTTACGGCAACCACGGGTAGAGAAGGTGGGGTACTATTCTTACGCCGGCACCACCACGGCAGAGTTATATATACCAAATAACTTTCGTTATTTTAACATTAGAATATTATTAAATAATTATTATTTATTTGTGTATAGGAATTTGACTCACACTCAACTCTGGCTTTATAATAAATTATTATTTGTATTTGTGATTGACTTTTAGATAAAGGGGGTGCTCTATAAGTGCTTTGTCATATAGTTTCGTTTCATTCGTTGTAGGTTTTTACTTGGTTGTAGATCTCCTTAGCAAAACGTCGTCTAGGTAGGTACCACCGTAGTACCAGATATTCTGCCGACAACCACACAAGTAGTAGTGTGTAAACATAACTGTGTTCCGGTTTGAAGGGTACTGCAGCGAAACTACAGGGCTGTTGAGACTATCCCATCTAATGTCTCAAAGTAATGAGCACCAAAACAGCGATACCCTAGACCTTGTTTTGTCACACAGTTCTGTGTATCGCTGCAATGATCATGAACAGGCGTTATCTCTTACCACCAGGACAGCGTCTTGTTCGTCTCATTACTTTTTTTTTTTTTTTATAATATGTTATATATTTATTTCTGTTACTTTTTGTAGCGATGATATCACTAGCGATTGTAGCGCGGTCGGTTCGCATGCCGAAGGGCGTGGGTTCAAACCCCAACAATGAGCTTGAGCTGTCGGTGAAGGCAAACATCGTGAGGAAACCATAGCATGGTGGTAGGGTACTTTCTAGTACTCGGCTGGCCAAACATCTAACGGTGTATTTCGGCAACTTCACTTGAGAGCCAGTTCCATTCCGGGCTAGGTGTGCTTTACCATCTTCGACCACACTGTCACTTAACATCAGGTGAGTCGTAGTCAAACAACAAGCTTGTCAGCAATAAAAAAAAACTGTCCTATTTTTTTAATTATTTAAAGCAGCAATAAAATCAATAGCTGAAATTACTAATACCTCTTCATTACGCCTAAGTGATTTTGCCCAACCAGGTGGTTAAGAGAGTTCAGTTTTCTTTGTTCCTATTATCAACTTGGTTATCTAAAGGCCTTTTTGTAACAGCCCTGAACCCTGAAAGCGTATCGTTTTGCACTACAAGTTGCAATTTAAATAAGATCATGTCTGACAACAGTGCGATGCGAGTATTCTGTTGGATTAATTCAATATAGTGGCTGCCCACGTATGGTAATCGGAATCTCTGGGATAGTAAAGGTAGGCTGAGGTAAGACTGCCACAGTGGTCTATAAGTTGCCAAGTGGGTGACAAACATTTGTCAAAGATTAGGATATTATAAAACAATGTCGTCCGCCACGTCTGTCTGTCTGTTCGCGATAAACTTAAAAACTACTGAACGAATTATCATACAAGTTTCACCAATAGATAGAGTGATCCACGAGGAAGGTTTAGGTATATAATTTGTCAAGGTTTTGTGTAAATTGGTTGAAATACAATAATAATTGTTGGAAGTGTTGGATAAAGTCAAGCCACCTGGGAGCTTTGCCTATTCCCTTTATAACAAAACAATCCATGGCGGGATATTCCTCTTTTATATATCTACAAAAAAGTCCGCGGTGACATATACCTTTTAAGGTTTACCGTCTGTATGCATCTTTTAAACTACGCAACGGATTTTAATGAGGTTTCCATCAATAGATCAAGAGGAAGGTTTATTTGTATAATACATGTGGTCTACATTAGTATCTACATTGCAGCCGTGCGAAGCCGAGGCACTAGTATATACATAAATATAAAGTAGTCGTAGCGATGATAGTTCAGTGGTTAGGGCGGTCGATTTACATGCCGTAGGGTTCAAATCCCCATGATGGAGCTGCCAGTAAAGGAAAACTTCAAGAGGAAACCATAGCATGATGGCAGGATACTTTCAAGGATTCGACTGGCTAGATACCACCCATGAGTTGAGAATATGCCGCTAAGCAACTAACGGTATATCATGCCAGGCTAAGAGTGTATACCAATCCCGACCACCAAGCACCTAACATTGTATTCCGACAGCATTACTAGAGAACCAGTTCCATTCCTATGGTCAAACATCTAACCTGTCAAATATTAAAAAATAATCTTTTGTAAAGTTTCAATTTTATCAAAAGAAACGGTGGCCTCAGTCTGTATACGTAATGTGACAATTTCGCTCCATGTCTTTATTATCTTGATTCTAGTCAATGAATAAGCAATTGTTACGCCCGGAGTTTATTTATATTCGATGGCATTATTTTGAGAATTTAATACCACTGTAAAAGTATCTGAAGCTGCCAGCGGCACTACAAACTACAAACAAACCATCGTTAGCCTTAAGTTTATGATGATTGTATTTTGATAAAGTACAATTTTATTACCCTACATAATTTTACGTTGCAGTATCAATTATTACAAGCGTTTGTTTTGAATCGATTACATAATAAGTAGGTTAGTACTTGTGCATATTTACTTGGGGAGCATCTATTAATAACATGAGCTTAAAATGTTACATTTCTTTTTAATATACGTGGCATAATTAAAAATCTCACGTGAACTTTTTTTTCAAGTTGGACAAGCTTGGTGTTTGACCACAGCTCTCCTGATGTTAAGAGACGATGTAGTCCAAAATAGTAAAGCACACCTAGCCTGGACTAGGACTGGCTCTCAAATAAGGCTGCTAGAACACACTGTTAGGTGCTGGAAAATTTCCAATTTGAGGGTTTTAGTAGCTAGCCAGCCGAGTATTAAAAAATACCTGACCACCATGCTATGGTTTTCTCACGTTGTTTTCCTTCAACGGTAGCTCAAGATCCTCAAGGTCCTTCGACCACACTAACCCCTGAATTTTATACAGCCATTAAAAATATATATACCTAACATTTTTTTTTAACTTCTTTTGCACTATCCCTTTTTACGTAAATAATTATCGCAAATTTTAATAAAAAGACAGTCTACTGAATAAAGTATATAGAAACATACTGAGTGGTATGGTACTTTCTAGTATCTACTCAGCTGGCTAGCTACCACTGTACTACTACTTGAATTCATGTCGAAATAACAAATAATCAGTAATTGAAAGAAGAACAAATAACTGTACAAAATCACTTTTAATTTTAGTAATAGAGACGTAAGAATCAAATGTGCAAAATGTTTTTGCTAAAGATTGCTAAGCACTGGGTGGGCGGACGCCTACAGCAATATTAAAATATAAAGTATATTTTATGGTTGAGAAAGTTGCCTACCTATATTAATAAAACCTTGGACTTATGTTACCGAGTCTCATAGGGGGTCTTCTTTAGATGAATACTTTGGATCAAATGACACTAATATTATAAATATACGCATATACTAAGGTATTTTCAACTTTAAGGGCGAGCTTTTGCTACCCTTTGGCGTTCCTTGTACACCCGAGAATAAATCAATACCTACATATTATAAAAAACAAAGTCGTCCGCCGAGTCTGTCTGTTCGCGATAAACTTAAAAACTGCTGAACGGATTATCATGCGAGTTTCACAAATAGACAGATTGATTCATGAGGATGAGGTATATAATTTATCAAGGTTTCATGTAAATTAGATGAAATATAATGATAATTGTTGGAGGTGTAGAAAAAAGTCAAGATACCTGGGAGCTTTCATCAAAAACGCTGCCTAATCCCTTTGAGACATAACAAAACAATGCATGGTGGGATATTCCTCTTTTATAGATCTACAAAAAAGTCCGTAGTAGCATATATCTACCATTTAAAGATAGCTTGCTATACCCATTTATTTCCCGCCGTCTGTACCTACGCTTAGATCTTTTAAACTACGCAACAGATTTTAATGCGGTTTCCATCAATAGACAGAGTGATTTAAGAGGAAGGTTTATATGTATAATACATGCAAATGCACCACATCAGTGTCTACATTGCACCCGTGCGAAGACGGGGTGGGTCTCTAGTAATATTATAAATGTAAGCGAGCGTAGTCTATTCATAGACTTTAAAAAAGTGTTAGTTACAGATTAATTGGTTACAGATATAACCAATACACGTTACGTAGAAAATGAGTGGTTATGGTCGCGTTATATATACATACATGCTCGTGGTTAGACACCTAACTACTATGTAGCGTCTGTAATAGTACCCAATTTCTCACAGCTTTTCCTCGACTCGCGCCCTTTTACATTAGACTCCCCAATTTAGTTAGCAATTTGCCGCTCGATTTGCCGCCAAAACGTCCGTACCCCATTAACGAAACCCTGCGTCACGCTGAACCATAGACAATTAAAAAAGAAAGCGTTTAGTTTATGCGTTCGAATAAACCCTCTTTGTGTCGGCTTAATTAATTACTTCTAAACAAGGAGGATGATATTCTAAAAGTAAATAGTGGAATAGAAAGCCAGCGTAAAATTAACAATGTAGGTTTATAGGGGTTTTTATGGAATTGTACGGCAACAATGGGTGTTTCCTTTCTTTTGTTGATTCAATAAGTCGACGAGGCGGCAGAGGAAGCGGTTTTGTTTGATCGAAAACACTCATCGAATTTGGATTAGTTATTTCGGTATTTTAAATAAGGTTGCCACACTACGACACTGCATTTACGACACTTTGGATGTACTTATATAATAATTTGATTCAATTTGAATTGAATTTGTGATGAGAACTCTTTTGATATTATGTAGGTAAGTACTTATCTCTTTAAAAACAAAGAGAAAAATACCTGACAGCAGTTGTTTACTTTGTGTTTCCTTAGCAGGAAGTCGTCTAGGTAGGTACCACCGCAGTACCAGATATTCTGCCGCCAAGCAGTAGTGTGTAAACATTACTCTGTTCTGGTTTAAAGGGTACTGCAGCTAGCGAATTTACTAGGCTGTTGAGACTAACCATCGAAAGTCTCAAAGTAATGAGCGTTAAAGCAGCGATGTCCCGGACATTGTTTTGTTACTCAAATTTCTATGTATTAAGTATTAAATCAAGAGCATACGTTATCTCTTGTCATCAGGTAAACGTATTGATCATCTTATTACATTAAAAAAAAATGTTAATATTAATAATGGTCGCAACACAGGAACAACATATTGCAGTTTTGCATCGATATAATATTCAGGAGATCTAGAGCAATTTACAAAAAAAGAGTTCTCCACACGAAAATGACAACACCTTACGCGCTCGCTGATTTATTTTTCATATCAAAAACTTGACGATTTTTTCTTTGTAAATTGCCTTATTAGGCCTTCTATTTATGGCAACTGTGGCTCTAACATATTAATTTGGGCATTAAATGTATGAATGAAGCAGTTTTCATATTACTCTCAGCCAGGGGAACAAATTGATATGCTTGCCTCTCACATCGTTGTCGACACTCGCCCTATAAAAATTTAACATAATTTTAAAAAATCTCTTACTATTAGCGACCACCTCACCCTGGCGCCAGCACCAATGCCCAGCAAACCGAGGCGTGGTACCCGCTCGCCAGACTTGCCAGTCAGCATATACTGATTAAATGTCCACGCCCCGCCCGTAACTACAAACAGGGATTACCAGCAAGTTTATAATGATCAGCTTTTGGCCACGGATTGCAGGCAGTAACGAGGTGACACGCCCCGGCTTCGGAGCTTAGCAGTGTTTGAAAAGAAGTTTGCCTCATTAGCAAAACGGTCTTCATGTTCCTTCTGTTTTATAGTTTGACAGTTACGTATTAGGTAGTACACGGCGAATGGTAGTACATAAATGTAAGAAAAATTTGTCGGTACTGCCATAGCTAACTGGTTGGCGTAAATAGATACCTACATTTTTTTTTCTGTGCTTTACCTTCGGTTATCCAGAATACAATTTTAATAACTAATTATATAAGTGAAGTGCTGTAATTCCAAATAGAAACATGGTTCAAAGGCCTCTGTAGCCAGATCATAAACATAAAAAAACGCGCCAAACCATAACTTCGGAATAAAATAAGATTATTTAATACTATTGGTGCATGTTCCTTGAGAATTTTTTGATTGGTTTTAATTTGAAGTTTCTAGAACTGAGAATTCTGTACTCAAAGTACCTATAGGTACTTAGCTATTCTATTTTTCATATCGAAAACATAATGTAGTATGAAAACTTGACGATTTATTTTCGCAAATCGTCATGCGTCTTGAAGCATAATAAGTTTTATTATTGATGTTTTCACGTGATTTGCTCATCGTGTGCAATTTGCTTAAGTATTGTTGCAACACTTTTATACAGAATATTTACTTTTTTTTATTTTTATTATTATCGTAAAGCACTATCTTGTACACATCATGTGCTTTAATTGCTAGTGTCACTAACATACTAACATGCGATGGGAATCTGGAAACCGGCAATAATATTCGTACAGTACCTACGTAATTCGTACTAAGTAAGTATATAACGTTGATCTTTTCTCTAGCGAACATTTTCTAATCCTAAACTGATATCGTTATTTTTTTTTATGGCTGACAGGCTAGGTGTTTGACCACAACTCACCTGATGTTAAGTGACGGTGTGGTCGAAGATGGTAAAGCACACCTAGCCTGGAATAGAACTGGCTCTCAAGTAAGGCTGCCGGAACACATCGTTAGATGCTTGGCGACAGATTTTCAACTTGAGGGTGGTAGCTAGCCAGCCGAGTACTAGAAAGTACCCTGCCACCACGCTAAGGTTTCCTCACGATGTTTTCCTTCGCCGGCAGCTCAATCTCATTGTTGGGGTTTGAACCCACGCCCTTCGGCATGCAAACCGACCGCGCTAACCACTGAGCTATCATCGCTACAAAAATGTACTTCCGTTTTACAAAAAATAATCGTTCGTCTTAATTACTTCCTACCATTAAGACAAACGAATAGGTTAAGTCTAGAATTAATAAATTACATTTTAGCTATTAGACTGTTTAACATCAAGCGCGATGGTGGTCAAACGCAATGCAATCTCTTCTCTAAATATTACATAACAAGGTCGTTGTCTGCTTCTATTTCTACCCTTGATTCTAAGCCACGCAACGGATTTTAATACGGTTTTCACTGTCATTTAGATATTTTTAAGGCAAGTTTGTAGAATAATACTACTCTAATTAAACTTTTGTTTAAGTAGAGTAATTCTATGTTTTGTAATTAAGTCACCAACATGCGAAGAAGGACACGTGTGCGCAGCTTATTATTAAAAAAATTACACCTTATGTAACCGACTCCAAAATTTGGTATGAAAGAAAACAAACAGATCACTTCGAAAATGTATATACTTTATTTTTATCTACATTATAAACATAACGTGTACGAAGATATTGCTACATCACTCTTACATTTAGGAGACCAGTGCATTACACAAAAAATATACAAAAAGTATTTTATAATTCCTTCACCGATAAGTCTTTGGCACATTATCTTTGAGTAGGACAAAGACTCAACACATACATTCAGTTCTTTCGATACTTATCTCTACCCTATACATTGTTTAGAAAATAAAATGCCACATAGCAAGCAAAGCTAACTGCTATCGCATAACTAAAGCGTATTTTTTTATACAGTTACAGCGGAGTTGGCTGCCCAAGCGGATGTTCCCTGATGATACAATCTGTGCGACTTCTAGTCGAGAATGAATTGGTTTCTTCTAGGCAAGCGTGCTCCATTATAGACCGCATCTTCGCTTAACATAAGACAAGTTGGTCGTAAAATGCAAGATTCATCATCATCATTAGCCATAGGACGTCCACTGCTGGACATAGGCCTCCTCCTGGTGAGGTTTTGCCAATACTCGCCACGCTTGGAAGGCAGGTTGGCGAGCGCAGTTAGGTGTGATAGTTCATGGAAGACGCTGTTGCCCATCTTCCGGATTACATCGCTTACCCGACTTTTACGGCAACCACGAGTAGAGAAGGAGGGTAAAATGCAAGATTATTTACTATTAAATAAATATTTTAGAAAACGGAAAGACGGTTTCGCTACATGCAAATAGAAACGTAATAGCTATAAAGTAGATACTACTTCTACGGTTAAATAAGTTAGCTTAGCTTGCAGTGTGAATCGAGCTTTTAATTATTTCGGTACCGACGACTTCCATTCGGTTATATAATTTAAAACTGTTACTGAAAGATGAGGCCTCAACTAAATTGAACCTAACTACGGATTTGTATACTACAGAGGGGTCATGTATCGGGTATATGCAACGATACATACCAACACACCCGTGAAAGCGAGTGAAGTTGATTCAAGTGCCCAGACATGGCGCCTCTATTGTATTTCATATCTATGAAACATTATAATGTCTTCTCTAGTACATCAATAATCTAGGAATTCTATTGAAATCTGACTAATAAGCTCACTGGGTTGTATCAAAATACCTAAATCACATTACCTACATAAAAGACCTGCCCCAGACAGACACGCCAGTATCAGTATGGGACAAGCTTGAATCGGCTTTGAACATCCGTAGCCAAGTCGTCAGTATTAAAAGCGATAATATTAATTTGTTATTAATTATTGTGATAAAGTGCGATGAATTTAATGGTAACACATCTACCTAAATACAAAACAAGCTTAGTAATTTAAAAAAAAAAATCGACCGCAAAATGTTCGTGACAATCACTAGCTCTAGCATATTAATTTTCGAGAACTAACTTAGTAAGAAAACAATAACTAAATAAACGAAAAAAAAAACAGTTTTCATTTACTGCCGCCAGGAGCGCTGTTCCACTTTATATTCATTTTTATATCGTTTTTTTATTCGGCAGGTTCTCGCAAATTGATATGCAACCTTATAAAAAAAAATCACATCAAAGTAGTTTTGACATATTTTACTTTTACGTATAAGCGAAACGAAATACTTCGCATGTTAAAATCAATATCAATGTTTTTGATTTTATGTGACATAGAAATTTGTAAGAAATGCTAAGTACGTATACGATAGAAAAGTGTATGGAAATTGAGACAGCAGCGCCCCGGCAATACCCCCTATATTGGGCATAAATGTAAACTACTCTTATTCATACTTTTTTCTATCGTTTGCGTATAGCGGTAATTCTTACAAAATTTTATGCAAATCACTCTGAGGTTATATGAAAAATTAAAACAAATATCAGTACGTAAGGAAGGTAATAAAGCTGAAAGGGATTACTGTACTAACATTACCAACATTTTAGAGCACAACTTTTAAATCGGGTAAAAAAACAGTTGTTTTATTTCACGCATTCAGATTTACAATGACCCCCTGTCAAAAAAAAAAAGATATAATATAATATATCCTAAGCTTATAGCCCTGTATAATGGAGTAGATACATTTCCCTACGCACTCATATTTTAATACTAGGTAAATGCTATTTTTATGAGAGTATTAAACAATTAGATATAGTAGACAACCGAAAAAAATATAAGAAACAGTGTTGTTCACAACATTAATTGTGACATTAATATGACAACTTCGATCATAGTACTAGATGTAGGACCACAATGAAACACAAAAATGCGTACAAGAATTGTAAAAGGAAATTATATTACGAAATAATCAGACAATATAAAGTTTCGTTGATATCTTAGTTTTATAATAAAAAGTATATTTTTGCATGATCCTAAATCTAGCCCTATAATTTGGTCAAAGGTTGGCAGTGTAGACAAAACACGAAGGATATATATATATATAAAAAAAAAAAAAAAAACATCACAAACATTCGATTACAGACCGTTTTATTTTGTATGTCTACTCAATCAGTTATGCACAAAACAAATCAATTAAATTATCACCAAAATCAATTACATATATATATGTATGTATGTCAAATTATAATAATCACATTATCAACAAGCGACATAAAATAAATCATACTTTAATTAAAATAATTATTTAATATACATATTGGTAATAATAATTAATAGTACAATCACTAATATCTAAATAGTAACAATATTTTACACTAAAGTGATAATATATGCTATTATTTGTAAAGAAATTGACTACAATTTTAATGTGACAAGAAAAAATTCTTAACCTAAGTCTACGTTTATATATTATCCTATCATATTATTGAGTATTAAGAATTCCATTTAATACAGAATTCGGTGGTAAAAATAGAGAGAGATATGTAAGTAATAATGAAGTATATGGTACCTAATAATTATTTACAATTTCGACATTTTCAAACACTCGAAGAAAAAGGACATTAGTTAAATAATTTATTAAGTACAAAATATCTCACGGCCGTGATTTTATGATAACAAAAAAACTATAGAATTCTTTATTATCGATACAAATGCACAGCCCAAATTATGGTACAATATTAATAATATAATAAATCACAAGTGTTTTGTTCGAATACAATTCAGCCAATTAATTCGATCAAAGCAATAACGAATTTTTAGTCCAGTCAGCGGGGATAAAAAAGACCTTTGCCTTACAAAAGGTAAAGGTGACGATTTTGTAAACGAATTTTTAAATAGTAAGAGTGAGACAAAAAAATCTGTTACAAAAAATGTCTGAAATTTTATTCTCTTTAAGTTTGTTCTGAACATTTTTAGTCATGAATCAACCGTTGAGCAGGGCCGGATTATCCATAAGGTGGATTAGGCAACTGCTTAGGGGCCCCGCGCCGACAGGGGCCTAGTCGATTGGGGCCACGCACCAAGAATAAAAAAACGTTTCATACGTGACATTCCCCATTATTTACATCCGGTAATGTTGCTTTAAAAACATACTAAAGTAAAATCGACTTTTGAAATAGAAAAAAAAAAAAAAAATTAAAAGTAAGAAAAGGGTAAAGGAAAGGGTGCACGAGAATTGCATTGCCTAGGGGCCCCGATAGGGTTAATCCGACCTAGCCGTTGAGGTAATTATATTGAAAAAAAAAAAAAAAAACTTGTTAGCACCTTTCATCCAAGATGGCGGCCCGAACGACCACAGGTCACAAACTCGGATTTATCATCAGAGAACAAACCTAAATGACATATTTTAAAATTGTTACTACACCACATTTTGTAGGGTAAAAATCCTCACTGACTGGAAATATTTGGCCCTTACGACGAACTCGTTCCGAAATGCTCCGCTACAGTATATACTGTTATTCGAATCGAGATGAACAGTTACTTAGCGATTTTAACCTTAACCTCTTAGTTTTTTTTTTAAATTATTTACTTAAATATAGGTATGCCAAAATTTTCACATTGCATCTACTGCAATCGATTTACTGTTTCTTTGATCAATAGTCACTTAGTTTAGTGGCCTTCGATGAAAACAATATTTTAATTACCGTCCTACATTTATCCTAAAGTCGAGTATAAAATTCATTCTAATTTAATGCACCCTAAATATTACGTAGGAAAATATGACATAATTTATGAGTAAATTTTAAAATTACAGTATTTATCTCTATCATGGACCAGTTTACAGCTAGAAAACAGGTTTTTTATTATTTTACGATTTCATTAACTACATTTTGGACTAAATCATATTTACTAATATCAGTTTTTTTTTTTAATACAGACGTTTTTAAATTATTTATAAAGCTTCAGTACGAAACTACATTTTTTTAAATAAATACATTTACAAAAAAGGATATTGATAGGTCTAAATATGCACTTGATCTAAGTTGAACTTACACACTTTCCCCATGTAATGTATACGTGTGTGTGTGACTTGACGGTGTGTGTGGCATTACTACAGAATATAAATATCAACGAATTAATTGTTATGAAACATCGCAAATATATAGATGATTAAGTCAACCAAAAATTAATAAAATAATAAATGTCGCAGGACATTACACACAGCGCCATCTGACTTCAAACTAAGCAGGGCGTTTGAGTTTTTTTTTGTAAATACATAAGGGACCGTTCATTTATTACGTAAGCACCGGGGGTCTTCGCTTTGCTTATTTTTGATGACATTGGGGATGGGGCGATCTGAATGGTGATCAGCAAAGTCATAAATTATAGTGATTGTTTATTTTCCTTGTTATCGGCACACTTCGCGACATGGCTGCTAATTAAACCGATGTCAAGAGCATAGGAGAAGGAAGTAAGAGCTTTGCTTACTTTTGCTGACAAGAGGGAGGGAGGGGTTAATCAATAATAAAATTCTGCTTACGTAATAGTTGAATGGTCCCTAATTATAATACATACCGAACACCCAGATACAGAACAAACATTTGTTTATAACAAAAAATCAAAAAGTGGGAATCGAACTCACGCTCTACAGCTCTTAAAGCTGGTATAATACCAATGAGCCAACACAAAAAAATGGACTGTCAAAAGTGTTACAAGATATATTTCCTTAACTAGTACGGTAAGGTATTTTTAACTATATCCAAAGTATCAAGACTAGAGGCACTAGTTTCCATCAACTTTCTCTCAACTACGTGGCCTAAGTAATATTATGTAAATGCCAATTATACATATAGAAAAAATTCACTAGTAAATTCGTGTGTTGTGCGATTTCATAGTACTTTGTTATGATTATGGCCATCCTAACACAGCAACATGTGACAGAAGACACCTTTCAAGATTACACGGTGAGCCGAAATTTTAGTGTACATTGTCGCAAGTTTTCCACGCTGACTTGCCGATTCTTTATGTAAGCAGCACCTAAGAATAATATTTCAGTCGTGCCCAGAGTTTACCGGATAGAATGCCCTTAGCGGCAGCCATGTTAGAGTTAGAGAGAGATAAAATTATCAAGTCAGTTTGTGCTCACCATATTAAGCCTTTCCTCGCAACTATTGTTATCTCGCTCTCAAATAGTCGCGCGATAGTAAAATATACTTTTTGGTAATTATGTTTATCGGGTTATTTTCATAGTTTACCGGGACTTAATCGCGCGCAAAATACTATTAGTTTTGTTTATTTACTTTGTCGTTTCGGCCATGTTACAACTGAGATCAAGAGCGGACTTGAATCAGGTCGTCTCGTTTAATAAGCAGTATAGGTTGGGGCAGCTCAAGCTCATTGTTGGGGTTTGAACCGACGCCCTTCGGCGTGTGAACCGACCGCGCTAACCACTGGGTTATCATCGCTAACGAACCGACTTTTGGATAGCTTACTTGTTGCTCCCTGTAAGGCTGAGATTTATGGCTGCCGATAATTGCGTTTTATCTAATAGTAACAATTTGGGACTTGCAAAGTGTTATCAAATCGGACGAGTAAGTTCCGAAATAAATTACTAATACGTTTGGTACGTAATCGTCTACAAACCACTAATAGAAAGGATATCAATTACTTGTATATTAAGTATTATTGTTAGGATTTAATCAAATCCTTGTACTACAGAGTGCTTTCAGTTCCTACCGGCCCATCGTATTCAATATTTAGATTTATTATATTCGTACAGTTTCATAAGATAAAGTTATATAGATACTATATAGCGTTTTTTTTTTTGTTATCTGACTGGTTTGACCCGATTGTTGTTATTGTTTAAGTCTTCTGTTTTGTCTTATTTAGATTTGTTGTTGGTGATTATGTTTTTATATGTATGCATTTGTTAGACCTACTAGGGCTCACCGGAAGACCAGCACTGGTCATACCACCTAGTATGGCCAGCATTATGCTGAGGTGAGCCCTATTTTGTATGTAACTGTTAGTCTTTTGTTTGTTTTATGTTTTTCGGTGTGTTATGTACAAAATAAAATTATTTTCTTTCTTTCTTTCTTTACACCATTGGTAAATCTCCTTAGCAGGTCATGTTCTGCAAAGCAGTAGGGTGCAAACATTACTGTGTTTCGTGTTGAAAGGACTGCATCAAGCAAAAATTTTACACTAATCATCAAATGTCTCAAAGTAATGAGCGCCAAGAAAGCGATGCCTTGAACTTTGTTTTGTTACTTAGTTTTGGATATCGCTGTAATGGTCATGAACAGGCGTTATATCTTACCATCAGGAGAGAGTCTAGCTTCATAAATGTTATATGTATGTGTATATATCTTGGATCATTCTCTTTACGTCATAGTTTAGCTTTGTCACCGGCCGTTCTCTTTCCTGACATGACATTTACCAATTTCACAAATTGATTCTTCGATGATTACAATTGAACTATGCCTGCATGCCAAACAAAACCGTGTTAAATGCTTCTGCAAATAGAGATAAATTTTGATTGTTATAGATTATAAAAATTGAATCTGTTAACGAGACAATTTTTTCTTATGGTTTTGGTGTACTAACGTCAAATGTTATAAAGACATATCACAAGGATTTATGGTTATAAATGTATACATAAACTATTCAGAAAAAAGTTTCTAATAGAAATAGAACACATGAACATAAAGGTAGGGTTCAATATTTTATAACCATTCAGTCATAATATACCTACTCGAAATAATAAAAGAGAGTCACTCTTAGATGACCAATTCATACATCATTCTAAATTATTATTGTTTTTTTTCTCATGACGACGGATTGTTCTTAGCTCTAAGTGAAGGTGCATACGAACAATATGGACATATGTATATCTGTGTACATAATTTCAACGAGAAGTCAGAATTTCAGTCACTTCTACAAGAATTTGGTATTAGGACTACTATCTACCGTAAAAATCACCATAACGTTCTTTGCGTAGTGTTTCACATTCAATATTACATCATATCACCAATTTATGACACACATAAAATATCTTCATTTTAGAGCGAGAGCGCTGCATGCGGCGCAAGCGCAAGCGCGGATCGCTAGGTGGCGTGTGTGGACGCCAGTGGGGGCGGCGCGGTGTGCGGGGAGGCACGGAAGCTCGACTGACGTCGTAGCAACTCTGTTACGGTTATGGCGACTTGCACTGTGCCTTTACCTTCCAGGACGTCTGCTGCACAGCACATAAGTTTCTGTAATTGATAACGTAAATAATAAATCAAACATTTATCATAAATGTAACGTAAATAATATAAATGATTAACATTACTGTGTTCCGGTTTGAAGGGTATTGTAGCTGGCGAAATTACAGGGCTATTGAGACTAACCGTCTAGACTCAAAGTAATGAGCGCTAAAGCAGCTCTGAACTTTGTATTGTTACATAAAGTTCTGTGTATTGCTGCAATGGTTATAGATTGGCGTTCCCTTACCATCAGGAGAGCGTCTCGTTCATCTCATTACATTTACATTTATAAACTGAAAGGTCTTGTCATTATGGACATATTTTACTTATAGTAAAATTCTGTAGTCGTCGGCCTAGCTGGTACACCGCCTGACTTCCAATCTGGAGGTTCTGGGTTCCAATTCCCCAGCGCGCGCCTGTCTTTTTCAAGTTAAGTTCGAATTGCGATGACTTCAAAAAATTAGGGAAAACATCGTGAAGAAATATACATATCTGCGAGATCTTTAAAAAAAAAAACTCTTAAACTGTGTGAAGTCTGCCAAACCCGCACTTGGCCAGCGTGGTGGACTATGGTCTAACTCTTTTCACAATGAGAAGAGGCTCGTACCTAGTAGTAGAACAGTTTACAAAAACAGGTCTAATTTAGACAATTCTCGAGTCGTAAAAAAACACTGTTCTATAAATAAAAGCACGATGACCTTGAACAAGTGTGGATCAGCAGATTTTTTTGCGATTTTAGACTAGCGTCCCTATTACAAGCTGTTCATTAAAATGTTAATAATGACACACTGTCGAATTAAAACACCCCAAACTTATTACCCTGTATAAAAAATACAAATCGAAATGAACACCTTCCTCCTTTTTTAACCGATTAAAATAGTGGCTAGTTCTAAAACTTACTGAGACAGAATTCCCTGAGAGATATAATTTAGATCTTTTCAAGGCCAGAGTCAATAGGTATCTTATGAAGTATGTGTGCTTCATCTTCGACCACATCATCGCTTACCATCAGGCAAGGTGGTCATAAGCGGACATATCCGTATAAAAAAAAAATTTGGCCGTCAATACTTAACTTAATATCGTTGAGAAGAGCATGTTTTAGAACTAAACACGCTAAACACGCGTCTATTCCCACCTTTTCAGACTAAAACAACTTTAAATATTGAAGTTGTTTTAGTCTGAAACAAAAACCACGTGAGCACTATTACGAAAATAATGGGCACCTTAATTTTTCTGGAATTACGATAAATGTTACTGTGAAGCTAAATCTAAGATTTACCAAAATAAATACTTATTAGTTTTTGTTTAAACGATACTTTACAATAAATGTCGATAAACTTTCATTCACTCTTTATCGAGGCCAAATTAACCATTAAAGAAAATCAAACACTCATAGCCAATAAGAAAATTTATTAGAGAAAAAAAAAACATAAGTACTTTACAAAAAAGTTAATTCAAACAACTCAAGAATAAACTATGACTGTAAAATTATAAAGAAAATCTTTAAATGCATATTAAATATATTTTTTTATATTAATAAAGTGCATGTTAGAAAACGTCCGTGACAAAAACGACTATAATGTTAAATTGTATTTTCGTACTTAGATCTTTATACCTATGAACAATTTAAGATAAATTAAATTCAACCAATCATTTTGTATAATCAATCACTCAATCAACCTTAAAATTTAATGGAATATTTAAATTAAATAACGGACTGGTTTTACGACTACAAGATAATATGTGGCAAGAAAAAACATTTCATAGCATCACTATATTTGTGCATGTTTGACAGGAATTTGTTATTTACTCCTCCGGTGGAACTAAAACAACATTGCTTTTGTAGCATTTGACGTAGAAAATACAAAGAGATCCAATTATATTTTTTTCTGTACAGTGTGATTCTTCAAGAGGAAATATTGTCGTTACACTTCCCTTCCTATTCTTCAAATGAGGGCGAACGCATTTTACAATTTAACACGTGTAATCTTTTAGATAAATAGAAACTACGTCAGAAATTATTATGTAGAAAACGATACCTTGTTTTGTTATTGTTACAAGTAGCTGATAGAACTCTTTCAGGATCCTCTTAGCACGCAGCGGAGACAATATTGTCTCTTACCAGCACAGAAACGTGACAAAGCTAGAACATGAATGCGTGTTCCGTTTTCGCGAGTGGAAAGACTTGTCATGGATCGCGAGATATCTTTGTATTTTCTACGCATTTAAAAAAAAACAGTCAGATTGTTATTTTACTAGGTACAATCCGTCAATATTTTGTTCATCAATTTTTCAATATAAGAACCAGTCCCTATAAACTACATAAATAAAGTACCCAAGCACCAAAAGCTAATAAATAAACGTACGCATAAGCTATTTAAATTATATATTAGTACTCTATACTTATAGTTATGCATTGTACTTGAATATTTAAAGCTCAAAAACAAATGTATACGCAGACAAAAAAAAATATACACACGTATTACGATATGATCGAGAAAATCAATGTCCATACTTTATATAAACATTTTATCAAACAGGGAAAAGAGGTAAGGTAACATCAAATATAAAAGTAAATTAAATAAATACAAGAAAGCATCGTAGATAAATTCAGTAAGATGTAATATTACAAAACTTTATTATGTTATTTTTTTTAATTACAGAAACTACAGTCTTTAATTACGTAAAAATTTCTTTGGAATGACTTTTTTATGTTTAAAAGTAACGTCTCCGATTAATTGTTTTTTTTTTTTCATCTTCTCTCATTTAATCACAAATTTAAAATACTTAACTCTTTTGTAATATTAATATTGGCATCGATTCTTACTTTTAGTTTGATTGGTTGCATTCAGGAATATAAGTCAAAATGTCTTTCTTATAACAGATCTTTATCTGATAATACATAAACAAGCCTCGAAATACAGTCTAAATTTCACTACAGCCTACAATTTCACCTCCTTATTCAAACAATGAAGATAGATAAAACCACATTACTGTCGAGCCGCTAAGAAACGTCTTACGCGCGAATTCGAGATACGTTAGCTATCATACTCATAAATATCTAAAACAATAGATTCAATATAGATGCACCTTAAATGGCTACAAAAACTGTCCTGCTATTGTACTGATGGTGGTAACCTTGGCAAGCCAGTATATAAGGTGAAAAAGCCATGAAAAATATAACTGGTGATTTGAAAATCGTTTCACAATTTCAAACAAATTTATCAATATTGAAACTGTAGTTTTAGGTATCTTTGATCAAATCTATCAAAGCATTCATTGAATAAGGTAATGTTTACATACTTGGACACAGATTAATTATAACACTATCGCAACGTCAATATTTCATAACTATATCCTATTTCAAAGTAAGTACATCATATTATCGTTCACAATTACAATTAGACTAGAAGAGTGAATCACAAAAATATATTTTTAAGACGGTAGTGAATGAAACTGTTAATTTTTTTACGAATTATTTGTCTGTGTCCAAGTTATAAACGATTTTATAAATTAATAAACTCCACAGATACTGGCATTATTTTATACATGACGTAATATTATGCGAAAGGGATACCTATACTTATTTTAATGGGAACAAAAGAGACAAACTATAGATATATGTATATAGTATATATACTTAGTTCATTTCTGTCTATTTAATGTATTAAAAGCATATCAGATCATAGTATCTGTGAGGTCTATAATACGCTTTTGCATTAATAATACAATAACGATATGAAGTTTCAATTAAGGCATACACATTCTTATTTGATAAGAAATATCAGATTACATTATACAGCTAAGCTACCGAAGTCGAATATTTTGACGCCGATTTTCTTGTACCACTCTGTAAAGTAACTATATTTAAATCATTAGAAAAAAATTAACAATTTTGAAAAGCATTTTTTGAAAGTTACTTCTCAATATGGTACATTAAAACCAGACGCATAAGTATAGTTTATAATAATATACTCGCTCTCTCCTTACTTTTATGCACCAATATTTAGCAGGTTAAAATGTTGTACTTTGTTTGGATGTATTTTTGGATACACGGAAGAACAATTTTTTGTGTAATGAAATAAGCGAAACGTTCGTCTCTTACCATTGCAGCGATACCCAGAACTTCGAGTAACAAAAACAAGGTGCAGGAAATCGCTGCTCTGGCGCTCATTACTTTTAGACTCGATTTGAGATACCAAACGACTTCTCAGACTTTTACAAACCACTGTTGTTCACAATGACACCTAATATTTTCATATTTTGCGCAAGTTAATGCAAGGATTTGCCAGCATTTGTAGCAGTCCTTTTTTCTATCTACATTTCATATATTATTAAACTTGTATGCATAACGACTTTCAACAAATTGGTTCATTGATTGTCTACTGTTTAATTATCCGTTTTAAGAAGTAAAAAAAAAATACTGCTTGGATTAGTTTCTGTTCCTCCAACAGACAGAGCTCTTTATTTTATTTTTGAAGCAAAATTAGTGTGCTTATTTGATATGGTATGGTATGATGTTAATGTTTGTTTCATGAGAAGATAACATTGATATTTATGTACTAAGTTGAATTCATTGGCAGAGATTTGTATTGGACCTATCTGCGCTAGTGTATTGTCTGAAACTGCTATGAATGAGCCATAGATATATCCCACACAGTCATTAAAAGATCAAAAGTCGCTGGGTAAACCAATGGACTTAAAAACGCTTCATACACTTTGAATATATTTGGTTTTTATTTTTACTTATAGATGAAACCTACTAAATAGTAAAAAAAATGTATTAGTAAAAAACTTGGTGCAAAAGACTACCTACTATGTGGTATGCCTACCTAATTAGCATCGATATAGCATTTTACAATACAAATAAAATATATAATGACACAAAGAAATAAATTAAAATAGCTAAGTATCATTCCAACAAAACACTGAGATCTCTGGAAATGATGTCACAAAAACAAACACGACAGACGAACGAAATAGCAACCAAAAGCACAACACCGAGTGGCAAATTTCAATTATAAACTAATACACAATACTAAAAATTGTAAATGCCTCTAAGGAATGAAGTTTGTTGGAATACATTTTCAGACCAATTAACTAGATTTAGTCATAGTAATTCGGTACATGGGACCTAATATATTAATAGACATTAAATCCGCGAAGGCACGCTGTCCTTTCCCTTAATAGCTTCCATTGCAAGCGTGATAAGCGAAAGTATAATAAAAATTTAAATATAGAAATACAGCAATCACAGAAACAGACTGACTATAGAAATACAATAAAAGTAAACACAATTGCAAGCTATTAAAAGAAAGCACAACGCGATAAGTGGATATAACTATCATACAATGTAAATGTATACGTAATTCGATTATAAAGAGATTGGTAAGTAATACATTTCAAAAGTTAAGTAAATTCCGTCGTAGAAATTCCATTCTAAATACCTTCAAGTTCCCTTCGTCAGCCTTTCTGATATCAATAACGTAAAGTAACAGCCTCCAATAATAACTTTTAAGCCACAGTCTCACTGTGTATCAACTGAAACGATTTATTCAAGGAAAGTTGTGTATCCACCGCACCACAATCGTTTGAATAAAATATGCAATATGAAAGTGTCTTTCTACTTGGCGCAAATTTTAACTTGCAAAAACGAGACATTTCATTCAAAAAGGCCTCTAGCACTTATTTGATTAGGACTTTATATAAGTACTCAATCTATGAAAAAGTTAATTATACAATACATCCAGTTCTAAAGGCTTTAGTTAATAGATTGTAGACTAAAATGTTGAAGTCCTTGAGTTCGGGAAAACGTATACCTTTATTTATTTAGTATATTATCAGTAAAGCCTCTAGAATTGGTTGTAGAAAGTACTTTTCGAAAAGGTTTACAAAATATGCTCATAATAGACCGCGACAGTCTAAAACAAGCGTTTAATCCCTGCATCACGCATATCTTGATCACATCTTTCCGAATCTTACAAAGGATATAAAATCAGCACTATAGAAGACACGACAAAAGTGCCAAGACATAGACAAGTGTAAAACACTCTATTATCATTTTCTTTACGTTCAGTTTCAACTAACACTTCGCCATTGAGATTGTTTTGTAAGTCGAGATTCATTTTCCCTCTATCGTATCTTTCGGGTTCTCGTTCCTCCATAGGAAAATCGACTTCATCCGTGTCGTATATTTCAAAATTATCTCCTTTGAGAACGCCATCGGCCTTACAGAACGGCGTCACGAATTGCACTTTATTCATGTGATAATAAGGTCCTCTATTCCTTAGTTCGTTGCCGTAAACGGGGGAATATTGAACAGAGTCCGCGTTGTTGTTCTCATAGTTTTGGTATTCTTCAGCTTCGTCGATGTAGTCTTCGTTTAAAGCGTATCGTTCGTCGGAGTATCGGCGTAGTTGTCTTTGGTAGTTGAGCTCTAGCGTTTCGGCGTCATCGGATGAAAATTCGAGGTAGGGTGGGATATTCTGAGGCGAGCGTGGAGTGGCGTGTGCGAGCAGGGCGGCTAGCGTGCGAGCGATAGCGGCGGAGGCTGGCCCAGGGGGCGTGGCCTCATCCTCGCGCCCCAGAATGTCTTCTGCCGAGCACATGTCCTCCTGCAAACACACGCCACCCGTCTCTTAGTGTCATATTCAAAATGCGCTCGACAAAGGATATCGCACCCTGCAACACTCGGAAACTGAACGGTTTTCGTACGAAAAGTCCGTCGAATTATTGCAAAACACACACACACGTATTAAGAGCATAGGACATTTTCCATTGATTCGAGGCTTGATGAACTTCAAATTTTTGTACCTACTACGTCAAATGTCTTATGCTCTTACATTGAATTCCGTAATGAATTGACGGCTTGAATTATCTTTAAATTATAAATATTTTTCATCAACCTACCCTCATTTAGATAGCAATACGATCCGCAATATAATCTGTAGCGATGATTAGTTAAATTAGAAGTACAATGAATTTAATGAACGATTGAAAAAATACCTAACATATCGACTGCATGACTCAAAACTTTGACTAGCAATTAATAGATGAGAAAAGGTGTATTTATTTTATTTAGATACATTTTATCACTAAGCAAGCAGCCCCCGATCTAGAAAGATCTGAGG
Source organism: Biston stratarius (assembly GCA_950106695.1). Lineage (NCBI taxonomy): Eukaryota > Metazoa > Arthropoda > Insecta > Lepidoptera > Geometridae > Biston > Biston stratarius. Next base: position 22,397,181 of record OX467115.1, on the reverse strand, counting down.
AGATAGCAGAGCAATGCCTACATTATCTCCAGATAGATAGAAGCTCTTTATGCTTCGCCCTGCTAGCTCATTTGGTAGTAGTTCTGCTTCAAGAGTTGAAGGACGAGCGAGTTCGATTCCCACCTATTATTTTTTTTATACTGATAAGTCCTCTTTTGTGTAACGATCCACATGTGTTTGTTCTCATGTGTTGGTTGTTCTAAATACAAGGCTATACGCTTGGATTGTGCTAAGCTCAAAGGGGGTCATTGTGCACATCTATATTTGAACATCTTATAATATGGGGACAACATTAAAATAGCAAAAAATTGGTTGAAAAATTTGGCTCAAGAGTCAACGAACCTTTTCTATTAAAAATCAGTTTTTTTTAACATTAGTAAATAAATGTAGATTTGGAGCTTGTTTTATTCTAAGAAAAACTGTTTCGTACATACCTCTTCCACTCCGATTCTTCTGCACGCCTCGAGAAAGTTGTCGACATTTCTCCGGCACCTCGCCATTGTTAATTTCGGCTGTAAAGATAAAAACACAAATTAGATTACACACATAAATACAGGCGACACTTAATCTCGAAAAAACGCGGGTGAAACCGCGATGAGCAACTAATTTTATCTATGACAGTAAGGTAAGCGAAGACCGTGTACAAGATCGCAACAGGCCTATATAATTGTAAAATATATGTTTCTGTCAAAGAAACGAATATTAAAATAGATTAATATATACGCCATCTATTGATGTGATGCCACACTAATACGAAGTAATTAATGTAAAGCCAAAATAGATCGAAACACAAAGAGAGTGGTGCCATCTAGAAATAACCATAAATCACTGTACTATACATATATTGTCTGTGTAGTAAGGTACCTGCGCAGGTGAAGGCACGTGTACGGAGCCGACGGAGCGCGGGCGAACGTGGTTGGCGAGGTGGCACAGCACCACGCCATCAGCCAGCACCGGCGCCAGCTCCGCTGGTAGTGACATCTTTAGCCGGCTTTCGATTATCTGCACAGGAACGACATCGATTAACAAATAAAAAACCGGCCAAGTGCGAGTCGGACTCGCGCACCGAGAGTTCCGTACAAACCTGTAGGTATATAAGTAAAAGTTATGGCATTTTTGTTAATGGTAATTTATGCTTTTCGCAGTTTTTCCTTTATCTGTGCTATAAGACGTTGCTTCGTACCAAATTTCTAGATTCTGAGTTCACGGGAAGTACCCTGTAGATTTTGATTCCCTTGAGCGTGTCGAAAATTTGCAGCATAAACGGCTGTATCTTTTGATTGCGTTGGCTTAGAAGTTTTTTCATATATTTTTTATTTTTTTTCACAGCTCTAAGGGACAGTAGACCTTAGTATTTAATATGAATTTCAGCTTGATACCTCCATGCGTTCCCGAGAAAAAGAGTCTTGACAGACAGACGGACAACAAAGTGAACCTATAAAGCTTCAGTTTTTTTCTTTTGAGGTACGACCCTAAAAAAACCATTACGCTAAAATAAATAAAACGTATTTAAAATATATGAAGACTGCTGGTACTTATAGACATGTATAAGATATGACGTGAAGGGTATTTTGATGCAAATTTTCACGCAAGGTTGCATGTCAATCCTAAAGCGAATCTTTTTTTTTTTTTTATGTAACATTAATGAGACTAACGAGATGCTCTCCTGATGTTACGAGATAATGCCTGTCCATGACCATTGCAGCGATACAAAGAACTTTGAGTAATAAAACAAAGTCCAGGGCATCGCAGCCTTGGCGCTCATTACTTTGAGACTAGATGGTTAGTCTCAATAGCCCTGTAATTTCGCTAGCTGCAGTACCCTTCAAACCGGAACACAGTAATGTTTACACATTACTGCTTGGCGGCAGAATATCTGGTACTGCGGTGGTCGTCTAGGTAGGTACCTAGACGACCTCCTGCTAAGGAAATCTACCACCAAGTGAGTTTGTTTGTTTGTTACGCCTTTACGCGTAAATTACTCAACGGATCTGAGTTAAATTTTGCATGTAGGTACTTTAAGCTCTGGAATAAGACAAAGGATACTTTTCATCATCATCATCATCATCATCCACCAGCACGCGGGTAAAACGCGCAGTTAGTATATTTAATAAATAATTATATTAACATAAAACATTGCGTAAGTATCGAATATTGACATTGTTGTAAAAAGCTAGGTTTAGTGATACAGTTTTGTACGCATGAATCAAATTTTTATAAGGTAAAGCAATCACACTAAACAAAGTTTCTGAGTGTGTTAGTGTGTTTTTATAACTTCTTTACGCTCAAACAGCTGGGCCAATTCTGATGAAATTTGGTATGGGGGTAGCTGACACCTTGAATTAAGACATAGGCTTAACTTTTTACCCCGAAAAAATGCAGCGAGTAACATCGCGGGGCGCAGCCAGTAATAAATACGTATTATTTTTACCCGACTGCGGCGTACCATAAAGGTAGGATTATGTGTTCATACATACAATATATGTATGTATATATGAAAGTCTGTCCCTATGTTCCCACATAACTACTAAATGGCTGAACCGATTTTGATGAAGGATATACCGCTAGATTCATCTTTATTGTTCGAGTGTCACAGTATATTAATTCCGTGGTCGGGTTATAGTTTTTCAACTTTTAGCTTGTTAGAATTTATAACGGTAAAATTTAAGTCAACCAGTGTCAAATGAGTACCGTCGTATTCCGATGATTAAACAATAAAAATCAACTCACCGTCCTTAACTGCTCCAGTAGATCCGATTCTTCCTTCTGTTTATCAAACTCCCTCTTCATTGTGAAGCTCAACTTATCCGGTGTGTCCTTGTTCCACGCCATCTTAGTCCCTTTCGGCGCAGGACCTTTTAAATACGACACGCTTGTTGTGAGAAGTTTCGCACCGTCCCCATTCATCCTTGGTATACTAGACTTTCCTACACTGTTGTACCCTAAAGTATTCGTTGGAGATTTGGTCGGTGAAGTCGGTTTGACATAAGTATCGCCATTTACTCGCGCGTATTCAACGTTCCCATTCACTGCAGAATAGATCTTATTCACATTCCGTGATGGTACAACTTTCTGTACCGGCCGCTTGTTTTCTTCTTGTTTTTCTGTGTTACCGTTGAATCGTCTAGGCGTCGAGTGGAGGAGAGGGGAGTTTGGCACTTGGGAAGAATTGGGGGATATAGTGGAGTTCGAAGATACGGAGCGATAAAGACTAGGGGATACGTTACTGTGGCCGTTGACTGGAGAGTTGTGGCTGGGGCTTTGGTTCTGCGATTGCGGAGAGGAATCTAGTTCTGGGGAGGGATTTTCAGGGCGAGGTCGGTAAATGTCTTGCTGACGCTGTTGCCGTAAAGCCTCTTTGTATTGTCTGAAATATATTAAGACCAAAATTAGTACACATTTATAGATTCAGTTAGCGAGATTTAGCAACACATTTCGAGATTATTATATGTTTAATATCATAAAGGAAATACAAATGAAATTAGATACATAAAGACTTTGTAAAATTGTTCATGAAAAAATAACTTTCTATTAGTTAATTGCTTTTATGAATATGTTATTGCATATAATTAATTCTGTTAGACAATTCTTACTTTGAAATTTGATTGAAGCGAATATTAAATAAAACTTTTATGTAAAATGTTTATTTAGAAATTAAGACAGCAAGTTCACATTAGGCATCAGTCAAAGTGCGAGCGATAAGCGAGGACGGCGCATTGTGTGTTGTCACTTTGATAGTTTAATTTGTGTCAAAAGAGATAATTTAATCAATCAATTAAACATTGCTTGTTGCAATCATTTTAAAGCTATATATTACATTCCTTAGTAAATTACTTACAATCAATTGATATATTTGGTGTTTAAAAAGTTTTTAATTTTAATAAATATATTAAAACTTGTGCACAAAATAAATAACTTGGCCAGTTCTAAACATAACTTTGGGGTATTGACAGTTTTACCCAGTAAAAAATAAGGTTTTAAATCGCTTATCGCCGCCTCTCATACCAGTCGCCAAAATCTGAATAGAAAGAGGGGGTTGGATCAGAGAGGTCATTAGCGTCCTAGGTCTTTTATTGAAGTTAGTACAAAGCAATACCCATATTCACGAGGGAAAAACTCAAGTAGAAATGTGTTATTAAATCTGGCACGTCTAGTGGTGTGGGAATACACGAGTCACATAATGAGTCTACCACGAAATGTTTACGTACTGTTTTAGAGAGTTTATATTAAAACTTTTCTTTGACTGGATACGCAATTATGCTGATATCTCAATATGGGTCGGTTGGTTATTTTTTTTTTTTACTATTTAGCTAGTTTATACTTGTCTTTTACACCAGACCAGCGGTTCCCAAACTTTTTTGGCTAAGGAGCCTTTCCTGAAAGCGAAATGTTTGACGGATTGTACTAATCCAAAACTGTTTTATGTGTATTTTTTATTATCAGGTGAGTCAGTGTTGAACTGTATTGACTCCTAGCTGAAATGTCGCGCTTAGATATTACGAATTCCACTACTACTCTTTTACTTTATGTTGGAATATTTAGATTCTGTACTCATTAGTTTTTTTTTTTTTTTTTCATTATTATACTAGGTATTTGAAGGAGCTTTGCGAACCCCTGGGGTTCCACGGAGTACACTTTGATTATGGCGGCACTAGGTAATAAACAACAACACTGAAAAATCATGGGTTTCTTCTGGTTGACCATGCCATACTATTAAGATGCAGTTGGAAGTTCATGCTTCAAATGTTATGAGAGACACGAAAGTTCTACACTCTCAAGAACAATAGATGTTTGATATATCCGATTAATTTAAACTTAAACATTTAGAGCAACATTATGTGACCCGTGTACGTCCATTCCAAACATTTAGAGTGCGTTATGTTAGTGAGAGTCGTGCTATGTTATGGTTGCGATTAACAACGGTGGTAAAACCAATTTGCTGCGTTGTTACACTTTTCCCAGATTTTCGTAGGAAGCATTTACTATTCGATACTTTAAGGCCCAATATTCAAACGTTTCGAGCTGCAGTCTGTCATCAGTTTAATGTTGTATTAGATAGGGCCTCATTTAGCGGGGCAAAAATATGGCGGTTAGACAAGTTTGTGCGTGTCAATTCTGTTCAATGAAGATTTTAAAAATAAAACCTATCTATTGCTATAATATTCACATGTTTTTACGATGGAATCTCTTAGCAGGTCTCGAACAAACACAGTTTTTAGTGACATCTTTGATTTAATATATATCATATGGATTATCCTCTGACACTGGCTAGTTCTAGCTAACTAATGACTAAAGAATATAGTGGCAAAACTCTGAAGGCCTCATTATACGTATATATTGACATTTTAATGACATATACGAATGACTTGTAACTTTAGTATTATAGTTGACGTTAGAAGCCACGGTATACTTTTTTAATCAGCTCAGAATGGGCTCGCGTGTGACGTTACGCTATAGTGCGTATAAGATGGAGCACGCTAACCTAGAAGGATCTTATTGAAACAATTTGAATATGGCCATACATAAACGTATTTAGAGCGTGTAATGAAGCTTAAAATGCTACGCCTGAATGGTAAGAGTTTTAAAAGCCCAGACCTTATTATGTACCATTGCAAAGATGAAGCTGAGAAATAAACGAGCAAGCTAGAGAGGAATTCAAGAAAAAGCAACTTTCATTACGAGTTTTATAGAACGCATTTTGCATTGGTTTTACCATCACTGCAGTGATATACCTGTAGGTTTGCTGATGGGCAAATTTACTCTTATCATCGCCATTAGAGATATTCCCTTCGGGTGATAAACGGACGCTGAAAGGGACAACACCGGGGTTAAGAGAGGTTTAAAATAATAAATAAAATAGTGTACAGAGCCAGGGCAAAGATGACGTATAAATAATTTCACCCATAATTAATACATAAGTCAGTTCGATATTAATCATACCGTAAATATGCTTTGTCAGATTCACGATAACAGAATCAGCCACTCAAGAAAACGAGACAAAACATAATGTCGCATTTCTATTATGCGTTCCTAAACGGTGCAAGAATCATTTTACACGCGATTTATGCCCCAACTTGTTGCCAATAAAACAAAGTTGAAAAAAAAGCTTAGCTAAATATGTTTCTCTGTTTGCCATATTTCTGCCTGGCACTGTACCGCATAGATATGAGAGGAACAGAGTGATAAATGGTCGTGAATAAGGGATTTTTAATCTTTCGATTTACCTCTGTTTCGGCCATTGCGAAAGGAAATAAAATTATACAATAAATAAGCAGCTAGAATATCTGTAACACATTCCGCTAAACAAACTCTATCATTTGTATAAGGCCGCATTTTTTACTCAAGCGGACAGCGACATGGGAATGGCGAGAGTGGCAGCGGCGTGTTCGTATAAAATCGACACGCCCCACGAGCATTTGCTATAAAAACCACCGTGAAATAAATATACGCGTATCATCGCCATACTCTCCACTATGGCTTTACAACCCGCCGAGTCTAAAACGCGGCCTTAAACCGTGTCCAAAAAAAACAAAGATTATTATTAATAAAGTAATTCACTTATTATCATGGCAAAGATAAAGAATACAATAATTCTTTATTAACAGCACAAAATGATATAAAGTTTTTGTGGACACACTTTTGAACTTCGATATATCTAACATAATCAAATACCATGCTTTATTTAGAGTACCTACTTATAAAGAATTCTAATGAGGCAAATTATATCCGCAATTATCATTTAAAGTAAGCCCGCATGCTAATAACTCAAGTTGGATTTTACACCATTAAAATACCAGAGGCAAAAATCTGGCTCAAATTGGTTCAATGTTTTCGTTTTATTTAAAGGTTAAAAATTGGAACACAATTAAGAATATTTAAAATTACTTGTCGAATATATCATTGGTAGTATTGTATGGAATTGCGGAATATTTTATCTTGGAGACAATAGACACAGTTGAACCACTTTCTAAATTTGGCAGTTCTAAAATCTTGATCTTACACACCAATATGAAGATATGTAGTTAAAAGATTATTTTATTCCTGTCATTTTAGTATTCAAGAAACGTAACAGAATCGACGCACTATAATATCATAAATAATTTAATATAAATTTCCTAGAATTTTATTAATAAGAATAGGTACATACATTCTATAGTCGATTATATAACTACCAAGAATACCTTTTGCTACATTTAAACGTCATCCCATGCTTTTTTCACCTAAACCTTTTACACCACTACTATCCAGCCAAATCATAAAACACTCGTCTAGCTTCTAAGCACCGTTATTAAAAATATGTTACTAATAAAAACAAATACCGGTCGATCAAACTTAGCATTCTTACTATAAAAGCAGAGATAACTAACATTTCCTACATCTACTTTGTTAAGAGCATTGGTTATCAACATTTTAATAACTACTTTTAGTTAAAAGTCAGTAGAGCTTACCCGGACAAGAGCGGAGTTAGGGGGGCAGATAAAGGGGTTTCACTCGAAAGTGACTGTGCTCTGGAGAGTGCGGCCCCGGGGGATAGCGTGGAGGGCGTGCTTGGAGTAGATCTCCCAGACCCGCCCCCTCCCCCTGCTTCACCGGCTGCTGAAAATGTAGAAGATATGTTTTAATTAGCTTGTTAAATATAGGTATCAGGTATCTTCATAATAGATAACCGAAAAACCCGAACAAAGCGCTTTAATTCCGCTTTCATAGTGCAAACCACATAACCCTGGAATTTAATGCATTATGTCTCTCCACATATACAATCTAGGTACATCGAGGGAATCAATTACTTGGCATTCTAGGCAAGCGCACATCGTCGACAGCATTTTTTTCTTAATGTGAGTCAAAAGCAAGCTTAATACTTAATAAGAAAGCGTTTTATTTGCAATGGGTTTGATTGATTTTTTATATAAAAGTAGTGGTTAAACAACGCTTTCCTTATGAGAAGTGATGATGTAAGATGGTCATGACGGTACCCAGAACTTGAGATTAACATAACAAAGTACAGGGCATCACTGTTAAGCTTTAGCGTTGGTTACTTTGAGACATTCGATGATCGGTTTTATTAATACAGGAATTTCGGTAGCTGCAATACCCTTCAAATGGGAACACTGTAAACCACTATGTATTAATTATATTTTCGTGATGACAATAGTATGTCCAAATTCGACGCAACGCGTCAGTTCCGGCGTCTATTTTCCATTATGTGCCCAAATCATTACGGTGTTGTGGTCGCTTTAGAATGCCAATTACAATGATATAGGTACGGTTTGGCGTAACCTTCGTTTATGGCGCACGGAAAATCATTAAAGACGGTTAAGTATGGTTGATTACACCTTCCCGTTCTATTACTTGAAACCGTTGCATGATGATTGTTTATAGTTCAATTTATGAAAGGATGGTAAACTTCGGCTTGGTTAAAAACTGGGTAAATTGCCCTGTGTATTCTAAATATGAACACTTAATTACGTCTTTACTTATCATCTGTGAGGATAAGTCGTAACAAAGGAGGAGGGTTAGTGAAGAGTGACGTCCACAGTGAAGTTTCTACTTACTCTTTGCAGATGGTAAGTACTCCTACCGGACGATGTGATAAGCCCAGGGGCATCCGTTGTTGTTACAATTTGTACTAATCTAATGCGCTGTCGAATTTTGCTCGCGCAATGCAAGTTTCTCGACGCTGATTGGCTATCAAGCTGCATGTTGCCGTCAACAGCTGATATATGCAGCGAGATCGCTAGTATCGCTACATACTAAGTCCGGAACACACCGAAGCTGACATACTGACATTTTAGTAACATTTATTATCCGAATCGCCCCATTTTTATAAACTGCCCTACTGCCGGGACTGAAATGGCCTCTTCTCTTTGTGAAGAGGGTAATGTTGAATGAGGAGCTCTGACCAAGTGCCGGTTAGCAGACTTCACACATCGTCGAGAACATTAAGAACTCGACATGCAGATTTTTTAAATATGCATGCACCTCTGTGTCTCTCAAGTTGGCTGTAATTTGTAGCGTTCATTAAGATAGGTACTTATATGTATTGTTCTAAGTTGCTAAGCTTTACTAAAGTTATGTCATTAATAGGCCTGAGACTAGATGTATTCAAGTTATAGCGTATCTTTGTAGCGATGATGGTTCAGTGGTTAGCGCGGTAGGTTCGCATGCCGAAGGGCGTGGGTTCAAACCCCAACAATGAACTTGAGCTGCCGGTGAAGGAAAACATCGTGAGGAAACCATAGCGTGGTGGTAGGGTGCTTTCTAGTACTCGGCTGGCTAGCTACCACCCTCAAGTTGAAAATCTACCGCCAAGCATCTAACGGTGTCATCTAAGGTTCCGGCATCCTCACTTGAGAGCCAGTTTCATTCCAGGCTAGGCGTGCTTTGCCATCTTCGACCACACCGTCACTTAACATCAGGTAAGCTGTGGTCAACACCTAGCCTATCAGCGATAAAAAATAAAAAAAAAGTTGCGTTCCTGGAAATGATTTGGTATATCGCATAAGAGATAAGTTATGTGTGTTGTCTAGTATGTTTCTGAGTAAATAAAAGTCAACTCACCATCATTGGACCACCTTTTGTCGACGCCATCGGTGCTGTACCCGCTATCTACAACATGTCTTGGTTTATGTCTTAGACAGTCGATGGTCGCGTTTCCAGAGATAATTTGATGTGTAGCGCTTTGGTTTGGTGTGTTGTTCACGTAAGAGTTGTGTTTCACTGCTCGTTTTGTCTCGTCGACTCTTCTGTGTGGTAGCGTATCTTTATTCGCACTGGCTTCTAGGTATTTGAATATATGCACACGCCCGCGCATGCATACCTGAAAATATTTTGATCATACATGCAACCAATAATAGCAAAAGAGGGCAAAGTATATCGTTTTTATGTTACTCTTGTAGATTAGATAGCGGTTCGCCGAAGTCGACACGAACTATTCGAGAATCCGCATATCAATCAATCGCGGATCACTCAACTAGCTATCATTTCCTTTCCAGGACATACTTTTTTATTTTACAATCCTAAAATTTTCTTGGCTAGGATAGCTGGGTTGGTGCACATAAGTAAAACAAATAACTTGACATTGACAACATGATATTTCATAATCGTATGTTCTTATACAAAAGTTAAAAGAATAAGATATTTTAGTAATGGGACGAACGCGACGCTCTAGTGATGGTAAGAGATAACACCCGTCCATGACCATTGCAACGATACTCAGAACTTTGAGCAGTATAAAACGTCCAGGGCATCGCTGCTTTTGCGCTTCGATGGTTAGTCTCAACAGCCCTGTAACTTCGGTAGCTGCAGTACCCTTCAAACCGGTACACAGTAATGTTTACACACTACTGCTTGGCGGCTGAATAACTAGTACTGCCGTGGTATCCACCTAAACGACCTCCTGCTAAGGAGGTTTACCACCAAGTAAGAGTAATCAATGTTAGTTAATATGTAATGATATTTATCGTGGTAACCACTACCCGTGGTGGTGCCGGCGTAAGAATAGTACCCCACCCTCTCTACCTGTGGTTGCCGTAAGAGTCCGCTAAGGGATGTAATCCGGAAGATGGGCAGCAGCGTGTTCCTTGAACAATCACACCTAACTACGCTCGCCAACCCGCCTGCCAAGCGTGGCGAGTATTTGCAAAACCCCCCCAGGAGGAGGCCCATGTCCAGCATTGGACGTCCTTTGGCTGATGATGTGATATTTATCGAGTACTTAGTTTTATAAATATGCAGCTGAGAATTCCATGTTTCTTATTAATAGATATAGCTTTCAAAACATTATCCTCATGTGACTAAGGAGCAATATTATATGCAGCTGTGCATATTTTACATCTTGATTTATGAATTACCTATTTTTTTAGAGATCTTATACCTCAAAAGGAAGAAGAAACCTTTATATAGGACTTCGACAAAAAAAAACACACGTAGGTTTTTTTTTGTGGTTGACATGTCCACACCGTCACTTAACATCAGGTGAGCTGTGGCCAAATATCAAACCTGTCAGCCATTAAAAAAAAAACAACCTGACAACTACTGGGTAATAAATAAGCCTCATCATATTACTGAGGCTATTGTTTCTTGTCCCGGTCTAAACTCGTCCCCGCGATGGTTGTCTGCCAAAAAATATAGTTCTAAGTAATGCTTACTGTAGTAGGCGGAGATACGAGAGGATTGTTGTCCAGATTAAGGGTAACCAGTGTCGTCATATTGCGCAGTTCCAGGGGTAGTGATGAGATGCAGTTACAGCTAACGTCCAGGTGCTCCAGCCGAAGGTATGTGATCTCTGTAATGGAATCATACATTTCAATACATAATTGACATTAGGATTTATTTTAATTGTTGACAGGCTAGGTGATGGCCACAGCTCAACTGATGTTAAGAGAAGGCATTGTCGAAGATGGCAAACACGCCTAGAATGAAAATAGCTCTCAAGTGAGGCTGCCGGAACACACTGTTAGGTGCTTGGCGACTTTGAGATTTGTCAGGACGAAATTTGACCAGGTTGGATTGAGAATAAAATAAGCTTTCATTTGATATAATATACGATTAAATAGCAGATGAGGGTATATATTTCTTATACCGGATATCGGACTATGAAAGATGTATCCTTCTTCTATTATTGAGGCTTGAAGGATATGCCTTCTTTTTAACCGACTTCAAAAAACGAGGAGGTTCTCAATTTGACTGTATTTTTTTAAATGTTGTTTCCTCGGGACTTTCGACTGGGTGAGCCGATTTTGATGATTCTTTTTTATTTGAAAGCTGGTACTTCCCGTGTGGTCCGATTTCACCGTTTGGACCAGTTCTGACAATAGCATCCATGACAAAACCATATAAAGTCGATTTTTTTTTGTTATTTATTTTCGACCTGACCCGTTCCTATATTCATGCATAAATAAACCATTTGAATTTGAATTTTTCTCAATTACGCTTTTAACTGTTAAACAATGTATTATTATTCTAGTAAATTTTAATATCACATTCAAAGAGCCTATAATACAAGGATAATACAGAAAACATATACGCAATTACAAATAATAATAACTCAGTAACTACTAACATAACAAGAATAATACAAATATAACTTGTATAAGTTTTCCCATTTAACTGTAGCAATACCGGCTACATACCGGGTACGCTTTTTTAAAATGGTTGACAGGCTAGGTGTTTGACCACAAGCTTACCTGCAGTTAAGTGACAGTGTGGTCGAAGATAGTAAGCACACCTAAATTGGAATGGAACTGGCTATCGAGTGAGGCTGCCGGAACACACCGTTAGGTGCTTGGCGGCAGATTTTCATCTTCAGGGTGGAAGCTAGGCAGTCAAGTACTAGAAAGTACCCTACCACCATGCTTAATAAGCTCAAGCTTATTGTTGGAGTTCGAACCCACGCCTTTCGGCGGTGAAGCGACCGCGCTAACCACTGAGCTATTGTCGTTACACTTCCATCTGTAAATAATTCAACTATTTTTATGTAGAGACAACGTAGATATGTATTTTGTCTAAATAAAGGCAGTAGCATAGAATGCGCATTTATAGTTAATTGTTTGACTACACCGTGATTTTCTATCTCACATGAGATGATGAGATTCCTTGACGAAAACGCGTAAGGCAATTATTTTTATAGTGCAAAACGAGCTCCTAACAGTTCAGGACTGTTGAGACTAACCATCGAACGTATCAAAGTAATGAGCGCTAAATCAGCGATGCCCTATACTTTGTTTTGCTACTCAAAACTATCTGGAATGGTCATGGACATGCGTTGTCTCTTGCCATCAGGAGAGCGTCTTATTCTTCTCATTACTTTTAATTAACATACTATTAATTTGATATTACTTCACCCTGTTTGGCCTAAATCAAAGTTTATTCAGCAAGCCAAGCAGTTTTGAGAGCCAATTCCATTCCAGGCTAGGTGTGCTTTACCATCTTCGACCACACCGTCACTTAACATCAGGTGATTTATGGTCAAACACCAAGCCTGTCAGCTATACAAAAAAAAAAGCAATGTTTTTTGCAATGTACATTATGCACAACTCATTAGAATGCCAAAGTTATGCAAGGGCAGACGTCCCATGAGGCTACTGCGAGGTTACTACTGGCGCAAGTCGTAACGCAACTCCATAAAATATAACAACTCTTGTATAATAATGACCATCTGGTCGTCACCGGGTAGATGCTGCTCATATTGCATTCTTACATAGTTGAACACTTACAGAATAAGTATGTTTTTTCTAGTGTTGATGTATTAAATGTTATTCGTAAAATGCCAAATTTCGCGCCTGAATGTGAAAGTGATACAATCTGCTAAAACATGGCTCGTGTTGCTTCCAAAACTCTAATAATCTTCTAAATATATATAACTCAAAGGTGACTGACTGACTGACTGACTGACTGACTGACTGACTGACTGACTGACTGACTGACTGACTGACATAGTGATCTATCAACGCACAGCCCAAACCACTGGACGGATCGGGCTAAAAATTTGGCATGCAGGTAGATGTTATGACGTAGGCATCCGCTAAGAAAGGATTTTGATTAATTCTACCCCCAAGGGGATAAAATAGGGGATGAAAGTTTGTATGAAACTTTGTCAATTTTAAACCGATCGGGCTGAGACTTTGCATGCATAAAGCTACTATGACGTGGGCATCTAGCGCGGGTGAAACCGCGGGGCACAGCTAGTTTTTCATAAAATACTTGAAAATATAGAAACAGGCAAATGTACAAAGTGCGGTGCAAGAAGAAAGAAGAAGAAATAGAATATTTTTCACAATAAAAAAATTCAAGTAGGATAGTTCTACGTCGCAAGTCCTAGCCACTGTACGGGTTTAGATCTCTGCAACACTATGAACTTATCGACCCGCACCGTAATAAAACAAATACAAAATACCATAAAACGTTTCACAAATACCATAAAATGAAAGAAAATTCGACCGTAGCAATTAACATTGTCGGATCTACATTTTTGCTATTTTCATTTTGTTGCATTGAAGGTCTTAGAATATGTCAAAAATGCCCCCGCAAATTATTGTATTCCTAATGGTAAAAAAAAATAAGATTTTTAATCGAAATTAATAATTTGCGAGGGCAGTTTTAGACATATTCTAAGACTTTTAATGCAACAAAATGAAAATAGCAAAAATGTAGATCCGACAATGTTAATTGCTACAGTCGAATGTTGTCTCACATTAGACTAGAATAAATTGGTATGACGATAAGTCTAACGATCAAGCTGTACCAAACTTATTTAGTCTAGATTTTGTTTATTTATAAGCGTTTGATTGAATAAAGTCAAATGAACTAAACTACTACCTACTTGATAAATCATTGCCCTAAGAGGAAAAATCCCCTAAGCCAAGGAGCAAATTCCCAATGACGCATTAGCCCAGATGTTTCTGATGTTTCTCAAATACTCACGTAAGGGTAACAGTCCGAGTTGATTATTGCTAAGGTCCAAGGCACGCAGGCCCGCGCAGTCACCCAGAGTCATAGGCACTTGTGTCAGCCGGTTGTTCGAGGCATCCAACTCTGCTAGCGACGTCATCTTGCCGATCTCCTTCGGCAACGACGTGAGCATATTGTCGGATATGAGAAGCACTTGGAGAGGCATCTGACATACTTCCCGAGGCAGCTCCGTCAGCTGATTTGAACTGGAACAACGGGAATTTATAATTAGATATGTCTACAATTATTAGGTCAGATGACGTCAGTAAAGTGAACTGTTAGCTGTGAATAGCTCTTACGGGTTGCAACCTGAATTGCACAATCCACACATTTACACAATACATTTATTCCTAACAAAAACTAGACAGGTCATTATAGTATGGTAGATACAAATAATTATAACTTATTGATCCTTAAGGTATTATGACGACGAAGATACTTAATTTTATTTGACAACAAGTCTGTCTCTCTTTTGTACTGTTTGCTGTCATTTCATTACTAAACGTCTGGTTCGATATCAAAGAAATATAGCTATAGTGTACATCACGGAGCAATCATCAAGAGCATATTGTATAATAGAATATATACATATGTCATATATTCGTCATGGTGTTGGCAGAAAATGCTTTAACTTTTTTTTGTAAATACATGTAGAATCAAATAAATAAATTACTAGTAAAACCAAGAGACGCGTTTAGGAAAAAGCAATTTTGGTACAAAATTTAAAAATAACTTAATAATTATCTATCGTGAGGAAAGAATCTATCACCGACAAAGACCGACAAGATTGAGAAATGACTCTCTTTGGAGATCGAAAAAATCTAATTTACACAAGATCCTTCCATGTTTGTCGTACTAATTGGCACGTGATTATCACGGACAGAAGACGACTACACTGAAGTGGATGGATTATGCAACAGATGAAAATAACTAAACGGGAGCACGATTACTTTAGGAATAGCAACATTAAAATGTTACCGGTAACTGTGCCAAAAAGTCAATGAACGCGCACATAAACAAATGCACCAAATCCTGCACTAAAAATACAACAATTTCACATATGGAAACAACTTTGCTTGTAATCAGATAGCTAGTAAATCGGTCTTCGCTCAGTGTAATAGTAGTCGAATGGGCACGTTAGTATACTATTTAACTATTTAGTACGTGCCAAAGAGAACTCGTAAACATTGGTGGTCGAGTGTATAACCGAACTTCCTGTGCTTTATGCGGTGGAACAGCATAAAGAGTGCTTTCACATTTTTATCTGTTTGCATGGTGTTATGCGGGATCGTAACTGGGGCGTGACTAATGGAAGGTCCCCCTAGAGACCGATGAGCTTAGGCATTACGTCATCGGGAGCGATACCGGCCAAACACAACGCTTGAACCAGATAAGAAAACCTAAACTGTAACAAGCTGAAAAAGTCCTATCTTGACAAAAATATTTTTATTCCATTTATTTTAGTACCTATAGATGGAAAACAAATTGGTTTGATTGATAAATAGATACTTTGATGAAACGTAATACTTCATAAAATCGTAAAGTATCTCTCATTTCTAAAGTAGGTACATATTAAAAAAATAAAAAAATTATACACGTATTTATGTTACCAAGGCAAAAAAATAAATAAGTTTCTAGAATTTTTGTCTGTTTGTGGGTTTGTCTATTTGTCTGTGTGTTTGTGCACGCTATTCTCGGAAACGGCTCAACCGATTTGAATCTGTTTTCAATTATGTATTGTTGTAAGCTTCCTATAACATTTCTTGACTTTGATTGGAATACAACAAACGATTCAACCTTTTTGTTTATGACAATCGGTTTACAAACAAAAAGTCAAATTGCAAAAATACGTGCTATTCTAGAAACGGGCTTTGGTTAACAAAGCTGAAACATAATTTCGGTCTTACCCAAGAACCACACGGACGGAGTCGCGGGCACAGCTTGGTAATTAATAATTTTTAATAAGTTTCCTTGTGTAATAATTATTACTATCGTAGTTAAAAACTAATTATAAAGATCCTACAAAACAATTTTTTCATTTTTCTAGTTCATTTCAAACTGATATGAATGATATAAGAGCTATTAAAAAAGTTGTACATAATAGGTATTAATGAATTACATCTTTTATTTTCTTTTTCTTCCTGATTATAAATTTAAATGAACGCAAATTTATTGAACAAATACAAGCAGAACCTTCACTACGAACATCGTTTGGTGTGCATTAGAGTTTTTTTACCGTCTAGACGCGTCACTAGGGAACTGGACGCTAGAGATATCTAGGAATCAATAAACAGATGCAGGGTCGACGCTCGACAGGAAAATCGTGAAATCGAGACATGGAACTTGAATATGTATAAGAAATATTAGCAGAATACATCTATCGACTGATTTTAGTGGTGTAGATGCAGACTTTGTTGTTGATTTTGTTTGTTTGTTTGTTACGCCTTCACGCACTAACTACTCAACGGATCTGGATGAAATAATGCATGTTACTACTACTACTATGTACTTTAGGCCCTGTAATAAGAGATTGGATACTTTTCAACATCGTCATCATCCATCACAATGCGCGTAAAACCGCGGGGCGCAGCTAGTACCTAGTACTATAAAGGTGAAAGTTTGTGATATGTGCGTTTGTTACTTCTTTACGCTCAAACGGCTAGACCGATTTTGATGAAATTTGGTATAGAGTATTATCCCGAAAAATTTAGTGATCACGTGGGAACAGCGGGTAACACCACGGGGCGCAGATATATGTTACAACTAAGCCATCAAAAAGTATTCGAAATCAAGTAGTTATTTCTAAAAAGTTCAGATTCTAAAAATATCATATTGGAGCGAATATAAACAATGAAGTGAAACACAAGCCGCTAACTGTAAAGCAAACATGAGGGGTGATCGATCGATGTGTGTCTAAGAGAAGTTTTGACGAGAACCAAGTTAGAATAACAGGGCTGAATGATGTTTATTTTCATTACGGTTATGCTCTCGAGAAGATAATGCTTTTATGTTTTTAGAGGATCGTGTCAATAGACAATTTCCACAAAAGTGAAGTGAAGAAATGCTTGTGAAAGAGAAGCAAAAAATCTAGAGCTCTAGGCAGCAAACGCAAACAAGCACAAATAACAGTCACTGAACTATAAAAGGTATTGGGTAAAACAACTCCGTGAATAAAAGAGACTGCGATAAAAACTGGAATGTCAACAGTGGGTGCATAACAAGAGGTGCAGTATTAATTCTCAGTAGCGCTCGAACTAATGCGGTTGTTATCAAGTAGAACCCATAAATGGACAGTTCATATGACACACGTTTGTCCAGATAGTAGAGGTTTGTCTGAAATAGGTATATTGAAATCCTAACTATTATTATAAATGCGACAGTGGCTGTCTTTCTATCTCTTGTCTCTTTTTAAGGAATAAACTGCTGATAAACTGTAACCTAATATGAAAAGAAAGATCCACAAAAAAAAATGCCTTGCTGTGTTTCTTGCCGGAGTCTTCTCAGTTGAAGGGTAATTACGAGCCGGTGGTAGATTCAAAAATGTAACTTAACGTTCATAAGTGCCTTATTACGGCCTAAACTGAATAAATGACATTTTGATTTTGATTTTGAATGGACCTTTATGAAAAATAAAATATTTACAGAATAAGTCGAAGTAAGCGTCGCGTTTGCCTATTCTGTGATAATGTTCTAAGTACGTCGCGCGCAACTTGAAATGCGAATGGCATTATAGGGGCGCATTATATTATTAAGAACCTTTATTTTCCTTTTTGTTGGAGCACCTAAAATACCAGCTGGAAGCTTTGGAAGCGGTGGTCCGATGTGCTATGAGAATTATCGATGACAACGATCTAGTCATAGTACCTATACTCGTTTAGGTATGTGACGTTCTAATCAACTTTGTTACCATTAGGTTACAACACAAACGAGCTATCACGTAACATAAGAATCGTTTGTGATCGAATTGTCTGACAATCAGTTTGATGATGAATTATTGGTACTGTGTACCTAATAGAGATATTATTTTAGAGATATTTGATGGTCGGATTCGATACGATGTAATTTCGCAAGCTGTAGTCCCTACCTAACCAGACTGTGTTTTGGTTTGAAGGGGCTGCAGTTAGCGATATTTAAAAAAAATGTAAATATTGTGAGCCGACGGTAAGAGAAAATGGACAAGCCATTAACATAGTTGCAGTACCCAGAACATTGAGTTACAAAATAAAGTCCCAGGGCATCGCTGCTTTGGCACTCTTTACTTTGAGACATTTGATGGTTAGTCCACACAGTTAGGACCACAATACCACCTATTTATCAAAAAGTAATATTTTTAAGTGTTATATATATACATATATCGAAATTTAATGTTGACACTGCTTGGCGGCAGAATGTCTGGTACTACGGTGTTACCTACCTAAAAGATTTTCTGATAAATTGAAAGGAATCTAGAGTCTGGCAATTGACAATACGAGTACATTTTATGTCTGCAAGCAATATAAAATTGATAAGTCAAGTGTTTTTAAAGAAGTCACGAACAATCGATACACAATATAGAACAATTTCTAAAACTAATACAGGCCAAGAGATTATAATATTTTGGCAATATTTCAACCTTAGCCGTCTCGAGTTAAACAAGTCACGTCCCTAGTCTAAGTTAATGTTGGCTTTGTCCCGTCTTTCAAAGTCTGTTCAATCTGTTTGCCCAATGTTTGCCAAGGCATTCGAAGAATAATGAAGCGAGGTTAATAGAGTCGTGTATCCTCAGTTCTGCAAACACCCGCTTCAAATTAGCTGACAGTGGAGTAACATAGCCCTCGGGGCACATTTATTGCCACGAAGGGTCGTAGATCTACAGCCTGTGCAATAGAAGGTGAATATTTCATCGGCAATGTGACCTTACATTAGTTTTATTAATGTTGGCTAAGGAATTGAGGTTTGCTAAGAGATTATTTTAGGACTAATGGACGTCTATAAGGCTCTTACCTATAATTGTGTTAAGTACTATTATCCAATCATACTACAGCTATATTAGAAGTCAAAGAGCTCACACAATTTTTCAAACACACTAAGCAAGATGCAGTTTCAGACGGAGCAGATTTAACAAAACAAAACCTGTTTATTCTGGCTCCTAAGACACCTAAATTGTACTTCGCAGGAAATACAGACGCCGGCAGAGTTGCATATCGTTGCTATATGTATGAAAGGTGTGGAATTGAAGCGATTAGTACGTACGCGAGGAATGTCCACCGTGTACGAATGGCGCTTTGGCCGTGTCTGCCTAACCGTCCGGTAATAAAAAGAAACTGATTAGCAATTCCTGTAACAATTTCTATTAAATAATAGTCGGTAAATTCGTATTTGCAACTCTCAGAAATGTTATCAAGTCCAAGGAATTTTTACATACATATTTATTCTCAGGAAATTGCTGGCAATTATTATTTATAAATGCAATTTCGGACCCTTCTCCTTCTCCCCCAAATTTAGTGCAAATTACTAGCAGCTCCACGCGGGTAGTTCAAGGTCGATATTGTATTGATTATTCGACAGTAGGGTGCAAAGGAATAGACACGTGGGTGGACGAAATCGTAAAATCAATTTGAATGATGCTTTGGCAACGAGCTTTTACAAGGATTACTGCTTTATAGCAATAAATGTTTTCAATATTTTCAGATACTTGTTATATGTATATCTTATAATTAGAAGTTGCATCAGTTCAATACTTCATTTCGGTACTGAAGATTTCTTTAGAATACACACTACTATATGTTTAAACATAATGTATATTAAGATATTATTATAGAAATACTAGCTGCGCCCCGCGGTGTTACCCGCTACATTTTATCGGAATAAAAAGTTACTAATTACCTAGCGGTATGAAATATACCTACCTACTTTACAACATATTCTCATACCTACCAAATAACATTATAAAAAAACAATAAAAATCTGTCGAACCGAACCTATCTGTAATATTTATTTTTAATTCTTTTGATTTAAATACATATACATATTTCACATAGTTAATTATATGTATTTTTTTACTAGTTAAAATTTTTAAAACCTTATACTGTTTAAACTAAACAACATCTCTTGTCTGTTTTTAATCAGTGACGTGTCTTCCATTCTTGGTTGCCTCGAAGAGATCGCTTTTAGTGATAAGGCCGCCACTTGTGGTACTGGCTCAAAGATCATTTGTTACTGTACATTTTTATATTTCTGGTATGTACAATACCAGTATCCTTTATGACAGCACATTACATTGGCAATTCGATTCCAGACCGGAACATCGCAAAAAGAGCTGACCTCATCAAGACCGCTCAATCAGGTTGCACAATGATACCTCGAGCTATGAAGCCATTGTGGCGCATTTGGCGAGCATGTTCCATTTCCAAAGCACGAGCATATGTCACGCGCATGCGCGGTTTGATCGTCGCCAATCGCCATGGTGAGTGCGCACGCGCAGCCAACCGAATTCATAACACTCACAAATCACAATGCGTGATTTACGGTCGTACTGCCGTTTACGACATTGTTCTAACAGCTTTATGAGCGTAAATAAAATAACCACCTTGAAGTGACGATGATACGCCGCAAGTAACATTATGAGTTTCAAAGTGGAAGTTAATAATAAGCATGACGGATTTTTTGGAAAGTTCTTTTCATGAACGAGAGAGAGTTAAAAGTGTAATGCTGGATTGAATATGACCTCAGACTTGCCTGACCTCCATATTAAGCAGAGTTGACTAAATTACAGAACACATAATTCTGATATTTTTTTATTTTATTTACACAATACAAATTACAGTCGATTTCTTGGTACAGTCATATCTAATAATAAATTCTGAAACTGGATTGTTACTTATACAGATATACGTAGGTATATGGGATGTACGACAGTGACGATGTAGGTATACGACAGAAGATTCCGACGGATGAGAGGATGGGATTAGGATGAGAGCGTAAAGCACTGCACTTTGCAAATGAACTCCGAAACGGTATAATATAAACATATTTTACATCTAATTATACATATAATAAAATCTAATAACGTCGTTCATTTAGACTCAACGTGTCAGTTATCTGAATCAACCAGCTACAGATGGAAGATATCTACGACTATAATGTAAAAGTTAAATTTAGAATAAAAAATGACTTTAGTTAGAAATTATTTTTAACATGTCGTAAAATTAACTAGCCATTCTTACTATTGGATTCAATTGGTAGTCGTGTCTTGATTCCACGTTCTTCGTTCGAACCGCTAGACATTGGAATTTGCTGCCCGTGTAGGTTGTTCCCCGATAGATACAGTATGAGCAATTGGGCACATTCGATCAGATCTCCATACAAACGCCTCGTTATAACTACCTATTACACAGACACTACACACTTATAGTTTTTGTACACGCGCGAATGTGTGCGTGGAGTCTAAGGTTGTCACTGCATCAATAACATTATTGTACACTTAACCAAATACTTTGAAACCTGTGTTACTTACTAATCGCTGTAGATTTACTATATTACCTACGAAAACAAGTAAAATCAATTCAATTACGTAGGGCGGTTGAATATATTATGTAGGTACCTATAACATCCTTCTACAGATGTCAGGAAACATCACTCGAATAAATATCCATTAGGTACCTCGCATTTCACCCTAATATACAAAAATATAGGTAACACTGCACAAACTTATAAATCTATGTTCACGTTTTACATAATAATTACTATTAATGTCTCATTTAGTTAGAGAAACAAAACAATCGTGAATTGAGCCGCGTGTGTGTCTGGGCGCCGCTCGCGCCTTGTTCGTAACTTTCGTTGTTCAGTTCGTAAGTTCGTAAAGTTTAATTGAGTAGAATCAATTACGTTATTTGAATAGTGTTAGATAAAAACTAAAAAAAAATTACTAAATTTGAAAAAGAAAAATACAAACATTAAGTATCTAAGTACATAGGTGTAAGCGAACAATATGCAGGTTACCAAAAATATCTTACCTTTATTATTCGGAAATCTAATAAAACCCCTATCTTTTGTCACGTTTACACAAACAGCCGTAAACAGAACAGGGGACACAACTTTGAAAATGGGTGGGGTCCCCATTTTCAAAGGAATTATTCGCGTGGTGCGTGTGGCGTCCATGCTCTAATCGGCTCCTCGACAGCTCAGAATTACATGCGGGGTGAGGAAGTCCCGGTTGGGTAGAAGGAAAGAGAGTCCGTTCTGTACGTAGTGTTATTATCTGGTGGTATGGGTACCTTCAAGTCACGAGTGAATCGGTTTCTGCTAGGCAAGCGTGCTCATTCGTAGACCGCATCTTCGCTTAAAATCAGGCGAGATGGAGGTCAAACGCAAGATTATATGTAATAAGAAAGAAGTTATATATCTAAATATATTTTAGGATATATTAAATTATGGAACTGTCGGATACCACAAGCAAAGCAGTACAAGATTAGATATCTCGATCAAGATAACGATGACAACAAAATTGTATAACATAAAAACCTTTGACTTAACACGGCGCTATCCCAAAGCACTTCTGGTTAACTAGTCAGCAATTAAACGGTTACGTATCCCGTCACGACACGATTAACCGGTTTAAGGGTGAGAATTTTTTGTACTTTAAGATGCTCCTGTAGCTAATGCGAGTATTTTTGTATTTCATTTGATTAATGAACTTGTTCTGCGATCCACAGTGTCGTATTTAGCGAAGCAAAAACAGAAATCAGAAACATTTATTGTAAACCGTGTAACATTAAGATCTTGAATTAGATATATGTAAAGTACAAAATGGTTTGGCCTTTCACATGCATACAACATTTTAATTTAATTTGAAATATGTCATATAATAATATAATATAAATATAGATTTTAATTTTACAATTCATAATAATAATAATTTAAGTCCATTAAGCTATTCGAAAACATGGATGTTATCCTACATTTTAACATTTCTCTACAGTGATCTGTCAGAAAAATGCAAGTTCACTTATCGTTTCACTTGCGCGGTCACTTATCTTACAGTAAATCAGTAATATTTATTGGCCATAAATAATAATGTTACAGGCAAGTCACTTGTTACAAATAACAATCTCACAATGACACTTAGAATAAATATAGGTAATTAATTTTATTATTAAGGTAACAACAACGAACATACTTCTATTTACATTGCAGGCTCTGTTTGTGCCACACAAAAATAAGGATTCCAAAAACTTTATTGATATAATATATTCTCTTAATTTCAAAATCAAAAAGTAATTTATTCAGTTTAGGCCCTGGTAAGGCACTTATGAACGTTAAGTTACATATTTGAATCTACCACCGGATCGTAATTACACTTCAACTGAGAAGACTCCGGCAAGAAACTCAGCAAGGCATTTTTTTGTGGATCTTTCTTGTCATATTAGGTTACAGTTTACAGTTATAAATATTTATACATTATGCTTACTACAATTGTCACTTAGCCAGGGGGATGCAAATGCAGAGAGAAGCTACTACAACCATATATTCCGGTCTTCCACGTAATGAGCCACCTTATAGTAGGCTTTGTCAATTAACCTCTGCTTTATAAAATCTTTGAATTTATTATAGGACATTTTAGTTACCTCAAGTGGGATTTTAATATAGAATCTAACGCAATTCCCGAGAAAATACTTATTAGCTTTAGATAACCTGAAAATAGGTGTCACAATTTTATCTTTATTTCTTGTCTTTAAGTTATGGCCGCTACTGTTAATTTCGAATGAATTTAAATTTTTCCGGACAAACATAATATTTTCGATTTGTAAAATGGATTGCTATTGTGTTTTTAAAAAATCTGTATGATTTAATTCTCTAATACACTCAGGCAATTTATTATGCTTACATTAATATTTTTCAACTTTACATAATCTAGTCCATGGCGCGACAAACTTTTCTTTGCATCGCAAGTTATATAGCCAGCTTGTTTTAATATAGCTAAAGATTCGGTATTATAGCTGGAATCTCCATATTGGGAGCCAGGTGATCTCGGTTCAAAAATATCAAACCAGTTTTGGTCAATTGGTCAAGATGTCTGTTATTCCATAACACCTTAAACGAAGCAGATGTTTCGCTAACTTCTTTACTTTGGCTATATTTCTATATGTTTTGTTAGTACAAAATTATTGCTTTGGTTAATTAATGTTTACATGAGGACCAACACTTGATCACTAGAAACATTGTCTTCATAATTGATTCGTCATTGAATCTTTTATGAGTTTTATAGGGTTTTAAGCTTGGGTGTACTACTAAGTCGAAAATATTGAGTGATTAATTAACTCTTTATTGTACACACAAAAATATACAATACAGAATAAATAAATTTAATTAACAGGTGTAACAACTGGCGACATTATCAAAGGGATCTCTTCGAAACAGCCTTAGGATGGAAAGGATCAGAGGAAGAAAAAAACAGGGTGTGCCAATAATATCATGTAATAATATAATGTCATCAAGGTTTTGTGTAAATTGGTTGAAATACAATGATAAATAATTGTTGGAAGTGTCGGAAAAGTCAAGCCATCTGGGAGCTGTAATAGAAAACGCTGCCTGATCCCTTTGAGATATAACAAAACAATGCATGGTAGTATATTTCTCTTTTATAGAACTACAAAAAAATCCGCGGTGGCATATATCTACCTTTTAAGAATCGCACTATACCCATTCTTACCACTCGTGCGAAGCCGGGGCGGGTCACTAGTTCTGGATAAAAAGTTGCCTATAAGTTATTCAGGTTGTGCGTTACCTCCACCAAAATTGAGCGTGAAGAAGTAACAAACATACAAACACACTCACAAATTTTCGCCTTTATAAATATTAGTGTGATGTAAATAAACGTGAGTACAATGACCGCTGTTTCGGTTTAGTACATCTCAGGCTTATAACCATATATACGTATATTGTCAGAATTATCAGGTGATACTGTCTCCATGCGAAATGACACAGATAAAGTAATACATACAGAACTTATAGTAAGAGCAGTGTCATTGTGTAAGCTAGCGGGTACTTAAGAGATAGTTTTTACCGTACCAGCTACGGAAACAAGTAGGTAGGTAATCATTTACTGCATTTCGCGAAAGTGAAACAACAGTTAGTTGCAGCTTAGGACCACAATCCCGCTTTCCTAGTACATAGTCATGTTTTCCTAGCTGGTTTGTAAACAGGGTGTGGTGTTGCGTGCTAATTCAGCGTGAGGTACCAGGCAAACATGGTTTTATGACGTGTCGAGAATGGAGTAACGTATTGGCACAATTAGCAACAGTTTGCTTGGGTAACATTATGTAATTAATAGTATTTTCAGTCACGGGATATTTTAGAGCTGGACTAGGTTAGGCATGCTTTTAATTTTTAAATTCTAAGATAATAAATAATAATCCTAATCATAATCAATTTATTATGATTGACATATTATGTCAATTACAAGTCATTTAGATAATAATATATTAATAATAATTTAATAATATATATATTATGTAGAGTTACGTGTACAATGTACATATTTGTAAGTTTACTGCATTTTCTAATTAAATCACACGAAAAATAGCATTGTAGCGATGATAGGTCAGTGGTTAACGTGGTCGGTTTCAGATGTCGAGAGGCGTGAATTCAAACCCCATTAATGAGATTGAAAAAAATATATATTTTATTTATTTTAATGAGCTTGAGCTACCGGTGAAGGAAAACATCGCGAGAAAACAATAGTAGGGTAATTTCTAGTACTAGGCTGGCTAGCTACCTCAAGTTGAAAATCTGCCATCAAGCACCTAACGGTGTGTTCCGGCAGCCTCACTCGAGAGCAAGTATTCCAAGCTACATAGATGTGCATCATCATCTTCGACCACACCGTCACTTAATATCTAGTGAGCTTTGGTCAAACACCTAGTTTGCCAACCATAAAAACAAAACGAAGAATAAAAAATATAAGTAGATAAATTCGAGTGTAACGTGAAAAGTGTAAAGTTGTAAGACACTCAGCACATTTGTTAATAGGAATATCGGTTACCGTATAGTACAAAGTCATTAGAAGAAAACAGACGGACGGAAGGAATATTACGGAAGCAATGGATTCGGAATTCAAATTACAAACTTCACTATCACTACAGTTCATTACGTTATCACGTAACCCACGTGCTAGCGAATAGAAACACACGGCCATGACATGACATCTCCGGTCGTTCACCTCACCCACTGATCTTTGGACTGTCACACAACTGTACGACTCTAACACGACGTAGTAGAGTCTATTTTGGTGAGAAAATAGACGAAGTCATTGTCATGGTGCCACAATACATGTAGGCTACGGAGAATGATACCAGTATCGTAACTCAGGTATCAATCCGCCTCCAAATCAACCTTATTTTTATTCATAAGATGTCAACACGAAAATTATCATCTATATGTGCTCTAATTATATTATTTGAACTAGGTATATTAGGAAGCAAATATTATGAGCACTTTGTATCTTATTTACCTACAAACTTATTCGAAATCATCTATACCTACGTAAACAAAGGTAAGTACCGATATATTAGTCATTTGTGTTTCATAGATTAACTAGCTTGCGGCCGCGATTTCGTCCGCATTGACTTTGGAATTAGGTTCAAAACTTTCATCCCCTATTTTACCCCTTTTTACAGTAAACTTTTGTTTCGAACCTATATCATTTTTTAGATTTCCTTAACTTTAAATTTGATCATAATTTTTCATACAAACTTACAACCCTCACTTTAACCCCTTAAGGGATGAATTTCCAAAACTCCCTTCTTAGTACACACTTACAATGTTTGGGTTTTTTAAATTTTACTTGTTATATTGAATTTAATGCATGTTGTGCTTCTTTGAATACGCAACACATTTAGTATTACTTAAGTTATAAATAATTGGTGTTTTTATTATTGTAGTTGCTATTGTCAAGCCTAATAAATAAATTAAAAAAATGGAATTGCAACAGTACTCCATTCAGCAGCAGCAGTAGCAGTATCTGTAAGTCTTCGTGCTTCACCTTCAATCACATAATTCTTACCATCAGGCGAGTTGATGATCGAACGCGGACTTAGAAAACTTGGGACATTCGATAGTTAATCTCAATAGCCCTGTAATTTCGCTAGCTGCAGTAGCCTACAAATCAGAACGCTAATGTTTACACGCTGCTTGGTAGCAGAATATCTCATACAGTGGTGCCTAGTGACACCTAGACGACCTCCTGCTCAGAAGATCCACCACCAAGAGAAACTAAGTAAAAAAAACAACATGCACTAATTTCTAAAATCGACTTCGTATACTGTTTTTGCTATGACAAGTCTCAAAGTCGGTGCCAACTGCCAAGTCAACCTGAATAAATACGGCGACAAAGACACTAGAGTCTTTTTGTTCGGACACTGAGCATTAACACGAGATGCCATGCATTCTAGTCCACTCAGATTCAATGGACAGATTCATTTTCACAACAAAATGTCCTATTGTTGGTGGAAAACTACCTAGTAGCGATGATAGCTCAGTGGTTAGCGCGGTCGGTTCGCATGCCGAAGGGCGTGGGTTCAAACCCCAACAATAACCTTGAGTTGCCGGTGAAGGAGCACATCGTGAGGAAACCATAGAGTGGTGGTAGGGTACTTTCTAGTACTCGGCTCGGCTGGCTATTTCAAGTTGAAAATCTGCCGCCAAGCATCTAACGGTGTGTTACGGCAGCCTCACTTGAGAGCCAGTTCCATTCCAGGCTAGGTGTGCTTTACCATCTTTGACCACACCGTCATTTAAGATAAGGTGAGCTGTGGTCAAACACCTAGCCTGTCAGCCATAAAAAATGATGTTGAACCTATAGTAGTAGTTTATTACTTATACAAAGGAGTATTCGTTTAGTGTTATTGTTTCTCAATAAAGTTTTTTTTTGTTAGAACCGATTTTAGATGGTACTTCTAAAATCAGTCCTGACGCATTGAGGTTGACGCAATATGACAGAAACCAACTTAACAGGGCAAAGATAAAGAAGCCTTCGTCGACTCTTAATTCGACTTCAATTAGTCGACTTCATCGGTTCGATGTTTCTAGAAAGCGATGGTATTTATGACAAAATATAAAATAATTATAAGATTCAAAATGAAAAAAAAAAATTGAATTATTGTCATATTCGCAGATTAACTTTTTTTACAATCCGTTCTAACTGCAGCATTCGGATATTTTAGCAAGAAGTGTAAAGCCACAGTCCACCACGTTAGCTACGTGTGGGTTGGTAGAAACATTGAAAATTCTGAGTTATCTTCACGATATTTTTCCTTACTGTTTGATTCATTTACGAACATAACTTAGAAAAGAAGAGAAGTGCATGCCGCAGAATTTGAATCAAGGACCTCCGAAATGGAAGCGGGTCGGTCTCCTATGTAGGCTGCCTTAACTTACAAATACAATTTGATAAAATTGAAAATTATATTCTTCAAGTCTCGAATGAATCTGTTTTTTACACGACTGCTCAAAAAAAGAAGTGTATTGTTTTCAAGGTTCATGTAAGGTTCTCACTATAATATGCATGTGACTTTTTTATTCCACCATAACTTCAGATGCCTAAACAGATTTGAATGTTTGGGGTAATGTTAGAATCCTTACATCATCCTGAATGGCACGGTGACAACTTTTTTGAAAAACATTAAATTATTTTATTTAGTGGAATTTAGTTTTTTTTTTTAACCAAGTTTGTTATGGGCTCTACATTGTAGACAGCATTAAAAGAGATGACAGCAAAATGCAAGTCTACTAATTAAAAAAATATATTTAATACATATAAATAAAACATTAAATGATAAATCAAATATATTACAGTCAAGTTGGGTAACTTTGAATACTTTTCACAGAATTTTACTGATATAAAAAATAAATGTATCTGTATTACTATATTGTACTCTGTAGAGAGTGTTCTTTCATGCACTTAATTTAATTTAAATATCCTAGATAATGATTTATTAAGGAAACGTATGAGAAATTCGTTTTAGCGGCTGTTCAAAGTTACAATTACTTTTGGGTAACTTTGAACCGAGTTATTTCAGACAAATAAATCCTTGCTTCTTATGTGATTTGGGTAAGATTAAACTGCGTTTTTTTTAATAGAAAACGTATTACCTACATAATAAATAAACTTGTCATAGACAACAACTTACCATCTACTTAGTATTAGTAATATTTGAGATTTAGAATATTTCATTGTTCAGTTTTACAAAGATGAATAATCAAGTTGAGAATTTTTTTTTATCTTCAAACCAGTTTTATTCAAACTTATAGGAAATTCAAAGTTACCCGGCTTTACATTAAATGTAGATTGTAAATTTAACTAAAAGGCAACCAAGATCAAACCATATAACTACATCACAAAATATCACAAGTAAAAGCAGTCAGTTCAAAGGAGATATCTCCTAAATGCAAAGGCGATTTATGTTCGCCGAGACAGAAATAGAATCATAATAAAAGCTCCAGGCATAACTTTAAGACATAAAACTGTTAGTTTATTTCTATTTGTTTTTAAGAAGGGTGTTCATTAGCGCCATTTGAGAAACGCGTTAATATTCAGCTTCCTCGAGAAATTTTAGTAAGGTAGAAAGAGGTGTGAAGAAAAAACGGCCAAGTGCGAGCCGGACTCGCGCACGAGGGGTTCTTAGTATTTGTTGTTATAGCGGCAACAGAAATACATAATTTGTGAAAATTTCAACTGTCTAGCTATCGAAGTTTTAGTAATAGGGTCCTGTTTTTACCCTTTGGGTACGGAACCCTAAAAATGGTCACTACCATAAATTAGTTTCCGAGTCTGCACTGATTTTAATAAACTCGCCCACTGCTGGGTCTCTTCTCATTGTGAGAAGGATAAGCACGCTGGCCAAGTGCGGGTTGGCGGACTGCACACATCTTTAAGAAGTCTCTGACATGTAGGTTTCTTCTCGATGTTTTCCTTCACCGTTTGAAGTTATCGGCAATACGAACATAGCTTAGAAAAGACAGAGGTGAGTTCCATGGGATTCGAACCCAGGACCTCCAGATTGGAAATCAGACGGTCTTCCAACTAGGCTACCGAAACTAACAAATTAGTTCAACTAGGCATAATAATAATTGTAGTTTGAATATAGCTCCCTATTGTCTCTTCTTCACCAATTTACCGTTAGCTCATTTGATAGTAGCTCTGCTTCATGGGCTGTAGGGCGTGGGTTCAATTCTCAACGATGTAGTGAACATAGATATTTGTTCTCTCTGGGTATTCTTTATGTATTATGAGCATGTAATTAAAATACAAAAAAAAAAGTATTTTATCATTCATCTGGTTCCCATAGCTTTGCTGAGGTGTTAGATAGTATGAAATGTCCTCGCATTAAAATAAATAAAAAGCCTTACTTATAAAAATGAAGTTTATACTGATAAGCGGCATAATCCACGTACATATATGTATAATGTGTATGTTTTCGAGAGCGTCATCAGCGCTCGTCGTCACCCGTACAGTTTCCCCACTCCGCGATAACGCAGCGGCGCGATTGCCCCGAGCGACCCGCGCAGCGCTTCGCACGCTCAATACTTGCAGGGTGACCATGGATTCTAGATATTTAAGGAACGTCAATCTAACCAACGTTTATAACTTTCAGGATATCTCAATATCATGAGAGTTGGCTTTGGCTAAAACGTTTAAACTACTATTGTGAATGTGGATATTGAACTGAGTTAATTAAAAGTTAAAATTTATATTAGGAAAACTTACAAGGACTAGGGAGGTACTATGCGATGGTGAAGCGGCGAGAGTGGGATATTTATAGAATTAAAGTATATACGTAATTAAACATAAATAAACTATTATATGTAGGCGCTATAAGTACAATTCAAGCACAGAATAACGTTTATTTTGTGAATAACATGATTACACTGTGAAAGATAAAATGCTGACAAATGTAAGAATTTTTTTAAACCATCGTGCAATGTTATTTTGCAAAAAAATGGGTTATTCACAAAATACTTTCAGCTTACAATGTTACACACACATTATCACAGGCTATAATTAAAGCTGGTGGCGTAGCTTGACTAGGTGTTCTCGAACGATTAAATTTGCAAAGGATCATTCGGCCAGTTTTCGGATTAGTGACCATGTGTGTCATTTGTGAGTGAGTGACCATTTCTTTCTGATCGCCACCGTGGGTTAGATAACACGTTAAACTGTAGTTCCCGTTTGTTTTCTCTGTGTTTTTATAACAACAATCGTCAAGATAAGGACGGAGGTATTCGTGTGCCAAAAACAATTCTCACACTAGGGCTGGCTATATATATATTTATTATCACAATCGCAGAGATGGAGTTATCGAAATACGTACCTATATAAAATCGAAAGAGTTCTTTTATTCCTTAGTCGCATGTTCAACCTAGCGTCCCAGCCGCCGCGACGCCACGGCAGCGGGCAGCCATTTTATCGCGCAACCGCGGCGTTCCCCCACCGCACGCCAGTCACGCGGCGTCTGCCCGCTCGTATGCACAAGCCACAGCCCGCGTTCGCGACGCCACCGCCCGTCCATATACAAAACAGTGTACGGTTCACATAGAGCGATTCGAGATAAAGAGACGCAAAAACGCCATCGTCAAGCTAATAATATTCAAGAATGCAGTTCGAATATGATCCGGAGAACCTCATACATGTCGTGAGCAAACGACCAGGCATATGGGACTACGACCATGCTGATTACCGCGAGAAGAAACTCAGAATGAAGTTGTGGAACGAGGTTGTTCAAGAACTAATGCAGACAGACGTCAATATGACTAAAGGAGAAATGCGCGAGCTAGGTAACTATCTCTATGAAACATTTTTGTTAATGTTAAGCACACGGTTAAGAACATCATCACGTTGAGGCCATTTACACGATGATGTAGGATCAAACACAGAATACCAATACAGAAAAGTGACAAAATCAAAAAACAACTGCCTTAGCAACTGTGGAAAATAAATTTTCTAATTGTCTAGTCTGTTGTGAATTGTTCTCATTAAATTTGATAACTTAGTAACTAATACATTACCGTAAATTTTTTGCCATTAGGTATTATTAAATTATTGTTTTATTATAATTTTTCATGCTAAACCAAAATTTGCTTCTCATTACAGAACTACAACTGCAGAAAAAATGGAAAAGCATCCGAGACTGCTTCCAAAAGTACGTGTCCAACCCTCACAAATCAAGACGCCCTTATTTGTATAGTAAGCAACTGCAATTTCTCTTGAAAGACCAAAAGCTGCCGAAGAAATCGACAGTTTTGATTAAAGAAGACTGTTTAGTAGAGTCAGCGGAAGAAGACGATGATAGGAAACCGAGATGGAAGCCTAGAAAAAAGCTCAAAATCAGCAAGCACGATGACCCTTCTGATGAAGACGACATTTTCGATACCCAAGATCGTTCAGATTCGGACGAATTTTCTGCAAAACCGACCACATCAACCAGTAAAAGCACGCTCCATAACGATAGCGGCCAATTTGCTTTCGCTAGTGTAGATACCGCCGTGATCAACAAAGAGAGTGACGATTCTGACAAAATGTTCTTAATGTCATTGTTACCACATCTCAAATCGATACCAGAAGAGTTTCGACTGAACGCCAAGATGGAACTGATGCAAGTGTTACAACAAGCGAATTATAGTATAGCAAAGCTGATCTAAGGGTTTAATCGACCTCAATAATATGTTGTTTAAAGACGATTAGGTATTTTTTTAAATGCTTATTTGATTAATAATGGTGATGTGTATGTTTTAACTAAAAGGAGTAAAGTATTCCAAATTGACGATCGAAGACTTGAAGTGAAGAGTTTCGACTGAACGCCAAGATGGAACTGATGCAAGTGTTACAACAAGCGAATTATAGTATAGCAAAGCTGATCTAAGGGTTTAATCGACCTCAATAATATGTTGTTTAAAGACGATTAGGTATTTTTTTAAATGCTTATTTGATTAATAATGGTGATGTGTATGTTTTAACTAAAAGGAGTAAAGTATTCCAAATTGACGATCGAAGACTAGAAGTTGACTTATTTAATTTTTTATACAAATATTAAATAGAGTTAGAAAGCATCTAAATATTATGTAGTAACCAGATCTAAACTTATTAAAAAATTTGTATTCTTTACCTAATATTTTAAAAGTTCTGCAACATTTTTACTAAGTTTAGATATGTCAAGTTTAAGTCCCCAAAGACTGTTGCACAGAAAAGATTTGCTTTCGAATAAATGTAGGTACATAATATTTATATCACTTACCTTAAGTCTAGGTAGGTAAGGCTCTGAAGACCGCCAACGGCGTCAGGCACGCTTCTGATCACATTTTGCGATAATAATAACTTTTCTAAATAAACGTACGACGTGAGTTCATCTGGCACTTCACTGAATCTATTCCTTGACAAATCTGTAACAAAGAAAACATTATTCTTACAACAGAGCCTCCATTTTAAACGTAAAAGGGTTATTTGCTTAAGCTACCTAATGTAGAAATAACAGGCTTGACATTTTCACCAAATATGAAACACAATACAAGTGAAACTAAGGGCTTGCCGTAAAACGGGGACGCCTGTATATTTTAAGCCAAAGTTACGACTGTAGCTAATGGCAGCCATGAAAATAAACTACTAATAACGTAGGGTGCTCTAAATTAATAAGAATATAATACAATTCTGTTATAGTTTCACAGTATTTTTTGTTGGTATTTATTTACTTAAATGTTTACATTATTGACATATATCTAAAAACCGTTAATAATAAACATGGATGCCTTTTAGTAACTAACAATTATATAAATATGCAAAAAGCAGACGTATATATATAAGGTAAAAAATGAAACCAGCTAGTCTGTAAGATTCCAAATTAAATTCACATTACTATTACTCTGGGAAAAAGGGCGGGATCCCCGTTCTGGCTACTTCCTAGTCCAACAAATCTCTCTGGCGATTCAGCGGGAGAACGCAGCCAGTATTGCAGGAACATTCAGCCAGGGCTCGATGCGCGGACTTGAAATAGTTTTAATTGTCATTTTGTTTCATACAAATAATTTATTTTGACATGTATTTATTTATTACTAATGAACAAAATTAAATCGGCAACAGGTTCGAAGACATGCGTTTCATTTGCTGTTTGTTGTCGTCAACGCAGCCTGTTCTGACCGCAGACATTTTATCTACACTTCACAGTCAATAGGAATTTTCTATTAAATATTTGAACTTTATTTACTCTTCGAAAGAACATTATATTTTTAATACTCCTACCTAACTTTGATTTAATACCCCTAGCTAACTTGGACAAGAACGTAAAAATACATTAGATAACTTATGAAACTGATATCTGTCTGTTTATTTGGAGTCCATCTGTTACATAATCATAGATAGGTAGGTACTTAAAGGAATAAAATTTTAAACTTAGCGAACAGGATCTAAAGGACTACTCTTTAATCGGGCACACTTTTTAATAGCGTTCTATCAAGGTCGATAAAACTATTAAAATTAGGACACATTACCAACCGGCAAGGCGATAAGCACCTGCGGCAGTGGGAATAACTACAGCTCTGGTATTGTCAAGAATGTTTCTATAGAAACGGTTTCAGTACACAAGTATTAGCTCAATAAAGCGGTCTTAAGACGGGAACAGATTACTAGCTGTATAATCTTCCAAGATTACTGCTCTGTTCAGCCCACTGTTTATCTAAACTGCGGTATCTCGAAGGAAGGAAATATGTTTCATTAGAAACGATTGCATACACTATAATCTACGTAATTGATCTTCAGTCAATGCACTGCGATTGGTTATAAATAAAATCAGCAATGACCTTATATGTATAACTGGCCAGTATCAATTAATGAAACAAGAAGAGCATTGGGAAACCATAGTATTATTGAATAATAAACCAGGTTTAATGTAAAAGAAACATGTAGCTGTAATGCATTCCGAATCTGATTACAGAACAACAAAGCTAAAAACCACAAGATACGAGCAAGATATAGAAAGATGGCGATAAGATAACACGGAAACCTACACAGTCAACGACAAAGACGGAAATGGCATCGCGCAAGTGTCTTATTTTTATCCCATCTACGCAGATAGAAAAATGCAAAGTACACACCATCTTTACATTTGTCGATATAATTACATTTTGTAAATACTTTCACAGTAATAGATCGCTCTAAGTACCGTATTGGTAAGGCCGATACAATATGCTATCGTCAACTTACTCCACAAGTCACATTTAGTTAACAATGTAAATCATATAATAATAATATATAAATACATATAAACTAATTGTTTTATGAACGAAAAAATCGTTTAGATCTAAAAGATAGTGCTATTTCAATTTTTGTAATAAGATGAGTGTAGAACGAAAGCAATTACGTCAGCGAGTTAGAAATAAGAAGCAAAAATAACGTTCTTGCATACTGAAAAAGAAAACAAGAGTATTTTTATTTTCACCTTCGTAAGGTGAGTTTTGTATATAGCGAAAATATAATTATAATAAACATGTTGTAAAGGATAATTTACATAGTCTTTGGATACAATAAATTTATACATACTTGTTTAGTAAGATTTTAGTATAGAATTCCCATATAAGTATGTATACATATGTTGTACAATTATGTAGTGCGATATTGTGATATGAGTGCTGGGAACATATTCTATAGTACTGATGTTTGTTTGACTCATACACTCGAAGTTGTGAAGAAAATTTAAGGATATGTAACTAGAACAAGATACTTATCGATACACACGCCGAATTTCCTATTTATTGATGTAATGACGAAGATCATCATAACATAAGCAGCAATCGGTCTAAGAAAATGTGTGTCAACAATCAATGGACCGGTCATGCCATGCACCAAAACGGGTATGTCATAAACGGTTCCGTGTGAACCGTCTACTCGTACATGAGCCATATTTTATTTATCTTCAATTCTTTGTAACATTCACATAAGAAACGAGACTAATTTTTATTAACATGATCGACAAAGTTACTTTTGGACTTTATGAAACCCTAAAATAAAAGAATACGTTATAAAAATTTAAAGTTTATGGATATAAAAAAAGTTATTCATAAACGTATAGAATATACATACATATAAAACCCAACTTTTTTGACCGAATGTTCAATTCATTCAGCTAATAAAAACACTAATCCTGAAAGAGAAATTAACCACAGTAAATTGGACAAAACTAGGTCATACGCGCGTATTCACTACGAGTATACGGGTGATGTTAACGTGATTTGCACCATAGCTAAAATTAGAAAAAGTAGCTAAAAACAACAGTCGTATAAGCCAGGGCCTTAGGGTCTCTTACGTTTGCTATAATTTAATCATTTAGTTACACATAGGACCGTATTATTCGAAATAATACACAAACAGTTCAGGAATCTTCTAGATCTTTCCAAATAAAACAACAGATATTATGTACAATGTGAGCATCTCGCAAAGTATAAAAACTACAACACAACATGTATTGCTTCATTCTGCGTCTATATAAAGAAGCAGAGTGAAGGTTGCTTCCTTCAACGTAAGGCGTATACAAAAGACCTCATAAGCATTAATGACTGAAGTGGAGACAGACGCCTCGGAACAATGAAAACTTCAACTTGAGACTTGATGAAAGTTTTAGTGAAGTCTTGGAAACTTGCGATAGCTTTGAACTTAGCTGTAATTGTAATTGCTTGTGAATTTTGCGAGAACTTTGTTGACATTTCTGAAATATACAAAGTAATTGTTTAAGCTGACGTTTATGTTTGAGAAAGTTTATAGGCTGATGATACTGTTCAAGCAATCGGATAAAAACAAAATAATTGGTACCATCCATTTAGTGTCTGACAGATATTGCGGAATGCCATTTCTAAATTGGAAGTTCGTCCTCAATCTTCGTCTCTATTAGCTAAAATGTCTGCCTCACGGCTAAAGAGGACGTTTTAGATCGATAACTTCGAACTCATGCTAGAAATTAATATTTTGATGTAACAAGCAATCAGTAAATGTAAGATTGTTTTGTAACAAGTGACTTGCCTGTAACATTATTATTATTTATGGTCAATAAATGTTACTGATTACAGTGGCGTAGTTATTAAATAGATAGGCGGTGCCGTGCACTGGGGTCTTTAAGCTTAGGATCCCCTCGGATCAGATTTTTACAAGCTTTTATTTAACTTGCAATGTATGTATGTTTGTTCGGGTGAAATCCTGCAAGTTGAATTTGACCCACTTCTCGACGTCCGATTGCACTCAAATTTAGTGTACTTATGTATCTTCGGTGACAATATAATTATATGGTTCCATGGAACTGGTCTGATGATGGAGACGGAAGATGGTTTAAGGAACTTCTGAATTAAACAAGATAAACCAATCGAGTTTGCACTAGATTAATTCGCCTTGAGGAGCACTTTATGCCTAGACGGTATCCAGGGTCTGAATGAAGCTAGAAGGTGGCCATGGCATCACTGTGATAAAACAATATGACCCCACCGAATTTTGGCTTGATTGATTTGTCTTGAGGGGCAATATCTAAAATACAAATCTACTTAAAACTTAAAAAAATATTTTTAAATTAAGCTTATATCTGGGACAAGGAACTAAGATTCAAAAATAAGTTCTAGTAGTATTTGGCGTGTAGGTTACCTATATATCCTTAAAAGCTTGAGGCACTACCCGTTACAGGTTACAAGTTAAGTAATTACTATACATCTGTGCCACAAGCTTTTAAGAATATATGTAACCTACACGCCAAATACTGCCTAGAATTTATTTTTGAATTTTTAGTTCCCAGACCTAGACAAAAACTTGTTTAAAAAAAAAGTTATAATAGTATATCAGGTAGCAACACAACCATAATCATAGGAACCTAATTACAGGCAATTTAAACTTATAGGGAGATCTTTCGATTGTTTGTATTGTTGCCAAGTTTACTTATTGAAAATTTATGTTAGTACCTAAGTAATGTAAAGGTACTTGATAAAACCTAGCCAGTTTAGATAGGGACCGGATTTTTTTATGCGCCTGTAACCTTTAGATATCTACGCCTCTGCAATTAACGGTTGTGGATCTGCATGGTATAAAACAAAGTCGCTTCCCGCCGTCTGTACGCTTAGATCTTTTAAACTACGCAACGGATTTTAATGCGGTTTCCATCAATAGACAGAGTGATTAAAAACGAAGGTTTATATGTATAATAATACAAACATATGCACCACATTAGTATCTACATTGCATCCGTGCGAAGCCTGGTCGCTACTGTGTATTAAATTACTAAGCTATCATGACACCACTTGGGTCCTGGATTATAATTATAGAGGCATGGTTTCCGGCGCCGCAAACATGCTTCACGACAACCATGAGTCACTCGCTAACCTCCAAACTAGCTTGACACTCTCGGATGTAAGCTGTTTGCGCGAAGATCCTCGTGATGTTAATCAAGGTAAATAGACGCGGTAATATTATTATAGACAAGGTATTATAATTATACGAACATCACTGACTTATATAATTATTACTACGTAAATATGTGCTCATTCATTGGAACATTCACACCTAGTGATATATATGTATTTCTCTCTACAAACGCAGTTCTTTGCAATTACACTCAATTACTTCGAAGATGATTGGTCATAGTATGTAAGAGTAAAGGGACGTAACAAGTAAAGGACGAAGCGACGTAGTAACCATTTTGATAGATGGCGTTATGGTTTTTTTTATACAAGCTCACAGTTTTCTACTATCAAAACAACGGTAGAAAAGTTTTCCTAATAATAAAATCAATCAGCAAAATTTCAAAAACAAACTGTTTATTTGTGTGCCCACTAATCTCTAATATCTCTAATACCTTTAAACAAGCAATTGTATATACATATAATTTGAATCTCGGAAACGGCTCCAACAACGATTTTAATGAAATTTAGTATACAGGGAGTTTCGGGGGCGATATCTAGCTAGGTTTAATTTTTAGAAAAAAAAAAAACATCCAGTCATCCGGTCATCCAGGTAGGTACCTACTAATCATTAAACGACATGACTGCAAGAAACGTAAAAAAATCATAACATAAATAAATATATACTACTCATGAGAAAAGTGATTTATTTTAGCCAGGGGAAAGGCATATGGGACAAAGGGTAGATAGGTGTACCTAAACGACCCTGAACTTTTGATTGACGTTGCTTAAATAACGCGAGGTTCAACTCATTATAGATTCAGACACGGTTACAGAAATAGATGGGCATGAACCGTACGCTAGGATCATAAAAGAATAAATATTGCTTTAGACGTTTACCGAGTAAATTATGCGCAGAACTGAAATTCGACTGGTGTTCGATGATGATATTGAAGTACATTGAATTGAAGGACACCAGGTGAGGAGGACAGGTGACTGTTTATCGAACGCAAATTCCCATTTTTACTACGTCAAGAACGTTTTAGGTTTCATGATAATGTCAAAGCTTTTTATCGCTCCGGTACAAATAAAACTCATTTTCAATTTTCTTTTGTTTGATATCAATTACCTACATTTTGCTGAAGAAATAACAATCTGTCAAGAGTGTGTCGTAACGAAATTATATAGTAGTATTCTGTAGCTATGGTAAAATTAAATAATCATAATTAACTGGGTCTTTAGTATTTTTGCTAAGTTGTTTTTGCAATTTTTTGTAATATTTGATTGATACTAATTGGTCATATTACTACTAATTGGCAAGTGACTTAGATTTTGCAAACTACAGATTTTAATATTAACCGACATTTACAAAAACCTATTTTGCAATAAAAGCGATCAACGATTACTTTAGACCTAAACATTTCAAAAGACGGGATAGGATTCTGATTGAGAGAAACGATTTTAGAAACCTCATTGATAGACGAGTATTTTAAAATTTTTATAATAAATCAAATTTTATTTAGATTGTCTAAATTAAACTATAAAAGACTCCAGTAGAGGATTAAGAAGAGTGTTGTCCACGGTACCATAAAGTTGTTAACACAATTATTGTAGGGTAGGGGAAGAACTATTATCATTGTAGACAGGAGTTATGGGTGGTCGGACCAAGGGGATTCCATTAGTGCTGATTAAAGCATTGTTGTTAATCTTTCATGTGCCTTTCCATATTTCACAACTTAGCTACGGTTAACAATCCACGACACGGCTGATCGTAGGTGAGGCCACGAGCAAAACATCAAGATATTGCTCCACTTTTAATTTTACTATAGCTGTTTATACACTCTCCTGGCGCTAGCATCAAACATATAAGAAATTAGCAATGTTTATTATTCAAGTTACAGATAGCATAGGTAGTTGATTATTCCAAACAAGTTTGTGTAGGCAACTTTTTGCACTCGTGTGTCCTCGAAAAATAACCGCCAACGAAACGCACGTTGCTAACAAGCCTATTTTCGTCGGTACTACACCAGGCTTTTGTACTCAAAATGTTAGTTAGCCTGTGTTTGTCTCCGAGAAGACCAAAATAAAACGTCGTGCCATGAGTTACATATTTGTCATTCACAGACATGGTCTACTAACCGAACGACATTCGGATTTTAGGGTACATTCTTGTTGATATTGCGAATTCATTACACGCGAGGTATCTGGTTAGGTGCCAAGTCGTAGTCGCGCATTGCGGACTGCGGGGATCATAACCTTGACCGGCGACCGAGCCATATAATAAATCTTGAACCGTCGACGGTTGCAAGACTTGATTTGGCTAACACTCAAGCAGTTTGTTTTACTGTGTGCACGCAATACCAAATCTATATAGCAAAGCTAGTTAGCTCGGCTGGCTAGCTACTATCCTCAAGTTGAATAGCATCTATCGTCAAGCACCCAGCTAGCATTGATTGATTCAAACGTTACTTTGCGGAAGTTAATTTTGTTAAATTAAGTATATTTTGTTAACTTAGTTCAATTTAAATCCTCATCTCTGTTATAATTGAAACAACCGTTAAGCGGAAATAAACTAAATGTTAACCTTGAACAGACATTTCCATTCCAGGCTAGGTGTGTTTACCATCTTCGATCACACTGTCACTTAACATCAGGTGAGCTGTGGTAAAACAGCCTGTCGAAAAGGCAAAAAAAATAGTCGAACATTAAAAAAAACGTTTTGAAAGCAAATTCCCACAAACATACTAGAAGTCTTTAACTTCTGTAATAAAATCATTGCTCGCGTACAATATAAATTCAAGGCGACGAATTCAATTGGTGCTGAACATTATGGGTAATATAGCAATCACCGAACTTCCCTTGGCCTCGGTATCAGATCATTAAGATTGCTGGTGGTCGTAGTTTGTAATACGTAAGTAACTACATATTCATTGAGGCTAAAATTACATCACGCGGTAAAGTCATCGACTGTAACGCTCACGTACTTCTGCTACAAACAGCGCACAAAACAAGCATGTTGAACTTTTATTTGAAAATCAGTATAATCATTTTCGTATCATCTGTTTCTCAAAGAATATCCAGTAATAATGCTAACGAGATGGACAACGTCAACAATGTTAAAGATTTTTTATTAGACGTTGCTAACTAGACGTTAGCCAAGTTTATGAATACAAAATATACATTATAAGATAGAACAGTATATCAAAACACAGACGATGAATATTTATAACATATACCGAAAGTTTATCTAAACAAAATGCTGCTGTCTCGGATGCTAAACTCAGCCATCAATCAGTATCGACAGGCGAGACAAGTGATCAGTAAACCAATCTGATCGGGTTACGAGCGACGACATTATACGATCGACTGACATGAAATGCCCTCGATCGCCTCTTTATGGCAGCTGTGGTGATTATATTCAACATAGTGAACACTTTACACATGATTAGAATCTTAGCAAAAAAAGCCACATCTGCGTTTGAAGGATCGAATTATTCTAAGAATTGTAGAACATCCGAAGCACAAATGTGTGTCGCATGCGTCATACTCGTAAAAAATTGAATTGTATCGCAACATCGTAAGTAGTACGTTCGAGTGGGTCTGGATAACGGTAAATAAACGGACGATTGCTAAGTACGATTGTTTTATTTACGGTTCTACGACTTATCGTGTATGGAACTCTATTAATTTCTGCAATAATTATATTAGGAATAAGACTTGAAATTCATGACTTTAACAATTATGTGTGAACATGCCGATGGAAATATTATGATCATGTTATTGGTAGAATAGGTTCCACTCTCACACAGAGATATCAAAATCAAAAGTCATTTATTCAGTTTAGGCCCTGGTAAGGCACTTATGAACGTTAAGTTACATGTTTGAATCTACCACCGGCTCGTAATTACACTTCAACTGAGAAGACTCCGGCAAGAAACTCAGCAAGGCATTTTTTTTGTGGATCTTTCTTTTCATATTAGGTTACAATTTACAGTAATAAATATTAATACATACATTATGCTTACTACAATTGTCACTTAGCCAGGGGGATGCAAGTGCAGAGAGAAGCTACAACAACCATATATTCCTGATGACAGAATGACAGAATCGTAATATCTTAAGATATTTCACACAGCGCCATCTAGCCCCAAACTAAGCAAAGCATATTCATATTCTTTTATTTCATAGAGTGGTATTTACGTGTCAACAATTTAAAAAATTCAATTAGATCGGAATTAATAAATGTCATTTTTTATAATAATAAATAATAAACATAAGAAAAATTACACTTAATAAAAGGCTATGTACAATTGTACAATCTTAATCATTATAGTCCAGGAAATCTATCTATAACTGTAGAACGTCTGATCAACAAGGCAGCGCTTCAAGCGGGACTTGAAGCAAGCCAGGCTCGGAGCGGCGACCACTTCGCTTGGCATTTTGTTATACAATGTCGGGCCCATGACATGAGTGAGCTTGTCTGACTTCGCCAGGTTCCTAGGAATCTGTTTCAGCTGCCCTGCTCGCCTTTTAGGGACTGTAGTAAGGTCTCTAAAGGCCGTGTATTATACAAGTTTTTCCTTACGTACAGCGCCATTTGTAGGATTACAATGCAGGGCAGCGTCAGGATTCCCAATTTTTTAAAGTGAGGGGCATCGGATTAGTCTCTTCTAATGCCTACTATGGCTCGTTTACGACCCTTTTTTGCATGCGAAACGCACGCTCCCAATCGGCTGCGCGGCCGTACAGCTCGGCGCTGTGCTGCAGGATATATACTAGTTGCAGGATGTATACTACAGGAATCAGATAACTGATAGAATATTTAAGATACTTTTTTTGTAAATACATACAGAACACCCACTTATCGTCACATAAATGTTTGTTCCGGTGGAAATCGAACCCACACCCTACAGCTCTTGAAATAAATATTCTACCAAATTAGCTAATAGGACAGTCAAATGTAAAGTACTTTTTATGGTACAACTAACAAAAAAAAGTGCGTTTTAATTTATATCTACGGAGTAGGTACTTGCAATAAAGAGATAATGGCAAAGAGATAAACACTACGCACACATAATGAATGACACCCATTTGGTGAAATGAAACAAGGCGTGGTCTGAGCTAACGACCTCGCAGAAATTGAGTTCATATGGGCAGACAATAATAATTGAAAGGCTCGTTCATTCGTGGGTCATTGAGATTAAAAGTACAAAAAATTGTATATATCGTAGTCCCAGGCGGTCTGAGCATGGGTGTGTTCGGGTAGGGTGGTTATTTTCGGGTGTATGCGGAAACAGACGTTTGGCGATACACGTACTGGCTGATCAATACCCCTAGTCGAGACGGTGAGTACGGCGACCGGCTGTCGGCGGGTGGCATGGCGTGACCCCCCTAAACACAGCTGATCACCTATTCCTTCGGAGGTTCGTTCACCCTCGCCCCGTGCGCCTCCTTGCGTTCTATAATACTTTCGATTTCTTCAATATGAAAGATTTTACAATTTCCAGAAAGCTTGTAA
This sequence comes from Biston stratarius, assembly GCA_950106695.1. Classification (NCBI taxonomy): domain Eukaryota; kingdom Metazoa; phylum Arthropoda; class Insecta; order Lepidoptera; family Geometridae; genus Biston; species Biston stratarius. Next base: position 22,352,825 of record OX467115.1, on the reverse strand, counting down.
TACTATTACTGCTCACGGAAAACAAAAATATAGTCACACTATTTTGCTATAAAACGTCGTATTAGAAATCGCGTTGGCTATGATTTTCAAACTTGCAATATAAGTCAGTTGCATGAAGTGAAGTAAAAATGTATAATAGGAAGAGTTATGGAGCTAAGCAAGAGATGTCTTATAAAACATCAGCACCGGGTACATCAGCTGATGGATATACTGTACAGCAACAACTACAGTATACTAAATATTTGAAGCAGTTAAAAGATGAATTCGAAGAGCGATGGTGTAGACGCCCCAAATTCACCACAGACATTTCCGAGATGGAACGAATTAGAACGCTCGGAACAGGTGCGTTCGGAAGGGTCGTTTTACTAAAGCATACAAAAAGCCCTAAGCTGTACGCTATGAAAGTTCTCGAAAAAGAAAAGATAATTAAGATGAAACAGGTCGAGCACACGCTTTACGAAAAGCGCATTCTTGAAGCAATCAGGTTTCCTTTTACGGTTTCGATGGAATTCAGTTACAAGGACAACAGTTATATTTACTTTATCATGCCATTCATAACAGGCGGTGAAATGTTCACCCATTTACGCCGAATGGGTAAGTTTGACGAGCCTCTAGCGAAATTTTACGCCAGTCAAGTCATACTGGCCTTGGAGTATCTACATTTCCTAAACCTGGTTTATCGCGATTTGAAACCAGAAAACATTTTGATAGACAAATCTGGTTATTTAAAAATAACTGATTTTGGATTTTGTAAAGTGTTGCAAGGGAGAACATGGACGCTATGCGGTACCCCTGAATATTTGGCCCCCGAGTTGATATTGAGTAAGGGATATGGATACTCAGTAGATTGGTGGTCATTCGGAGTTCTTCTATTTGAAATGAACGCTGGTTACCCTCCATTTTACGCTAACGAACCTATGAAGACATATGAAAAAATCGTATCTGGTAAACATAGATGTCCATCAAACTTCAGTTCAGATCTTAGAGATCTGGTTCGCAATGTGCTTCAAGTGGACATCACCAAACGATTTGGTGTGATGAAGGACGGCGTTATGGACTACAAGAACCACAAATGGTTTAAGGGTTTGGAATGGGATTCTATCCTCAACTGCAGAATTCCTCCTCCATTCGTACCAAAATACAGGAATCTCGGTGACACTAGCAATTTCGAACAGTATGAGGAACAACCCATCAATCCAGCATCATACTGTCGTTTTGAATCTGAATTCGTTGATTTTTGAACACAAATCTCATTAAGTTTTCAACTATTAAACGTAAAATAAATTAACCAACATAATTTACCTATTTAGTGTGAACAGGAAGGTGTTCATCATACCTCCTCGTGTTGATAGTTTTGTTTGTATGAATAGTATCTCATCGGAATCCCTTATCAATCATACTTCAACTAATATAAAATAACAAATGTGAAAATTTGTATGTTTGTAAGTTTCAAACCAAAACCAAGTGACCGAGCAATTTCTTGACTGGTTTTAGCATAGAAATGGAAATATTAAATAATTACTACACAAAAATATATCTCAGAATGTATCAACGACAACCAGTTATTTTCATCGTTATTAGGTACGTCCTTCGACGAAATAAGATGAAGCGAATAGATTAAAAAATTATACCTATTCATTCTGAAAACTGATATACTTAATTAATTAAGTTTCGGTAGCCTAGTTGGAAGAGCGCTTGGTTTTAAACCTGAAGGAGGACCTTCAATGACCTTCTTCAGGTTCGAATCTCACGGCACGAACCTCTGCCTTTTATAAGTTATGGCTGATTTACACAGGGTCAGTAACTGACTACAAATTCGAGGCAAGTCAGTGCTGACCCGAAAAAAACCCTGTGTAAACTGATTTGAAGTCAGTACAGTGGCTTGAAGTCAGCGCTGACTTGAATATTCGGACACGAATATTTTAAAGTCAGTTGGCGCCCCCCGCCACCCGCGCCCCCCCCGCGCCAGCCAAATAAACCCCATGTAAACAGACAAGTCAGTGCGTGGTTAGTCACTGCCGCTGCGTTGTAGAGTGACCACGTTTTTTTCGCTGGCGATAAAAATGACGCGTAAGCTTAGCGAAGACGAAACCTTAAAATTGGTGCAATTATATGGCGAAAACGAGTGCCTTTGGGATATTAAATCCCTATATTACCGCAATAAAGAAATGCGGTCAACAGCGTTGCAAAATATGGCTCAACAAATGCAAATCGAAGGGCTCACTGCTACTGAAGTAAAAAATAAAATTAAAGCCATAAGGGCTACATATTATTTAGAGCTCGACAAGATACAAAAATCCACAAGATCTGGCGCTGGTGGGAACGTATATGTCCCAAAAGTCAAGTGGTTTCAAGAACTGGACGGCTTTATAAAAAATGCTATTGTAAAAAGGAAAACAACGGTAAGTATTTGTGGTGTCCACTATGATATTTAGGGTTTACCTATTCAGTGAAACACTAAATTAATTTCAGTAAGTAGCACAGCACGCCGGAGACGCCCGCTCCCAACCAGTGACCGCTCGGAAGTGCGGAGTCATTCGTTGTGCTGTGCATCCTTTATTTACACGAAATGCCACATCTCTTCCTTTTTGTAATATTTTTCATTTATTAATTAGCTTAGGTTATGACACATAATTATTAAATTGACCTAATTAAATCAATTATTTAGCATGTAGTTATAATGTTAAACATTTGGTACTAGATTTAACTTATCAGAATTACAATCGGTGTCGTGGTGCTTCATAAGTTACCATTGTCCTTTTACTTCCTTTGGGTGTATAATGTTCCACCTGAACTCGCCCAGTTTCCTCGTTCATTATGTTTATGTTGCTTCCTTCAGTACTAATAACTGTGTAAGGTGTTGGAATAAATTCTGAATCTAATTTGTTTTCTTTTACTAATTTTTTTAACATCTACTTTCTCTTCAATTTCTAAATCTCTGTCCACAGCTTTTCTGTTTCTGTTTTCATTCATCTTATTTACCTCTTTATTTTTCCTCAAAATTTATAATCATCATAGATAGATTCCGTCCGGGATGCACCTTCCACCGCAGGCTTCAGAACCAAGTTAAGATCCCGGCTGCTAGAGACCTTCCTTATGTCATTGATGAGTATTTAAACTAAAATAATATTAAATTACTCGCAAGTAATTATTTTTTCTTTTGACATTTCATTATATTGAAAATACAATTATTTTATATTGGCATATTTTATAGTGACAATATTTCTATATAGACATATTTTATATTATCAATATTTATATATTGACATATTTTATATTGACAATATTTACATATTGACATATTTTATATTGTCGGTATTGAAGAAACATGATTTTATATTTAAATTCAAGTTATTGTTTTGTTGACATAAATTACAGACATTAACATTTATGTCACAAACCTACAGACTTTAAATTTAACATAGAATACTTTTATACAATGTACATTTTAAATTGACATATGTACTTTATTTTGACATTTTGTTTTCCATTCATTGACTACATGTCAGCGTTTTAATACCTTTTTAATGGAAATAATATTACGGGATTTCACTTATAGCATTGGTGCTATAAATAAAATATTTATATTTGTAGATAGGTAACTCTGTATTGTTTACACCAAGATTACAAAAACAGAATTAAAAATACATTGAAATAATTATTTTCATGGTATTTATAGTGAAAATTTGAACTTGTCACCGATTGTCTCAAACCTCTCAAGGTCATTTTCGGTACGAGATCAAATCCATGAGCACGAATCTTATGTTGGGTTCTTCGATTACAGTTGTATGATTATAAAGTCATTTATAAACCTGGAAAACTAAATAGCAGACTCATTATCTCATATGTGTACCCAGTAGTATCAGTACCCTCTAAAGGAGTATCATATAAACCAGATTGTATCTAAAAATTTACATAATTTAATGTAATTCTATTTTATCAATTTTTTGCACACCCAGTTCTGGGTTATGTATGATCTAAGCGGCTTTTCAATTTATGTACCACATTTGACACTTTGATTACTTATTTAACATTATACAATTTGATTACTTAGCAATATTTTTTTTTTCTTCTTTTTTTTTTTTTTAATTTCATTATGCGCAGCCTGTGGCGTTATCGCTCTAAACTGCGGAAACAGGTTTTGGAAGCGGCTTACGAATGCCATCCAGGTATTGTCTATATGAAAGATAGACTATTTACAAAAGTTTGGTGGTATTAAATAGACAAAACTCTGAAAATGTTAATGGTTGTGAGACGAACGAAACGATCTCCTGGTGGTGAGAGATAACGCCTGTTCATGACCATTGCAGCCATACCCATAACTTTGAGTAACGAAACAAAGTCCAGGGCATCGCTGTTTTGATGCTTATTACTTTGAGACATTCGATGATTAGTTTTTTTTTTTTTTTCTAAATCACCATCACCATAGATGCATTTTTAAGAATTTCGTTGTTTTGCGAAATTTTGGAATGAGTTGTTCCATGGTAGACAACAGATGTTTTGCTCTAATATCTTTGTTAGCAGCATGCATATTCAAACAAATACATACATCATCGTTAGGCTTTGTCAGTTATAAAGCCATCGGAGAACAGAATGGTTCAATTATGTACATTTTGCTAGTTCGTCAATTTTATTAGTAATCATTGATTCTAAGAGAGTAGGAACACAAACTGTCTGTAAAGTCGACAAACTAGTGAAACTGTTTGATCAATAGTAATTTCTAATTGTTCATTTTTAACTTGAAAGACGACAGTTTATTGTTCATCAGAGTTTAAACCAAAACCTATTTTTATGTTGTTTTGGTTGTTTCTTGTTGTTTTTTTTTTTTTTTGGATGATGTTTTTGTTGGGGATGTTGTGGATACCAGTTACTTTACCCAACAAGTACCTAGACCATTTTCTATGACATACAATTTTTTGTCAATGATTTTGGGCACACTTTTATTTGGGCCACAATGACCTTTAATCGGTGTTTGACATCATAGGCCCGGAACGTTTTGTCCGAAGACTTCTGTCGGTTGACTACTTTAGGTTTTTCATAAACTCCTAGGTTTTGTTCTTAGTTCTGCGTCCGACTGGACTCTTATAATGGGTGTGTATGGAAATATTATAAAATCTCTGAGGACTTGGCTCTCCCGTCATCCAGGCCAGACATATTACTTCTCTCAATAAAACTCATACGTGTAGTACTCGTGAAACTTACTGTACAATGGGAAACAAATATCCCTTAAGACCACACGATAAAACTAAATGGGTTGACCATAAATGATTCATTTATATGGTCAATTTATATGCTGTAGGAGTGGGACGAGAACCAGTAAAATCTCTCTATAATCTACTAAAAGACCTCGGCCTGACAAGAACATCTCTAAATATATTGTTGGAAAGACCTCGGGCAGTAAAGGTAACCGTCAATACGTATTTATAGGCTGCACCTAGGCCCTGAATGGGCCCCTGTTCCTACAATGCGTCGGACCCGGCATCCCCACGGTGACACCGTTGAATACTAAGAAGTTTTCATCGTAATGATGTTAGATTTTCTGCCGGAATCGGTGAGCTTTTGATATTAGCTCCACCGAACCTGGCAATCTATTGTTGCATCGTCACCGATGTGGAAAATAAGTCTACAGATGTAGGCTATTTAAGTTAGGTTAGGGTTATATAACTTTTTTTTTTTTTTTTTTTTTTAGTTATTTAAAGAGAGGCTGGCACTTTTTCTTTTATTTCCCTTGTTCTACCATATTTTGGAAATAATCTGTGAAACCACATTTAATGCAATTGGCATTAGTCGCAAGACATGATTTACTATCATTTTTGTGGTTTTTTTACTGCCAAACTGGCAGCAGAGATCGACCTCTTTTTAAATGTGCTTTTATATATTTATATAATTATATTTGTGTCAATTCCATTGAGGCTGGTACTAGCACTTCCGCGCTGTCTATCCCAAATTTACTCATTTACCGTTCAACGATCTTTATACATAATTATAGTGTGCTTTGGGTAATTATTAAATTGTTGCCATATCATCCATTTTAAAAATGGAGATATTTTCCTCAATTTAGTGGAATTACATTTTCCGTTAATACAAGCGTCGTTCAAACAAATAACTTTATTAGGAAAAAGTACTTGTACTTGTCCAACTTCTTGATCGCAATATCATATACGTCAGCCACACCAGAATCATTTATGTGAGCTCCAGTTATAGCTATACTAACATAATACAGCGGAATTTCTTTGTATGTTTGAACGCGCCAATCTCTGAAATGCCATATTATATGTATTTACTAATTCAGTTGTTGAGGGTATAATTTGAAATCCTCAAATAACTGTCACTTTTTAACTAAATTTATTGTATCAAAATTCTGTTTTCACGGTAATACGGAAAATATTCTAGCAACCCGCACCTCCAGTCAGGTCAGGTAGGTACAATCGAACATAAACACCATCAAAAGTCGAACAATTACGTTCGTTGATAAGTATTTCGGCTGGCAACGTAAATATTGTTGCTTTATATTATAAACACATCTCTCTATTGCTCAGATTTCTCTGTTAAGGATAGACAGTACATTTGTGTACTGATTTGAGTAATTCAATACTTGGCCGCTTGGATTCATGACACGATATACTTAACACACAGTTTTGTAGTAACATAACTTCAAAATCTTGAAGTGGTACTTTAGGTATTACAGCGAATACCAAGTTAACGATATTATCGTTGGAACATTTGGTTGATTGATCGAAATGTTGACATTCGATAGGTATTCGCAAACGGGGTTTGGTCAACATAACGTGGAAGTTGGCAGTAGATATATATTTATCAGTTATTACCGATTCCTGTATTGTATCTACTATGTAAATGTACTTTATAGCCAAAATGTAGGTAGGCATAGTATTATTATCTATAGACAAAGATATTAAATATGTGAAATATATAATTAAACACAACACAATGTTTTCACTAAATTATTGTAAATAGACATTTGCTACTTAAATTAATTACTACTTCACATTATTCGTATTTTATTTATTTTTACGAAATTGTTTTTTGTTGACCAATTCCCGCTAACGGGCACATGATATGAGCGTAATTTAACTTACTGCGCTTTTACTCGTCGCCAATGTGGTGTCCACTATGATATTTAGGGTTTACCTATTCAGTGAAACACTAAATTAATTTCAGTAAGTAGCACAGCACGCCGGAGACGCCCCCTCCCAACCAGTGACCGCTCGGAAGTGCGGAGTCATTCGTTGTGCTGTGCATCCTTTATTTACACGAAATGCCACAGTATTCATTGTAACTTATTTATTTTATTTCCATTCTAGGTACCTATACAAAATTAATGAATTCTATCCAATTGCCATGGCACACTTCCAGCAGTCATAAAGAAGTTCCTATATAGGTCTCTTTTTTCTTTAGCAGTCATGCAATAGTTGCCTCTTTGTTGTTCTGAAATGCTTGGTAGTGGATTTATTTCCGATCTCCATGTTCCTTCTATTATTTGTCCATCATTGTCCTCTCTGTCTACACAAGTAGATGTTATGTAGGAACTTGAACGCTTTCGCAACCAATTATGCAGGGCACAGGCTGCACAGACAATGGCATCAACTGTGTCCACATGGGTTGGAATTGCTTTTTCGAACACTCGGAATCTAGAAACCAGTATACCAAAAGCATTTTCACTTATGCGCCTTGCACGCGACAACCTGTAGTTAAAGACTTTTTCGGCAGTACTTAGCTGCGTACCTGGATAGGACTGGACATCCTCATAGCCAGTTTGTACTCCGCAGGATCTTCAAATCGCAACTGCTTCAGCAACAAAGCAGAGCCACCAGTTTCGTTCCTATCGTCAATCCATTTTCTTACCCATTGTCGTTTATTTTTAGTTATCTCATTTTCTACCATTTCTATTAACTCATTCAACAGCAAAATTGAAAAATTTTTCAACAAATAATTAAATCGTCGTTTCAGTTGTTTTCGCGAATTCATTTTTCCCACTGACTTAACACACGTGTGCTCACCGTGAGAAACGCACCACTACTACTTACTTCATGTAAACAGTAAAGTCAGTCGCTTTATGTGTTTATTGCCGCTGACTTCAAATGGTGAAGGAAAACATGGGAGAGTTTATAAAAAAAGTTCTCGAAGTTGTGTGAAGTCTGCCAACCCGCACTTGGCTGTGTGGAGGGCTATGGCCTTACCCTTCTCACAATAAGAAGAGGCCCACGCCCAGGGACAGTTTATAACAAAACAGGGCTGATTCGGATATTGTTTCTCAGGATACATTAAATCTGATAGTCTGTTCTATTTCTGTTCAGTGAGGGACAGTGATGGCTATTATCGCAGGCACAGTCACAGAACGTAACTAGTTAACAATAAAGCACGCGCGTGGATCTCCCCTATTGCGTCCGCGCATTGGGTGGGACCATGCTGATGACAGCAGATTGAGGCACGCGACGGGACTTTTCTATTTATAGCCCATGACACGAGGACGACAAGGACCAATTTATCAGCCAAATTCAAAGAACATTATCAATTACTTTTATTTCTTTATGAACTAAGATTAGGTATATTGGTAGACAAACTACTTTGTTTGACGTCTTGTAAGTGACTTCTTCATTTCATTAAATAATCACATTAATATTATAAAGGCGAAAGTTTGTGAGTGTGTTTGTTACTTCTTCACGCTCAAACAGCTGGATCAATTTTGATGAAATTTGGTATGGAGGTAGCTGACACCCTGAATTAATACAAAGGCTTTTTATCCAGAATACATGTAGTGTTCACGTGAGAACAGCGGGTAACACCGCGGGACGCAGCTAATAGATAATATAAAAAAAGTGTTTGTAAAGACACGTCGCACGTCGTGGTGTGAGTAAACAGTTATTAGAGTTTGTCTTAGATTCGCAAAATGCCAAGGCAATGGATGGATATTTGAGTGTAATCTACGAACAGATGTACGAACGATGTATTCCTACAGCGTTTGTGACCCGAATTTGACTGAATGCTTTGCCAAGATTAGCATGAGAAACGAAGCTTCGTGAATGTGTTTTACTTTCGTTTATTACATTTCTTGTTTACATATAACGCAACAGACACATATGTTTACGTGCTTACCTGATGCTGACTTACCTAAATATGATTTATAGCGATGATAGCTCAGTGGTTAGCGTGGTCGGCTCGCATGCTGAAGGGCGTGGGTTCAAACCCCAACAATGAGCTTGAGCTGTCGGTGAAGGAAAACATCATGAGGAAACCATAGCGTGGTGGTAGAGTACTTTCTAGTACTCGGCTGGCTAGCTACTACCCTCAAGTTGAAAATCTGTCGCCAAGCATCTAGCGGTATGTTCCGGCAGCCTCACTTAAGCGCCAGTTCCATTCCAGGCTAGGTGTGCTTTACCATCTTCGACCACACCGTCACTTAACATCAGGTAAGTTGTGGTCAAACACCAAGCTACAAAAAAAATAAAAATAAAATCTTTGATTAATATGATTTTAGTTCATGCTTGAAACCTCTTCATTGTTTACACAATTAAAAATTACCCCTGCCCTGCCTTATTAGCTCATTTGATATAATTTATGCTTCGGGACCTGAAGGGCGTGAGATGTATTCCCACTCAGGACTAACATTTGTGTAACGAATATAGATGTTTGTTCTGTATCTGGGTGTCCTGTGTTTATTATAAGTATATATTTACAACAACAACAAAAAGGATGTTAGTATTCTATCAGCTATCTGGTTCCCATAGTACAAGCTTTGCATAGTTTGGGGCTAGTTAGCGCTGTGTGAAATGTCCTCCAATATACATACATACGTATGTATATGAAATTAACATTAATAGTACAATACTTGGCAACCATATCGCTAAAAGTTTCACCGGTAAAACTAACCGTTCCTAAAGTACTTAGTAGGATTTTATTTCTGTTCGCGAAGGGAGTTGTGTGTACGTGCCCTGATTTAGTAATAACTGAATCAGAAACACTCTGAGATGTTGTCGAACCGAGATCAATGACTATACCCTAGTTACATTGTGTGGAAAGTCAAGCGTATCGATTACCATACAATAACCAAAGCACCAAAGCTTTAAACACGTCATCTCCGTATTAAACTGCTTGTCGCTCTTAAAAAAATACTAAAGACTAATACATTATATAGACTATAGACTAATACCACAGAGATATAGATGCATCAGAGCAAGAAACCGTATATAACAGCATGTCATAATGTTTATTGTTTATGTAAAGAATGTAGTTGGAAAAGTTCAATAGGCAGTCCCCATGACAACCTATTAAAAAAACTGCAGACAGAAGTGAAACTTAAATGTCACATTAGCGAATCGGTAACGAGAACCCAAGTGTTGCTCCTACCAAAAATCGCTAAAAGCGGCTGAAGAATTCGTTTTTAAAAAAAACAGGCGAAGATTTCACACAACACTATCCAGTCATAAAATCCGAAAATACTACTCTTCTCACACGTATCTACATTGCATCCGTTCGGAGCCGGGGCGGGTCGGTATTTTTTAAATAAATGCGTACATTTGACACCTAGACATAGAACAAGCATCAGTCACATAAAAGTTTACCCTAGATGGATTTAAAAAGAAATCTATCAAAGAAACTAATCCACAAGCTAATCAAAAAAATACTCTCACATAAAACGCGTCAAAGCTTTGAACCTAAAAGGTTTTTTTATCTCACAAGGCGCCAGATTGATGTTAGCACAAGCGTTTTATGGCTTGAACGCGCTATTATGGGGACATTGTTTCAGAACAATGGCCGTTACCTAGTAACTTGACGGCCGAAGGGACCAAGTCAGCCGAGCGGAGAGAAGGAAACGCATTTCCGTCTCACGTAAGGGATACGGCACTCAGGAAATTGCTAAGACTTCGACACTGAGTTGACGCAGAAAGGCTTAAATTTAAACGTCCACCAAGACAATACTCAACATGTCGTAATACCTAGTCAATGGTTTAACTGTATCTAAGTACTACAACAAGCTGCTGAACTCGGTCAAATGATGGTAGAGTACTTTCTAGTACTCGACTGGTTCTAGCTACCATCTAAAGTTGCAAATCTGTCACCAAATACTTAACGGTGTGTTCAAGCCAGTCTGACTTAAGAACCAGTTTGCATTCCAAGCTAGGTATGTTTATCATCTTCGACCACACTGTCACTTAACGTCAGGACAGCTGTGGTTAAACACTTAAAATGTCAGCAGTACTAAAGAATATTAATTATATAATTGCCTACAAAACGAATATCTACCCTGGAAACATATTATGTTAATATACTGTTTTTATTATTATTCAAGTATAGTACCTATATTTAGTACGCTGAACATCAGGCGAAATGGCGCCAAAACGCAAGCCTTTTTATAATAATAAAAAAGAATAAAAAGTGGAGTATTTATTTATCGAAGTATATGCCATAATTTAGTAGTAACAATGTAGGTAATTTGCGATTAAGTAGAAACTGTATCTAATCTAGCGTATACGACATGGCGCTACTGTACCGACATTAAATGAAAACACATATCCAGTTCCACGTTCTCATACATTCGGTATGCTATAATTTCATTAATTGTTTTTATTTACTGAATTATTCACAATTTAAAAAAATACCATATTGGAGCAACATGTATCTAAAAAACTGCAGCGCAAATGTCATTAGCCGGAGACAGAAGAAAACGTAATTACCAATTAAAAAAGAAATACTATTACATTGAGATAGTCCTGTATTTTAACAGCAAACGGTGCACGGAACCGTGCAAAGACACGCGTGTGCGCGTTTCTTAAATGCAAACGATAAAGAAATACTTACTGAATGAGCTGAAAGCTCGCACAAACTTGACCGCGCTTCCTATTTTTTCTTTTCCTCATAAATAACTTTGCTAACAGACGGTGCGGTAAAGTTCTGATGATGAAGCTAGGAGATGGAGGTAGTATTCTGATTTTTATTCATGAACCATTATTAATTCACTAAGATTTTTGATTCTTGTAAACAAACAATAAATAACAAACTTTGACAATGTCAGCACCTAATAGACTAGTTTTTACAAAGAGAAGAGTTTTACAAAAAGTTTACTTATGAAAACTTTTTTCAATTTAAACTTATTGTTACTTTGTGTTGATAAGATCGTGTAACATAAGTAGTTATTTTGCCATTGATGATGTCAAATTCACAGCATTATACCATTATTTAAAATATTATTACACCATGCATTATACTGCTGTTGAATACGCCGAAATTATTTTTATTTACGGGGAAGCCCATCAAAATGCCGCCCTTGCGATTAGATATATGTTTCGCGAAAGATATGGCAACACGACACAATGTACTACAAATGCAAATGCACGAGTTACTATAAAATAAGTTTAAAAAGGTTTTAACAAACTTATACAAACTGTTTTGACATCATTGACAATCTACTGATTGTATCTACATTGATCTATTTACTGACATTGGCAGTATCATTGTTGACGTTTGTCCTTCATTCTTTATTTACAAAAGTGTGTGCTTATAATATTTAAAGAGTTTCCTCGATTTCTCCTGCATTCCATCATCAGATCCAGATCTGATACCAATGGGACCACATGGGAATTACACCCTTTCAAACAAAAAAATAATTTTCGAGTCGGTCCAGTGGTTTTCGAGTAATCGGTGAACATGCATAAAAATAAAATAAAATAAGAAAATTCCGACGCATTGATAACCTCCTCCTGAAGTCGGTTAAAAATGAGAGTGTTAGTAGTGATTGTGAATGCGATGTACATCATACCTAGTTCTCTGAGCGCACCGCAATGCGGCTTGCACTGTACAGTTTCGTTTGAATCAATTGATACCTTCGGTGTCAAAGAATCGCCGCGCCCTCTAGCGCACACAGCTGTAGTTGTATGAGTCACAGGATGATTCTAATTCGGGTACTTGATTTATTATTTAGTTTGTTTGAAAATTGATTTCTTTTAAATTTGCGAATATATTTTTTTTACATTGCTTATATGATTACTGATCATTAACCCTACCCGTGTGTTAATTTAATGTCGATGCAAAGTATCCACGTCGTATAACTCTATAGTCAACTCGATAAAATCTGTTTTAAATGAACGGTATCCTCTGCAGTTGTGCCACGTCTAGCCACAGCAACGGCATTGCAGTCGCATTACCACTCGTAGACACGGAGAGGGGTCTGATTCTAATTACAAATCCAGACATTCAGATAGTCTGGACGAATGAGATATAACGGAAGTCATTATTATCTTAAAACAACAAGAAATACATTATTACTTAAAAACCCGACAGCGTTAAGAAAAACAAATTAACTATAAAGTATAGTATACTTACTTTACATTATTAATTTTAATAATCTATGTATTATTCTTTCGCGGACGTCATACTATTTAAACAATTGCCATTGCCACAACTGAGACGAATCTAATGACACCTTGTTTGTTGAAATCCGTTAGGATGTAGAGTGTTCCAAAGAATCAGACGTGAAGTGGCTAGCCAGTCGGTAGTTAATAGTATACACTACGATGAGTGTGCTTAGAACTACGCGATCAAATCCTGCTATCACCGTTTTAGTACAACACGACCAGGCGCTCAACGAATTACAACCTACCTTACAATAGAAATTCCATTTAAACGCAATAAACGTTTTCAAACTACATTTCTTGTAAGAAGTGCTGTGTGGAACTCGTTAACTGCGTCTGTATTTCCAACTAAGTACATACAGTGGGTTGTTCAAAAAGACGTAAATAGGTAGGTACTTCCTAGGCAAGCGTGCTCCATCTTCGGCGGCATCGTCGCTTTCCATCAGGTGTGATTGTGGCGAAACGCATGCTTAGTCTTATTGTATCAAATTTGTAGAGTACTTAACAACTAAGATGTCCATATATTTAACGTCGTCGTCCAGTAAACAATGCAAGTAGAAAATTAACAGATCTATGTCAGAAACCATACACTTTCGAAAACTCCAATATTCTGAAAAAATTAAGATTATTTGTTCTAGTTGATATTAACTTCTACTACATCTAGTTTGTAAGCTATCTTGTAAATAGTAAATCTAATAAGGATGTGAATCTATGTGAGGTGAAACTAATCGATTGTTGCGGTTTTTATTTCAGATTACAAAACAAGTCAAGAAAAATAAACATGACGTGAAAATATATCTGCCATACCTACACGGCTGAGAATAGTTACTACTTATTACAGCTACAAAATTTTACAACTTCAATTGTTCATCATTAGCGCAATTAGAGTTTATAAACCAGTACTAGATGTTACAACCAGGGGCGGATCTATATAAGGGCTTTTTGGGCTGTAGCTTAGGGCCCCGTGGATATAAAAGGCCCCCAGCCCTCCATTGAAAACAAAATGCAGTGAAACTTTTATGCTAATATATGAAAAAAAAAAATGCTATTTTTCCTAATCATTAAAATATCTTAAAATGTTATCAAGGATGCCAATACAAGGGGAGCTCTTTCTCCAGTATGTCGTATATAGAAAACAAATAAAGGACAACAATGTCGAACTATAGACTAAATCATCAGTTCTTTCTGTAAATTATGACTTAACAAAGGACTTACAATGAGATGAGCAAATAAAAGAATTTGTGGCGCAAAAATATTGCTTTATAATTAATGTGTCAAATGTAACAACACATAAGAAGTTGATTTATTTTGCTATAATGTCTGTCAGTTGCTGTTTGTGTGTCCAAGACATACTAAATAATTAAACAATTTGATTGGTTCCTTTTTTCTTGAACCGTGTTAAACATTATCGAAAACAGGTTTTTGACTCAATGGCAATTAGTTGATTATTTAGGCTAAGTAGTATTACCCTAGGGCCCCACTAACTCCTGGTCCGCTCCTGGTTACAACAGGTATTGCGAGTATACAATCTGATGATGCAACGGCAAGGGCTTCGAAAGCCCCTACAAGCTTGGCTATTGATAGAGAAAGCTGCGATCCATTAGGGGTGTCAACGAGTGATAAAGTAGCCCTGTTATTGCTATCTATCCTGAAGTGAGACCGTTATGAGACGTAGTTTATTGGACGGAAAGTGTTATGAAGCGTATATTTTACGCTAAGAAAAATTAAGATGTTTTATTTGTAGCCGTTGTAGGGTTGACACACGAAATCGGTCTTTCTACAATTATCGGTAAAAGTGGTCTGTCACATCCTATTTTGTTAATTCGGTCCATGTGGGCTGTCTTAGATGTGTACTCAATTAGACACTAAAATATGTTTAATTTGTTTTATCTACATGACAACCCTTGTAAAGTTCGTGTTAAGTATAGACCAGAGTTAGCGCTTACACAGAGAATATGGGTCATTGACGATGCTGTGCCCGTAAAGCAGACAATCTATGAAGTATATGCAGATGGAAGTCGACATAAGAGATTAGATACAAAAGGATTAAGTATGGAAGGATGTAATATGACAAGACATCACTTAACTACGAGTAAATGTGTATTAAGGTTTTTATAAATTAATATTTATATGGTTGACAGGCTAGGTGTTTGACCATAGCTCACCTGATGTTAAGTGACAGTGTGGTCGAAGTTGGTAAAAACACTCAGCCTGAAATGGAACTTGCTCTCAAGTGAGGCTGCCGGTACACACCGTTAGATGCTTGGCGGCAGATTTTCAACTTGAGGATGGTAGCTAGCTAGACGAGTACTAGAATGTACCCTACCACTATGCTATGGTTTCCTTCACCGGCAGCTTAAGCTCATTGTTGGGATTTGAACCCAGGCCTTTCGGCGCGTAAATCGATCGCGATAACCACTGAGCTATCATCGCTACGATAACAGAATAAATTTCCAACACCACTTAGGACGTCAAGATTCACAGTTGATGCTGTAATGATTCCTATCATTATAGTACAAATATTTTCTACTTTTTTTAGAAACCTTAAAATGAGGCTAGGGAAATTGCAGTCACTGATCTGATAGCTTGTAAAGGCTGGCTTGAGAAGCGAAGGGAAATGAGGTTAAGTGTATCGGATAGCTGTTGACTTGAGCTTTGATGATGGAAATAGGAACGCTAATGTTTAGTAGTTGACTAATGATAAACATTGCAACAACTTGTAAGCAAGCGATGAAAAGCTGACATAATATTATGTAAGTACAAAACTAGAATGGTATATAAAATTATTCCAAAAAGGGTACCCAGCAAATGTTTATGCAATTTAGACTCAAGCTGTAGTAAATAGGTTATAACTAAAAATATTTTTATATGTATATGTATCGTATGGGAATTCAACCCACACCCTACAGATCTTAAAGCAGATATACTACCAATAAGCCAACAGGGCTGTCATTTGTTGATATGGTGAATATAGCTATTAAATCTTTTGGATACAGCTTTGTAGTTTGGACAAAGCCAAACATAAATAACATAATTTATCGACTCTAAGTTTCCAATTTCATTAAGCACGTATAATAAGGCCTAGCCTAGGTTAACCAATTAGCCATATACTAATTGAATGAATGAATGGACATCCATTTGCGGAGCGGTGACGTGAAACACGAGATTTATGCCAACATTTTGTTACGGTTTAATTAATTAGGATGACCTGTCAGGAATGTATAGCAAAGTTTACGGTTTTAACACGAGAATAGAAATATTGATACCATGCAAATTTTAAATTACTGAAAGATCACAAAAAAAAAAAGTTTTTTGAACCTAAACCAGACTCTGTTGTTGAATATGGCACATAGAAACATACAAATTTAACCTAAGTCCTTAATAGGCAGTAGTAATGAGAGAGAAAAACGTCGGAATTATCCTAAACATCCAAATGTTACATCTACTTACGTGTATAGCACAAGTTAGCATTGGGCGTGTGTATGTACAAGTACATATACGTATATGAGCAATATCAACCATATAAAATTTTACGTATTATATGGCTTGTGTGATCGTCTGAATATACTTATAATTCAAAGTGTATTCTTAGCTTCGTAAGTTGCTGACTAATGCCACTTTTCTGAGCAATAAGATAAAATCGCCATCAAAGATCCAGGCAGTGTCGAACAGACATCCTTGTGCTGTTATTAATTGAGCGTTAAACCCATGCAGATCTCGACTCAATCTCGATAGCGCCTCGATTTAGAATTAATTCAATTCATAATCGAATCAATGCACTTCCCACGATATCCGTAGGCAAGAGTTGACTGATCAATATTTTATAGTTTTAGCGATAAAAACTTGATATTTTATCACTAATAGGAACATTCATTTCTTAGCTCGTTTATAAATGAGTGAAACTCTCTTATTGTTATTGCTTAACGGGCCAAGAAAAAATCAAATGGTGCGTCTAAAGAAGGTTCTTTGTTTAGAAATAGATCTACAAATTCAAAGTCGTCCGAAATATTTAACGTTCCCCAAAACCCATTTAACCAAAACGAGATGCATGTTAAATAAAATATGTGCGTTCCGGTATATTTTCGTCAGAATCTCGTAACGAAGGCACCGACCGCAGAGCAACGCTTATAGGCCTACACCTATGTAAATTTAAAGGGACACAGCCCGGAGCCTCGAAAGGTGTTCACAGCATACTAATTTATTCCTCCGATTTAACCGACCGAGTCTACAATTCTACATGCTCCAGAGTTCCACACCGAAAACATTGGATTGAATACATCAAACACAAACTGATCAGTATTCTTTGCCACAGTCGATGCGGCGAATAGGCATGACCGTGCGTCGTAAAGTGTAAAGTTCGCTAAACAATTGTGTGCGAATAATCGAACGGACGCATGAATATTCTATCATCATTCCGAGGCCGAGTGGTCCTCGGCTAACTTTATACATCAATTGCTTACGGCTTCGTCACATCCATTGAAGCGATCAGATGGAAAATTAAAAGGGATACTTTATAATATACCTACCTATGATGCCTATAAAAAGAGTTTGAGGTCGTTCTATTAAAGTTCCAGCAATAAGGTCATGATTTGAAATCTCGACGTTAGGTACATTAACTCAACCACTCTAGTTGATTCTGTTACTTTTCTATTGAAGCTTTTCAGGTTTATTGCACTATTTTATTCGTTGCAACTTCGAATTGAACTAGCATAGTTAAAAATAATGTACGCAATAGATTTTCTCTAGTCTGTTTACGTAAATATTAGAGGCAACGTAACGGTTCGAGTGAAAAGTGATAACGATGCAAGCGATGCGCCCGAGTCTGTTTACTTTTTTTCTACCCACACATCCGCCCACTCGAACCTGTCTATTACCTGCGTCGTGGCTATCAACAGTCATATCAATGGGCCGAAAAAAGTTCAAGTTAACTGTTTAGTTAGTTCTAGTTGGATGATTTTCATAATTTTACGTTATTTTTAGCTTATTTTACTCGCTACTTGAAGTTTATGCCCGTGGGAACACACACAATATTTTCTGATGTCTTTGACATTCATGTTTTTGATTGAGTCTTCAGTTTTCAAACCAGACCGCTGCATTTGAAATCAATTACTGTAGGTAGTAGGTCTAGTATGAAGCTTGAATCAGAATATATGCACCCACAAACCAGATTCTTTGTATAGACAATGTGAAAATTGAATAAATTAATCGCGTAAAATAATAATATCTCTATTATTGTGTATGATATTACGAAAACTTCTTCATCTAACTTTTCTTATTTATAAAAACGTTTTAACCGATCTTGATAAAATTTAAAAAGGGAGTGTGCTTAATAAGAATAATATAGTTTTTTTAACCAAAAAAATTAAGACTTTTACATCAGATGCTCCGTGCTTGTAGATTACTTCAAAGCGCACAGAGAGTCAACATAAGACATATAGGTAAATATAATTATTGCTACCACTAATGACGGTAATAAGCAGAGTATATGACAAAGTCTACTTTATCGGTGAATGTGTCCAAGTACGCCTGGTGAGGAAGCAGGTCGTTTAGCTGATGAGTGACCTGGGTCATAGGGGTGTCTCGGATAACTTCTAATTTCTGTTAGTTTTTTTTTAAGTTAGAGGTCTGAGAGATGACTTTTGTATCAGCGAGCACACCTGATACATACCTATTTCCTGTACTCGCTTGTAACATTCTAGGTTCTCAGTCATTTAATATCAGGTGAGCTGTGGTCAAACTAGATCGTCACCAGTTTAGAAAAAAAACAGCCAGCAACTCCCATGTATAGTTAGTATATTTTGCAGGCAGTGAACTGTGGTGGCGATGGCGTGCTGATATCGTTCCCCCTTGTATCCGGGACGGTTGGCCGAGCACGGCTGCGCACCTGTCACCCACACTTCCATATAAACTTTATAACTACCAGCTACGAGCCACCAGAGTCTGTTTATTGCGTATTCAGAAGATTTAATAGATGCGACGCATTAGGCTGAAGCTGGGAAGAATTATGAACATAGAGACATGGTTGATCTTTTTTATGCTTTTAGTAAACATATCACACTACCCACCCCAAATTGCACATATAAATAACCCTGTCTGTCCGATTTGGAACTGCACTGTTTTCATTTGGTAAAATATTTGCTTTAAGAGCTGTAGAGCGTGGGTACGAATCCCACCAAGACAAACATTTATGTGACGATAAATATTTGTTCTGTATGTATTATGAGCATGTATTTAAAAAAAAGTACATATGATAAGTATTCTATCAGTTATCTGGCTCCCATAGTATAAGCTTTGCTTAGTTTGGGGTCAGATGGCGCTGTGTGAAATGTCCTACGATATTTATTTATTAGGCTATAACATATATAACTCACTCGATATATCAAGAACAGCGTATCAAGACCACTATTTACTATTCATTATTTTTCTAAGATAATAGGTATATAGCCACAATATAACTTTTTAATAGTTATAAGATATAGTTTCAGTTCAGACAAACGCTACATAATCAGTTGGTGGGTAAACTCATCTTCAATTATTATTATTATTATATCAAAAACAAATAAGCAAATATTAATTAATAAAATATTAATTTAAATAAATTACTTACGATTAAGAGGAAGAAAGAAGATTTTGTTTTTATATTTGACAGGCTAGGTGTTTGACCACAGCTCACCTGATGGTAAGTGACGGTGTGGTCGAAGATGGCAAACATATCTAGCCTGGAATGAAAATAGCTCTCAGGTGAGGCTGCCGGTACTTGGTGGCAGATTTTTGTGGTAGCTAGCCAGTCGAGTACTAGAATGTACCATACCACAATGCTATGGTTTCTTCACGATATAAAAATGATGTACCTAAATAATGAATGATTTCAAATTGAACCATGTCATTCTTAATCTGGTTTATTACGACTAAACCTGTGTTATTGCTCATGCGATAAAGCGGTGGCGTCTTGTTTCTAAGTTTCGCGTGTGTTTAAAGATATAGTCGGAAACGTGGCCTAGAAAGAGTTTTCAAACGACACTCGTTAATATATCACGCGACAAAAACATAAACTTAATCCCCAGTCTAGAAATCTAGACATATACGATAAGACTGCAGATATTTTCTACTTTCTTCTGCTCACACGCACGCTTTCGCCAATTGAAACGGTTTCAATCACGATAAGTTGGCTGACAAATTGATTTCGGTGGACAAATCGATAACGACTTCGCAGATTCAATGGATTACGTGGTTTTAGCTTGACGATAAATAAATGTTATTTGTATTAGGTATAAAAAAACTCAATGACAATAACAATGTAAAATAGAGATGACTCGCAACGTGTTGCTTAAGTAATTTTTTTTTGCTATTCCTACTCAGTTCTATTTCTTTGGCGCCACATGGAGTGTCAAATTAAAAAAAAAAATTAGAGTTTAAGATTTTTTCACAGTTGCAAGGTGTAGGTGCAGTTGCATCTGCGTGTATGGTTTTTAATCACAACTCGATACCTCCACGCGTTCCCGAGCTAGAAGGTCTTGACCGACGGACAACAAAGTGATCCTATAAGGGTTCCGTTTTTTTTTTCCTTTTGAGGTACGGAACCCTAAGAACGCAGTCATGGGGACTGCTGACAGAAGCGACAACTTAAAACACGTCACATTAGCATGTCGGAGACGATAACCCATAAGTTTTACTCCTACCAAAAATCACTCGAACTAGTAATTTATTTATTTAAAAAAGTTTTTATTTAGTTTAAAAAGTTCTCATTTCATTACCTATCTATATATAAAAAGTATTGAGATTGTATGGAGCGCAAATCAATAGAATCTACCTACAAGGTTTATAAAGGTCTTAAGCTTTTTTTTTTACTTTTGTAATAACTTTATTAAATAATCTAACAACAATGGAGTTGTTAATTGCATAATAACTTTGCGGGGGGAATCGTTTATGATAATTACAATTGTAACAACTTTGCTAGTGTTAAAATTCTCACGAAACAATTATGACTTGTATGTATGTTGGTAGTGGACTCTTCTAATCAGATACCTATACATGTATACATATTATACCACTTTGATCTAGCTAGATAAATAAGTATTTTGAGACTATACGTATGTAACTTGTTTTTAATGGTTGACAGGCTAGGTGTTTGATCACACCTCTTTGGCTCGCCTGATATTAAGTGACGATATGGTCGAAGATGGTAAACACACCTAGCCTGCAACGGAACTGACTCTCAAGATGTCGGAACACACTATTAGGCCTTTGGCGACAGATCTCCTACTTAAAGGTGGTAGCTAGCCAGCCGAGACTACTACGGGTACTAGAGAGTAAGTACCCTACCAACATGCTATGATTTCCTCACGATGTTATCCATCACCGGTAATTTAAGCTCATTGTTAAAGTTTGAACCCACCCCTTCGGCGTGTGAACCGACCGTGCTAACCACTGAGCTATAATCGCTACAAAATGTTAGATAAATGTTAAACTCCTTAATTAGGTACATCTTAGCCTTGTCAAGTTTGGACCACTACAATTATTTTTAAATAAGCTAAATATCTACCACGGCCTCATCCCACATACACTGCGAGGAAATCTCGACATTTTAAAATCAAAGTTACGAAAGTTAGCGGAAAATCTAATTTCACATTAGTTCCACGCTTTCTAACACCCACACTATGACGAAAACTCTGTTCATGGTCAGTTGTGATGTGATATTCCATAATTATTTACAGTTATCTAACCAGAAAGCAGTAGTTTGCAAACGCAACATATGTTAAAATATTGTTCGGACAAACTATTTTTTTTTTTTAACTATTTTACACAACAATTTTTACAGCCCTGTTGGCTCATTGGGAGTGTCTGCCTGAGCTGTAGGGCGTGGGTTCCATTCCCGCCAAGGACAAATGTTTGTTTGGTATATACGAATGTTTGTTCTGTGTCTGGGTGTTCTGTATGTATTATAAGTATGTATTTACAAAAAAAAAAGTATTTATGTATTCTATCAGTTATCTGACTTCCATCACACAAGCTCTGCTTAGTTTGGGGTCAGATGGCGCTGTGTGTAATGTGTCCTACAATATTTATTTATTTAATTTTAAATTTTTATAATTTCTAGTATGCATGAAATTTGTTCGTTGTACACTGAATCTGCTAAACATCTGGATTGCCACAGATGCCCTAGTTTCTCATAGGTTTTGAAATAACTTGTGGACTACATTCGTCATCACATGTTCAAATAGATCTCACTAAAGTAAACTGCTTATATTCTCCCTCTATTGAAAAAATACTTTATTAAGATTGATTTCAGCAGCAGATGGGATATAATTACACCAATGTGTCTAATGTTGGAATGTCATTACCAACATCGGTGTATTGGTAATGTAGCTAGTTGCAAATATAACCAATATGAATCGCAGCATTAAACCGGCATTAAATAAAGTATTTTTACAATAGTGGATATAAAAGCACTCCATTTAAGTGTCACTTATTTGATCATATTATGATGATAAAAAAGTACAACTGTGGAAATATTGGCAAAAAAACCCACAAAATATTCAAGTCTGTACCTGAAACACCTTTTAACTCCATTAGACATGATAAGGATGAATGCAAGGTAGATATTTTTTTATATTCCAGAAAATGGGTAACAACAAATAGTAACAAGGAAATTTGTGTTAAAACAGTACAATAGTTGATTGTGCAGTGGAGCCAAACCATAATTATAGCTATGTGTATTATTTTAGTTGCTGCATATGCTGTTACCTATTTAAATAAGAATAAATTCTAATAAGTTTATGTAAATAACAAGCAGTAACCTACCTATTACCTACATATCTATATAATGCTGTTGAGTAATTGGATACTGGTAAATAATATGACAATATGCAATGAATTAAGTACCTACTTGTGGCTAGATAGAATGCTTTATAAATAGGTTAAGAACATTCTAGGTAACATGAGGATATTAAACAAACTTGTAAACTCAGGACAGCAGTTTTAAATATCTAACTTTGTACTTAGATAGTAATAGGTAAATGTTATTCAATCTTGTAAGTATAATTTTGTGATAAAGCTATAATGTTATTAAAGTGGAGTTCTTTTTTTTTGGCATAGAAGCATAGAAAATATATTATCTATCTAGTAAATTTAAACTAGCAACTTAGCACTGACTTCACAAAACTTTTTGAACAAATTCACTAATTGCAAAAATATAAAAAAAGACGGTGACACCTCTAGATGCTAAGAAACTTCATCTCAAATAAGAACAAAGCAAATCAACATACTCATGTAAAAGGAAACATTATTTTACACTAATTAGTGATAATTATATATTAGTAAGAAAATACAGAGTACCAAACAAAATGTAGTTCTTATATTAATTAATTCAGAAATACATTTTTGAAGTTGTGTAAAACAAAATATGTTACTCATTAAAAAAACAAAAAAACAATCACTATTGTTACCAACTACCTAAACCAAAATATAATTGTTCCGAAAATGTAACAAAAAACAGGTAGGTACCTAATTAAATAATCCTTTATTTACTCAACAAAAATCGTAAGTTTTAGGGAATTGCATTATTTATCATAGGTTACACGGCTAATAATAAAACTGAACTTATTAACTATCTAGGAACAACTTGTAAAGATCAAGAAACTTGTTAAGGGTCTGAAGAAACTCTAAGATAAAGTACATAGCTAAGTAATCGTCCTGAGCTTTTTAATGTCGAATAAAGGTTATTCACGTTTTATAGTTCCAGGAAATAAATGCGGCTATCAATGCGTTATCCTGTATTATTAAACCGGTAGGTTATCTGAAGAAACCGATCGATTTGATGACAAACATGCAAGCAAAGGTGATAAGACTGCCGGCAGCGTCTACATAAATAACATCATCTGCTGTTTAACACAGGAGCCGCACTTTTACAATACCAACGAAACTCAAAAATATAATAATAAACATTAAATGCATAAAAATACAGTAAGATTTATTTATAAATCGCAGCTTACCAGCTAAAACTGTGTCGCTCAAGTCGAATTTCACCGGCTTTGGAAATTCCCGCAATTTGCGTCCACTCAATTTTAATTCACCACTCAAGTAAGCATCTTCCAGAATTCTTTCTAATGATTTTGTTAACTGACTATGAATATTATTATGCCCGTTCATATTTACACTCACGCACGGCCCCAACACGGCCATATTCTTTTTGAACTGAAGAAAAACCTGTATTTTTTGCCGTTCCGTTCGGCCGTTCGTTGAAACTTAAAATCAATGCAACCAACATTAGCTACAATGTACTAACTTTTTTTTTTTTCTTTCTTCTTCGCATCGCACTCTGTGCATTCTGCCAGTTTCAATGTTTCTATATTTTGTGAGTAGTCTTCATTTTTCAGCTTCTTTATCATATATAGTTACAGTCAAAGTCTAGTCTTGATCAAGTCCAGTCGGTCCCAGTCAAATCGAGTCATGCCTTAGTAAAGTAGTGGCGACTTTACTATAAGCTCCTGGATGGTTTTGGATCAACACGAAAAGTCATGTTTAACCATATTATATCATTCTCCCACACTTGCGCTTGTAATTCGGCACTTTATAAATAAAACACCACTACTTTTATGCATAAAAACTCGAAAAAACACTAGTTTTAGAAAAAATACAATGGGGCGACACGACGCTCACCGCGTTCCCGCTAAAACTCCAACTAACTTCGTTAGAGCGTTAGAGCCTTGTCCACAGTTTAATCTTGCCCCAAACAGTCGCGGCTTGTGGTAGCGGATAAATTCTGCGCGGTGTGAATGCAGTGGCGAAACAATAATACCAACAAAAACGCCACGAGCTCTTGAACCACAGATCGATAGTGCTGTGAGGATAGGGACAGTTATATATTTTTTTCCATTTCTTAGTCCAATTCAAGTCCTAAAAAGTCTTTTGTCAAGTTCGTTTCGTTTCGGGTTTGTGGTGTGATAAAACATTCAATAAATATTTTTTACTTATTTTGTTTAATTTAGAACAAATATAGCCCAAAATATGCACTCTTAGACCAATCATATAATGTTTAAAAAGCATGTGTTTTAGTATTTTATTTTATTTGGGCTTGTGAAAAATACTTTTCACTGTACAAACTAAGTAAAAATCTGAGGATTGCTGCGCACTTGCATAATTTTATTAATTGATTGTGATATTTAACATCAACTGTTAAATAATATTTAATACAAAGTTAAGCGAACATAATTAAACGTTTTTGCACTCACTGCGCGCGTACCTATTTTAATGATGTTTATTTTCACAAATAAATTTATTTTTGCTGCCATGATATAAAAAACATACCTTCCAACAGAAAGCAAAAAATCTCTTGCGAATTTTTATTGTAATTTGATTTACATGCATAAACTATTAAAGAATAAAATAGTCATATTTGTTTCCTTCCTCCTCTGACTGACTGACTGACTGATATAGTGATCTATCAACGAACAGCCCAAACCACTGGACGGATCGGGCTGAAATTTGGCATGCAGGTAGATGTTATGACGTAGGCATCCGCTAAGAAAGGATTTTGATTAATTCTACCCCCAAGGGGATAAAATAGGGGATGAAAGTTTGTATGAAACTTTGTCAATTTTAAACCGATCGGGCTGAGACTTTGCATGCATAAAGCTACTATGACGTAGGCATCTAGCGCGGGTGAAACCGCGGGGCACAGCTAGTTTAATACAAAGTTAAGCGAACATAATTAAACGTTTTTGCACTCACTGCGTGCGTACCTATTTTAATTATGTTTATTTTCATAAATGAAATTATTTTTGCTGCCATGATATAAAAACATACCTTCCAACAGAAAGCAAAAAATCTCATGCGAATTTTTATTGTAATTTGATTTACATGCATAAACTATTAAAGAATAAAATAGTCATATTTGTTTCCTTCCTCCTCTGATAACACCACGTATATTACGTACCATAAGGAAATCTGTCCGCTTGTTTGTCATAAAAAAAAAATTATTCTGATTATACCAAATTTTATTAAAACCTTAGCACTTACCGCGCGCATTGAGAAATACACCGAATAATATTGCTATTCTTTAAATAAACGAATTGAGTATCAATTTAGAACCAAATATTATTTGATATATTCAGAATTAAACAAATTAAATAAAAATTTAGGTCTATGGTCGATCCATTAGATAAAACGACAGCACAAAGTATTAAAAACATTATTTTAGAATTTGGACCAACTATACAATCGTGATAATAAGTTAGCCCTTTGTTTCATACATTTTTGTTAAGGGGAAAATAATATAGACTGTATTAAAATCAAAAAATCGTCGGACGGTAAAATCTTCTTACAACATTAGTACGCGGCTAGCTGTGTACAGTTCGTGCCATGGCGGCTCAGATAAATTAACCAGCCCTACTCGAAGCATGGCCGGGACTATGTATCTATATCACTTCATAGCCTTTCAAGGTGACCTGGAATGGCCGCTACCGTAGACCGCATTAGTTGAAGCAAACTTTAAAAAAAAGCGATGTCAGAATAGGACTTCATGTCACAATTACACCAACATTACCACCACAACGAGGAATGGCACGTCTGAACCGAAATGCGTACAATTTTCATCAGTTATAAATAAATAATCGATCTGTTTAATTGTTTCATTTTAAAAAATGTTAAAAATATTTGTTAACTCATCAAAGCAAATGTAAAATACGTATTTTTAGCCAAAATACAGCTTTTCAGTTAGTTATAATTAATAACCTCCTACTTGCTACGAAGATGCTTATTAAAAGCTAGCATACCACATTGAGCTGTCGGCGTCATTGGGATTTTGTAATAATT
Organism: Biston stratarius; assembly: GCA_950106695.1. Classification (NCBI taxonomy): domain Eukaryota; kingdom Metazoa; phylum Arthropoda; class Insecta; order Lepidoptera; family Geometridae; genus Biston; species Biston stratarius. Next base: position 22,325,646 of record OX467115.1, on the reverse strand, counting down.
CGGACTAATTTCGGATTGACTCGGACATAAAAAAAATTTTTGTCATTGAAAATGACAGTAAAATAGTTAGAAATGTCTTTGTCAATTTGAAATGTCATGTCAAATTCTCAATTTCTCATTAAATAATACTCCGCCCGAAGCTACACCGATTAAAGAAAATAACCTTAAAATTTGCATTTGTACAGAATCCCTGTAATTTCCAGTATATTCAATGTTAAGAATATAAAAAAAATGACTATATCAAATTTATCACGCGTAGCTAATATATTTAGAAATGTTAAAAAGTCTAATGTATTTCAAAACGAGGTAAGATGGTTTTTCTATGTATCGAATCATCTCATGGCTTCACAGCTTCCTCATAAAGATTTACGTAATTTGTGAGTATATTTATCTTATATTGTAGGAGGTACTTTTCAAAGTAACAGTATATAATATTGTCGTTCTAAATTACGAAGTTACTAAATCTACATTTTTCGAGTCTTTCGTAACGTTATCAGACGGCCTATTTTGCCGGTTAGAAACATTCATTACTATCCTGCAAACTGGGAACTATTTCGAAGTTAATCTTATGCTATTTCATAGTGTTCACATACTAAAATTAAGATCACATGAAATTAACATGTGTTTAGGAATTAAATTCGTGTTTCAGAGATTTTCTTCACACACAAAGTTCGCAGAACACAAGCCCCTGGAAAAGATCAGAAATATAGGAATATCGGCTCACATAGACTCTGGAAAGACAACACTTACAGAAAGAATATTATTTTACACTGGTAGAATTGGACAGATGCATGAGGTATGCAAATAATTTTGTTTCTTGTCATTAGACTCTAGTATTAGTCTATTAATTTTTTGTATATAATGGAAGTATTATCTAAAAAAATCTGGCTCACATTTGAATGATTTTACATAATTACAGGTGAAAGGCAAAGACAATGTTGGAGCAGTTATGGATTCAATGGAGCTTGAACGGCAAAGAGGCATTACCATTCAGTCAGCAGCTACTTACACAATATGGAGAGATCATAATATTAACATTATTGACACTCCTGGTCATGTAGATTTTACTGTAGAAGTAGAAAGAGCATTGAGAGTATTAGATGGTGCAGTGTTGGTGCTATGTGCAGTGGGAGGAGTACAGAGTCAGACGCTAACTGTGAATAGGCAGATGAAACGGTATAATGTACCATGCTTGGCTTTCATTAACAAGCTAGATCGATTAGGGTCCAATCCTAATAGGTAAGTAAATTTGGAATTGATTATATCATCATATTAACTTATTATAGTCCACTGCTGAACATAAGCCTCTCCCAAGACATTTCCCATTCAGCCTGATTTTTCGCTACCAGCCACTAGAGAGATTTTGGAATACCCTTTGTGAATGTAGGTACTTTGAAAAAATTATTGTGACGTCTAAACAGCAGGTGTTTTTTTTAATGTTCAACAGTTAGGTATGAGACCACATTTCTCCTGATGTTAAGTGACAGTGTGGTCGAAGACAGTAAACACACATAGCTTGGATTGGTATTGGCTCTTAAGTGAGACTGTTAGAATATACTATTAGGTGCTTAGTGAGAGATTTTCAAATTAAGGGTGGTAGCTACCCAGCAGAGTACGAGAGAGTACCCTACCACTATGCAAATCTATGGAGAGCTATAAGTAACTTGTCATTGCGGAAATATAGTACATAAATAATTATAACCCTGTGGTTTGGCAAACCTTGTCAGAGAATTTTTTATCTGTATGGATATTGCTGTAAAATAGTTTGCTGTATTCCAGAGTATTGCAACAGCTGCGTTCCAAAATGAAACATAATGCAGCCTTCATTCACCTGCCAATAGGGTTAGAAAAAGAATGCCAGGGAATTCTCGACCTTATTGAAGAGAAAGCCATATATTTTGATGGAGAATATGGAGAAACAGTACGTTATGATGAGATACCAAAGGACAGAAGATCTGAAGTACAAGAGCGGAGACATGAACTTGTGGAGCATTTGTCTAATGCTGATGAGACACTGGGTAAAGATGTAGTTATATTTACTTATAAAATATAACTATAGATACTTACACATACTTGTTATGACCAATACTGTAGTTAGTTTTACCTATGACTGTGAAAGATAGTTTGAAGTAAATCTAGATTCATGCCTTTCTGGAGCTAGCAATAAACATAGCTGCAATGTCATCTTTTTGAAGATGTCTGTTAGTGTAGCACAAGTTTTATATGTGCACCTATATGTTAGTATAAAATCGAATTTGTAGGACATGAAAATTATCTTGTGATTTTAGAAAAACTTGATTTATTAGAAACAGAATAAAAGTACAATTTATACAGCCATTTTTTTGATAGGTTTATTTTAAAGTACATATAATTGAAAAGTTGTCATCTCAAAACGAATTCTGCTTGATAGCTGCAGCTACAAATAGAATGGTAAATTGCAATTTCATGGAAACTATGTTGCATTGATATGATAAACTTTTGAAAAATTTATGATTACACATTTAGCACCTAGTATATTATTTTTCTCTATCACAAATTTAGTGTTCATAAACTTATATTTTTCAATGGGTTGAGATAACATTGTTCATGGCTCTTACAGCAGTACTCAGTACTTACAACAGTAACAAAATGTAATCCAATAAATAATTTCAGGTGAATTGTTCCTTGAAGAAAAAGCTCCAACAGTCACCGACATCAAGCAAGCAGTGCGTCGAACGACACTTAAGCGTACATTCACACCAGTGCTTCTTGGCACTGCATTAAAAAACAAAGGCGTTCAACCATTACTCGACGCCATATTGGAATACCTACCAAACCCTGGTGAAGTAGAAAACACTGCCTTGCTAAATGAAGACAAGGATGGTGAAGCACAGACTATTGTGCTCGATCCTAAAAGAGATGATTCTAAGCCGTTTGTGGGTTTAGCCTTCAAACTAGAAGTAAGCAAGTTTGGACAACTCACATATTTGAGATGCTACCAGGGAATGCTGAAGAGAGGGGATAATATCTTCAATGCTAGGACTGGGAGGAAGGTGAGAGCAATTTTTCATTTGCTTAAAGGCTAGTTTCGTTTGCACTCATTTGACTGTGATCAGTAGTTTGTCAAAGGTTTAGTTTACTAGAGTGCATATTATACTGGCAAATCCTAGTCATCAAAAAGCCACTTAAGTCACCTATCGAAATCCACGGCTGGACATAGGCTATATCCAAGGCATGCCATTTGGCCTGATCTTTGGCTTTTCGTTTCTATCCACTCAGCTGTCGTACGTATATCGTCACTCCATCGAGTCTCAGGGCATCCTATGCTACGTTTGCCAATTCGCGGTCTCTACTCTAGAACACGTGTTACCCCAGTGGTTATCAGTTCTGATGTCCAGGCCACTGCTATTTCAGCTTGTTAATATGGTGAGCTATGTGTGTGAAATTAGTTTTCTTGCGAATTACTTTGTTCCAGATACAATCCCTCAGAAATGTCTAAAAAAATAAATAATCAGTCAAATTGCTTAACCACATCCCGAACAGCCGCTGTTTATGAGAGTTTGGTGCTATGTCCTGCTCCTTTTTAACCAATCTAATAATGTCGACCGACACCTAAATCCCGTTCATATTTCAGGTGAAAGTATCCCGTTTAGTTCGTATGCATTCCAACAACATGGAAGAAGTAAACGAGGTGTTATCTGGCGACATTTTCGCATTGTTCGGCGTTGACTGCGCGTCCGGTGACACTTTTGTGAACGACGGCAAACTACAGCTGGCGTTGGAATCTATACACGTTCCCGATCCTGTGGTCTCGATGGCTATAAAGCCAAAGAATAGCAAGGATCGGGATAATTTCTCTAAAGCTGTTGCTAGGTAAGTCTTTTGGAATGTGTGACTTTCTTTAAGGACAACTTTCATAAGTCTGCCACGGTGTCAGAGTGAAGGCGAAAAACAACACTGCTTGGTTTGCCATGGGTTCAATTTTGTACTCTAATGCTACGATTTCTCATTTTCTTGTTTAATGATAATCAAAACTGGATAAAGGCATCATTTTGATTGCCATAAAAGCTCATTTAGTGGCATATCTGTTTCAAGAGCTATAGGTTCAATTCCCACTCAAGAAAAACATTGATGTGATGATAAATTTGTTCTGTATGAAAGTTCTACATGCCTTTACAAAAAAAAAGTATTTGTATAAGTATTCTATCAGTTATCTTGTTCCCAAAGTAGAAGTTTTGCTTTGAGTTTGGGGTTAGATGGCGCTGTGTGAATTGTTCTAGGATATTTATTTAAACGCTCCTTTGTTTTATAGATTCACCAAAGAGGACCCAACATTCCAGTTCCGTTACGATGGAGACAACAAGGAGACTATAGTATCTGGAATGGGGGAGCTGCATCTCGAGATATACGCGCAGAGAATGGAGCGAGAGTACAACTGTCCTGTCGAACTGGGCAAGCCAAAAGTTGCCTTTAGGTATGTATTACTCTGTATTCAAAGGAGAATAAAAATTACAAAAGTAGCACGGCGTAAATTTAAAATGTAGCGCGGGATGAGTTTCAATTAAATATGTAGCAAGACGTAAGTTTCAACTAAAACTTAGCGCGACGTAAGTTTCAACTAAATATGTAGCACGACGTAACTTTCAACTAAATATGTAGTACGACGTAAGTTTCAACTAAAACTTAGCGCGACGTAAGTTTCAACTAAATATGTAGCACGACGTAACTTTCAACTAAATATGTAGTACGACGTAAGTTTTAACTAAAACTTAGTGCGACGTAAGTTTCTAATAAATATGTAGCACGACGTAAGTTTCAACTAAAACTTAGCGCGACGTATGTTTCAACTAAATATGTAGCACGACGTAACTTTCAACTAAATATGTAGTACGACGTAAGTTTTAACTAAAACTTAGTGCGACGTAAGTTTCTATTAAATATGTACCACGACGTAAGTTTCAATTAAATATTATGTAGCACGACGTAAGTTTCAACTAAAACTTAGCACGACGTAAGTTACAATTAAAATGTAGCATGGCATAAGTTTCGATTAAAAATGTAGCGCGGCGTATGGAAGTCTTATTTTTCTAACTTAAACTTTTTTCAGGGAAACATTGATGTCGCCGTGTGCGTTCGATTACCTCCATAAGAAGCAATCGGGCGGCGCGGGGCAGTTCGCCAAAGTATCCGGTATCATGGAACCACTCCCACCACAACAGAACACAAGTATGATAGCATTTTTGTTTTACTTATGCAGGATGATATAATTAAACTTGAGTACACGTATTAACGCTAATAAACGACTACGATAACTTAAATACCTCAGCTAAAATGATCTTGTAAAAACTTTACTTTACTTTACATTTACATGAAAATTATTTTGACATTTGTATGACATTGTTGACAGGTTTTTACACCCAACTATTTTTATTTTATTTTTATTGTTGACTGAATGGGTGTTTGACCACAGCTCACCTGATGTTAAGTAACGGTGTGGTCGAAGATGGTAAACACGCTTAGCCTGGAATGGAGCTGGCTCTCAAGTGAGGCTGCCGGAACACTTGGATGCTTGGCGGCAGATTTTCAACTTGAGGGTGGTAGCTAGCCAGCTGAGTACTAGAAAGTACCCTACCACCACGCTATTGTTTGGCTGTGTGAGATATCCTCCAATATACATACGTATATTTATGTATTTTTTTCTCCTCCACAGTGCTAGAATTCATAGACGAAACAGTAGGCACGAACATTCCTAAACAATTTGTACCGGGCGTCGAGCGAGGCTTCATCGACACATGTCAGAAGGGATATCTATCTGGACACAAGATCTCCGGCGTAAAGTTCCGCTTGCAAGACGGCGCGCACCACATTGTGGACTCTAGTGAACTGGCCTTCTTTTTGGCGGCTAAAGGAGCTGTGAAAGAAGGTAAATCTTAAAACCTCCAATTATTTTTTTATTTTCTTATTCGTTTCATGGTTGATATTCCAAAAACTCGCAAAAGTTGAATGCGCTGCCCTTGTATGTTTTTCCCGATAGGTACAATCTGGGTGTCCTCAAGTCGTGACTGAATCGGTATCTTCTAGATAAGCGTGATCCATCATAGACCGCAAGTTAGCGTATTTCATATTTTATATTTCATAATATGTGTATAGGATTTAAGCTTGGGATGTACTATGCCGTAAAGGGGTCACTGTAATTTTCATTATGAATAACTTTTATTATAACTATGACACGTGCTAAGAAACTCATCAGCAATGACTCGCTTGTCGCATGAACGCAAAGTTGCTAGTAGAAAAAAAAAAAAGTATTTCCGAGTTCAAGAACTAAACATCAGCACTAAAAAGCGAAAAATAAACTTTATTTACAAAGCATTATTATACCTGCTAGGTACCTACTGATCTTTGTGAAGTCAGTGCTTAGCATAGCCTATAACCGACTCCAAAAAGGAGGTGATTCTCAACTTGATTGTTATTTTTTTTTATGTATACCGATCATAAGATTTATGATCCGATTTACGTAACTCTTCTTTAGTTTGATGCGGAATAGTTGCTATTTGGTCCCATAAAAATATATATTTTAAATACATATTTATCGCTTTTTATTTAATTCTGAGGATCGAGGACACTGGAACCTCCTAGACGGACAATCTGCCTCCATTGACTCCGGTCTGAAGTAGCCCATGTATAAAGTACGCGTAATATATCTGACCATTAAACCATATTTCACAATATAAATATGTATAACGTATATTGTATAAAGATGTGTATGTGTGTGTATCGTGAGGAAATGTTTTTGTATTACTTAATAATATAAATAATATAGAAATAATAATAATAAAAATGTAAGTACTTGAAGAAGCGGTCTCTCCTAATACAGGTTTATTTATACTTAACAGGAGAGGCCGAACCCATGTAAACTAATTGAGTTAATTCAAGAATAAAGATTATTTGTTTATTTGTATTTGTATATTACTAATTACTTGATACTTTATAGATACTTACTAATGTCTTCAATCCTTCACCAGTATTCGACGTCGGCGCGTGGCAGATCCTTGAACCCATAATGTTCGTGGAAGTTACGCTTCCCGAGGAATTCCACGGCACGGTCGTCGGACAACTGAACAAGCGAGGCGGAATCATCACGGGAACTGAAGGCTCCGAAGGCTGGACCTCTATATATGCCGAAGTACCTCTAAATAACATGTTCGGATACGCTGGCGAACTTAGGTGAGAGAGATATTTCTTAAAAAGTTTCTTAAGACCGAGTCGAGAAAAGAGAACACAATACATACATACTTACATATGTAGTAAGAAGTGTCGGATTTACACATTTTTAAGGTATAGGCTATTAAGTTTTTGCCGCCCTTGCATCTCCAATTGTCAGTTCCTAGATTTTGAAAACTGGCTGTTTGACTATAGATTATTATTATTATTTATGGTTAACAGACTAGGTGTTTAACCACAGCTCACCTGATGTTAAGTGACGATGGAATGGTACTGGCTCTCAGGTGAGGCTGCTGGTGGAATACACACCGTTAGATGCTTGGCGGCAGATTTTCAACTTCAGGGTGGTAGCTAGCCAGGCTAGTACTAGAAACTACCCTACCACCACGCTATGGTTTCCTCACGATGTTTTTCTTCACCGGCAGCTCAAGCTCATTGTTGGGATTTGAACCCACGCTCTTCGGTATGCGGACCTACCGCTCTAAGCACTGAGCTATCATAGCTACAAAAGTTTGCTACACCGTTGAATGTACAATGAAAAGGAAGAGGGAAAAGCTATAGTCGAAGATGTGTTGCAGACTTCTCTCTCTCCCTTACTTTCATAGAGAATTCTTTTTGATTTCTATGTGGTAGCAAAAAATAAAAATTCAGTTCCCAAATTTGCCGCCCCAAAAATCTGCCGCCCTAAGCTCAAGCCTACTTAGCCTGCTGGTAAATCCACCACTGTGTGTCATATTTCGCGTATCTCTTAAAACACTTAAAGCACTAACCGTCTGTCAAAGAGGCTGTATCTCATGAACCATGATAGTTGAAATTTTCACAGATGTATTTTTGTTGCCGCTATAACAACAAATACTAAAAACAGAATAAAATAAATATTTAAGGGGGCTCCCATACAATTGTGATGTGATGAACGTGATTTTTTTGTTCGATTTTGATAACGGTAGATAATGGTACGGAACCCTTCGTGCGTGAGTCCGACTCGCATCTGGCCGGTTTTTCCGTATTATAAACCCTTATTCTATTTATTCCCAGATCAATGACACAAGGTAAAGGAGAGTTCAGTATGGAATACAGCAGATACTCTCCTTGCCTACCCGATGTACAAGAACAGCTGATCAGGAAGTACCAAGAAGAAATGGGTCTACTACCAGACCAAAAGAAAAAGAAGAATTAACCGCCTATGTGATATTGTGATTTGTAATTTTATTTATTTATTTGTAAGATAGGTTGAATTAAATTTTATGTTACGCAATCAGTTGCGTAATTTTAATAAGTAGAGAGCTTATTTGAACTATATCACCACATTCATACATTTTGCAAATTTAAATTCATTTGTTTCCTGTCATTTTTTTTTCTCTTTCTTCTCGGCATCACACTCTGTGTATTCTGCCAGTTTCAATGTTTCTGTATTTTGTGTGCAGTCTTCAGTTTTAGCTTCTTTATAGTCAAAGTCCAGTCTTGGCCAAGTCCAGTCCGTACCTGTCAAATCTAGTCATGCTTTAGTAAAGTAGTGGCGACTTTACTATAAGCTTCGATGGAGTTTTGGAAGCAACACGAATAGTCATGTTTCACCGCATTATATCAGTTTCGCACACTCGCGCTTGTAATTCGGCACTTTATGACTAAAACACCACTATTTTTATACATAAACACTCGAAAAACACTAGTTTTGGAAAAAATACAATAGGGCGACACGACTATTTCCGCGTTCTCGCCAAAACTCTTCCTGTCATTGTCAACGGGCATGATGACAGATTTTGAAAAACTATCCAATAATGTTCGGAAACGTATATTATTTATAATGAATAACATATTTCTGCAGATAATAAAGGTTTAGTAGGAAAAAATGTCCTTTAAGTTTTTAGATTTAAAATACGCACCTAAACGCTTGCTAGTGTCATGGCGTCGTTAGTGACGTCACGTTTGAAAAACAAAACTTAAACATGCTCATTGAATTATTTAGTTACTTTAGGCGTCATCGTCATATGATGGCCTGGAGGACCTAAAATAAAATAAAAAAATCAATGTATAAATATTCGGTTCTACATAAAAATTTACATTTTAAAAGTGTATTTCAATGACATAACCTATAATATTAACCTGCTATGAAATACATATAAAAAATATTTTAATGGATTTGGATTTATTTTACAACTTAAATTATTATGATTTTTAAATATTAATATATTATTAATGCACTTATATGGAAGTTTTAACATTTCTAAATTCTGCTTGACAAAAGTCTTTGTTTGATGCTAAATACTCTCTTGGCATCAAAACATCGATTTTAGGTAAAGAAGCACTGTTTGCCTTAATAAATCCTATGTAATATTCGGTATAAATCAATTTGAATCGTAAATAGAATCACAGAGTCGTTTGCTTATTTGTTTATACAAAAGTGACGTCATTCGCTCTGATTGGTGTTCAACAATCATGGCGCAGTGTTTTGTAGTTTTATTTTATCAAAATAAGAATCAATCTTGCTCTTAATAAAAGAGTTAATGCGTATTTCGTACTCCATGACTCAAGTTTCATTAAACAAATACATAATTTTAGTGATTTAATTACTGTCATCATGCCTATTATTGCCACCTGTGTGTGTTCCACGAAATTTCCATATTCGTGAAAAACTAGCGGAAATAGATCCAAGTAGCCGTATGGGAATAACCTATTTGTACTTTTTACATTTAGAACCTGTTCACACATTGTAATAAAAGTCATTAGTGTTTAAAATTCCATTTATTTTAAGCACGTTCATGTTCAAAAAAACGTTACAAATTTGAACCAACGGACTATATTCAAAAATACAAATTTAACAAATGTGGTACAGATAATTGTGTTACTTAACTCACTACGTCGTCGTTTATTATGGACAACTATAGATCAATAATAAGTATTCTAAAAAATACTAAGTACATAATTATTAACTGCCTTTACAGAAGAAACTATTTGCTGGGAGCTAAGCAGGTAGGTATCTATTATTTTAATCTTATTTCTATTTAATTTATTCCACGTTTGTTAGGGTTTCGTACCCAAAGGGTAAAACGGGACCCTATTACTAAGACTGCTGTCCGTCCGTCTGTCACCAGGCTGTAGGTATCTCATGAACTGTGATAGTTAGACAGTTGAAATTTTCACAGATGATGTATTCCTGTTGCCGCTATAGCAATAAATACTAAAAAAACAATAAAATAAATATTTAAGGGGGCTCCCATACAACAAACGTGATTTTTTTGCAGTTTTTATAGATAGTGGTACGGAACCCTTCGTGCGCGAGTCCGACTCGCACTTGGCCGGTTTTTACATCAGGACCCGGGAAATTAATCTATTATCTAATTAATTAATAAGATTCAAAAATTCATTGAAGAATTTCTAATAGTATGTAGGTAAGAGCTAAAAATATAATTTACTATAAGTTTTTAGTCTAATCTAGGGCTGCCCATACAAGACTTAATCCCAGTCCAATAGTTATATACAGTAGAATCCGTTTAGTACGACTTCGCATATAACAACCAACCGTTTTTAGCGACGTAAGTATAGACATGTGTTTGGTTTTAATATGAGCCACTATGAACGTACATCCGTTTATTACGACTCCGCTTACAACGACCGACCGCTTTTAACGACGGAATTTCACACAAAATTGACCGGTTACAACGACGATAAGCGTTGACGTGTTTACAAATATATCGTAGGTAAGAAGCTATCTCAGCCCCGCGCCACCCCCCTTGCTTATGCTTTGCATAATGCAGTCCGTACTTCTTACTATAGAAATGAAACCTAAAAACAATAAAAAATTACAGAATTTTTTTACTAGACATTTCTTTATGGACGTGCACATTATGCAATAAATATTTTGATTCAAATGTTTTTTTTTCTCTGTTGGTCAAATAAATATCAATATCTAAATATGTATGTACGTTACGCATGTGATTATTTTAATAAAAATAAAAATTGTTAGTTCGTTTAGTATGACTTCCGGTTAGTACGACGTAATATCATCGGTCCCTTGGCCGTCATTATAGCCGGATTCTACTGTATATTCGTTTTTAGAAATTTTAGCCTACAACCGCAGAAAGTGGTCGGCTCCAGACGGAATTCCTTCCCCGAGTCCAACGGATTGTATGTTATAATTGTTAATGTAAATTGTTAGGTACCTATATCATAAATGAATTTAAACTGAATCCGTAAGTACCATTATTTTAATTTTATTAGTTCTTCTTTAATTTACCTTCACTACACATAATATTCACATGACTTTGTCTATATGTCATGAATTATTCATTTTGTTAAAATACCTTAAAAATAAGATAATGTTCTACTTTCTTTTTGCCATCAAAGACACTTGCGAGCTGTACAAATTCGAGTGTATCTAAGTTGCGGGCCGCGCTTTGGACAGCCCTGATCTAACAAATGACAAACTCGTTTAATTCTAAACCTTATTGGTGTTTTCTATTGGCACTTCGTTTGCATAAACTAGAAGATATTGAAATAGAAGAGTGTAGACAGTAGAAACCGGCAGAAGTATTTTAGACACCCAAATTCTTATGTTGGCTGAGCACACGCACTTATTTTATTTATTCGTTAGATAAATTTGACATTTTTGTTTTACCTACTTAGGGGCCGTTTAAGTATTATGTAAGCACCAAAGGAGGGTTGGCTTTGCTTTGCTTATTTTTGATGGCTTGAGCTATCTGAATGGCGATAACGTCAGCAATATCATATAAATTACGCTGATTATTTATTTTCCTTGTTATTGGAAAACCTCGTTTTGAAAATGAGCCCTCGACAGTTGGGTTGTCTGGCAGAGATCGCTTTTAGTGATAAGGCCGCTAATTATGTAAATGTAATGAGACGAATGAGACGCTCTCCTAATGGTGAGAAAACGTCTGAAAATTATTATCGCAGAAATACACAGAGTTCTGAGTAACAAAACAAAGTCCAGGGCATCGCTGCTTTGATGCTCATTACTTTGAGACTTTCGATGGTTAGTCTCAATAGCCCTGTAATTTTGTTAGCTGCAGTACCCTGCCAACCGGAACACAGTAATGTTTACACATTACTGCTCGGCGGCAGAATATCTGGTACGGCGGTGGTACCCACCTAGACGACCTGCTAAGGAGATTTACCACCAATTAAACAAATGTTTACGTAAGCATCGGAGAGGAGAGTACCAGAATTTTTTTTTTTTTTCTTTTTCTTTTTTATAACTAATAGGCTTGCCTTTGACCGCCATCTCGCCTGATGATAAGCGAAGATGCGGTCTACGATGGAGCACGCTCGCCTAGAAGAAACCGATTTACTCGCGACTTGAAGGCACCCAGATTGCACCTATCGGGGAACACCCACTCGGGCAGCGAATTCCAATGTTTAGCGGTTCGTATGAAGAAGGTGGAACCAAACCGCTTAGTTCGAGTTGTTGGAATATCCACCATGAAGCGGTGCCGCTTCTTAAAGCTTCTGGCTGTCCGATAAAAGAATGGGCAAGGTGGAATTAGATTATTTGTGCTGACAGGGGGAGGGAGACGTTAATAATTACTAAAATTCTGCGATGTAATAATTAAATGGCCCCTTATACGGGATTACTCACTTAAATGTGATTTTTATATTGAGTAATCCCGTTTATGTAAAACAAAAATGTGTCAAAACTACGTCGGTTACTTTAGTAAAATTTGTGTTATAATACAATATCGGTTTATGACAATTGTATTGTTTTTAGTGTTCGGTTATAAAGTCGCGGTTAGTAATAGACAGGATGTGTCAAAGTAAAACGGAATAGGACTCTAGTACTGATGTCTCCATGCATGGATCTTGCTTACTACGTAATAACATCTCAAAACCAACTTCTTACAGCATATATGTAAGTTACAACTCACTCAAAAACTTTGAAAATTAAAACTAAGGTTTCAAAATGTTATTCCGCCAATTTTAAAACTCATTAATCGAGCAAGAAACAAACACATATTTTTACCAATAATAATCCAATATAACACATTCTAGGCAGAACGTAAAGCCAGGTTTCGTATACCTACTACGTTTTTTTGGGATCGCCGCGCTAGGACGCCAGTTACCTATTTAAACCGTGATTAACATTGGTAAACATTGTGTTTTTAGATAAGTAGAGACCTATATTTTTAATTGTCATAATTTTATACATTCTACAAAATAAACTTCATTGGGCAAAATTTCAAGTACATATTACTTTCATTAGTCAGGTTTAACATCACTAATACTAAATAGGTACGGCTGTTATATAATATCGCCAGATATATAGGTTATACATTATTTACTGTGTAAGTTGTATCCTATATATAAGTATAAAGACAAAAAATTACTTCACATTAAAAATACTTCTTTATTCAGACGCACAAATGTCATGCTTCAAAGCATAACATTATTGGTTAATCTATGTTTGAATTACATCACAAATATGAAAGTATACTGCCTACATAAAAACAATATTATTAAAATAATACAGTCTCGGGTTACACTTTATAATTTTCTTAATCAAAAATAATATTTCAGAATATATCAATCATGGTAAAATATTATATCTAAAAATAGACTGATAATTGCTCATTAGTAAGGCCGCGTTTTTGTCATCAGCGGGTAATGTAGCGGAGGCGAGAGCGTATGATAGAATAAGTATTCACTTAGCTCCATTAATCTATTGCTATCCGGATGGTCGGCACTGGTGTGGTCAATCGTAGCTACGCCTATAGAAACCATGCGTACGTTTCGCAAAGCACTGACTTCTTCGCATATGCAGTATGACGAAGACCACGCGTATATGCATGCATTCATTTCTAAATTTTAACCGGACAAGACATACTAAATAGAGCCACTGCACGTCAGCAGTGGTATGTACTGAGCGACTAACATAGAAATTAGCGAGAAATTGAATGTAAACAATGGAAAAAATATGAAAAAGAGCAGTTGCCACCAGTTTTACGCCTGATATTAACACCGTTCTAATTTTCATACATTATGCTAAAATTCTGTTTTTTAGATTTCTCTGCTAGCCGCTCCGGTGTCGCCTCGCTGCTGAGGTTTAAAACACGGCCTTATACTTGGGGATTAAACACTGAATTATACAGGTACTATAGGTATAGAATAAGCTATACTAGTTAATAGGTACCTATTAGACCGAAGTTTCAGCGGAAGAGTTATTTCTCCTAATGTCGCTTTTTTTATTACCGTGGCCACTCCAGGACTCCTTCCGCTTTAAGATGTCACTCTGCAACCATCCAGAGGTGTAATGACCTAGCCATATTGGTAGTAGGTGGGACAAAACTATTGACATAAAAAATACTAAGAATGATTTTAAAAAAAATCATGCAGAGATGGAAAATTTTAATTGTCTTGTAGTTTCCGGTGTAACATGCCACACTATAAAACATTATCATTATATATGTCGTGCTAATTAAAATATAACGTTACCACACTACAGTACACATTTATACATAAAGTGTTATTACATAATAGTATGATACAGAATTAAATAAAAGTGTTGGTGATAATGATTAATTCTCATGATTATAATACATTTATTAATAAATACTTTTTACTAAACGTATTTTGAAATAGAAATACTATTGATAGAACATTAATAACTAGGGCTCGGAAAAATATGTAATAAAAATAATAAAATATGTACATATAATATCACTGAAAAATCTAAAATATGGACAAAATTTATAGTAAAAAAACAGCAATATAAAAAAACACTATTTTTTTTATTTTGTTATACAAAATATGGACTTATGTTTGAAATATGGAAAATAAAAACGAAAATATCAAAATACCATAATCTATGAAGAAACTAACATTAAGATCGGAAACGGAGTCAATTAAAAATATGTATTTACATATTAATAACTATGGAATAGTAGTAGAGTCGAGTAAAATACTATACAGTAAAAGTGCTTCGCAATATTCTACATACGACCTAAACTAATCTAAGTATTACCTACATTTATATACAATAAATTGATTAATACTTTAACTTTTTAAAACACTACTTCATCGGTATACCTACTTACTTCTACTTTCTGTACAAAATAGATAACACACAAAAATACGTCACAAAGGAAACAAGGAAATAATAAAACTTTAGATTACCAAATATTGCTTGGGAGAATCTAAAATTAGTGAGACATGCATTTGCAATTTTACGCACCCCATGCACAGGTGACTTCTTAAGGATTTAAAATGTATAATACATGCTTAAATGGTGCTTTATATCCCGAGTTCTAAAGGAGGTTACATTGATCCACATGAATTCCCAAGTGTTGCTTGGTGTCTGGGGAGGGCCATGCTTTGTCATCAAAACTTGGTGTCGTCAATGCACACCTTGTATGATGGGTCGTCTTCATCCGCTTCGTCCATAACAGAAAGCCGTCTTTCGATTTCAGATTGTGCATTCTTGGATAGCTTCTTGTGTTTAATGCTGTAAATAAAATTATTTACAAGTCATTTTATACCTAAAACGCAAGTTATTTAAAACTTAAACTTAGCTTTTCTTCACATCATCGAGTTACCTTTTCTTCCCCGTTTTGGATTTGAAATCCTTAGCATCATTTTTGTTTTTTATTTTGTTACTGTTATTGACCTGCTTCCAAATTCCCGTTTTGTTGACCTCTTCTGATATGTTTATGGAAGTCAGTGGTATATTCATAATATTCCCATTTATCAGCGGTATTTGCAAATTTTCTTGATATGTCGGCGGAATGCTCTTGGGAGGTTCCTACAAATTATCTTCCTAAGAAACTAGGATGGCTCAATTTATCAACAAATAGATTAAAACTAATGTTATCTACTCACCAATTACAAATGTGGAGAATAAGATGACAGAGGTAAATAAAACGGCAAATAAAACAAAGTATGAGTACCAACAAAACACTGATTTTATTTAAAAACTAAAGGGCTGTTGTAAATGGCATGTGACGAAGAAAATGGTTGGTGAAATTTATTTGCGCCAAAAAAGGCGTAATATCTTTGCATGCCATCCCACCTCAGCGTCCCCTAGCTCCCGAAGCTCGTCTTGGTTCCTTTTAGTCATCTCTGGCATGACGTCATCGAGTATCTTTAGCTCTCTCCTCGTGAAAAACAAATCTAGCGCCTTTCTGATGCCGATCATGACGACTAACATCAATGGGAAGAGGATGGATGTCGAGGAGAAAGACTTGATCACCCATAAGCAGACTAGGCAAGCAAACTGTATTGCTGTGAAGACATGAACACGGCGTATGGGTACCTGAAAATTGGTCAGTTTTAGTATACTGTGAAAACTATGAAAACCCGACTTTGATATTTAGAGTTTTGTTTTTACTCACCTGTCTTAAAAACATGTGATCAGGCTGGTACTTCTGAGGCATGAAAATAATCAAGATCCTATCGAAGAATTGTAGACCCTTTAACGATGCCACTCCCATGTACAAAAATACTCCAAATAATACTGGCATTGGTATGTTACTTAATACTGGAGTTAAAAGTACAGAACAGCCTATCATTAGGAATATGAGAATATGGGTCACTCTTTGCTCTCTAACTCCCAAGAATTGTGGCTTTTCGCCTGGTGCGGCACACTCAGATTCCACCTTCAAGGAGTTTACATGATTGATACTCAATACAGTAGCTGCTACAAACCACGGTAGTCCCATTACAGAGCAAACCTGTATAAGAATAGCAAGTACAAATAGATCCAAATGGTACCCACAACCTTTCTTCAGTTTGTTTTCTTTACGATTAACTATTACAGCAGTAATTTGTTGATCCATAAATATCAGAATCGTTCCTAAAAGAGCTGGTAATACTGCTAGTAGTGCAGACCAGAAAGGGTTTCCATTAAAAGGAGTGATGATCCAATTCCTTGTAGGAAGGGTCGGTTTGAATTCTGAGGGTACTTCCAATTTTGGTGTTTTAACCCCCACTTTGTAATCTAAGAATGACATGGACAATATAGCAATAATTACTGAAAAATCACTTATAATCTGTCTGACCTGAAAATAAGAAAATTGTGTCTGTTTAATTTGTTATGGACGACAGAGTTTTAATACATTTTTATTTTGTTTTTACTTTTTTTTTTTTTTTTTTTTTTTTTTTTTATAACTAATAGGCTTGCGTTTGACCGCCATCTCGCCTGATGATAAGCGAAGATGCGGTCTACGATGGAGCACGCTCGCCTAGAAGAAACCGATTTACTCGCGACTTGAAGGCACCCAGATTGTACCTATCGGGATTATTCATGCCGTAATCGAACGTGAGTAATCGAATAAGCAAAACAAAAAAAGTGTAGGCTTAGATAGAAATCCTGAAGGCTGGATAAAGTTAAAAAAAGCTCGCAAAAGTTACCTTTGATGGATAGAATAAAGAATTCTTAAAGTCTTTCAAAATTATGGATATTGTAAAAGTTCCTAAAAATAAGATAATCGACATCAAGTATACATCCGGCACATAGACTTTGCTGTCACATCCTCCCCCTGCCAAAGTACCATTGAATATCTGTAAAGAGTTATTTAGTCATACGGGTTGTTCTTAAGCTTATAAAACACAAGTTACTTATACTTTAAAGACATTTGAATACCTGGCAAGACTCTTTGCCGACTGAAGTCCAATTAAACTGCTCCGGCACTTTTGAGTAATTACTTGGCAAACAATAGCACTCATAATTGAGAACTTCGTCAGGGCGTGTCTTTAGAGGATATTTCTTCCCGATAGAAATTACATTTTCCACAGCCTAAAACAAATGAAACATGAATGATGATATTTTCGTTCATCGTTCATCAACTAAAGGTTGACTTCTTAATAGGAAAGTTGTTTATTTTGGTGTTACCTTGTAAATGAAAATAAATGCAATCAGAGTAGCAAAATTTTCTTCAGTGAATCTCGTTATGTAACATACCATAGCACTGGCATCAATCGCTACTAATATTATTAATATTATAGTTATCCAAGTGCCAATACAAAATCTAAATGACATGTAATCCCAACCGATTTGTTTACAGAATTCAAAAACAATGGTTTCAAATACTAAAACAGGACCAGTCGATCCCAGTATCGTTAACGGTTGTCCTGAAAAGAAGCCATAACCCATGCCGCAGATGAATCCTGAAATTAAAGATTCCATGGCCGCCATATTTTTTCCGGTCGCTTCTCCTAATAGCCCACCAAATGTGATGATGGGCGATAAACAAGCAAAATACAAAAATATCCACGAAGCAATACACTGCAGCGCCAATGCATCTTTAAAATCAGACCAATACCAAGGCATTTTTCTTTTGAGATCGTTAATCAATCCTCCAAATAGCTTGCCTGATCTAGCTAGTCCAGACTCTTCTCTTTGTCTCGCTTCTTCTTCTTCCTCATCTAATTCTTCTTTCGGGTTATTATCGGTGGGTCGTTTCCGTGTATCCTGTGATGGGATCGCTGCTGGTGGTTCAATACGAATAGCTGGATCCCACTCTCCAGGAGGTAACACAGTCACTGCATCCAAAAATTCATCTATTCCCGCTAAAAGATGATCTCGTTTCTTAGCTCTATAGGCAACTTCGTGAAAAATCTCATCAGACATTAAAGTCGCCATCGCTCTACCGATTTCGTGAAAGCTGGAATTACTGTTTGGCGGCCCGAGTAATACAAACATAAATCTTGTAGGAACGGGCACCTCTGTCAAGTCACCCATTATTGTTCCAGTTTTAAGTCGAACAAAAGCTGACAATGTTTTCTCAAGAAAGTCAACCTCCCCAACTAAGATGTTGGAAGCTTCAGCTCCTGGTGGTATTTTGCGCATAAAGTTAGTATTACTTTTATGATTTATGTCTCCGTTCATGTGAAGATCGCCGGAGCTATGATTTCTATGCATGGAAATGCTGCTTGGACTTTTTATCATCCCTTCATCATTAGCAGCACCTAAAAATAGTTTTTGATATTAGTGAACATGCACACATTTAAGCGAAACGTGAAAAAGCTTTAATAATTGAAATCGGAAAATTGCCAAAATTGCAAATAAAAATATCGCAATGCTAAGTCATGAATGGAATTCAACTCTTTTATTAAATTGTTGTGGTTGAAATATTAACTAATTGTCATGAATTCGATTAGCTAGTATGAATGTGGTAACAACAATATTAACTGCATCAGGGCCTACTTGGATTATCCCTTTGTGTAGCTTTTAGCGAGTTAAACTAATAATAACAGCTTACACAAAATAGAAATGCAAATTCGGTTCAAAATTAAAAATGAGTATCGTGAAAAGCCCGAAATTTGTAAATAGGAAGAAAAGTTTAAACAAACAAAACAAAGACAACATCGAAGAGGAGAAGCGGTTACCCGCACTAGGAAGGCCTAGGAAACGACTGATTTCCCCCTTGTAAGAATGTCCACTCGCTGTAGCGCCTTCTTCCACTGTAATAACATAAACTAATTTTGCAATCCTATCTTAAATATATTTCAAACTGGAAATAGCACTCATTAAAACCACACCAAGATATATATACAAGTTAGAAATTAGTTTCAGTGCAGGTGCGTTGAAGATACCAAAAGGCGTGAGTCAGTGAGCGTACTGCACACAAGTTACCGTGTTGCCTGCTTGGCTAACCTGGCACTGCTAAGTAAGAACCTCTCGCGTCAGCTGCCTGCAGCAGGGCGGTGTGGGGAGACGAGGTGGACCCTCGACAACTCCTCGCACTGGAGCGTCGAGAGCCACCTTCCTGGAAATCTGATAGGATCACGCCACAACTCCCGTTATATCATCAGTAAACATAAACTTATTTAAATCTATTGACATCCAGAACTTACTTTTGCAAGAAGAATGGTTTCTTCCGATATCGGCCAATGACCTAATCAGAGGTAAACGAGACATGTTATTGTGATTACGTCTCTCGTGCTGATGCCTGTGTCTTCTCAATAAAGCATCTTTAACCTTTTCCCTGCAATCGTAACCTAAACATCCATCTGCCACCATGTTATCCAACACGTTATCAGCCACTTGCTCTAAGGATCCTGCTTCCATATCCAAAATTACAGATCCATTAAGAATGAGGCTACGCAATTCAAAAAGTGAATGTAATGAGAGAGTGGCGACGTGTGGTTTCGACCATCTATTTCCACCTTCCTCGACATCTTCTTCGAATTTGATCCATCTCGCTGTCTCTTTCCACTCCAGTTCATCTCCTTCTTTCACCAGTTCCTCCATTTCAGAGAACAGCGGATGAGATTCCAACGTCGAATCATCGACATCTTCGCCCAGAATGAATTGCACCCTTTGAGCCGGGGGCGTAACTGAAAGCAACATTTCAAATTGAATTTTCCTAATAAGCAACTTATTTAAATAACTGATTGAAGCGTTACTTCGTGGAGTTTCATTTCATTGTATTGTAGAGTTATATCGCTAGTGTATTACTGCTATAAGTCTTTATAATTACAACAAGGTTGGGAATTCAATTAAACCGGAAACAATTGTTACCAGTGATCTGTTACATTTTATAATTATTTATCTGAACTATCAAGAATTAAATTGAAAAAATAAAACCGACTCTGTGCCCCTAAGCCCAAACACGGCTAGGTTTTAGGTATTTTGGTTTAAAAATCAAACTACTAAACTGAAATTCATGAAATTTCTATAGGACTAATCTGATATCCTTATTTTGAAGTATGACTGAATAATCGGTTTATACTCGTAAATGGCGGAGTTCTGAGTTAACAAACATAAAAAACAATCGAATTTAGAATCTCCTCCTTTTTTAAGTCGCTTAAAAAGCTATTAATAATAATATAACTCTTTATTGTCACCAATTATAACTTTAATTATAAAAACACCAGTGAAAAATTGGCGGCCTTATCGTTAAGAGCAATCTCTTCCAGGCAACTTTAATATGGAGAGGATTCTTATCAGTTAAGGATGATGTGTTTGATTTTTGTCAATAAATGTAAAACTTACACTTGTACACACACACACACACTTGTCTTGTCTTACTTACACATCCTGAGGATGCCTCGTGTAGAGGCGAAACAAGTGTCAGAAGCCGGTTACTACAACAAGGGAATGTAAATACTGTAAGTTTTTCTAATTAGTTAAGAAATAAATTAACAAAATAGAGATTTTTTACTTAGTATAGTAATAATTTAAAGTAAATTTTCTTGATGTCAATAAAGTATTATTATTTATTATAATAAATTAATTAATAAAAACCTAACTTTTGTTTCAAATTTAAAACTTGATTTTTTATTTATTTTAACTCTACAATAATTATTGTTCTTTTGGCCTTCATCATCGAACCCCATTTTAATATACATATATACTCTTTCTTATTTGTTTTTCAGATTTATTTTGTTATTCATTAGTTCAAGTAATCATTTTTTAATTGTTATTAGTTATTAGTTATTATTGTAACAAATAAATAAATAAATAAAATTAGTAGGTAATAAATGTTTCAGATTTAATTGAATCCAGTATCTTGTAACCAAAAGAACTTATAAACGGAAATCCACGAGATGTAACTCCAGAAACTAGAAACGATGAACTAGATGTGACTTATTAGAAATATAGAAAGTAAAACGCATTCCCAGAATCATAAATCTAAAAGGAGGAAAAGTGTGACCATAAAACAGTAGTAAGCGTTATGATAATCATGCGGACGGAGCTCGAAACAAAGGGCGATATCGGTGAGCTTTTCCATGCTTGACTGGCTATACCATGTTAATGAGATGAAGATTTAAAGGAAACTGAGACGTATCTAGAGAGTGATAGGACTTATAACTGTCTAGCCTTACGTGTTTCCCCGTCATCGGTAACGCTTAGTCGTCGCACTCGAGACATTATCCCGGGTCCTAAAGATGAATAGTAATGCACATATTTTGTTGGAAAAGACTTTCCAGCTTATTTTACAATAAATAAATATCATACGACATTACACACAGCGCCATCTGACCCCAAACTAAGCAAAGCTTGTGTTATGTAAGTCAGATAACTGATAGAATACTTGATTACTAAATACATACTTATAGAAAAAAGAACAAACATTTGTTTATATCACAATTTTTTTGTTCTGGGTGGGAATCGTACCCACGCCCTACAGCTCTTCAAGTCGATATACTACCAATGAGCCAACAGGGCTGTCATTTCTAAAGTGGTTTGACTTACCACAATCATGTTATAAATGCAAATATATGCATGTACGTACTTGCGAGAGTGTGCTTTCATGTAGGTACATTTTCTGTTTGCATGTGAATTCGTAACAGCTTAAACGATTTTGATGAAAATTTATGGCTATTTATAAATCACTAAAAAATAAATAACTTCTGTAACATTAAAATTTGAAATTTAAAAAATCTTTCTATCTTGCCACGGCGAAGTATCTTATGAATAGTCTTATAACTTTGAAAATTTAATCAAATTCTTAATTAACTAATTGATATTATCTCATGAATCTTATTTTAGTTCATGAGCTCTAAAGCTTACCTAAGTATTAGACTTATTATGTATTTCTCTGACGTCAAGACTAAGCCAGCCAGTTTTATAAATAACAGAAACATCTCGTTGTCCGTCGCCTATTTGATAAAAAAATACCGAGAGAGATAGACCTTTTGAATAACTTTTAAATGAATGGGTGCGCAAATGTCAGACTATTTCAAAAGTAATATCAAACACTCTAAATGTACTCTTTTAGCTTGAAAAACATTTTTATAAAATCTATTCATGAAGGTACTTATGTACTTTCGATTGGTTCTTCAAATTTCATCAACTTTCATACGATGTACTTTGAGATATTAATAAGAGCAACATCCTTTTCCAATATTTATTAAATTTATTGTACAATCATCGACATAAAGCCGACGATCTAAACTTGATATATGTTATTAAAAGTTATAGCTGAATACATGTTCCGAGAATATCAAAAACATTATGTATAGCTTTAAAAAAAATCTTTGGTACCTAGGAGAAATGGAAAGAGAAAATATTTTTTTCCCTGCGGCTATAGTCAAAGCTAAAATAACCACACTGATACAACACGGCGTTAATTAAGATTCTAAAAGTATAGCTTTTTTTTCTCTCTATGTTATTTCTTTCTCTTTCATGGAACGAAATGTGCCTAAACGTGATGCGTTTTTAAAATTATACTCTCAATTCTCGTCCAATTATCAAAACGCCGCCTAAGAAGTTTCAGTTCAATAACAATTTGTTATAAAAGTGTGTAACAAAACACTTTTCGTTCTATTGTTAATTAAATCCAGGCCAGTTGGGCAGCTTAACTTTGTCATTGATATTGACCCCTTAGCCCATACTTAGATGCTCTATGTAAATTACTCCTTTTAAGATTGTTTAAAAAAAAGCAGGTTGGTAATTTTGATCCTAACTGTACAAGAAGCCTAACGAAGATTATTCATTCTTAGTTCGAGGGAGTCAATTTGAATTAGACCAAGGCAACAAAATTATACCCTGATAAACAACGTCTATTCATGTAAAGGTGCTGAGATTCTGTAATACATTTACCTACTTTGGTGTACTAGTATAGCGTGTCAAAATTATAATATTAAAGTCCTATGGGCACCAGATAAGTGACTTTTTTATACGATGTTTGATAAAACAAAGAAACCGATTCTTTCAAGATTTAAAACACCCGATTGTACAAGTGAGAAAACACCTCTCTGGCTTAGCAGTTTGCATGATGAATGTGTAATCAAACCTTTTTGTTTGTTTGTTAGTCACTTGTATATAAAATTACTGTATTCGGAACACAGTTTGAAGCGTACTAGCAAAATTACAGGGCTGTTGAGACTAAGTATTGAAAGTCTTGAAGTAATGAGCGCCAAAGCAGCGACGCCCTGAGCTTTATTTTGTTACTCAAAATCCTGTGTGTCGCTGCAATGGTCATGAACAGGCGTTATCTCTTACATCAGAAGAGCGTCTCATTAATTGCACATAAAAAATAAAAATAAAATTAAAACTTGCGTTCCATGTTTTTCCTTACTCGTTTCTTATAGCACGGAAAACGCTAGGTTAGGGCGATGCTTACTAGGGCGGTCTGGCTCCTTCTCTCCATTGCGGTGATGATGTTTGTGCTTCCTGTGGGAGTGCCGACGAGCTGGCACGTGGACTCCAACGAACACGGTGTGAGCTCGGTGGCCTGTGGAAGGAAATTACTGATATGGTCATACTCGTACAGAGTGAAAGAGAGATAGAGATAAAGAGAGAGTCTGTGCTAGTATTGGACACTTCATATAAATAATACCGAAAGGCGTTAACAAGGTCCATGTCGTAGAATTTCTGTGAAACCGTCGTCGGGATAAAATCATAACAGGTGTTTCGTATCAATATGCATTCCTACTATTAATAAATGTACGGGATTGTCAATTTGACATAAGCTTTCGATATGTTACGTGGATAGCTTATGTTAATACCATACATTTTGTATTTCCTATTAGCGTTATTTCTTCACGCTGAATGGCTTAACGGATTTGTATTAAATTTAGAATACAGATAGCTTATACTTAGCGTTACCGCTAATCAAATATCCTTTTTTAGGTCCCTGGTCTTTACTTAACAATCATGTATGAGAAAGCATGTTTCGCATGTTACTAAGCAATCTTGGTGGTAGATCTCCTTAGCAGGAGGTTGTTTCGGTAGGTACCATCGCAGTAACAGATATTCTGCCGTCAAGCAGCAGTGTGTAAACATTACCGTGTTCCGGTTTGAAGGGTACTTGCAGCTAGCAAAATTACAGGGCTGTTGAGACTAACCATTGTTTGTCTCAAAGTAATGAGTGGCAAAGCAGCGATAACCTGGACATTGTTTTACTACTAAAAGTTCTGTATATCGCTGAAATGGTCATGTACAGTGTGTACAGGCGTTATCTCTTAACATCAGGAGAGCGTATATTTCGTCTTATTACTTTTGCTTATAAATAACCGGCCAAGTGCGAGTCGGACTCGCGCACCAAGGGTTCCGTACAAACCTATAGGTATATAAGTAAAGTTATGGTGTTTTTATTTTTATGGTAATTTATGCTTTTCGCAATTTTTCCTTTATCTGTGCTATAAGATGTTGCTTCGTACAAAATTCCAAGTGTCGATGATTTGCAGCATAAACGGCTTTTTCACAGCTCCAAGGAACAAGGACCTGAGTATTTGATGTGAATTTCAGTTTGATACCTCCACGCGTTCCTGAGAAAAAGGGTCTTGACGGACAGACGGAGAACAAAGTGATCCTATAAGGGTTCCATTTTTTCCTTTTGAGGTACGGAACCCTAAAAATGACACAAGTTTGTTTTAACTTGTTATTCAATTAAAAGTGAGGAATACACAATGTATGTTGAATAAAATACAGTTGAATTGGACCAGAGACGCATATTGCAGACGTAGAATAAACACATTTCAAGCAATTATTATTTGTACAAGGTCCTTGTCGCGTTATTTGCCATATCGTGGGTGAATCAGGCACGTATGGAAAACTTAATTGTCATTTCTAAAGCGATTGTTGGTCGATTGAGCATTGGATGTTCCACTCAGGTAGTCGCGCGTGACTCGAATGAGCCGTCTCGTAGGAAAAATATGACTGTAATCAATAGTGAAGTATGACTTTTGCATGATCGCAATATGTACCTAATATCTGATTTCAGTTCGATTTGAATTTAATGAAGGAACCTTGCATTGACTACCGTGTTGGCTCATTTGGTAATGTATCTGCTTCAAGAACTTGTTGGGCATGGGTTCGATTCCCACTAAGGACAAATAGTCGTGTGACGAGCATATAAATGTTTGTTCTGTGCCTGGGTTTTCTGTATGTATTATAAGTTTTTTTTTTATGGCTGACAGGCTGTGTTTTGACCATAGCTCACCTGATGTTAAGTGACGGTGTGGTCGAAGATGGTAAACACACCTAGTCTGGAATGGAACTGGCTCTCAAGTGAGGCTGCCGGAACACACCGTTAGATGCTTGGCGGCAAATTTTCAACTTGAGAGTAGTACGTAGCCAGCCGAGTACTAGAAAGTACCCTACCACCACGCTATGGTTTCTTTACGATGTTTTCCTTCACCGGCAGCTCAAGCTCATTGTTGGGGTTTGAACCCACGCCTTTCGGAGTGCGAACCGACCGCGCTAACCACTGAGCTATCATCGCTTCAAAATTTAGGAAAAATAAAATATACCTATAAGTACTAGCTGCGCCGTACGGTTTTAATCGCGTGGTGATGGGTGATGATGATGGAGATGAAAAGTATCCTGAGTCTGATTTCAGGGCCTGTTGAGTAGTTTACGCGTGAAAGCGTAACAAACAAACTCACATTCGCATTTATTTAGGATGTTCCCATAGCTTTGCTTAGTTTGGGGCCAGATGGCGCTGTGTGAAATGTTAAAGAATAATTGCTTATTTAAAAAGTCTGCTGCGGAAAATTTCTGATTAATATGCAAGGTCTTATAAAAATATACATCTACAATATATTATATGTGAATTCCCAGGGATATCCGCCCCATTGCTCATATGAGATGGCGGGAATTCCAATCCATCCCCTAAATGTATGCTCCGTTACGCTCCTTCACGAATCAGTGGCATAAAGTAAAGAGATTGTGAGAAAACAAAACTATTTGGAAAATAATTTATGAGAGATTTTTTTTATTCAAAATCGATTAGTGTTTATATGGATACTAACGTGGTTTTGATACATTTTTATTTTACTTATGCGGGATTACTCATGTTTAATTATTTCGTATACTCTGACTATAGTTTCGGCCACATCCCGTGGCCTTTTTCATGGAGTCAAAGCTGTGTACAACGCTTGCGCGCCTCGCCTTGCTTCGCACTCCGGGCCGCTATACGAGCCTCGCACGCGAAGACAGCGGTTAGTGCGGGGGCGCGGGGGTGGGAGGAGTAGAGTGCCTTTCAGAGCAAGAGTCGCCGGAGTATTCGATATAATCAAATACTCACATCCAGCATACGTAAATCAAAAATGTGTCAAAACCATAATTGTATATCATTGTATAAAGTAGGTAACGTACGAGTAAGTTGGAAGCTTCCCTTATTTTATGTGTTACTTAGATTCAACTTAATCTCAAGGGTCCCGACATTCCCAATAATGTAGGAACGATTAATTTCCTGACTTGACAAGGGTCTGATATAAGCATCAGCGTTAACACCAAATATCAGGCTTGTTATTACGTGAATGCCGCAAATGAGAGATTAAACAAGTTATAAAAGTCATGTTTAATTCAAAAAACGTCAATAATACACACAAAACATGGATGTGCTATACTGATATTACCATAGAATAGGTGCTAATTAATAATAATTTTGTGTTCCATCCTAGGCCACATCGTTGCTTAACATCAGGCAGGATGTGGTCAAAGGCGAACCGATTGTGTATAAAAAAATAAATTGTAGATCTGTATATATAGGTACGTATATTTGGTGGTTTTCCTTACCAGGCGGTCGTCTAGGTACAAATACCAGATATTCCGCCAAGCTTCAGTGTGAACTTTGTTTTGTTTTCTGGGTACCGCTGCAATAGTCATAAATAGAGATTATTTCTTACCCAAAGGACGTTTTGTTAATCTTCTTACTTTTACATTTAAAAGTTACCTACGTTGAATTTCAGTGTAGTGAATTTAAGTTTCATTTGGTTGGCTTCTACGACTATACCAGGTGTCAGGGCAAACGAATACTTGTGATAGTGTTTGTTATTACTGATAGGATTTTAAAAAAAAAGCTGTCACTAGATGCTACTTTCTGTAACGAACATGGATGTTTGTTATATGTTCTCGACTTTATATACAGAACGTAACGTATTAACAGAAAAAAGCATAAAAGTTTAGTTATGTTTATTAATCAAAACGGCTAAAAGCCGTTCTACCAGGTTCATTAACTGGTACACTGGTTTACTTGGTGGTAGATTTCCTTAGCAGGAGGTCGTCTAGGTAGGTACCATCGCAGTACCAGATATTCTGCCGCTAAGCAATAGTGTGTAAACATTACTGTGTTCCGGTTTGAGGGGTACTGCAGCTAGCGAAATTCCAGGGCTGTTGAGACTAATCATTTAGTCTCAAAGTAATGAGCGCCAGGGCAGCGATGCCCTGGATTTTGTTTTACTACTCAAAGTTCTGTGTCTATCGCTGCAATGGTCATGGACAGACGTTATCTCTAAACATCAGGAGAGTGTCCCGTTCGTCTCATTACTGTTACATAAAAAAAATACATTTCTACATAATTCTTAATAAAAAAAAGTAAATAGATTAAAAGAATAAATTTATTATTATAATTTAAAAAAAAATCTTCTCTTAAAGTATTCTATAAGTTATTTGGTTTTCATAGTACAGGCTTTGCTTAGTTTGGGGCTAGATGGTGCTGTGTAAAATGTCCTCTAATATTTATAAAAAATTATATGACGAAAAGTCTATCGGTTTTTTGTCGGAAGCATGGAGACAGCGCTTCAGATTTGCATGATCTAATTTCACCCTGCCCTTTCTACTATCGAACCACCAGGAGCTCTAAAAAGCATTGTCCGTTTCATTGTCGATTTTCGTTACATTGTTGATCGAAATACGATTTGATTTTACAATTTCATCTTATGAATACAATGGAATTTGCTGCCCAAGTGGATGTTTCCTTCAAGTCTCGAGTAAATCGGTTTTTTTAGGTATGCGTGTCTCATCGCATCTTTGCTTAATAATAAGCAAGTTGGCGGTCAAACATAAGCCTATACAGTATCTAGCCGATGATAATAATTCCACTCTGTCGAGTCGAAAGCGCCTTGTAATCTGCAGATCGGTGGAATAGGTACGGCGGCAATCAGAAACTATTTCATAATTATACAAAGATTGAATAAGATTGATAAGAAAT
Source organism: Biston stratarius (assembly GCA_950106695.1). Lineage (NCBI taxonomy): Eukaryota > Metazoa > Arthropoda > Insecta > Lepidoptera > Geometridae > Biston > Biston stratarius. The sequence goes on along the minus strand of OX467115.1, from coordinate 22,296,613 downwards.
CACTTAAATGCGAGGACAATCTGGAGACAAGTCAATTTACCGTAACGTCCGCAAGCGTTTGTCTAAATTAATTCTGTTCAATATCCACCAATTTTCCTTTTCGCAGAAATGATTAAATTTGTGTCCAAATCATGTAAATCAACTGTAATGTTTTCTGGTACAGGGCTTTTACTTACCTTCTACCGTGCAAGGTCATGAACGCCTACAGATAACGTAATCTTACAATACCATCTACCTCGGTTTTGTGCTAATACGGTCCAGGTCCGACCCGAGATGACGACGATATCGACGACCCATCTTGCGGTTGGATGGCCAACGTTCCGCTTATGATGGTTACCAACAATTATTATTATTGAATATAGATATAGATAACACTTTAAGAACTCAACAAAGATCAACTTATCGTAGCTGGTTTTTTTACGAATATAGCTAACTCAGCAAATCTAGTCAAGTATGTAATATTGTATTTAAGAAAATAAAATACCCCACATAGACTGATAAAACATAAATCGTATAAAGATGAATATCATATTCATCATCAAATATATATCATCAAATTTGCCAAGTTACAATTCTCGAATTTATTATGTAGACTTAACACTTCATATATTCACAGGAATAGCTTTCCATTTGTAAGTGGACTCTTGTAACAGTTGTCGCCCGCGTGTGTGCTCGAAGTGTCAATATTTGCGTCATAAAGCGTTGAACTCATTTGCGCAAGTTTGGACTATACTCAAACCCCAAACCTAACACAACATAGACACAGACTAACACAAAGCAAGCAAACGAACAAATTATATTTAAGTCGACATTCCTGAATTCGATTAATGTGAAATGGAGTTTTGACGCATCCACGCAAAATAATTGTACCTTGTTAATAAATATTGAAAATATCGTAAGGACATTTCACACGGCGCCATCTAGCCACAAACTATGCAAAGCTTGTACTTTTTTTCTTGAAAATACATACAGAACACCCAGACACAGAACAAACATTTATAGTCATATTGTTCTGGTGGGAATCGAGCCTACGGCAGTCGAAGCTGTAGATAGTTTATTTCATAAAAGTGTGTTTATATTCATACGGGATTTATACGCTATGCCACGCGGTTTTACTTAAGTTTTCTGAAATAAAATGAAGTATTTTTGTAGACACGTGTGTGTTACGCCCTAAATATATATAAATATATATACACAAACATATATATACACACTCATATATACATATATATATATATTGTGTGTGAATATGTGTTGTGTATGTGAGTGTGGTTCGAGTGTGTGTGAGTGGTGTGTGGGTGTGTGTGTGGGTGTGTGTGTATGTGTGTGTGTGTGTGCGCGTGTGTGAGTGAATGCAAATTCATTTGTTTTCGTATCGCCTAGAAACTAAAGTTAAGAGAGATTTTTTTATTACTTTTGCAAAAGGAGAAAAAAATATTTTTATTACTTTTGCAAAAAGAAGTCATCATTCGTTTTAAGCATTTGTTCGTTCCGTTGTATAATGATGAGAGTTTTATTAGCAATCTTTTTACTCAAAGCCACACCTCAGTGCATCAAATTAATGATCTCTAACAAAGTATAATGTAACGAACTTAAGTATAGGTAGGTATGGTATTCCGAAGGTAAAACAATACTGATGGCTTGCCCCACCTACGATAGAACTCTCTCAAACTCAATTTACAAAGTTAGCAAACGGATTGTCCCTACTCGGAAGCTCGTCAATTCTTTAGGTAGGCAACTAAAGCAGTTATCTATGTAAACGCATATACGATAAATTTTTTTAAACTAGCGTCCCATCCCGGCTTCGCAGTAAGAAGTAGTAAGAATGGGTATAGTAAATTATCCTTAAAAGGTAGATATGCCACCGCAGACTTTTTTGTAGATCTATAAAAGGGAAATATCCCACCATGCATTATAGCGTTTTCGATGAAAGCTCCCAGGTGGCTTGACTTTTTCCCGCACTTCCAACAATTATCATCATATTTCAACCGATTCACACAAAATCTTGACAAATTATATACCTAAACCTTTCTCAAGAATCACTATATCTATTGGTGAAACTCGCATGATAATCCGTTCGGCGGTTTTTATAAGACAGACATCGCCTGTCTGTCTATCTGTTCGCGATAAACTTAAAAACTACTGAACGGATTGTCATGCGAGTTTCTCCAATAGATAGGCTTTGTTTTATAATATGTAGTGATGAAGTAGGAGATATAAAAAAATACATAGATAAATTATTGATTCAGGCGTTACTTTGTGGAAGTTCATTTTGAGTGTTCAAGGTATATATTTAGTTTATTTCCTCTTCACAAGATGACATAAATTAAATATATACCTTGCTATATTGTTGCTATTATTGCTTGTATCATTACATCATCAGACATAGGACGTCCACTGCTGGACATAGGCCTCCTCCTGGGGGGGTTTTGCCAATACTCACCACGCTTGGCAGGCGGGTTGGCGAGCGCAGTTAGGTGTGATTGTTCAAGGAAGACGCTGCTGCCCATCTTCCGTATTACATCCCAGCCGACTCTTACGGCAACCACGGGTAGAGAGGGTGGGGTACTATTCTTACGCCGGCGCCACCACGGCACATTGCTTGTATATATTTACAGGAAATAAACTAAATTAGCTTCCAATTTAGTTTTTTTTTTTTCCCTATAATTCAGAAAATTGATGATAACAAAAATCTCTCACTATGGAAAAAAAGCTCGCTTAAAGGTATTAAATAGCTTATTCTAATTTCCTGGCCAACTAATTATCTTCGTAAAATAAAAATCAAGCGGTTGTAAGGTAAAAAGTGTTTTTGGCGTCCCTTGATACCCTACTGAATAAATCTTCGGTATCTTTTTTTACGAAGTCTAGTTTTTTGCGTAGCTGGAATGTTAAAGGTGACGTGATTGAACAATTTTTAACGGCAACGTAATAATGTTTCAAATTCTCATTCAACGAAACGAATTCTTTGATCCTTTAGCTATCGAGGGGTATAGTTAAAATTTGGATGTAGAAGATAGATATAGCTGCAAAACCAAACTGTATCATTTATATATTTATGTATATATATATATATATATATATATAATCTGAAATTCGGAAACGGCTCCAACGATTTTCATAAAATTTAGTATGCAGAGGGTTTCGGGGGCGATAAATCGATCTAGCTAGGTTTCATTTTTAGAAAACGTCGTTTTATCCTTGTTTTCAGCAGAGTCATCCAGGTACTTATTATAATAGCTGGAATGTATGAATGAAAGACGGGCTATCGCAAAACTGAGCTTTATTATGTGTGCAATTGCAGACCAATGCAATATGTATAAGAGGGTAGTCATAGCATAAATTTAATTAATACAAATCTACCCTCACCTTATCTAGTACACTACAATAGCCTTGCAAATGAATTATCCTACCAAGTTTAGTGTTTTTTTACCAATGTATATATGAATTCTAAGGGAGTTTTCACCCCCCGGTGAAAATACCAGCACTAATACCGCTCAGGTTGTGTTGTCAAAATAACAATGATTCGGCACATCCTAGAAATAACAATTTACAAGTCAAAAACAGAACTGTTTTATGATTGTCAGGAAAGGTTATTGACCACAGCTCATCTGACGTTAAGTGACGGTGTGATCAAAGCGGTAAACACAGTCTTAGTCTCACAGGTTTTAGGTAACTGTTATTTATTTAGTTTCTTCGCTATAATGTTTCGATTCAGGGCTAGTTGATAATCACAATGAATAAATATCGTACGACATTTCACACAGCACCGGTTAGCCTCAAAATAAGCCAAGTTTTTACAATAGGACCTATGCCTATAGCTGATAGAATATTTAATCCTTTTTTGTGTAAACATCTTTATAATATATACAGAACACTCAGGACTCAGAACAAACATCTATGTATCTTGTATTTGTATGTATATAGTCCTTAATAGGAATAGAACCTACGCCCTTCAGATCTTGAAGCAAAATTACTACCGAACAGGACAGTCAATATTTAATTTTAATATCTTGATGTTTCCTTAGAAGGTTTTTGAACATAGGGTATGTTCAAATGCTACAGAGTGAATAATGTAAAAATAAATCTTATTAGTATATTTTTCCTCAAATAGCTTTGGTTTAATTAACTGTGCTAAAATATAACTCCCATTAAGTTAATTAGACTGTACTGAAATTTTAGTGAGCGCGATAAAAACTCATAATGGCAAAAGCACCGGCATTTCAGAAATATTTTCACCGAGGTGGTTTTTTAATTTGTTGATATTTGTGTTGAAAAAACTTTAGGAATTCTTAGCTACTTATACAAATACGTATAAGATTACGCAACAGTACATAGCAGAGCTCATTGAGAGTTTATATAGCGACAATAACTTAGTCTGGTTCACACATGAAGGAGCGTAAGTCCAACAATTAGCTTGAACTGCCGGTGAAGGAAAGCATCGTGAGGAAATCATAGCACCGTCTTAGGGTCCTTTCTAGTACTCGATTCGTCAGCTACTACCCTCGAGTTAAAAATCTGCCGCCAAGCTTCCAACATTATGTTTCACTGTCCTCACTTGAGAGCCAGTTCCATTCTAGGCTAAGTGTGTTTACCAACTTTGATAACGCTGTCGCTAAACATCAATCAGCCTGTCAAACATAAAACATAGTACTATGCAGTGCCAAAGCATGATATAGCCATAGTAAAGGTTATGTTTTTAGTAGTCTTTTGTCATATTTATATATGTGCCATTGTGTGACATCCAGTTTTGATGAGAGAGGTTTTAAGATATTATTGTAGTCTGGGTGTCATAGACTAAACTTTTTCCATTTATTTATATTAATATTTAGCGTAATCGTGTTATAAGTTTAGGCTCTAAATTCCAATATTTCGAGCACGCCTGTTCCCACAGTAAATTATCAGTCTATTGTTGTTTGAGATAAAGCCTCATTTAGCTTACATTACTACTTGGAAGTTCTCTAATATATGTATAATGAGTATAACTTAAGTTTTACTTGGAGGTAGATCTACTTAGCAGTAGGTCGTCTAGTTAGGTCGCAGTACCAGATATTCTGCCACCAAGCAGTACGGTGCTTCGGTTTGAAGGGTACCGCACTAGCGAAATTACAGGGCTGTTGAGACTAACCATCGAAATTCTTAAAGTAATGAGCTCCTAAGCAGGATTGCCCTGGACTTTGTTTTGGTATACAAAGTTCTGTGTATCGCTGCAGTGGTCATGGACAGGCGTTATATCTTACCATCACGAGAGCGTGTCGCTTACCTCATTACTTTGACATTAAAAAAAATACAACGCAAACAAAAATTAAGTCAATACTGCCTTAAAACTTACAGTTTTTTTATTATGGCTCACAGGCTACGTGTTTGACCACAGCTCACCTGATGTTAAGTGACGGTGTGGTTGAAGATGGTAAAGCACACCTAGCCTGGAATGGAACTGGCTCTCAAGTGAGGCTGACGGAACACACCGTTAGATGCTTGGCGGCAGATTTTCAACTTGAGGGTGGTAGCTAGCCAGCCGAGTACTAGAAAGTACCCTACTACCACGCTATGGTTTCTCACGCTGTTGTTTTGTTATGATAATCATTTTCGAACAGCAAAAAAGGGTAAGAAATTTCTAGCTGAAACAAAAGACGACAATTATGTCACGGTTAACGACCTGCCAGTAAAAGCAGACACTATCCGATTGCAGTTTGTCACGGTAAAATAAGGGAATCCCTTGGCACCGCCCCTTTGACCTAATTTCTCGTAAGACAAATTTTATAGAGACATAAAGCTCTTCGCGTATCTATCAGAGAAGATGAGTATCTTTACTATGTAACAAATTATATCATACGCAGAGTAATATAAACTTGTAATAATCTACGCTGAAATGACGCTATACGCTAACAAATTAGTTTTGAATAATAATAATTATACTACAGGACCTAAATAAGTAATCATATTAATATTATGAAAGTTTCAACGTTTGTTAGTTCTTCGCGCTGTGACGTAACAGAAAGAGCCGTGAATAAAAAAAAATATCATAGGACATTACACACAGCACCATCTGACCCCAAACCAAGCAAAGCTTGTACTATGAAAACTAGATAATTGATATATAGATACTGAAATACTTTTTTTTCTGGAAATCTATCCAAAATTGCTAGAAACGATAGTAGTCCAAATGGGGTGATAAACTCGGGCATAAAAGAATAAGGCCCTGGATGGAAATTACACAGATGGTACCTCCTTCATTGTTTTTTTGCGACGCATTTTGTGCTTTAGCCAGTATCAATAATTTCGTTATTTTCAAATATTTCATGAAAATATCAAGTTAAACAAGTCTAAGTCAAAGTCTTGGTCGAGTCCGGTCGTACCATAGAAATAGCGGTGATTTTACTACAAGCTTCGATGGAGTTTTGGAAGCAACACGAAAAGTCATATGTTTCGCCACATTATGTCACTTTCCTACCCTCAAACCCTTAATTCAACACATTATGAAAAAAAACCACTATACCACACATAAACACACGAAAAATCACAAGTTTCAGAAAATAATCTATTGTGACATGCCAAAAATTCGATGGTACATATTACAATTTTTTTTTAATTCCCAGAAAATTTCGTAATAGTTAGTTCTCACTTACCTACATATGTATGTAGTTGAATAGATAGCTTTAGCGTTGTCACGTATACACAATACCTGTCATTGGTATTGTTAAGGCTAAAGCTTAGCAAACAAGCTTTGAAAAGCGTGTTATTCAGGAGTTCATTATATACAGGGAAAAAGGTCGTATATTCAAAGACAGCTCCATTGGCTTCTGACCTTTCCTTAAGAAGGTAAGCTTAGCTTAAAAATAAAACGTTCTAAAAGGTAAAATTGTGAATCCCTTCTTATATTTTGTTTAGTTTAATTAGGATCCTAAAATTTAAGTACCTTGTAAAGACTATTTTCGTTTCAGTTATATAGGATTACTTACGTTTGATTAAGACTCTGACTATAGTTTCGGTTATCAAATTTAAGTACCTTGTAAAGATTGTTTTCGTTTTAGTTATATGGGATCACATTTGATTAGGACTCTGACTATAGTTTCGGTTACATCGTCGCGACCTCGTGAAAAATTATAACACTGTCCGAGATATATACAGTCTACGTCTACGGTAACATCTAACAATGCGGTTGGCTGATAACGTCACTAAGCCTGGGCCATGATGAACAAACATGAGATGAAAAGTGATATAAAAACGTGAAGAGTGTTCATAACTTCAAATGCATAGATTTTTTTTAACAGTTCAAATAGTGCACGACATTTATCGGCTTAAATTAGAAGCACCATAAGACCTAGATATAGTAATATTCGATATATTCGAAATTTGATAACGCTAATTGTTCAAGCACCATTTCACTTTCCCGCCCTTTCCATACCTCGATTTCCGAACGAACCAACAAAGTTCGTTCATCATTTGACTCACTCATTCCGACACACGGAAAGTTCGAGTAGTTCTGCCATCGTCATCCAACCGATCACATCGTTGAACGAAGAAAGCCGGCAATCTGCTAGCGTTAGCGCCGGTGAAGTAGCTTGTCATAGACGGGCCCTGTATCAAAATTTGTCGGGGAACCCAACTTTCATTTCATAGCTCCATGTGAGGCATGTCTATTATTCTTTTGTTGGGGCCCCTGTAGCATGGGGGCTCCGTATTATTCATACGGCTGATACGGCGGTTGCTACGCCCCTGTTTAGCGCTAGTGAATGTTGCTTTGTCTAGGCCCTCTGGGCCGCTGAATTCGCTAAAGGTAGAAGCTAGTAGGCAGGCCACGGACTTCGTCGATAACGGAACGTTGTAGTGGGTCTTATACTAATTCATACAAACTTTTTTTTTTTTATTTTTTTTTTATTATTGTACGGTTACGTTACGGTACAATGTTGATTTACCTTCAAAATCCTGTTCCGTGTAGTCGTGATGCGTGAGTTTTCTTGCCGCTGGATCCGTTGGCGCCTCGTCTTCATCAGCTCTCGCCTCCATGTTCCAGGGTCTGCAGACAAATGAGCAGCATAATTTTCAAGTCTTTTTTTTTAATCTCAGGTGTTTTTTACGTATGTAATTTACATTCAGGTATTTTTTTATGTAAATGTAATGAGACGAACGTGACGCTCTCCTGATGGTGAGAGATAAAGCATGCCCATGTCCATTGCAGCGATACACAGAACTTTGAGTAATGAAACAAAGTCTAAAGCATCGTTGTTTTGGCGCTCTTACTTTGAGAAATTCGATGGTTAGCCCTGTAATGAATGCCATTGCCAAAACGCGTTACAACTATTTTCCTATCAACTTTTCCTTACTGGGTTACCTAGCTATAGGTAAGCCAAGTCAAAAATGTAACAGCTGGATAATACATATTGACTTTAAAATTGAAACTCAGTAACTATCTATGTGTCTAATTTAATATGAAGCCAATATATTAGCACAGAATAATATATATTCGAAGAAATTACTCCCATAGGCAATCCATGTAATATTTACTTTCAAACCTTAATTTTATAAAGAAAGTATTTTTTTTACCAATAAAACTTAAATCAACTCAAATGATCCTAAGCAAATACATCCACGAATTAGGACAGCTGGCGGTGGATGAAAGCGAAACGCCGAGAATCAGGCCGAGTGGCGTGTCTTGGGAGAGGCCTATGTCCAGCCGTGGACTACAAAAGGTTGTTGTAGTTGATGATGATGATGATGATGATGATGATGATGAATATATATAAATTAAATACCGGCTGCTTCTTGCGATTCCACATGGAAATCCGAAATTAACATCTTCCTGGCGGATTATATACCTATACATATAAGTGTAGCTATGGCGTTACTTTCAATTCTATACGCAGATCACGTGTAGATATAGCCTTGATACACTTTCCATATTGATTGACATCTAAACTCACTGATCTATGCGTTATTTGCGTACCTGCTATAAATAACTTATTGTGTTATGCGCACATACAATTTTATTTAAGTTTTAGATAAATAATTATTAGATAGATAGAAAGTCTTTAATGTGTATTCCAGAAATAGAAAAAAATACTTAAAAGAATCGTTTGAGCTAGTGCCACAAGTGACGGTCTTATCGATGAAAGTGATTTTTGCAGGCAATCAATAATGGAAAACATGTTACTGATTAAGAATTATTGTCCATACTAATATTATAAAATCGAAATAAAACTTTTAATATTTAACTATTGGACAACAACATGCGGCTTTATTGCTTAATACAGCATTCTCTTTCAGGCAACCTTAGTATGGATAGGACTTGTTCGCTTTTGAGAGGATTAATGATTTCATTAGACTCAAGTGTTAAATGCGGATAGAAACGCGCGCGAATCGGTGCCTAGCGACGAAATAAGTTTTTTTATAACAGGCTAGGTGATTGACCACGTTACACATCACATCATCAGCCATAGGTTGTCCACTGCTGGACATAGGCCTCCTCCTGGGGGGGTTTTTCCAATACTTGCCACGCTTGGCAGGCGGGTTGGCGAGCGCAGTTAGGTGTGATTGTTCAAGGAAGACGCTGCTGCCCATCTGTCGGATTACATTCCTTAGTCGACTCTTACGGCAACCACGGGTAGAGAGGGGGGGGTACTATTCTTACGCCGGTACCACCACGACAAATAAAACGTTACACTTACTGAAATTTTAGTCAAAAAATAATAAGTGTGGCTGTGTCGCGGAAACGGTCGTGTGTGCGTCAATACGTGTACATATTTAAACACTAAAAAGTCCTTCCGATTTCCATGTTTCAAGTCCACGTAACAAATTCATTGATCCTTTAGTCATCAAATGGTATAGATTTTGGATCTAGATATAGATATGTAGCTATAATATTAAACTGTAACCCCCGATTATGTTAGGATCAATTTTCTTAATTGCCTTCGATCATTAAAGCAAATTTATAGACTTCAAACCTTAGCTACTTGTAAGAAGCCTCGCACAACTTTATATGCTAATATTGTCATGATTGAAGCAAGCTGTAGATAGATTTCCGTACCTACGTGTGCGTTCTAGATAGGTAAGATAAATCAAGCAAGCTAAGCGTGGAATAGGTAATGCAAACTGCAAAACTAAGCATGAAGTTTCTCACTAAGACGGCTAAAACGTGGAATACGTTAGCCGAGTGGATGTCTTCAAGTCTAGAGTGAATCAGTATCTTCTGGGCGAGCGTGCTCCATCGTGGATCGCATCTTCACTTAACATTAGGTGAGATGGCGATCAAACGCAAGCTTAATCATCATAAAAAAACTAATAAGTTGTAAGGAGGAATGGAATAAGACATTAAATACCCTAACACAGGGTTTTTTGAAATATATAGCTCCACATCCCCTTTTAAATATTTAAAGACAGCGACGAACCCATTTAAAATACTGAACAAATAAGGTGTTTTATTAATAAAATTCGAAAGAGGTTTGTTTTTTTAAATCATTATTCGAGTGATTGGCTTTGTATTTGTATTCTTAAAAATATAAAAGACATACTCATACTATAATATTCATGTGTTTTTACAATGGATTCTCTAAGCTGTTCTCGAAAAAGTAATTTTTTGTGTCATCTTTTAATAAAAATTCTTTAGAGTATTTCTTGAATACAATTCTACTTTTATAAATTTCTTGAATATGTTATTGTAAATTTGTTTTTTTCATTCGAAAGCCATTTTTAATAGATAAAACATCTAACAATAATTAATGCAGATATTTAAAATTCGTTTAGCCGTTACAGTGTGAAGAAACAACAAACATCCCTACATAGAGTGAAACAACCGCAATCAAAACATTAGCGTGATCTGATTCCCATCAACTCTTTACTTAGTTTAGGAATAGTACTTGGATGACCGAGCTTTTCTTGGCTGAAAACACGGACAAAACTACGTTTTTAAAAATGAAACCTAGCTAGATCGATTTATCGCCCCCGAAACCCCCTGCATACTAAATTTCATGAAAATCGTTGGAGCAGTTTCCGAGATTCAGAATATATATGTACATACTCGTATATACAAGAATTGCTCGTTTAAAGGTATTAGATAGATAGATATGGAACTTCGTAAAATATCGTCCAGTTAAAAAAAAAGGCCAGAATCTTCTCGATACACGACATTGTAAGTCTCACTCGTACTATTCAGATGAATTGATGTAAATGTATGGCATTACGAAATCACGTTGCTTATTAGACCGACGCGTATGTATTAGGCCCAATTTATACGTTTGAGGTGTGTGTTTCCCAATAATTGGTTATATACTGTCGCATTATCGAGATTAATGAAGCTTTCAGTACGTAATTACGGATCCGCCCCTGTCTACATGACACTAATAATATTGCCGGTGTGTTAAATTTTTTAAGCAAATTAAGTATTTCGCTATACAAAAGAAATTCAACATGATGTTACTATAAGCCTGCAGGGTCACTTTCCGCTCGCAGAAAGTTTTATGACATGATACAAAACAACTTTTGTTTATAAATAGACCTATATAAGGACCTGACCAAACGCTTAAAGAAGACTTGAGGTAATCAAATGGTCAGGTCAGAATGCTGGCTGGCTTTAAAGAATTAGCTCAATAACCACGTGTTGGCACGGAATAAATCTCCTATACCTATAATACAAATCAATTGCCACGTATACTTAAGATCGAACATCGCCTGAGAACGGCTCAATCGATTTGGCTGGTTTCTTTTTCGTTGTATTTATGATTGTCAAGAAAAAGTCGGTATTAAATAAACATTTGGAAAATCCACGAGAAAGTTCAGAAGTTTCGATGGTATCAGGTCGCCAAAATAATGTACAAAAGTTTTCAACCACTGTATCTACTCATCATGACATACGGTGCCGAAACGTGAACGCTTACGGTGAACCTGGCCCGCAAACTCAAAATCACTCAACGAACTATGGAGAGAGCTATGCTCGGAGTTTCTTTGCGGGATAAAATTCGTCATGAAGTCATCCGACATAGAACTAAAGTCACCGACATAGCTCAAAGAATCAGTAAGCTGAAGGGGCAGTGGGCCAATCACATTTTTCGAAGAACTGATAACTGGTGGGGTAGAACTCGTCTTCTAGAGTGGAGACCACGTGTTGGCAAGCGTAGGTAGTGTAGGCCAGGTGGTGTGACGGCCTGTGTAAAGCGGCGGACAAACGTTGGATGGAGAAAGCTGTCGACCGAGCTCGGTGGCGTGCATTAGGAGAGGCCTACGTTCAGCAGTGGACAGCAAAGAGCTGATAATGATAAATATCAAGAACACCCGTGCGATCGCTACTGATCGCTAGTTTATAATAACTATGACGACATATTAGTAGATATCTATCCATTCTATAAAGATTTAATAGTTACTCCTCAGTAGCTTTGAGACATAATGAAATAGCAGTTTAACGATAATGGATTTTATGGATAAACGGATACTGTGCCAGGCCATAAGCTATCAAAAAACAGTTTACCTTGTCATAATAATAAATTAATCATGAGCAGGGACGCCCCTGACACAGAGCCTAAACCACTTTAAGTGGATACCATAATCACGATAATCGCTCAAGTATCATTAATAGACGCATGTGTTTGTTTATTGTTTGTTCTTCGGAACTACGCAACGGAAACGGGAATAGATTTGACACGATTTTTACAATCTTCTTCTTCTCTTGCCACTGGACCCAGTTCATTTAGAGTCGGGTCTTCTCGTTGTACGGCGCCAGGACGCTCGATTCTGGGCTGTCACTGATTGTAAGGTCAGGCTCCTTATGTTCCATCTGCATTGGTCCACTATAAGACTGGGGGCCGACCTCTACTCCTGAGTTTCTTTGTTTTCTTTTACGGCATAGTCGAAGTCTCTATTCACTCTGTTACTTTCTTTGTAATTGGCGTAACTTTGTACTAATACCCTGGTGTATTCTTTGTTTACAGATTTCACAATCATTTAGAGAATTACATCCGGATGGTTTATAACTTGTGAGAAATCGGGATTGGTCCATTATTCAGAATAGAATCTAAACCCTTGAATATAAACACAAAGTTGCTAGTGTATCGGTTTTCTACCGAATACACTTTCGAGAGTGCGCTTCGGATTTGCATGACCTAATTCCCTGCCCATTCCACTATTGGGCAGTCAGAGGCTCTAAAAAGCGGAAACGTTTCATGGTTGATGCCCCAAAAGTATTTGCAACATCGTATCATCTTATTAATCTTATCTTTTATCGGTTCGATTCCATATTCATCTTGGCAATGGGATTTGCTGCCCGTATGAATGTTTCCCGATAGAGAATAATTTTGTTTAAAAATAGAAATCCAAAAAATCGTGTAGTTCTTTCAAGGAGTAAAAGAACAATGAATCGAATAGTTTTTTCTATCAATAGCAGTCTAAAATATAGATCAGTTCTTTCTAGTAGGTATATAGTACAATTCTAAAGAATCGAATAGTTCTTTCTACAAGTGCAAGGTCGAATTTTTTTATAATTATAGTAAATTTTCTAGGAGACGAAGCGAATTAGTTTTGAAAGTCGAATTCTAAAGAGTCTAATAGAGAATTATTTCCAAGAGTAGAATTGCAAAGGACCGAATAGTTTTTTACTTGTAGAAGTCCACATAAATCGAATAGTTATTTCCAAGAGTAAAATCCAAAGAATCAATTATTTCTAAGAATAGAAACGAACAATTCTTTCTAGAAGCCAAAATCCAAAGAATCCAATAACTCTTTTCTGCAAAAAATATTCTCTTTGTCATGTGCCACCAAATTGTCAGAAAAATAAGTGAGGTGGTAAGGTCCTGATTTAGCGGGAAAATATAATAAGCTTTATCTCCCATACTATAACGTTGTAATGGTTCAACTTCGCGCTAAAAAGGGTGAAAACAACTCCGTTATACTATAAAACAGCCTATTGAGGCCGTTTTTGCGCCGGAAAGGGTGTTGCTAAGCTATTTTAAGGTTTTATGTTATCTGTAAGCACATTAACACGACGAAGTAAAGTTAAATCTATATCTTTAAACGAGCAATTCTTGTATATATATATATATATCTGTTAGCGCGGCCACCAAATATTATGGCGGAGCGCGCCCAACACGGAGGGGTAAGAGAGAGGAATGAAAACGACGACTTACCTGGTTTCCGGGCTGATGAGCACAGCTGCGTCACCCTGTCCTAGGTCTCGATGGTCGTCGTGTCTTCGTAGTGGACTGTATAAATTAGGGTAGCGGCGCGGTCGCGACGCGGGCGCGGGGAACCGTGAGGCTCCTGCGGGAACCGTATCCCGTGCGGTGGTACGTTCGCTCGAGAGGGCGAACGAGCGGTAAGCGGTGATGCGGGCGAGCGTATTTGCACATCAGTCGCTGATGAGGGTCAACGATAGACACATCCGTCGCTGACGAGGGTCAACGGCAGACTACCGTCGTAGTAGTCTCATCTCCGCCACGAAGTTCAACGCAGATAGTCGTCGTTCATGGGAAAATGAGGGTAGGATGTGAGGTAGGATGCGAGGTAAGGAAAATGAAGGTAGCGCCTCTAAGTGGCGCTAACAATATCTATATCTTTAAACGAGCAATTCTTGTATATATATATATATATATATATTCCGAATCTCGGAAACGGCTCCAACGATTTTCATGAAATTTCGTATCCAGGGGGTTTCGGGGGCGAAAAATCGATCTAGCTAGGTTTCATTTTCAGAAAACGTCGTTTTATCCATGTTTTCAGCCGAGCAATGCTCGGTCAACCAGGTACTAGGTAATTAAGTAACAAGGCTAACAGTCGAAAAATACATAGTATGTACCTACCTATATCATTTCTATTCATTGCCGTGGTGGTGCCGGCGTAAGAATAGTACCCCACCCTCTCTAACCGTGGTTGCCGTAAGAGTCGGCTAAGGGATGTAATCTGGGAGATGGGCAGCAGCGTCTTCCTTGAACAATCACACCTAACTGCGCTCGCCAACCCGCCTGCCAAGCGTGGGGAGTATTGGTAAAACCCCCCCAGGAGGAGGTCTATGTCCAGCAGTGGACGACCTATGGCTGATGATGTGTATGTATGCATATCATTTCTACATACGAGTACACTAGATTGCTAGTACAAGAATGTAAGAATTTTGCTATTTTTGTTGTTGTTCTAGGTAGGTACCACCACGGCATCAGATATTCGGCCGCCAAGCAGTAGTGTGTAAACTTTACCACTTCCCGGTTGAAGGGTTCTGCAGCAAACGAAATTACAGGGCTGTCGAGACTAACCATCAAAAGTCTCGAAGTTATGAGCGCCAAAGCAGTAATGACTCGGACTTTGTTTTGCTACTCAAAATTCTGTGTATCGCTGCAATGGTCATGGACAGGCGTGGATCTATTATCATCAGGAGTGCGCCTCGTTCGTCTTATTACGTTTTACATTAAAAAAAAGATATTTTGTGCTGTGAAAGTTTTCGCGGCTTGTGCAGGCAGAATGAATTATTAATCCGTGCTAAACTTTTAAACTGAAATAAAGAAAACTTTTTTTTGGATTCCTTTATTTGATTGGACTTTTTAACATACAATATTATATGCAGTTTTCATGTCGTCTACGCCTTTATTTTACCTTTAGGTAAAACAGTTACAAATAACATAAGTTACAAGTAGGTACAATACAAGTACGTGTACGTTACGGTTACAATACTTTAGTATTGTGCTTCTAGTCTCTGTTACTGATCTAACAACGTACATCACATTAGTGCTCATCCAATAAAAAAATCAAAGGATCACTTGAATACATTTTAAACCAGCTTATTCCCGCAATTTCGCCTGCGTTGACTTAAGAATTGGGTTCAGAAAGAAACCACAAAACATGAGTAAGTAAAAAACAGCAATAATTTCAATCCATCATGAAACTTGCGCTACTTAATTACGTAGATTAATATAAAGTATACCGTTTATTCCGGAATAATATGCCTAATACACATCTATACCGAATTTCAAGTGGATACGTCCTGTAGTTAGTTTTTGATAATTCCACAGGAACCTAACATTTTCCCTGGTTAAAAGTATCCTATATGTTAATCCAGTTAATAAGCAACTACTTGGTGGTAGATTTCCTTTGCAGGAGGTCGTCTAGGTAGGTACCACCGCAGTACCAGATATTCTGCCGTTAAGCAGTAGTGTGTAAACATTACTGTGTTCCGGTTTTGAAGGGTACTGTAGCTAGTGAAATTACAGGGCTATTGAGACTAACCATCTAGTCTTAAAGTAATGAGCGCCAAGGCAGTGATGGCCTGGACTTTGTTTTACTAAAGTTCTGTGTATCGCTGCAATAGTCATGGACAGGCATTATCTCTTAACATCAGGAGAGTGTCTCGTTCGTTACATTACTGTTAAAAAAAAAGTTCAGCCGTTCAGCCGTGTTTGCGTCATTGAGTAACAAATATCAAAACATCCAAACATACAAACTTTCACATTTATAATATTATATAGAAGGATTAGTAGGATGAATAGGTATACCATATTACAAACACGAAAATAAAAGGAAGGGTTAAGTTTTTCCTTGTTTATAAAGGAATGTGATTAAGACAGATTGGTTTAGCAGGCTGTGTTATCAAAGGACATGCCTGTAGACATTCATGAATAGGCAGTCAGCTTACGTATCGCTTCGTTGATTTGGAAGGGATTCAATGATAGCTGAAGAAGAGATACATGTAGGCTATATATTACTTACCTACTTGGAAATAGTATATGTACATATATTACACTAAATGGTACCTACTAGAAACCTTAAAATTAAGATTAGAGGTGCAAACAGAAATCTGTAATATATCTCGAAAACGGCTCCAACGATTTTCATGAAATTTAGTATGCAGGGGGTTTCGGGGGCGATAAATCGATCTAGCTAAGTTTCATTTTCATAAAACGTCGTTTTATCCGTGTTTTCAACCGAGCAAAGCTCGGTCATCCAGGTACTTTATGATAAAAGATGTGACTAATTTATTATAAAAATCCAATTTATCTCAAAAATAGAATTAAAAATGTCACAATATTAATTCAACATCATCATCATTGTCATCATCATCATCATCTGCCTATCGAAGTCCACTGCTGGACATAGGCCTCCCCCAAGACACGCCACTCAGCCCGAATTAAAAATATTAAGTTAAATAATAAAAAACTAAAATATTAACTAAGTACATGTTAATATAATGACTATACTACATGAACATAATACATTGTACAAACTATTCGATATTTATCGTGTATAAAATAAACAACTTACATCAATGATGTAAGTATTTTAATTACACATAATAAATAATAATAAGTTATATGTTTAAATTTAACTAGGAATAATACATTTGTTTAAAAATATATTTTTTTATGGCTGACCGGCTAGGTGTTTGACCACAACTCACCTGATGTTAAGTGACGGTGTGGTCGAAGATGGTAAAGCACACCTAGCTTGGAATGGAGCTGGCTCTCAAGTGAGGCTGCCGGAACACACCGTTAGATGCTTGGCGGCAGATTTTCAACTTGAGGGTAGCTAATCAGCCGAGTACTAGAAAGTACCCTACCACCACGCTGTGGTTTCCTCACGATGTTTTTCCTTCACCTGCAGCTCAAGCTCATTGTTGGGGTTTGAACTCACGCCCTTCGGCATACGAACCGACTGCGCTAACCACTGAGCTATGATCGTTTAATCGCAATCGGGTTATAGATTTTTTTGCTCCTTTGTATAGTTTAACCTTTCCTACATGTGTCTGTTGCCATCTCTTTCACTCGTATAGCATTACTAAAGTAAAAAAAAAATCTACGGAATAATATTTATGTAAGCTTTTAGTCAATTTGAAAATATATGACAATACCAAATCATCTTCGCTTAGTTTAATCCATTGTTGTCATATCCTTGAGCGTTTAACAGAATAAAAAGTCAGATTTTTAACAAAGGGTTTGCTTATACCGGCATCACTTAAAAGTGAGCATTCCCTAGGGGACCTGTCGACGGACCTTTATTAATACAAACTCATTTTTCTGAGGCCAAAAATACAATACTCCGGGCTCTGTAAATGTTTCAGCCGGGGTGAGGTAGTTATAAATATACAGGTACGGCCTCCTTGCTTTAGGGTATAATTTTTATGATACTGTTTTGCATAACCTGCTACAATGTTAATTATTATATGTTAGGGATTTCTGATTAAACTCTAAGACTTTGATATAATGGAAATATGTAAGTACTAGCTGCGCCCCGTGGTTATACCCGCGTGGTGATGGATGATGATGATGATGAAAAGTTGATTTCATCCAGATCCGTTCAGCCGTTCTGGCGTGATTGAGTAACAAACATCCATCCATCCGTACGTCTGTCCGTCCGTCCATCCATTCATCCATCCGAACTTTGACATTTATAATATTAGTGCGATAAGTAGTATTTAGTCGTTTATGTAAATAATTGTGAGCTAAAAATTGCTGTTTTTGTATAGTCTCCCATTGGCAGCTAGTTCCATTCTAGTTCCATTTTGTCTTGTAACTGTTGTTATCAATAAAACCTATGACTATGACTAGGCTTTTTTTAGCGACGATAGCTCGGCGGTTAGCGCGGTCGGTTCGCATGCCGAACCGTGGGTTCAAACCCCAATAATGAGATTGAGCTGCCGGTGAAGGAAAACATCGTGAGGAAACCTATTTATCTGAGACTTCAGGTTCTGGATGTGTGAAGTCTGCCAACTCGCACTTGGCCAGTGTGGTGGACTATGGCCTTATCCTTCTCACAATGAGAAGTGACCCGCGCTCAGCAGGGGCCAGTTTATAAAAAAACAGGGCTGACTCAGAAAGAAATTCGCATATGTACACGAACCCATGAATGTACTAATGTACATGAACCCAGTACATGATAATAATATACCCTGAAAATATTACACTTCTTGTTTTGGGCATTCGTGTATTAAAAACATATTTTTCTCTATGTAAAACCTTAGTGCTTTGTTAGGGTTCCGAACCTCAAAAGGAAAAAAAACGGAGCCCTTATAGGATCAGTTTGTTGTCCGTCTGTCTGTCTGTCAAGACTCTTTATCTTAGGAACGCGTGGAGGTATCAAGCTGAAATCAAATACTCAAGTCTACTGTTCCTTGGAGCTGTGAAAAAATCAAACTTTTAAGCCAACGCAATCAAAAGATGCAGCCGTTTATGTTGCAAATTTTCGACACTCGCAAGGGAATCAAAACCTACAGGGTACTTCCCGTGATCTCAGAATCTTGAAATTTGGTACGAAGCAACGTTTTATAGCACAGATAAAGGAAAAATTGCGAAAAGCATAAATTACCTTAAAATAATACTATAACTTTTACTTATATACCTACAGGTTTGTACGGAACCTTTGGTGCACGAGTCCAACTCGCACTTGGCCGGTTTTTTTCCCAGTGCTCGTTGTTACGCTTTCGTTACTATTTTAATCACCTTAAATAAATATATAGCTAAACTCAAAAGAAAATTATTTTTCTTTTGAGTTTAGTTAAAGTGTATCTAATGTTTTTCTATGATATAATTCAACATAATTATGTAACAGCTAATGTAAAGTAAATGATTTTATACCACACGTGTGTTTTAGAGCGCCTACGCATTTCCCTTGATGTTACTAAAACATGAGCCTTCTGGTATAATTATTTGGAAACATGGTTTATGAAAGGCATTTACGCCTACAGATATAATTTGGCAACTCTACATAATATATACTCTCTTGCATATTGTTAATTGCTGCTAGCGGTTCATGAAGATGTTTCACATCATCAGCCATAAGACGTCACTGCTGGACATAGGCCTCCTTCTGGGGGGGGTGTACCAATACTCGCTACGCTTGGCAGGCGGGTTGGCGAGCGCAGTTAGGTGTGATTGTTTAAGAAAGACGCTGCTGCCCATCTTCCGGATTACATCACTTAGCGGACTCTTACGGCAACCACGGGTAGAGACGGTAGGGTACTATTCTGACGCCGGCACCACCACGACACAACGAATGAAAATGTTTATCGGGTGGGAATCGAATCTACGACCTACAGGTCTTAAAGCAAATATACTATGAATGAGCTAACAGGGCCGCCAAATTAATCATGGAAAAAACTGTAGTAGTTACAATAACCGTGGAATCGAACTGACTAGAGAATGCGGGTTCTTTCGAAAAAAGGATGTTTGCGCAAAATACGGATGTTGCGATCTCCTACCCTCATTTTGGGCTTATAAAAACGTAGCGGTGTCTCCATTATATGTACTGAGTGTACCGGCAGACTTTTCAAAAACTACACCGTGCTTATAGCGGCTTATAACCAGATTCACCGACGCTAATAACTGAAATCAATCTGTGTAGCGAATAAAGTAATGCTATTTTTGTAAATATGAGAAGTCCGATGGATGATGATCCCAGCCATTTGAGTAGGTACAAATCCAAGACAATGGTCTCCAACTTGACGAGGGTTGACGGCTAATGTTACTAAAATATGGAAGCTTCTGGAATATAGCACCTAATTTAATGTTGTTATGTTGCCATGTACCTAACACGGCAGTTTATTTCTTTTGGAATTGTACCTTTAGAGCCCACTGGCTGTCCGGCCTGGATGGACATTGCTTTGTTACTTAAAGTTCTGGATATTACTGCAATGGTCATCAATAAACACGGACAGGCGTCATCGTCTAATGTGTGTATGTGTGAGTGTGTGAATGTGTGATTGTGTGAATGTGTGATTGTGTGAGAGGATATGTGTGCATGCATGTGTGATTGTGTGAGAGAGAGATATACAGGGTGTATGTGTGATGGGTGAGCGAGTGAGTTTAAGAGAGTGTGTGTATGAATTTGTGAGTGTTGATGTGAGAGTAAGTATGTGAATGTGTGTGAGAGTAAGTATGTGAGAGTGTGTGAGAGTGTGTGTGTGTGGGAGAATGCGTGTGTGGGAGTGAGTGTGTGGGAGGGAGTGTGTGAGAGAGTGAGTGTGTGAGAGAGTGAGCGTGTGTGAGTTTGTGTGTATGTGCGTGCACGCGCGTGTCTGTGTGTGTTTATGTGAATGTATGTATGTGTGTGTGTTACTGTCCATGCTTTCATACTTCAAACTAGGTATATACTATACTATTGATGAAGACATTGAAATAGATAGGACCTTTGAAAAGGACATACTTAAGCTATTATTTTTTTGCAAAAATAAATCTTGGAGGGTGAAATAGGGGACGAAAGTTTGTATGGGAAACCAATAATTTCTCAACTAAGAGATTAAAAAAAACCATTACATCATAACTTTTGGTAAGCAATAAAGATTATTTCCGCGTTTTTGACTAATCAAGGTAAAATAGGGGGTTACTTCAATTTTTTATTGATATACATACTTACGTACCTACCTTGATGGTATAAACCCAAGCGGGCGGATAACAGCTAGTACAGATATAAATATGTGATTCAGATGACAGTCGATATTCATGGCTCCATAGAGTTGTACCGATCTGTTATGAACTCTGAATTACCTAATGGCAAACCTAAGTTTCTTGAGCATAGAAGCTTGTGCTACCAATGTTTTAACAAAGTAGCAATTATTTTCGATAGCACTGTGTCAAACTAAAGAATATAAAAGCAAAGTTTTAATTTTAAAATATATTTGTACACTAGGCATTCATTAAATTTAATTAACAGCTAACTTTCATCAAAGTGTTGTGCTTGTTAGGTTCAAACAATGTTAGGTTGTACCTGTTAGTTTTAATCTTGTTTCTCAAAATGAAACGGTCAAATGCAGAAGTTGAAATTAGAGAAAAAGTTGATGTAATTTTTTTCTAGAAAGTCTTTTTTTATGGTTGACAGGCTAAGTGTTTGACCACAGCTCACCTGATGTTAAGTGACGGTGTGGTCGAAGATGGTAAGCACACCAAGCCTGGAATGGAACTGGCTATCAAGTGAGGCTGCCGGAATACACCGTTAGACGCTTGGCGGACTTACAACTTGAGGGTGGTAGCTAGCCAGTCGAGTACCAGAAAGTACCCTACAACCACGCAAAACAGTCTGACTATATATTAAACCTTATTTATGAAAGTACTTGCTAAATGTCCTTTGTGCCCGGTATCGTAGAGGTCAGCCTTTGATTTTGCATCTATAAGTACGAACCTCATTTGGTGTATCAAGAACATTTAAAAAAAAGAACCAACTAAATCGGTTTAGCTGTTTTCGATTTCGCGTTTACCAACGCACATTATTTGACATTTATTTATGTAGAATAGTTATATAGATTATACAAAAATAAAATATATTACGATACGATATGTCCTCGATATTTATGTTATATCTCAAAGGGCAGCGTTTTCGATGAATGCTCCCAGTTGGCTTAACTTCTTCCGACACTTTCAACAATTATCATCATATTTCAACCAATTTACACAAAACATTGACAAATTACATACCTAAACGTTTCTCATGAATTACTCTATCTATTGGTGAAACTCGCATGTTAATCTGTTCAGTAGTTTTTAAGTTTAACGCGTACTTACGCGTTAACGTTTAACGCGTACTTACTTAACGCGTACGTAAACAGACAGACAGACAGACGCGGCGGAACACTTCGTTTTATAATTATGTTTTTTTTTTTTGTTAATAATTCTTAATTCTCTTTTTTTACTTTTCTCTAAATACATTCTTATAATACATAAAAAACACCCAGAAGTAGAACAAATATTTATGTTCGTAACGTAAATGATTTTCATGGGTGGACATAGAACCCACGCAGAACTTATTGCCCAAGCTATATTATAAATTTGCATTCTAAAAGCGGAATCATTTAGAATATTAGAGTAGAATAGGGCGACAAAGTTTGTCATAAAATATTTGGATTAGGACATACAAAAGTCAAATAAAAAAAATGATAATGCATAATTATGTTTACCGACCTTTACTTCCTTATATCTTTACTTTTTTCAATTACCTATTCAAACTTTAACAAGGTAAAAGCAAAATACTCGAAAGTCTTCTAGCCCAGTGAACGTGCTCAAGTATCCAAGCACGTATGTACCTACTAGATGGCTACTGACCTAGAACCCGAATTAGGTGCTTCAGTGGGCATCCTCAAACCCGAGTAATGCCGGTTTCAATTCAATTCACTTTTACAACTCTCAGTTCGACCGACAGAAATCTAGTCAGGCCACAAACAAAAGTAATTAGGGTTAGTTGATGAGATTTTATGTTGACAAAATAATCTATATCTTGTCTACAAATGTCTAACAGCTTCACATGCTTAACAAAACGTTGTACAAGATTATAAAACATACACACTCGTACACCATCTTTTATGTATTCTTTAAACCCTTTCCACGCTAAGGTTGTCCGGAAGAGATTGACTTTAGCAATAAGGTCACTTGTTACACTATTTGTTAATTTATTTAATTCTTTACGGACTTTTGGTGTAAGATTGTAAACTAAAAGTTGTTGGTTTAACAATGTATTTTTGAGTTAAAATTAATAAGTATATACATATATATTTTTTAAGTTACCTATATTGGGACTAGATTGCGCTGTGTGCAAAATTTAAGACTTTATGGTTTTTTAATGTAGACTTGTGATTCTTGATGTAAAAATCTACATATGAATTAAAATTAAAAAAAGTATATAGATAAGTATTTTATGTTACCTTTAACAAGCAAACGTTAGTTAAAAAACTCTAACTACGGTGACCTGTAATGGCTGTAAAATATTTTGCTCATGGGAGCAATTAATTTTAATGTCACTTTGTGAGCAGAGCCGCCTCAGATTGCTTTTGTGCTTCATACAATATCCTACTAATATTATAAATGTGAAAGTTTGTATGTTTAGATGTTTGTTACTCAATCAAGCAAAAAACGGCTGAACGGATTTGAATAAAATTTGGCACACATTTAGTTTATTACATTAACATATAGAATTCTTTACATGTCAAAAAATGTTAGGTTCCCTTGGAATTACCAAAAATATACAGAGTCACTACCATTACCCACCACTGCATGTCGTCATATTTCACAATACACAATAGTAATGACTTCTTCTTATGACTTGATGACATTTGGTGGTAGTGACATATTTTGTTAAATTCCACGTGGACGAAAATGCGGGTACCAGATACTCAGATCATAATATTGTATTTCTATTCATAAAATGAAAGATGAAGAATAAAGTGATCCTGAATTACTACACTGTTTTAATCAGTGTAGGTAATGGTATATTAATAGGTATATCTAATACATGTATTATATCTAATATATTCATATCGTATATATATACATCATACAGTATCTAATACCTTTAAACGAGCAATTCTTGTATATATGTATAAGTATATTCATATACATATAAACACTTTATATCACTTTCCCACACTCACGCATGTAATTTGGCATATCGAAAGGTAGCACAATTTTTTTTTTACATAATTTTTTTTTGAAATAATATAATGACTGCACGGTTTTTCTGCATTCCCGCCAAAATAGATCATATATTTCATAGAATTTACGATACGCCATAGGCAGTCTATTTATTTTGTGTCGACAAAATATAAAAGCGTCTTTCTTAACTTCATGCACAACTGTCAAAAACCTGATGACAAATTAATATCATGCTTCCTCTTCATATAAAAACTCTTTGGTATAAAGTAGCTATGTACATTTTTTGACGTTTTGGGACGAGTATACATTACTATTTTATTGTTTACTCAACGAAATAGCTAAAAGGAATAAAAAATTAGCTAGACTTTACTCACATATTTATGTGCCATAATCACGCAAAGTTCACTTAAGGGTAAAAAACCGAAAGGGTCTGAAAGAAGCAAAAGCTAAGACAACTTAAGTAAAGAACATTTTTAGGATTCCGTTCTTCTTTCCTCTAAATGGAAAAAGAACCCTTATAGGAAGCACTTAGTTGTCCGTCTGTGTTATACAATTTAAAATATGATAGCATTTTGAATAAAAATACTCTAAGGCAAATGTACCATCGAGTTCGCTGCCACACGGTAGGGTCCCAAGATACGGCGTTGCCCCGTAAATATTTGAAAATATCAAATACTTTACAGTGGCAAAATGCACAAAGTGCGACGTCAAAAACACCGAGAGAGAGAGAGAAAGAGAAAAAAAAAGTTTCTGTTATATTGATTGACATAAAATTAGCTATGTTATCTAATCTTATACCTTTAATCGAGCAATTCTTGTATATATGTATCATTGTATATATATATATAATCTGAATTTCGGAAACGGCTCCAACGATTTTCAATTTAGTATACAGAGGGTTTCGGGGGGGATAAATCGATCTAGCTAGGTTTCATTTTTAGAATACGTCGTTTTATCCGTGTATTGAGCCGAGCAAAGCTCAGTCATCCAGGTACTAATGTATTTATGCTTGGTGTAGTTATATTCTATTCTATTATTGTCGGAAAATCAAATATAAAGAAATAGTTGCTTATGACAGTTTTGATTTAATAGATTATGTTTTAACATGATTATTATTAACATATTTTAGATTGAAATATAATAAATTGAGCTTAATAAAAATGTCACGGTCAATGTATGCTCACACACCGTTCCGCGTATTCGCATAAATCGCTTGGATTTATATGAAAAATACAAGAGAGATGAAATGGCTGTTTTTAAATCAATATCGGGTTTAAAGGAGGCTTCAGGTGACCAGAATGCTGGCATCTACTTTGGTCAAAAGCTTAGCATTGCCAACCAACGTGGCAATGCTGCCAGCATTCTGGCCACATATCCCTCATCTGACGGCCTTTTTATTTAATTTTAAGTTAGTTTAGTTTTCTCTAGATGTTTTAATATATAACCTTCTAGTTCAACATATTTAATTAAATTGATATCGGGTTCCTGATGTCAAACGAGAAGGGGTCGGCGTCTATTTTTGTTCTGATTTTAGATAACGCCGATTGCAGATGACGAAATGTGAATTTCGTTTTATCCATCAAACTCTAGACCAATGAAAAATTTCGCAAATAATATTAAAAAGTCAAAGGTTTTAATTGCATGACAACGTTATAAAAAGGCCTTAAAATAATTGTTTGAGTATTAATTAAAAAACACATTCGCACAATAGATTAGACATTAGCTATTTTGCCCGATTGTCGTTTTTTTGCCAGTTTTTTGCTTTTAATCACAAAATCGTTTGCGTTTTTATGAGGTGATTCTTACGGTACCTTAATTTAGCAGGAGGTCGTCGAGGCTGGATAGTCTGCCACCAAGCAGTAGTGTGTAAACAATAATGTGTTCCGGTTTGAATATGTCACTACTTTTTTAAAGCATTACTGGACTCCATAATAGTGATTTGAAGCGACGATAGCTCAGTGGTTAGCGCAGTCGGATCATACACTGGAGGGTCAAGGTTCTAATTCCAACAATACGTTTGCGCTGCCAGTGATATAAAACATCGTAAGAAATGCATAGAATGGTGGTAGGGTACTTTGTAGTACTCGACTGGCTAGCTACCACCTTCAAGTTGAAAACCTGTTTGTTCCGGGAGCCTACTTGAGTACCAACCTCTATTCCAGACTAGGTGTGTTTAGCATCTTCGACCACACTACCAATCAACATCAGAACAACAAGTGAGCTGTAAAAAAAATACATGAACATATTGAAATATTTGATGATACTGGCAAGACGTAATGGTAAAATTTAAAATGTAACAATCATAGCTTAGTGGTTAGCGTGGTAGGTTCAAACCCCAACAATGAGCTTGAGCGGACGATGAACAAAAACATTGTAAGGAAAGCATAGCATGGTGGTTGGGTATTTTCTAGTACTCGGCTGGCTATCTACCGCCCTTAAGTTGAAAATCTGTCGCCAAGCACTTAACGGTGTGTTTGGCAGCCTCACTTGAGAGCCAGCTCTATTCCAGGCTAGGTGTGCTTCACAATGTTCGACCACACCATCACTTAACATCAGGTAAACTGTGGTCAAACACCTAGCTTGCCAACCATAAAAACAATGAACAAACGCTAAAATTATTCCCACATTAGCCATGTCGTGAATACGTCCACAAGTGTACTTATACTTTAATTTTACGCGTCGAAAGAAACTGAAAATTGCTTCAGAATAAAAGAGAAACTTTTCTATCCCTTAAGAATGTTTTTTACCCCAAAGCGCTACTTAATATCATACCAGCCTGGTTCTAAGTTATATAAACGTTTTATAACTTTATTTTATAAGTCTGCAGGTGAGAAGTGAAAGGTTTCAGTTGATTTTTTCTGGCTTCCCAGTCGAGGGCGTTAAGGAACACGTTATATACGTTTATTGGTATTGGGTCACGCAAAAATATCTCTATATTTATACTGTTGTCTCACGTTTGGTTTTTTTTTTGTTTAAAAGTATGACGAGCTGTATGTTTGACCACAGCCCACCTGATGTTAAGTGACAGTGTCATCGAAGATGGTAAAGCACAGGGACTAGGTAGTCTGGAATGGAACTGGATTTTATGTAAGGCTGCCGGAACAAACCGTTAGAAGCTTGGAGGCATTTTTTTGCATTGGCATTGGAGATTTTTAACTTGAGGGTGGTAGCTAGCCATCCGAGTACTAGATAGTACCCTACCAAGTTCAAGTTCATAGTTGAGATTTGAACTCACGCCCTGTGGTGTGCTAACCGGCCGCGCTAAATACTGAGCTATCGCCGGTATGCGCTTGTAATGTTGCAAGATTTTTATAAAAAAGCATTTTTATCCGCATAAAGGATTGTTTGGTTAGCAAAGGAACCATACTCCGGATCAGTTTTGCTTTTATTATTCTGTCTATGCAAACTTCACACATCTCATAGTAAACGCTTTGCTTAGTTTGAAGCTAGGTAGCGCTGTATAAAATGACGAAATAATATATTTAAATTATTTTCAATTCTTACGTTTAAGTTTTTTTGTAATACAAGAATAAAATAACAAATATTATAAAGAAACCTAGAGTGCCGACGGTAGCGTGGCAGGGCTCAAGCTGCCAGTGGCTGCAGAGTGAAGAACCTCCTTACAAATCCTCCCGTGTCAAAGATCACTGGTTTTTTAATATGACCCTTGACCCAACCGCCTAGCGAAAGTCTCTTAATATGTATGTTTGTCGAGACTTTTCACTACAAGGCCGTTTACCGTGACGACTATCGGTATAATGATGGTATAATCAACATCCCATATAACCGCTCATAAGCTAAATCAAGATAGTTGCTGAATTTGTCCTTTTCGGCCTAAATCATTAATTAATGTATTGATACAATAATTTAATTATTTATTATAAGAGTTTTGAAGGTTTTGTTGACAGATATAAATTGAGACTGTAATAAAAAAAACAGCAACTATTTTAGCAATTAGTATAAATGACACGAACTTTCCCTAAGGTTCCACTTAAAACAAAAAAATACAATAAAACACGAACAAATCTATCAAGCTAAAAATAATTGTCAAATTTATAAATGGAGTATTTTCTACGTTGTTCGAAGAAAATGAACATAATAAAGTCTACGAGTTTAGACGAAAATATATCGAATTTCTTTTATAATAGAATTTTACCGTGTTCACGCTTGTTACGGCTAAATAATGTCGTATGTATTTTCTTTGAAAAACAGCTGAATAAGTCGACTGAATGGAACGACCTTGTCATTTTATGGAATCAAGTTAGGTATAAAACGAACTATTTTTTTAGTTCATATTTTAGCAGTCTATGTATCTATGTACATGTCCGTTTAAAGTATTAGTCTAAGATATATTTTGTAGGCAATAAATTACATATCCTGTCTGTTGTTGGTTGCTTGATAGAGACCACTATTAGATAAAAGGCCGTCACTTGTTAGTTGTTTAACTTAGTTCTTTTTTTTTTGTATTTGTTTCGATTTTATTTCTTTATACGTTTCATATGACCACTAAATAACATATCTTTGAATATTGCTAATGTTCAAATATTGTCTTTGAATATTGCCGCTTCCAACCGGTCTTTGTGGAAGTCAATGGGAGAGGCCTATGTCCAGCAGTGGACGTCATACGGCTGATGGTGATGATGATGATGATGATGAATGTTCAAATTATCAGGCCGTAAATTGGGAATAAAGAAAAAACTAAAGTTTTCTGAAAGTTTAAGTATTAGGTATTTTATATCATTATAAGTTGTACCCTACTAATATAATGTATTAGCTGAAATTATTGCTGACATATTCATTGCAGTCCATTTGACAAGGACTGCAATTTTTTAAATTAATTAAGATCTGTTAACTCAAACCTTTAAAACCTTATTATGAATATAAAATTCATTATTAAAAAAACTACTTAAAATCAAATAAAAAACTACTATGTACAAATTAAGTAAAAAAAAATACAAATATATACCTACAAAAGTTAATTTAAAAGGGTAATGGTGCTTGGGAAAACAGCCAGATTGTTGGTGCCTTTACTACGTTGAATATAAAATGCTAAGTTTTGTCCTAAATACAATAAAAAACAACATTTTGGTTACATGATGTCTCCAACAAATGTTCCTTACATAAATTAGACCTAATAATTCTTAGAAGGTGACCCAAAAAACGATTTCCGAAAACATAAATACGTAAATTTTTCGTATTTATAATCAAAGAAATATAAATAATATATGTACATAATAAAATATAATATAGTTTCATATCGCCTGCTCTCGTGTCGGAATACCAACAAAACTATTCATATACCTTTGCGCTAGTACATAAAACTAAGAATGTTGTGTATCATAAAGCATTAGAATAATATAAACTATGTTTTTGAATATTTTTTTTAAATCTTTTATCCCAATTCGACTATCAGGTCAGCTAGTACTTGATATTGGAGGAGGAGGAGGACAGTTTCACACAGCGCCATCTAGCCCCAAACTAAGCAAAGCTTGTACTATGGGTACCAGACAGCTGATAGAATATTTACATACTTTTTTGTAAATATATACTTATAATAAATACAGAACACCCAGACACAGAACAAACATCAATATTAGTCACACAAATGTTAGTCTTGAGTTGGAATCGAATCCACGCACTTCAGCTCCCGAAGCAGAACTTTACCGAATGAGCTAAGAAGGCTGTCAATATAAAGTGATAAGTTTTTTAGGTAAGCTAAAACGAGACAGATGTATACGTATTCCAGGTTTGTTACGTTTCCTCGAAAGAAAGATTTTTTTTTACTAAAGTGCGAGCTTTGGAAATTGAATGGTACTCGTGTTTGAATTCAGAAACAAGCGTCGGAGAAACCCTATAGTAGTAAAAAGTTCGCCTTTCACTCCTTTAGTCACATTTTAGGCGCTAGTTAAAACACCACTCATAATATTAAATTACATTAAGTTTTGGATGCTGATTTATAATAAAAAAAGGTACTTGTATATTTAATACTAGCCTGTTTGCTTCAGTTTTGAATGTTGTGTGCGAAGATTGATATATTTCTTCCTATTGGACAGTTTTTAGATATGTAACTTATACCTATTCTTACTTCTTGTAACTAAAGAGTAACTTATAATAGCTAACCAAACGTAAACAATATTAAACCTAGTAGTAACTATTACTTGTCGCTTGCTGCCGTGCTTGTAACTTAATCTTAAAAATCTTACTTATAATTTTATTTACTTTAAAAATCTTACTGTTAAGAATATTTTGTATTTTCTCAACAAGTGAATGTACTGAAAACTGTACTGTACTGTTGTTCTGATTAGAGGTAAATAATCTCTTAAACCACATTTAATATAATATTTAAAACTAGCGCTTGAAAATGGTGACTCTTTCTTAAATGTGTTAAGCATTTTATTGGCATTCCAAAAATAAATTCTTAATACGGTTAAGGTAACCGTTAGTTTACCCAGAAACGTAATCTCAAGGTTTTAGTAGATGAGACTTAATTAAAACGACTTCCCAACTCGATCCATCCTTTCATAAATAATTTCCGTCTTGTTAGTAGCTCAACTTGGCCGTTATTGATATCCGAAGTACTTTTTTTTATTAATAACATAAATACATTGACATTTTGTAAATGTCAGTCTATTTTGAAAGTATGAATGTTACTTCTTTAGGCTTTATTATTGCTATTATAGAATTTTGTTGAATTCTAAATACATTTATTCTCACATAAGACATTACTTCCATAAGAACATTACTAATAAATTATATATTCGTAAACACGTAATATACACATGATTTTTAATACATACAAATATTTTGAATTATTGCATGAAATTTCACTATTTATTTTTTCTATTCATTCTACTCTATTTATTCACATTATTTATTATTATTTTTTATGATTGTCAAGCTTGTTATTTGACCAAAGCTCACCTGAAGTTAAGTGACGGTGTGTTCAAATATGGTTCAGCCTACCTAGCCTGGAAAGGAACTGACTCTCAAGTAAAGCTACCGAAACACATCGTTAGGTGCTTGGCAGCAGATTTTCAACTTGAGGGTGGTAGCTAGCCAGCCGAGTACTAGAAAATACCCTACCACCACGCTATGGTTTCCGCAAAATGTTTTCCTTCACCGGCAGCTGGCAGCTCAAGCTCATTGTTGAGATTTGAACCCATGCCCTTCGACGTGTGAACTGACCGCGCTAACCGCTGAGCTATCAACACTACATACATTTACTTATTTATTTACTTTATATTTATCACACACAACATGTAACAATATGGTTACAATAGTTACCCTATTGTTGTATGAATTGTTAGCAATGATAATTATGCTTAGCAAGTTGGTTATTTAACGAATACTTTCAATTAGTTAATATTATTAATAGCCTAAGGTATTTTGTTACAAAGACGCTTACTTTCAAAAGGAGTTAGCTTGTGCTCTAAATAAACACATAAGACTCATCATTAAAGATATACGGTCCCTGTAGGATAGCGGATGAAATTCCGAAGCAGTACTTGTATTTAAATTGTTATGGAGTTAAAAAATTCAATGCTTAACTGGATTTAAAACTGTTTAACAGTTTTGGTAAGTAATATGCTTTATGTTACATGGCAGATGCATACTGACAAAGTTTCCACAAATCCTCCGCAATTTCACAAAAATCGTATTTATTTTCTATATAAATAATAATTTCTAACGTCTTATTCCAGGATATAAGTTATCCTTATACCAAATTTTATTCCAATCCGTTGAGCCATAATAACATGAGGAAGTAACAGATTATGTTTGTCACAAACTCATTCACAAAAAATTGTTTTAACAAGAATGTACTAGTGTTACTTGAGATGGTTTAAGGATTCTAACAATAGCTCATACATCCCAATCTGTTCAGGCATTTAAATGTTATGGTGGAATAAAGAAACTCACATCCATACATACGTACATGAATCCTGAAAAACAACACTCCTTTTTTGGATAGTCATGTAATAATATTAGAATTATTTCTCTAGTTAATTTATAGATTTTTCGTATGTGAAGAAAATATTTTAAATCACAAAGATCAATCTTTTGGGATAAAAAACTGCGTTCGTTGTAAAACTCAATAAAATTCAAATGAAGTATTAAAAATATAAAAAAAAAATAACTCATTACGTTGTTAATTGCCTGACTTCAATATTTTAAATAACGTCTTATTCACGAAATATGTAACAGTTTTTCTCTAATAGAATATTTATTTATTAAAAAAAGACCCATAAATAATAGTACCTTCACAAAGGATTGACTTTCATTGGTTTAGTGGAGTCTCCATCACTCTAAGTTTTCTCTTTCTATTTTATATAAGTTTAAAAGGTTTCAATTATTATTATTTTCGGCTTAAATAAGATTTATTCATATAGGTATAATCAAAGTTTACTCACCGTATCAGCACACGGGCATAATCGAAGCACACCTGTCTTCTACCCTAATTACCACCACACAAAGCTTAAAACATAGTTTATTTGGTGCATCTGTACTAAATATTTCACTAAACAATTGACAACTATACAGTTACACACAGGAAATTGTTTCTATTTTTAAATAAAGATGAGAATTTTCCTAACTTTGAACGAGCCGCGTTCGGGAACATTCATCCCACGACTGGAATTTCTTGGATTGTTTGTCAATTAGTACGCATGCGCACTGCCCTTAATAAGGCTGCATCTATGACTACAGCGGGCAGCGGTGCGACGGTAACAGTGAAGCATTATTTATAATTATGGCTGCCAATCTGCTCTCGTAGAGAACATGTTTCATAATAATTTATCAAACTATATATTGCTATACTATAGATACATATACTTAATTATACTTGCTACACTTTATGGTGTACCCTAGAAATCAATAGAATATACAAATAAAATCTTATAAGCTAGTACTACTAGTGACCTTATCGCTAAAAGCGATCTTTTCCAGGTAATCACGAAAAAGACTTATCGATTGAAGATTATCAATTCGCTTTTTCTTCCTTTGTTCAGTACAATCCCGATTTTGCTACTATTCACACTGTAGTCAAAAACGCGGCCTAAGTCACCATTTCAGCTTTATCCCATTTGGAACACAGGGAAAGGTCTTAAAATCAAAACTCGTTTTTTTCGATTGATACAGTGCTTGATATTCCGCTTGCTGGAAAACACCCGACAGTAGTTGATAAAAATAGGGAATTGAGATGAAAATAGCTTGATTTGTAATTCGGTTTAATGTATCAGTATCCATTGTTAAGAGGATCTCAGTCAACACTTGAACAGGCCACGTGTATTCGATTTACAATTAAATCAATGTCGTATCCATTTATTTTTTTGATCTCTTCCTATAGTTAATTTGTATGTTTTTGACACTGCTATAGGCAATCCCACTAATGATAAATGTGAAAAATCCCACTAATATTATAAATGTGAAAGTTTGGATGGATGGATAGATGTTTGTTACTCAATCACGCCAGAACGGCTGAACGGATCTGGATAAAATTTTGGATGTAGATACTTTAGACCCTGGAATAAAACATAGGATACTTTTCATCATCATCCATCACCATGCGGGTAAAACCGCGGGGCGCAGCTAGTGTTTTATAAATGAAACTATACGGCTGGTCTAAAATATTTCATATTCAATCGAGTGATGTTTTTTTAGAATTCAACTACAAGTTCAAGTTACAAAAAATCCACTAGTATTATGTTTTTTTTTTTTTATATTAGCAAAAGTAATAGTTTTGCCAGTAAAAAGTATATGTACATTTGATCAAAGAGAACAATAAACAATTAAAGACAAAATGAGTCTCAAAATTGTTTTCTTTATTTTTGTAAAATTCAATTAATTTCGCGTAACGATTTAAAATTACTAAAAAAATTAGATTTCGATTATACTTAATTGGCCTCGAAAGGTTGCGACTTCGCTCTACTGATTGTTTTAAATGAGACAACTTGCTTCTTTGGCACTCACTTGGCGGCAGAATATCTGGTACGGCGGTGGTGACTTCCATGCTAAAGAAATCTACCATCAAGTAAAATACGACTATTTCTGATTTTTTATCTTGCACCTCTGCTCTATTTTATCAATATATAAAAATTTGTCGTGAAATAATATTAATAAAATTATTATAAATATTGAAAGACATTTCACATCCAATCTATCACCAAACTCAGCAAAGCTTGTTCTAAGGAAATCGGATAACTAACCGACTACTTACAAACTTTTCAAATACAATACGTACATTTAGAATACCTAGTTACAGATAAACACATAAGTTCGTCACATTAATGTTTATCTTGGGTGGGAATCGAACCCACGTCCTGCAGCTTATGAAATAGAGCTACTATCGAATGAGATCCAGACTGTATCTAGTTTGCATGTTTTGTGTATAGAAAACACATAATTTTGTGTTATTTTATAATTATTTGTGTTTTTTTCTAATAAATAAAAAACTTTTAAAAACAAAAACAAAACCAAATGATCTAACAAGCAGTAAACCATATCACATAAACCATATCATTTTTAAGTGTGTTGTTCTAGATGTTGTGTATTTATATATTTATTATGTTGCGTATTTTTGTGTGAATCCGTCGTCTCCTACCATATTCTTCTTTATTTACCTGTGAAAACTTTTAATTGGCCTTTCATTCTTATTTATTGTATTTGTCTGTGTTCCTAGCTGTAAGTTTTCCTATGATAATAAAAATAAAATAAAATAAATAAATCACAATCATGTTTTAGACACATCTAGTTATTCATTTATCGATAATCGTGGAATCATAATACAGGCACATGTACTCGGTCCAGCAACGAGTAATTGTTCTTGGCAAGCAAAGATGTTTAAATAGATTATTGAGACAATATGCTATTATTACGTTCGCTCTTCTACCGATTCTGCCCTGTTTTTATGAACTGTCCCACTATTGGGTGGCTTCTTCTCGTTGTTAGAAGGACAAGGTCATTGCTTGTTTTTGTACCTGGCCAAGTGTTTTTTTTATGTAAAAGTAATGAGACGAACGATACGATCTCCTGATGGTAAGAGATAACGCATGCCTATAACTATTGCAGCGATAACCAGAACTTTGAATACTAAAATAAAGTTTTGGATATTGCTGCTATAGCGCTCATTACTTTGAGACGTTTGATGTTAGTCTCAACAGCCCAGACAGTACGGGTGCGGGTGTTGAACAGTGTGGATTGGCAGACTACACACATCTTCGATAACTTTTATAAAAGCTCTCAGATATGTAGGCTACCTCTCGATTTTTTCCTTAACCGTTTGAAGTCAGCGCCGATATGCACAAAACTTAGAAAAGACAGAAGTGCGTGCCGTGAAATTACCTTGGACTGCCAGATTGAGAGCCCGACGGTCCTCTAACTAAGGTGCCAAATCTTCTAAAAACTTCTAGAAATAAATGACAACCATTTATTGTCAATTTATTTGTACGGTTTCTAATATTACACATCACACACACACATCATCAACCATAGGACGTCCACTGCTGAACATAGGCCTCCGCCTGGGGGAGTTTTGCCAATACTCGCCACGCGTGGCAGGCGGGTTGGTGAGCGCAGTTAAGTGTGATTGTTCAAGGAAGACGCTGCTGCCCATCTTCCGGATTACATCTACTACCGACTCCTACGGCAACCACGGGTAGAGAGGGTGAGGTACTATTCTTACGCCGGCACCATCACGGCAACTTCTAATATCTATTTAGGAATAATGTTTTTTTTTTTTTAATTGTAAAGTAGGCTCTGAAGCGACCTAAACCTTTTTCACGTATCAGACATACTAGATCTACAATCGACCTTTTTCCAGAATTACTTTATCTAAATTAGAACCCATTTTGTCTTTATAGTGCCTAGATAAATAGATATAAATTGTTACTATTGCCAGAATGGTGGGTAAGGTTTACGTAGCAATGCTTTATTCAACAGGACATTGCCTGTCTAGCCGGAAGCGGTCGAAGCTCGCGAAATGAACTTTCTGGAAATAACATGATTGACTTACTGAGAAAACTTTATCCCAAAAATAGCGTGATTGATGGACTTTTTGAAATCCATATACCTCGGAAAACAAAATTGACTATACTTACAAATAGCTAAAAAGTACCTTTTTATGGTGGGCCTTATAAAACTGCTTTGGTTAGTTCGTAAAGCTTTGGTTTCTAACATTTAAATTTGAAAACGTTGCTGCATGTTAATTATCATAATAATCAGTAACCACTGTGCGACATAGCTCTCTTCCATAACATGGCACAGCGCGTTCTTTGGCTTTTTGTTGCCAGCCATCGCCAGCTGTTCTGAGTATATCGTCACTCTATCATACATAAAACGCATATGCTTAAAAATAAATAATCAATGTTTAAAATGTCATCTCAACGTTTCTGTTGTGAAATGTCAAACATAAAAATGAGACAGGCCACTTTAAGTATAAATTAACTCTTAACACCGTTATTAGTTACTAAAAGACAATCTATTTTTTCTATAGTGAAATCTGTGTGAAACGCCCTTTGATATAAATTTATTTATATCTGTTTAATCCTTTTTTTTTTCTTCTATTTTAGAACTCTATTTGTTTTTGCAGTGATTGACTTTATTATGCTTATACGTCTGTGTGTATGACAAGGTCTTTAATTCATGAAAATACCAAGACAACTTTATTTTAATATCATAACAATCCAGGGTAAATTTGAATAAAGCTACACATTTCGTAGCTACACTCGTAGCAAGCGTAGCAGCTGGTTGCGCTAAGTTCAACGACCTCTACCACGTTTTCTATTGTAACTAACATTTAACCTGTGGCATCACCCTCTTCCCTGTTTATTAATTTACGGAGGACTAGCTCTGCTAGAATAGGGATTTCAATCAGCAGAGTAGTGTGCTATAATAAAATAATCGACATGAAGGTATTTTATGTTTTGTAAAAAACAAGTTAGACATAGACATTATTAATTGGTAATTATAAAATCATAAGTCAAATGAATGACAACAAGTACCTACTTAAAGTAGTTATTTTAATAATAAATAAGCTTACGTTAAGTGATGATGCGGTCTAAGATGGAGCGTGTTTGCCTAGAAAATACCAATTCACTCTCGACTTGGAGACACCCAGATTAAATCTTTCAGGGAACACCCGCTCAGATACCGCATTTCACTGTCTAGCAGTCCGCACAATGAACGTGGAATTAAGTCGTTTTATTCGAGTTTTTGGAACGTTAACCATGAAACGATGTCGTTTTTTCGGACTTGTGGCTGTCCGATAAAAATAAGCATGGGGGACTTAGGCGGGGATTAGATCATGCAGTTCTGAAGCTTACTCTTCGAAATGAATCCGATAAAAAACGGATAAACTAGCATCTGTGCGGCGATGTTCTAGGCTTTGTAATTTAGCTAGACATTTTTTTTTATGGGTATATTTAAATTAGTATATGGACATATGTAGATTAAAGGCTTGGCTTATCGAGCAGGCATTCTATAGGTTCGATGACTTGATGGGATTAAAATGCGTATATATTTTTTTTTAAATAAGCAATCAATAAAAAAAACTGACTTATTTTTTAATTGTAATTTAATTTATTTTTACTATTTGACTTGTAACCGACGTTATCAATAAAAAAACTATGACTACGACTATGAATTATTTTAAAAAATTCGTTAACGTCACACAAGTTTCAACATGATTTTTGAACGATGAGAAACTAAAAAAGCTCGGAGCATTGACTATCTTCTCAGGGACTCTTAAAATATATACATACATACAAAATTACAATACAAAATAAATACATAAACACTAAAAATGAAACAAATGTTACGTCACAAAAATTCACAAATGTGAAACCTAACCTATCGGTGTGTTCGGCAGCCTTGCTTAATGAGGGTACCATTTTTCCAATACTGCAGCGCAAGCGGCGGTCACTCAATCGCAAATTCGGAATATTAATTAGGACATCAAATTGAATCAGTGTCCAACCAGGGCACGTTTGCACGTTATTACGTGCGTTATTTTAGTATCAAAGTACAGAATACAAGATTTTCAATAATCCGTTTTGTCATTCCAATCATGGTCACCGATGCTACGCCGTAGACGTTGTGTAGCACTTGGCGCTACGCCAGGGCTTTGACCTGACGATAAGGACAATTATAGTTAACGACTTATATGTACTTAGAAGATTACCTCAGAACATTGAAGTATGTTGCAAATCGGCCGGCGGTACTTGTTGCAGAGTACCAGATAAAATTTTACGAAACTGCTATTGTCAAATAGTCACTTAGGAAAAATGCTAAAATACCAATTCCCGCCATCAAGTTGATTGTCGAAGTCAAGCACCAAACAGTGTGTTCCGACAGCCTCATTTGAGGGTCAGTTCCATTCCAGGCGAAGTGTATTTACCATCATCGACTACACCGTCACTTAACATCAGGTGAGCTGTGGTCAAACACCTAGCCTATCAACCATAAATAAATAAAAAGTACAATACAAATCATCCAGTTCATTGAGAACAGAACATGCATTCATTTTAAAGATTCAACTAAAATCAAGGTAAGAAAGGAAAATTAAAATACATTTAGATTATAAATAATACATAAATTATAACTTTTATATAGTTCTAGTTTGTAGCCATGATAGCTCAGTGGTTAGCGCGGTCGGTTCGCATGCCGAAGGGCGTGGGTTCAAACCCCAACAATGAGCTTGAGCTGCCGGTGAAGGAAAACATCGTGAGGAAACCATAGCGTGGTGGTAGGGTACTTTCTAGTACTCGGCTGGCTAGCTACCACCCTCAAGTTGAAAATCTGCCGCCAAGCATCCAACGGTGTGTTCCGGCAGCTTCATTTGATAGCCAGTTCCATTCCAGGCTAGGTGTGCTTTACCAACTTCGACCACACCGTCACTTAACATCAGGTGAGTTGTGGTCAAACACATAGCCTGTAAGCCATTAAAAAAACGAGTTATTTAAATTACCACCCGTGACGTAGTCCTGGCTTTATATGTTAGTTTGAAATGACATTCGTTTGAAATGTAATTATGCGTCAGGTGCGAGGAAACGTCGCGGATGTTCTCTTACAAGATTACATTAAAGGTTTTTGTGTAAAAAAAACTCGATAATATTTTATGTGGTTTTCTGGCTAATATAATTCAAATAAATCTGTTGCTTATCTGACTAATAAGTGACGTTTTAAAAACATAGATCTAGTCTGAAATAGGAACTGGCTCTACAGTGAGATTGCCGGTATGCACGAATAGCGCAAGATATAACATGTGTCCGCTTTTTCAAACCCAACAACGTATCTGTAAATTCCTCACGCTGTTAGTCCAGCTTTAATTTATATTATGACTCATTTTAGTTTTAAAACAAAACATCAACTTACATTTACTTTTATTGCTTTTCACTAATAATTTGATTATACTCGTAATGCATGCCAACTTCGCCTATAATATTGCTGTGACACTTAGCATGACATTTTGTAATTACGTATTGTACCTACACTAAGTTAACAATTTTCAGTTTTCTTCTACTAGAAATTGGTTGGATAACAAGTAAACATTTACACTTTCAAAAACCGACTTTTTGGCCCTTAGGCCAACTAAATGCGCCGCTTTAATGAAATAGCGAGGTTCCGGAGTAAACAATGAATCAATTCCGAAAAAAAAAATCATCAATATCGATTTATATTTGGCGAAGTGATCGCGTAACATACATTTTAAAAAAACATACAGTCGAATTACGAACCTCCTTCTTTTTTAAGTCGGTTAAAAATTAAGATCAAATAGCATCAGTATCATAAAGTACATAATTAATATTACTAGCAGAGTTAAAAATAATAACATATAAATATTGACTCTGTGGAATGTTATACAATAAGATGTCAAAAAATTACAAAAGTTTGAATAAAAATACCCTATTTTAAAACAACTGCTATATAGCAATTTTTTACAGGACCAATTTGTAACTGAGAACTCTTATTTGTACTCTTAACTCTTTTATTATAAAAGTATGAAAAATCGTGGTTTGTGCTGTTCAATTTTAACAAGAAAAACCAAATTCATTCCATATGATCACAGCTCACCTGATGTGAAGTGACGGTGTGACACTTGTCAACCATTCCAGACTAGGTAACCTGGAATAACCCAATGACCCTGTACATGAAAATCAAAACAAAAGCGCTGTAAAGGCTGTTTTACACTGTCCGTTCTCCTTATTCAGTCGCTACGGCAAACGTATCGATCCGTGTCGACTGTGCGAAAACTTGTGTGATGTGTAAAAACTTTGATATGGCACATCACTTTTTACAACTAGGCCGCCATAGAAAGTTTGTTCGATCGAAGATGGTCTTATTGTTTTATGGTATAGACTGGCCTTTCTGAGATTTTGTTTCTTTGACAATAACTTGTATGCCAAAAACCTAACAATGGTAAATGTATAAGACATACAACAGAAACAATAGTTTTTACATTCAGGTTATCTAAAGCTAATAAGTCTTTTCTTGGGAATTGCGTTAGATTCTATAATAAAATCCCACTTGAGGTAACTAAAATGTCCTATAATAAATTCAAAGATATTATAAAGCAGAGGTTAATTGACAAAGCCTACTATAAGGTGGCTCATTACGTGGAAGACAGGAATATATGGTTGTAGTAGCTTCTCTCTGCACTTGCATCCCCCTGGCTAAGTGACAATTGTAGTAAGCATAATGTATGTATTAATATTTATAACTGTAAACTGTAAGCTAATATGAAAAGAAAGATCCACAAAAAAATACCTTGCTGAGTTTCTTGCCGGAGTCTTCTCAGTTGAAGTTTAATTACGAGCCGGTGGTAGATTCAAACATGTAACTTAACGTTCATAAGTGCCTTACCAGGGCCTAAACTGAATAAATAACTTTTTGATTTTGATTTTACAAAAAAAAAGTTTTGGTTTTGCTAACCCAAACACTTTATATTGTTTTATTAATGAGTTTAGGTGCCAACAGATGATGAAGTTGGTAGGTAGTTCATTCCGACTATTCTAGTTAAATCAAAATCATAAATGTTTCGTTTTTCTTTTTCCTCATACAATGAAGATTAAAGATGACCTTTTCGTAACTCGCAAGCTATACTGAATACATCCGCGCAGACGTGACTGGACTTTTATTAGTACTTAGTACGGGTGTTATAGTTTTACGCGCTTTTATACAGGGCTAATTATATCCGTATTTTTAATGCGTTGACACGTTGGAACGTGTACGATGAAAATATAAATGTGTAGAGGGTA
Organism: Biston stratarius; assembly: GCA_950106695.1. Lineage (NCBI taxonomy): Eukaryota > Metazoa > Arthropoda > Insecta > Lepidoptera > Geometridae > Biston > Biston stratarius. Next base: position 22,255,050 of record OX467115.1, on the reverse strand, counting down.
CAAATACGAACAAATTTACAATAATACAAAAGAAATATAAAGATTTTTAAATTACAGGGCTTGCTGTCTTTGCCGTGGTGGTGTCGGCGTAAGAATAGTACCCCACCCTCTCTACCCGCGGTTGCCGTAAGAGTCGGCTAAGGGATGTAATCAGGAAGATGGGCAGCAGCGTCTTCCTTGAACAATCACACCTAACTGCGCTCGCCAACCCGCCTGCCAAGCGTGTCGAGTATTGGCAAAACCCCCCAGGAGGAGGCCTATGTACAGCAGTGGACGTCCTATGGCTGACGATGTGTGATGTGTGTCTAGACTAACCATTGAAAGTCTCAAAGTAATGAACGCTAAAGCCGCGATACCCTGGTCTTTGTTTTGCTACTCAAAGTTCTGTGTATTACTGCAGTGGTCATGGACACGCGTTATATCAAACAATCAGGATAACGTATCGTTCGTCTCATTACTTTTATACATATAGTTTTTGTACCTCTTTACCTGCAGAGTATTTTTATGTGAAACTGGTCTCCGCAAATAGGGAATCCTAATGAAGAGACCAGTGGTTTTAACAAAAACAATAATAATAATGAACTTAGTATGTCCTACCTTATTTTTAGTTAGTATATAAGTAGTAAGTTTATTGTTACGAAGCATATTATTTTGTTAAAACTGTATTTTACCTGTGACATTTGTTCGAAATAATTTTTATTATCTTAATATATATATATATATATAAATCCTATGTAGGTGTGTTTGTCACCTAACTCCTCCTAAATAACCGGCCCAATTTGGATGAAATTTTGTGTGTATTAATGGGTTTCTGGATGGTTTGAAAACACAATTGGACCAGGTAGGTGGCACTGCTGTCTGTTGACTGATAAGCGATACGAAGTTCAGAAGTTTAAGAAGTACATATATTTAAGAAAACTGTTCACAAACTGCGCATTATTAGCCCTGTAGATATCAGGAGTATAGTATAAACTAGACCTTAATTGAAAACGTATGGGATCGTAAAATATAGTATTTACTAACCATTTGGTACGTTTATTACGCCCTTGAAAACTAATCAGGAAATTAGGTCCCTAGATTACCGCGCTTTTCATTGTTTTTTGAAATATGTATTTCCTAACTGATTACTTTATACTAAGCACAGGTATGCGTTTTATCATACTTTTTAAATAGATTATATAATAATTTTGTTTCTATCCCCCTTGCTCTTACTATATGTAAATTAGGTTATAATTATAATCGGTTTAGTTTTATTATGTGCTATTTAGGGATATTTGTTTCCCATACAAAGTTCTACGAGTATCTATATGGCATTGAAGTGATTTATTTGGATAAGGATTAATACCAAGGTAGGAATAATAAGGCGTAGTTTGTATGAGCGCCTTTACTGCAAATTTTATCATGAAAAAGTAGTTATTGTGACATAAATGTAATAGTTAGAAATACGATATATATCGGAATTTTTTGTATACATCGATTTGTACTATAAAACTGTAGAAAATCGCTTTGTTCTATTGTCAATAGTTTTCTAATGGGATTTTTGCGATAAGTTGTTCATAGCTTGGTTCATAATCTGAAGTTTTCATACAAATCCCTAATTGTTTTATGACTTATGCTCACCACGGATAATGTAGCATTATATTGATGAAATCGGTCCAGTAGTTTCGGAGCCTGTTCAATACACACAAACGAACAAAAAATCAAAACTTTCATCTTTATAATATCATATAGTGTAGATTAAGCATTGGTTATTAGACTTAGAATTCGTAACTATTTCAGAAAACACATTCTTCCTTACGTTTTAGTAAATAAAGATGCGCGACTTTCACGGTTTCAGCATATCCTGAAGCAAATGGCAAGCGCTATCGATTTCAAAGTCTAGACCTGGGCCAGACAACTTTAACAGTACTATAACAATTTTATAGTTGTTGCTCTTTCAACCTTTCGTGGAAAGATAGAATCACTGTACGATGACCTTATAAATACGAATGTACCTACCTGAATTTACTGTGTAAGTAACTTTTGTCACTATTTTAGTAGATTACCTATATTTTTAAATACTTTTTTAGAATTCTACTTGGTGTTTTATCCAAACAATCGAAATTATAACTAAAATGGGAAAATTGTACGTAATTGTATGCACCTATGGCGGTGGATGGAAGCGAAAAGCCGATCGGGCTGTCTTGGGAGAGGCCTATGTCCAGCAGTGGATTACAAAAGGCTGATGATGATGATGATGAGTTGGGTAATGAGTATTAAAGCAACGATGGCTTTGACTTCGTTTTGTTACTCAAAGTTCTGAGTACCGTTGCAATGGCCACGGCGTTATCTTTTAAGTTGAGTTTCGTTTGTTTCATTACATTCATATGAAATATTTGACAGGTGGCTCATTACGTGGAAGACAGGAATATATGGTTGTAGTAGCTTCTCTCTCCACTTGCATTCCCCTGGCTAAGTGACAATTGTAGTAAGAATAATTTATGTACTAATATTTATAACTGTAAACTGTAACCTAATATGAAAAGAAAGATCCACAAAAAAATGCCTTGCTGAGTTTCTTGCCGGAGTCTTCTCAGTTGAAGTGTAATTACGAGCCGGTGGTAGATTCAAACGTGTAACTTAACGATCATAAGTGCCTTACCAAGGCCTAAACTGAATAAGTGACTTTTTGATTTTGATTTTGATAAAAATATATTTTTCATGGAAATAAGAAAAATTCTTTGACAATTTTCTAAGCATTACGTTTATTATAATAAGCATATAATTTTCGTGTGACACAATTGTCTTGCATTTTTATCACATGGTCGCGTCTAGTCCATGACGTTGTGTTTGCCGATATGACAAACTAATATATGAACATTGATTCTTGAGTTTGCCATTACCTTTTTAGTGGGTCCCACCCTTCAAGATAACCACACCTTTGTCTTTACTTGACTCATTTAACTGCAGTCAGACTTAGAAGTCATGTGATTATAATAGATCTTTTAAAATGTTTAGTTTAAGTGTTGTTTCTAGTTTATTGCTATGTGTTGTTTCGATATTTGCATCCAAAACTGTTGAAGGGTGAGTCTACATTCTTCTGCAACCTAGGTACTTATGTTACTTGCGGCTTTACTTATAAACGATGGTTAAATTTTTTCTATGCTTAATGTAGGTTGTCTCGTTTTTACGTGTGACATTTCAAGTTGCGAGTGTATGTATATTAGTCATTGCTTAACTTTAAGCAATGTTTATGGGAGAGATCTTTACCTTCCAAAAATATCTAAATTGTTAGCCATAAAATATACCGCAAAGAGCTAGGAGTAAGTCGACGTGTTAGTGTGTTTGACAATAATATACACTGTACTACCACAATTTTTGTAGCGATGATAGTTTAGTGGTTACAGCGCTCGGTTCACGCGCCGAAGGGCATGAGTTCAAATCTTAACTATGAGCTTTACCTGCCGGTGAAAGAAAACCATGATATGATGATACGGTGTTTTCTTGAAAATCTCAACTCAAATTCAAAATCTGCCGCCAAGCACGAAATGGGTTCTTGACACTGAGAATTGTTCAGTAAACTTACCGAATAAACTACATTGACCACAGCTCACCTGATGTTAAGTGATGGTGTGGTCGAAGATGGTAAAGTACATCTAGCCTGAAATGGAACTGGCTGTCATGTGATACTGCCGGAACACACCGTTAGGAGCTATAGATTAGGAGGGCGGTAGATTTCAACTTGAGGGTGGTAGCTAGCCAGCCAAGTACTAGAAAGTACCTTACTAACTCGCTATAGTTTCTTCACGATGTTTTCATTCACCGGCAGCTCAAGCTCATTGTTGGATTTGAACCCACGCCCTTCGGCGTGTGAACCGACCACGCTAACCACTGAGCTATATTCGCTACAAACCTATCTAGTATTCGGACGTATCATCCAGACTTGGATTTGTAAATCAAGTAAAAAGTAGATTGAAATATAAATCTATTCGCGTATACCAATTTATTTGTATGTAGATACAATTTTATCCGTATTGAAACCCTTTTACAAAATAATGCTATATTGGTATGCATGTACCTTTCAAACCTTTAAAGGCGTTCCATTTACCAATTTACATAGTCCTATTACCTTCTCAATTTCAGATCTCAGCCAGTGCTACAAAAGACAGTGGAAGCGCTATTTACAGAGAGGGCCCAAGTATTACACCCCGGGGCATGCAAAGTGCTCCGATCCTCCAAACGGCAAATGAAAATTTGCAAGCGCGATTCTGGCTTGCCCGCTGTCCTTAATATTGCAAAAGAACAGTCTATAACTGCCTGCGAAGAGGCATTCGAATACGATCGCTGGAATTGTTCGCTTAATTTCAACCGGAAAGCAAACAAAACCATATTCGACAAAATCTACAGAGAAACCGCTTTTGTACATGCTTTGATGGCTGCCTCGATTACGCATTCAGTTGCCAAGGCGTGCGCTTCAGGAGAACTTTTCTCTTGTTCTTGTACAGGCTTATCGGGAAAGAATTCTTCATGGAAGGGCACTGGATGTGGCGATGACTTTAAATATGGTAAACGCGTAGCCAAAAACTTTTTAGATTACAAACACGCGGGAAACGATCAAATAGGCGAAGTTTTAAAACAGGACGTGATAGTTGGAATGGATTCAATCGGTGAACAGTTGCGGGAAGTCTGCAAATGTCACGGTTTCTCCGGATCGTGTACCACTAAAACTTGCTGGAGACGTCTTGGGCCTTTTAACTCAGCATTGGGGCTTTTAAAAAAACATTATCACCACGCTGTGAGGAGGAAACCATTCAACTTTACGTCTAAAAGAGCGATCAGTCCCAAGCTGAAAAGAAAAATGTATGACGATAAGCAGCATTTATTATTCTTGCATAAGTCTCCTAATCTTTGTGCTGGTACTAGAGGACGGACTTGTAAGGACAGACATGTGTGTTCTGTGCTATGCTGTGCTAGAGGATATTTGTCGAGTAAGAGGAACGTGACGTCACGGTGCAGATGTAGAATGGTGAACTGTTGTTTAGTGCAGTGCGACACATGTGTAGATGAAGTTGACTATTTTACGTGTAAATAACGTAACCTATCATCGTTTGCAAAGTTTTCCTTATCTTTGTCATAGTTATCCTCAATAACCTTTATGCCTCTACGGGGTTAGTCTGTTTCTTTCTCTTGCTATGCTAGGTATTTTGTCATTTGCTAATCTAGTGGACGTTCGATCAAAGAGAGTAAATCGTCGATTCAAACTCGACCTTCGTCTTCTTTGTAGCGTTGATAGCTTTGCTATGGTTAGCGCGGTTGGTTCACACGCCAGAGGACGTGGGTTCAAATGAGCTTGGGCTTCCAGTGAAGGAAAACATCGTGGAGAAACCATAATACTATAATAGGTACTATTTAATCAGCTGGCTTGCTAACCCAAGAAAAAGTTTGAAGTCTCAAGAAAATCTGCAGCCAAACACTTAACGTTGTATTACAGCAGCTTCACTTGAGAGCCAGTTCCATTCCAGGCTAGGCGTGTTTACCATCTACGACCGTACATTAACTAAAAATCAGAAGAGCTGTGGTCAAACACATAGCCTGTTACCATTAAAAAAAATCTTGTTTCGGACATAAATATAAATTAAAATTAAGTAACAATGCATTTGGCGTAATACATACCTACTTAATGTGATTACACTATCAGAACTACTCTTAAGTAATATCTAAAAAACTGATTTGCAAAAATCTTGATTGTTTAACTCTTTTGCAGTAAGAGTCTTTAATACGCAGTCGCATGAAAAACCGGTACAGAATAAACCACACCGTTCACCTAATTGAAAACAAAATGGTGTCATGACTATATACAACTACATTATGTTATGTTAACAAATGAAACCTTCGTCAAATAGTCGAGAATTTCACTGGCAAACTCCCAAGATAATATCAAAGGGATCAAGTTAGAATTAGTTTCACGGTAGCTGAAAATTGCTTTTTAATAAAACATACACCAAAAATACATACAAGAAAAACATATCAAATGATACCTACTTTCATAAGATAAAAGTTTTTAAATTATATTTCTGGATGTAAAGCTTTTTTTATGTAAAATTAATGAGAAGAATGAGACGTTCTCCTAATGGTATAAAGAGATAACACATATCCACGAACATTGCAGCAATACACAGACGTTTGAGTAGTGAAACAAAGTCTAAGGCATCGCTGCTTTGACGCTCATTACTTTGAGACATTCGATGGTTAATGTCGATGGCTCTGTAATTTCGCTAACTGCAGTATCCTTAAAATGTTCGTGTCACTGAAATGTTTGGCATCTCGTTCATCTCATTAGTTTTACATAAAAAAGTTATTCAAGTTGCACTGTAAGTTATGAAATGGTCTGCAGGTGTCAACTCAAAATTAATGAATAATAATGAATGCTGATGAAACCTTCGATGATTTAAATATATACGTAGGAGGATTGCCCTTCAGAAGCCGGCTCACGCCCAGCAGTGAGATGCAGATTATATGAAAGGGACTTGTTCTGAAACAAAATATTATTATTGTTAGTTGATAAGCAAAAAAAAAACATAAACATAGATTGTATTAATTTATGTACGCTAGTTACTAAAAAGTAACGCTAGATACTAAAAAGTAACGCTAGTTACTAAAAATAAAGTAATAAGAAGTTTTATATGTGCAACATGAAGTCATTATAACTGCCTTAGCCACTCTCTAAATTCATAATCAAATACAGAACATGTTTTTTTTTTAAACGGAATAGAATCGCGTTTGTCCACATCCTGCCTGCAAACAATATAACACCACTTAACTAGCATGATGATTTTTCCATGCTATGAATATTATTTACGAGGTATAAATATTTTATCGTTATGAAGAAGGATTGAAAGTTACTTAGTTTCAAAAATATGTTTTACCGATCAGTTTTTTTTTTAAGTCGTGCGAAGTTTTATGCTCTTTTGACATAATTATACATATTTATGGTTTCTGAGAAGCATTCTGATTGTGTGCGGCTAGCCTGTATAAACTAACAAGCAGTTGTCGAAATTATCGGATACATATTCCGTTAAATACATTAGGTATGTCATTTGTTTCTTAGATAAGATTGAATGTGATACGTAAGTAGGCTTCGATGTTGTAAAGATTAAGCCATATTGAAGTAATGAGCGCCAAAACAGCGACGCTAGACTTTGGTTTGCTACTCAAAGTTCTGTATTATTTCTTTATTTAAAAGGACATACGAATTCAAAGAAATTTCATCAAAATCGGTTCAGTAGTTTGATTTTAAAACCAAAATAATTACGAAATATAATATATGTTATCCATCCAAGTAAACGATATTTTGTACCTTGATTTCCTGTGACTTTTCAGTAGTGTATACGGTCACTACTATGGTTCCAATTATCTAAGTTGTTTTTTTTTAAATGATGACGTAATTGAATATCTGCTACAATTAAAATTTTCTATATGCTACCATCTACCGCCAACCACCAGTACACGGGAAATTGTTTACTCGTTATCTTATTTTAAAGGGCATAAGTATGTCTTAAAAAAACCTATAGTTTATTGCTGGAAGAGTTTTTAAAGTAACATTAATAAGATCGTATCAAATTTGTTTAAGCAGGAATAGGGACACGAGCAGCGAAATTAAGCGTTGATACTAATTAAACCTCCTTTAAATTCATACCTACTAACGTGCAAAATTTAGGTAAACTTTAGACATACACATTACTATACAAATAAAAAAAAACAGTTTCCATTTACTCCCACCAGGGGTACCTACTGTTATAGTTTAAATATATTTTTTCTGATTGACTGGACATTTATTTACTATACAAGTACTTATAAGAATTCCCGGAACTGCAGTGAATAAATAATTTATGCATACAAAATTATCAAAAACTTTTACTATGAATTAAAATGTGTTAGTTTTTACTTCTACGGTGAAAAATGTGTTGATATCTGGAAAACTAAAATACATCTTTCCTGTATATAATACTGGACCGATTTTGATGTTTTTTTTGTGTGATTTTGAGCGTCTTTGGATGGTTAACACTTACAATTGGATTTGGTAGGTAGTACATCAGTTACGAAGTACCGGGCATTCGGCTAGTAAAGGATTATAATTTACATGTACCAGCAATAATTTTAAGTGTTTGTAAATTAAGTTTTTTAAGTAAAAAGAAAATAAAAATATGCTAGTGTGGCTTGGTCTCATGGTTGGGCGGAAGTCTTGCGATAAGCTGTGATATAAGCGAAGAGCTTAAGTTAGATAAGTATAAAATAGACCGATATTCGACAGGTGATGTAATGGATATTTTTAAAATAGATAATAAATGTAATTAACACAAAACCCTGTACTCTTTACTTTTATTTTAATATGTAACTTTTTTAGACATTGCATTGTATACATTTTTCCAGTGTTAAGTGTTTTTATATTTTTTCATTACTCATACTCGGAAAGTAGGTTAAAAGTTGCTTGAGGAGCGGGTGAAAGTAACACTTTTCAGCCGTTGGGAGAATCGTCTTCAACTGAAAGCTGTCAAGTTATTTAAAAAAAAATCTAGTTCTATTTTCACATTTCTATTGAACCATGTTCCAACTTTCTATATAGCCACGCAATTACAGCGCGATGTAAAATTTAAATAACATAAAGTTAAGTATTAATTAAAGAATATTTTATTTTTTCAATGACTTTATTATAATTAACTTTCAACTATTTCGTTAAAATAACAGATTTCGGCAAAATATTTTTCATTTTTTCAATGATGAAAATGAAAATAATGACTGAATAAATGGCCGGCCACAGAAAAAAAAAGCGGGAAGGCGGCATCCGGTCTTCATTTTTTTTTGTTTCTTTCATAATTTATGTTTTTATTTTTACTTTCTTTGTATCCGTAATGAAAAGCACAGTGCTTACCTTGGGTTAAAGACTTGTTTAGTCCCTCGAACTATTAAGCCCCGTCTGGGGACTAAATAAGTTTTTTTCACCCCTAGGGTAACAATTTACTATTAATCATTTGATGTCAAGTTAAAAACCCTAAGTCAACGTCACAGTGAAAGTCACACAAAAAAAAAATCACGGCCATATCCGGACATGCCCCAATGAAGTAGTGATAACAACAATATGTTATTTGACAGTTTATGTTTAAAACTGCACGCCGTCCACCAGGCGAAGGCCGCGAGGGCGCTTCTCCGCCCGGTCCTCAGCTCTAAGCTGCCACTAATAACAAAGGTTGGCATATATAAGATGTACATCCGCACACGACTAACCTACGCTGCGCCAGCATGGTACGCACTATGCACAGCCAGACAAAGGAAGCGACTACAGGTGGTCCAAAACGTCGCCCTGAGGATGATCTCGGGAGCCGGCTGGTACGTACGCAATGATGTTATCACCCGGGACGTGCAAATCGAAACGGTGGGGGAGTTCGTGGTGCGTCTGTCGCGCGGGATGTTCGACCGCGCTGACAACTCACCACACCCCCACCTACGAAACATTGCGCCGCATCATGCACGCCCCCCCGACGTACGTACATGGCGTGCCCTCCCGCGAGATCTACTGGCTGGCCAGGAAGGCGAAGAGGAAGACGCGGCAAAAGCCAAGATTAGGCCATCATGACCATGGGGTGTTGAGCTCCGCTCGAGGACTAGTGCGTCGTGATCGCACCCCCCTTATACAACCACCCTTGGAGGGCAGAGTACCCCCCAGCGTCCAGCTTCGGTAAAGAGGGTAAACCTCGAAGCCGATGCCCTACCTCCCCAGTTACGGAGGAGGAAGAACAGGAAACTGAAAAACTTTAAAACTCTAACTAGTTTAAAAAATAATAATAATAATAATTAATAATAATTTTGCCCAGTTTGGGGCCCGTTGTCGTTTTCCTTTAAATCAGAATATCACATTTTAACCACCTATTTATATGTATAACCTCTAATGTATTTCTGGCAATAAACTTATTTATTATTATTATTATTTAAATTGGGAAATGTAATGCGGAGACGTGATTTTGCAGCAATCCGCCAAAACCCCCGACAAAATGAATTATTTATCATTCACTCTGCAATTATACGCCACCTGTTAGTAAACACACGTACTAGGACAAAGCGACTCAAAGCTGTTGCGCAGAAAGAAGCCTTTCGTAAGAACATTGTAGTTAAACCTCTTTGTATATTCAGTTCCAGTAACTGCGACAGATGGCGCTGGACTCTAATTGCATTTGATTTCTAAATGTCTATGCTTATTTTAATATTTTTTTCTTAGGCCACTTTTCCTTTTGATGTTATAAAAATGAATATGAAGTACCTAAGCAAAACACTGGAACGAATACAAAAAATTTTTTTGTTATTAATACTGGTCGAGATAACAAAACGATAAAATATAAACGTGAGTGTAAACAGTATTCCTTAATATAACCATTCGACCACCTTGATTTATCACTATAATATTTCGTCACTGATTGAAACATTATATTAATATGCTAATCGTTTTATTTTAAATTCTCGCGAAGCAGTCAGGCTTATTCATATTTGCAGCCGCGGAATTAAGATTTATCAAAGATAACATCAACTCGTTCGACATACAGAAATATTATACACGTGGAATATGCATCACCTGCAAGATTGAAGACATGATGGGCTTTAGATTGAAGTTTAGCCATTTGAGTTGTGTTCTCAAAATGAGTTAATTTTCGTCATCATATTGATATAATTGTTATGACTTACACAATTAAAGTTCCTCTTAAAGTTTCGGCAACGGTTTTCAGTTTGGAGACCGTTTGACTTCAAATCTGGGTTCGAATCCCACGGCGCGCACTTCTATCTTTTCTAAGTTATGTGCGTATTGCAGATGACTTCAAACGGCGAAGGAAAGCTTTGAGAAAAAAATTACATGACGGCGTTCTTAAAAAAAATGTTCTCGACGATATGTGAAGCCTGACAACCCGGTCTTGGCCAACGTGATGGACGTGTGGCCTCACAATGAAAATAATATTTCAATATTTTTTTAGTAAGTGTGTAACGTATGTATATTTTGTCGTAAGTGTAGGTACATATACAGAAACAGTGTTTACAGAAGAAATAAAGCTGCAGTTTCAATTTTTTTTATTTTATTTTTTATAGCTGACAGGCTTGGTGTTTGACCACAACTCACCTGATGTTAAGTGACGGTGTGGTCGAAGATGGTAAAGCACACCTAGCCTGGAATGGAACTGGCTCTCAAGTGAGGCTGCCGGAACACACCGTTAGATGCTTGGCGGCAGATTTTCAACTTGAGGGTGGTAGCTAGCCAACCGAGTACTAGAAAGTACTCTACCACCACGCTATGGTTTCCTCACGATGTTTTCCTTCACCGACAGCTCAAGCTCATTGTTGGGGTTTGAACCCACGCCCTTCGGCATGCGAACCGACCACGCTTACCACTGAGCTATCATCGCTATAAATCAGCAATGAATCAGCTACACATTGTTTTGATTTATTCAACATTAGTCGCGGTATCACTAAACTACAAACTGTTCAGCTTTCGTAACAAACTTACGCACGCTGACCCTTGGGCAATATGGGTGCTGTTATATTTCGTTAATAACGTTTTCGTTAGCTTATAGTTTTTTTTTTTTGGCTTTAAACATTTGAACATAAATATTTTGAATTAGTATTTAATTATGCTATTTTTTTTGCGTAAAATGTAATTTCCTTTCAAAACCATTAATAAATTCAGGGTTGCAAGCTTAGGGGTACTAAAGCGAAAGTGTGTGATTTGTCCTAAATTTTTTTTTTTTACTAATGACTCGTAAAAAAAAACAGCGTTATATAATAAAATACGCGAGAATGCGGCTTATATTTATTTTGCAATTTCACAGTTGTACTCGTAGTAGGTTAAAGTTGTTCAAAATGGTTGGTACAATGACCTCCTTTCTACTGAGTATACCCTAAGCTTATAACCCTGTATAAACTATATTTATATGGCTGAAAGATTAGCAAATTGTATAAAATATATAAATAGGTACATACGGTGCTTTTCTCTTTTTAATTGTACATCGTTCTAAATAGAACCCAAATTGAATTCTCTTTTTGATAGTATTCAAAGGTGGTATGTGAACTCATAATACAAATACAAATATTTTATTAATAGAACAGAAAAAAAATTATACATACATATTTAAAAAAAATACATTAAATTTGTCAAAAACATAACGCATGTCAATATAATAATAAGCCTAGTGTATGATCGTACACAGTGCATTCAAGAGGCAACTGAGGGAGCAATGAATAACTGAACCTCACTGCACAAGTACAGGATGTCCTAAAACTTTGGTGTTATATTACTTTAGACCTCCTGAGGAAGAGGTCGTCTAAGTAGGTACATACCACGCCGTATTCTGTCGTCGTTATTAAACATTATTGTATTCCGATTTGAAGGATACTGCAGCTAGCGAAATTACAGGGCTATTGAGACTAACTATCAAATGTCTCCGAGTAATGGGTGCCGAAGCAACGATGCCTCGGACTTTGTTTTGTTTATTTGGACCTATTTACTCTAAATTTGAAGATTTTGTACTTTTCGGGAAATACCGACGCTAATAGAGTTCCACATTCTTGTTGTACTTAAATTACACCACACCATTATTAGTTATACCAAAGTACTTGGAGCGCGCGGCCTCGAGTAAGTACAATATCTTCCCCACTAGCGTTGATTCACGCAGGTTCAGCGCGAGTCGCGTGTAAGGGTGTCGACATAGCATCTACGAACAAATTTTCGATCGATCTTTTTTGTTCGTAGCTTCGCTAACATCAAATCTATAAGACACACGTAAACTTCTGTGACTTTTTAATACATTTTATTAAAAAGACACTATTAAATTTCAACATGAAAACCTACCTACCTACAACAGAAAACAATGACATTTACGTGCTAACTAGAGTGCTTGGTCAGCACTCACATAGTGATCGCCGGCAACTCCGGCAAGCATCCTCTGCCCCCACCACATCGCATCTTCCCACTTGTGTCGCCTATTTATCGCGAAGATGTTCTACATAGAGATAATTTACTTACTTTGGTTATACACAACGTTATAAAAGTATGAAACTGACTAAAGCTTCAGAGTATATTTTTCCTATAACCAGTTAAGTATATGCTATCAGCCTACCTATTTTTAGTAAGTCAATGAGTCACAAAAATCGTCCCATATAATTTCACTTTCCTCCAAAAAGCCCAGGCTTTACACGTTCCTTTGTTAAGTTAAACTACCAGAATGATTTAAGATTAATTTGCATACATTACAAAATTATAATAATTAAGTGACTAACACGGATACAATTTAATATCAGCGCCTAAAGATCCATCCATACCATTATTATGACGCCTTTATACTCATAAACTATTAAGGTAGACCACAAATTGTGGTTTGTTTTCGATGGCAACTCACATAATTACGATATTAATGAAAAATAGAGTAAAAAATGCCAGTCTCGAGATTTATTTATTTATTGACCCTGCAGCGAGATAGTCATGCTCTTACTATGGAACTCAAATGATTTCCAGTAACAATGAAGATATTTTTTAAAGCTTCAATAAAAGTTCAGTGAAATCACGTTTCATAGATTTCCATTTGTCTTTGAAGTGTCATTACATCAAGGTTTTGAATATACATACTTATATTTTCTGTCTTAATTAAAAAAAAAATACATTACATGTATACAAAAAGTGGGGCTCTGGTTGCTGGTGGTTAGGGCTACCCAGTGAGATTTTTTTTTCCATGCGTGTCTAGTATTACTGCCTTTTGGATCAGATTTTTGCCTTTTAAGGTGTTGGTCGAGGCCATTCGCTATAAGGCTGTTCACGGCGACGACGACCTGTACGATAACCGTGGAGTCAACATCCCACACCTTGGTTATCTAGTGAACTAAGTAAAGGTACAGCAAGTTTCAGGTCAGGTCACAATCAGTTCTGTAGGAGCGTTATTGAGAATGAAATTTGTTTTCGGAATTCTTGAATTTTGAAATATCATAGTTAAAGCGCCAATAAAAAAATTGCGCTATTATTTATTTTAGTCAGACATCATTGACAATTATTTATTGAAATTTGAAGATATTTAATATTTGAAGAAATTTGCATTTTTTTGTATATAGGTATGTACACACAAAAGTCCCTGACTTTAAAAAAAAACATCTGTTTGTCCATTAATCTTTGACAATACGTTATCTCTTATCATCATGAAAGCGTCCCATTCCTCTCATTACTTTAACATTAAAAAAATACATGCAACAAATAATTTCATAAAATAATTACGTATTATATACATTTAAAAAAAAAACATCCTGACAATACTCAATTTTCCAACACACACCTTAGTAGGGGAGATGACGCTAAGCGCTGAAGTCTATCCGAGACAATGCCAATAAAAATTATGTTATTCTAACCAATTACCGACCATTAAACAAAACTTTTTATAGCCCAATGTAATGGTTACGTTCATTTTATTCTGTTTTATGAACTAGACGGGAATTTATATGAGCTTTGAATTTACAACTGAGAAACATTCTGTTAGGTGCAAGTTGGTGAGAAATTTAACGACTTTCTTAGTAATATAACAAGAGATGACATTAATTTGACATATTATTTAAACCTTATCACATTAAAATAATATGTTTTGAATCTGTTAAAATTAGATTATATAAGAAGCATGTTAAAAAAAAACAACTTGCTTTGCTGGCCCAGCGACCCAAAATCTGTCTTGGCTTCCAATGCTAAAAAGTCTCATCTTTCGCAATCCTGTACTTCTTTATGACAAATACTGATTACCAGCTCTTGGAGATTTTTAGACGCTTCATTCTTCTATCTATACTTGGGACTGCCAATAGGCCTTTACCTTCCGGTAGTCCGAGATACTCTCTTGTAACGTCACGATCGTCCTCCATCCTTGCAAGATGTCATAGAATATCAAAATTATTTCATGTTTAATATGCTAGAACAAACTAGCTCGTAACTCTCCTCTGTAAAAAATGTGTCGTATAATGAGTTTAGTGTTTCTATGAGTGATCTCGATATGTTTAAAGACTCCCTAAACATTAAACATATACAAGAATAACTTACCAAATAATTAACCAGAAAAAAACTCTAGGTGTTATTGCTCTGTCATGTACAGCGTCAAAGCTTGGTGCCTATATATTTGGCGAATATGATTTGTTGAAGTTTATTAGTAGTAAGTTAGAAAATGGTATGTGACTAATGACTTACTGCCATTGGTTGATATATTTTTTTAATAATGTTTTCCTGTTTTAAAGTTGTCACACTATGAATGTTGTAAACACCTGTTAAGATCACCTGTTATCAGAACTTTTTTTTTATGGCTGAGATTCTTGGTGTTTGACCACAACTCACATGATGTTAAGTGACGGTATGGTCAAAGATGGTAAAGCACACCTAGCCTGGAATGGAACTGGCTCTCAAGTGAGGCTGCCGGAACACACCGTTAGATGCTTGGCGGCAGATTTTCAACTTGAGGGTGGTAGCTAGCCAGCCGAGAACTAGAAAGTACTCTACCACCACGCTATGATTTCCTCACGATGTTTTCCTTCATCGACAGCTCAAGCTCATTGTTGGGGTTTGAACCCACGCCTTTCGGCATGTGAACCGACCGCGCTAACCACTGAGCTGTTTTATGTATAAAAATAGTGTATTATACAATAAGTTGGTCCAACCACAAGGCGGACAGACGACCTCATAAAGACCGCAAAAACGCGTTGGATGCGAGCCGCTTCCAACCGGTCTTTATGGAAGTCAATGGGGGGCCTATATCCAGCAGTGGACGTCTTACAGCTGAAATTATGATGATGATGTAATGAATATTATTTAATATGTGTATTGTTGGTGTTTCTTAATAAATAAGATGCCCCAGCCAACGGGACCTATGGGATTTCGTCTCGCCAGTAAAGTTCTTCAATCTCCGATTTTACGGATCCTCTAGCTGCCGCCCTGGCTCTAAGTACCGAATATCTTTAAATTCTGGATCTGATTAGGAGAATTCAAAAACTCCATTAAAAAATTTAATACTGAAACAAATTCAATAGGTACGAGTACTTTATTTAGTTGAACTTAAGTACATGAGAAGTCAAAATAAATAAACTTTTCTAGCTCATCGATACTAAAATCGTCACTCAATTAACGTTCACAATCGATTGATTTTGTAAAACAAACACACTGTATCGGAGCTAGTGACGGATATCAGACGTCGAGATCGATTATTAATGTTTGCTTAACTCGATGAAGTTGTCGATACGACCATAGAGACGTAATAACTTTGCTTTTTGTTTTGTCAATCTGTCAGTCGGTGGGTATTGGTATATTAATTATGTTAAATAACGCGATATTATGCATATCGCATCACACGGATCGATTAGTTTGGAATTTCAATCGATTATTACTGACTCGTTTTTTGTTGAAAGATATAGACATCAAGTTGGGTCTGGGAACTTTTTATTGGATGTATCAACTTTATGCAACTGTAAAGATCAATTGTTTCAAACAGGAATTATAGGTACTACTTACTTCTTAATATTCGCAGAAATAATTGACTCGATAATTTTGTGCTTATTAACACTAGACAGGTCAGGTATTATACATCATACACACTATTTAATGTATGGTAGTGAATTAATAGGTAGATACATAATTATGTTTAAAAAAAGATTTATTAACAGATATTTAAGCAATTTAATTTTTGTTTTTTTCTCAATTTTTTTGTCCTATCTAAATTTAAATGTTCATATTTACGTACAAAATACCTACGCTAATTAATAGTATTCAGAATTCTGATATTAGCGCGACAGATTTTATTACCAAAAACACGTGTATGACATTACACGTGTTTTTGGTTTATAACGGATCACGTGTCACAAAAACATTTTTAATAAAAGTTATAACTAACCAAAATATAACATTTACGTTTATTTAAAAAAAATGTATTTTAATATGGACACCAGATAACTGATTTACCTATTAGCTATGTGGTGCTAAATGGCGCTGTGTGAAATGTCAAACGATATTTATTATTTATTTATAACGATATTCTTAAGTTTTAACTTATTATAATCCAGCTTTTTCCAAACCCGAATACAATTCTAACACGGCAAGAAGGATTACATCAACTCTAAAATAAAATAATGAAATGCCACCCACTTGTTGGATAAAGGCGCTCTTACTGGTTTAATGATTCTTTCACAATATAAGAATAATTGAGCATATTTACTTTTGAAATGACTACCATTACCTCAAACGGATAACATTATAAAAAGTGTCCCAAAGGATTACGGAATAAAAAATAAGCAAATCAACAAAAGGATCAACAATACTTGACAAGTAACTGAAGATAATTAGGGTCTTGGCAATTTAATCTCACACATTGCGAAGTTTTCGGTAGTTTGTTCGTTGAGAAGCTCTTTACATTAAGATCCATTGAATCAGAAAATTACTAAATATTTTGCTGTTGTAAGTAACTTGCCGAAAAAGGGTAGATGGTAAAGATTTGACGTCACAAAAAGTTCACTTCGAATGTAAGCTAATGTTCAAAAATTGTTGATCAAATTGGGAACATTTTGAAGTAAGTAATATATTTAGATGCCATTGCAAATTAAATTAATGATTAACTCATGCGAAAATTATTATATTTTATTATTTCTTTACGTTTCGTCTGATATTTTGGTTGGCGATATCATTAATTGATTCGATATCGCCGGAATAAGTTAATTTATTCACTTCTGCGATATTGAACCAATTGACTACACATTATTTTTAGTGTTATTTTGTTCTGCGGGTCCTAGTATAAGTTCCAGAATAAGAGTCAATATTTTTATTTCATATAGGTAATTAATTAACTGGATTGGATGCTCTTTTGATATACATTCATCTTCTTTTTTTTACTTTGCCCATAGGAAGACATCTTACATATCGCCATTTAACCCCAAAACTAAACAAAGCTTCTAATTAGATACCAGAATTCTGGTCACCTTCAGACGCCTCCTATAAAGTACGCTTGAGTATTTATTTACTTTTGTTTTAGTAAAAGTATACAGTTAAATTTGTAAGCATTTTTAGGCAATGCAACCATAGTAGAGCGTCTTTTTTTTATGGTTATGGTGGTCAGGCTAGATGTTCGATCACGGATAACTTGATGTTAAGTAACATTGTAGCCAGCTATGGCAGACACACCTAGCTTGGAATAGACTGGCTCTCAAGTGAGGTTGCCAGATCACTCCGTTAGGCAGCAGAGTTCCAACTTGAGGGAGGTAGCTGGCCAGCTGAGTTCTAGAAAGTACCACCATGCAATGGTTTCCTCACGATGTTTTCCTTAACCAGCAACTCAAGTTCATTGTTGGAGTTTTAAACAACGCTCTTCGGCATGTGAACTGACCGCGCTAAAGCTATCAATGTTACCAAAATTTCAAATATTCCCGCTTACGATTTGGCAACAATCTAAATCTTAAACCGAAATGCTTGTTTACAAAAACATTTTTAAAAACATATCTGTTAACAAAAGCATCTCACCGAACCGAATTAAACGTGTAAGAGAGCTCTTAACTTGCTCACTTACCTGGCTTTTGAATGGACTTATGTTTAATCCTGACACAATGGCAAGTATCAATAAGTAGGTACGCGTGCTTTGTCTGCGACAGATTTACAGTTACGTAGTTACGTATTTTACGTGCGCCCTGAGCCGTGTGATACGTTTCTACAAAGAACGTTGCGTCCAGAGATTACTGGCAGCTTTGCTGATGTACCTATATATTTATTTCATCAGTGATTATTTTCTTCTTCGTTTTTTGGCGTAACACTTTGTGGATTTGCCAGTGTCTAATGTTGGGATATTTTCAAGTATTTCATTAATTAAATTAAAAGTATTTAATTAGTAAATAAGGAATAGGTACTTCCATCTACAACATTCGTTCAAAATATTTTAATCATAATCTGCTTTAGGATGTAAGCAGAGTATTTTTTTAAAATGTAAAATTAATGAGACGAACCAGACGTTCTCCTGATGGTAAGAGATAATGTATGACCGTTGCAGCGATACACAATACTTGAATAATAATTTACAAGTATTTTTATTATATATTAAAACATCTAGAGAAAACTAACTTAAAATTAAATACAAATGCCGTCAGATGAGGGATATGTGGCCAGAATGCTGGCAGCATTATTATTAGCTTTGTTTGACTTAGATATTGCTTTAGACTTATTTAAAATATTAATGGCAAAATGCACAGAGTACGATGCCAAATACCTGATGACAGTAGAGTAAAACAATCACATCAACTAAATCCTTAAAATGTCGAATCCCAGTAACTTGCGTTATTCTCTTTTAACCTTCCTTATACAGTAAACGAATTCTCCCGCATAGTGACAACGTTCATTGTTTTCAAGCAACACACACCTCTTAAATTATGTATTGCAACATTAATGTATTATGTAACACTCGGTTCAGTTTCAACACATTCCTTGGACTCCCCGTAGAGTTCCTGCGGATTGTATAGGATAAACGAACGGCGGAAGCGTGAACTTCAGTCAAATTTATTGGAAACTAACAAACCACCTATTGCACGAATTACCTACATTTAAACCGTAGAGAAGTGACATTATAGAGAGTTGGGATGTGTAAACTAGAAAGAAAAGGATATAAACCTTCTTTTTATTTCATGCAATTTTTATAGCTTAGTAAGCGACAATTTATCATTATTACAAATTAGATTCAACAATTTACCAAAATAACTTTACAAGAAGTCAATTTAAACAACAAACTCCGAACTAGCAATAGTAAAAAGCTCGCGCTATATTTGTCTGTGTCTAAAAACGCGTAAAGCAAGCAACCGTTTTATTGTACGGAATAAGGGGTATTAAATATAATTTTCCTCTCATTTCCTCTCAGCTAATGGTGTATATGTTTGTCCCGCTTACACAGGTAGGACGCTACACGCTATTTAAGAAACGGTTCTGCATTAATATTCAGTCTATGAGCATAACATTATCAGTGGTATATTTTTATTAATTATTTTAAGAATCTCTGCGTTGGCCTATGATGCAAATATTTCCTAAAAGTGACTTCTTGGATTTTATTCAAAAGTCAGTCATATTCCAATACAAACACTGACTCGGGTGGCTTAAAACTTAAATCACGATGATCATTTTAAATCATACAAAATATAAAAAAACATTTATAAAGTATACATTTATTTTCGTGCATTGATATATTTTTAATATTTATTATACGTATGTTTACCTATTCAATTACATCATCTTAATATTAAGAAAGATTAGGCGGTAAAAAAAGGAATAAAATTAAATTCGCTACTTTCTTTTCCCTTGCGCTACTTCGACACCCAAGTTGTCTGGTATTTTTTCACGGCGACATCGAGTCCAGATTGACAGCGACGGGACAGAACTGCGTTACAGCCACAGCGTTTGTCAATCAACCCAGCGAGGGCTTAACTATATACCGGTTCTTAAATATATTAAGAAATTACTTACTAAAGGCGGATCTAGAACACG
Organism: Biston stratarius; assembly: GCA_950106695.1. Taxonomy (NCBI): domain Eukaryota; kingdom Metazoa; phylum Arthropoda; class Insecta; order Lepidoptera; family Geometridae; genus Biston; species Biston stratarius. Next base: position 22,234,526 of record OX467115.1, on the reverse strand, counting down.
TCTCGCCTTTTTGCTTAAAGTTAGTACTTATTTGCTACTTACTAATTCTTGGGAAGGCTCGGTTCAAGACGTTGACTTTGTAACTAATAACATCGTTAAATGTGTACATATTCCTTATAGATCTGTTAGATATCGCATTGTGTAGCACCGTGCGTAAACTTAAAAAAAAAAATGGTATAAGGTAACTTACAGCTAGGTACACAGACAGTTAAAATAAATGAAAATTAAAGGCCAATAAAAAAGTTTTCACAGATAGTATAGAAGAATATGGTAAGAGACGGATTCACACAAAAATATACAACATTTAAAATAATTTAAGTTTAAAAAAAAATCTACTAGCTAGTCGCTTTAAATTTAGGGGAAAAGTATTAAAAATATCAATATCTAGCTCATTATCAAGAGAATTATAGCACCTGCATTCCCTTATAAAATAAGTATTTCGCCTGTAACTACTATGCACGGATGGAACGTAGAGAAGTTTTTAAAATTAGGTTTTCCTAGGGAAGTGGTTGGGTATGCGCAGCCCCTGTTGACGGAGTAACTCCGGACAATAGATTGTCCATGCTATATTCAAGAGATAAGAAAACGACTTTTAATGCTGTTATAGTCGAAGATGTATAAACCTCATTACGAACATGCGTTCTTCACACATTACTGATACATTCCGATTACAGCCGTGATATATTTTAATTGCATTTATTAAACTAACAAAGTATAGTTCCACTGGTTGTGAAACTTTAGTCCTACAATTTTGACATTTTGACAATTTTGACAGCCTTGTTAGCTCATTGGGAGTATGTCTGCCTGAGCTGTAGGGCGTGGGTTCGATTTCCGCCAAGGACAAATGTTTGTTTGGTATAAACAAATGTTTGTTCTGTGTCTGGGTGTTCTGTATGTATTATAAGTATGTATTTACAAAAAAAAAGGTATTTATGTATCCTATCAGTTATCTGACTTCCATCACACAAGCTCTGCTTAGTTTGGGGTCAGATGGCGCTGTGTGTAATGTGTCCTACGATATATTTACAATTTATTACCGAACTTTAATATAGGTGTAAAAGTAAAAACAGTTTTAAAATTATCTGCATTTTGATTTGAAACTTTTCAAGATAAAAAATTACCACATGTGAGTAACTGTTAACCGTTCTTTTGTAGCAATGATAGCTCAATAGTTAACGCGGTCGGTTCACACGCCGAAGAGCGTGGGTACAAACCCGACAATGAGCTTGAGCTGCCGGCCAAGGAAAACATCGTGAGGTAATCGTAGTAGCGTATTTTCCAATGCTCAGCTGGCTAGCTACCACCCTCAAGTTGAAAATCTGTCGCCAAGCACCTAGCAGTGTGTTCCGACAGCCTCACTTGAGAGCCAGTTCTATTACCATCTTCGACCACACCGGCACTTAACGTCAGGTGAGCTATGGTCAAATACCTAGCCTATTTCAAGTTTTAAGTAGTCAAAAATAATAAATAAAATTTACATAATTTTTATTTTCTTCAGCTGCACATATAGAGTAATTAATTATCTTTTAAGATATGAGTTTATAATATTTAATCATATTTTTTCTTTTTTCAACATTTCGTTCATATATTCGGAATGTTGTAAAAAATGTTTATGTCAGTCAATAAAAAAAAGGAAAATTTTCGTATGTGGTCTAAAACACGTCGCGGTTCGTATAAATACTCTCAGCTGGGCATAATTATGCTTAATTGATTATATTTACACAGTGATTTGGTCATATTGCACCATGTAGGCATAATGAGATTTAGCAGATTTTGCTTCTTTTCTCTCATGTAGGTACAGATTTCTCAGCTATATTGATTTACTGAAAAACCAGTGGTATGATTTTTAAGCACTCCTTCCCTGTCTGGCTTACTACGGCTTGTTAAAGTTTAAGTAACATTTGCTCGCTTATAGAGGTTACCTGTTCATTTGCATAATATTACTTGTCATAAATTTATTCTACATACATATTTTGTCTTAAAATTTTGTAGTCATACTTGCATGCCCTACTAATATGATTGACATAGTATTGATAAAAAAAAATCGTGAAAATAATATGATTATTTATGTTATTAAAATTCTACTTTTTATAAGTAATATTTTAAAAGTTGTATGATTTTAGAAGTAGTTTAAAATTTAATAAATATAAACGTATATTGAAGGAAACCCACAGCGCTATCTAGCCGTTAAGCGAAGCTTATACTATAGAAATTAGATAGATAATAAAATACTTTTTTTTTGTGTAAATTTATACTTATTAAACATATGTAATAGCCTGACACAGGATAAAGATCTATGTTCATCATACAAATTTGTTTTGGGTGGGAATCGAACCCACGCAAGCTCAGGAAGCAGTCCTACTACTAAATGAGATTAATAACAGTGCATTATTTTCCAGTAAAAGCTGGCATATGGTCAACTTATGGCCCTTAAGCTGAATGTATATTAAATACATATTAAAAGACAATACTGACTCTGATTATGTGATAAAGTTATATAGCTTTCAATTGATAGGGCTCCCTAGGTTATGCATTTCAAATGTTATCAAAACTAATATTAGGTTAACATTATGTTTATTCTGTTTCTAGGTGTTCTGTATGTATTATACGAAAAATAAAGTATATAAGTATTCTATCAGTTGTCTGGTTCCCATAGTACAAGCTTTGCTTAGTTTGGGGCTAGGTGGCGCTGTATGAAAAATATTAAGATATTTATTTATTAGGACGATTGATAGTGATATTTTAGTTACAAATAATAAGGTTGTAAAATTATATAATTTTCAAAATTAGTACAAATAATATTATGCGAATGAATAGAGAACCTTTACAAAGTGATCTTAATTAACAGTTCTCCCATACGATGTAGTGATATATCTTTTCAATTAACCACATATCACATAGCCACCGTCTCGAAGTTGCGTGTGCGAAATATTTTAAAGCAACTGCGATTGAGCTGATATTAATATCTTCGTGACATTCGACGAGATAATATGTTAGTATACAAATAAACTTAACAGTGTTTTTATTTCTTGAGGTAAAAATAATGTTGCCATATCGATAAAGAAAAAGAAAGGTCGAAAAGTCGCAAAGGCCAAAATATCTATAAACTTTCCTAAAAAAGCAAAAAAAAGTGAGCCAAAAAATTTTTTTTTTCAAGACTATATTGTTGATAAATAACACTTACTTTTAGAGCCAAAAATTTTTGATTGCAGTAGCGAAAAAAAAATCTAATTTACAACGGTTAATTTGCAAATTTTACGCTTACTTGGTGGCTTGATACTGATAGCTATATATATGGGATATATATATATATATATATATATATATATATATATATCCCATCGTAGCTGTCTTACTATTTGTAATCCTATATATATATATATATATATATATATATATATATATAGGATTACAAATAGTAAGACAGCTACGCTTTCACTAAAAGGAAATGAAACAAATCATTCACGACATGAAAACATTCCGGTTCTATTAAATCCTTTAAATATGTACAATAATATCCTTGAAGTGTTTATTACCTGTACAATAAGACTTAGATTTTATTTATTTTCCAAAATACGAGTACATGCTAAAAAACAAGGCGCCAGTTTTTACTACACGATACCAGACCGTCGGGCACCTCATTGTTTCTTGAACGTTTCATTCATGAGCGACATTTCACCCATTACCAGAATTAGTACCAATAAACCGGACCATTCATTCACTTTTATTCTATATTACAGGGTCATTGCAACGTTGGTGGTTCTTAAAAAAAATATATAAAATATGAACAAACAACACAGACAACTCAGACCAGACTAAGTACATAGATACATACGCAAAACCTTCTTCCAACTATCATTCGCATATTGGAGCAACGAACGATAGAAATACGATAAGAATACATGGAAAATTTAGTAAAGTAAAAAACTTGATAAGTATACTTAATTTAAAATACATACAAAACCTTAAATTTAAATATATCCATTTTCTAGATTTGTGTACCAATGTTTGTGGTGCAAAATGTTTATTCTGTCTGGAACCACGGTGGTACCTACGTAGACGACCTTTTGCTAAGGAGATCTACCACCAAGTGGTCTGTGTACTAAAGTGGTAAGGACAGAAATTTAAATATAACGTCAATCACAGATCAAGATTATTGAAAGCTTCAATAGACTGTTTTTAAAAATACTATCAATAATGTAAAATCTTACTTATAGCTATCACTATCAAGCCACCGAGCGAGCGTAAAATTTGCAAAAAATATGTCAGACGAAATTCATAACATGAAAATAAATATGTAAGAACCGCCCATTACAGGAGGTACGCTTTGAACGCTTTTCGAAACCTTTTGCCGGCGCTAGCTGCACAAAGGGAATAAAGAAAAAAAAACCAAGAATAAAATCATTGAGATACATTAGTAAACAAGGCACAGGAGGAGGCGATAAGCGGAGCGGCTAGGGATAATTCAAAACCTCTGAAAAACCGTGATACACGGCGTTTATCTGCTTACTAGGTACATAACTACATAGAAACAGTTTTACACGCTTACATCATTGATTCTACAAAAAAGAGTTTATGGTATTTTAAGAGATAAAATGTGGTCATATGCTTAACAATCCAAATAAATTTAGTTTAGAAATGGTATATTTGTTTGTTATTGCTGTAAAAATATTACTAGTCCTATAAAATAAACAAACTTTATTAGAATAAAAAAATTGGATATACCTACTTGGATATAATTTTTTTTTTGTATATACAAACCATCTATGAAAAATATCTACTTGAAAAAATATTTACTAATTTATTTTTTCGATTAGACGACAATTTTACACATCACCATCTAGCCTCAAACTAAGTAAAGCTTGAAAAAACAAATGGAATACCCAGACACAAAACAAATATATATTTTTTTTACATCGGACTAGGCAATACCTATTCACGTTTTTCTTGAACAACCCTAGGTTGTACTTAGATGGAAACACATTAGCAGTTCTGACAAGGAATGTAGTCTGAATCTATATGAGTCACTTGGTGGTAGATCTCCTTAAAAGAAGGTCGTCTAACTAAGTACCACCGCAGTACCAGATATGCTGCCGCCAAGAAGTAGTGTGCAAACATTACTGTGTTCCGGTTTGAAGGGTATTGCAGCTAGTGAAATTACAGGGCTGTTGAGAATAACCATCGAAAGTCTGAAAGTACTCAGCGCCAAAGCAGCGATGCCCTGGACTTTGTTTAGCTACTCAAAGTTCTATGTATCGCTGCAATAGTCATGGATTGGCGTATTTTTTTACTACCAGGGGAGCGTCTTCATCTCATTACTTTTACAAAAAAAGTCATACAAAATGTTTTTCCTGGTTGTTAATGGAGCCCACGCACTTAGGAAGCTTAGGAGCAAAGTTTACTAAATGAGCCAACTGCAAATGGTAAATAATATTATTATAATAATAAAAGTTGTCCGACTTCTTATTAGACGTAAATGATAAAGTGACTCCATGACTTTGTTATATTCGCTTCAGTGAAATATTAGTAGATCGCTAAACGCTTGTAAGTTAGGCGCGGCAATAAAAGAACATCCCTGCCTTTTAAGAAATTTAGATGCTCCGGGTGCGATGTTTTTTTTCTAAATTCACGTGGGAGGTGAGACATAATTGCCGAAATTCCTAATTTTTGACAATAAGCAGACAGGATGTTGCTTATATGATGTACCGGCGATGGGAGTGTTTTGAAAACCTTTTATTGTTATTTTTTGTAAATACATTTTATTGTATTTCTTCAAAATTGGTAATAAGGAAATTTTACATGGTGATGATAAAGTCACAAGAAGAGGGAAAGAAAGGTTGAAGAGGGAGGTGGTAGAAGGCGTATGTAATCTAATAAATATTGCAGAAGATTTCACACACCTTGCCTCAAACTAAGCAGAGTAAACTACCATTACTACTTCTTTTATGGGTACCAGATAACTTCTTTTTTAAATAGATACATACATTTTAAACATCCAGACACAGAACACACATTTGTGTTTGTCCTGGGTGGGAATCGAACTCACGCCCTACAGCTTTTGAATCAGAGATACTACTAAAAGAGCATACAGGGCCGTCATCATTGATTTAATTGTATTTAGTAATCAAAATGTTGAAGGTTTTAGTAAAAAGATTCACTAACAACTGAAATTTATAATAAAGTTCTTAAATACGCTTACGTTTTATCACCAACTCGCCTGCCGTTCAGCGAAGATGCGGTCTACGAAGGAACACGCTTACTTTAAAGAAACCAATTCACACGCGACTATATAATGTATCCTAATTAATAAAATTGTTGTAATTATACATATCCGAATCAACCCTGTTTTATTATAAGCTGTCTCACTGCTAGGCGCGGGCCTCTTCTCGTTGTAAGATGGTAATGACATAGTCCATCACGCTGGCCAAATGCGGGTTGACAGACTTCACACATCTCCAACAACTTTTTTTATGAATTCTCGGACGTCGATATTTTTCCTTCACCGTTTGAAGTCAGCGGCAATACGCACAGAAGTTAAAAAAAAAAGACAGAGTTGAGTGAAGTGGTATTCGAACGAAGGGCCTCCAGAATGGAAACCAGACAATCTCCCAACTAAGCTACCGAAACTTCACTAGGCTGCCAAAACTTCGAATTGTATAATGTACAATTATACATAACTAGTCAAAAACAAAAGCTAAGAATGGTTGGCATATTGACAATTGGCATAGCAACAGGGAAGTATGTACATATGTGGCAAGTTGAAGTGGCAGTGGGCAGGGCATATAGCACGCAGAACTGATGGCCGATGGGGCTGCAAAGTTCTGGAGTGGAGACCGCGGACCGGCAAGCGCAGCGTAGGACGTCCACCCACAAGGCTAGAACAGGTGGCAGGAACGCGCTGGATTCGAGCCGCTTCCAACCGGTCTTTGTGAAACTCATTGGGGTAGGCCTATGTCCAGAAGTGGACGTTCTACGGCTGAGATGATGATGATGATATGTGGACTAAATTGAAACTAACCCTGGACCTTGTTTTGTTATTCAAAGTTCATCTTTGCAATGATCTTGGACAGGCATAATCTCTTACCACCAAGGAATTCTCTTAAAGAAAGAATCTTATTATTTTTCCATTAAAAAATGCTGATGATGATGATGAAATTAATCAGTTAAAGTTTTGTGACCTACGTAACAAAACAACTTTTTCTTAAACAAAAAATCGAATCCTCGCCGAAATAATTTAAACTAACGATGCACATAGCTAATTCGTTCCATCATAACAAAACCTTGTTTAAATTGTATAATTTAGTTTAATTGTCCATTCATACACGGCGAGCCTTCGGACTCACACGTTGATAATGAACTCGGAAAGTGATGATTTAATAAAGTTGTTTCTCTCTCTGTCTATCTTAGTATTGAGAGAAGGGAAGGAAGAGCATTGAGAGAGGGTCCCCTCACGATTCCCTTGCGTTCATTCGTGACGCTCGTCCTATTTCCATTTATAAGAAATTGTGGTTGTAATATTGCATGGTTTGAGTCGGATCGAAATGAGGTATCGATAAGTATAGTCTATTAAAAGTATATGCGTATGTCGTTTTTCTAAGAGGTTTTATTTTATAGCTAAAAGCTATGGCATTATTTGAATGCACTGAAAATGAGCAACTATAACTTCCATACCAATATCATAAAGACTAGTTTGTCTATACGTTTGTTATTTCTTCTCACAGTAGCGGCTGGACGGATTTGAATGAAATTTGAAATGCAGTTAGCTCGGATCCTGAGTATAAGTTTAAAATAGAATAGCATTTCACGTGTGTTTGTTTGTTTCAAACTACGCAACGAATTGTGTTATAATAATTATATTTATCACCAGGTCTTAATCGCGCACAAAATACTTTGAAAATAGTTTTATTTATTTACCTGACTATCCTCCACTCAATTCGTGACCATGGCTATTGCAACATGGTCGAAAAATCGCGGTAAATAAACAAAACTATTTTCATGGTATTTTGTGCGCGATTAAGACCCGGTGATGAACATAATTAGTATGTATTCAAGTCGGGAAAGCTTAAAAATTACATGAATTTTGTTATGTTTTTCACTATAACTTAGAGGTTCTTTCGGATAGTTTATGATCTAGTATGTTACCGGCACCTCAAGAAACTCGCATAAGTATAATACTGTATAAGTTTAGTAAAATCGACAAATATAATTATCGTATTATTTGGTAGCCTCATCTCTAATTTCAAGCCTTACAGCATAAATAATACTAATCAACAAACAATCTAAAACATCCCCATTTACTCTAAAACGTGGTAAGTTTGTCGCCTAATTTGTTAATATTTTTCTGGGGCCATTTTTTGTGCATCCCTATTTTAAACTTTGCCAAAATGAGCTAGCGATTTCCACGCTCTATGTGTGGCTTGAATGCCCAGAGCCTCAAAGATTAATTATCTCTATATGAATCATTGTTATACATGAAAGTTTTTTGTCCAAAGGATGGCTCTATTAATATTGGTATTTCTGTCAGTACCTACGTGGGAGGTGCGATGATTTGTTGTGTGTTAATGTTACTTAAGAGATGAAACTGTGTTACCTGCGTGTTTTATTTTGAGAACATAATGGCGTTAAAGAGATAAGTTCGCATAAGTTAAGTAGCCAGCCTTATTATCAGAGAATTGTTTTATAGAAAAGCGGCAAGCTGCTGGCTTTCTTGTTTCCAGAGAAATATAATCTAGATATTTTCAAGGCCAGAGTGAATAGGTGTCTTCTAAGTCTGTGTGCTTACCATCAGGCGAGTTGGTGGTCAAACATGGACACACCGGAAACACGGTCTAATACGTATTAATAAAAGAAACAAAAAACAAACAGTCGGACAGGTCGCTCGATGGTAAGTTCACTATCGCGTCGCCTATAATAATCACCTGAAACATTAGGGATGTTATTATTTGACGAATGAGACACTCTCCTTATAGTAAGAGATAACGCATATCATAATCGTTGCAGTGGTATATATTAAAAAGTCACTAACCTATTTAATTTTAACATGAACCTACCTACATACACAAGAGAAAACATATGTCATTTTAATTTACTTGCTAACCCCGGCTGCTCGGTCGGCACGCATGCAGTAATCGCCGGCAAGCGTCCTCTCCACCACCACACCGCCTCTTCCTACTCGTGTCACCCTTTTATCACGAAGCTGTTCTCTTATAGATACTTTACTTACTTTGTCATAAATTTGTTAACTCTAATTTTATTAGGTCAAAAAATGCAAACTATATTTATGTTGCTAATCCGCGTACCAGAAATGTTGAATACCCTTTTAAATAAAAGCAATTTAATCTTTTGTTTACCGACAATAAAACTTAGCAGAAACAATATTACAAAAAGGTACCGAGATAATCTTTTTCGGAATGTATTGTTACTCCATATGTTAAATTGTTAAAAATATGGAATTTAGACCACTTTTGCATAGAGAAAGGGAAAAGGTACCTTTGTGAATGTAACAAGTAAAGACAGGACTAAAGCGCGATAGTAGCTTTTATGGCCTTGAATTGTTCTAGAAGAAAGAGAACAACTGAGGTAACCCAAGCAATAAACTTTAACAGCTTTACCTTCCAGTTATAAAAACGTAACTGTACCGTTCAGGCGCCAAACGAGATAGCTTTAACACTTGGTTTAGATACCTTTTTTAACCTGCGATGCAAACAGAGGTGTGTTATAAGTGTTATCTATGTGTATGTGGCGTCGTAGCTCCCAAACGGATCTTGATTCAGTTTTTTGTTAAAAAGATAACTTGATCTTAGAATCTGTTCAGCCATTTATAGTCAATGAATGAATGTGACATATTCCAAGGCCTGACCGAATCAAAATTTGTTAAGCTGTTAAAGCTGTAGAAGATTTTTTAAATTTTTAATTTATCCTTCTTATTTATTTAAATTCATAAATAGGCTTGCTTGGTTCTTTGGCAATGGATGAAGTGGCCAAGAAACTTATTTTTTTTTGAATATTTATGTAGGTACTAAAAAAATAGACTGTTCGTGATTATTGCATATATGAGCTTTGAATATCAAAAACCAAGTCTGGTTTAGATGCGGAAACAGGCTTATGTATAATAGGAATAGATTATTAGATATTTTAAATTTATTTTTTATATTATCACTAGAGCTATTAAAGTCATTGTCATTGCCAAGACATGGATAATAGATTGTGGATCGTATTTTAGAAAAAAATAAAATAATGTGCGTACCTACCTAAAGTTAATCTATTGTCTATACTTAAACGAAAGTGTCAATCATCAAAACTGTTGTTTTAGTTACACTTAAAAAGATTTGCTTAATTATCTATTGTTCAAATAGAGATAAAGAGGCCGCTCCTTTTTAGTTCTTGCGCCTCGAAATGTGCGATATCTATTATCGTTCTAAGAAATAGGTTAACTGGATTTTTGTTTAAAAATTACATGAAATATATTACTATTGTATTTTCACTTACTGACCTTTAAAACGACTTTGAAAAGTTGTATAGAATAATGCCTTACTTGGTAATCTATTGAGTTTTCTATGAGAAAAAGAATGCTGACTGCAAAACTGTAGTTAGCTAAAATGAAGGGCTATTGAGAATAACAGTATTATTTGTAATGTAAACTTTTGGAGTCTGCACCTACAATTGTGGTGAGGTTTATCACAGCCTTGACTTCGGTTGTTGCAATTCGTGTCTAACATCTATAGTTACAGTCAAAATCCAGTCTTGGTCAAGCACTTGGACAGTTTATAAAAACGACTGATTCGGAGGATTTATTTCTTACCATCAGGATTTCGTTCCTCTTTTACATAAAAAGACCGTCACTTAATTTCATGTGAGCTGTTGTCAACGCTTAGCCCATCAACCAATTTAACTTTAACTATTTAATTCGGATAACTTATTTGATTCCTTTGATACGAGTCTCTAATCTCCAGATTTTCAATTTCTCCATTCATTAATAAATCTAATCAGAGTTTCACGTACTGCGTAGGCATTTACGATGAATTTTTAATAACACTTTATCTCTATTCCATACATCGACAGGTATAAAAACAAAATTTATATTCTTTTCCCTCGGAACTTGATCATACTAACGGGTTCTGAATAGATTAAAACATCATTTGGTTCCATTAAAAAGAGATTCGATATGTAAGGATCGTAAAAATGTTGTAATCCAGTTCTTTCGTGGGAAGGGAGCCAACGGCCATCTTGACTTGCGTTCTTATGGACGGAATGGCCAAATCCAACATACAAATTTACGATATTTAACCCTGATTAAATATAAAGACAATGAGTTTTATGGACAACTAATAACTTTGTAGGTGTTATTTATAATCGAAATATCCAGTAAAATAATTATATGGTAATAATTATTTTAAAAAAAATTGTGTTAACAAGTTCAAAATTTCATAATACGTACCATTCTACTTTCCTACAAAAGAATCGTTCAGCTGGAGTAAGATTTACAAGTTTTTCATGTACTTCATCTATTTATTTACTTACTTATTAGACTATCTCTCTCTGACATATCGAATCGATTGCCAATATCGCATTAATGAACGTCAGTCCTCGCAATATAATTGAAAAGTTGCAGATCTGTCGATTTTCCTCACAGACCTGTTCGATATAGGTTGAATTGTACATAAATTAATTTAGCTGATATTCGTTACAGTACAATATACCAGCTAAGCTATATTTATCATTGTCAAATTGCAATCAAGAACCTTGGTAAAAGTAACGACTGCCTCTCCTACCTGTAAGTGTTTATTGGCCAAGTTGCGTTCAAAACATTTACAAATAAGCTGGACATCAATAAAAACAGTGGATCTCTTTACGGCTTGACGAATATCTACATTTCTGAGTTTACGATGGGACGCGTGAGCGGTAGGACGGTTGAAAAAGTGTTTACGAGCCGACCAGCGAAGAGAACGCAATAGATTTTGTTTTAAATATTATATTTTGTATAAAATTTTTAGCGTAAGATAGTACTTAGGTACTTAGTAATTAATTATAAGAAAGAAAACTATTATACATTTATTTATGTAAATAAATGTATAATAATATTTGTAAAATAAATGCATTTATTGTGACAATGTCAACTTTCGGAAGTTAGTCTACTATATTTATTATTTCGCTTATAAGTAGGTGTTCATTATTTTTCTTTTAGTTGCACCTTGAGTTATAAAATATTTTAATTTAATATTTCATATAGTTCACTGTGACTAACATTGGTAGTTTGTTCCGTGTCTGGGTTTTCTGTATGTATTAACAAAAAAAGTAAATTAGTATAATAATTTACCAGGTATCTGGTTCCTGTAATACAAGCTTTCCTTAGTTTGGGCTACATGGCGCGGTGAGAAAATTCCCTCAATATAAAAAAATAAATGTAGGATCTTTCATGCCTAAAATTTTTTTTATACATTTTGATTTTACCCTAATTGTCTAATGAATTTGATCCTAGTACAGTCAAAATCACATAAAGTAAGCCATAATAAATCCAGCCCATGCCCTAGTAAGTTTGAGATGGAACCATAAGATTCTGGTTAGTTTTCGAAGCGAAGAAAATTTTTACTACATTATATGATTTGATCACAAAATCTATCTTCTAGACAAGCGTGCTCCAATTTAGACCGCATCATCACTTAACATCAAGCGAGATGGCGGTCAAACGTAAGCCTATTTCGTATAAAATCAAAACATATTTGATTAATATAATTTAAATATACTCGAAACATGCCTTTAAAATTTAATACACTATAGCAGTATGATATTTTTTTATTTTTCACGTTACTGCCAAAACCCACGTTATTCAAAATCTATCGATACCAGTAATAGGTTACCTAAAATATCACCTCGACCAAAGCTTTAGAAGACGCTCACATCCATTCATGAACTAGAAAAGAGCTGGTTGTTTGAACGGATTTTCTTAAATCATAAGTTCAATCTCGATGAAGTAAAAAAAAAACATTATCGGTTCAACCGTAAGCTTACAATACTATTATAGATAGATATACATATACACATGTTAAACATCTAACACCCCTGTTTGCATCGGGAATCAAAAAAGTGTGTGATCACTTAAAAAGAACCAGCTATGTAGCTATTGGGGAGGCCTATGTATAGAGGCCCATGTCCAGCAGTGGACGTCCTACGGCCGAGATGATGATGATGATGATGTAGAGGTTTTTAGTATGTAGCGTAGGTACTTATAGTGCAGCCACTCTATCAAAGATAATAGTTGTGCTAACAATGAGTTTTACCATCGGCTCATATCATAACTGAGTTTAAGCCAAATGTTCCCAGAAAATACTTACAATCACCATTACATGACATGCCAACTTACAAAGAGTGGCGCCCGCTCTCCCACAGAAATATTTCGATGAGTTTCTTCAATGGCGGCCGTATTCCCTTTTTACTTTTTTCCCAACCGAAATATTCACACGGTCAAGTGAGACGTTGTCGCGCTATCCAACATTTTGGTTAAACGTTACTTATAATCGACCAGCTATTAGTTTGGGGATGTCGGCTCTTCGATTGATGGTTTGATAACTTATTGATGCCACCATTTTTTGTCTGTGACGAATATGGCGCCAAACTTGACGCGGTTAGGCGAGAAATTAGTGTCACTTTTTGTGTTGAACGTTCTATTGATATTCTTCTTCTTTGCATTTGGCGTCGCACTTTGTGTACTTGCCATTGTTAGTTTTTAATATTTTCGGATATTTTATAAAAATTTAATTAAGTCATAGTCAAAGTAACACAAGGTAAATAATGGCCGAAACCGGTTATGCTCTAGTAAAGTTGTGGTGACCTACACGTTTTAATTAAGTTTTGGAAGCAACACGAAAAGTCATATTTCACTATATTAAATTAAGTTGTCTATATATCACTATCTCAAATTCACGCGCATATTGTCGTACTTTATAAATAAAACATATTCTACACTTGAGAAAATCTTAATTGTGATTGACTTTAATGCAAACTTGTTAAGCAATACATTTACCTACTTAGATGTTAACTCAGTTAATTTAAAACTAGCAACCCGCCCCAGTTTCGCACGGGTAGTAGAGCATATATACCTACATGTTTTGTCTGTCGTAGGGTTGATCTGTTCATATTTCAACTAATTTACACAAAATGTTGACAAATTATATGCCTTTCTCATGAATTATTATTACTCTACCTATTGGTGAAACTCGCATGATAACCCATTCAGTAGTTTTTAAGTTTATTGCGAACAGACAGACAGACAGACGCGGCGGATGACTTTGTTTTATAACATGTAGTGATAAATAACTTATATAAAGCATATAGTTACTTGCGGTGCCAAAACCACCTTAACACGAAACAAAATTTATAAATAAACTGTTCAATAGTGGTTTTAAAGAATGTATTATAAAAATTGTAAATAATTTATGCTAATTAATAATTTATGTCACCTTTTTAAACATTTTAAAAACGGAAATACCACAAATATCAGCTTCGTCCTTGGGTGGTAAGCATTAGTTAAAATGTTCACATAAAAAGAAACATTTTTATGTTTTGACATAATTTTTCTTTAACAAAATCGTTAATATTTATTAGGTTGGTAGCCCATTACCACCACGGTTGCCAGACCGCTGACAGTAAGGAGGGCATAAATTTTCACGGCATAGGTGGATATTTAAATTAGTTCATTTTTACATAGTAAGAGAAATATATTACTTTTTAGCCGGGATTAATGGCCTAAGGATTTTTTATATTTTCACAAACTTTGTTAAAATATTATTAATAATAATATAATAAGTAAAGTAAGGGAGATCGTATAGACTTACTAGGTAGCTCTAGAGCCTGCCATGTTGTACCATGATGATAATATGATTTATAACTAACTATTGCTTGTTCTAGTGCCGTATTAACTATTGCTACTAGTGCCATGGTGGTGCCGGCGTAAGAATAGTACCCCACCCTCTCTACCCGTGGTTGCCGTAAGAGTCGGCTAAGGGATGTAATCCGGAAGATGGGCAGCAGCGTCTTCCTTGAACAATCACACCTAACTGCGCTCGCCAACCCGCCTGCCAAGAGTGGCGAGTATTGGCAAAACCTCCAGGAGGAGGCCTGTGTTCAGCAGTGGACGTCTTAAATGGCTGATGATGTGATGTGATTGCTTGTTCGTATTGTGTCAGTTCTCCAGTTTTCATTTGAACATTATCTGATACAGTGCATCCTTATTTTTCAAAACAGCATACAGTTATTACTCATTTATATTTCTTATTACATAAATAAATTTGTTTTTAGTTGTCATTTTTTATCATAGTTGACGGGCTTCGTGTAAGAAAAAAAAGTTGAATTGCTAAAAGAAACGGAAAACGGTTTTTTAAAATTTATATTAAGAAATTGCCTCAGTGGTGGGCAGTTAATGAAAATATGCGTAATTTATTTTTGTTTTATTTTAAAAAGACTACGTCAAATGTATCAAAACTACGTCAGTTTCCATAGTACAATAGTATACACATATATGCACGGTAACGCAGATTTGTGCCGGTATGAATCCTTTGGTTTGCACGGGCAATAACGTGAAAACAAAGTAAAATGAAGAGTGGCAGTGTGTGGTCTGCCCGCGGCCGCCACCCTGACGGATCGATTACTTTATTGTAGCCAGGATTCAGCCAGTGTCAGTGTTGCCAGATGTCCAGATTTTACGGACCGAGTAATGACCTGAGAAGTCAATACGGAATTGTAATATAGAGAAACAATACGCGTTTTTTTTATTGAGTAGGCTAAGTGTTTGATCGCACACCTAGCCTGGATTAGAAGCCGACTCTTTAGCTACTGAAATTATTGTAAACCTCTTGAGGAGGTAGTTTGTATGGCACTATTTTATTGTATATTGTATACTAGCGACCCGCCCCGGCTTCGCACGTGTAGTGGAATGGTTATAGTAAGCTTTCCTTAAAAGGTAGATATATGCAACCGCGGACTTTTTTGTAGATCTATAAAAAAGGAATATCCCACCGTGCATTGTTTTGTTATATCTCATAGGGATTAGGCAGCGTTTTCGATGAAAGCTCCTATGTGACTTGACTTTTTCTAACACTTCCAACAATTATCATCATATTTTGAACCAATTTACATAAAACCTTGACAAATTATATACTTAAACCTTCCTTATGAATCACACTATCTATTGGTGAGACTAGCATGATGATCCGTTCAGTAGTTTTTAAGTTTATCGCGAACCGACTTACAGACAGACAGACGTGGCGGACGGCTTTGTTTTATTATATGTAGTAAAAGTATTTACTACCTACAACTGACAATAAAAATCTTGGATCTTGAATCTAGTCAGTCGATATATGATTTGAACCTACGTCTTGAGGCGTGTTATCTGAACACGCTAACCAGTGCTACCAATAATGAATAAAAGCGTACCTACCTAGGTATACTAAAAAGGATTATTAAAATGTACTTTCCATCCCCAATGTGTGGTTTACAGCCTAAGATGACAACAGTTGACCATAAACAAATTAGGTTTACCAATTTACTAATCATAAAAAAATCAACATAGAGCAAGCACTAAAATATAGATAGTAAAAAGCTCGCGCAATAGCTCTATTTGAAATGCCATAATTATGACGCAAAATCTATTTTTCAACATTAGCTATAATAAGTGTCTTAAAAATTATTTGATTGTACTCATATATTATTACTAACAATTTCCTCTTGAGGCGAGTAAAGCCACGTATACAGAATGTATAATTGTATAACATATTTTAAAGTTGTTTTTAAGGCAATTAGATTGCATGTTTTGAATGTGAATGATAAATTAGTTCTTGTCCTGACATTAAACCTAATCCATTCGTACCTAAAACAGAAATCCCAACAATGCCACTAATAACACCTCCGTGTATATTAGCCCGGGGCTGAAAGTTGGATAGCTAAAATGCTGCCTACAGATTTATGAATTTATAGTATTGTATCTATTAGGTAAGTTTTTACTATATTGGGTTCAATTCCCACCAAAGGCAAACATTCTGTTGTATAAACAAATGTTTGTTCTGTGTTTATTATAAGAATGTATTTACAAAAAAAAAAGTATTTAAGTATTCTATCAGTTATATGACTTCCATAGTACAAGCTTTGCTTAGTTTGGAGTCAGATGGCGCTGTGTGTAATGTCCTACGATATTTATTATTATTTGGTTATAGACTTAGGTGGAACCAAGCCGGGAGAGAACTTTTTACAATCGATTCAACTATAGAAGAAAATCCTTGATCAAATGTTGGCAGCAGATTTTTTTTCGCGATTTCTTAATAATTTATTTACAATGATGACCGAATGGCTTGCCTCAAATTTATAATCCTTTAGTAAACAAACGTAGACTTTGAAAATACCTATATCTTTGTCATCTTGTGTAAATAAAAAAGTATAAAATATTAAAGGAAATTTCGTATTGTTGGCAGAGATACGGTCTACAGTCCTACACATTGATTAAGGTTTTTTTTTTAATCTTCCAAATGTCAAGTTCCGTTTTAAGCACCCACAAGAACACACAAGATTGAACTTGTCCAAGGTCGTGGCCTAGACAGCTCTATTATTTATTCTGTGACGTCAGATTTGCACTAGATTGTTTGCGGTATTTATAAAAAACTTGTTTCGAAGACATCGCGTGAGTAAACGAAAGTGAGCGTGGTTATTATCAAATGTTGAGATTTGGATGAAATAAACGATACACGATAACTATCGTGTATCATGTTTACTATAATAGTTAGTATTTGATAATCTGAAGCACATCACAGAAGAACCAGCGTAAGTTAAGGTAGGAGATACATATCTCCTACCTTAACTGTCACCCATAAATGAGTTTCCCGAGGATGAACGATGTGTGTGGTGTTCCCATACATCGTCATCAGGCCGGGTGGAGCAGTAGCTCCCCGAGAAGGAGTCCTCTCGGGACTACCGCTGTCGAGGTAGCGGATGAATGCGCAAGCGTGCCCGATACCCCGACTCAAAGCGCTGAGGTGGAACACCCCAGGGTTTTTAGTGGGTAGGCCGTTATTGACGGAGAGTCCCACATAACCACCCAGTCACCCCCGTGGCAGGTGGTATCCATTAAGGATTTTCCCTGGGCACAAAAAAAAAAAAAAAAAAAAAAAGGAGATACATATCTACACATGGTAATTATCGATTCTCTTAAACGAAAAAAGGTGAAACAAATCTTTTATCTTTATTTATAATTTTGAGCAAATTTATTATATCAACCATGATCGTCAAATAACAAGATTTATTTATAATTAATAACATTCTTGTAAAAAAGGTGATTATTTCTTTTAGATATATTATTATATACCTACTCTTTATTGTGAAAATCAGTAAAATATAATACAAACAAGAAACTTAAGAGCTACTGCCACAAATGGCAGCCATATAACTAAAAACGATCTCTTCCAGGTAACCATCGAAAGGAAAGAAACAAATATACATATATGTATATATGACGCGAGACGTCAAAACATTTATATACAATATAAATATGTATTTTGGTATAAATAGGTATATATACTAACACTATAAATAAATAAACATAATTAAGAGCAATTTTTCTAGAATCATTACTAGTAGTCGGTGGTAGGTGTCCTTAGCAGGAGGTCGTCTAGGTAGGTACCACCTTAGTATCAGATATTCTGCCGCTAAGCAGTAGTGTGTAAACATTACTGTGTTCCGGTTTGAGAGGTACTGCAGCTAGCGAAATTACAGGGCTGTTGAGACTAACCGTCTAATGTCTCAAAGTAATGAGCGCAAAAGCAGCGATGCCCTAGATCTTGTTTTGTTACTCAAAATTCTGTGTATCGCTGCAATGGTCATGGACAGGCGTTATCTCTTACCATAAGGAGAACGTCTCGTATGTCTCATTTACATGGAAAAAAAAGCACAATCAGTTCAATCCTTGTACACTAGCAAGTTTGGATTACTGACTGATTTTTAATATTAAATTTCTGTTGAACCATATGTTTCAAAATCGGACAAATCAATTTATTTTTTTCATTTGCATTAAACATAGTAAACCTAACTTTATTTTAAAACATACCTGTGTCCACCTTTTTGTGCCGATTTCGGATGACTAAGCCGAGATATTAAAATGCTATTAGTCTAATATACACAATATATCATTCGGAGGCTGTGATTTTATCGCTGCTAAATGAGAACAAGAATTTTGATGTCTCCATTTTTTTAAGTTTTTGTTTTGGGTTCCGCAACGTATTAAGTCAGATGGAACCCTTGTGTAATCTATGATTAATTGAT
Source organism: Biston stratarius (assembly GCA_950106695.1). Taxonomy (NCBI): domain Eukaryota; kingdom Metazoa; phylum Arthropoda; class Insecta; order Lepidoptera; family Geometridae; genus Biston; species Biston stratarius. Next base: position 22,215,227 of record OX467115.1, on the reverse strand, counting down.
ATCAAATTAAAGTCGTTTTATACTTGATGGTTAAATTGGTTTCTGTAAAGCACGTTTATGGAAAAACCTATGACGACAAATATATTTTAATTCGGTGTTTTTACTATAAAATTCTGAATTATGCGCACCAGTAGGTATGGGTAAGTTTTGCTTCCAAAACTCCGTAGAAAATTCTAGTAAATTCGTAATTACTTTGCTAGGATTAAGAATATGGGCTATATTTGACTTTGGCATACCTTATGTGGTTTTGACTGTGATTAAAATATATTTTATTTTATTTTATCATGAAATTATGAGACTTTGACAATTACTGTGATATATTTCACTGAATAATTTAATAATAAATATAATGCGTAAAGTCTGATGCCAATAATAAAACTCACCATTTATTTTAATTGTACCTATGCCAATACTTTTTTTTATTCTGCCCATAGTGACATTTTTCCATAGACAACTCTTGGCCTAGCGGTCCTCAGCTTAACTTATTTTTTATTACGGCGCCTCATCAAGCTAAAGCGTATTCGGACTTGGCAATTTTTGCATCTTTTTTTGCGGCTTTGCGAAGACAAAGGTTATTAGTTAGAATTGGATAGTGATGTTTATGTGTGAGCTTAGATTGTCTCACGGTAGGAGAGAATAGACCTCCCGAGAGGTTTCGCTATCTAGGAGGTGTGGAATGGAAACATCAAGATAAGCAAAAACTGTTGGTATTTATGAATGGAAAATCGATTATTAGACCGCTAATGATCGAATTATAAATGAATGGATTTGATAAAAAAATTAGATAAGTTTTTTTGTAAATGTTTAGCTTTAGATTGAGTCATTTTATGGATGTCGTGTCACTAGACATAAATTAATTATATTAAATATACTACTATAAAACAGTTTATAAATTTTGAAAGGTTTTAATATTACAAACAAGTAAATGTAGGTTACAGGTACCCGTAAAGGATAATTTTTGATTACCTAAGGAGGCACCACTCGCAGACAACTTCCAAAAAGTTTTTGTTGCCACTTCGTGATAAGATATTACATATTAACAACTTAACCAGCATTCGAGACTAGAGTATAACAACAGGCTATTGAGACTTATCACATCACGCCAAAGCAACGATGCGCTGAACTTGATTTTTGTTACTCACAGTTGTGAACGCAGTTGTAATAGTCTTGAACAGGCAGTCTTATCATCAGGAGAGCGTTTCGTACGACTCATTACTTTTCCTAAAAGAAAATTGGATAACAGTCGGTGTCTTTCCATATTATAACAGGGAAAGTATAAACTAAAATTCTAAACCCATTGCTGTGGTTCTGGTGTCTAAGATTTTAAAGTCATCACATCATCATATCAACAGCTATAGGACGACCACTGCTGGACATAGGCCTCCTCCTGGGGGGGTTTTACCAATACTCGCCACGCTTGGCAGGCGGGTTAGCGAGCGCAGTTAGGTGTGATTGTTCAAAGAAGACGCTGCTGGCCATCTTCCAGATTACATCCCTTAACCGACTCTTACGGCAACCACGGGTAAAGAGGGTGGGGTACTATTCTTACGCCAGCACCACCACGGCAAATTATAAATTTAAAAATTATATTTCTATGTATGTGAGTTACTTCTTCAATTTGTACAGATTTGAAATTTAAGATGCAGATATTATACTTTAGCTTAACACTGTTTTTTATCCCGGAAAACGCGGACGAACCCGTTGAAGCGGCTAGTCTTATTATAAAAGTCAAAATATAGGTCAAGGCTTACGATTACCTTTCAGGTTTTTGATCAGCCCTGTTTTTTTAATCTATCAACTGCGGAGCGCGCTCGGCGTCTTCTCATTGAGTGCAGTGTAATTATATAATTATTAGGGGTTAGTAAGAGAGCCTCTCTATCCAAAATATATATCCAAATAGAATCGTCATAAAGAAACCACCGACCATGAAATAACTAAAGGATTAAAATGTGATGACACAGTACATTTCTCACTATTAAATTTTAAATAAACCTTTTTAATAACAAACCTGCTCAGTCATAGATACATCATCAGCTTCTGTACCACGAAATTTATAACGTTCTAAGACCCTCTCTCAGTAAGTAGTTCTAAATTTTCTTGCGTATATTCTGATTTTTTATTAGATGTTATTGTGACAGAGTTTTATGTTGTTTGCATGCAGTAGTCGTCGATACAATGTGTCGAATTTGGCATTCCTTTCACAATTCTGGGGAGGAGCTACTTGCAGTTGTCATCGTCATAAAATTATTGAGGGTAGTTTTTTCAACTCTTTGGGAGGGGACCACACTGGAAGCGTTGAGCATTTCAAAACGGACCGCGCCTATCCGTAAACACAATAAAACCTTAATATTTACGTTCACTCAAAGCAATAAAGATACAATGAGCGTGTACCAGTTTTCATATGACACACTGAAAATTCATCTCTAAACTGATTGCGGTAGAGAGTAATCTAGGTTGGTATGTTCTGTATCTCTCATTGCCGGTTATAGAAGTTATTTGTTGTTGCGTATTGTCTTACCTTATATTTGCGTAGCCGATAAGGCGGCTGAGAAAGTTTCGATCGCAGGATATGGTCCGGTTCAGTGTTTGTTTTTCGCAGTGAGTTGTTTGACGTGTCCTTTTGGTAGTTTTTGGGCAAATACAATTTCATTCTTGGACCTTCGTTTATAAATGCTTCTTGTTAATTTTCCACTTTATGCAATAAGAGATTAGAGTATTTTTTGCTCATTAGCTTTTTTGTTACAAATAATAACTTAGTATTAATCATCTAGTGTTCTATTCCAGGCTAGGTGTGCTTTACCATCTTCGACCACACCGTCACTTAACATCAGGTGAGTTGTGGTCAAACACATAGCCTGTCAGCGTTAAAAAAAAAAAAAGATTCTAATATTATTTGCTTGTGATATGATATCTAATAGCTTTAAACGAGCATTTCATTTCATTTCTATATATACTCGTACAGTCTGAATCTGGGAAACGGCTTCAACGATTTTCATTCAAACGAAATTTAGTATGGGCGTTTCAGGGGCGATAAATCGATCTAGCTAGGTTTCATTTTTAGAAAACGTCGTTATAAAAAACTGAGCAAAGCTCGGTCGTCCAGGTACTTGCATTAATATTATAAATGCAAAAGTTTGTGTGTAAGTGGGGTAAATTTGTTGACGCTGTAAATACTTTTAATAGATTTGGTTGAAATATAGAATGCTGCCTGTACCTTGGTTTAGTACATAGATTTTCAAATGATAAACGTAACTGTCTCAAGCGCCTGTATTTACGGTTTTTATTAAATGTAATTCAAACCATATTTCAATCTTGCGAGTCCAAGTCAGCTCTGTTTTATAAAGTAGGTATATATAACCAACTCTTCTTGTTGCTTTTTTATATGAAAGCGCCAATCAAGCAGACAGTTTGCCTGATGGTAAGCTCATCAGTAAGAACACCTGTAACACTAGAGATGTTGTCGACACGTATTGTGAAAAGAGTAACGGCATAATCCGCCACTAAGTCACACACACCACACCACATCTGCTCTATTTTTTTCCATCCAAAGGTTGTCTGGAAAAAATCGCTCTAGGCGATAAGACCGCTGTCATATTCCATATATTTATTATTCTATGTTGTTTTTGTTTTGTTGTTATCTTTATCTCTTTTTACCGACCTAGTATGTTTTGTTTTTATTAATAATGATTTTGACATAATTTATCATCAAAACTATTTATAACCTTATTCAAGAGGTACCATACAGTGGTATAAAAACAGTTCTATCTCTTTTTTAAGTTTTGTACGTTATAATGTATGTATGTTTGGTGTGTAATGAAGTTGTATTCTATTCTATTCTATTCTAAGTGCGGGTTGTGTTTTTTGCTTATAATTTTCGGAAGATGTGGATTTCCTCACGTTATTTTTCTTCACCATTTGAAGTCGGTGACAATACGCACATAATGTAGAAAAAGCAGAGATGCATAATACCGAATTTTTTATATTACGTTTAGAAATCAATCAATTTATTTTACTTCTATATATCAATCTAATTAGAGTTATTTACTGCTTACGCTGTATGCGAGCAGCAATAACAAAGCCCTCATAATTAATCTTTATACGTTTTCTCTAGTCTTGATTTCACGCACTCTTTTGTACGCCACACTCCCGTTTCAGTGAATGAAGACAATTCCACGCATCATCCTATTTTGCCAAACTATTATAGATCTTACAGACAGTGTTTTGGGTTGATTTTAGCGTGTTGGTACACTTTCAAAATGAAGTGTGACTACCAAAAATTATGGCAGTCACTTAGCGGTAAGGAATGCCATTGAGGGAAACAATGTGTCGTTTTAATTGTGAAAGCTGTATTTATTAGTTTCCAGTGGCCGTAGTTCACTTAATAAGAAAAAATCACTATTCTTGGTATTGAGTGAATGTTCTGAACAAGTTTTCAAAGTTACGGTAGTTTAGCTGGGATACCTTCTGGCTTCCATAGTGGAGGTCTTGGGTTCGGATTCCACGGCACGTGGCTATATTTTTTTGAAGTTATGTGTGTATTTCTACATGCTTCTATTTCCAAATGATTTTAAAAAATCATTGTAAGGAAGCGTGCATGTTTTTGTTCTTAACATTCTCGGAGATGCGTGAGGTCTACTAACTTGCACTTGGCCAGTGAGTATGGCCTTAATTTCACATTAAGAAGAGGTCGTGTAAACCTGATCCAGTTTGCACTTATGTATTTGAAAATAAAATGTCATCGAAAAAGCTGGTAAGATTAAGAAGGTAAAGAAGTTAAAATCAAAGCATGTAGTAAAAAAAGACTAAAGTATCCAGTAGCTGAAACAGCCAATCTATGTTTTATATAAGTGGTATTAAAGTGCAATGATGCAAGTAGGTACCTACAATATTTTACTATGGAAACTAACTTGGTTTTGACACATTTTTGTTTTACTTCTGCGGGATTACTCACGTTTAATTTAATCGGAAACTCCATCTATAGTTTCATCAGGCGGCTTTTATTTCATCGCTTTGCAGGGAAAGGAACCCGTACAGTAATTACCTAAAACTTGCGACAACGTAGGTATTATTCAAATTAAAAATAATCCCATAAATGCTGTTTTAAATTAAAAAAAAAAAAACATGAAATAGTTTATAAAATATATAAAATTCAATTCATTCAGTTATTTTGACTATAATGGTTAACTAAATCAATATAATTCAAAAACACTGGCTTATATATATTTTGGCAGACTGAGGTGTTTTGGTATGGTATAAAATGATTTTGTAGGAATTTCTTTCGCTCCCATACTTCTATTTACTATTGTGTAATTTACATAATTGATTGATTCAGGTGTTACTTTGTGAAGGTTCAGTTTAAGATATTATGTTAGCTTTTAAGTTTATGTCAAATTTCAGTTTTAGATATTAAGTAAAGTTTCGCATAAGTTATTGTTAAGTTAGTTAAATTGAAATTCTCATTACTGTTGTAACTTAAACGACTGTTAAGCGGAATTAAACAAAATATCAACTTTGAAAACTATTGTGTAATTAAATTAATTTTTTGAAATAACATGTAAACTTTTTATAAATCTAAAAATATATCACAAAGCTAATAAACATTATCAAAGTACCTAACTAAAACAAATATCAAGATAAACATCTACATTCAAAGTATTAAGCGCCAAAACAGTAATTATAAGAACTGAGGTTAGTTGCACAAAACTCTACTGCAATGATCATGAATCGGCGTTATTAATAATCAGGAGGGTATAGAGTTTGTCTTTTTACTTATTACTATAAACAACATGACTCAAATCGTTTTTAGCTAATTCCATCGAGTCACAGAATATCTTTTTTTTTTACTAATTTGTAGACAGCAGGATTTTTAGCTGTATTATTTAAAAAAAACAAACATCTGCCAATTCAAACCCTCTTACACTCCATACAAGCATTTTCACTTAGTCCTAATTTGGCCCTTTCAGAATATTGTCACATGACAAACACATGTTAAGAGGGCGCGTGCTTAATTTTTTTTCAAATGTTTTTGCATTGTGAAAGCACTCAAATTAAATGTAAAGTGGTATAAAATATTTGGATACGACTTCCGTTTTGTACTTCTAAATGTAGGTATGAAAAAAGTAAGTAGTTTATGATTTAAAAGTTTTATTAAAGGTATATATGAAGTTACGGCAGCCTAGTTCAGAGACCATCTGGTTTCCAATCAGGAGGTTCTGGCTTCGAATACCACGGCACGCACGTGCTTTTTTTCAAAATTATCTCTGACTTCAAACACATCACATCACATCATCAGCCATATCTCGTCCACTGCTGGACATAGGCCTTCTCCTGGGGGGGTTTTGCCAATACTAGCCACGCTTGGCAGGCGGATTGGCGAGCGCAGTTAGGTGTGATTGTTCAAGGAAGACGCTGCTGCCCATCTTCCGGATTACATCCCTTAGCCGACTCTTACGGCAACCACGAGTAGAGAGGGTGGGGTACTATTCTTACGCCGGCACCACCACGGCACGACTTCAAACGCTGAAGGAATATATCGTATGGAAACCTAAGTCTAAGAATTTAAAAAAACTTAAAGATATGAGGAACCTGCCGACGGGCCACCGTGGTGAAATATGACCTTACCCTTCTTAAAATAAAAAATAAAAAAATATTTTTAAAACAAGTTTTTATCTGGGAAAATGAACTAAACATTCAAAAATAAATTCTAGTAAGTATTGGGCGTGTAGGTACTTACCTGTATTCTTAAAAGCTAAAAGGCAAAGAAGTATAGTAAGAACTTAACCTGTAACCTGTAACGGGTAGTGCCTCAAGCTTGTAATAAGAGTAGCGCTGCAGAGATACAGCTTATTGCTGGCATGCCGATGGGAAGAGCAGTCTAGTCTGGCGGCAATCATCTTCAGCTCAGTGTTGGAACAGCCCGCGTCCGGCGCACCAAGGACGCGCCACGTTTATTCACGGCTATAAGCTTGGTGTATATAAACTAGGGTCATTTAGGTACTCATGATTTTAAACAACTTAGAAATAGAAACAACTCTTTTACTTAGCGTTAAAAATCCAGCCACAACTACATTTGAACAAGGGTCAAAAAACTTTGTTTTTTTTTCAAGATTCCAGATTTATACCCATGGTAGAAGATATTCATAGTTATCTATCAATATGAATAATTTTTGCTATAGGAATATGAATTGATATATCTCCAAACTTATAACTCTATTCTAAGATCTTTTTGAGTACGGAACCTAAACACTCACTTCATATCTCTGGCGTTTTATTTCCTACAAGAAATTAGTTTTCGAACAAATTATTAGAACTATGCTATAAAAATAATAAAAACTTTCCGATAACTATAGTTTGAGCTTTGTAAGCAATAAACAGAACCGATAACGTATTAAAATCTCACAGTGGGTGTAAATTGGTCGAAGATCGTAGACCCCACGCGTTGATGTCTTTTCAATGGAAACTCGCGTAGTGTTTCGTAGATTGAGTTCGTAGCAAATTGTGTTACGTTCAACCTTATTTTAGTGTACTAGACTAGTATTACGAAGCGAATTTAGAAGTTTTTATCATGAACACAGAAGAATCAAGAAAAAAATTAAGGATAGTGCACAAGAATAGTGGTGTTAAATAATAAAGTACAGTGTTTTATGCACGGGTGAAATAATGTAGTGAAACATCTTTTTGAGTTGTTACTAAAATTCCGTGGAATCTTCTAGTAAAGTAATTATGGACTGGACTTAATCGTGACTTCTTTTAACTGTGACTAAGACTATCATAATTTATATCATATTGGCTATGAGACTGGCAAAATGCACAAAGTGCAATGCCAAAAATGAAGAAAAAAAAAGCAAATTTATTCTTATGATTTATAAATTATTTTATAGTGTGTGAAAAGCACAGGTAGGAGAACAACATACGTCCTATGTAACATATGTCAGTTCCATTCCAAGCTAGGTGTGTTTACCATCTTCGACCACACCGTCACTTAACCTCAGGTGAGCTGTGGTCAAATATCAACCGTAAAAAAATATACTACGAGAAATTGTTTCAGCATTCCTTTAGAATTACTGGTAAGTTTATTTTTGGAATGGTACCTACAAATTTATTACAAATAGAGGGTTTTATGGACATTTTGTTATTCAAGGGTTGGTGACCATTTTATCAATAGAAATACTATGATAAATATAAACTTTTTGTTGAACACACCAAATATAAAACAATGAACCGTATGAGCTAGTGCCACAATTAGCAGTCTTATCGCTAAAAGCGATCGATGCGATAAGATTTTAAGGAGTTTTTCTTATCAAGAAACTGGTAACTACTTTACTTTATTATTTACCTATACGATTCGGCAACTTTGACTGTAATTAAGGTATATATTAAATATTTAGTAAGATAGGTAAAGCTGAATTATCTTAGGTACTAGTTAAATATAAAAAGGTTACATTGAAAAAACGATAACGCCACTTAACACTGACGCGTGCAATTGAAAAGAGATATATTGTGTGTAAAACGAAGTTTTCGTTTAATTTTTTTGTTATAAAAAGTATCTGATTATATTATTATGTATGTACGGATGTATGTTCTATGTACTGATAGTATATCATAGAGTCAAAAATAATAATATTATAAGCCTAACTAACTCACTTTTTTGGTTAATTTGTCTAGATAGAAAAGAAAAAGCACATTTTTAGTATAGGCTCATATATTAAATTCTATTCCAAGGAGCACAGATGCGTGTCTGTAGCGACACGTGGTCGCAGAGTGCGCGCGCGCAGGTTTGTCGCGCGCTGATTGGTCGCCGCCACCGCCGCTCCTCCCACAGCGCAAATGCTGACTCACGCGCCATAGTATACTGACAGCACGGTAGGCAAACTTCAGAAAACATTTAAAATGTTCGCGGTCACATTAACTCGCCGCACTTCTCACTAAGAATATATAAGTTTTTTTTTTTGTGTACGAGTAAGCTTACTTCTTCACGCCAATACCTCTTCTCATTGTGAGAAGGGCTTACCCACAGTTCACCACGCTGGCCAAGCGCGAGTTCGTAGACTTAACACATTTTCGAGAACATTTTTTTTAAGATCTCTCAGACTTGTACCTCACGTCGTTTTCATTCGCCGTTTAAAGTCTTCACCAATACGCACATAATAACTTAGAAAAGACACACCGCGCCGTGGGATTCAAACCCAGGGCCCTCAGATTGGAAACCAGACGGTTTTCTAACTAGCCTGTCGAAACTGCACTATATATAAATAGATAGATGCTTATAGGTAACGGTGACTTAGTTGTTCAAATACATAGCATAATTTTAATACTGTTTTGATAATTTGTTAATAATAGAAGAGACATTTCGTTTCAAATTATTACAATGGAGCTATTCCAGAAACGGTGACATTTATGCTACGTCTAGCTGCGCCCCTCTACTCCCACGTAATTACTTGCGAGATAAAAAGTAGTCTATGTGTTAATCCAGGGTGTCAACTACCTCCACACTAAAATTTCATCAAAATTGGTCAAACCATTTAAGCGTGAAAAAGTAACAAACATACATACGCACTTACACACTCACAAACTTTCGCCTTTATAATATGAGTGTGATAAGTAGTTGCATATATGCTGATCTTGATATAAGAGAAACAAGGATATTACCGGTATCAAATGCTCTAGAATTAGCAAGCCAAGTCTAAGTTAAACTGATGTAAACTTAGACTAGGCTGGTTGTCACTTAGTTGTCTAAGTTGTCTTATTCGCAAATCTATGCTGACATGTCAAATTAGTTGACCATAGAACCCCAGGGTCAGAATGTTTGACTGTAGCATATGTGCGTGCATATAGTACATGAAATCTCACTTCAAAATATTTCTTTCTGCATCTCTTATTCCACTGTGACACTTGAAGAATTCGAGTAATATCTCTTGATTAGCCTGTGTGAATGGGAAGAGTAGTTTATGAAGAGTAATCATGATCCGGTATTTGTTATCCTTTCTCACCACAGAGTGCTGTCATAATTGTAGTTAATATACTTAGAATATTTAAAAGTTTTGTCGATAAATCGTAATGTTACCAAATTAACAACATATAAAATAAAACTATCAATCAACTAAGGATAAAATAACTATAGGTAATTATTTTATTTTTTACTATGTTAATTTTTTTTCTTCAGTTATCTAACATTATAATTAAAGGAAAAAATATAGCTTTTGTCACACGGAGCATAATAATGTATCGATTAACAACTTATTCATCAAAATCGGATAAGTAGTTTCCGTGTTATGGTGGATATATACGTAGACTGCTAAAAAAATAACTTTGCCTTTTGGCTTTTCCGTAGTAATACAAATAAAATGCTAAGGATTTTTAGCGCGTATAATGATTTAATTGACTGGTAGGAAAGCTAAAATAGGTCGCTAAAATAACAACATGGCTAAAATAGGTCGTTTCGTAAATAAGTTGCATTTATTTTACTTCTAGTATAAATTTTCTCGCGTTTCATACTCTAATACAAAGCTTCTCAAACTTATAGCTCCACGTATTTCCTTTGACAACGGCGAACCCCTATGAAAAACTGATTATAGATTGAACAAATGAGGTATTTTATTAAACAAGAATCATTATTTAATAAAACAAAACGCACGACTGTGTGTGAGAGTGTGACTGTGACTGTGTGACAATTCCAAACCAATTCTGACTTGACTCAAATCAGCCGTTGCCATAAAGTAAATTTTGTTGCATACCCCCGCGTACTCTAAGTGGAACGTGCACCCCTAATTTAAGAAACGCTGCTCTAATGTTTAATTATAATTATTTATTTTATTTTATCACAATAGACCACACACCTGTACCTGGTGGTAGATTTTCTCAGCGGGAGATTGTCTAGGTACCATAGCAGTACCAGATATTCTGCTGCAAAGCAGTAGTGTGTACACATATCAGGACTTTTGAGACTCGAGGTCGAATGTCTTGTAGTCGGTAATTAGCACCAAAGTAGCGATGTCTCATAGACTATGTTTTGTTACTCAAATTGTAGATACTGTTGCAATGATTATGAACAGATAAAAATAACACAAATAAATATCTTGTAGTAAAAAGCAAATAATTCTTTCTTTATATGCTTATATACTCAGTGTCGGTAGGTATACAGTAACACCAACCTACCCTTAACTTTCCTTTGTTCTTATACCCAGAAGGCACAATACATAGGTTAGGTATCTATTATGTTTCAAGTTCCGCGTAGATGTATCTTACAATGTTATCTCCGCGCTAACTCCAGGTAGTGGTTTCACATGATATATGATTAGGTTTTCAAGGCAATTGTGTGTAATTTTACACGGAAATAGAGATAAAATTGTGTGAGAAAGTTTAGATGGAAAGAAGCCTCTAGCTACGTGTACATACCTACTCTACCTACTTTTAAAATGCCTATCTATCTCAATCGCAATGTATTTTGTAATGAATCAAATAGGAGATAAAACGACAGTGACAGGGTTTTACGATTTAACATTACTAAAAGTAACCTGTCTCATTCTGGACGTAACATTTGACGTCGGCGAAAAGTCTACGGAATAACCATTGGTTAAGTTTAAGCACCGTTTATAAGTAAAACTCATAGTATTTCCAATAAAATAACTAAAAGTAGAATAAAAAGAGGTAATTAGTAAATTTGTTTGCCAAAGTCACAAAATAAACAAAGTAATTTGGAATCGTATTAAACCCAAACAACGAAGCTATAATCCCATCGTAATACAGATCAATGGCCAGAAATTGCATTACTTATCTTTTAGCGATGATAGTTAAGTGGTTAGCGCATTCGGACTTTACGTCGAGAGGCGTGGGTTCAAATCCCAATAATGAGTTTGAGCTGCCGGTGAAGGAAAATAATAGTAAGGAAACCATAGCATGGTGGTAAACCCTACCACCCTCTATAACTCGGCTGGCTAGTTTAAGTTGAAAATCTGCCACCTGTGTTCACGCAGCATCACTTCAGAACTAGTTTCATTCCAAGCTAGATGTGTTTACCATCTTCGACCACACCGTCAACATCAGGTGAGCTGTGGTCAAAATACCAAGTCTGTCAAACATTTAAAAAAATAGTAATCGTCTACAAGATATCGAAATCGCATAAACCTAATGACCTAAACACGAACGAAGACGGCAAAGAGTGGCAAAGATTCGAGGAAAAAAATGATAATAGAAGTGTGAGACCAATCGGGCAGTGAGGCAGGTAGGCCTCCCACCACCGACCCCGCCTCGTGCGCGGCGCGGCCGCCGGCCAGACGTTACCGAGCTGCCACCGGCCGCGCTCATGTGTACTGTGCAGGACCCGGCACCGCCCCTCGCAGAATGAAGTGTTTGGTGTTCATTGTGCTCACAGTTCTGTGTTTGAGGTGCGAAGCCGCCGGCAGTAAGCCTCGGAGAGGACGGGGCAGCATGTGGTGGTGAGTTTTCCATCTGTTTTGCTATCTACTCTCTGAGCAATGTTTGTTGTCACTCCAAAAGTTTGTTTACATATTTCGTTTGAAAGTTATGATGACATGTTTGAGGAAACTTCCGACTGAAATTACTTGTTCAACTTAATGATTTACATACTTATCATTTAAAGTAATGAGCATCGAAGCAACGATGCCCTGAACTTTGTTTTGGTACTCAAAGTTCTGAGTACCGCTGCAATGGCCATGGTCAGGCATTATCTCTTACCTTAAAGAATTTCGTCTCATCACTGTTATGTAAGAAGCATTCCTATCTTAAATAGTTATATTATAATATAGTTAAGACACAAAACTAACTTAGTTAAATACGTACTTTTGCATAAGCACCTCCTATATGACAAATTATTAAGTTTAACATCAACAGAGCTGAATAAATCATGTCAAATGTCACATTTGTGGAATAGTTTTGTGGTAAACATATCACTGTAAACACAAATGTATATTTATTGACATTTACCTGAAGTTTACGAAGATCATTTTGCGTGCAAATATGACACATGTTTGATTCATATTACATTGTGCATTGTTATGAATGAACGTGCATGTAGGTATATCTTGTCGTGTATGTTTCTTTAGCATTTGTTCTTTAGTAAATTATTTAGAAGGTTTGTTAGTAATTTTTACTTTAACTGTGATGTTATTCATTCACGTTTTTCATTTCATTTTTCCTCTTGCCTTTGCCAAGAAAATCAATATGACATTAACCTCGCAATCCAGCGGGCTGAAGCGAACATAATTTGGGCACATTGTCTAAAATTAGAGATTATTTCAACTACTTATCTATAAGTTATTTTTGCCTATAGATATGTACTTCAAACGATGTCCATATAATTTTAATTTAGTTTCATATAACTTTACGTTCTTTAGATTAACATAAATTTCAAAATGTTTATTTAAAGTATATGTTTGACCAAATATATTAAATACTACGAATGTTGCATTAGATACACAATTTACTAAAAAAGACCAGAGATCAAGCAACAGCAAAGCAAGCAGCAGAAATTTGCATACTAAGTGAATAGAATATTATTCTGTCTTTAGATTCCTTTTTACGCTGTATGTTTCTTCATATATTCACTTGTATTTTCAAGACTAGGTACTTATCAAAATAATTATAATTAGTGGCCAGTGTTTAGCAAAATTTTAAATTAAAATAACCTACTATAAATTACACATTGGCAAACTTTTTAAACCTTATTTCGTCACATTAAAATATAGTACATAATTTAACTTTTAACCATTGTAAGATACAAAGACTGTAGCAAAAACAATTTATAGACAGTTCAAGTATTCTTAATGGGAAAATCTAGTAGGAGCATCGATGCATATTGTCCCTAAAAGTAAATTTACCGTCAAATAATAACAAGTTATTTAATGCATCTGAGTATATATACTCTTAAACTGTTGTCAAATTTTGTTGAGCGCGTGACTAATTAAAAGAAGCGTGTAATGGGAACGTCTGAACGCCAGCATCCTTTATTAGCCGATACTAAATCGTGCTAGAAGGTGGTTCTTAGTATTACAGTAGTATAGATACATGATGTTCTAATAAAAGTGCTATCCGTGGGCTATCCCGTTAAACCTTTGCAGTATTCACACATTGCAATCTAAGTTAACACTGCTATTTGGTAATAAAGCAATTCGCATAAGACATAGCGCACACCAAGCCTTCGTGCCCAGATGTTTGGCTCGTCCCACACTTAGCCAGGGTGACCATAAATTATGTAAGACGTATGCAAACGCATCTGTTTTTATCCCTCCTACGTGGGAAGATATAACTCTCAGCATCTTTGTCTTACACACTCACGATGACAGAGAGAGAGAAAATGTAGTTTTCAGAATACGGAATAAGGTTAATATTTAAAAAAGAGTAGTTGACTGATTGTTTCTCATTATTTTATACCAAATTATGACTAGTAAAAAAAATCGATAAATAATTTATAATCTTTCAATATCATACAAGAACGCACTATGAGTAAAATTAAATCAAAAATGTTTTTTTTTTCGATAGCTTACAATCATTTATACATTAACAACTTAATAACTTCCGACCCTCCCCAACTGCACAAGGACGTATAATAAGCCTTCCGAAAAAAAATTGCGTTGCATAGTTTAGTAGATGTAAGAAAACCAACACACACGCCAAATGCAACTTTATTGTTATATTTTGACACTTAAAATTACTACGCGCAGTAAGTGTAAAAATTTCGCACTGAAAAAAATATTTAGATATACATGTGAAAGAATGCAAAATAGGCTTCAAATATATTTCTTTCAGGATTTATTTTGCATTTTGGTAACCCTACACTGTGAGATAATTAGCGGATCATTAAACGCAGCGTAAATGCTCTTGTGTGAGATCGATAATAACGTTATAAAGTTTTATGCTGACCACACTTTTCATTTTGTGTTATGGCAAGCGTTAATCTACAGTTTATGTGCTTGCATTGTTGCGTTAGTTAATAGTTTTGAAATCAATAGAACAATATTAAGTTTAATTGATAAATCAAATAAAAGCGTTCCAACGAAACTGTTAATTATTTTTCATGGTTAGTTGAAGCTAGTTACTTTAAACTTTGTCATTTATAAATGTTATTTAAACAAATATTCACGTGACTTATTTAAAGTAAATTTATGTACTTATTTTATTTTTTGTGTGCACAATAAAGAGTATCTATCATATATCTATAATGATAACTTTTTATTTAATCTGCCCGCTTTACTTTATACCTCCATTTATTTAGGTAAAATTCGCACGACAATTTCATATAAGGTGTTTTTATTCATTTGTGGTCAAACAACAAAAAATTCAATTAACACAATTGAATAACTTATGATAATGAAAAACATTGTAATAGAATAACATAACTCGGCTACTGACGCGTGACTTTTTGACTGACAGAAGCATCCAGTTTATATTTGTACAGCCTATCGCTGCTCCCGGTATGCGACCGACCTAATCCAGATTGTAGACCTTAGTTTCGAATAAACAGGGATGCATTAAAAAAATGTAATATTTTTAGTAATGTATTTTAAAGGTTTTTTTTAAGTTAATCATTTCGAAAAACGATTAATATTACTTAACATAAATAATTTTACATAAAGACTACATTTTATACATAAATACAACCAATCCTTCTCGTATTTATTTATGAACATTTATGTAAAATTGTATGAGATTTTAACATTATGGAATACTGTTAACAATAAAATCGCGAATAAAACTATTTCTTCTAGGCTACCGTGCTTTAGCGTTTACCGTATCTTCGCGAAATGACGCTCAAACTCCAGTAATTAAAACAAAATACAGATCTGAATAGTTATTTAATTTTTTTAAATCGCATTAAGTAAAGGCCTTATAATAAAAACAATATTTAAGCAAATTAATGCGACGAACTAGAAGCTTTCCTGATGGTAAGAGATAATGCATGTCCATGACCATTGTAGCAATACATTCAACTTTGAGTAACAAAAGAAAGTTCAGAGCATCGCTGCTTTGGCGCTCATTACATTGAGACTTACGATGGTAAGTTCAAGCAGTCCTGTAATTTCGCTAGCTGCAGTATACTTCAAACCGGAACACAGTAATGTTTACTTCTTAGCGCAGAATATCTGGTAACTGTATTAAGCCAGTCCAAGTCATAATCACTCACTTGAGTGACAGTTCTATTCCAGGTTAGGTGTGCTTTACCATCTTCGACCACAACGTCACTTAACATCAGGTGAACTGTGGTCAAACACATAACTTGTCAACCATTTAAAAAAAAAAAACAATCTTAATATAGAAGTAATAACATTTGTATGAATAATTAAAGAATATAAACAAAAGTTAAGTCAAAAATAATGATTTTTACACCGTTCTCGAGTTTAGTTTAGCTAATAAACCTCCAGTTAATTCGTTATGTGTTAAAAATAAATACATTACAAATTACAACCGCAGTTAAATGTCACACTCGAAATTTTAAGACCGTACTTCACGAAAATGTTAATGCCGTTATTTGGCTTTTCACAAAATTTATGTTAGTTTGACATTCATTTAATGTGTTGTTAACTATATCGTTATTTAGCACGGTAAAATAAGTATTAATTAACATCTTGCACTTTTAGGTAATTTAAAAAAAATCTAACGCTTGTAAATTTTACAATAGGTCAGACTAAGTTCTTTGTACGAGTATAACGAAAATGTTAACTATTATCATCTTATTCAATGATTATATTTATAAATGACTTATTAGGGGTCAAAATGAAATCAAAATTTGATAGGAACTAAAATGCTTATTTTATAATGTACCTAAGTTGTAATAATTTTTAACCCTCCACCTTCCCTTTGTTAGCGAAAGTAAGCAAAGCCCTTATCCACTTCTGTGCTTACGTCAGCTTTGCTATCAAAACAAGGAAAGTATATTAAAAGCAATGCTGACTTCCAAGGTTTGAGTAACAAATAAAAATCTAATTTTTAACAAATAGCGAGCATTACCACACCACACACAGAGTACACCGGAGGTACCTGGTACCCCAAATCGTTAATTAATAACCTTTTTGTCTCTGATTGTAATAATGTACACATAATATTTTTTTCTCCTATACCTCTAAATTTATTATGAATTATTTATTTGTTCGAAATAAAAGATTTTATTATTACTATTTGTACAGCCCCGTCCACCATGTTATCAAAAATAAGCAAAGCAAAGAACCCTACCTCACAGCACCTGTAGAGCGTGGGTTGGATTCCCACCAGGACAAACATTTATGTGACGATAAATGTTTGTTCTATGTCTGGGTGTTCTATGTATATTATGAGTATATATTTACAAAATATGTATTTACAAAAAAGTATAATCAGTTATGTGGTTCCCAGAGCACAAGCTTTGCTCAGTTTGGGGCTAGATGGCGCTGTGAGACATGTCCTACGATATTAATTTTATTTATTGCTTATATAATGTTTAAATGGCCCGTATTAAGTTATATGTAACAATTTTTTTTTTCGTTATAATGACCATGCAAATTAAAAGCAAAAATCAACAATACCTTAAATTTTATTAATATTCTATTTATTTTAACGCCTCTATAACTTTATAATGTTTCAACCTTAACGCTTCTCACTCATATCACTGAAAGTAAATACAAACATACAGAGGCACGTGTTGATTGCATTAATCAAATAAACTTTTATAATAAATACAGAGAAGAAAAATAACTTAGTTTTTAAGTGATCAATGATCCACTATTTCTTGATATTAAGTTATGTGAATGTGTTTTGATCTATTAGCTTTTATTATCGACTTTTTCGTAGTTTTAGTCGATTAGTATGCCTATATGATTTAGACCTTAAACAGCAATTGCTAGCGTGTATTTTTTTAAAGTGCCGTGGTGGTGCCGGTATAAGAATTGTACCCCACCCTCTCTACCCGTGGCTGCCGTAAGAGTCGGCTAAGGGATGTAATCCGGAAGATGGGCAGCAGCGTCTTCCTTGAACAATCACACCTAACTGCGCTCGCCAACCCGCCTGCCAAGCGTGGCGAGTATTAGCAAAACCCTCCCAGGGGGAGGCCTATGTCCAGCAGTGGACGTCCTATGACTCATGATGTGATATGTTTTTTTTTTTTATATTTTTGACATGATTTAGTTTACACAACTAATTTTTTGTTTATTTGTGGAACTTTGTAATTGGCCATCCTAATCTATATTTTTAGCTAAATTTTGTATAAGTTTTTCAACTATAAATAAAATAGAATGAGAATGTGGAACTATTTGCCGTAGTCTGTATTTGCTGAAGCCTGATGTAGGTTTCTTCAAATGTAAATAGGTTAATTCTAGGTGAGCGTGCTTCATCCTAAACCACATTATTAGGTATAACATCTGGTAGGATGTTGTTAACCTCAAACCTTTTATTAATAAGAAAAATAATTTACCAAAATAATATGTTTACCTATAATTTATAATAAATTTCGTGCACGTTAAAAATATAAGCTAAAAAATTGAAAATTCCTATTACCTTATTTTTAATTTAATTGTAAATTTTAATCATTAGTGATTTTATCGATCTGAGTGGCTTTTGCCGTCGGGCTTGTAGAAATCAATTGCCGTCGGCAAACTCTTCAAACTACATACAATTTATTGTCAATTTTTTTTACTAATAATATAATTATATTATGGATTAACAATGAACAGTTAAGTGATTAAGTTGTTATAAAAGTCATATAGGTCGTCTTATTAATATTAAATGTAGAAAAAAATACGATAAAAACATTCCGTATTTCATAATTTTCGTTAAAACTGAAACACAAATTAGTTTAACTTAATTATTTTATAAATGAAGTTTTAATAAACGTAAATTTTTATATAGATAATAAATAAAAATATTTCACGTATGAGACTCGTAATCAAAAGCTGATAGCATCTGAGATCCGTCGGAGGCGGCCACGGAATTTAACTTTAACTTTCTAAAGATAAAGCTGTAAAAATTACGTTAACTGTGTTAAATATTTATATTAATCACGTTTTTAACGTATAAGGAAAAACTGTTGCTTTTAATTATAAATATACTATATATATACTAGCTTACACCCGCGATTTGTCCGTGTTAACTTTAGAAATAGGTTCAAAGAGAAATAATATATGTATAAGTAATTAATAAGCAATAGTTAAAAAACTCTTTTTTATCTACCTTTTGTCCCAGAATAATGTTCCATAAGACGCATTTATACCAAATTTCAAGTGGATACGCCCTGCAGTTCACTTTTTGATAATCCCACAGGAACCATTTTTCTGACATAATAAGTTATCCATATGTTAATCCAGGCAATAAGCTATATGTGTGCCAAATTTCATTCGAATTCATTTAGCTGTTTTTGCGTGATTGAGTTACAAACATCCAAACTTGTAAACATCCAAACATACAAACTTTCACATTTTTATATAAATATTATATTGCACCTTATCTTACTAACATTATAAATGTTAAATACCCAAAATATTATTTCAATCTAAATAAATAAAATGATAAAAATCATATAAGTCACCTAAAGTTTAATTAAGTTGTTATATCAGCAACAATTTTTTTTTTAAATTAAAACGTTATCATAATATTCAAAACACTTTTAAAAGCAGGTTTTAAGCAAATTATTTAAATTCAATCTCTTTATTTACTTAA
Organism: Biston stratarius; assembly: GCA_950106695.1. NCBI lineage: Eukaryota > Metazoa > Arthropoda > Insecta > Lepidoptera > Geometridae > Biston > Biston stratarius. Next base: position 22,195,589 of record OX467115.1, on the reverse strand, counting down.
TCTGTTAAAAATTGAAATTATGTTATTTGATCATTCATATTAATTATTATAAATGCATTATCAGATTTTTGCTCGATCATTTATTTAATAATTATTAATATTAAGAAGATATATGACAATGCAATAATAAAATTTTCATTAATAATGTAAATGTATCTCCTATATTAATATCTATAAAAACAATTTAGATTTATTTTTATTAATGATGACTTTTATTTAAATTTTTAACTTATTTAATGATGGCGAAAATGGAGATTAAAAAAACATGTTTTTTATTTCATTTTGCACTTGAGTAATAAACATTTATATTATACATAACTGCCTTTAAACAAGTTCTCAATATGAACTATATATGTATTTATATAAATGTATCATATTTTGAGCTTTAGCAATACTCGGTGTTTTATTAATTACTGGATTTTTTAAGACGAACACCATAATAGCTTTTGCTAGAAAAGAGCATTAATTACTATTTTGTACAAAAGCAGCTATCGAGAAAAAAAGACGCGGTTTCATCGCATGTAATTAATACTCTGTAGCGATGATAGCTTAGTAGTTAGCGCGGTCGATTCACACGCTAAAGAACGTGGGTTCAAATCCTAACAATGAGCCTGAGCTAAACGATATCATTGTGAGTAAACCAAAGCATGGTAGGGTACTTTATAGTACTCGGCTGGCTAGCTACCACCTTCAAGTTAAAAGTCCTAACGATCTACCTGACGGTGTGGTCCAATAGCTTCACTTGGGAGCCATATCCATTCCAGGCTAGGTGTGCTTACCATCTTCGATTACACCGTCACTTAACATGAGGTGAGCTGTGGTCAAAAACACCTAACTTGTCAAACATTAAAAAAAAAACTCAATCATTTATAGTAGATACTCGTCATAGTGGTTGGAATGAATAAACAGATTTTTACATCTTATTTTTTTTAAAGCAAGGTATTTACAGCTTTAAGAATTGATTTAAGATATTTTTGTATTTAAATTAGTATGATATATGTGGCATAAAATTAAAAACCAAATATTCTAGTCACATCCACGTAAATACATATATCAAGAAAAAAAAAACAATAATTTTATCAGAATACCCACAATTAATTAATTCTTTCTATTTTTTTAATATTATCGCCTTTATATCAAATCATGAATATTGAAATACTTATTTGGTCAATGTTTTATTCGATAATATTGCAATATGTAAAATACTACTTAAATTAATGAAAAAAATACTTCTATCTACTTGATATAACAGTATAAATCTATGTGCATAATTTAACATATTATTCAAATACAACGAATGGTAATTTTCGAATGGATCTAATATTTAAATTGAAAATATAAGGATAGAAATAACATTGATTTCGTACCGTCTAATAACTGACCAATACACTGTTAGAGAGACGTTAAACTTGTGAAAATATAAAAGTGTTAACAATACAGTTAGAATATACCTACTAACCCGGAACCATTCTACTAGCTAACCCACAGGCAAACTCAGAACTGGGCCGACGACATCATAAAATCTTCTTTGCCTCGAGCAAAAAGAAAAAAAAAACCCGCCACACCTTGCCACGGTGTTGCCTGAAACTGCAATTGAAGTTTATTTCAAATGAGTAACATTTTTTGCTACATTAATTTTTAACAGAATTTTATTAACTGGGCATTTGGTTCAAATTATTTTATAAGCTTGGCGTTGTACTAAGTCAAATGAACCACTATTCATTGTACTTCATTATAAACAACTTTTACTATGGGTGCAACTGCGAAACCAACATAAAAAACAAACTGAACCATTCAAAAACACATTAATTCTTGAAGAAAAGTATGCATTAAAAATATTTAATATAATTAGCCCTACTTTATTAGTACACCAAGCTTGTAATTATAACCCTGTTAAAAATTAAAAAAATAAGCAATAGCAGCTATGAAACAAATAATTTAAAAAAAAACACCCTGACGAGTAATGGAAGACAATGGGTTTTGCGACGCAGGTTTGCTTGGTGCGATTCTATTGATAACTTTTGTATTTTTATGAGCATTAACACTGCTTACATAATTACTTAATTAATATCACTTGATTAGTATGACTTTGGCGTTCCCAATAAATTAAAATAAATTAAAAAGTAAAAAAAAAACATCTATTAAAGCTATTAATGGATAAAATTAGTACATAAAATTGTATATTCTTATCCATACATGTTTGATACGTAATTTTCTTACATTCTCTGTATAAAGTACGTATAATTTCAAATTTGGCAACACTGCCTTAGCTAATTGGTATTCATCATTCGTAGTACATATTACATTACGGTCGCAATCGCTTGCCGACCTCACGATACCCGATAGCACCAACCACTTTATGGAGATACTTTGGATTCCTTGCAAAAACCTTTGTTACAACAGCGTTGAAAGCTCCTTCTTCTTTGGATTCCGAACTTTGATATTTTGACGCCTCGAAACACTAACAAATTAAATAATAAAGGACTGATTTGTATGCAAGTCGGCAACGAGATTGAAATTGTCTTTTTAAGTACAAGTGCTACAAATAAAATACCTACAAGCTAATACGAAACATCGATGAAATCTGTCACTAAAGTTTTTGGCAGACGATAGATGTCCAAAGGACATATTAATTATCAAAACATAGGCTTTTCTCAAACAAAGTAAATAAAAAATATAGTTGTTTTATTCCGTGATATCTTGATATCGCGATTAACAAAGGCATCCTATTAATTAGAGCCCTACATATAAACGTTGTTTGAAGTTAATCAACGCTTATAAACATCTGTCAACTTCTCGCTGACGTGAATCTCACGTGGGAAAACGAGACAGCTTACTTTAAACAAAGATATTATAGAAGTACTTTCTTGTGCACAAAAGAAATTAAAAATAAAATAATAAATAGAATACAAAAAAGAACCTTAAGAGTGCCATACTTATTATTGCAGCGAAATTTTTTAACTTTGAGTAATAGAACAAAGTCCAGGGCATCGCTGCTTTCGCGCTCATTACTTTGAGATATTCGACGGTTAGCCTTAACAGCCTCGTAATTTCCCTAGCTGCAAGATACCTTTAAACTATTACTTAGTATCTAATGCTTACACACTACTGCATGGCGACAGAATATCCGGTTCTATATAAACTTCATCTTACCAACATTAGCAAGCGGCATATTAATTAGCAAGAAGATAATTTGCAAGTATAGCAAGACAGCCCGGTTGGCTCATTGGTAGTATATCTACTTGAGAGCTGAAGACTGTGGGTTCGATTCCCACCCAAGACACTCGAACTCTAAGACAAACATTTTGTGGTATAAACAAATATGTGTTCTGTGTCTGGATGTTCGGTATACATATATTATAAGTAAGTATTTACAAAAAAAAAGTAGTTAAGTATATATCAGTTATCTGATTCCCATAGTACAAGTTTGCTTGGTTTGGGGCCAGATCGCGATATGTGTAATGTCTATAAAAAAAAGTAACGAAAAGTACGTAAAGAATAATCAAATGTATAAAAAAACCATTTAAACCTGCTAGGAGCGTTGTCCATAAAATGTTCTCTCATTTAAATAGTACCTAGTAAATTGAAATGCCAGCCCCTCTGATTTATAAAGTGATGTCGAATTCGTCAAAGAACGTGAAAAGGACAAAGTTCACTAGCCTACACTTCCTGTACATCTCAGTAAATACACAAAATTCCTGTGTTACAATAACGCCACAAGAATGAACTTTAATTACTCAAGCGTCGAGAGCGAGACACAGGCCTCTACAGACAATATTTGTTGTTTTGACACATTCACACAGCCTTTATCGCAGCGCAAACATCACGTTTGCTCGTGAAAGCCATTCAGGGATTTTTTCCCGAGGATCTCGTGTCGTCTATTTGATCTTCTACCAACGTGACAAGTGCAAAGGACCAGATATTATGGACGGGCAAATATGGTTATCCTCAGTTTTTGTTTTAAACCACTCGTGGGTGTCAATAGCGTTGGCCCCTTTAAATTTACGACTCCCTCGGACGGATTACGAGCATCTCGAACGATTATAAATAAATTATTAAATAAACATCGCAGGACATTACACACAGCGTCATCTGACCCCAAACTAAGCAAAGCTTGTACTATAGAAGTAAAATAAGATTGATAGAATACTTAAACACTTTTTTGTAAATACGTACATACATACATACATAAAACAAACATTTGTTTATACCACAAAATGTCTGTCAGGTGGGAATCGAATCCACGCCTTACAGCTCTTAAAGCAGATATACTTACTACCAATGACCCAACAGGGCTGTCAATATCATGATTATTATACAAGGTTATCAATGATGCAGGTTGTGTCGAGGACATTAATGTCATCTAAAAAAAAACAATAATTATTGAGAGATTTCGAACTCTAAGCGGATATAATAACAAGCTTTGAAGCAATAACGACTTCCTTTTACAAGTAATCAAAGCCTTAAATACCTTGTTAATTGAAGGTTTTGAAAAATTAAGTGTTACAATGATAAATGTCAAAAACTATATTTGACATCAGTGTTTTATTAGTAAATTTAGCAATTTTTATCGAATCAAAATGGTACTTAAATGAATATAAAAATAACTATTATCGTTAAGCACATAAAATTATTCATAAACAGTAGTAGGCACGACGACGATGTTGTCATTGTTGATTATGTTGTTATGTCACTCCGTGGGTAGGCAACTTAATGACCTTAATTTATTTTTAGATTTTTAAATATGTTTGAAATTTGTCATGGCTTAGTTATATAGAAAAATGAGTCATAAATTCAAATTATGTATATACAAAGTATAAACAAAAAGACAAGCTAAAATCTTAAAATTAAAAGCGTGTGCGGAGACGCTCCAAGGAAATGAGAATTTTCGACGAATGCGTTCATATTTACGTAACACTCAACTACAAAGAAAGGTAAATAGAAAAGTAATACGATTTCCAACGCAGCAAACGCACGGCACCGCTAGAGAGCTCCGACTTTTTTCAACGTAGGCCCGAGTTCCAAAGTCAACACGCCGTGATCTCGATAGATCTTACTGTTTAACTTCGCCTCTTCTCATTCCTGCGGCCCTCGAGGATTAATGCGCGACGCAAATATTTATCTAAACGTCCGCGGATTGACAGTTCGCTCGTCAATTGTTTGTTGTCTTTGCCTTTTCAAATGAGCATTTCATTTTGAGTTGCACCCATTGCCTTAAGTGGCGTTCAGGCTTGTTTACTTTATTTTTTACGATGGCATTGTCTTTGGACGGTGACAAAAGTCAGTCGAGTTTTTGTTGCTGTTCTCCGAATGTTCTGATGGTTGTTTATTTTTTTGCAGGGGGATAGCGAAAGCGGGGGAGCCGAACAACTTGTCACCGATATCTCCTGGAGTGTTGTATATGGATCCAGCAGTTCACGCCACGTTGAGGCGGAAGCAGAGGAGGCTAGCGAGGGAGAATCCAGGCGTGCTTGCAGCAGTCGCCAAGGGAGCCAGTATGGCGGTAGCAGAGTGCCAACACCAGTTCAAATACAGAAGATGGAACTGTTCCACAAGGAACTTCCTCAGGGGCAAGAACCTATTCGGCAAAATCGTTGACAGAGGTAAGTCTTGTCATACGTTTTACTTATCAAAATATAACAAGTGATGGAGGTTGACATTTATAAGTAACACTCAAATCACGATCCAGTCAGTCGTTTAAAAACTCAAACAATGATGATTTTGAGAACACGCGTCCGTTTGTCTCGTTTTAAAAAACTCAAACAAAGAAAACAAAAAGCTTATAGAGTCTTTAAGCACCCTTCAATATACGGAGGAAATAGATTATTGCATTGAGACATTAGTAAGTATTTAATCTTTAAAAAACATTGTCGCAAAATCGTCCTTTTAGATGTGCAAAAAACATGGTAACAAAAAGAATGCGTTTAGTTTGAGTCTGTAGTTCCAGTAACAAAGAGAGGTTACAAATTAAGTGATATCTTTAGTTCGCAACCCTTTTAAGAGATTTTATCTGTATTCATCGGGAGGGTAGCACGTCGGGGGCACATAATAAAAGGGCTCATCAAGATAAAAACATCCTGGATCAATTACATGCGACTGAGTGACATTGAGATTCCGTTTGTCGACATCTTTTTTTGCTTTGTTTTTTTTTTCGTCCAGATTTATTCATCATTAATGCTATATCGAAGTTTCTGACTGTGGTAACCTATAAATATTGATTGTCACTGATTTACTATTAAGTAATTATACGTATTTAGAAATATTCGATAGGTGTTTGTCATTTTTTTTTTGGGTGCGATTAATATAGGTAATCTTAATCTGATTTTGATTCCGCTTTGATGGTGATGCCACAAAAGAAAGAAAAAAAACTTTATAATAGGTACTTACTACTTACATTTGCACGAGTGTTGATTCCATTTAGTTGAATAGCCATTAGCTTGCCATCTCTATCACGGCCATAGATGGTTATCGATAGGTTACAACCGATGAACATATGACCATTAGCTCAGTTTAACAATAGCTTCAAATATTACCACTTCCATTACCGTGTAAGCTTTATTGATATTTGTATCGAAGTTCACCGTATTTAATAATCATTTTAAGTTTTTATTAGTTCGAGTTTACAATCTTCATTTTAATTTGGAATAAAAAACCGAGTTTACAAAGGTACACATTGAAATTAAAATGTTTTAAAACGCATTACAATATTTTGATTTTCTTTTGTAACAGCTGTCAATAGGTCTTATTGTGTAGCATATAGAGTGCACAATGTTTTGTTAATCAAGTTTTGGGAAAGTAAATGTAACTTTGTCTTGAGAATGAGAGCTGCCCTATCCCCGGTGTCTGATTTCGATGCTTTGTGCGCGATATGCCTTATTATGAGTCCGCGAACATCTGTTCTTTAAAGAATTATTCGCTATTAGCAAAAAAGGCAATAGAATTCTGTCGTTTTTATTATACATTTTTTAGCAGGCATGTTTGTGTATAAATGTTGTGTTATATGTAGGATCTCTGAGATAATTTAGCTACATTAAGAACTTCTGTATGTGAGATCCTGTATGACAGCCCAGTTAGCTCATTCGGTAAAGTTCTGTTTCGAGAGCTGAAGGGCGTGGGTTCGATTCTCATTCAGGACTAACATTTGTGTGACTAATATGCATGTTTAGGTTTGTTCTGTGTCTGGGTGTTCTAAGATAGTATTTACAAAAAAAAAGTATTCTATTAGCAGTCTGGTTCCCATAGTACAAGCTTTGCTTAGTTTGGGACTAGATGGCGCTGTGTGAAAATGTCCTCCAATATTAATTTATTATTTACCTCCGCGACACTGTATTGTAGCGATGATAGTTCGGTGGTTAGCGCGGACGGCTTACAAGTTGAAGAGCGTGGGTTCAAATCTCAACAATGAGCTTGAGCTGCCGGTAAAGGAAACATATTTAAGAAACCATAGTGTGTTGGTACCTTCAAGTTAAAAATCCGACACCAAGCACCTAACGGTGTGTTCCGGCAGCCTCACTTGAGAGCTAGTTCCATTCCTATCTAGTTGTGTTTTCCATCTTTGACCACACCGTCACTTAATATCAGATGAGCTGTGGTCAAACATCTAGCTTGTCAAACATAAAGAAAACCTCTATGGTCTAAAATATTTTGTTATTTCGTATGTAGGTAACATAAAGCTCTTTCTCTATCCTTCTGTGCGAATATCATGTTGTATTGATCTATACCTACGTTAAAGAGTAGCAAACAAATCAATAAACATCATTTATTTCTCTTAAACCTTAATCTATGTTAATATTTTAATTGCAATATTGTGTATAATTATTCTTTTGTTTGTATTTCATGCAGCAAACGAAACGACGAATTTTTTTGCAAAACAAATTATTCAGAGAGCCGGTAAAAACTTGGCTATTTTTTATTATAGACTAATTGACAGACTATTTGAGTTATTTTTCACGTAGGCGACACCGTTAAAAGATAAGAAATATAATTACCCATGATTAGGATTAATTATGTCATCAATATTATAATTATGTTTAAAAAAATATACTACTTTTTGTATCTACTCATATCTATTTGGAATGGCTGCTCTAATTTTTTGCAGATATGACCATACGTCCCGTTTTAAACGGGACTGTCCTATTTTCTGCTACTTCGTCCCGGTGTCCCTAAGGAATTTTTCGGGACGCCAAATTGTTCCGTTATTAGTTAAAGAAAGGGTCGATACTGATATCAAAATTCATAAAGACAATTAAGGCCGTAATGTTTAGCTTAGCGGATAAGTGACCGATTGGAATAATCAAAACATTTTAAACTAAAACCGTTCGGTACAAGTATTTACAATGCTTCTATGCCAGCAATCTGAGCCATTTTTAAACCAAAATTTTGCATTTCGATATAATTATGTACATACTTACCTAGAGAAAACGCATCATAAGTATAAAAAAATATAAATATTATCTGTCATGAATAAATTGTGGACATCTGATAAATCCGTCCTCAATTCCATGTTGATAATGAAAGTAAAGATTATTAACTTTTGAATTTTGAAAATGTCCCGTTATGAACAAAAATTAAAATGGTCACATTAGATATGACGTGCTTGAATTATATTCAAAAGCTTTCATAAAGTTCATCTCTTGCATTACAGGGTTATCTTGGATTAAAAGCATCGTAACGGCATCGGTACGGATTCGATTCTGTTCCGAATTCAGTCTGATATAGGAATCCAACCTTTCGACTGGCCCGGTTATTCACCCGACGGCTAATGTTAATGAATTGTACAAGCGACCTTTGAAATGTTTCTATTTGTCAGAACATCCACGTACCAAGTATTTTGACAACGGCATTCTTTCTCTATATTAATTTTGTTTACAGACCCAAACAAAAAAGTTTCTCTTAATTAATAGCTAATATATTCATCGAAAACTAATTTAAAAGTATCACAATTAGATTTATATGTTTACGTAAATATAAAATTTTGTCGTAAAGAACGAAGGCAGGTCGGGTCGGCATCAGCCTCGGGCTGCAGAAAATTACTTAAGAAATACACATTTGTCATAATTTCGTATTAATAAAATACGTGATCAAGACAGAAGCAATCAAGGCAATGAATTATAATGAAAGCTTTTTACGTTTAAGTATTAAATATCTTCATACTATCTGTCCATTTGTAAAATATGAAACGTATCTAGAAGTCGAACGCCTAGGGCAAAAATAAATATTGATGTTCCGCTGAAGCGAACAAACCATAAAAGCAGAAGTACCATTTTTCTAAATTAAAAACCAGATACAGCACGGGCAGGCTGCGGAGTGCGGACCACCATCGTAATAATTTCACATGATAAAAAGAGCATGGAGATTACAAAATTTATGTTATATGCGTGCGCATTTAGAGCATATTACTTTATTAAGGGCAGGCAGGGAGGCGAATCTCGCGGTGTGCATATTACAGGTTCGGCCGCCAATACCCACGATAAACTTTTTAATACATTACAATTACGTCCATTTGAGGAACCCATAAAAACTTATAAGCGACCGCAGTGGGAGACGTCATAACGCTCTTCAAACTCGAAAATCTCGGGACACGCTTCAGAAACTCATCAACTATTAAATGTATGAATAAGGTTGTCGCGGAGCATAATCACGAGCAAAATCACAAAGCCCCCCCGGATGGGACACGAATAATTACTAATTTACACGTTGTCACACCATTGACACTTGGGATGACGTCGTCATCTCATTGTGGCGTAAACCTCAAGGATCGTATTAACACGAATGATGACAACGGCACAATAGAGTGAGGACTTTATCCGGAGCGTTATTGTCGAGTCGAGAATAGAAAAATATATGGCCGGTGATCCCGCAGCGCGGCGAAACCCCCCGCCGCGTAGTTTAGCGACAGCGCGCGGCTGTGCTCGGCTCCACGGAAGCCGCGTTTACACCTGACACGGCTCCTAATGGCAGGTAACTCGCCCAATAAAACCCGACCTTTTTTCGAATATTTCCTGTTTTGGGTTTGTATCGCATACGCTCCCAAGATTCCGACGTCGTGGGTGGATAAAACGTATAAAACGATCGACGCCGAAAATAAAGTCGATATAAAATACCCTCGACGAAATATTTAATGCTCAATTAGATAAGCGTTTTGGGTTTTGTGGCGTTCGAATTGTTTTCGAGATAACGCGCGTTTTGTGAAACTGAAATGAGACGATTAAACTTCGGTATCGATGCGTTGACAGCGGGCACGTATTTATTGGCCGATTTCGAGTTTTCAACGTTTCCGATCACCCTTTTGTTGTTTATGGACAGCTCACTTAAAACCAAATTATTTTCGGTGTTTTTTTGTCGAGTTTGAAAACAAATGTCTTTGTCCATTGTGTGAATGGATGTCACAGGGCGGTCGGTAGTCGAGCTCTGGAGGCTGGTAGCTGCAGCTCTTTGTGCCACTCACAATGAGTGATATACGACCGACGTAATTCTGAATTGTCGCACCGGACTCTGTGAACGCAGAGCTCAATATAAAATTATCACCCATACATGGCATAACGAAAATGAATTATTGCCATTTATTTTACAGACGCAGCAAAAATTGTCTTCGATCTTTATCTAGTATCGCTTAATTTTTTTAAACACAAAAAATTGAAACGATTCATTTTGATGTTGATAAAAGTCATTAGATTCTCGTAAAAGACATGTTTCGGTCCGCGCGACGTCAATGACTCGTCGTACTCGGATAAAACCGCGGTCCGATTTCCCAATGGCGGGACCGTATTATAAAACGAATGATTTATGTGTGTTGTGAATAATTACGTCTCATCAAATTTGAATAATGCAAGTCGTCATAAATAAGGCACGAGTGCGCGCGAACCGCCATAAGTCAATCTTTCAAATTAATCTTACGGAAACAGCGTGCGATGATGACTCAATGTGGCCAGGAAAATATTTAATTAGTACATTAATTTTGAATTATTTAGTGGATGCTCCGCGGAGCCAGGTGTTCGTCAAATGTCAACAGTGATTAAGTTTTATTTTAACAGAGCGGTCGTACACCGGACGTTTGGATTTACGAGTTTTTTTACTTTTATATATTTTCAATGTTTTGCCTAAAAGTCCTTCGTTACAGTTGTATCGGTTGCTCATTTAATTTTACAACACGTAAGAAGGTCATTCAATGTGAAATTTTAATAAACTATCCTTGGATTAGAACTTATTTTTAATTAATCTCATGTCACTTTGACTGTGTTTAGACTTTTTATCCTACACAACGAAAATTAAACAGCGGGGCATATATTTTAAGCGGACAACATAGAAAGGGTTTTTTTTTGTGTTGATCGTGTTTGCGCAATAAAAAGCAAAGCGTTTGTTATATTCTGTTTTTTTTCATTTCACACAGCTTATAGATAACTTAAACTTATATATACACTTTGTTTTGTAACTATGTTGAATGTACATAAACTCAAAGGTATAAGCTAATGAAACTTACGTATAGTATTTTACTAAAGGCAACAAATTCACAGCCTATTTAAAAACCAAATAATCTAACAGGGCAGTTAATTGACACGTACCTACAACAATTTTTTTTTTGGGCATTTACTCTATTTACAAAATTTGCAAATACAGCGAAATAGAGATAAGTAGGCAATGCTCTCAACCGTCGATCTGTCTGGGTGGAGCTATAGGCTGCAGTCGCTGTACCTGATCGCGGGACCGTTCATTAACTGCGCAGTTAATCCCCAGACAACACTTTATTATCAGTTATGATAATAATTTACTTTTATAGATCCATATTACTCATGTTTGTTCTTATTTGACTGCGATTTGATGGAGCGAAATTGCCTCAATAAAATAATAGTCTGCCTTAATTATGAATATTTTATAGTACTGGACTATACGGGCCGGAGAACGGTCGTTTGTATTCGAGGTTGTATCGGCCAGCACGCGGTGTCAGATTATCGTTGTTTGCCCTTAATTAGGCCCGTGGTGGGAATTTAAATTTTATTTAATGCCGTGACTAATCGTCCTCTCGGACGGAGTCTCTTACATCTGTCATAATTTTTCTACGTCGCGATTTATTTGCAAAGCGCGACAAACGGCTTTGTTGGTCGATCAGGCGCCGCCAGTGATATATTAAATCAATTTATTTGTACGCAAATGTATTCAGTTTTAAAACGAGTAGTGCGCCTACCGAATGAAAACAGGTCGAGGCCAGTTCCACGGTGAATCATCGATAGACGAGCCTCAAAATTTCGTAGATTGATTAAAAATTGTTTCCAGTTGTCGTTTTGTGTTTGATTGGTATGGTTAGATAGTCGATTATTGTGAGAGCGCTGTCGGGGTCGCAGGGGGCAGTGATTCACATCTGTTAAGGACAGATGCGAGTATCGAATATAAGCGATACTGTGAGTACATAATCGGAGTTAGCACGTGGGGCTCCACCTGGCGCCAAACCTCCGACAACGGTTCCTCGGATACTTAAACCCGCGTTGATATGATCTAAGTTTTACAGAGCAATTGGAATGAACTTAGAATGGATCTAGTTAACTTCTAATAAGACACATTCTGCCAAGTGCGTTTTGATCCTTAACTATAAAACATACACGAATACATGCATTTTTAAGTTCATCACACGAACGAATGCCCTATTTGCTTTGCTAGTTAACCTGTCACCGGTAAATCGGATCAGTGGAAAGCTATTATTTTACGAATGTTATTTACGTGTGCCATATTTAATTGGCCCGCACCTATTCGTAGTTAATGTGAGTGAACGTTTCCAGCTCATTATTGAAGATAAATGCGAAAACCAGCGAGGGTCATATACATACGTATACCCGCCTTGAATTAATTTCGTCCGAGCATTGAATGATGGCAAAATTGACATTAAAATTCTCGATCGAACATCTCAAGTAATTGCTGAATAAAATACTTTTGTATAACATCCCAAATGGAAGCATAAAAAGCGAATCGGAGAACACTGCAGTGTGCGCGCACCGTAATTTATTTCTGTGTACGATGACAACTCAATAAAAAAATGATTTCATTTGCTTATTGAGCCTTTAATAACGCTGGTGCGGGCCATCCGGGCCCGTTCTACATTTGATTATAAATAACAACAAATACTTATCACTAGCTGTGCCCGCAACTCTGTCCGTATGGATGTTCAGCAAAAGCGAAATTATGTTTCCGAAGCGCGTTTCTAGAAAAGTGCTTATTATTTCAAGTAACTTAACTTTTTATGTTTGTGAACCAATTGGAGTAAAACAAACACTGCATATACGCCACAATACATCAGTGAAAATCGCATTCAAATAGATTAAGCCATTTCTGAGATAAGCATGCCCAAATGCACAGACAAACAGACAAAAATTCTAGAAACTAATTTTTTGTTTCGGTAACATAAGTACTACGTGTGTAAATTGTTTTGTAAAAAAAAAAATGTGTACAGACGCGACTCCTTTACAGTTTTATTATATGTATATATAGATTTTTACGTCCACAAGTTTTTTTTCGGACAGTGAGACCGCCGGAAGCCCACCAAAGGCGCTGCGCATACTGGAAGTACCTTTATATTACTATATAAAATGGCATTAGCTGGGAGGTGACATGTCGTACCGCGTGCGATACTCACTAATAGACACTTTTACGATCATCCACGCATTTAGCGACCGGGATCGAACTTTTAATATCTCTTGAGGAATTTCATTATAATATTCAAGGCGAACAGGCTTTAATGAGTCGAAGAATGAGCAACAAAAGTGCTTATTTTCAGGCATTAAAGTTACGTACGTGTATTAATAACGAGATAATAAGCGCAAGACGGCTTAGTGAGGCGTTGAATATTTATGTGAGGAGATTAATTAATACATACTTTTACTTTTGAAGACATATTTTTATCGAAGCGTTTTAATATCGCTGTCTCATTGTGTGTCCAGCTCGCGTAGACAAAAAGTTGGTACCGTATTAATCGTCATAAGTATATCTGGTATTAAATCGATATTAAGAGAGACCATTCGTTGCGCGTACCTTACCACTTGTAATGATCAAATTTATAATCTCTCGTGTAGGTAAGAGGTAGGCAGTTCTTTTATTTTCGATCTGAGAGATGTGCCCTCTCTCTCTCTTTTAATTGTATTTTATGAGTATTTGATTCTAATGCTGGGGCCATTAATTATTTATAGTATTCGATACGGCATGCAGTATCGATTTATGTATTCGAACGAGATGAATGAATGCGATCCGATGATTGGTGCTGTTGAAGACTTTATTGTGTGAACGTTGCTTAATGTATCTGTTGTTGATTACTTTGATTTATTTTATTAGATGATTTAATGTAATGACAGAAATTATAAAAAAAAACTATCGTAAGTATATTATTAACTGTTTCAATAACTGGAAATTTGTCCTGGATTTATCTATTTATTTAATCAGTAAGAATAATATAATTAGAAGTGAGGTGTTAGGGTTATGAGCGTAGAGTGTATTAAGCCGAAAGGGTATTTGTCCTACTATGGAAACTGACATGGTATTGACACTTTTTTTGTTTTACTTTTGATTCATCATCATCATCATCAGCCACTGATGGACATAGGCCTCCTCCTGGGGGGGTTTTGCCAATACTCGCCACGCTTGGCAGGCGGGTTTGCGAGCGCAGTTAGGTGTGAATATTCAAGGAAGACGCTGCTGCATATCTTCCGGATTACATCCCTTAGCAGACTCTTACGGCAACCACGAGTAGAGAGGGTGGGGTACAATTCTTACGCCGGTACCACCACGGCAAATACTTTTGATTACTCACGCTTAATTATATCGGGTACTCCAACTTAGTACTCAGTGCTAAATAAATTACTAAATTACTCAGTGGGAAGCAAGACGAGTCCGCGCATGCGTTGTTGTCCGCTTTGTCTCCATAAAGAAGGTCATGTCCGGATGTGGCCGGAACTATAGTCAGAGTATACGATTTAATTTAACGTGAGTAATCCTGAATAAGTAAAAAAAAAAGGTACTTATCTTGATCATTATAAAAAAAATATGTTACTCCATGAGAAATTTCGTCGCGTCTTGACAGATGGCATATACTTGATATAGAACAGCAATTTTTTTCGAGATTTCAGGGGTGTTTAAAAGTGGTTCATAATGGTGTGTATAATGACCTCCTTCAGTTAAGGAAACAAAAAATAAATAAAAATGTTAGGGAATCTTTAAGATAAACCACAGACAATATAGATGGTAGTACAAATTATATTTTATTTATGCGACACGATTAAACCAACAACACCAAAACTGTCTCGCTAAATTGCTATAGATACTAAGTTACTGACTAAAATAAGCATACAAAGTAAAATAGTTGAATTCTCTTAACAAATCCTTCACTAAAACAAAATAATAAAATATTATTTTCAGTAGTAAATTGACCCCTAATTTCAAACCAAATTGTAATAAAATTCTTTTGAATATTTACCTTAATAAAAAGAAATTCACGTTTGCTCGAGTAACAGCGCACTTCAGAGTTCAAATATTTCGCATTTTTAAATTAAAATACCTACTACTACCCAAGTTATTTCAAAGGATGAATTTTGATTTTTTATCGCACACTCGATGCAATAATAAAATTTGATTAAAACACGAACCCTTCTGATTGGGATGGATTAATTATAGAAATGCCAGACATACCATGCCCATACGTGTAAAATTAGTATATATACCTTACTACCTGATAGATTTTAGAAGCACAAAACCAAAATACCGTCGTTTTAACCTTTTGGGGATCCGGATGTAAGCCAACTAGAGAAAACAAGAGAAAGACATTATTATCTAGGTGAATATTTTTAACAAGAAAAATAACTAGCTTTCATACAGGTAGATATATATCCGAAAATGAATAATGCTTATTGAAGTTTATTGTTGATTAAGACGTTGACGCTATAACGAATTTTGTCGGTTGTTTTATTCATAGTTTCGATTGATTGCAAAATGATCTTAAAGTAGGGGTTCCATTCCGGTAACGTTTCATTTATTATTGTTTTACATGACTTTACAAATGTACATACTCGTAGATGGAGCGTTGCTTAGGTACTAAAATAAGATTTTCTTGTCCAGGTTGCCGAGAAACAGCGTTCATCTACGCTATAACGAGCGCAGGCGTGACGCATGCGGTATCACGCGCGTGCGCAGAAGGTTCCATCGAGTCGTGCTCGTGCGACTATTCACACATCGACCGCGTGCCGCACCGGTCCCGCGCGGCCGTCGCTGCCAATGTGCGCGTCTGGAAGTGGGGCGGCTGCAGTGATAACATCGGCTTTGGCTTCCGCTTCAGCAGAGAGTTCGTCGACACCGGCGAGCGCGGGAAAACGCTCCGGGAGAAGATGAACCTTCACAACAACGATGCCGGCAGAGCGGTAAGTGCCATATGCTAGCATAAACCCTCGAGTGTCCGCTACTGAGTCGTCCAATCGCCACTCGGTAGCACTTATCCGTCAAACAATCGAGCCAATGACGGCCATTGTCAACGCTCGTGTTTACATTACCATTACGGGTGACGATCGATCGTCTCGACATGTCGCTCGAGTGGAATATTAATTATGCGTCAGCCAGGTCTGCCCATCGCGGCGCGACTGCGCAACAGGCACCCATTCGTCGCGCTCGCAGCTCTCCCTCCCACCGCACACCCACATTTGCATACTCACCGATCCTACCCAAAATTCATCAAAAAGGGACGACGGGCGCCTCGAGCCTCGAACCACCCAGACGCATCATTAACCGAAGTGCTTAATTCCTGTCACGCCGGACGCGCTGGGTGTCCACCTGATGAATATTCACGGCATTCCGCCGATTGTTTGACACATATTTTGGACACTAGACAGTACATCTATCTACATGTCAATGAATAAACACGACCGCGGACGTTCTACGAAGCGCTCGCGCTCGGGATAGGAGAAATATTTACAGTCTCCGTCCTTGCGTCATTTATCTACCTTCTAAGAATGATGAATGTCCCTAACGCATGATTTATGAGCTATCCACGCGCGGTGACGACCGACCCACCTCCTCACGATTTGTAACAATTTGCTCGATCGTGAGATGCGATCGATGGGGTGCGCTTAAAAGATCATCGATCACGTAGTATCGTGGTTTATCAAAAGAATGTAAAAGACATTCGGACGTAGGACCCCCGGGCACGCGGGAGCGGGTTAGATTTAGAGGTTGACGTGTGTTTCGTTGTCGGCAGCATGTGCAGACGGAGATGCGGCAGGAGTGCAAGTGCCATGGCATGTCGGGCTCGTGCGCCGTGAAGACGTGCTGGATGCGGCTGCCGAGCTTCCGGTCGGTGGGCGACGCGCTCAAAGACCGATTCGACGGCGCATCGCGTGTGATGCAGCCCAACGCGGAGCTGGAGCCGGTGGTGGCGCGGAACGACCCCGCACCTCACCGCGTGCCGCGGCGCGATCGCTATCGCTTCCAGTTGCGGCCGCACAACCCCGAACACAAGGCGCCCGGCGCCAAGGACCTCGTATACCTGGAGCCCTCGCCGGGTTTCTGCGAGAAGAACCCGCGGCTCGGCATCCCCGGAACCCACGGCCGCGCCTGCAATGATACCAGCATCGGCGTCGACGGCTGCGACCTCATGTGCTGCGGACGTGGTTACCGTACACAGACCATGTTTGTCGTCGAGCGCTGCAATTGCACCTTCCTCTGGTGCTGCGAAGTCAAATGCAAGCTCTGTCGCACCGAGAAAACGGTGCACACGTGTTTATAGACGAGCGACGGCCGACGGTCGTCGACGGACCCCAGTGAACGGTTGTGACAGTGACTCGGACTCGAGAGTGGACCAGTTCGGACTCGGTGGCCGATAACGGACCGTGTATATAATTGCTACAATTTATCATTTATCGGAGTCGTCGAAATCGTATATCATGTTGACTTTTGTAAATAGTTCTTTATCGATGTTTATTTCTTCTCTTCTGCGATAATTGATCCGGCGTGAAAATAAAGCGAGCTACCACTCGTCGGTAATTTATTTGGCTATTAAGTGCGAACATGTCATCTAGTAACGCTACTTTTTGTGGACACTGTCGCTCGGAAATTAATGAGACTAGTACACGGACGATTTATACCTGTCAGTTTGTCATCACTATAAAGAGGTTGGACTCATTGGTTTCCCGCGCGGTCGCTCGATTGAGTACTTATGTAAACCTCGTGCAGAACCTGTCGCCCGCCTCCCGAGATGACACCCTGTGCGAAGCGCTCGCAACTTTAACTGATATTACTTAATATCATTCTAAAGTTAATAGTCGCGTCCTCAAAATAATTAGTATTAATGTTTTAAAGGCAATAATAATGAGAGCTTTATATATACTATCTACCCCAAAGACTTGCGGCCGTCGGACGCGCGGCCGCATAACTGTTTTGAGAATCAACAGCGAAATTATCTTGTAATTATAATTTCATATTATAATTAAGCCGGTTAATGAATATTGTGGCTTAATGCATTTGCATAAAGTGTCTTCTTGGGTGTCCGATGCGGAGGCTGCATGGCCCTTATCAGAGAGTAAGTAGCGCCATCGTAAAAGTGTCCCACATTACGAGATAACCGCTCTCGAGAATTTTAATTAAATATTAAACGAATTAAATAATCAGTATTATACGTATGTTATTGTATGCGTGTCGCGGCCGATAGTCGAGATAATGGTGCACGCGAACCAAACTTGACACTTGTTATACATTTTTTTATTCGCTTGTCTATTTATGTATTTCTAGAAATGTCAAATGCATGTGTTACCGCTTGTAACTTTATATTTCAACGCTTGTCCATTGTATAGATTTTAAAAATATATTTGAAACGGATTGTTTCCCGAACAATTTGACTGTCAGGTTTCACGGTTGAAAAAAAACTTTTAGGCTATATTCAACAATAGAGCGATGGTTCGACTTAAAATTGACAAATTTTTACATTTGTTACAAAAATTTTGACATTCCATTTTTAATTCGACAGTTTGCCGTAGTTTAAGGAAGCTTTATTAATCATACGTGAATGATATGTCATATGTGATATAAACGTAAGTGTAGACTAAGTAATTACGGTTAGCTTAAATCTAAGCTTTATGTACTATACGGCAATGAACCTACTAACTAAATAAAAATGTTTTTTAAGAAAATATTTATTAAAACTTGATTTAATTTATTAAAATATTTTACTTTGAAAAAGGAATCAGCTTTTTAAAGTAAAATAATGTATTAGTTTTAGAGAAAAATCCGATGTCAAAATAATCGGTCCATACAGGTATTCAGGTTTTAAATATAATTGTTGATTATTAACAATTATGTAATCTAATGAAATAAATTCGGTACTCAAGAAATTTGAGGTATGTTACAAAATTTTGAGTGTTAAAAGAACTGATGCCGCGTCGGATTTAAAAGACTGAAATATTGTTTTTATTTCGTATTTGTAATATCCATGCGTGGAATCTGAAGCCATTTAATGAAATTTTTAGCATGATATTATGATAAAAATGTGATAAAAGTATTTTAAAATATTTTAAAAGCCACTGTCGTAAATTTGGGTTTGTAATAGAATCAGTGCCATTTTTAACCCCTTTTTATTCCTGACATGTTGCTACTTATTGACAAAATTTTCACAGAATCCGTTTCACCATTGATGATGAATGTAAAAATGCAAATTATTAAATTAATTTTACGCATGTAAATATGTCTATCTTTAAGTTATTTATGTGAATGTAGCATTTTAAAATGTTAATATTAGTTAACGAAAATAATTGAAATCAGCTGAACTTAACTGAATCTCAAAATAATGTATTATAAAAATGTACCTTTTTGAAATTATATTTCGTCCAGTGACCACCTATTGGGGGTTGACACATTATTATAAATTGGTTGTACATTAGCAGTATCTATTTATAATTACAAAAATTGATTAGTTGTTACTAAAAATATAAAATGGATCAAAAACAAAAAGTTTGTTTTATTTGACTGAAAAGATTAAGATTCTATAATAAAAAAAAATTAATCCTCTATCGGTGTCAGATCTTAGAGTGCAACTTCTTTCATACGAAAACTAACATTCGACATTTAAAATACCTATAGCTATCTCCTCCTTGAAACAAATCCTCCGTGATACATCTGATAATTAAAAATTGAAAATAAATAAATAAATAATGACAAATTTTAAATGAAAATAAACGTTATCCTCCATTAAATTTCACTCTAAATTCTCACTCAATTATTAGTTATCACCGCCTAAGAAGTATCACTTTGTCACTTTGTTGTTCATCACAAAACAAAAACCTTAAAAGCTCTTTTGTGAAAGATAATCCTAGAGATTTAGTCTAGTGGCAGTGGGCTGGTCTTATTTGCCGCAGAACTGTCAACCGTTAGGGTAGACGTGTTTTGGAGACCGCAAATCGGCAAACGTAGTGTAGAACGTCCTGAGACTAGATGGAGTGACAATATACGTAAAATGGATGGCACTGGCTAGAAGCGAAAAGCCGAAGATCGGGCCAAGAGACGTGTCCTGGAAGAGACCTATGTCCAGCAATGGACTATGCTAGCTTGTTGATGATGATGATGAGCTACAGTAAGTAATAAGCGCCAAAACAGCGATGCCCTAGACTTTGTTTTGCTACTCAAAGTTCTGTGTACCGCTGCAATGGACATGCGTTATCTCTTACCATCTGGGGAGCGCTTTGATCGTCTCATTACATTCACATTAAAAAAAAAACACAAGGTATTACCCTGGCCGAGTTTTAGATTCAGTTTCAGATTCAAAAATATTTATTGAATACTGTTACGATATAACATTATGTTATGTTACGTTATGTTCTTGCAAAAATTGTTCCATCAATCTACCCTGATCGGGCATTCTATAATTTAATTAAACATATACCATACTGATTTTAACAATATTAAAATAAACAATTTCAAAATACATTACCAAGTGATATTATTAATTTCATTTCAATTTGAAGTAAATTATAAATATTCCAATTTAATGTCAAAAATATTATATCAATGTCAGTAAGTGTTAAAAATATTATTAAAGTTGTAACATAAAATCGCAAAATAAAATTGTAAATTGTGCAACTTTTTTAGGTTCACACGATTTAACCATATGATTATGTTCATTCATTATGATAATTTATCTTATTTAACTTGTCCATAGTTTACTACTGAATAATTTGCATGTTCCGAAGTTATTGTTTGTTCTCTAGGTCCTTTTTTCAATGGCGCAACATACAATACAATTATACTAATGAAGTATGTTTAAGTGCTTCGAATTACATTTTACTATACCATCTTCATGGCTTATGGTATAATATTATATACCTAAATATATGTGTGTATTTCAAAGCTGATCATCGATATTTAACGGAACAGCTACACAGCCAACGTACGAGATATTGACTAGATATTATGCCTATTCTGAAAATTTATGCTCGCATTTCATAATGTAGCTGTCATGGAGTCCGCCATTTTATTTTATTGCAGACGCAACCGTAGCAATTTTGCTGAAAGGGTCTTATTTTCTAACAAAAGGAAAACAGCATTCCAAAGATCGCCGTACGTCATTTGCAGAAGGTTGATTTTTGCTTGTGTTCAAATGTTGAAAGTGAAAAGTCGGCCTGTGTTGGTGGTCGTCGAAGCCTGAGGCTTGTTCCCACGAGTATCGCCCTCGTTGGAAAATTTATGCATATGAACTGAGAAATCTGTCATGAAGGATACGAATAGCGTGTCCGAATCTAAAGGAGTGTAAATAATTTTCACGCGAAAGGGATTTTGCTGCAATTTTAATTTCGATGCAATTTATTTTATTTTTTTACGTACTTGTTAAAAAGACTAGAAGCACTTGAAAAGTTTTTAGCACAGTCATACATTATACCTATAGCGTATTTATATAATTATAACCATGCTAAATTAAATAAATGTTTATTATTGTTGTTCATATATTAGTATTGAAGCATAGCGTACACAGGTAGTTGCTTAAGCCGAAAGCAATAAAATCACACTATATTTGCTTATCTACATTAACTATTTGTAATATTTTTTATTCGATCTAACATAAATTTCTCTAGAAAATTTCATATAACAATTATAATAACCAAAAAGAAGAAGTTGCAATTATCGGAATGTGAAAAACTATTTAAGCCACGAAGTAAATTTGAAAGATTCGTTCCTCACAGTATTCACGTGAACCCAAGGAAGAAACCTTCTAGATACCTTAACGTACCATATTAACATATAGCTTTGAGATACCAAGAGAATCGATTTAATACCAAATTTTTGCAAAGATCTATTTATCTAAGCGGAAAAAATAACAAATAAAAATTATCACTTATAATACCACAAGAGCTTCAAAATTATCGGGTATTTCCCGATAGGTTCGTTGCAAACAAATGAAGGAGTCAAGTTTTTCAGGTTAAAAAATCACGAGCGCGGAGTGATTTTTCCTGAAAAACTTGACGACTTTATTTGTTTGCAGGGAACCTTGAGGGAAATGCCAGATAATTTTGAAGCTCGTGTGGTATTCGGGGGATTATTTTTCCGTCCCAAATGTCGGCCAATAGAATTGCACCATGAGATGAAATGAACAGTTAACAAATAAGAATTTCATAATTTATTGCACCATTCGACGTCACGTGGTACAACCTAAAAAATTATCAAAAAATTATCAGTATAATACCATGTAGGTTGTACCACGTGACGTCGAATGGTGCAATTCTATTGGTCGATATTTGGGTCGGAAAAATAATCAAAAATATTTTATTGCGAAAAATCAAAAGGGAAATAAAATATTTATAGCATCACACGATATATCATAATCGATGTCAAAAGGAATATAAGTATAACACAAAATTAATAAATCACAGGTTCTATAAGTTTTTAACTGATTATTATCGCCCATTTACTAATTTTGAATAAGACATTCTTTTTATTAATTCCTTGTATCATGTAAGAAGATAATAAAAAATAAATAAAAATGTATATGAATATTATTTACTAAATAAATCAAATCATTATTTTGTTTCATTATGGTACATATATGATTTTGAAAAAAAAATTGTTTTTATATTTTAATTTTTGACCCCACCAAGTGGAGATTTTTATAAGTACCCTTTACCATATCAATAACGATTATAATTAATTACGTCATTTCTGTATAACTGTCATTATCAGTTTGTAAAATTGTCGCCAAACTTCTGATGTTCTGGCGCTAAATCCAGATCTAGTTCCAATACTCGTTCAAGTATCATCGCAATATAATGTCGCTGAAAAAATTAATGAAATGAAATGAATAAAATTAAATGAAGTTAGAAAGGTATTTTATCCTCCGCGTAATCTATGAATGAGATAAGTTTGGGCTTAGTATGACTCAAAGGTGAACGCCAAACAATGCCAAAGCGTAGCGTAGAATGCTTTGAGACTCCATGGAGTGACGATATACGTAAGTCAGTGGGTGAAATTAAAAAGTAAAAAATTGGACTTAGTGGCGTGCTTTGAAAGAGACCCGTGTCGAGCAGGGAGTGCATCTATGATATTTTCATTATACTTCAAGGTATCAGAAATAAAGATGGCCTATTGACTTATAAAAAAAATACGGATATTTTTATAAGTCTGCAGGACTATATAATTACACACACCTATAAACTATACAGCTACCAAATATAAATATAAACCTATAAAATATACAGCTACCAAATCCATAAATATATTACGGCCTGGTAGTGTTTAGCAGTAAAAATAACGACTTCTCAATCCGAAATTGAAATGAAATTGTTACAAAAGTGTTTAAGAAGTTTCTTGGTTTTACAAATTGTTTTAATAGTATCAGGAGAAAAAGACAAAGAAAATTCACAGCAAGTGGTTAATAGCTTAACTAAGGGAGAAGGCGTAAGTGGTGATACAGAACAGCTACATGATGTTATAGATGAAAAACAACATATAATTTCTAACGATGATGTTATACCACTAAACGATGAAAGCAAAATTGAACATTCAAATGAATCTAAGGATGAAAAAATTATGGAACTAAGCGAAAACGCAATATACCCACATGGTAAAGTACATAAGTTGAAACAAGATAGCTCGAAATCACGTAAAAAACAGAAGATAAATGTGAATTTGAAAAAACCGTCTGCATGGAAATTTAAGTACGCTAATGTTAACAAAGACGAGCCAGGTTTTGATCTCTCGCCTGAAGAGATGAAAAAGTTTAAAATTTGGAAAGATGGCGTCATCCCGTATTACATTGATATGGTTTCGTTTCGCGGTAAGTCTTAGCGGTAGTGAAATTTTATCAGAAATCCCATATGTTTAAATTAGAAATTAATTCACTTAGAATAATTAAGTTCCGTTTTGTGACCGTACGTAATTAATTAAATGTATCAATGTCTAAGTATAAAAGTATGGACGATTGAAATAAAATTCATAAAAACAACAGATATAAGACTAAACACTAAAAAATAATTATTAGAGTCGTGACACTTCCAAATTTGAGCATTATAAAAAAACCCAATCGTTTGGTCGGTCACGTTGCTTTTCACTATGCGTTGCTGCTATGTCGTGCCATAGAAGGCAGAGTGCGAATATTACTGTGTTCTGATTTGAAGGGTACTGCAGCTAACGAAATTACAGGGCTGTCGAGACTAACCAATTAATGTCTTAAAGTAATTAGCGCAAAAGCAGCGATGCCCTAGAACTTGTTTTGTCACTCAAAGTTCTGTGTATCGCTGCAATGGTCATGGACAGGCGTTATCTCTTGCCATCATGAGAGCGTCTTGTTCGTCTAATTACTTTTACATAAAAAAAAGTGTGTTTTTTAGATAAAGTACTTCGCGACAAGATACGAAACTTTCTCCAAATGGTTAATTCTATTACTAACATCAAATTTGTGGAACTACCAGGCCCACCCTCAAATGAAAGTGAGAGATGGATCTTTTTTATGAACCGCAGAGGCTTGTTAAGTTGTGCGGTTCATTCAGTGAGAAGATTTACTAATCAAGGTGTACAGGTGAAATCATTATAAACACTTTTCAAGTTTTAAACCTAAAGAATAAGCATACTGAAGAATGATTAAGCTCAGGAACCATAATGAGTATAATAAGATATTTCATGGCAATTTAGTGGTTTAGCAAATGAACAGTCTCTTTTCATTCCCGACGCAACACAAGGATGTTATAAGTTTCACGTGTTTATCTGTCTCTGGCATTGTAGCTCCCAAGTGGCATAATTAGATCAAGAAATAGTTTTTTTGTTTGTTAAAAAGTTGACTAAAACGAGTGTACTTAGCTATGATTTAAAAAAAAATGTTTAACCGTTTGAAGATTATCAGCTCTTTCCTACTGATAAACGGGTATGAGCATCTTCCACAGGTTTGATCAAGTCTGATTTGGATATTCTCTGATCTGCCTGATTTGGATATTATTAATGTTATTTTTAAATATGAATGGCTAAATGACTTGTAACTTTGGTGTTATCAATAAAATATTTGTATTTGAGTCGAAGGTTACTGGTTACTGGTGTCAGGTTTTTAAATATTACTTTACACTTTTAAGCAGTTGAATTATATAATTGTCATTTGTGTAAAAATATTTGATAATGACCAATGATATTTTTACATATTTGAAAGTTGCGTGTTTGTACATATGCTATGATTAAGATTATATCTGATATGACTTTCTTTTATAGCAAGTTGTTCTTGGCTACGATTGTATGGTGGCTAGAGGTGAAATGGCAGAAGCTGTGATGGCCATTGTGGGTGTCCCAGCCCAACACAACGCACCTGATCGTGATAAGTATATTCAAATTAACAATGAAAATATAACTCCTGGTATGTAATTCAATTCTTCACTTTATTTGTGTATTTACCTAAAGATCGATCGACCCGGAGCCGCGCATTATCGATTTTTAGCACTGTTAGGTTGCGCAGTCTGTGGACACGCTCAGTCTGTGCAAGCAAGGAAGCAAAATTGACTGCGAAAAAATGTCCTATAATAGCCTATTCACATATCCAATTCTATTACAATAGGTATGTCTGTTTAACCTACCAACGTGGTTTTTGTTGTTTTTTTATTTACCTATGTATCGATAAAAGCTGCAACAGATACTTACAACGGCACGTCTTGATTATGAATCAACGTAGATTTGCTGCTTCGGCTGGCATACTTATGACTTCGGCTCAAACTGAGCCACTTACAGCTCAAATGGCAGCAAAACAGCTTTGCATTCTCTCTAGTGAGGCGGTATTTCACACCAGAACAGCTGCTCAGTTTGTATAAAGTGTAAGTAAGGTGTGTATGGAGTACTGCTCTCACCTATGGGACAGCTCTGCTACGTATCAGCTTGAGGCTCTGGAGTCGATCGAGAGGCGTGCTAGGAGGCTAATAGGTGACGACACTCTGGCCACGTCTCAGTTGCAAAGCCTTGAGCACTGGCGTGAAGTCTCTAGTTTGTCTTACATAGGATTCATTTCGAAGAGTGTTAATTCCTTAAAATTACATAATTTGGTTCCACCTGCCCTTTTTTATTACCGGACGGCTAGGCAGACACGGCCAAAGCGCCATCCTTACATGGTGGATATTCCCCACGTATGGACTAAATGCTTCGATTCCATATTATTAATACGTACAGCGAGGATGTGGAATTCTGTGCTGTGTGTTGTTCCTGCGAAGTACAATTTGGTTGTCTTCAAATCCAGAATAAACAGGTTTTTTCTAGATAAGCGTGCTTCATCTTAGACTAAATCCTGCTTAACATCGGGCAGAGTGTGGTCAAATGTAAACCTATTTAGTATAAAAAAATAATAATAATGCAGCTTATGATGATTCATTGATTGCATGATATATTTTCGTGGGCAATATAAATATATCATTTGCTATTAATCTATACGAATGTTTATTTCTATGTTTACTTTTGTGGTAACTTTATTTACGAGTGCGTTGATTTCAGATAAAAAATACCTGTTTGAAAAACTGAATGACAACGAATGGCTATTTCACGATCTATCTTATGACTTTAACAGCATAACTCATTATGATTTACATAAATACTCTGCCAATGGTCGCGCTACAATAGAATTAAAGGTACCTATTAAGCTAAGGGTATACTATGCACAAAGGGGTATATTGTACTCATCATTATGATCAACTTTTACTATGGAAACAACTCTGAAATCGCGAAAAAAACATATCCACAAAAAAAGTCCGGTGACTTTTGAATTAATGTACCTACTTATGAAGCTGTTGGCTGTTTTTGTCACGATTTCAGAGTTGTGGTAATAGAAAAAGTTGTTCATAATGATGAATATAATGATCTCATTTTGACGTAGTACAACCCAAGCTATAACTCTGTATAGATACAAAAAAATAATGTATCTACTGTTAAGATATATTTAAATTAAATTACTATTTATTTTTAAATTAATTGAATATGAGGACATGTATTAACTTAAATAAACTTTTACTACATAAAAAACTGCTCAAGTGTGTGTTGGATTAGCCCAACGAGGGTGTTATATTACCATACGATATTAGTATTTACCATAAAAAGTTGAAAGCATTTTGGAAAATGACCTTTGGATTTGATTGGATATGACCAATAACGGTTTAATAGATACCGGCTATAGTAGTCCAACAAATCAACATGGTAAAGCCTAAGTATAAGTAATAAAGTTCTGCAGATACGAAGAGGCTTACGTTTTCGTCAAAGTTTCTCAAAGTGGAATAAAGAAATAGTGATTATAAAAGAGATAGATAATTTCGTCTTTCTTTACAGAAAAACTCAGAAGAGTTAAACCCTGCCAGAACATTCAGTCCTACTGACTTGCTGAAAATAAAAATGCTTTACAACTTCATAACTAAGAATAATAAAATACAAACACCAGTATGTGAAAAACTGTTTAAAATTAGCAATAAGCTAAAACAAGGGCCTGAAATGCTTAATCGTGTAAAACCTAGAAGGAAACCAAGCCGTTATTCTGGTATTCCGCATCCTGCCGAAAAATTGAATGGAGATACAGGAAACAAGAATGATATAGAAAAAAACCAAAATGAAAATGGAAAAGAAATGTTTAGTGAAGACAATGATGAAGAACTGGCGGACGAAGGTGAAAACTCAGATAAAGAAAGCGAAGATGATAACAAAGATGTCAGAAATCTAAATGATGACAAATATGCAGATGAAGACATAAATGCTGAATACGTTGCCAAAAAAGAAAAACATGCTAAAAAAATCCTTAATAAGTAATGGCAAATTTATTAATCGTAACTAAGGTGGTGCACATCAATTATATGACCACGATACAGAAGAATAAGATAAACAGATTGCGCCTAGGTTCGACTCCAAGATTAAATCATACCTTATAGTACAGTATATAGATTAGTTGGATGAAATACGCGGAATAAAGAAACGCAGAGTAATTCAAAGTACTTTAATATATAACAATTACATCTATCACATTTCATTATAGGCACGTTTGTATGTTGCGTTTGACGAAGCATGTTTCGCATATGACTTCGCAGCACCATTTGAACTGGCAGTTGCAGTTTTCAGTCTCTCTGACGGTTGTTTCCGTGTATCCTCGCCTGCAGCACATTTGGTCGCAGCTGTCTGTGCCAGCTGATGATACGTTGCATTGACGACCTTGCGTGCCGAGAGACCCGTAAGTGTTGGGAGAGCAGAAATCTGGAGACTCCTCAGAGTATATTATGTCTTTCTTCCCAGGTCTCTTAATACTTGGGCTCTCAGGCATGAAGCTGTCGCCATCGTTGCTGGCAATTACCTGTTATGATAAAAAAAAAACTAAATTCTATAACAGGTAGAAGTTTTTCGAGTGAGACAAGACAAGATTGTAATTGACACGTTATGGTTGTCTCTTTACTCCACAAAAGATAATACAATATATTCTTTTTTTTTTATGGATGAATCCGGTTTGGTTGATTATTCATAAAAACAAAATAAAAATAACAGCATAGACTTTTTTGAATGTAGATAATTAGTTACCTTAGCAGCACCTTCGAATCTATCCCTTAGTCTATCTCCGACCTCCCTGAAGGTCGGCATTCTCCACCAGCAAGTCCTGAGCGTGCAGGACCCGGAGAGGCCGTGGCACTTGCATTCTATCCTCATATTATTCTTGATTGCCTGAAATAAGTACAAGTCTTAGATATGCTGATTCTAACATAGAATTTAGCAAATTATGTAATTGAACATTAATCGAACGAATCACAAAATTTTACGTCACATATTGTAATGGGTGCATAACGTAAAATTTGTATCATATATTCATATTTTGTTGAAAATTTTACTATCAAAGTACTATTTGACAAAATCAACGTTCAACTTTTCATTGCTGTTAAATACAGAATTGATCAGAGACAGAAACAAAATGATAGACAAGAACAAGTACTGATAAAACATATTATCTAAACTAAATTTAATTTGATGAATTACAAAACTGTCTTTTTTTTTAATGTAAAAGCAACGAAGCAACGAAACATTTTTCTGATAGTAAGAAATAACGACGTTTAATATTTGCTTCGTTCGTTCCTCTATCGTAAATTGAAAATATGCCACCAAGTACATAATGGTGTGTCGACGAGGTCGTGAAATCCAATCAAGGCCAGCTGTGCTTATCCTCCTCGACTAACTCGTCACTTAACATCAGGTAAGCTATAATCAACATCTAGCGTCAACCTTAATGGGTTTGTGGCGATGATAACTCAATGGTTAGCGCGGTCGGTTCCCACGTCGATAGGCGTAAGTTCACGCCCCAACTATAAGCTTGAGCTGCCGGTAAAAGAAAATATCGTGAGAAAATCATAGCATGGTGGTAGGGTACTCTCTAGTACTCGACTACCTAGCTACCACTTTAACTTGAAATTCTGCCGCCAAGCATTTTTAACGCTGTGTTCTGGAAGCTACACTGGAGAACTAATACCATTCCGCACCACACCGTCACTAAACATCAGATGAGCTAAGACAAACACGTAGCCTGAGAAACGTAAAAAAACACTATTTCTTTGCGAAGTTACGAATCCTTTCAAAGCTAACACATACGGACGTCAAGAAACATTACTAACCAACCTCCCAGCGTTGTGGTTGTGCAGTTTAATCAAAGTTTTGATATCACTCCGCTTCCTGTAGCGGCTGTCCATAAACTCTCTAGATTTTTTAAGGCCGAAACGCACGTTGTCACTGCAGCCCCCCCATTGCCACCGATCTGTCGGGACTTGCGACGGGGGGAGAGTGACAGGATCGCGCCCACGACGTGGCTTTGGTGCCCCCTAGGAAAAGATAAACATGATTTTGGGATGATGATTTCGACTATAGGTATGATGTAACATGAAGTTAAATATAATGGGTTCAAGCTATTAATACATAGAAAATTGTATTAAATAAAGTCTATCCTTTTTATAGCAGCGTTTTAACGGGGTATATATACTTGTTTACTAAATTTAGTTTATAATAACTATTTGTGGTAAGTGTAACTGGACAGTGGATACATTGTTAAGCTTTTGGAGGCCGGGAGCAAAGAAAATATTCAAAGACTCGTCATCTCGTCTGGCCTCTATTTTGCACAACGGTTGAGTATTGCCATACAACGCAGCGATGGGGCCAGCGTTTTAGGAACTATCCACATTGAAGCGGCATTTTAGATTAGTTCATTTAAAATTTGGTTTACTGTAGTATGTGATCTATAATTTTTAAATAAAGAATAATCAATTTTTTTATAGATGCAAAGCTTGTAGCTAAAATGATAAGTGAAAGAAAAATAAAAGGTAGATAAATGAACGGCCAGAACACGCTGGTGGATTTAACATCCGCGCTAAAGTTCATTTTTTTATCATAGAAAAAGTACTTTTCTACTGGTACTTTTAAAGACTACAAAAATTGGTTTACAAGTCACGGCTGGCTAGCTACCACCCTCAAATTGAAAATCTGCCACCAAGAACCAAACGGATTGTACCAGCAGCCTCACTTGAGAACCAGTTCCATTACAAGCTAGGTGAGCTGTGGTCAAACACCTAGCTTGTAAAATATATTTAAAAAAACTTTTGGAGTTAGCTAGTCAAATACAACGCAATTCTCTACAACAACATAAACAACTCACCTTTTCGCACGAGCATTCGAGCAAGGAGCCAGCGGTGCACGCCCTGGTGATGGAGTAAGTGACTCCAGCAGCCGTGATGGCATTTACGAACCCGGTTTCTCTTGTGTCTGTTAAAAAAAAAAATGTATTTTTGAGTTATATTGACATATGTAGGGTATAAGAGGAACATTAAAAAAAAACAGATGTTTTACCAATAAAAAAAAAAAAAAATGGTACAATTAAAAATTTGCTGAATTTAAATGAAATGTTTGTAAAACCCATATTGTCGTGTAATACAAACTCTCCTGGTGGTAAGAGATAACGCATGACTATTGCAGCGATATACAGAACTTTGAGTAGCAAAAGTCCACTAAGTAAACAGCCACCAGTTCACTTGGTGGTAGATCTCCTTGGCAGGAGATCGTCTAGCTAGGTACCACCGCAGTACCAGATATTACCAGATAATTAAGCATGCACCATCTTAGATTGCACTACTGCTTAATATCAGATCCGACCTAGAACGAAACACTGCATTACATAGTAATGGAAAAAATAATTAAAGACGTATTCACGTCAAAAAGCACTCTAAGCACTGTCCTAACTCAGTCAGCTTGTTAGTCTCCATATCTGTTATCAAAACTCGCCCTTACATCACACAACAAACATTTCCCAATTCGGCGCCGTAGATAAGCGTACACGCACATTAAACATACTCGTACAGTGCTTGCCACTTAGAATGACCCGTCGGGAAGGAAAACTGAATTAAGAATTACAAAAGAAAACAAACACAAAATAATTTAAAAAAATTGACTACTATGTTAGCTCAATTGGTCGTAGTTCTGCTTCTAGAGCTGGGCGTGGGTTTGATTCCCAGGACCAAATTTCTGTGTTAGGAACAAGATGTTTGTTATGTCTGTGTATTTAGTATTCAGTATTGTATTCAGTATGAATTAAAAAAAGTATACAAGGATTTTATCAGCTATCTGGATTCCATAGTACAAACTTTGCTTACTTTTTAATAATTTGTTTTATGTTTGCTAAGGGTGTGGTCAAAGATACTAAAACACACCTGGCCTGGAATAGAACTGGCTATATTTACATACTGGGTTAAATGACGCTGTGTAAAATGTCCTGAAATGTTAGTTAGTTTTATTAAAAAGTTTTTTCGTTTTACAAACAAGTAAGATACAATTATTATATCAATTGTTCATAATAAATGTTACTAAAATCGTTGTAAACTATTTCCGGATTTCTTGGAAATTACTAAAGCAATATGTTAACTATTATAAAATATTATATTTTTAGCGTTCCGTATTTGAAGGGACAAAGATACCCTTCGCAAGTTTCCACCGTCTGCTGTGCCAATAATGACATGAGCTCTGTTTGACATTCCTTTTTGGTTCTCATTTTTATTTATTTTCCCTACACTTTGAGCTATTTATAAGGGTAATGATAATATGGACATGTGTTTGAAATAAATTATTGGAATTAGAATTTTTTGAAATCTAAAATATAACTTTACATATTGTATCATTGAAGCAGTTTAATAATTTTTAAGTACATTTCTTTATTTATCCATGATTACTCATATTTAATATTGGACACAAATCCAAAAATCTCTATATTTTTTTTTATATTCCTGTTTTTTTTTGTGAATACAATGGATTCATACGAGTAGTGATTATTGATTGAGACACAACATCACGTGTTCTGACATCCTATTTCAATGGTTAACAAAACTAATAAAAACGAAACTACACTTTAATTGTTTTTATTCATATTCTAAACGTGCCACACGCTAAGTCATGCACTGTACGCGCAACTTCATACAATACGATCCGTGACTATACCATCGTATTATACAATTCGTGCCGCTCGTAGATGTAAAACAAAGCTGCTGACCCAAAAATCAATATTCACAGAGTTCTTGCTATAAAAGTCGATGAGTTTCGCGAATTGAAGGCTCTATACATAAAACATATTGTTGTGATACACTGTTAAAGCGTTTAACGATTCACCATAAAACGTTCCTGGTTTTTGTTATAAGTATTTTACAAATATTGCGCTTTGAGAGAAGGCTGCGCGATTAAGCATGATTATGTCATGATATTGTAAATGAACCGTAATTAGAATCGATGTAAAACTAAAATATGTTATTTTAAAAAAAACTGTCCATTGACAAGCTAAAAGTATGACTGTCAATTTTATACATAAAATCACTGGTTTTATACAATCACTTCAAGAAATATAAAACAGGATTTTTAGACTGTGTAGTCTTAAAATCCAAGCATAAGTCTTCCAAGCCCCGTCTTTTTCGTCCTCTGATCCTTTCCATCCTTAGGTTGCCCGGAAGAGCCGCTTGCCTGCTTTTAGCGATAAGGTCGCCAATTGATACATCTGTTAACTATGTTTATTTCTTCTGTGTTGTTTTTTTGTGTGTATAATAGAGTCAATCTATCAATGAAGCCTTTTTTTATGTTGGCAGGCTTGGTGTTTCCAAGTCACACTGTCACTTAACATCAGGTGAATCAAATATAGAAGATGATGAACCTGATGAAGATGATTTAGATGATGAGTTGATGATGAAAATATGGCCTGGAATGGAACGACTCTCAAGTGAGATTGCCAGAACAAACCGATAGATGTTTGGCGGCAGATTTCCAATTTGTGGTGGTAACTAGGCAATCGAGTACTAAAAAGTACTCTACCACCATGCTAAGGTTTCTTTACGATGTTTATTCCCCGGCAGCTCAAGCTCATTTGTTGAGGTTTGAATTCACGCCCTTCAGCGTGTGAACCAACTGCGCCAAAAACAGAGCTGCCATCGCTGAAAATTTAAAATAGCCTTTAATATTCGTAACTGTTTATTACTATTCACTACAGACTCATAAAATGCTGTATGTCACCAACACTAACAATCTAGGTATGACAATTAAGAGCTCAAACCTATCAGATGAATATTCAGACTGCATGGCTAATGTACTCTTTGGTAGCGGAACCAGTGCGGAATACGGCTAGGTCATCAACGTTCTATTTTATGAATTATTGTGGATATAGGATAAAATACTGCGGAGCAAGTATACAGATAGTTGGACGCTAAGAGATGGGTGAAAGTAGTTGCTCAAGATTCTTCACCCCGATGTGTAGAATGCTAATGATGAGTGGGTCGACCTTAGACACACAGGGACGGACTCACTCATTACAAAACACTGTCGGGGTGGATGTGTAGGATATGTGGTTTACCAAGAGATAATTTGGAATGCCGTTCAACCCATTCCCCCGAGTGCCTTCCCTCTTTACCCAGGCTTGAAATCGGAATCATACTGAAACAAAAGCGATAACTACAGTGTGACGTTGGGTTCTATAGTGTGATAGCGAGGTTACTACAGTGTGATGGCTAGGTTACTACAGTATGATAGCAAGGTTACTACAGTGTGATGGCTAGGTTTCTACAGTGTGAGGGACAGGTTACCACAGTATGATGGTGAGGTAACTACAGTGTGATGGCGAGGTTACTACAATGTGATGGCGAGGTTACTAAGAGCAATGGTAAGGTTCTAAAGTGTGTTGGAGAGGTTGGCATATGATATTGAGTAATAATAAACAGATTATACAAGTTCATTCTATAACGTTTATTTTATAGAAGCCTATTTGGAAAATTGTCATTTTGGAGGTTTTCGAATCCCAGAGAACGCACTTTTTTGATTTACGTTTTTGTTACAATTATATTGCCGTTAATTCAAAAGATAAAGGAAAACGTGTTTTCGAAGATGTGTGAAGTGTACCGATCCTTATTTTCCCAGTGTGGTGGACTATGGCCATATTTTTTTCACAACGAGAGATTGCACTCAAAAATTGAATAGCTTATAAACCAGAGCTGAAACGGAATTCTATGGCATGATAGGCTAAAACGGGGTTTTGTTTTTACTATATAGTGACAATAGCTCAGTGGTTTAACTAAAAAAATTCAACAATACTTATTTTGTGAATGTTGATTTAGATTTAGATTCGCACTCCACATGGTGTAGTTGAGCCAAAACTAATAAGCTCTCGGTAAAATAAAACATAACATAACTTTCTGGTTCACGGTAAAATAGCTACCACTCTTAAGTCCACAGTCTGTCGCCTATCATAATATCTTAAACCACCAGTCTTAATTGGAAGCCAGTTTCATTCCAGGCTATCGTATGTTTCTCGTATTGTCTCTTAACACCAGGAGATTTGTGGACCAACTAAAAAACAACTTTTAATTTCTTTTACATATGAGACTAAGTTTGAAATAGCGAAAAATTATATCATATTTTAATAATAGCTTTCATTGTAATTTCTCAAAGTTATGAGTATCTTAAGCCCTTTCCGCGTATATCAACTCGGACGTATGTGCAGCATCGCAGTATATGGCATAGCATAGATGAGTTGGAAAGATGGCTATCAAACAATGTGGCAAACAGGTGTGAAACGTTTATGGCAAACGATTTGCGTAATGATGCTATTATAAATCTCTTATTGCGCTTGAGAAAGGTTAGGTGTGGAAATAATCCTTAGTACAAGAAATTGTGATTAAAGATAACTGTTTCCACTAGGAATAAAACAGACGAATTATTAGAGTTTCTAATGATTAAATATGAAATTATGTTAATAAAAAACATAACTATTAATTATAAAAGATAAAGATTATAATTATTTTTGAAAAACAAAGTAGTCACGTAACCGCGAATAACAAACAGAGAGTGTGACGTCTTGGCATGCCAAACGCCAGTCCTGATGTTGACATTTTCATTGAACAGCTGTCATACAGATATAAATGTTTCAAATGACATGACGTCATTTAGACAGCATGACGGTCCTGGCCGCTTTCGCGGTAAGTTTTCATCGACACTTACAGATTTCGTTAAACAGCCTATTTTACTATACAAAAATTCGATCGAGATAAACTAAAGTATTTGATATTCTCCCCCTCACATTTTATATATTTTATGTAGTTATTATTGGTTACTGGCACTAAGTATAATTGAATAACCATAGCTATTATTATTATATCAAATTATATTTTTTAATTATAGATACGTATATCAATTTTCTTTCTTTTTATCTCACTTTTTATTTTGTAAATATATTATTATACCTCGATAATCATAGGTGCCATAGAAGAAACTTACCTTCAGCCAGATCATCTGACTGATTTTCAATCCTTTAATGAAATTACTTATCTTTAGTCGAGCAATCAAAGATTTTGTCACTCTTCAGATACATATCCAAAGACTGACATGAGAGGCATTTTGAAGAAGGATTCTAGGATTATGAAACCAATTCTTTTTTCTACAACAACCATGAAACCATGCTAGAAGCCATCGAGTATCGGGCAGTACATTAGCTCTGGTTAGTATATATAACAAATCACTTATTTTCATTAAAAATAGAAAAAGCAACCTTGAACTTGCAGCTCAGGTCCATGAGCATCCAAATCTTGGCATCGAATATCATGATAGGTGTGATTAGAGACTTTTGTCTTGAGTCGCTGTGATATATATGACGTGAAGACTTGACTAAGCATGTATCTACATTGGATATTATTCCGATTCACAGTTGCAATTTAGTTCTATATCTAATCAATCCCTGAACCATCCATCCTAGATTTTCCCATCAAACGTGCCACAAAACCCATTCATATGGTAACGAGATGGTCATCTATGCTCTGTTGTGAGCGCGCATTTCATTTCGTCACGGTCTGCCAGCCTCAATAATTGCAAGCGACATCGTCAATAGACTGTATATTAACATTACAATATTACTATAGCGTATAATTTTATGTTGTTGTTTAAATTTTAACTCGACTGACACTTTTTGGTATATGTGTATTTTCTTTGTCGACGATGAAAAATCTTCAAAAGACGTTTGACTGCATTCGCAGTTGAGGTATGTGGATTTTACACTCACTGAAATCCCTCCGGAAGCCTTTTCTCGGTGCTTGACGTAGGGGTTCGGGATCTCTAGAGGAATACACCGGTACCTTCAGTTCTGCAGCGAGCTGTTCCCAACACCACACTCGCCTACGACACTGGGCTACGCAACGTTGTCATCCTCTGTGGGTTCTCCAGATGGACGGTTGGAGCCCCTATTCAACTAATTTAAGCTTTTAGCAGGCATTTACTGGAGCCAGGAGAACCGATGCCGTATTCTATTGCCTTAGCATTATGGCGAATCTAAAAGTATATGCTAGACTTCCGGTAAGCTTGTCAGATTTTGAAGTGCAAGCCTAAGTGCTTTAGCAGTTTTAAAATACTTAGTATCTTCAGCTACTCGATTGCACAAAACTGCTAACTAGCTAGGCAGATATCATATTAGTTTTTAGTCTTCTGGTCAACTTCTGGCTAGACATTGCATACGTAAAGACCAGCCATTAACTAGATAACGTGTTTCATAGTATGTTTATATCTATACTGCAATAGTACTAGTTAGTTGATTCATTTAACACTCAATTATTTCACTTGTTCACTAGGCTTTTCATGCAGCTCGATAACTTACTTCATGTAAGTTCGTTCGTCGAGCAATGAAAAATAGTTTATTTTAGTTCTGTAATGAGTAATACTTATTATTATGGCAGTCATGAAGTTCCAGTTAGATTAGCCCAGGGGCATGCACAATGCGGTGAAGTTGACAACAGATCAACATCGAGCGCGACTGTCGATACCATGCTAATTGGGCCGTGCGCACCGAGTCTGGAGTATCGACGCTGCATTCCCGACGAACTACGTCCATAGAGATATAAATAA
The DNA here is from genome assembly GCA_950106695.1 of Biston stratarius. Classification (NCBI taxonomy): domain Eukaryota; kingdom Metazoa; phylum Arthropoda; class Insecta; order Lepidoptera; family Geometridae; genus Biston; species Biston stratarius. The sequence continues at coordinate 22,157,726 of OX467115.1, read as the reverse complement.
ATTTATTGCATTTACAATTTATATAATTGACGTGCTACCAAAAATCCAGATACAACTATCCACGCGACGCGGACGGTGCAATCGCCAGAATTTTTTAAATTAAATTTCGTCCGACGTCAAGGATGCGTCCTCTCCAGCTATGAAGAGAATTCCAATTTCGAAATATTTCGCTAGTCGTTTAGATAGGGGGTAAAAAATGACGGTTGGCGGTGCATGGGAACAGGTCCGCGGGCGTGGATGCCGTGGACGCCGCCGTTTTTCTGGCGAGCGTTGCAGACGGGGCTCCGCGGCCTCGACTCTCAATCGTCATTATAAATCCGTGGCGGTGAGCTCAGAGCGGTGCATTCCGTGCGCGCCGCCCGCGTTATGCGTTGTAATTATCGCAAAACGCAACTCGACTCGCAAATATGTCGTTGGGAACGGAGGACATGACATTCTCATCACTGAACGATGGCTTTTTTTTCAATCTTTTCAGCTTCGAATGTTCCGAATCACTCCCACGAGCTGTACCGTCGATTATATTCGGAAGTTTCGCATCGGTTTTTGCTTGTGCTGCCACGAGCGGCCGTGGAATGTCGGTATTCGTGTCCATTGAATAATTCAGTGAAATTGTCAATCGATCAATAAAGCCGATGGAATCGTATCGATTCACACTTGAAAGCTTCGATATCACATGAGTTTTTGCAGTTTCAAAATGCTTCGAAGTCGTTCCGTGGTACGCGAGCAGTCAATCACGCGCACGTGCTTTCGATGAGTTCGGCTCAGGAAAATGCTGCAAGTTTCCTGATATGTATCATAGAAATAGGACATTGTATGAGAGCTCGAGTAGACTGATTGAATACGATATAACAGTAAAACTAGTTCTTGTAGGAAATGTGTAATTAATACGTTAGAACTTGTTTTATCGGCGACATAGATCCTTCTGGCTTGTTAACTTGTTTATAGACTGTTCTGTCAAATCTGTCGTCTATTATGACAATATGGGATTGATTTGTTATTTTTATGACATAACCTATGTATTTTAAATTCTAATCTTACTAAGAAACAAATAAATACAATTATAATGTAAGAAAAAACACGTAATTAGAAAAACGGCTAAGGCTAAGCTTACTAGGCAATAAGTTAAATCTAACCTCAAAATTTCTTACTATAATGGAACTGCCACTAGCTTTTCACTACTTTACGTTTGCTTTAGTTGTCATGTCGACATTATGCGAAACTGGTGAAGATTTTTCCTTTTTAAGCATCTTTGAAGATTAGAAGCGAGTGGAACGATAGTTTAAATATTACACTGAATTAATAAATTTGATTACATATAATAAATTGTCTAAGTAAGAGCTAAGAAAATAGAAAATTTTATTTCTTAAAACCCCATTACCTTCTTAAATATATTTTTTAAAGAAGTAGTACCTTATCTTTATTATTAAGGCCGTCCTGGTCATTAAACGTCGAAGCTTGCCCCGCCTTAACTTGTGATTGTGATTGTTTATTGTCATTTGCTGGCAAACTCAAGAGCCTTTCATCTTTACCTTATCCTATTTTATGTTAATCTGGCTGCGCACAGCAGTTTCAACTGGGAATTCCGGAATAAAATGTAGCCCGTGTTCCATTAGTTAGCCCATTTTAGAGTTTTCGCTATCTGCATTCAATTTGAGTTCTTTATGTCCTTGCAGTTAAAGATCAAGATGATGCAGACCAACTTTCTTAGTTATAATATTTGTGTGATTGTTGTTTGTAAGCACAAAATTTTCATGTACGTTAAAGAAATGTAAATCAGGTACGCGCGCAGTGTTTCCGTGCGCCCCTCAATGAAAGAGGGTAAGGTCTCCAGCTGTATTCCTAACAGGAACTAGTGCCGTCGGGGCCATGGACAAGTGCGAAAGCATTCCCGTGGCCCCGGCACATAGGCATCAAACAGAAACACCCCAGGGTTTTTAGTGGGTAGGCTGCCACTTTGACAGAGAGTTCCACACAACCACCGCGCTTTCTCCGGAGCCGGTGGTACCCATTAAGGATTTCCCTGGGTATAAAGAAGAAGAACTTGTCATGGTCAAACTGTAGACGTTTCAAAGGAAGGCCAGGGCAAAGTACCCACAACGACGAGTATGTATGGAAACGTTAATTTAAATTAATAAGCGAAAGATTTGTCTTGGAATCGTGGTGACAATTCTGTAAATTGCAATGGAAAAAAACATAGCCATAATTTTTTTAAAGGATGAATAACATTAGAGACATACTTCTAGACATGTCATACAAAAAATGTGGTGCGTGCGCATCCGTAAGGGCAATATCATGTCTATTAATAAATAGACGGTATATTAAAAAGATTTCAACATTAATCACTTGTAATAACAACATAAATTATGTTGATATAGAACAGTGAGAATGCCTCGGGCCACGTCAAACTAAGGCGATAAAGCGACGAGAAGCGAGAGAGATCATCTCGGCTCAGCCCATATGTGAAATTGCTGGGAATTTTGCAATTTTAATTTTATTTATAACGATGTGCTTCAAGGTGGGAACTTCTAGCGTTTTAAGTACTGTTTTCAGTAGTCGAGGAGTTATTTATTGTTTTTATTAGTAAGGTGCACGGAATTAGCATTTTAGTCTTTTATTAGCTTTACTTGTAACTAACGAACTGAGTAACAATGTTACCAAATATTAAAAGACAATTTTAAATAACTTATTATCGTATAGGAATGTAACTTTGTATGTACATATGTAGTTTGGATGACAATACCATAATTTGGTATCTTGTGCTGATGTGTTGGAACCAAGAAGTGGATAGTGGAGGCTTCTTCATCATCTTCAGTGACTTCTAGTAAAAAAAAGTATAAGCGTATTTTTCCTGTTTTTATCTAGTTATTTTTTATTGTTTAAATTTCGGCAATAATTTACAGAACCTACGTATTCGAAGTAACGTTTTATATTTATACCTTTTCATATTATATACTTACGTAGATGTCGTAGAAGTTTCAGAAGAAGAAGTTCAAAGGTGTATATGAGTATAGCGACCCATATCGGGTTAGGGAGGTAGAACAAGGTACAATAGCGCTTCTGATGTGATAAACAATAAGTATTTGTTTTATAAAAAATAAGCTGTCTTTTGACAGCCATCTTACATGATGTTAAGTGAAGAAGCTTACGATGGAGTACGTTGGCCAATAAGATACCGAATCACTCTCGACTAGAATACACTCAAGACTGATTTTTTTAAGTAAACATAATTACACGAACGAAACGCTCTCCTGATTGTAAGAGATAACGCTTGTCCATGACCATTGCCGTGATACACAGAACTTTGAGTAGTACAACAAAAGTTCAGAGTATCGTATGTTTTGGGGCTCATTACATTGAGATTCAAGTTCAAGTTCATTATTCGTTCCAGTTCTATTTTCTATAAATTATTCTCAACAACCCTGTAACTTTCTTGTGTGTCTAAGGGGAGCACCCACTTATGCAACGCATGTCACTGTTAAGCGGTCCGCACAATGAAAGTGGAATCTAATAGTTTCGTTCTTATTGTATGAACATCAACTATGAAATTATGTCACTTTTCGAGCTTCTAATGGTGAAACGAAAACCAGATAAGGTCAAATGATTTTTTTAATTCAAGCAAACAAGCAACTCGCTAATTCGTGTAACTTGGGCGCACTTCCCAATCGGACGGACGTTCCCGCTAGATACTGATAAACTGAAACTCGCTTTCGATATCGATCGCGGTCGCATTCGCGGCTGACGCGACTTTAAATTAACCGTTCACGCACTCCTGTACAGGAATTTTAGATTTGAGATGAAACACATCGAGATCGACCACGGGCTAATAAACAACTGCTTATATTAAAGTTAAACAAAAATAATTGCATTTATTGAGACTTGTGTTATAATCTAATACCTTTAAATGAGCAATTCTTATATATATGTACATATGTATATATAATCTAAATCTTGGAAACGATTTTCATGCAGGGGGTTTCTGGGGCGATAAAACGATCTAGCTGTTTCATTTTTTAAAAAGAAAAAAAAATCGGTCATCCAGGTAATAATAATAACAAATTAGTGAATCACGTTGTTTATCCTAAATTACAAAAACTTCCTAACTTTAATGATTTTTCCTAATTATTTTTGTGAGGAAACCATAGGTGGTGGTATAGGGGGTACTTTCTAGTGTTTGGCTGGCTAGCTACCACTCAAGTAGAAAATCTGCCGTCATGCACCTAACGGTGTGTTCCGGCAGCCCCATTTGAGAGCCAGTTCTATTCTAGTCTACGTCTGATTTACCATCTTCGACCACACCGTCACTGTACATCAGGTGAGCTGTAGTCAATTTAATATCAATAATAATAAGTGTGGTATATTTAATATCACAGATGGTCTCTCATAGTTTGTTACAATATATTTACTGAAATAGTCCGTAACAAATTACTATGATGTCTAAGCTCGACAACCACATTCCTCGCAAATTCCTGCGCGTAACATCTTCATCCCCATTTCTTAGGCTTGAGTGAAACATGCGCCACGACTCGGATGTTTCCTTGCAGACCTGTCAAGTATCGTGTGTCGGGTGAAGTTGGGTGTCGTAAACATGTATGTCACAGGCTACCTACGTGCGGGCACCACGGCCCGCTCGTAAAACGATCATAACAATCTTTACAACCATTTAGTACCTTACAAAGAAGGAAACTGAGAAACTGCTCGCAAATTGATTAGACTCGTCGCCGCCCGACCTTACCTGCGAATGTTAAGGAGATATCAGTTCAATGAGAAGACAATACACCGAGCTGTCACCGCGACCGCGTCGGAATGCTTAAACGGACGTGAACGTTTTATCTCTTCTGATTAATTCAAATATTTAGCGCAGTAAATACGGGCTGGCGGCGATCGGAGAGGGTGCGGGGTGCGACGTCCGCTTGTCGCTCCGTGTGACGGTACAGGCGCATGCGAGCAATTGCGTCAGCGTCAGCGTGTCACCGGCGAGCCATTGTGGTCCCCGAGGCCGATATATGAGCACGGCGCGCCCGCTGCGCCCGCACCTGATTTATCGACGTCCCGCGCCGGAGCGGCCTGCACCCCGCCCGAGATGCGCTGTCGCCGCCGAATAAAGCGCATTCTCACGCTACCGAACGCACGCGAGCTCGCCCGTCTCCTACCCATATTTAAATGGAGCGATCGTCTCTCATTCCGTTCCCCCAGATATTTTACGTTGGGTAACACGATACGACACTGTCCGGCTCTTTCTGCAGTTCTCGCGTTCGTTTTTTTTCCCCTCGGCTCGCTATTGTTCACTTGTCAATTTCTTTAGCTAATGCGAGAAAGCGTCTCATTATGCGGTGCGGTGCGTTCGCGACGCGCATTGCGTGTTGTGACAGCAACCACCCACCGGAAGGGGCCGAGCGTCATTCAGCCGCGCACAAAACGCGAATACTTTATTCAACGACGTCCGATGGCTAATTTGAATGGATTGTGCCCGTTTAATGGAAATAATTAGCTCTGTTAATGCGTGGTTTGTTCAGCCAGTGCACCAGGATATCTCTTTTAGTGCGTGCTGTTTACTCTTGTTTTGAAAGTTAACGCTTAATTAGCGCCTAGAAATGTTCCAACGTCACACGAGCAGGTTACATCACAAAGCAAGGATTGACTCGCTTGTTGAACTTGTGGGGTCACTTGAAAGCTACGTATGACGAAGCAGCGTATATAGGTTATTTCTTGACATTTCGCCATTAATCATGAACGTTGTTGTTATAAGTCACAAATAAACGCATTTCTCCTCAAGAGGACTGACATCGACGGAATACCGCGGCCAGGCTCCTTTCATTTTCTCTCATCATCCGGACGAAATAACACTTTAGCGAGGCATTTCTGATGCAATATAACTCGTAAAAAGTCACATTCTTAAGCAGCGTGAGTTATCGAGGAGATTTTCAGCTGCTATTTAGTGAAAGGACGTTTATAAGTACCGACTGACTGACTTGCGCATTTGCATTCAAAGCGGACAGATGTGCTGGTTCTCTTTTAAAGAAAAAATATTTAGATTTTAATTTTAGAACCGATATTTACTTGTAAAACCCTACCATATACTACATTTCACCATCTTCATTGTTGAAAGCACTTGTTTCGGATGATCAATTCATCACCAACATATTAATAAATTGTAAAGAGTGAAACAATTTTTTCTTGCCGAAAATATCTTTATACTTTAGGCTTTATCTTATACTCGTACAAATACGTTGAACTGACTTATTAAATAACACTTATAATTTTCTTTTACTTCTGAATAATATTAATTGTAAAAGTGTTTTTTGAACTTTCTCGATTTGAACACATGTTACCACCGAGTGTGGAACCATGTTGAAGAAGTATTTCATCAAGACGTACGTACATATAATTACTCCCTTATCTGAGCTAAGTAAGCATCTGATGAAGTTGAAAGTGTTGTTCCTTTCGAGTGGACAAACACCTGGTGCATCCAGGGTGTATTGGTATTTACATTGGTCAAACTAAACGTATCACGGAACGGAACACGGAAGACTGCAATAGTTGAGAACTTGCTCTGATACAGTTTGAGTAGCATGCCGTATTAACAACCTTACGTTTATATAACATCTAAATGAAGTTAGGATATCAAAACTCAAATTTTTCACCAAGATGACCCGCATTTTCCAATCAGCTTGTGACCATATCTTGTGCGCAATTAAAGTCTCAATGATAAATATATTTAATATTCATTGCAACTGACAGCAGCGGACTATATTTTTACTGATATAATCTACTAAAAGACATCGACCTGTCAAAAACATTATACATACATTTTATTACAAGAAAGAGTATGCAAAGCAGGTGAGATGGGAACACGGCAAGCGGGCAGTGAAGGTGAATACATATATAAAGAAACATAAAACATATACCCTGAACCCTGAACAGCCCTGAAACATATACCTGGGTCGCAAGCCCTAGGCTCTGTAAGGGTTTCCGTCCCTGCAACGCAGTGCTCACGGCACCCACACGATGACACATTGAATACTAAGTAGTTTCAACTTGAGACTTAAAAATTTCGTCAACTTACGATACTTACTTAAAAAGTAAATCTAAGACTCAATTAAGGATTTTCCAGAACGACGACCATACGATTGATAATGAATACTCAGTGCTGCGCTTAAGCCAATAATCGATATCGATAAAAATAACGGGCGCCCGACTCGGCGGATCGTAAGAGTACAGATTAGATATCAAACGCGTCCAGGATATTACACTATAATTAAGAACATTTACGTGTTGAGGGCGCCAAATTTATCGCCGAGTTTTTTGTCGATATGAAGCCATTCACCAGGAATTTATGTGGGGTTCGGTTCATGTGTGAGGTCTTGGGCTTGGGTCCAGTAGTCTTGCTATCTCGTGGTAATCTTTACGATCCCGGGACCTCTCGCTGCGACCTGTCGACAGCTAATGGCTCACTGAGATTAGTATGGGGTCTTATACCCTGATGTTTTGGGAGTCCATGTTTGTGGCTTTGTTTATAGCTTAATTAGGCTGTTTTGTTTAAGTGGAAATTGACCTCGGCGTCGGCTCTAGTGAGATAAAGTGTCGAGGTATTTACGATTTTGAATCGTATTAAGCTTCGTTGTTTTGATTGAGTTAACTTTTATGGTTTTAAAAGTAAAACATAAATTATAGTTGTCAGTAGCAAATTAACTGTTTCAAACTATTTTTTGTTACCTGTGACAGGCTAGGTGTTTGACCACAGCTCACTTGATGATATGTAACGGAATGGTCGAAAATGGTGAACTAGCTCTCAAGTGAACCTGCCGGAACGCACCGTTAGATGCTTGGTGGTAGATTTTCAACTAGAGGGTGGTAGTTAGTTAGCCGAGTACCTACTAGAAAGTATAATACGCTAACCACTGAGCTATCACCTCTACTTTGTTTTTATATCTTTGGAAATAGGCGATTGAAACTTTTACATAAAATGCTACCAAACATTACTATTGAGATTTTTTCACGACGTATAATTTTTTGCTCTAAAAGATAGAAACGTCAAATTTCGTATGTATTACGAGTACAAAAGAGATAGCATTCTATCTGTCAACATCGGGTAATTTTCGGCAGGGCCCAGCTGCGGTTTTACTCGCGTGGTAATGGATGATGATGATATCATCATCATCATCCATAAAAACCTAAAAAACCTACAATCAAAATTACACCCAAAATTGTTGAGTAGTTTACGCGTGTAACAAACAAACGAACTCACTATCGTATTTATATGTAATATTATATAATTATATTTACATAGTTAGGATTTCATTAATAATGAAAACTTTTGTTTATGACAAGACATTCTTACTCGTAAACCATTACGCAATTTACAAATACGCGTGAACGAATAATTTCTCTCGTCGCCTTTCTTTAAGTTGCTTTTAAGTGTCCTCTTATAAGTACGTAAGGGAAGCGATATTTAGGTGATCACCGGTCATCAGACAGCTACCGATAAAGAAATTTAAATAAGAATGAAATCCTTTTTCCATTGATAAAGATTTGACACCGAAAAAAGAGGAGCCGAAGAATGCACGGACTTACTAATGAAAGGGGCCAATTAACGATCATTATTTTTTCTCATCTGTACTGATTTATGTACAGGATGTTGCTTAATGTGCAGCAAATTTGTAACATAAAATATGAAAATAGAACATACTTCATATTTTGCTAAACGCATTACTTACGCATTTTATATTCTAGTTTTTATTAAAAAAAAAAACTAATTAATGTTTTTAATTAGATTTAATTTATTACTCTTTTGTTACCATAAAATAATCATTCATTTTCAACCATATACGTTCATATTACACACATAATTATTTAATAAAACCTTACCATAGAGATATGAAGAAAGAGATATGAAGATATGAAGAAATAGGATTTCAAAAAATATTTTATTCAAATGGTAACATTACGTTTTCATGGTAAAAAAAGTTGACCGACTATCTCATTCTAACTTTTTTCTTCTTACGCATTATGCATCAGCGGGAACGAGATAGATTGATTATTGTCAGCGCGTGCGTTTTAAACCGTTTTGGGTAGTACGAGGCCAACAGTTTTCGTGTAGCTAGCCGAGTACCCGGTTAAGCATAAATGCTCTGTTAGCTTATTTGGTAGTATCTCCACTTCAAGAGCTGTAGGACGTGCGTTCGATTCCCACTGAGGACAAACATTTATGCAACGAACATAGATGTATTGTTCGGTGTTTTGCTTGTATTATACCAAAAAACGTATATAAGTATTATATCAGTTAACTGGTTTCCAAAGTACAGGATTTGCTTAACTTGACACTAAATAGCGTTACATGGAATGTTCTACGATATTTATTTATTTCTAATTAGGAAATGCAGCCGTTAAGTTTACTATGTGATAGATCGCCTTAAAATCATCTGGGTGGGTACTTCCGTTATTTTGCCACAAAACATTAATGTGTAAAAACGGCTGTGTTTCAATCTGAATAATAATGTAACTAGTGAAATTAAAGAAATATTGAGACTAACCATCAAATGTTGGAAAGTCATGAGCGGCAAGAATGAGATGGATGGATTTAATTTTGTTACACAAAGTTCTAGGTACCACTGAAAGGTAATGGGCAGGCATTATCTCTCACCATTAAAGAAGCATTTTGTTCGTCTTATTAGCCATAGTAGATGATAGTAATAAAAAAAAACACTTTAATAACAAACTAAACTAATATAATATATTACATTCAAAAAAACTAATCTTAAAACCTCAAACTCGAAGGTCACCGGGGGTTTTACCATCCACCATCAATCTGGCTTTCCCTCACCCTCAACCTCAATGTCAATTGTAATCAGATAGATTTGTCAAAAAGAATCATATAAGTCCAAACTCAAGGGGTTTACTAGTAGTCACCGAAGACTTTAACTATCCACTGACCATCATCAGATCAGCTCCAAGATACCAAATTATAGTATTTTCATATAAACTACATACATAATTATATAAAAATTTCATTTCGATACGACAATTAAAATGTAGTTTAAAATTGACTTTTAAGATTCGATTAAATTGTTACTTAGTTTGTTAGTTACAAGTAAAGCTAATAAAATCTTATTAAAAATAAAGAAAAAGTGATCCTCCTGTAGACTCCACTTTTGTCTTGTCACCAAGTGATAATAAATTTGGGGCTAATTCAGATGTTGGTCGTTGCGCCTGCACCACCCATCACTGTTCGCATCAATTTATAGGCTTTTAACCTAATTTGTTGACTGTACCCTAAATTCTTTTTACTCGAACAATTTTATGCCACACGTGAACTTTAAAATAGTCTTAACAGAATCTCTACGTAGGATCAAAATTTCTTCACTGAAAAACTCCTCAAGAGCGGCTTACATAATGCAAATTACATTACATTGATGTTATTAATGTGAAAATTTGTTATAGGTTGAAACTGCTGGACGGATTTAGATTAAAGGAACGTAGATAGCTGATACATTTATCAATACATCCATGCATCATGCATCAATACATATGGTACTTTTTATTCCAGAAAATGCATGTGAAACACTGGAACGCAACAAATAGATAAACATTTCTCACAGAGGCAAACTGAGCCAAGGTTTTACTATAAGAACCAAATACAAATGATTGAAACATCTTCTATCATTTGTCTGGAAACAGTGACGGCTGCAATAGCAAATAGCTGAATTAGTTCTAAATTTATGATCACTTGGTAACAAGACACTAAACACTTTCTTGATGCTAAAAGGTATAACCATTAGAACAATACCTAGAACTTTAACTAGCAAAAATTCCAGGGGAGCTGTAATGTGTGCCTTAATTTTATGCAAGCCTACAATACCTACAGAACAAACAAACAAGCACAGAAATAAATACTCGACTGAAGTCTTTTTGTAGAGTTGCATCTATTTATGATTTTTTACGTATTCCAAACCAGCCGCCCACGCGCCTCATTTTACCCTTTTAATAAATTAATTTTGTATTGACGCTCGATGGTCTTATCTCTAAAACGGACCTTAATCCTGGATTTGGAAGCCCAAGAATTCATTTAACGATAAAAACTAATCTCGCTAAAAACTCACTGAATAAGAAACAAAGTTCCAAATTAAGCTATCATGCCCAACAATAAAGTATCTAATTAATGCATCGTACATTAGCAAAATGATTGTCGATGCCCAACATACTCGTAAAAATAAGCGTTGACATTTAATCGACGAGTATTTTTTACTTTATAGGTTACCTATACACTATAAACAATTTAGTGGTCGTTCTTTTTCTTGAATTAGCTGACCCAAAAAGGTGTGGGCACAATCGTTGGATTATTTATTGAAGAATGTTATAAAGGCCCCAGGGTGGTTGGGTTTATAAATATTTTGTGTGCGCACGAAATTTTGACAAATACCACTTAATTTACGCTAATGAATCTGAAATGAATGCATCGACGACTAATGGTTGGGTCGATAGTGTTGGGACTCGATCGATGGCATGCTTTTATATTTTACTCAAGCAGTAGGGAAAGCTTGTCCCAATGCTAGTAGATTAATAAAATACAATGCGTTGAACGTACAAAAGAAAATGTGGCTGTTTTGTAAGAAAACTGAAAAATTTCGACGTCAAACTAAAATGACATTACTAATTTTAGGAACGTATTTATTATAAAACTCTTTGGTTCATGTACGAGGAAGATTATTTACTGTGTTTAATGTAATATATCGATGGCACAGCGTAGGTGTTAATTTATTGTAAAATATAAAATTACCATGTCAATTAACTTGCATTTGAGATGTTATCTGTATAATGTTTCAAGATTTAATTGATGTTATTGCTCTCTTAACTTGGCTTAAGTGAGACACTTTTCTTTTTAAATGTAGTTTATCTCCAAAATATGCAAACGTAGAGATAGCCATGATTAATCACTAAAAATATAAATGATTGCATTATTTAAGTTACCAACATAAATTTAAGTTAACACTTTCACTTGAAAGTAAATATTGTTTCAAAAAGCAATTTTGCGTACATTGAGAATTAATCAAGTTTATACACTAAATTTTGAATGCACAAAATATTTCTTAGGTTGTATCAAGTTTAATATTTAAGGTTATGTTTTGAGCCAAAGCAATAATTACCAATTACATTAAATATCGATATTAGTAGTAGGCACATCCTTACCCGGTCGCATTTAGATAAACGACCGGTCGCATAAAAATCAACTCTTCTGCCCTAATCGAATTAGGGGCGATATCCATCTGTGCGATTTAGCACGTTTTGCATCCTTTTGTCCGTCGACTAATAAAGGCAGCAGGTAGCAAACCTCTTCCCACATTTTACAACGTTACTTAAATGTTGATGAACTCATCGACTCCATTCGGATAAAATATGTCTATCGATAAAATATCGATGGCTTGTTGTAAATAGAATTCACGATTCAATATAATCAGTTGAATCGGCTTGATGTTTCGCAGATTATAAACTGCGGTCGTCGGTTGTTGTGAATGGGCCCTGGTGGGCTTTAATTGACAATGTTATTGTGATTGATTACTCATTTGCATTATAAGGTGGATATTTGCTTTTATTGGCGTATTGTGGAGGTAAACCAATGACGCTTTTGTTGTGTCGCACGAGAAGTTTGTGGGAATAAATTGAATTCTTTATCAATGAATAATATGATTCTACAGATCGTATAAAATTGTAATTCTGTTTTTTAATTTTTTTCATTTTTTGTTTAAATTAGCCTCTTAATCTCTACTTTAAAGAGTGAGAGAGATTACTTCTACTTGTACTACTTTTTAGAGTGTTCTTTAATACGTTATTCCGATGCAACTACTGAATCTACAAATCGTGTGCAGAATCAATAATTTTACTGCCTAGCTCTGTGTCTGTAGTATCATATTGCTTATCATAATTTTGTATTTATGTACTACAAGTCTTAACTCTAGCGGATAACCTCACCTCTCATGAGTATCTTTCTCATGCTTCGCCTTTGCGTGGTGCAGTTCCACCTCCTTCCTCGGAACTGGTGCGCGCACTCTGTAGCTCCGAGAGTGACGCCCTTGGTGATCTCCTTGAGGAGCCCAGTCTCGTTGCGGCAGATCTGGGCGAGGCGGCCGCGCGCACGCCGGTTCTTTTTGCAGATCATACGAGGATCCAGGATCACTGCGCTGCCTGACGCCCTATGGACATACATGTCAACATGAGTACTAACACAATATTTGATACATACATGTCAACATAAGTACCAACACAATATTTGAGACATACATGTCAACATGAGTACCAACACAATATTTGAGACTTAAATGTCAACATGAGTACCAACACAATATTTGAGACTTACATGTCAACATGAGTACCAACACAATATTTTAGACTTTATGACGGTGGAAAAACTACTAACTTCAATATTAGTTGGTAGGCAACGATCTTAATTATTATGGTCAAAGAAGAAGTACGTAAAGTTATTATTATCACCTTCTACGGAGTCATTTTCGACAGAAGTTTTGGCAACCTAGTTGGAAGACCATCTGGCTGCCAATCTAGAGATCCTGGGTTCGAATTCCAAGGCACACACCTCTATATTTTCTAAGTTATGCGCGTATTGCCGCTGACTTAAAACAGTGATGGAAACCTACATATCCGAGAGTACTTAGAAAATAAAGTTCTCGAAGATGTGTGAAGTCTGCCAACTCGCACTTGGCCAGCGTGGACTACAACCTTACCCCTCTCTTAAAAGTAAGAGACACGCGTCCAACAGTAGGACAAGTTTTAAAAACAGGCCTGATTCGGTAGTGTTATTAAAAACTGTCAAACATGATGTAATTGTGAAAATTTAATTAATCCCACTATAATATTATAAATGTGAAAGTTTGGATGGATGGATGGATGCTCGTTACTCAATCACGCCAGAGTGGGTGAACGGATCTGGATGAAATTTTGCATGTAGATACTTTAGGCCCTTGAATAAAACAGGATACTTTTCATCATCATCATCATCCATCACCGCGCGGGTAAAACCGCGGAGTGCAGCTAGTAGTTTATATTTTGAAGGAAATGCTTACAGATGATGTATTAAATCTTTGTTGAGGATTCAATTAGAATTATTTAAAAGTGGTGACACGAACAAAACGCTCTCCTTATGGTAATATTTGAGTAACAAAACAAAGTTTGATAAAGGATTGCTGCTTTGGCTCATTATTTTAATACATTTGGTGGTTAGTCAGTTAGCGAAACACATATTTCTGTGTTTCGCTGTGTTGGCGGTAGAAGTCTAATACTGCGGTGGTACCTACGTACACAACTTCCCGCTAAAGGGATCTACCACCTAGTACCTACCTAGGCTTAGCACTATTAACTTTCTTCACAAATAAGACATTGTTACAAAGGCAATTCATTAATATGCTCTCTGGGAACCACTCTAGTTTAACATCGGAATGTCTTCTTACCAATTAACACAACATACCAAATTAGAAAACTTTCATAATCACAACAGAATGGCCATAAAATCCGACTCGCACGGTACGACTAGTGTTGTTCTTTAGAATAAGTATCGATTTACGATCGGCCACGGTGAGTGCCGACAGCCGAGCGCCAGGTCGCGGCGAGTGATCGATTGTTTACTCGATAAGAGTTCATTGTCAGACTATCGAGTGCAAAGCCGTTCGAATAAATTTAGACCTGTCTGTACACCGTAGACTACGTTCCGGGAATCGAGTCTCTCCGATTGATTTCAGATTGATTAGTTCGTATCGACTAATTGATATCTTTCGTAGGAAAATCGATTTTAGAAGGTTGTAATTAATCAAGTGTTGGTTTTTTATTGTGATAGCAATCAGTCTTCGTCTGTTAACTGAGTGGATTGTTATTGCGTGCGAGTGCGTGTTTATCAGTTGTACTTCCGAAAATTCTATTTAAAGACTATTCATGGTAAACTCTTAATAATGGACTGAAGTGTGAAGTGAGAAGGACTAAATTTAGATTTCACAAATGCGTGAGACACCAGGGAGTATTACTATCTAGTCTCTAAATTAGTATCAAGCATGACTTTATGAATTCAATAAAGTGATTTGTAATTATTAGCGATGATGGCTCAGTGGTTAGTGCGGTAGGTTCGCATGCCGAAGGGCGTGGGTTCAAACCCCAACAATGAGCTTGAGCTGCCGATGAAGGAAAACATCGTGAGGAAACCATAGCGTGGTGGTAGGGTACTTTCTAGTACTGGGCTGGCTAGCTACCACCCTCAAGTTGAAAATCTGCCGCCAAGCATCTAACGGTGTGTTTCGGCAGCCTCACTTGAGAGCCAGTTCCATTCCAGGCTAGGTGTGCTTTACCATCTACGACCACACCATTACTTAACATCAGGTGAGATGTGGTCAAACACCTAGACTGTCAGACATAAAAAAAAAATGAAGCTAATTTTATATTTATTTTCTATGGATTTTGGTTGTTTTACATCTACAAGCAGTTTAAACATTACATTATTTAAAGAGTAGTAATTAATATTTTACCATTAAAAATTTAATAACACACTACAACAATTAAATAAATAAATATCGTACGACATTCATACAGCGTCATCTAGCCCCAAACTAAGCAAAGCCTGTACAATGGGAACCAGATAAATGATAGAATACATTCATACTTAAAAAAAAAATACATACATACTTATCTATCTAATCTAATCTATCTAATACCTTTAAACGAGAAATTCTTGTATATATGTATATATATATCTATATATATATATATATATATAATCTGAATCTCGGAAACGGCTCCAACGATTTTCATGAAATTTTGTATCCAGGGGGTTTCGGGGGCGAAAAATCGATCTAGCTAGGTTTCATTTTCAGAAAACGTCGTTTTATCCATGTTTTCAGCCGAGCAATGCTCGGTCAACCAGGTACTAATACATATACAACATTCAGACACAGAACTACCATTTATCGTCACATTACTGTTTGTCCTAGTTGGAATAAAACGCCCTATAGCTCTTGAAGCAGAATAACGAAAAGTAAATACATATTTATGTTTATCACCGGACTTAATCGACTACAAAATACTATCAAATAGGTTTGATTATTTACCTTGATATTTCGGCCATATTGCAATAACCGTGGTCATTAGCTGACTACAGCTATTTATTGGATAGACTATGCCATTTATAATATAAGTGTAATAAGACCGCAGGAGCCGTATATATCGGTACATATAGCGTCCAATGCAAGTAAACAACAGAATCCTACGCATCCATCAAGTAAACTAACAACGGAAACTTGCCCATGAGTAACACTTTCAAAATATCCAAGAAGTCTGAGAATGTTACAACAACTATAGATAGTGTTCGTGAACGGCCTTCGCGATTTTACTACAACTGTAAAAAACCGAATACAACACTAAAAGTCAGGAGTTAGGTAAAATACGAGCGCAGCATTCGGTAAATTACAGGTTAACCGATCGGAATGATTTTATTAACCTTTCGATTTGGTATCTGTGTTTACGTTAGAGCTGCTGTTTCATAATCGTTCATACATCGATGACTGAGATCTTGAGTATTCTGTTTATTGTTTATTTTTTCATTCTCGTGCGATGTTAGGTCACCGCATTCTTGCAAGTATTGGAGTGGAAGAATTGGGGAAAACTTTCAGGAGATTCAATGAAACGAAGTATCGAAGTTTAGGTTGATAGGGCCTGAGACAAAGATGATCTGAAAGAAAAAAAAACGGGTGTGGCTGTGTTGTGGACACGGCCATGTGTACGTAAACACGTGTAAATGTTTGAACACTGAGAATTTCTTAAAATTTTTAAGTTTAGTTATTTCAAGATAACTCAACGTAACTAAGTCTTGTGGTGTAATTTAATTTTTGATGTAGAAGATAAATATATAACACCAAACTGTATCCCTGGATTTAGTTATTATCAGTTTACTGAATTGCCTCTCAATATGGGTGCAAATTTAAAGACGTATTCAAGGCAACATTCAGCGAATTCAAAGTTTCAATTCAAAGTTCAGCGGGGATTCAAAAGTTCGTTCAACGCCCCTTAGTCGCTTAGTCGTTTTTTCGCTCTCACGAAAACTATGCAATCGTATATCATATGTTCGCTCAATGAGGTAATAACTTTTCGATGTTCGCTTAACTTGAGTGGCATTTAGATCCTATAGTACTTCCGCAGGCTGTTAATTTAGTGTATTACGATTGGAGTTAATAGCACTGATCTTGAAAATTCCTTGGTGACCAACGTAGATTTAGAAGCACCACAAACACGAGAAGAAAGTTCATCAAATGAAGACAAAGATACACGTCGCAACATCAACGTATTAGCATCAGCGACGGATAAAAGTCAACACTGTCCAATTTATTGTAGATTCATAATTTGACGTTTTATAAGAAACTAGCTGTGCCCCGCTGTTTTACCCGCGCTAGATGCCTACGTCATAGTAGCTTTATGCATGCAAAGTCTCAGCCCGATCGGTTTCAAATTGACAAAGTTTCATACAAACTTTCATCCCCTATTTTATCCCCTTGGGGTAGAATTAATCAAAATCCTTTCTTAGCGGATGCCTACGTCATAACATCTACCTGCATGCCAAATTTCAGCCCGATCCTTCCAGTGGTTTGCGCTGTGTGTTGATAGATCACTATGTCAGTCAGTCAGTCAGTCAGTCAGTCAGTCACCTTTGAGTTATATATATTTAGATTAACGAAGCACTTTAAATTTAGAGTCTACAGTAACTGGAAAAAGTTGAATTTTCCATGGCGTTCGCACGCTCGCACAACATCAAAACGTTCATTGTCGTAGCGTGAAGTTGCTCTAACGCAAAATTTTTCTTTAATTTCTTATAACTCTTACAAATCTAATCTCAAATGTCCGTCGCCAGCATAATTGTAACAACTGTAAGGTTTTCTAAGGAGACTTTAAGAAGCAAATTTGGGAAGGATTCGGTATATTTTTTTAAATAAATCACCCCAGAAAGAGCCTTCCTTTCCAATACAATACGAAAGCTTTTTCATATTGTCACTGCGAATGCATTTCATCCATAATCCAAATTGCAGAATCAATCGGCGCTGGAGTGGCGGCACAATGCGCTTCCAGTGACATCTAGCGACGTACGCCCCACAACAATTTATGGAGGTATTTTTACACCCTGTATATTTATTGTTAACATTTAATTTTGTAATAAATTCTTGGCGTAATTCAGTGCTGATACTTTTATACGAATAAAAAAATATTATAAATTTAATTATACATAATATAGTAGATATAAAAAATCGATATAATAATATTATGCCGATATAATATATTTAGTGTTACAACATCTCCCGTCTGTCTTATGCTATTACGTGTTTTCTATTCTTGGTTGCCTGGAAGAGGTTGCATTTAGCGATAAGACCGCCACTTCTCGCACTAGCTCATAAGTAATTAAATGTTAGAGGACATTTCACACAGCGCCATCTAGCCCCAGACATCTGACAGAATACTTAATTTTTTTTTTGTATGTACATACAGAACACCTAGACACAGTTCTAAAATTCAATTTCATTATTTATTATTAAAAAAATATTATTGAATCTTATCTGTGCATTTTTATATATCGTTTTTTTTAATTTAAAATATTCACTTCCCTGATACTACTATTTTTTTTTTAAAATACAGTGTTAAGGAAGTTAGTTAAATAAAAGTTTTTAATAATATCATCCAACTAATATTATAAATGTGAATGTGAGTTTGTTTGTTTGTTACGCCTTCACGCGTAAACTACCCAACAGATCTGGGTGAAATTTTGAATGTAGTTACTTTAGTCCCTGGAATAAGACAAAGAATAATTTTCATCATCCTCATCATCCATAACCACGTGGGTAAAACCGCGGGGCGCAGCTGGTAGTAAAATAACCGTAACACAAAGAATAAGAATCAATTTTTTAACCATATTTTACTTTATTACCATACGTACAATTGATTTAACAATTTCACAAATTAACAATTAACAATGTCACGAATTAATTTACTATTTTACGAATTGTATAGCGTAATACATCGGGCCCCAAACTAGCTTGTATTTTACTTTTGTTATTTTACATGGAAAAGTTAAAGGAAACTTCGGAACCCTAAAAACCGATTTATCACTATAAATATTTAGCGCTAAGTCAACAATCTTATTTGAAGAGTGTATACTTAACATTTAGTGTTAATATTAGCGCAGCAATAATTTGTAACACATTTCTAGTACTGTTACGAAACACGTCACAGTGCGGTTCCGAATTTATTTTGGCTACAATTTGAGTTTTCTCAGAGACAGTATTGGTTTAGTGAGCTCAGAAGATAGTTAAATCCAACGATTGCGGGAAATTGAACTCTCTGCCGTTGACGTTAGATTGAAGATCATGCAGTATGTGCAGCAGTGGAGTTCTGCCAAATAGGCGACACACCTCTCTGTATTCAGACGAATAAATTAACTGTGATAAGTTGTACGTCAATTAATTATTCTTCAAAGCCACATCTGGTGTGAAGCTTGTCTACGCGTTGAGGAAGTGAGTTAATGATAGAGTGGAGTGGTTCATCTAGTTTGTGATTGAGAATCACTTGAAAACGCTTTTATGTTTGGCATAATGTATGTATCCTTGATTAAAATCAATTTTAAATTTGATCACGATCGTTTTTAGGGTTCCGTACCTCAAAAGGAAAAAAACGGAACCTTTATTTAATAACTATTGATCACTCTGTTGTCCGTCTGTCTTTCTGACAAGACCCTTTTTCTCAGGAACGCGTAAAGGTAGCAAGCTGAAATTCATATCAAATACTCAGTTCTACTGTTCCTTGGAGCTGTGAAAAGATCAAACTTCTAAGACAACGCAATCAAAACATACAGCCGTTTATGCTGCAAATTTTCGACACTCGCAAGGGTATCAAAACCTACAGGGTACTTCCCGTGAGCTCAGAATCTAGAGATTTGGTACGAAGCAACGTCTTATAGCACAGATAAAGGAAAAATTGTGAAAATCATAAATTACCATATAAAAAAATACCATAACTTTTACTTATATACCTACAGGTTTGTACGGAACCTTCAGTGCACGAGTCCGACTCGCACTTGGCCGGTTTTTCATCGATTTAAAATACTTTCAATCGCAATAAAACAGCAACCTGATGCCAATCTTTGGACAACCGGGTGGAAAAAATTATAAAAGTGTAGCTCTAGCATTTGATTATAATTTGGTTACTTTTCTGATTCATTGGCGCATTTATTTTAAAGACAGAAAGCGTGGCGTCGTATCCCGGTTGGGCAGAAATTTTTGTGATGTATATTATAATCTTGTCAAAGTCTGATTGTTAAATTTGGGTCAGTGTTTTTTTTGTATGTTCCCATGACTTTGTCGAAATAGGAAACATATTAACAAGCTAAGCTGAGAAGCTAAGACTACAAAAAAAAAAAAACATGTACTCTGTTATTTTATTTATCGAAACGTCATTTATTCTTTAAATTTACTACTCGCTCATTTCACAATCCTGGGTTATTTGCTAATATTTGATTCTACATTATGTGAATGTAAATTTAAAGAAATCATATGCTATTGCCGATTAACAATTACTGCAAACCAAACGAATATTTATGGGGCGAGTATTTGTCCAGTGTCTGGGTGTTTAAAATTTATAAAGGTACATATATGAACAAGTATTATTAAAAAGAGTATATCTTCCAACAGTTATCTGGCATCCATAGTAGATAAAAAAACATCTTAGTTTGCAGTAAAATATCCAACTATTTTTTTTTATTTGTTCAAATAAAAATATGGATATGCCAATTTAGGCTTTAAAGCCTTTACATAAAAACATGTGGTAACAGGATGTCGTAGCAAATAAAAATTAATAAAGCGCCATTGTTGTTTGTTGTTACCCTGAAATATTCAACAGTTATATACAGCCCTGTTATCACTATCACTGCATATAATAAAACAAAGTCGTACGCCGCGCCAGTCTATCTGTCTGTTCGCGTTAAACTTAAAAACTACTGAATGGATTATCATGCGAGTTTCACCAATAGATAAAGTTATTCACGAGGAAGGTTTAAGTATATAATTTGTCAAGGTTTTGTGTAAATTGGTTGAAATATGATAATAATTGTTGGAAGTGTCGGAAAAAGTCAAGCCACCTGGGAGCTTTTATTTAAAACGCTACCTAATCCCTTATAGATATAACAAAACAATGCATGATGGGATATATCTCTTTTATAAAACTAAAAAAAAACCTATTTACCTGTTAAGGATATCTTACTACTATACCCATTCTTACTATCCGTGCGAATCCGGGACGAGTCGCTAGTAACCTAATAATTATGTAAATAACAGAATTATACAGTTTAAGTTTGTGTTCAAAATGCTTTACCCTAATTTGTATTCTGTAACTAAATAATAAACACCCACGAACTTCTCACATTTAAAGGAAGGCGTTTTGTAGATTTCCTTTCATAAATCATAAACAGAATAAAATGTTCTCTCAATCTACGAATAGATAGCGCAATCACTTCTACGTGACACCACGTACATATCGCAAACTTTTCAACTTGCTGAGATAATTTAGGCCTTATACCAAAAAGATACGGCTTAATGATGTTGTAAGATCGTGGCTTTGAAACTGATAAAGCCTTCACACGTGTTTCAGGTCTTATCTTACAAATTGCCACACCTTTAGTAACGAAACAAAAACTTCATACCTAATATAGAGCACATTTAAATGTTGATACAAAAAGTTAACTTTAAAAGTGTTTCGGCGTATTAAAAGTACCCAATTTACTCTGGATGCATTGACTGATAATTTTTTCAGATGATCATTATGATGGATAAAACATGAGGTAAGCGACATGACTACAGATAAACGGCATGTTGACACAAGTTATGTTTCCAATGCAACCAGGAACAGCCAGAAATAGTGACGTGTCAGACTTGTTACAGACAAAGAAAAGCTGGTTGCTGACCTTCAATATTACACCAGTGTATTAAACAGGGTCATAAGCTTAGAATGTAAGCCGATGGCAATTGTACTCATAACTCTCAAGTAGAAGTAGTCACTCTGAAGTAGTAAAAATAATCGCGACTATAGAAACAAGCTGAATTAAGAAAATTAAATAGAAGCTAATGCCCACTAATCATAATACACGCAACGTCACACGGGATGATGTAGGGAAGCTAACAATACGCCTTGCATCTAAATCTGTTTAGGCATTTTAAAGTTACGGTGGAATAAACTCACATACACAGATACATGCATGCATGCATGCACGCACGCACATACACATACATGAACTTTGAAAACATTACACTTCTTTTATTGGACAGTCGTGTTATATGTTAGTCCTTGACCAAATGAATTGTTGATTTTTTTCTGTTAAGTTTTTCGTTGTAAAAGTTATTCATAACGACGCCTATAATGACTCCCTTTCGGCTTCCTATACCCCAAACGTATAACCCTGAATTCAGTTTAAGCTTAACATCATATTTTTAATCCAGTTTATGCTTATTTTTATTTATAAATTGGCTTGTGTTGGACCGTCATCCATTTAATGGCGGTATACGATGTACCACGCTTGGGTAGAACAAACCGATTCAGTCGCTACTATAAGACAGCCAGATTATATCTATCGAGAATACCCACTAGGGCACCGAATTACATTATTCTTGACATAATTTTGTCACTCTATTATTATTCTCACTTTTTGTTTTAATAGCAATAATAAATATGGTATTGTTACAGCTTAAAATAGTGAATTAATGGAGAAACTGGCACGATTTTTAATATATATCATACACATTGTCTGCAACTGTCGTTTTCAAGGAGTCAAAGCAGCGATAAACGCACGCGCGGCCACCTCTTGTTACGCATGCACGTCGAACTCTGGTTTGACTCCTTGAAAAGGGTCACTCGATATGACCATAACTATAGTCAGTGAGTAATACCGTATAACTAAAACGAAAATGTGTCAAAACCATGTCAGTTTTCATAGTACAATTTAAGAAAATAATATTATTAGCACTTTAAGTACAGTTACGTGAAGTAAAATTTAGTGTTAACTTATGATAATGTGCGAACAATCGTTGTCATAACTACTATTACTAAGGCAGTACTGACGAAGCATTTATTTGTTCAAATGTGAAAATTGTACAGTCTCGATTTTGGTGGCTTTGAACTCTATAACATTAGCAAAAATGTAATACTTAACGTGTAGTACTTTACAGAAGATTTGTTCAAAGAACACTGCGCTGTATTAAGAACAAAGTTTTTTATTAATACTACATAAGCTTGCGTTTGACCGTCATCCCACAGGGCGTGGAGTGAAGATGCGGTCTACAATGGAGCATGCTTGTCTAGAAAACACCGATTTACTCTCGACTTGAAGACACCCATACTGTATATATCGGGGAATACTCAATCACGCTGCGCGTTCCACTGTTTATCGGTTCGCACAATGAAAGGAGAATCAAATCGTTTCGTTTGAGTTTTTGTATCAACGATGTCGCGCTTTCGAACTTCTGGCCGTCCGATAGACGAATGAGTATTGGGAATTGTTTGACCCATATCGATCAACTCACTGCCTCGCAAAGATCTTCCTAACTTCTATTATTTCCCCCTTCCATGTTTCCAAAAAAAAAAAACATTACTAATTATATCGTTTCGTTTTAACGTTTCGTTTCACATTAAATTTTAATTATAATTTATACTTTTAAAAATGTTAAGTATATATAATAGGTACCTACTTATCAAATATTTTAAGTTAGGCATTTTTTTTGTGACCTACAAACTAACAAAGAAAAACAAACAAACTGCTTTGGCGCTCATTACTTTAAAACTTTTGATGGTTAGTCTCAACAGCCCAGTAATTTCGCTAGCTGCAGTACTCTTCAAACCGGAACACAGTAATTTTTTAAGCACTACTGCTTGGTCTGGTCTAATATTTGGTACTGCGGTGGTACTTACCTAGACGACCTCCTGCTAAGGAGATCTACCACCAAGCATAATACAGTTCTTAAAAAAAACCTAAGTTACATGCTTGGGGTGTATAATATTACGCCGGATGAATGTCTCATCATTAGAAACAACTTTTTCTATGAATACAACTTTGAAATCGTAAAAATACAACTTATTTCGTCATAGTACACCCCAAGCTCATAACCTTATCTAAATCAGCTTTCAAATTAATGACCGGACAATAGAAACAAATAGACACATAAACCCATATAATCTCGTGTAGAGAAAGTGATACGTTAGCCGTGACCTACGTCAACAACGAGCTCTTGGCACGGAGACAATCCTATGCTTTATTATAAGGCGGCGAGATATTTAGAGCTGCTAACTAGCTGTTGGGTGACGAAATCAGATTTTCCTGCGATATACTTAGATTTAGAGCTTTCAGTAGTCACAAATATCTACATGTATGTTACCTTTGAACAACCTAACATGTATTTTCATTTGCTTACAAATAAGTAAGTGTGTTCGGAAAGGGACTAGGTCTGATTTTATAAGTTTTTAAACGGTTTTATTTAGCTTGTTGTTGTTGTGTTTTGGGTCAAATTATTGATCTGATATTTGGTAAAAATCTTAGTTCTGATTACAATACAATTTCATATATTAAGTATCATTGTAAATTTAAGATGGCCGCCGCCACAAAAAGGCGTTTTCCATATTTTTTCACAACCCTCGAAATATGGGTATCTAATGAAAGGACTTGACTAGTAGAATATTTAATTGAATGATAAATATTAAGTAACGGAATTTAACTCAACAATATAAAATAAAAACACATTATTATCTTAATTTTCAATAAACCGTTTAAATAAAATAAGTTTTTTTATTTTATTTAAACGGTTTATTCCACTGTTGGATGCGGGTTTTTTCGTGAGAAGAATAAGCTCCACCACGCTGGCCAAGTGCAGGTTAGAAGCCTTTACACGTCTTTGTCATTATCAACTCTCAGATATTCAGATGTTCAGGATGCTTAAAGGCTAATTTATTATAGTAAGTACTGAAAAGATAATTATTAATTCAGCAGAAATGTCAAAAAAATGTTATAGGAAACCAGGACAGCATGGTGGGTTACGGTCAAATCACCATTCGAAGTTGTGGTTTATGACTTGCAGTACTCCAGTTCTTATCGAATATATATGCAGATATCACTGTCATTCTAAATCAAATGGGTGTGGGTTCAAATTCAACAATGAGCTTGAGTTGGTGAAGGAAAACATCGTAAGGAAACGATAGCGTGATGGTAGAGAACTTTCTAGTACTCGGTTGTCTAGCTATCAAGTTGAAATCGCGGAGCACGTAACGGTGTATTCCGACAGCATGACTTAGGAGCCAGTTCCATTCCAGGCTAGGTTTGTTTTACCATCTTCGATCACACCATCACCTAACATCAGCTCAAACACTTTGCTTATCAACTATAAAAAAGCACTAATATTGCAATCATGAAAGTTCGTCTGTTTGTTGAGACATATTTTACTGCGTCATGCATTAACGGATAAATTAATAGGCCATACTCTGCACACTACATAGACTGTGTACTCTACAAATACTGTTTATAACGAAAAACGCTGAACCTACAGAGCCGCACCTGGATATTCATAAACATAACATGTCCTAAAAAAATAGGCTTTTAAAACCCCATCCGGAAAGGGTTACTATTCAACTAGGGTGACAATGAATGAATATGTTTATGGACACCGGGAGAGGCGCTAACTCGCGACATCTTGCCGATTAGCGACCATACGACGAGCTAACTGTAAACATCATTACCATTACCGTCTATAAGCTATTTTTGTACACTGCTGGAGAATATCAAACCCTACACTTGTGTACGTAAAGTTGAAAATAAAACGGAAGTAGTTACGTATTTGTTAACAGGCAAGAAATCGTCATACTAGATCGCTGTCACAGTGTAGCGAGTAAACACTTTTAAAAGTTTATGTAGCTATAAGCAATGTTTTCTAAAGAGTTTAGCGAGCGCATCATGAACTCTCATGGGTGGATGGTGTTTGGAATTTGACCTGTGTAATGTCGCTCGCTGTCAACCCATTTGGAGGTTTCGAAAGTGTGAGGGGAACGTGTTTACTCTCGATTTGAGGTACGGACAACGAAATGTTGAATGCATTATGTTGAGTATTGAGGCCTTTAATGTATAGGTTACTCTGTACTTTGTTTTCGTATATTTAAAAAAAAACTGTATTTGGCTAAATCAATTCTTACTTGGTGGTCGATCTCCTTAGCAGGAGGTCGTCGAGATAGTTACCGTCACAATAACAGATATTCTGCCGCCAAGCAATAGAATATTAACATTACTATGTTTTCGATTTGAAGGGTACTGCGCGAAATTACAGGGCTGTTGTGATTAATCATCGAAAGTCTCAAAGTAATGAGCGTCAAAGCAGCGATACCTTTGTTTTTTTTTTGTTATTCGTTAAGTTCTGTCTATCACTACAGCGGTCATGGACAGGCGTTATTCCTTACGATCAGAAGAGCGTCTCGTTCGTATGATTAATAAAAAATAGAAGCAAAAAAAAATGTTGACACTAATTAGTCTAATTTAGAGTAAGGTAGGATGTCACTAAGCGTAGCAAAAATATTTGGTGCTATGCAATTTTGGCGTGTCTTTGATTTTTTAAGGTTTTACTCACGATATTCAAACAGTAAAAAACTAAATACAATGTTGGCTTGTGTTGTAACATTCACAAGCTTTTATAAGCTCTTAGCAGGTCTCGAAAACCTTATTTTTCAGTGCCATTATTGATTAAAATTTCTGTTAAGTCGATCATTCTAAATTATGTTTCCATTTAGCCTAACTATTATACTATAAATTGTACAAGCGAAACGAATAACTAAATTAAAACAAAAAGGTCACTTTTTCGTCACTCTTTAAATATTTCACAATGAGATTTGTGCTTTATCAGCATGAAAGCAAATGCGATTTAAAAAATTTGCAAAAATCACAAACATATGTACATAATACCTACAGTAGGGTAAGTAAGTACATGTCCTGAGAATCGTAAAGCCGTTTAATTATTCTTTGCTAATTGTTGTTCAAATACGGTCCATATTGAATGGGTTTGCTTTGCGGCGCGTTTTAGCGCCACGGTGCGCCCGCGTAATGGGCCCAATACGTTAATTGGCCACGCACAATGACGCACACTGTCCTCTGGATGAGCCAAAGACTACATAAATTGTATACAGAGTGCACTGAAAAAATGATACTATTATACCTACACTGAAACGAAACTTCTTAGAGTTCAATGGTACAGATCTTCGTGCGGTGTCGAGTCTACACAGGGACGGGACGGGAAAATGTAGGTAACTGTACTGTTTATTTTTCTATGTTAATATTTTTTAATAATATCATAGGATAACACAATTCACACAACACCATCTAGCCCCAAATTAATCAAAACTTGTACTTTTAACCCTACAGCTTTTGAAGCAGACATACTTACTACCAAATAAGCTTACAGTCAGTCTAAGATATTTTTTTAAGGTTGACAGGCTAGTTGTTTGACCACAGCTCACCAGATGTAAAGTGACGGTGTCAGTACCGGTCAAAGATGGTAAAGCACGCCTAGCCTGGAATGGAACAGGCTCTCAAGTGACGCTGCCGGAACACACCGTTAGATGCTTGGTGGTAGATTTTCAACTTGAGGGTGGTACCTAGTCAGCCGAGTACTATAAAGTACCCTACCACAATGCTATGGTTTCCTCACGATGTTTTCCTTCACCGGCAGCTCAAGCTCATTGTTGAGGTTTGAACTCACGGCAAACGTGCGAACCGAACGTGCTATCCACTGAGCTATCATCACTACAAAATATTATATACATATTTATTATATAAGTATAAATTGTTATAGTTAAATAGTATTACTACGTTCCCGTCTGTTCTTAGTCAATAACCAGTTATCCATTGCAAGTTGCCTGGAAGAGGTTGCTTGATGAGTGTGATATTTTTGAGATTCATATTTTTTGTTTCATCCCATTCTATGGTTGCCTGGAAGAGATCACTTTTAGCGATAAGACCGCCATTTGTGGCACAGCTCATAAGTTTCTGGTTTGTATTTTTATTTTAATTATTCTAATTTTAAGAGTTCTGGTATTCACAATAAAGAGTTTCTATGTATCTATCTAATTATTTAGTCCTAATCAAGCAAGACACAAGTCACTTCTACAGGGATTTCTTTATTCTTTGGTGAAGCGACACAGTGTTAGCGATGCGTCGCTAAGCGGCTGGCAAACATGTGCGGGCGGTCGCAGCGACAACGCATCTCCTGGTGCTAAATGAACTAGTTTCACATTACTGATGTTCTGGCCATCAGTACGCTTTGTCAGGAATGTTTTGGAAAAAATGCATTAAATTTCCGTAAGGAAGTTTTTGGCGCAAACGTGAAGATTTTTACTAGACAGAGAATGTAATAGGTAAGCGGACTTCTTATCCGGACACTCTTGAGAGGAGATTTTTTTTATTATGTAATAGCTTGCTTTTGATAGATTTTGTCCGATGTTAAACGAAGATGCGGTCTACGATGTAACACACCACTTACGACTTGATTACATCTACATAACTCATTGCAACATTACTGTAACCATAACATCACATTAAAATAAAAAATTGTTTCATAAAAATAGCCAATCAGTCAATCCATAGCTATCTGTATTTCAAAACTGTCCAACCGTTCCATTGTCAAGAGTAATAAAACTTCAAACAAACCAACATTGGCATTTAAATAAACTAGCTCCACCCTGCGGTTTTACCCACGTTTTCCCGGATAAAAAGTAATGTGTTATTCAAAATGCAAATAGACCCCAATTGTAAAGCTTTATGACTGCTTTTTTTTGGTGAAAGCTTAAATAATTTGTTAACAAAAAAAAAATTTAGAACAAAATTCTGAATAGCATACTTTTTTGCTAAGTTACGTCATAACTATAGTTAGGTATATATGCAAGAAAAAATTGTTGCTGGCACCTTTTTGCATACGCATTACCTACAGTTGGCAACATTGGCTAGATACAAATGTATAGAGCTTGCAAATGGCTAACTAATAACTAATTCAAGCGATAATTTAAAACTAAAGATATCAAAGTATAATCAAAGTGTTTTTAGCGAAGCCATGATGCAAGATCCGGTATTTTTCTATAGTTTCTCAATAAATTAAAAACAATATTTTCCTATCCTTCGCTCCTCGTGATAGTGATTGAAAGGTGGATAATAAACAAGCGCCAATTAAAACTAAATCCGTGTAAGTATGAATCTGCTTTACATCATAATCCACAGATATCGCTTGGAGTTACGTAAAATCGACATACCGAACAAGAGATTATTTTAGGAGAGTTTTGTTTATTAAATTGTATAAAATAGTTTTTGTAATTTTATTGTAGTGATTTGGTTGCTTTGCTATATTTTCCGTGCCACATCTACAATAAGTTAGTGTTGATTAATTATTGTTGGATCGTGTGAACATAAGTTCTAAAATTTTATTGTGACAAGACGATGATTGCTTCAAAAAGCTATCTCAAGAGAATTACATCGCTATGGACATCCATTTGCAGATGAAAACAAGGTATAAGTTCTGTTGAAAAATTAAAATTCGACCACTTCCTTTAGCCGCGCTATATTTTTGAAAGTTACTTCCAGCACAAGACTCTTATTTAAAAAATATTTATGTATATAATTGATATAGGTACACATTTATGCCCATTAGGCTATTCCGTTTGACAACAAACATGGCACACTTATCTCCAAAAATTCAAATTTAATTTATAAAATCCGTCATTTTATTTTGTATGTGACGTTATGTACTTTATGGCACGCATCGTTTGTTAAAATGTTATTAGTAATGTAGGAGATAAGAGAAATAAAATGAATACATGCATATAGTACAAAGACCGCAAGGCAGGTTTTAATTTTTTACTTTTACAGCTTGTACCTATTTTAGGTTACTATACTATACATTCATAACATATATCCAAATGTTAAAACTCTAATGAGATAAATAGAACAGAAAAACCGGTCAAATGCGATTCGGAATCGCGCACGAAGGATTCCGTACCATTATTTATAAAAACGGCATAAAAATCTTGTCTATTGTATGGGAGCCCCGCTTAAATATTTGTTTTATTTTAATTTAATTATTTATTTTTAAAGTGAATTTATAACTAAATGCTCTGTGAATATTTCAAGCGTTTACCTGTGGCCGTTATCAATATCGTGCAAAAACGAGCAAAAAAATCACGTATGTTGTATGGGAGCCCCCTTAAATATTTCTTTTATTAATTTTTTTTAGTATTTGTTGTTATAGAGGCAATAGAAATACATCATCTGTGAAAATTTCAAATGTCTTACTTTCACGGTTCATGAGATACAGCCTGGTGACAGACGGACAGACAGACAGACGGACGCACAGCGGAGTCTTAGTAATAGGGTCCCGTTTTACCCTTTAAGTACGGAACCCTAAAAAGTATATAAGTATATGTATGTATATGTGTGTATGTTTGTATGTTATTTGTATGTATGTTTATTCATGTGTGTCACACCGTTGCATAGTTTTTAAACTACTCATCCAGTTTTGACGAATAAGGTGTTAATCGATTCTGTATTATGCTCCGTGTAAAATAGGATATACTTTCATTCAATTATAGTTATTTTGTCTCGTGTCGAATTACAGTTTGCTTGTTTTTCTAAATATAATAGCATTGAGAACCTCACTTTTTCGTTCAATTCTTACAAATTTTCTTGATAAGGAAGTTATCGTTGAACGTTGATACAAATATCTAAACACTCTAATTCCTCCCACCATACTTGAGACTTTTGCCTTGATCGATAAAAAAAAACCAGAGACAGGTAACTTTTCACTACAATTTGCTACGCTTCGTAGCAAAGCGTAGCATTGCTAACAATTGTGCGCAGTGCTACGCGATTGTGTCTATATAGTCATTGTGAAACTTGTGTGGGTAGTCAAACATTCTAACAAGTTGAAAGAGATGTTGTTACCATTGGTATTTTTAGCTGCACGTCCACGTATCAGTCATGTTACATCAAAGGTGTGTCATGCAGTAAATTCCATAAAATAAATAATTGTTATTTATAATTATGAAAATTTTATCAACTAAGTTAAGATCACTTCGTTTTAAAAATCTAATGACCAAAACAAAGTTAGTTAAGGTGTTTAGGTAAGTGATAGAATATACGAGTATATTATAAAAGACTAGTGACCCGCCCCGGTTCGCACGGGCGCAATTTGATATATCTACTTATACAAAAGTTTGCTAAGGTGCTACCTATTATAAAACAAAGTCGCCCGCCGCGCCTGTCTATCTATCTGTCTGTCTGTTCGCGATAAACTTAAAAACTACTGAATGGATTATTATGCAAGTTTCATTAATAGATAGAGTAATTCATGAGGAAGGTTTAAGTATATAATTTGTCAAGGTTTTGTTTGAATTGGTTGAAAAATGATGATAATTGTTGGAAATATAGGAAAAAGTCAAGCCACCTGGGAGCTTTCATCGAAAACGCTGCCTAATCCCTTTGAGATATATCAAAAGCCCCGTTTAAACCCGTGCGCAGCCGAGGCGAGCCGCTAGTTTTATAAAAATGACCGTGAAAACAGTATCACAATTCGTTGCGTGGTTCAAAAAAAGTACGCGTGCATACAGACAGACACTGGCAGCGACTTTGTTTTATGTTGTCTAGAGATAAATAAAAATGCTGTTCATTATGCTGAGTTGAGGTTTATGAATATCTTATCGTTTGAATATCTTTCCTTATTTTTTTTTATTTATGTTTGTAATTTTTTTGTGTTTGTATGTTGTAAACATGATGTTTATAATTTAAACCAAGCTGAAGAGTTTAAAAAAATGAAATAGCTATATAATGAAAGGAAAAAACTTTTTAAAGAAATTTATTATTTCTAATTCAAGTTAAACATATAATATATATATTTTTGTATACCTCTTTTAATTGCCTTTATTTAGATACCCTATTTGAATAGGTTTGGTTAGTTTTTTTATTACTATTTGGCGCCAAAAAATTGATCCCCCACCTTCTTGATTTTTTAAAAATCTACTCTTTAAGAACCCTTGGGTTATTGACATAATTTTAACGATATCTTCATTGTTGTTATATATTCAGCCGTTTGGAAGATACGAGTTAATAAAGAAATTTACATATATACAGACCAGATAAGCGCGAAAAACATAACCCTTCCTTGGCTGTCGGGTAAGTAGTAAGGAAAGTAGTTTTTTGTCACAAATAAAACACATATTTAAACATCGTAGGACATTTCATACAGCACCATCTGGCCCCAAACTAAGCAAAGCAAGGCAAGGCAGGAACCAGATAACTGATTGAATATTTATATACAGTGTACAGTGTACAGTGGATAGTGTTGTACCTATATTCTATTAAGTGATTGGGAAATTCAATCAGTAAATAAAATTGCAAAGTGCAAATAACCCTACATATTACCAATCTATAGATGTACAGATGTTTAGCGGAGCCAATCTTCTTCACAATCCAGTTTAACTAGTAAATGGAGCTTAGCTATTAACTCTTCACTGCGCCACTAATAGTGGGGTTAACTTACTTTCTCTGTAGCAAAATCTTATTAATATTGGTTACCTTGTTGCAATATCGATGGATCCATCGAAATAGATGATTCTTTATGGTTCTGTTCATAAATATTACTGTACGTAACCTAATCTTATTTCTATCTTCAATATTTAGGAGTATATTGAAGCTACGGCAGCCATTTGGGTGACTGCTTGACTGTCTGGAAGTTCTGAGTATAAGTCCAAAAACACACACTTTTGTCTTTTCTGATTTAAATACGCCGCTAGCCAATAGTAAAAGTAAATTTATTTTTAATTTTATGAGAATGACGGGTTCTAAATTAAAATTTCCTGACATTTAATTAAAATTTTTGAATTTAATTATAAACTAATTTTTATTGATTTAAATATATTTCAACACTGAATTTTTGTACTTGGTGCATATTGGGCTCAGCAATCTGAAATAATTTTATGTTATTTATTTTACTTAACGGTGTGTTGCGGCATCGTCACTAGAGCCAGTTCCATTTCAGGTTAGGTGTGTTTACCATCTTTGACTATATCGTGTGATATCAATAAAATATTTATATTTGTAAACTAGCCTGCCAAACATTTAAAAAAAAATTGAATAAATATTGAAGGACATTTTTCACACAGCGCCATCTATCTTCAAACTAAGCAAAGCTTGTACTATTGGAACCAAACAGCTGATAGTTTTGTTTTTGTAAATACATACTTATAATACAAATACAAATACAAATAAATTTATTGGTTCATAAAAATCGTACAGGTATGTATAGTAACCCTGCCTGCAGCTGTAGCCTTCGCTGTGTTGCTGCAGACAGTGTCTTCCCACAAAAGGTTTAATAACATTGAACACAATAACTTAAAAAGAAAAACAAATTATTACCGTGAAAATTTACATAAGTATGTGTATGTTTGTATATGTGTGAAATGAGTGTTTGCGAGTGAGTGTGTGTGTGTGTGTGTAGCGTGTGTGTGAATGTGTGCGTTGTGTGTCGAATGCGTTTGTGTGTGTGTGTGTGTGTGTGTGTGTGTGTGCGTGTGTGTGTGTGGTGTGTAGGCGTGTGTAGTTATAAGGAATAAACATCCATATTAGTCACACAAATGTTAGCCTGAGTGGTAATCGAACCCACGCCCTTCAGCACTCGAAGCACAACTTTACCGACTAAGCTAACAGGGCTGTCAAGTGTCAATGTACTAACTACGTGGAAGTAATTCCAGTTATTTAAATATCGGTACACAAGTTTGTCTTTGTTTAAACCACATAAACTCGTATTAAATTGTAAATTTCATAAATATACTAATATAGCAAGTATTATCAGAAAAAAAAACTTAAGAAACGTCTTACATTCTACGGAACCTTCTCATATACCGTGCGAGTCACTCAGCATTTGTTTTTTTTTTTAAATTTTATCGATGCACGAAGATCCTAATTTAGGGCTCGGGTTGATTAATTGCAAATTAAAGTCGCCGACTTGGTGGTTCGCCGTCCAATATGACTTTATTGAATTTCATGCCAAGTGATTTATGCGTCGAATCGCTAATTTATTATTGAGAGAATGAGGTGAGCCGATTATGAACGCTTTCTCTGTCATCATTACTGCGAGAAAATGATTTTTCGTATTGGTAAAGACTCGATAAATCCTTATACCGTATCAGACTTGTTTTTATAAGCCATCCCATTGCTGGGCAAGAGCCTCTCCTCATTGTGAGAAGAGTAAGGTTGTCCACCATGCTGGCTAAGTACGGGTAGACTCACATCACATCACATCATTAGCCATAGGACGTCCACTGCTGGACATAGGCCTCCTCCTGGGGGGGTTTTGCCAATACTCGTCACGCTTGGCAGGCAGGTTGGCGAGCGCAGTAAGGTGTGATTGTTCAAGGAAGATGCTGCTGCCCATCTTCCGCATTACATTCCTTAGCCGATTGTTACGGCAACCACTGTATTATTCTTACGCCGGCACCACCACGGCCATTTACGGGTTGACTGACTTTACACATTTTCAAGAATTAGTTTAAGACATGTAGATTGTATTCCGATGTATTCCTTTATCGTTTAAAGTCAGACGCAATACGTACATAATTTAGAAAAAACAGAGGTGCGTGCCGTAGGATTCGAACCCACGACCTCCAGATTGAAAGCCAGACAGTCTCCATACAGGATGCCGAAACTTCTTTGAATTGTATCTTTGACTTAAGAGAGATTCATTGAAGACAAGAATTTAATTAATTATTTTATAGGTTGTAGCTTTATTTTGAGTAGTATTTCCTACTCAAACGCCTCTCCTACTCTAACTACACAGTAGCGACATGATCTTTCGACGTTTCCGCCAAACCTCCTGTATAAACTTTAAAATAGTACAATTTAAAAAAAAACTGAGAAATTACTCTTACTTATAATTTATGTTTTAAGTGATAACGTCTTTATCCACGTTGAGCGATTTTAGTAGTGGAAAAACTTAAGAGTTCACGTCACCGACATGCTATTGTGTCGTAATTTAAGTTTTCACTTCTATCGGTAGTCCTTATGACTACCAATTTATTTAATTTATGTTTACGGGTAATTTTCTTTTTGTTTCTATTTATAGCCTATTCCTGTCCGTTCCTAAGATATGATCTTACCAACGAACATCATTAAATTTTTATTTATAAAAAAGGATCATCTAATTTGGTTTAGCCATTCTCAAGATATGCGCCTACCAACGAACAACATTTGATTTTTATATATTATATAGATAGATATAAAAGTTTTCAAGTAACACGACATATCGTGTTATGTAACTTTTAAACTTTCACTATTTGATCACCTACGAAAACTTGTATTTATCGACGGGACAAATTGTATTATATTGTGTAAATAAAATTACAAAATTAGGAGTTATCTCTATATGTTATATCGTATTTTATTATGTTCTAATGTCTTTGCAGTGTTGTGTGTGATTAAATAAATGATTTTTTCTTTCTCATCTGTTCTTTTCCCATCCCTGTCCGAACAAATTTGGTATGATCAACGCTGGATACTCTTTCCAACAAAAATCAACAGGAAATAGTCTTATCGATTTGACAATACAAGTAACTCCTAACTAATATTATAAATGCGAATGTGAGTTTGTTTGTATGTTACGCCTTCACGCGTGAACTACTCAACGGATCTGGGTGAAATTTTGCATGTTGGTACTTTAAGGCCCTGGAATAAGACATAGGATACGTTTAATCATCACCATCATCATCCATGACCAACCGCGGGACGAAGCTAGTAATAAAATAAACAATAACCAACTCAGTTCATTATGTACGTACGTACTACCTAAAAGCGTAAGTATATAGTATGTTTGTTTTAAACACCGATATAATACACGTATACTTTGTAGGCCACCACTCTATTGCCAACAGAGTGGTGGCCTAGGCAAGGTAGGCGGAGCGTTGGTCGTCCAGCCGCAAGATGGGTCGACGATATTGTCACCGTCGCGGGTCGAACCTGGACCAGATTGGCACAGGACCGAGGCAGATGGTATAACAAGAGAGAGGCCTATACCCAGCAGTGGTATAAAGAAGGCTGTGGATGATGATGATGATGATACTTTGTAATATCACAGAGCTCTAAAAGCTTACAAATTAGTATCTATTTATTACGCCTACATAACTCGATTCTTGTTCTGGTACGTAGTGTATACGCACAGGTAGCTACACCTGATAAATCACTCCACCATTTGTCTCCAAAAGTATATAAATCAAGCTAACTTCATAAATACATTTTATAAGACATCCTACACAATAAAGGTGGACAACTGGTCACATACTAACATACTAGATCGTTGATAATCAATTTTATTACACTTCCCTGCTATAAATTCGATTGCGCAATTTAGCTAACTACTTAATGGTTGATTTTATTCCATTTTATTGTAGTGCAAATCTATTAAATACTTGGTGGCTTTTCGAACTCTAATTCTGTTAACTACCGAACAGTTGCTTTTTTGCTACAGTTGTTTGAGTTTGTCGATTTTATTGCACCTATTAAACTGATAGTTGAAACCTCCAATTATTTCCATCGAACTGCAATTGGTTCAGTAGGCGATATATTAAGGACTCCTACTACGAAGACAAGGAGGTACTATGGAACTAGCGTGGTTATGACACGCTTCTGAGCAGCATCGCGCTGCTTGCGCGCGGCGCACCGTTCCTGTTGTCACTCCTTGAAAAAAGGTCACCAGAATGTACTTTGTAGAAGTATCCGTCTCAAACGAACGTGAGTAATCTAGAAGAAATCAAAAATATTCTACAAAAACCACGGGACGCAACAAGTATGAAATAAACAAATTTTAATTTACTAAAATAAATTAACTAAGTATGGGAAATATCTTACTTTGGGGTAAATAAAGTCTCTTTTATATATTCACTGATGTGGGCACCTCTATAAATAACCAGTTTTGTAAAATCTTGTAAGTAGTTAAAGTACAGTAGTGTTAGCAACTTGAGCTTTTTTATTTATCGTTTGTATTGTTTATTAATTTAATTTCTAATTTCTTTACAATATGAAAATGTGGCTATGATTTTGAAAGCACACACCAAATTCGTTTAGGTAAAGGAAAATTCCATGAGAAAAATGGCCCAATACTATTTTTAAAAAAAGTAATTGAATCTGCTACTGAGCTAAGGCGGTGAAATATCGAAAGGTTGTCCAACCCTATCCGTATATTTTTGGCATCGCAATTAGAGTATTTTTCCAGTGTATTCTTTTATGTGAAAAAGTGGTAAGCAAACGACAGGCCGCCTGATGGTAAGTGGTCACCGCCGCCTATGGACACCTACAATACCCAAGTCAAGTGTGATGTAAAATAAGTCTTAATAAATTAAGTGTTAATTATTAATTCGTGTTTTCCATTACTGGTTGCCTGAAAGAGATCGCTCTTAGCGTTAAGGCCGCCACGTGTAGAACTAGCTCATAAGATTCTCTTGTTTTCTGTACTTTTTTATATTTTTGATGTGCACAATAAGGAGTTTCTATCTATCTATCTAAATTAAGTCACGGTCAAGTCCAGTCCATATCCTAGTAACATAATGATGACTTTTATAGAAACTTCCACGGAATTTAGGGAAACAATGCAATGTATCGATATATTTTATCGGCATAACCAAAAAACACGTGTCTAAGCGCCAACCGTGCTTATTCTTAAATATCTATTAGATGTTATTACAGCAGCACACTTACTCTACTTTCTGAGCAAATTCAATTCACTGTTTAGTCATAATTTAATAAATCAATTGTGTCAAAAAGCTTATTTGCTTAATTAAAAATATTATAAACAAAGTTTCTACTCTTAAAAATAAATAAAATATACATAGGTATTTATAATCATGTTATTTTCTGTATTATTTTTTCCTCTTTTTGCCATTCGATTATCTTTAATGATAATCAGAATAATAGTTATGACTTTATTCACTTCTGATGTTTTTATTCGGTTAATTAGTGGCAATTATTTGATCAATACAGTGGGTTTATTCGGGCATAAATATTTAATCTTAATTTGATTCAGACATGAGGACGAAAAGTAATTATATATTAATTTTTAATTAATATGTGGTGTATAAATATTAAACTACTTTAGTGTACTTCAGTGTTGTAAGCTAAGAATGCCTACTTATTTTGTTAGTCAAATTATTATTTGTACAGTCGTAGATTAGTTAACGAAGCGATTAAAGTATCTAAAATCTAGAAAGACTTATTGTAATTCAGTACACTCAAGAATTTTACTAATGAAACTGAATAATACTTTAAAATATGTTTTATTTATTTAGTTATTATTCCATTGACAAAGTTACAAATGATAATTAAAAAAATTAAATCTTGTAGTTGCTAAGACATGCATTATGCCTTAAAAAGTAATATTTATTTAAAAAAAAACAATTACAACTATTTTTATTGATTAACACGATTTAAATACACTTTAAATAAATACTTTGTTTTAAATTTTAGTTAAAAGGAATTATTCTTTTTTGTTTAAATGGTACATAAGCGTATTCAGAAAAGCTTTTAGATTCATTTAAAATGTAAAAAAATAATCACAAAAGCCTTGCTATAAACACCTTCAAACTTTTACTAGGATCAGCTGTTCGGTCTCTCCGATAGAATATTCTGCCTATTTATACACATAACCTTATCTATTTTAATATCTCGCTTCACTCAGCTTTCCAGACAGCTTTTTGTTAATTAGTTTAATCAACTTTTAAAAATAAACTCGTCGGTAGACATGTTCGATTTTAAGAGGCGTCTACATTGTTTCAGACAACTCGAGTTCAGTTATCGAGTAGCACTCGAGTGCAGTGTCAAAATCAAAATCAAAATCAAAAGTCATTTATTCAGTTTAGGCCCTGGTAAGGCACTTATGAACGTTAAGTTACATGTTTGAATCTACCACCGGCTCGTAATTACACTTCAACTGAGAAGACTCCGGCAAGAAACTCAGCAAGGCATTGTCGACGACAACTCACCACCAAGAGTCGGTGATGGGCGCTAGCAGCAGCAAACACGCGGCGATGACAACCGGCCGCATCTCTTCGACATCACTCTTCCCACACCTTGTCCATGCCTATAACCACCCTAAAAAAGTTGACACACGAAAGGAACGTTCCATATTCAAAAATGGCCGCTTAATTTTTTTTCTGTGGTTTGAAAACGTTCGATTTTGAAAAGAGTTCCGAATTTCGCGGCGTGTCGCGCGTGGATCCCTGTCGGTGGGAGATCGCGGCGCAGACTGACGCTCACCTGTGCCCACCCCGCCGCAAGCGCAGCGCAAAACGATTTTCGCGCTATTTTGGCTAAGATTTTAGCAGATTAGGCTTCGCGTGATTAGCTATGCGAGTGGGGATACGATTTGTTACATTAAACGCGTGTGGGCGACTTGATG
The DNA here is from genome assembly GCA_950106695.1 of Biston stratarius. Taxonomy (NCBI): domain Eukaryota; kingdom Metazoa; phylum Arthropoda; class Insecta; order Lepidoptera; family Geometridae; genus Biston; species Biston stratarius. Next base: position 22,118,211 of record OX467115.1, on the reverse strand, counting down.
AATTATGGATATTGCTCGATTAATTAATGTACGAGCTTGTAATAATCCTGTTTTATCGCTGCGATTCTTATTTATGAACTTAAGTGCATGTTTTTATTTTATGGGTATTTGTTTTTCGTTACATTAAATTTTGTAGGTCATATACTTTTGTAGCTATTACTGCTGAACTATTTATTACTGGCTTTTTAACCTACTTCAAAAAAGGAGGAGGTTCTCAATACGACTGTTTTTTAAATCTTTGTTACCTCAGAACTTTCGACTGGGTGAACCGATTTGGATGATTCTTTTTTATTTGAAAGTTCTCCAGCTTTCTCTGTGGTCCAGTTCTGACAATGGCATCCATTAGAAAACCACAAGAAGTCGTTTTTTTTTGTTAAAATTTTACTACAAAATTAAGCTTTTTGTGACTGCACTCACTAACAAGTCATCGTGATATTATTTTAATAAATTAATTTAAGTTTCTCCGATACAATAACTAAACATTAACTATAGAGATATTTTATTGTGTTCTTGCCACGTCAATAAATGTTTAAGAAAGTATAAGAGCTTAATTTAAATCAGTACCAAGTAAATGTGACCATCAGTTTAAAAATACAAAGAGACTATTGTGATACTGATTTTTTTATATTTTTAAATATTCTTGTAGAATATAAGTCTACTCAATAAAAGTTTATTTAAATAAACAAGTCCGCACTATTACCCCTAATTTCCACTGCATCCATAGTCTATCGTTACAATGCACACTACCACTACGCCAAATTTAATAAACATCTCATGAAAAAAGAAAAAAGACCCCGTTTGACGTCCAAAAAATTTTAAATCTGCGCTTTGGACTTTTCAAAAATGTGAGGCATACCTACTCTACACATATACGATGTTTTTCATTTCACAAACCAAACATTTGATAAGATGACAGTGAAGCGTGATTAGTGAGTGATCTTACTTAGTTACTTAGTTTTGCGTGGTGGTAGGGTACTTTCTAGTACTCGGCTAGCTAGCTACCACTCTCAAGTTGAAAATCTGCCGCCAAGCATCTAACGGTGTGTTCCGGCAGCCTCACTTGAGAGCCAGTTCCATTCCAGGCTAGGTGTGCTTTACCATCTTCGACCACACCGTCACTTAACATCAGGTGAGTTGTGGTCAAACACCAAGCATGTCAGCCATTAAAAAAAAATATATATATATATATATATATATACAAATCACATACCGAGTATTAACAGTACTTTAGCTGTAACTAGACCGATGAAAGTCTAGAGTCTACAGATAAACCTAAGGCATTTTACTAACAAAAGTTCTCAACAGATTGTAGCTGGCCAGCTGTTTTCGAGCAAAGAAGAGGTAAAGTGAACCAGACATGGCTGGTAACGTGACGGACATCAGCGGCGTTCATCTATTATTAGCCAGCACGTGCGAAACTCTAATTGTGTTAAACAAACACTCTCGAATACTACACCTGGCGTCTCACGCCGGCTCTGCCATCTTCGTGTTATGACACCCCAGTTACTGTTACACACTCGATGACCATGTGATCCATGGCGCGAATTAAACCGTTGGTAACAAGTACATTAAGAATTTGTTAGTTTTAATACATTACACGTTACGCACTCATTGACTATGTGATCCATTGTGCGGATCAAAAAGTCAGTTTTAAGTACATTAAGGATCTATTAGTTAATACATTAAAACTTACGCAGTCATCAACTATGTGATTCAATACGTGGATTACAAAGTTATTTTTAAGTATATAAAAAATTTGTTAGTTTTATAACATTGGAAGTTGCATACTCAATGTGTATATATATTGCGCTGATAAAAAAATTAAATTGAAGTACGTTAAGAATTTGTTAGTTTTATTTTTTATTTATAATTCATTAGAAGTTACGCACTCATTGACTGTGTGATCCATTGTGCGGATTAAAAAGTTAATTTTAAGTATATTAAGGATTTGTTCATCTTAATACAGTAGGGATCGATTATAATTATTTATATAGGACTATTTCTAATTATGATAGATAGAAACTCTATATTGTATAAATCAGAAATAGAAAAAAAAAACGAAGAATCCTATGAGCTAGTGCCACGAGTGGCGGCCTTATCGCTAAAAGCGATATCTTTCAGGCAACCAATAATGAAAAACACGTTACTGATAATAATTATAACTTTGCTCAAAAGTCAACATATTTTTATGTAAAGAATATTTGAATATTTGATCTGGTTCCATTCGACGTTTTTGGTTTTAATAGTGACAAAAATAACGACGAATTATTTAAAAATATCTACTAAGCAATAAGTTTAGTTATTAAAATTGGCGTTTTTCTTTATGGTTGACAAGCTTGATGTTTAACCACAGCTCACCTTATGTTAAGTGACGGTGTTATAGAAGATGGTCATCTAACCGAGTATAGAATATTTATAAAATTATACTTAAAGAACAAGTAACTCATTGAATACATGTGAAATATTTATGATCCTATAAACGCATTGAGCAAGTTTACTCTGGAAAAACAATCGTATAGTAATTTGCACCTTTTATTACGCTATTAAAGTAAGAAGAGCTCTTAATTATAAACAATTTTGTATTTATTGCTCTGCGCGCTTTATGAAACGGCTTGTGAGCGCGATTGTACTTTTATTAACCGAAAAAGCTTAGATGTTGTGTAAAATTCTGATTCAATTGATTTTAATCATTATTGTTTACATTTAATTCAGTAAAATATTTTGTAAATGGCGTTATTGATTTACGTCATTTACAAAATATGAGAAATGTCAAATGAATACATTTTTTGATGTCTAAATTATTTATTAATTGTTTCCCTCGGTTCCACTCGCGTATTTTGGGATAAAAATATATTGAATGCTGGATCGACATCCAGCATTCAATATTTAATTTAAATCAGTTTAGCTCCTTCAGCGTGAAGAAGTACAAACATACAAACTTTCGGTTCTGTAATATTAGTGACAAGTCAGACTAAATCTGTGATCTTAATACCCAATATTCCAATGTTTCGAGCACGCTAGTAGTCAATTAACAGTCTAATTCTGTGTTAAATAGAGTCTTATTCAGCGGAGCAGAAACAAAAGGCAGCTATGCAAGTCCGTGCGTGTTAAACTTCAATGTTTTGAGGCTTTTTCTTGTGGATCGAAACAAAAAACGAAATTCTTAGTCTTATGAAGCTCTTAAAATAAAAAGATCCATATCTTTGATTTAAATTTAGATCAAGCCGTTCGTCGTCGATTTCTTTGATTTAACTGTGTAAATGATATATTTTTATTCAAGTTATATAGTTACTTTTATAGCGATAATAGCTCAGTGGTTAGCGCGGTCGGTTCACACGCTGAAGGGCGTGGGTTCATACCCCAACAATGAGCTTGAGCTGCCGGTGAAGGAAAACATCGTGAGGAAACCATAGCGTGGTGGTAGGGTACTTTCTAGTACTCGGCTGGCTAGCTACCACCCTCAAGTTGAAAATTTGCCGCCAAGCATCTAACGGTGTGTTCCGGCAGCCTCACTTGAGAGCCAGTTCCATTCTACTACTTCTATTATTATTATTATTTTTACTTGAATAACATAATCTAAATTATATGACAAATCTTAGCTGTGACAGCTTTTGCACGCCCATTGAGGCAAAAACATGGTGAAACTTTTGTAACTTAAGACCAATACTATGTAACCACTCATGTTGATGCAAATAAATATATATTTATCTTTATCTTATCTTTATTCCAGGCTAGGTGTGCTTTACAATCTTCGACCACCCCGTCACTTAACATCAGGTGAGTTGTGGACAAATACCAAGCCTGTCAGCCATTAAAAAAAAAATTGTACTGCAGCTAGCGAAATATAAGGCCATAGGGCTATTTCAGTAATTGAGACTATTACTTTGAGACATTCGATAGTTAGTCTCAAAGTAACTTCGCTAGGTGCAGTGCCCTTCAAAACAGTAATTCAAAGACATTACTGTTTGTATCAATATCTGATACTGCAGAGATGCACCTAGACGACCTCCTGTTAAGGAGATCTACCTCATAGTATATAAATAATAATCTAATTTAGACGTTTATAAAACGTTTCCAACACTGACCGACAAAATAATAGGCGATTCTGAAAATTACAATTCCAATTCATCTCTAAGAAATCAGCTGTTCTGCTTCAGAATAAAAACCAAACAACACAACACTAAAACCTTTGAACAGCGTTGAGAATATGCAATATTTTACCTAAACCTACCTCTTTGAAGTTGATAGTTCTGAGATGCTGACAAACGGTAAACTTGTGATATCTCTATTCTCTAAGCTCTTTGTGATGAAACTGTAAACAACTGTGGTTTTTGTTTTGTTAACTAATTTGTGAATTGGAAGTAGAACAGGAAAACTGAATGGGGTAAAGATTAAAGCTCTGTTTTTTATTCGGCTAGACGTGTCTGTTATGTTTCCTGTCCGGAAACGTTGGTGAAGAAAAACTTGCGCAAAGTTGAATACATTGATTTAAAACACTTTCCATTCCTACGAGAGATTTTATACACATTATAAACCATATCAGACGTCTTAACTCAATCATTATAATTGGCAAGTTAGTCGATGGAAATAATAATATTAATCATTTTATGCGTAACACCCTCTCTTGGGTAGTCGCGCAATAATTAAAAAGATATTTCAGATTTCAGATGAGGAAGGATTTATGGTACCATCTATGTCAACGTACAGTTCCACTGTTTCACCATATGTAGATAAAAAAAAGTAATACAGGCTTAAAAATGCGTAGAAATTGGTAAAAGACTCCTAGCTATTCACTTATTTCATTGGCAGGTACATATTTTATATTCTACCTTTTTTCTTATCCGTGATTTTGGCATACGAATATAAGTAACTTTTATATGACAGACAGAGATATTCTTACGTGAAAGCATAGACATGACATCTCTGATAGGAAGAGATGTTACTATTTCCTCTTCTGTGCAGTATCCTATAACAGAATGGCCTAGAGCACGTGAAATCTGTTCTTGTCTGTTCAATTGTATTGGGACAATAATGGTTTATTGTTTCAGGATACGCTACTTGATCTTCTTCCATCCTTTCATAGTGGGCTTGCTAATAAAGAAGGTATATAATATATCAAATACTATTATTTAGTAGTAGCTCTGATTTATGAGTTACAGGGTGTGCGTTCGATTCCTACGCAGGAAAAAATATGTGACGTACATATGTACATGTACATTTTCACATGTATACGTTTTTAATGTATATATCCGAATCAGCCTTGTTTTTATAAACTGGCTCACGGCTGGGCACGGGTTTCTTCTTATTGTGAGAAGGATAAGGCCTCCACGCTGGCCAAGTGCGAGTTGCCAAACTTCACATATCTTCGAGGACTTTTTCTTAAGAACTTACAGACATGTAGGTTTCCGCACGATGTTTTCCTTCACCGTTTGAAGTTATCAACAATACGCACATAACCTAGAAAAGACAAACGTGCGTGCCATAGGATTCAAACCCAGGACCTCCAGATTGGAAGTCAGACGGTCCCCCAACTAGGTTGCCGAAACTTATGTACTATGAAAGTATGCATTTAAAAAAAAAACTAACCATTTATGTTCTTTCCACAGTTTGTGACTAGATGGCGCTGTACGACATGTCGGTCCTCTATTTACCCACACGAAAGTATCAGTATAAAAAATCCCACACAGTGAAAGTGAGTAAAGAGGTTTGTATCACTTATCAAGCAAATTACGACAGCGCCTACCGTTCACGTCCACTTATACCGTTAAAGTCTAGTTTAGCCGGTAATTAGCAGTGTATTTACATAATTGGGCCATTCACATTCGTAGACTGCTATTAAGTTGTTAGATGAATGTAACGAGTTTTGTTTGAAGGCGTCTTTACTAATAACTTTTCAAAGGGAGATTAACCAATATCCACTTTCGAGTTAACTGACTGCTTTCTTTGAAGTGACACAATACCCGAATTACTGATAAAATCATGGATACAATATGGTATGTTTATACAAATGGTTACCTATAGTGAACTCAAGGCCTGAGCACGGATGGACGGTGAAGTGGTCATGATTACATAAAGTTGCCAAATTAGGTATTGCGTGTAGGTATGTCCAGAGCAGTTATGCTTGTCTGGGGACTACTTCTTGCAGCTGCAGCTTGTGGCGGGTCGCCCTAATCTTCTTTGTAGGGATAAGTGTAGGGATAAGAATATTTGAAGTTTGGAGACTTTCTGGCTTCCAATTTGGAGGTCCTCAATTCGAATCCCACGGTTCGCACCGCTGTTTATTCTAAGCTATATGCGCATTGTTGATAACTTTAAACGGTGAAAGAAAAGATCGTAAGAAACCTACATGTCCGAAAGTTCTTTAAAAAGTTCTTGAAGATAAATGAAGTCTGTCAATCAGCACTTGGCCAGCGTGGAGGATTATGACATATTTGACATATATCATCATAGTTTTGATATTTTAAATGTTAGTATTAATTATGAACATTCGCCGATTATGAATGGAAAAATGACCTGTAACTTTGGTGTCATCAATAAAGTATTTTGTATGGCCTTACTTTTCACACAATGAAAAAAGCCCCGCGCTTAGCACATCTTATAAAAACAAGACTGATTCGGAAGTACAAGTATCTTCCTTTTGCTAGCCAAAATTCATAAAACAATACTGTTTTTTTCTATGGATTTAGAATTGTGCCCAAAAGTTTTTTTATAATAACGAGTATCGATATAATTTAAACATCGATCCCCGATGCATATATCCCGCTTATTATACACTCACGTACAAGCACCTATCCGATACAAAACAAACACTAGCCACTTGTCGTAGAGAGGCCCTTAGCCCTCTACTCTAATACGTAAAGAAATAACACTTAGGCGCAAACAACTGTGCTAAGGGCACTGAGGGCCACTTCACTTAAAATCATTTCTGTGTTTCGGTATTTGACTCTTAACTTGACCAACTGGATCACGGTATGGACGGGAATAAATAGGTATGTCACTAGTATTTTTGGTTGACATTTTTTATCTAAAGTCTTCTTATGGTTCACTCGATAGGTGTTTGACCACAGCTCATCAGATGTTAAGTGACTGTGCGGTCGAAGATGGTAAAGTACACCTAGCCTGTAATGGAGCTAGCTCTCAAATGAAGCTGCCGGAACACACCGTTAGGAGTTTGGCGGCAAATTTTCAATTTGAAAGTGGTAACTAGCCAGCCGAGTACAAAAAAACCCTACCACCACCTATGATTTTCTCACGATGTTTTCCTTCACCGACAGCTTTATTGTTGGGGTTTGAACCCGGCGTGTACGTCAATAAGGCGCTTTGATTCCACAATCATAATAGAAACCGCTAAACAGTAGAATTTGTTGCTAGAGTGGGTTTTCCCCGATAGATAAAATCGTGATGCCTCTAACCCGCGATTGAATCGGTTTATACTAGGCAAGTTTAGAAGACCGCATCTTCGTTTAATATCAAGCGAGTTGGCGGTCAAACGCAAGCAATATTTAGAAATTAATAAAAATATGTATATACTCCTAGAGAAAGTTTTAGTTACTACGTGCAAGATCACTTAAAATCATTTTTATATGCTTGAGGGTTTTTTCAACTTTATGTGTAGCGGGATCAACCTCCACAAATTCATGATACGCGAGAGTTATCTATATAAAAAATTGCTTAGCTATCTTCTAAATTTTTTTTTTTTTCAAAAATTATTTGACATAAACGATACAACACAGCAATAAAAAACAAACACTATATACGTATAATATATCGATATGTCCTGGATCCCACACTAGGATGACCTGTGTCGTGGGCTGTGTATATAACTCAAAGGTGACTGACTGACTGACATAGTGATCTATCAACGCACATAGTGATCTATCAACGCACAGCCCAAACCACTGGACGGATCGGGCTGAAATTTGGCATGCAGGTAGATGTTATGACGTAGGCATCCGTTAAGAAAGGATTTTGATTAATTCTACTCCCAAGGGGATAACATAGGGGATGAATGTTTGTATGAAACTTTGTCAACTTTAAACCAATCGGGCTGAGACTTTGCATGCATAAAGCTACTATAACGTAGGCATCTAGCGCGGGTGAAACCACGGGGTACAGCTAGTTGTAAGATAAACGTTTAAAATAATCAAAAATGTTTTTTTTCCCGTTGGAGTTCTTACTTAATAACCATTTAGTATTAAACAGATATGGTGCATTGAGAGCATTATAATGTTGTGAAATGCTACTCTGGTAAATGATAAAAGTTTTCCCAAAATGTGCTAAGTTGAAATCAATAACATTAACATAACACTTTATTGCCCACAAATTTGACTTCACAGACTAAATGTAATTTCTATTAGATAAAGGTTATATTTTTTACAAATAAAAATCAATTTAGGTGGTCTCGCTGCAGCATAAACGATATGTTTTAGAATCTCAATTAAAGATGGCTCACTCAACGAGAAATATCTAACAAATCAATTAAGTAATGCAAAGAATTCATTCACCTTTAGTGATGGGGTCAAAAAACACGTTAAACTTAATCGATATTCGGTTACTCAGCACTAGATATTTTCTAATATAAATTTATACAAAACAAGACAAAATATTGTAACACTTTGAATAGACTGAGAACAGGATCACAAATAGCATGTTATACATTATTAGATTTATAATATTGTTGCATTTGGCTTAATTAATCAAAGATAACTCGTTTTTCTTTTCAAGATGCTTTATGTGAAGAGCATAACGACTATAAAAAATATGTTTATACCCATAAATATTATTGTAAGCCATTTTTAAATAGAGATTAATTATCTGTCAATAGTGCTTTCCAATTTAATTATAATTTCAACGTCAGTAAAAAAAGTTTCATGATTAAAACATAGATTAAAACAATTTGAAGTAAAACCTATTGAATCACATCGAGAATCCGTCTTACTGTAAAATAAATACAGTTCATCGACATAAAAACAGACGGACGTCACAAAAAGCGCATCACTAATGTTATCGCGTCATCGATTAAAACATTTTGATTAGCTTTCAACTTACGAGTAATGTCATGAGAAGTCAACATGAATAAAACGTCGTATCTACCATTATGGGCAGTCCAGAACCTGTCCTTACGCATCTGTGTGGGTTATAGAAATTAAATTCCATACATTAGACGCTTAATATGGTACTAGATAGCTGTAACACAATGACGTGATGCCACCCCAGTCAAGTGACTGTGCAGGAATGCATCCAGTGTGGCCAGATTTACACTTATTCCTTTATAATGGGCAGTTTTTCATGGACGTAGTTAATAAACGGAAAAAATTACAAATAAGGTTGATGGTTAGGAATTTTTTGTTGTGAGCACCAAAATGAAAAAAAAAAAATACAGAAACCAAAATCTTAGTTTAATTAGATTTTAAGTATGATCAAATTAAATTAAATTTACAAATTACAAATTATTTATTTCTTGAACTTCCGCAAAATAACGCCTGAATCGATCAATTGTCTATCTACTTCGTTTCGGAAGAGTTGTATGGCTCTTTAAGTAATTTATAGAAGGACTAGCTACGCCTCGCGGTGTTGCCCGCTACATTTTTACGGGATAAAAAGTAGCCTTTGTTTTAATCCAGAGTGTCAGCTAACTTTATACTAAATTTCATCAAAATTGGTCTAGCCATTTGAACGTGAAGAGACAAATATACAAACACACTTAGACAAACTTTAGCCTTTATAATATTAATGTGGTAGAAAATAAATAATAAAAATAAATTATGCAGTGAAGAATAAATTCTTTTTTTCACTACTTATAATTAAAATTGATGGCATCTTATGTATGACAATAAGACACAACATGGAAATAACTTCCTACTAGCAATTTTAGGTATATTTAAAAATGAATATTAAACAGCCTTAATGACGCTTTGTGAAATGTCCTCCACATTTTACACTCAAACACCATCTAAACTCAAAATTTGTACAAAACCAGATATCTTAAAGAATGCTCATATACTGTGATTTATAAATACATACTTATAATACACTAGCCAAATACATACTTATAATCCGCCGCGGCTTCGCGCGGGTAGGTAGTAAGAATGGGTATAGTAAGCTATTCTTAAAAGGTAAATAGATATATACCACCGCGGACTTTTTTGTAGATTTATAAAAGGGGAATATCCCACCATGCATTGTTTTTTTATATGTACCTAAAGGGGATTAGGCAGCGTTATCGATGAAAGCTCCCAGGTGGCTTGATTTTTTCCGACACTTCTAACAATTATCATTATATGTCATCCAATTTACACAAAAGTTTGACAAAATTATATACTTAAACCTTCCTCATGAATCTCTCTACTCATTGGTGAAACTCGCATTATAATCCGTTCAGTAGTTTTTAAGTTTATGGTGAACAGACAGACAGACGCGGCGGATGACTTTGTTTTATAATATGTCAAACATCTTTGTTTATCGCACAAATACTAGTCCTGAGTCGAAACTGAACCCACGACGTCAGCTCTTGAAAAAGAACTGCTACCAAATGAACTAACAGTGCAGTCTAAATTTGTATTAAATTAATCTTGTTCTAGGCAAGTATAGAGCAAAGGTAGAAATTCCGCCACGCCAGGTTCTGGCAACTCAAAACATATCGATAGTGATCTGAGATGTTCCGATGTCGATAAGTCTCGCAATACCAGTCGACATCCCTATTGAAATCACGAGCTTGACGATAATTTTAATGAATTGTGACTTTTAATGACGCATCGAGAAAGGACGCGGATATCGATCGACAGTTCATCGATAGGAGCGCGTCTTTATTTTTAATCGATAAAAAATGATTTTTTTTTATGTTTTGTATTTAATACGTTGCTTCTATCGAGGACACTACTATCATCTGTTTATTTTACAGCTTATATAATTAATCACATCAATGGCATACGTAGCGCCATCTAGCCCCAAACTTCACAAATCTTTTACCACGGGAACCAGATAACTTATAGAATACCTAATTATATACACTTTTGTAGCCATGATAGTTTAGTGGTTAGCGCGGTCTGGTCTCACGCCAAAGGGCTTACCTAAATCCCCAAGTCAAAGAGCTTGAGCTGCTTGTGACTTAAAAGGTTGTAAACCATAGCATGGTTGTAGGGTACTTTCTAGTACTCAGCTGACTACTTACCACCCTCTATCAACTGTCACAATCTACCACCTTTTATTAAGTTGAAAATCTGCCGTCAAATATCTAACGGTGTGTACCGGCAGCCTTACTTAAGAGCCAGTTCCAATTCTAGGGTAGGTGAACTTACCATCATTGACAACGCAGTTATTTAACATTATTAAGCACCTAACCTGTCACCCTTTTTTTAGTATAATTCTTTTAGGTTTCCCAGATACGGAACAAACAAAGATACAATATAAGATACACGTGCCCAAAATGCTGGCCTTTATTTCGCGCAATAACTTACATTGGTGCAATGCGGTTAGCATTGGGCATTTCCGCAAATTAGAGATCGTTCAAACTATCTTAATTTCTATATAAACAATTGCTATTTCGTTTTAAGTTAGCTTACTTCAAGTTATTTTGCTTAAAATTAAAAAGCTTACTAAGATCTAAAAAAAAAAATCGACGTATATAATAATAATGTTTTTCCGAGTGGGACTCAAAATCACGCCCTACAGCTTATAAAGCAAATTTTTACCGAATGAAATAACAGGGCACTCAATGGAATCATAACCCACCAAATTTAAAATGTAAATTTTTACCAATGAGTCAGATATTTCTTCTTCTTTTTTAACACAGAAGGTGTTTCAAAGCCAGAAAAATAATGATAATTAGTGAGAAACTTTTTAAAGCTAATGACCATTATGAAACGGCGGTGGCTCAGTGATTGTAAACCTCAGATCGGACATCAAATGAATTGTTAGCAGCGGGTTCGATTGTGAAAATAATTAGTGCCCCTTGAAAAACGCTCATTTACAACGCGTGATAAATATTTACGAGTTATTGTTCGTGCGGTGTGAAAGAATTGGGTGGACTGAATAAATATTGAGCATGAGGTTTGACTAAAATAATGTTACTAGCACTAAACTCTCAAGTTTTTTTTTTTTATGTAACTGTAATGAGACTAACGACACGCTCTCCTGATGTTAAGAGATAACGCCTGTCCATGACCATTTCAGCGATACACAGAACTCTGAGTAGCAAAACAAAGTCCAGGGCATCGGTGCCTTGGCGCTCATTACTTTGAGACTAGATGGTGTCTCAATAGCCCTGTAATTTCGCTAGCTGCAGTACCCTTCAAACCGGGACACAATAATGTTTACACACTACTGCTTGGCGGCAGAATATCTGGTACTACGGTGGTACCTACCTAGACGACCTCCTGCTAAGGAAATCTACCATAAAGTAAAATTATTTATTATTTTAAGAAGGCGGTCGTTTAGGTTGGGTTATAGGGTAGGGTAAAATAAAGGCGAAAGTTTGTCAGTGCGTTTGTATGTTTGTTACTTCTTTACGTTCAAACGGCCCGACCAATTTTAATGAAATTCGGTATGGAGGTAGCTGACACCCTGGATTAAAAAATGTAGCGTTCGCGTGGAAATAGCGGGTAACACCGCGGGGCGCAGCTAGTATTGCATATAGAAGAAAAAAGTAACTAACTAAAATTATATTAATACTTAAGTAACAAGTGCAACAACTGGCGACCTTATCCCTAGTTAGGCTTCAGAACGACATAGTCTAATTCCCCCATGCTCATTTTTCTATCGGACAGCCCAGAGGCTCAAAAAAACGAAATCGTTTCATGGTCGACGTTCCAAAAATTCGAATAAAACGATTTGATTCCACGTTCATTGTGCTGACCACTAAACAGTGGAATGCGCTGCTTTAGTGGATGATCCCCGATGGATATAATCTGAGTGAATAAGTCGTGAGTGAATCGGTATTTTCTAGGCAAGCATGCTCCATCTTAGACCGCATCTTCACTTAACATCACTTGAGATGGCGGTCAAACGTAATCCTATTTAATATTAAAAAATATATTAAAAAATAATGTATATACGATATTTTAAAGTATGTCCACAAGTTTCAGCCTCAAACAAACTACAGGCGTGTTTAAGTCCCCATAACAGAAGGAACAGTGATTCCGCAATAACTTGCGTTATTGTATCGGTGCCAGTTCGCGGTGTAATGAGTTAGTTAATTAGTTGTGTTTAAAGTTAAACAATGGTGGTTGACCCGGCGGATTGCGTTGTAAACCATTTACGAGGTAGGTGCTTTGCTAACTGAGTTTTCTTGAAAGGGAAAGGGGAAATATTTATGATTTACTTACCTATTTGGTACTTGATACAAATACAATATATGCTAGTTACCTTCTTGAATTATTTGAAATTAATGGTTTGAAATGGAGGCTAGAATAGATTTTTAAGGGAGTATATATTAACTATTGTATATAAGACTAAAATTAGTTATTATGTAATGTACCTTTCCAATATCACTAAAACTTTTTTTTTTTTCATATTGAGTTAAAGGCAAACATATTTCAGAGAATTACTTTTTGTGACAATTATAATAACTATTGAAAAAATATTTAAATTAGATAATACATGTACAAATTTATGGGAAACAAAAACTCGAAAAAAAAATTATGGCATACAATACTGTATGTATGTTTGTCGGGTGAAATCTTGCAAGTTAAATTTGATCCACTTCTCGATGTCCGATTGCGCTCAAATTTGGTGTACTTATGTACCTTCGGTGAAAATACAATGATATGGTACCATAAGGCTGGTCTGATGATGGAGACAGAAGATGATCTTATGAACTTTTGAACTAAACAAGATAAACCCATCGAGTTTGGTCTCGATTGTTTCGTCTTAAGAAGCAATCTCTATCTTATCTACTAAAAAGTTAAAAATATTTTAAAATTAAAAAAAATATTTTTAAGTACAAGCTTTTATCAATGAACTAAAAATTTAAAAATAAATTCTAGTAAGTATTTGGCGTGTAGGTACTTACCTATATACGTAAAAGCTTGAATCACTTCCCGTTACAGATTACAGGTTAGGTACTTAATAAATACTTCTGTGCCTCAAGCTTTTACCTATAGGTAAGTACTTACACGCCAAATACTTACTAGAATTAATTTAAAATTTTTTTTTACTTTTAATTGACAAGCTAGGTATATGACCACAGCTCACCTGATATTAAATGACGGTGTGATCGAAGGTGGTTAAACACATCTAGCCTGCAATGAAACTGGCTCTCAAGTGAGGCTGCGGCTGGTGAATTTGAGGGTGGTAGCTAGCCAGCCGAGTATTAGAAAGTACCCTACCACCAAGCTTTGATTTCCTCACGATGTTTTCCTTTACCGGCAGCTCAAACTCACTGTTAATTATCCTAAGCCCATACTTAACGATTCACTTTGATATGTTTTACACTTGAAATTACTAAAACCAATTATGATTATTACGAGCAATAAATTGTTAATTCATTATAGTACAATAAACAGATCCACTTTGAAAAATGTGGATCCTTCTTCCTACGCATTTCACAACTTCCTTCCAGTCTTAAATCATGAATCATGACAACTGTCAGCTTCTTGGTAGTCCGCGTGTTTTTCCCAAACCATTGGCTATTCATTATATTGCAGGCTGAATCATTTCAGTAAAAAGCTCAATTAGGGGTGATTCACTCATTTTTCTCTTTAATAGTTCATTGAATGACGTAGAATTCGCGGAACACCTAATCTGTCGAGGAGCTGTGCAGGAAATTAGATATGGTCTGGAAAATTTTGAGGCACTTAACGTTTTGAGCTCTTAGTTACTTAGATTTGAAGCGCTTAGTTCTAGCACATTGTAATTCTTTGCTGATTCACACATAGCACAGTATAAATAATAGTATTCGAGGCGAAGCGCAACTAAGGACCATTACTATAAAACAGATATCATTCGTTGATCAGACTAGACCTACATTTTTTTAAATATTTTTAAGTGGCGGTGTGGCCGAAAATGGTAAAGAAACATAGGCTGAAATGGAACTGGCTCTCAAGTGAGACTGCCAGTATACACCGTTAGGTGCTTGGCGTCAGATCTGAGGGTGGTAGGTAGCCTATATGTATGTATAATAAGTATCTATTTACAACAAAAAAAGTATTCTATCAGTTATCTGGTCCCCATAGTACAAGCGTTGTTAGTTTGAGGCTAGATGGCGCTGTGTGAAATATACGATATTTATTTTATATCATCGTCATCATTACTTGGCATGAGGTATCTATTAAATATCTCAAAGTAATGCGCGTCAAAGCAACAATATCCTGGACTTTATCATTGATGTTCAAGGTCAAGCACGCCCCGCGGTTTTACCAGCGTGGTGGTGGATGATGATGATAATGATGAAAAGTATCCTATGTTTTATTCCAAGGCCTAAAGTATCTACATGCAAAATTTCATCCAGATCCGTTCAGCCGTTCTGACATGACTGAGTAACAAACATCCATCCATCCAAACTTTCACATTTATAATATTAGTAGGATTGCGTAAAACACTTACATTATCAATACTAGTTACTGTGATATTGGTAAGATTAAATTTAACGATAATAATTCATAATAGCTATGATATGCCCTGATAGGTTATTCAATATTTTTTTTTATGTAAAAGTAACGAGACGAACGAGACGCTCCCCTGATGGTAAGTGATAAGGCCTGTCTATAACCATTGCAGCGATACACAGAATTTTGAGTAGCACTTCGACACTTTTGATGGTTAGTCTCAACAGCCCTGTAACTTCGCTAGCTGCAGTACCCTTCAAACCGGAACATAGTAATGTTTATACACTACAACTTGGTGGCAGAAAATCTGGTACTACGGTGGTACCAACTTAGACAACCTCTTGCTTAGGATATCTACCACCAAGTAGATAATAAATAAATTATTAACGTTTTTTTTAAATTAGCTGACAGTCTTGGTGTTTGACCACAACTCACCTGATGTTAAGTGACATTGTGGTCGAAGATGGTAAAGCACACCTAGCATGGAATGGAACTGGCTCTCAAGTGAGGCTGCCGGAACACACCGTTATATGCTTAGCGGCAGATTTTCAATTTGAGGGTGGTAGCTAGCCAGCCAAGTACTAGAAAGTACTCTACCACCATGCTATGGTTTCCTCACGATGTTTTCCTTCACCGACAGCTCAAGCTCATTGTTGGAGTGCGAAGTGCATGCGAACTGACCACGCTAACCACTGAGCTAACATCGCTATATAATTAAATATTATTTAAGGTATTCGAGTCCCGCAGACAGGCCATCGGACTTCACTGTCAATCTGTCACCTGTTTGATAGCATCTGAGTCATCTTCAGCAGACATCAACGCGAATTGCCCTAATTTGAACCATTCCCATGCCCAAAGGTATCTCTGCAATGTTTGCATTAACTCTGGTCGTTGGTTCCAACCTCAGTTCTCATCTTAACCTACCGCGTTCGCACCACTCAAGAATGATAGGCGTTTTGTTGGGAATTAGGATCCATGTCACGAGAACATGGTCCGTCCGTGACTCATAACTTTTAACGAGTGTTCGCTAAAACATTTCTATATTTATATTTAGTTTATCATTTGGTTAAACTAATTTATACACACGCACACTAATTAATGAGCTACTCGCACACCAAATTGAAGCTGTCAGTATTTTTCGGCAAAAATATACTGCTTCCAAGTTGTTTCATATTTTGGCGCTAATGTTATAATTATTTAAATTTACTTCATGCCTCAAAAATGTTTCAAGCAATTCATTTTAGAGTATTATAATAATTATGAATAAATAATAAATCTTTGTATATAAAAAAATTCGTGTCACGTTGTATGTCCGAGATGAACTCAACTAATGAACCGATTTTAACCAAATCTTGCACACTGTGTGCAGTTTGGTCCAACTTGAGAGATAGGATAGTTTATATCTCAATTTATAATCGCAATATTTTTTATTGCAAATTATTTGTTTATTATACGACAAAGAGGTATAATTATCTGTGAGTTCCATAAAATTCTAATAGAAACAATTTCTAATAAAAACACATTGTAGAAAATACGATGGGACTGCCATGTGGATGTCACAGAAGTCCCTTAATTAAACAGGAACAGTATGTGAGTAACAAATCTTCAAAATCGTGTGGTTGTGTCGTTTAGTAGTCCTTACGATTTCCATGTTTCAAGTTCTCGCTCAACTAAGCTTTTTCAAGAAAGTAGTTGTCGAGTGTTGTAATTATATTTTAGATGTAAATCATAGATATTATTAGGAAAGCGTGCTTCTTCTTAAGCCGCACTACTACTTAACAATAGGTAGAGTGTGGCAAAAGCGTTTATATGGAGCGCGCATATATATGGAGTTTAAAAAAAAACCTTCATCAGTTATCAGTTTTCTGTATTGTCTCCCACTACGGAAGTAAATATAACGACGTATTCACGTTAAAAATTAAAATCATTACATCTTGAGTATGACATAAAAGATGCACTGCCCGGGAATCGAACCCGGGTCGCAAGAATGGGAATCTTGCATGATACCACTACACCAGCAGTGCGCCTGAGATTAGATCCAAATGGTAGAATAACATGATCTAATATTTGTGCAAAGTACCCGCAAAGATAAATAATTTAAACAAAAACTTCTTAACAGAAAACATAACATAACAAAGCGAGAATGATAATATAATAATTATAGAAAATTTGCAACAGTATCAGATCTTATTGTTTATCAATTACATTTATTATTAACGTAATCATAGCTGGCGATGATAGCGCGCTCGGTTCGCATGACGAAGGGCGTGGGTTCAAACCCCAACAATGAGCTTGAGCTGCCGGTGAAGAAAGACATCGTGAGGAAACCATAGCGTGGTGGTAGGGTACTTTCTAGTACTCGGCTGGCTAGCTACCACCCTCAAGTAGAAAATCTGCCGCCAAGCATCTGACGGTGTGTTCCGGCAGCCTCACTTGAGAGCCATTTCCATTCCAGGCTAGGTGTGCTTTACCATCTTCGACCACACCGTCACTTAACATCAGGTGAGCTGTGGTAAAACACCTAGCCTGTCAGACATAATATATATATATATATAATGTAATTTTTTTACGTAAAAGTAACCTATTTATGGTTAATACGTTTACGTAAAAATGAGCCCGGAATCCAATAATTGACAATTATAAACAACTTTTCTCAACGTTAATGAAAGTTAGTAAGTTGTCAGATACTTTTAATAATATATTAAGGGAATGATTCTTTATTCTACTATGGAAACATATGTGATTTAGACACATTTTCTTTTTAGTTGTTGTCGGAATATCAGACGTAATTAAACGTAAGTAATCCCGCCTAAGTAAAATAAAAGTTATTCTCTTACGATTTTCGTATTAAATTATGCAGAGTAACAACCACTATCAATTTCTGTTATATTTCATTTACCGCTTCTTACAGAACACGTTCACATTAGCCGACCCGACTCCGATATCCGACGCATTTGGCTAAAATTATTATAAAAAATAACGTTTAATTAAATCAACTGATTAGCAACAATGTAAAATCGTTAAAGATAAGAATGTAGAACGTATAAATTGATAATTTAATAATCATATAGCTCATTATAAATGCATAAGCAACTTTATAATATTTTTGACTTGATTTTATAAAATTTCATGCATGGAGCATGGATGTGAGACTGTGATTATGGAAATTAAGAATGAAATCTTTCTGTAATATAAATTAATTAAACTTATAGCTCAGATAGTAATTCTGTTTTGTGAGCTGTAGGATGTGGGTTCGATCCCCACGCAGTACAAATGACTAACATAGATGTTTGTTCTATCTGGGTGTAAGTATAAAAAATGAAATGTACAATAAGGGTATACATATTTTATCTGTTATAGTTCCTATAGAAAAAGTGTTGCTTAGTTTGAAACTAGATGGCGCTGTGTGTAATATATATCGATGTTTATTTAAATTAATGATAACCGGCTTTTAGTTTCGGCGTTTTTCAGCTACCTTTAATTGCAATTGAAAATTGCAATCGCCATAATGTTATAGCCAAATTAAATGTATTAAATTAGGTGAATTTGCGCTGACTGATATCAGTTAAAGATGAGTCAGATATGCTATCAAACAGGTGACGGATTGTCAGTGATGTTTGATGGTCCGTCCGCGTGATTCGAATACTATCTTATTAGCCTTATTCTTTAAATTATCGTGTCAGCAAACGTGATGCCACCCAATGTCATCGTCAGCATTCCTGATTCGTCACACCTCGGACCCCAAGGCGTTATTTACTCAATATTTTATTTTGTTCACATTAACATTTTAATTTATCCGTCCTGTCCCTCATTGAGCTTATAGGATTAAAAGACGGACATAAATTCATATCTTTATTTGATTTAATCTTTTCACGGTCAGGCAACACTAAAAGTTTGCGTTTTAATTAACCGTTAAAACGTATGTTTTATTTTATTATTCCTTAACATTTGTTTTTTATTAATTTAACTTGAACAAACATATTTTTCATAAGTACAAACAATTATAAGTTAAAATATGTACATACTTAGTTAAATAAAAACGTTTTTAGGTAGTCGTGGTTAGTGACTAACCTTTTTTAGGATAAATTTTGAATAAAGTAAAAGTAATTTAGCATTGATTCGTAAGCCATTCATTTGTATATAATACAATTTTCAACCTTAAAATTAAGACAATAGACGTTACGTCATTCATTTAACTTTGGACCCCAGGACAATGAAGCCCAACGCCCGTATTTTGGATGGCCAGAATCACCAGTCGCTCATTAGAGCTGGTCGTGCAAAGCTATAGTTGTTTTATTAATGTAGTAAGAACCTGGGAGATAAAGCATTGCTCGTTGTATGCTAAAAATATAAATATAAATATATATATATATATATGTCCCTTTTTTTAAATATTGTAGGACATTACGCACAGCGACATCTGACCCCAAACTAAGCAGAGCTTGTGTGATGGAAGTCATATAACTGATATAATACATAAATATAATACTTACTTCTTTTTTTGAAATACATACTTATAATACATACAGAACTCCCAGACACAGAATAAACATTTTTTTATTCCATAAAACGTTTGTCCTGGGCGGGAATCGAACCCACGCTCTACGGCTCTTAAGGCAGACATATTACCAATGAGCCAACAGGGCTGTCAAGACCGCATCTTTGCATGGGCTTTGCGATCAAAGACAAGCCTATTTATTAATAAATTAGGCAATAATAGGGGGAGCTCATAAACAAGAATGTAAGCATTTGTCACCCTCGATATGACAATTTTCATTAAAATTATTAATTAGGTACATTTCCTCTAAAAAAAATTAAGTAGGTATAATGGTAATATTTAATTTGGAAAAACTTGTGTAATTTAAAAAAAGTAATTAAGATACCTAATTTAATCAAGGGTTTTAGATTTTATAAATATTTGATGAGGGAAGTAGTGTATGCGCTAAAGGTTTCATTCATTCGAAACACTCAATTATGTATTAATTCTGAGCGCACAACATGGTCGGAGTAATTACCAGATTTGTGGATTAACATTGCGGAAAAAGTGTTGTGCTAGCGAACACTACAAGAGGTTTCTATTACTACTTTATTTTGATTGTCTGAATTTCAGGATTTGTCATTTTTATATTTATTCCATATTGACGAATAAATGACTGTACAGAGCTATAGGTAACCTTGGGGTGTATACATTTTGAATAGTATGTAATTGCATTGTAAAAATTATCATCAATCGGGGGACAAAATTAATGACTCCATACATTTGAGCAAGGGTCAACGAGGCTGATTACGATTTCACAGTCGTGCCCATAGTAAAAGTTGTTCATAAAGATGGATATAATGTTATACCGCTTTCGAAATAGTAAAATCCGTGTTTTTAACCCTTTGTTATCCAAAAATGTAGTCATTAACAATTTGGTTTTACTTGATACTGCGTAGATACCGAACTTGGCTACTCACCGAAAACCCAAAAACAGACCGGACGCCGACATGTAAACAACCAAACGCTCGCATCGGCGCGAGCGCAATAAAAACGCTGTAAAATTTTGATGTTTCTATTCAAGATCGCACCTCCCTTTCCATCACTCACATTCTCCTATTTCCATCTCCCTTTCTCACCTGAGAATGGCTGAGATTATTATCAATGCACTTTACACAAAGCAGAAGTTCCGAACTCGGTCTGACATTAATGTGAATTTGAGAGTAAATCGTGTAGGTTTAGTACCCGATAAGTGGCACGTGAATGAGGTGTCAAGTGATAAAATTAATAAATGGAGCTAGATTTCATCGGTGCTAGGACGGTTGTAAAGTAATAGACGAAAACAAAGGCAGTTTTGATAAGATAGAATACGCTTTATAAACAACGAATTCTATGTACCTAGAACTTCAGAACATTCGAGTGTATTGCAAATCGACCGGGCTGTGTCATACGCAGGGTGACCAAATTCTATTTTATGCAACTGCCATGGTCAACCAGTCATCTAGGGAAAACACTAAAATGTCTACAAAAATTATCATCCAACCATGGAACCTTTTCAAATAGGTGAAAGATTTCACGTTCCATCTCTATTAAAAATGTCTACTAAGTCAGTTTCCATATTAAAATACTTTAACCTCAGATAAATTGATTGTCTACTCGAATACTTTGACCTATTCATTATATCATAAAAATCTAAATACTTGACACAAAGTGCAATGCCAGAAAATAAAGAAAAATCAACGGTGACGATATGACACTAACTTGGGATATATTTTCCATACTGTCAAGTTCCTTTTAGATTACTTAATATGTTTCACATTTCTGACTGCTCGCCGTTTCTTACCCTGAAAATCCCAACCATCGCTTGACGCGGCCACACTGCTGATGTTAAATAAATTAATTTTGGGTGCAAATTACTTCGGGGTCTATAATCGCGCGCGCCGCATGATTTGATTTCGCCTCTCAACAGGGATGACGAAACTCTGTTGCAGTTTGGATGCGCATGCGCCTTAATAGATAAACTACTTTCTAGATAGAGTCATGTGGATTCACGCATTTAAAATTTGAAGCCTCTCTGAAATGAACAAAATAATCTAAATGAAACAAAACAGTATTTATTAGTTAGACTATTTATTAATAAACAATTTATGTATGCATATAATCATCTGTAATGGCACAAATTTTTTGAATTAAAAAAATAGAATGGTAGTCAAAATGCGTACACTTACCCCAGTAGAGGAAAAGTGTACGCCGCATAAATCAACATTTTTGCGTTGCTGTCATATTGATTATTATTATAATTTAACTATCTAATTATGTTTCAGTAACGAATAAATTGAAAACAAAAATCGAATAAGTACAATATCTTAATAATTAATAAAGTTACTTATTTTTCAGCACAGTTACCACATTAAAAAATACCATATTCAAAACTGGTGTACTATTCGAGCCACCAGATATCACGATCGCTACATTATATCCAGTCTTCAGTCGGCGGATATATATATCTCCCTACCCATAAAGGACATTAATATTTATTCTCCAATTCTTCACGCACACTTATACGACAGGCTTGTGCGTACACTTAACCCCATCAAATTGAGACTTTGTCAAAATTGTTAATTATTGCTTCATCCAAGAAATTCAAACGCTGTTAATTTTACAACCTTAAAATATGCAAATATTGATGACAATTACAAGATTTTGTAAAAGCATACACAACTACGAAAATTTACACTGCGCATATGTTAAAATATCATAAGAAACTAAGCAACATTATTAACTTGTCTGTAAAAACAAAATGGCGAGCGGCCGGTCACTGACGAATGAGCACTTCATTGGACGTCGTGCGGGGTACTTAAAAGGGGCCATGCCGTCTCTTAATTATTAACGGTTGTTGAGATACTTAGCGTCCGTACACTTACCCGCTGCGTACACTTGGCCCACATGACTCTATAATTGATACTTTGATACTGTATTAGTAGTATTTTTTAATCTGAAAGTAATAAAATGAATGAAACGCTCTATTTTTTTATGGTTATCAGGCTAGATGTTTGACTGCAGCACACTCGTTGTTAATTGACAGTATGGTAGATATCATAGTAAACACATCTAGCCTGTAATGGAACTAAAATTCAAATATTTTATTGATAACAACAAAGTTACATACCTACTTATTCCAACTTATGTAAATACTAGATAGATCTCCGGTATTTCGTACCCGTTGCGGCCGAGCCGTTTAATCACAACCATTTAAAAACAAATATTCAACTAAATTGGTTTAGCCGTTCTCAAATTATGCGCTTACCAACGGACATCATTTGATTTTTGTTGACATAGATGTAAAAATGACAGTAAGTAACGTCTGTTTGTGGCCATTGCAGTGTCTATAACTTAAAGTAGATTAACAAATCCGAGATTCGACAACGCTGCTACGACGCTAATTACTTCGAGACATTCGAGAACAATAGTCTTCTGATTTCGGTCACCAACATAACATATTGAGAAAAGTCACTCAAGATCTTCTTGTTCGTTGGCGTCGCAACTTATATATGTGCAAGTGTCAAGTATTTCGATATTTTCACGGATATCATGCAAAATCTAGTAAAATATACCTAAGTCACAGTCAAAGTCACACAAAGTAATTCACGGTCGGGTCCAGTCATGCTTAGTAAAGTAGTGATGATTTTACTACAAGCTTCAATGGAGATATGGAATTAACATGAAAAATTATATTTCACCACATTATATCACTTCTCACACACTATGAATAAAATGCCACATTTTTAAACAAAAACACTCGAATTTGGAAAAAAAATACAATCGGGCCGTACGATTTTTTTTTCTGTTCCCGACAGTAGGTCCTCCAACTAAAGATCACTCTTTTCAAAATTGACGAGATCGTCCCTTGCATTTTAGTGATCTTTCAAGAAACATCTAGTCTAGTCGCATGAGCGCTAAGTTCGGCAAAATTGTCCAAGCGCGAAAATCGCCAAGTTTGATGGCACCGTTTGAAACCATGCGTTAGTTAGAAGATAAAATGCTTGGACGTAAATGCCTTATCCAACGAGTCCCGTATTCTTCACTGTCATCACATTAAATAATGACTCCCAGATCCTTATCTTATTACCAATTTCATCGGAATGCGATCGATGCGCGAGATTCGATACAAACTGAACTATAATGGGGGGGCATTAGCCACTACAGTGTATATTTAAGCGACTAAGGTCCAGTGTTCACTGTTCAAATTACTCAATCTAGAAATTAGTGTAGCCTATTCTTAAAATAGTTTTAAGTTGAGATCACTGAATTGTTTTTTTTTTTTTTTTACTTTAGGTTATTTATACTTTTAGTACTAATTTTTGAGCTTTTTATTGTTAAATATATATCTGTTACTTATAAAACCTCACGACACTGGACGGACCCCCACGGAGTATTCAATTTTTTTGTTATTAATTATTTTATTTTTATTAATACTCCGCATGTATTTAAATGTATTTTAATAAACACATTTTTTTATATCGTTTGCAAGCTAGGTGTTTGATCACAGCTCACCTGATGTTAAGTGACGATGGTCGAAGATGGTCAAGCACACGTAGCCTGGAATAGAACTGGCTCTCAAGTGAGACTGCTGTGGCAACTAGCCAGCCAGAAAATAAATTTGCTTTGCATAGCACGCATAGAAGAGGGAAGTAAGATCTTTGCTTACTTTTGCTGACAAGGGGGAGGGAGGGGTTAATAATTACAAAAATTCTGCTTACGTAATATTTGAATCGCCCCTTAGAGAAATAATCAGTATCTTGTAAGGCCAGAGTAAATAGGTATCTCCTTATTCTGAGTGTTCATCTTCGACCACATCAACGCTTACCGGCGAGTCGGTGGTCAAACGTGAGTTTATACGCAAAATAATCTGTTAAGTGTTAAATTACAAAAATCGCACGGAAAAAAAGGCATGTTCTATATATCCCTTTCTAGTACGCGCCCCATTTATTATTTTCTCTATGGTCAACTCGACATATTAGGTATAAAATTCAACAAAAACAGACAATAAACCAACCAAATAATCCACAGTGTTGTGACTCAGAAAGAATGAATTAAAAAAACTCCACCAGAGTATTACAAAATTAATTAAATATATAAGCACAAACCAACACCAACAATTACTTAATAACCTTAATAATCATAACAATCTTCAAGAAATTAATAGTTGCGGGGTTCACTTTAAAATATTTCTCACGGATGGTGAAGTGACATGATTATTAATAATATTAATAACGATTCGAGAAGGAGGAGCGATTGACACGTTAATATACTACATGCCAACTTTTTTAAACACAATTTAAGGTAACATCGTCTCTAAAATGATAGTGACTTAGTTCAAAGTGCCCGCAAAGGAAAGTTTGTGCGAGACGCAGCGATGAGTATCGCTGAACCACTCCATAAGAAATATCTTCGACGTCTTAAGCATTGAAGAGTAAAATGAGACAAGGCTAGTTGACTACGGATGATTATTTGCGTGTCATTCTACTTTAGCATATTCTATTGCATCGTGAGAACTACAAATAATGGATTTTACTGCACGTGAATGAATCCGTTCCTTCTAAGCAAGCGTAGACCGCATCTTTGGTTGGCATTAGGCAAGATGGCCCCAAATCCAAACCTACTTATCTATAAACAACTGAAGGCTTAGACACAGTAACATTCGATTAGCGATAACGCTAATTGAAAAACGAAAAATGTTTAAGATTGCGATAAGCTGTCCTCGTGACATATCGATAGCAAGTCAATCTCGCACATTTTTTAGTTAAATTAATAAGTAGTCAAAGTCAAGTTCGGTGATACATGCATGACTGAACTTGACTTTGACTGCATACATTGTGTGACTTTGACTATGACTCAGACTTATTTCAGTCGATTTATCATGAAATACTTGAAAATGCCTAAATCATTGACACTACTGGCAAAATGCACAAAGTGCGTTGTCAATAAAAATAAACCTCTTTCTTTTTTTAGGCAAAACGAAGACAACTCGAATCTGAGTCGTATTAAAAATATCATCGACAATATAATTGAAGTTTTTTTCAATTGATCTACGATTGGCTACTAACTGGTAGGTATGATGTATGCATAATTGTAACATCTTACAACGTGATAAAACACCTATTTAAGGCACGGTCGAAGCGGCGCTCGCCCCGCACCTTCCTTCCCCCCGGCACGCCTACCGCCCCAAGTACATCCCCGCTTTTTTAATTTCGAATTCCAAACTTAAAATCAAAATTGCTAACGAAACATTCCACTCCGTAGAATTCGTTTCGGAACTATGCGGCTGATTTTGCAGTAGAAAGTTGAAAGAAGTTATAATTTAAAATTCGTTCGAAAATTTTATTTTTGTTTTCTTTATATAGTCGATACATCGTAAAACATTGTAAAGATCTTAGCAAAAAGTTTTTATATAGTATTTATATGTATGTATATAAAGGCAAACAATAAACACTAATTACTTTTGAATTACTTGGGGTTATGTGAAATTACAAATAGAAATGCCATAAGTAATTAGTTGTTAAATGCCTTTTCTAGAAAACAAAATGGTAATCAATAATCAATAGCCAGTAAATAGATATTAAGTATAAATATCTAATTCCACATTGATATCAAATAAAAACAATTTATATTTCAATTAATCTATTTAATGATACATCGCAAGAAACACGTAACTATTAATCAATTCCAATCGAACCATTCACACCGAAGTCATCGACCTATACGATTGCAAGGACATTAAAAAACAATTAAGCTAAAATGTAATACCTACCTACGTTATAAAGACATACTCGTAAATGTATTAAGACATATCAGATTTTTCTGTCTGTCTGTTTCTACAAGTTGGATCTATAGATTCTCTTTAAAGGATTAAAGTCCAGATTTTTTTTCTCTCTCTCCAGTCAAAGACAAAGGAAAGTTCATTATTTTAGTGTTTTTTTTTGTAGCTATGATAGTTCAGTGGTTAGCGCGGTCGATTCGCACGCCGAAGGGCGTGGGTTCAAAACCCAACAAATAAGCTTGAGCTGCTGGTGAACGAAACCATAGCGCGGTGATAAGGTACTTTCTAGTAGGTACTCGGCTGGCTAGCTACCACCCTCAGGTTGGAAATCTGCCGCTAAGCATCTAACGGTGTGTTCCGGCAGCCTCACTTTAGAGCCAGTTCCATTCCAGGCTAGGTGTGTTTACCACCTTCGACCACACTGTCACTTAACATCAGATGAGCTGTGGTCGAATCAAACACCTAACTTACCAAAAAAAAAAAAACACATAATTAGTGAGAATTCGCTTCACTACCTATGATATAGCAAAAAGTAAGGACTTAACATTATATCAATAATTTCTATTTCTTTTTTACTAATAAGTTGGGTTATATATACGGTCTCAGTCGCAGGAACAGCCTAGTGCTTAATGAGCAACATTATTTTATCGTCTACAATAGAGTCGAATACTACACAATGGGAGGTAATTAAACCATAATCCAAATATTCTTGTGTCTACGCGGATCTCGCTGGTGGTCGCTGAGATCAACAACTAATCATAGATGATACGACGATAAGACGATTGCCTAATTATATACTGATTCAGAGAAGCAAATATGTCATGTCGTAAAATATATAAACAAATTAAAAAACACTACATAAATATAATTGGATTGATTAGCAGATATAGCGACTTGTTACATCAATTTAAAAAATATGAGTAAATAGAAAAACATATCATTGCTAGCTACGCAACGACGTACGTACGTACATTTGCGAGTTTTTGTCTATTTATTCAAGTAGACATTTTAATATGTCGTTAAAAAAATAAGACAGGAGACGACTCCAAAATTCCCCTCAGAATGTAATCAAAATTAAAAAGTATTATCAAAACATATATTATATAGCACTTGGGACGGACCTAAATATTTTGTTGTACTCCGAATTAATTTACACAGATAATTTTATATATATTGAGCTACAGGAACATAGAATAGATATTCTATATATGTTAACATATTCTTCACTCTGTATCGCATCAGGCGAGATGGCGGTCAAATGCAAGACTATGTATGTAAAAAAAAGAATTACCTGTAAGGATAGTTATAATTTAATAAATAAATAAAAATAAATTATTATGATAGAAATCTAAGTATTGTATTATTATGTATCTTAATTTAATTTGTATCTTTAGCAAGTGATAATTATAGTAACTTTTTAAATTATAAACAGCTTGTAGAAAAAGGTTAGGAAAGTGGCATACTATAGGTAAACTTTTTTACTTGTCACATCTGTGCTCGTTCATCTATGGCATGACTGCGCACATGCAGTGGCGTTCCCACAGCGACCTACGTTCATCAGCAAACCGATGAAACTATATCGATTAACATGATAAATCTATCGATACTCGAATCGAGATGATATTGATCGATGCTCCACTGACAAATTATGAACAGGCCGTCTGCGAGATGAGATGGTCTAGATTTGTTGACGTTTGATTAGACGTTATCGAGATTTTGGTAACTTTTTTATCATTCGATTCAATAAGAAACTGTGAAGCATTGTTCGAATATCTTATTTTATTAGAGTTTAGTCTAGATTCTCGTAAGTACATTTTGAGTTCTGATACACCTACCTACCTTCTTCTCGCGCTTACTTGTGACAATACCTCTGTTTTTTTGTATAAAGTAAAACTAAATAAATTTAAAAAATGCTTCCTTGGTAACTGTAACGAAGTGCTCTGGTCCATTTTAATTACTAGAACGAGTAGCAGCCAGGTAAATACGTATTTACATATTTTTATCTGGTCCCGCTGCTGGGAGCTGGCCTCTATTCATTGTGAAATAGGTAAGATCGTAGTCTACCACGCTAGACAAGTGCAGGTTGACAGACTTCAAATATCTACGAGACTTTATTTAGAACTCGGACATATACGTATTTGACAAACGATATCTACCTACGTCGGTTTTCTCACGATATACCTATTCGTTCCCCTTTTGAAGTCATGGCAGAAGTGCGTTCTGATTCGATCTCCCAACTTCATGCCAAAACTTCGCTTGTACTTCTACAATATCTATTAAAATTCAAATAACAACTAAAACTTCTTAAAATGAATACCAGCACGTTTACTTATATTTACATAGTTTCAATTATAAATGTACTTAAATGCCAAGAGATATAATAGTACCAGCTGTAAATCCAAAATGAAGCTACACATGTTTTATGTAAAACCTTGATCGACTTTAAGATTGCAGAACCGCTTCAATTATCGTTGCGCTTAAAGAGAGTGTTCAGAATGCTAATGGAAGGAAATAGATAAACAATTTATTAATGAAAAGGTAGATGCAGAAACATAACGTGAGATTATTATGTTTAGTACCAATTTTAGAGATTGCTGTAAGATAAAAAAAATACTTCACTAGTTTATACGCGTTAAAAAAGTTTCTTTATAGGACCCAGTTTCCTTATGCCATTTAAACGATTTTATTGATCTATGACTATAAAACTCACACTCACAGTGTATGCTTTAGTATACACTAGTATATGCTATAGGATTCATTTTCATTAATGAATGAGTGAACGCTGTCTCCCGTGGTTGGATATCGAAATGCTACTGTCACAAGAGCTGTGGGTGAGAGTGCCAACGAGGTTGGTGCTATCACCAGATACGTGGATTACGTGGATACGGAGCCAATGTAGTACTAGGGATACATAGGACAGACATGATATCCTAATGGTACTTACAAGAAAAGCTAAAAGAACTAACTCAAAACATAAATTACGTCAATACAACCAATACATCAAGTTATAAACAAAAGGTCACAACGTGAATAATTAAATAAAACAAAAAGACTGCACACGCGCAACTAATCACGAACTAGTTGGCAACACGTCAACAGACTGGGTTATATGCGAACTGGTTTTCAACTACTATTAACCTGCTTAGTTCTAGTGACTTATAGGTCGTTCATAATTGAACCTAGATTTTATAGTGTCGTCATAAATCTTATTATGTAATAAAATAAATATCATGGATTTTAAAATAATTTTAACGTAATTTGAAAAAAAAAATATACCTATATACAATCACAAAATTTATTTTATTACTGTAATGTAGATATACATATAAACATTGTTCACATCAAAGAGTATACATATTTGTTTTTGTTTTAAATGTAATTGTATTGAGATGAACTAGACGCTCTCCTGATGGTAAGAGACCATTGCAGCACAGAACTTTGAGTGACAAAACAAACGCTGCGTTGGCGCTCATTTCTTTGAGACATTAGATGGTTAGTCTCAAATCTCAACAGCCCTGTAATTTCGCTAGCTTTATACCTTTCAAATAAAAAAACAGTAATAATTATAAACAAGTAAGAGCTATTCATAATTTTTTTTTTTATGTCATGATGTAGCTAAACTTTGTTTACTAAATATAAAAATTTTAATATACTCGTATTTATATAACTAATATGAATAAATTATT
The DNA here is from genome assembly GCA_950106695.1 of Biston stratarius. Classification (NCBI taxonomy): domain Eukaryota; kingdom Metazoa; phylum Arthropoda; class Insecta; order Lepidoptera; family Geometridae; genus Biston; species Biston stratarius. The sequence continues at coordinate 22,087,686 of OX467115.1, read as the reverse complement.
TTCTCAAAATAAAATATCTGATTAAAATTAAGAACCTTTTTTTTTTCATTTGAAGTTGGTTAAAAACTGTCTCATCTGTGTACCTAAGCCCAATTCACTATTCTATGACATAAAGATGCGTGTAGGGCAGCGAGGTAGTTTATCAAGATGGCTAAATGCTCGCAATTAGTTCATGTGAAATGTCGCATGCGCATGCTAACGAGATCCCGCCTCGATCGTGTACGCATACGGCTTAGGCTGCAACTTAACTGCAACTTAAGCTTGTTGTCCCGTGAAGATACGGGGCGACAAAAAATTGCTTATGGTGGACAAGGTAGGAAACAATATACATCATAACATTGAAATAGCAGATTTATCAGAGCCTGTATTTAGGCGCCGACACATTGGGCAATTTAGCTTATAAATTAAAAAAAACTTCTACAACTACTAGCTAGTACGGATATTCATTTATTTATTACAAAAACTGTTTGCAAGGGTTATCCATTAATAATGGAAACTAGTAATTGACTATTACTTTTCACTGTAGTAATGCAGCTACCGTTGTGGGAAATGACCCATTTTTAAGTAGAGTGTCTTTATTTATTTTTTAGCCACGCCGTGCGCTTTTGCCTTTATTGTCTGTACTAAAAAGTGTCATATTTGTCACTTTAAAGTATAAGCTAGCTCCGTTCTAAATGTCATCCTAATCCACCCAGCCAGAAGAAGTGACAAACGTATATAAATAAAAATTAAATTTTATACATGCGCGTTTATAATATTAGCGTGATTTATTTTTGACATGACAGCCCTTGGTAGTATATCCACTTTAAGAGCTGTAGAGCGTGGGTTCCATTCTCACTCAGGACAAACATTTTGTGGTATAAAATGTTTGTTCTGTGGCTGGGTGCTCTCAAAAAAAAGTTTCTATGCATTCTGTCAGCTATTAGACTTCCATAGTACAAGCTTTGCTTTGTTTGGGGTCAGATAACGCTGTGTGCTTATGCTGTTTTTTATTTACATAATATTAAATATTTAATTAATTTATAAAAAGAGGTAAAATACGATTATGGCATTCTTAGAAAAATTGCTGAACATTTAGTGAAGCGATTTTCATCGCTTGCTCTGAAACCAGCTTAAACTATCGCGTTCGACCCTCCTCTGATTTATTGACCCTTTATAAAGCCCCTAAAGTTTTCTAATTGTGTCTGTGTGCGTCTCGACAATCTTTAGTATAATTAGCATGGCTTTATGAGAATTCTCTATTGATAGGATAGGAAGGATTATGGCCTTAAACACGATGATGCTAAATGGAGATAATTTATTCATGTAATGTTAAATATTTTATACGAACAACCACCCAGCGACTTGCTTAAGACTGGATTTGAAAGGTAAAACGATTTTAATTTAAATGTTTTCAAAAGTTTATTGCAAAAGGATTAACGAAGGCTATTACGAATGAATTAGATTATGTACTATTATAGGTACTCACGCACATTTATAACTTACCTATTTACAACGATTTCAAACCATTGCCTTGTGATAGGTTACTTTCTAGTACTCGAATGACTAGGTGCCACCCTCAAGTTGAATATCTGCCCCAAAGCATATAGCTGGTATTCCGACAGCCTCACTTTAGAACCACTTTTCTTCGACAACACCATCAGGTGAGCTGTGATCAAAAATCTAGTCTGTCAACAAAAAAAGTGAATTAGTAACTTAAATTAAAGCGATTTAGATTAAAAAGACAAATTTAAATACAACTCACAATTGAGACAGTGTAAGGATTATAAGGAAAAAAAGAAGAGGTACAACTTCATTTCATTGTCAGGTGAGCTGTGGTCTTAATACTTACCTATAAATCCTTGCTTTACGTTAGCATTTTACTGCTAATCACATTTCTATTCCTTCTTATTGGCTGTAGTAGAAATATATAGATGCTCGAAGGCTGTAGTAAATCTGTTCGTGTGCAACAGATGGCGCTGTTTCTCAAAATTATGTTTATCTACAAATTACGGATACCGCCATCTTTTGGTTTCACTAGAGCTGTATATCGAGATGTTTAGCTCTGACTTCGAGTGTTTTATAATTTTAGTAGCAGTACGTGCGTTAATTTGTTGTAATTATCCAGCACCCTGTCGTGGCAGCGTTATATTAATCTTAGACTTTTTGACAAACTTTCAGCCTATGTCGAACTGGAATATATTTTCGTTCATGTTAGCAAGTAAGTTGGGAAACATTCAGACCCTATCTTACGTTCTAACACCCTTAGGGGTGATATTGTCGAGTGTCGGTAAATTAACAGTTATGCACTGCCGTTAGTCTGTGAACACTTGTATTTATATAAATGTCCACTATTATTACGCAGCGGGTACGGCACTACATTTATTGCGGTATTGCCATGTAAGACAACAAAATTACCAATAGTGTATTATTTAATACTGCGGCTTACGGTTTTGTATGAGATTTGAAAGGTAATCAAAATAATTGTAACATTGCCATTTTGGTTCGCGCCTAATTCTTGGCAGAAATAGGCGCCAGCTTTCTAGTCACCTGACACCTCAACATTGGGTAATTTGCTCATCCGTTATTTTAATATTTTTTTATATACATATTACAAATCAGTTAGTTTCTGAACAAAACGGTGTTCTATTATATTTTAAATAATTTTAATTGACCGTTGTTTATTTCAACGTTATAGGCCATTATAAATGCATAAGACAAAGGTGAGAAGCACTACATTATATCACCATGATTTTTTTAATGTAAAAGAAATGAGACAAACGAGACGCTCTCTTGATGGTAAGAGATAACTTGTCTATGACCATTGCAGCGATATACAGGACTTTGAGTAGTAAAACAAAGTCCAGGGCATCGCTGCGCTCAATACTTTGAGACATTCGATGATTAGTCTGAATAGCCCTGTAACTACGCTAGCTGCTGTACCCTTCAAACCGGAACACAATAATGTTTACACACTACTGCTTCGCGACAGAATATCTGGTACTGAAGTGGTGCCTCTAAACGACCTCTTGCTAAAAAGACCTACCACCAAGTAAAAATCAACCAATCTATTAATGCTTAAACTAATCAATCTATTTACCCGAAAACTCGGGTAATTAATTCAATCGGTAAACACAACTATCGGCACGTACAGTCGATTATACGTAACACACAACACATAGCTCCCAGCTTCTGTCACGCATTATTTTCCATCATTATCAATTACCGCGCGAATGTAGCGCGATACCGCATTCTACGTTTGTGGTCTACGTCGATGTTGCCAGCTTTGCTATGAAATTGCCGACAATGTAAGGAATTTAATTGTTGATAGTGAAGGATAATAAATACTTACACCTATATCTTATACTTATATACCTACACAGATTTCTTGTACTTAGTCGATAAGATGTATCATAACCATCATAATTTTATAAATAATAACTTATTTTAGAGCAACTGAATTTCAAAATTCATAGATGATTTGATTGGCTTTCTAGCCTCTAATCATACATAGTTCACTTAATGTTAGTCTGGAATTGAACTGGCTTTCAATTGAGGCTGCTGAAACACACTATTATGTGATTGGTGGCAGATTTTTAGGGTGAGGCTAGCCAGTTAAGTATTAGAAAGTACCCTACCATCTTGTTATGGTTTCCTTACTATGTTTTTCTTAACCAGCAGCGCAAGCTCATTGTTAGGGTTTGAACCCACGCCCTTCGGCATGCGAACCGACCACGCTAACCACTGAGTTATCATCGCTACAAGTCTGCGATTAAACACGCTTACTTAGAAGAAACCGATTCACTCACGACTTAAAAGCATTCAGATTGTTTCTATCAGGCAGCAAATTCCATTGTAGTTCATACGAAGAAAGTAGAATATAACCGTTTAGTTCGAGTTTTTGGAATTACGACCATGAAGCGGTGCCGCTTCTTAAAACTCTTTGCTATCAGAAAATAGAATGGGCAGGGAGGAGTCACGTCATTCAGATCTAAATCGCACTCTCAAAAGTATATCCGGTAGAAATCCGACAGATAAGCAAATCTGCGACTATGTTCAAACTTTTGGAGCCTTTTCTACAACCAAGCCATTGTTGATAAGTCTCTTAGCACGTTTTTCGATAGACTCTAAAGCCTCCAACGTAATATCACTGTCTCCACATAACTTTCGATCAAAAAAACACACATTTCCTTCATCATTAGTGTACATTAACATAATTTTACTTAACAATACCACTTTATAACACACTTCCGCGTCTAACAAACTTTATTGGTTGTGATAAATAAGTACTTTGTCGCGGGTAGGTAATGTGTAAACACGTATGAGATAAGTATTGTCTGTCTGTCTGTTGAGTGCTAATAGAAACACAATGGAGCTTTTTGATTAGCATCAATCATACTCGCGTAGTACAAGTTACATCTGTCTGTATGTATGTACTTGCACAGACAGACAGGTATAACGTCATGTCTGTGATATATCTCATAAACTCCGACATTAGCATGGAAAATTAGTACCCACAATTCTATGTGAATTTAAGTCAGATTCTGCCACGTAGTGTAAACGTGGCGCGTTACGTGCTCATAGGAAATAAGAACCCTGATGGAAAATGATAACTCAATTTCATGACCATAAAATAAATAAATATTGTAGGACACATTACACACAGCGCCATCTAACCCCAAACTTGTGTGATGCTTGATGCTTGAGCAGAGCTTGTGTGATGGAAGTCAGATAACTGATAGAATACAAAAATACTTTTTTTTTGTTTGTAAATACATGCTTATAATAGAACACCCAGACACAGAACAAACATTTGTTTATACCAAACAAACATTTGTCCGTGGCGGGAATCGAACCCACGGCCTACAGCTCCGGCAGACATACTCCCAATGAGCTAACAGGGTTGTCAACCATTGCACTGATACCACTAACTTTGGGTAACAGAATAGCGTCCAGGGCATCGCTGCTTAGGCGTTCATTACTTTGAGATGGCAGGTGATTAGTTTTAATCGCTCTGTAATTTCGCTACAATACCCTTCAAATCGGAATACAATAATATTTACGCACTACATTAGCGGTAAATCTGGTTCTGCGATGGTACCTACTTATATTGGAAGTATGCGCTGAGAAACTTTAGTATGGTCTTACTTTAGAGTATGGTCTGACGGTTTGGACGGGCTTTTAATCTATAGACGATTTCCTAGATACACAATCACCAAGAAAAACTATCACCTACAACATCCCATATTACATACAATATAATTAAGACGAAAGTTTGTCTCTATGTTTGGCTCTCCGTTACGCTGTAACGGCTGGACGGATTAAGATGAAATTTAGAACGGATCTAGCTTATGCCCTGGATTAATATGTATACTTACTTACTATCCCTAAAAATGTGGGTCGCGGGCCTAACTGGTCACATATGTTCAAATTTAATGTAATCAAAAAATTAATAACTTGACATTTTAAAGAAAGAAAAATTAAATTTACCTTCGTGCTTTCGTACAAAGTGTGAGTTTAATTTAATTTTGAAATTCAACAGTATCTCGTTAAATAAAAATACAAAGCAGGTACAACATATTTTTTTCTATAAATTCCTGCAATATAAAATAATCTAAACTTTTATAATATAAGTGTGGAACACTAAAAATACTGTATACTCTGTGGGCTTAAATAAACTGTTAATATTATATGGAATAACGAGACAGACAACTACTTATAAAGGCGTAGAGTAGACGGAAAAGCGTAACCAGAGATCAAAGACGAATTTGCATTATACCTGTCTGCGCATAATATAGTTAAATATTTTGCGTTATTGTTTTATTTAATGTTTGCATTGAGTATAAAATTTTTTCAACCTTTTTTTCAAATATTAACAGGGCCATGGTTATAAAACTTTTAGGGAGTGTAAAGTATTTTAAATAAAATACTTGCGCTATCTTTCATACGACGACACAGAGAAAATACTAAACCACTTAATACTACTTGAATTTGTTTCCAGTATTCTGCGCGGAGTTTCAGCAACTTAGGTTAGGAGACAGTCTCTGACTTCCAATCCGGAGATCCTGGGCTCAAATCTCACGGCACACACCTCTGTCTTTTCTAAGTAAGCTTATTGACGCCGATTTCAAACAAAGAAAGAAAACTTCGCAAGGAATCTTTTAGTAGTAGATATGTTTGGTTAAACAAATTCTTAAACTATAAACATTATCTTAAAGCAACTAAGATCAATTGAATAAAATGCAATTACCAATTGTCAGTGCTAATAGTAGATGGGCACGCGACCAAATCGCCCCTAATGAAGGGTTCGTTGTCACCCTTAAGTTAAGGGTTATTGTAATATTCGTTTTCAACCCCCTCGACAACGGTATTTTGTCAATAGAGCGATTTACATGTCTATCATTTGGACTGTTGAGATTTTTTGTTGACCAAGTTTATTAAAAGGTCTAAGAGAAATAAGTAATGATTGACAGATTGTAATCGGGAACTATTATGTGGTCATTATTGAAACCTCTAGCGTCAACCGTTTTTAGAAAATAAAAATAAGTACTTGTGTATGATGGTAGATTTTAGTCATAAATAATAAATAAATGTCGTAGGAATTTATACACAACGCCATCTAGCCCTGAACCAAGCAAAACTTGTATTATAGAAAAGCTAGCGAAATTAAATGGCTGTTAATAGGTACTAACCATTAAAGTTCAAAGCAATTAGCGCCAAAGCACCGATACCCTGGCATTTGTTTTAATACTCAAAGTACTGTGTAATGCTGCAATGGTCATGGACATGCGTTATCTCTTACCATTAAGAGAGCGTCTCGTTCGCCTCATTACATTTCTCTACATTATAAAATGGGAACCAAATAACTGATAGAATAGTTACTTATATACGTTTTAAATAAATTTATATAATACATACAGAATAACCAGACAGAACAAACATTTAAACTCGTCACATATATGTTTGTCCTGGGTGGAATTCGAATCCACGACTTACATCTCTTAAAGCAGATACAATACCAATTGAGCTATGAGGGAAGTCAAATATACAGGGACGATAATTTTTTTTTTCCTTTAGTACATGTTTGTTTATACTATAATAGGTATAGGTACATACTATATTCACAGTATGCATACCTATTCGTAATGCGCATAATACGTATAAAATATAAATAATTTAACAACGATTTGGTGCCGTTATTTTTTGTTTTAGATGCATTTCAAGCATGTCAATCTATAAATTTCATGCTCAACTAAAAGATTTCAAATCAAATTTGATTCGAAATAGACATCTTTAAAAATTGGCTACATTATTTAAGCATCAAAAAACATACCGTTTAATACCTTTTATAATTCCCAAAGCCAATAAAGCAACTGCACGCAGTTCCCATGGTCGAGAACAAACGCGTGGGGCGGCATTTTATAGGCAGGGATTGCGTACACCGCGCCACTGTCAAACGAGACCTCATTGTGGACGGCCGTCTATTGCCCATAAAACACGAATGTCGTGTGCCAAATATCGGCAATAATCGCGTAAACAAGGATAATGAGCGAGTAGGTGGGGCCGCGGCGAAGACGCCCCTCTAGGTTTTTTTGAGAGCGTCTGGGCGGTGCGTTGGGCACGCCTGCGACCCACGCACGGCGGCCGCGGCGTGCGCCGATAAACACGCTCCAACCAAACCGACGGCACCGCGCCAACGGCCCTTAACATAAACAAACCTATCACACAAAAACAATCGCGACATCAAAATAAAAAAAAAACGACGCGGTTTACGCGCACTTTCTTTACCTGTCAACACTCCGTCGTATTAAAATTACGTTTTACTTTTATCAACGATCACTTAACAGTAAAGATATTTGATTTATATTTTGTGTTAAAAGTTGACGAGTGCATTATTTTGGATTACATTTGACAAGTGAAAAGTTAAAATGAGATCACGAAAAAAGGGTTTAGTGTTGCCAACATGAAGAAGCAGAAGCAAGCTATCGAGGGACAAAGCAGAATGCCAAAGAAATTCCAAGCGGCCATTATTTTCATGCTATTCCTTTTGTTTAATGTGGTTTGGTAAGTACGATTTTTTACTGTTTTTTATAGGTTCTATACATCAATAAACTAAAAGCATTCATTTTTTTTAATTCTAAACACTAACGGAAAAAAAAGATTATTCATAATAAATATATTATTCAAATTGAATTGAATTAAAAGAAAGTTTTATATGAATATTTTATAATTAAAGAAAAACACATTTAATTTATTATTTTCGCGCTTAGTTGCAACATTTTTATTTATGAATTTTTTTAAATGAGGTTAAATGTTGGTGGATGTCATCTTCTTTTGTATTTCTATGAATTATATCAGATGTACTACCTACAAGCTGTCATGTTCGCCGTAGATGGTAAATGGCGACATCAAATTAAAATAAACCTGTATGTTATTATAGATTTCACAACCATTTTTGATTAGATTATCGCGTATCTATGGTTTTACATTAGTATAATTTTCATTATAAAACTGAACTCTTTTATTAGTGTATGTGTAAAAATAGTTAATATTAAATAAAAATAAAATTAAAAAATAGTATACATTTACAAAGTAAATGTGAAACAAAGGTCTCTGCTCTTGGATTTATAGATAAATATAAACTGTCAAGTTATATTCAACAAAGACTTATGTTAAGTGTCATAAGTCACTGTTGATTAAAAAAATAATTGCAAAAAAACATTTCACCACGCGTCTGTATTCTAAGCTACTTTGTTTTTACTGGTCAATGAAACTTTAAAAACTGTCTGAAACAGTTTGTATAAAACATACATATTATTATGTCTTAGCACTATAATGATACTAGACTATGTCCGTGTGGAATTTAACAAAAAGTTTGCTCAGTTTGAAGTATAAAAAGTATCCTACGTGTTAATTCAGGCCATAAACCATATGTGTGCCAAATTTTATCAAAATCCGTTAAGTAATTTTTTGCGTGAAAGAGAACATCTATCCATCCATCCTCACAAACTTTTACATTTATAATACAAGTAGGATAGGATAGTATTATTTTAAATTATTTGCTAAACGAATGTAGGTACATACATGTTCATCAATCTTAGTAATATTGTTCCCCGCCCCTACTGATAGAACACCGTTTATAATCGTATGTAAACGAATGCAAATTTAAAAGGTGACAATCAGTCTGTCGGCCACCCAATGGCTTTAGATTTATGTAGCATGCTAATGGAAAGATATGCCACTGCACGAGGCGGTATAATCACAACTCAACCAGATTGATAATTTAACGTGGAAATAGGAATACTAGATGTTTCAGATGGAATTAGATGAGTTTATCTATATCATGATATATATTCTGACGACTTTTCAATTATTACAAAACAATGAATTTAATATGTAATTTGATTGATGCAATTTAATAATGAATAAAATAAATATGTATGGTGTAGTCGTATTCATAAATGAATCGTTACGCGTAATTATGTTTACATTGAAGGAAAAGAAAAAAAGAAAAATTAAGAAATACAACTTTAAAAACCCAAAAATATGCAAAAATCAATCAAACTATTTAGATTGTAAAAACAAATGTTTGTTCTATGTCTGGGTGTTTCGAATGTATTATAAGTATGTATTTACAAATAAAATAAATATTTAAGCATTCTATCAGTTATCTGACTTCCATAGAACAATCTTTGCTTAGTTGAGGATCCGATGGTAATGTGTGCAATGTCCTAGAGTATTTATTATAAATATAATTATTAATATTTTAACAATCGCTGTTTTAGCGCTCATTACTTAAAAACTTTTGATGGTTAGTCTCCACAGCCCTGTAATTAGCTGTTATAATAATTTTATTTTCCTAAAACAACATGGCTATTGTTTTAGTAAAATAAAATTAGAACATTAATCAGATAAAACTAATTTTTTTTTTTTCGTGGCTTTGTCTCTATTCGTTTAGGATAAGGCATTTCCAGTATATTTGTATGGCTAGATATCTATTACATGTGATTGATGAAAATTATTATTAACAATGTCGGCGTAAGTTTAGTACAAAACCATTCTTGCATTAAATGTTCATTTAACACGACAGTTATCCATGCGGTGGTTACTTCGTTTAGACTTAGTGCCTAGACTTAAGTATTCAGTAAATAATTTGTTCACACTTAATTATACCAATTTAATTGAAACAAATTTGTTCAACAATTATCTGATTTATAGCTTTGGTGTACAATTAATGTTTTCTCTTTGAAGTACAAAGGGTTAGAACATAAAATTTAAGAATTGCTTGCATTTGACCGATTCGACCTTGTCTTACTGTTTCCAATTTTGGCGCTTTAATGATCTTTAGTTAACTTATGTCAGCCTCTTAAAAGCCGTAAGTGCGTAATTCTACCTTAGTTATTAGGGATCTTGTAGAAATAATGTATTGAAATACGTACCTAATTATAACATACTACCCATGTCCATGCCCCCATGACTTCCGCCACGTTTTAAGTGTTCGTATTAATCCGAGTTATAAGCCATTTGTATTCTAAGTTTCATCCAAATCCGTCAAGCCGTTACAAGGTGAAGAAGTAACAAACATACACATACATATTTTCATGTTAAATATGGTGAGATAATAATATTATTAATGAGATAGTATTGCCAATTCTGAAAGCTTCATTCGGCAGGTTTAAATTTATAAAAATGTTACTGTCTTTTTCATTGCAGTATATTAGACAAGGACAGCTATATTTTGATGAGTTTATATTTGTTAATCATAGATATAAAATATCTATAATATTATAAATGTACTTACAAGTAAAGCGTTCCGATTTCAATTATTTCATTCGCATAGAGAGGCCGTGGAACTCTTTTGCGGAGACTATATTTCCCGAAAAATACAATATAGATGTCTTCAAATCCAGAGTCAATAAATTTCTTCTAAGTAAATGCTTTATCTTAGACCGCACTACTGCGTAACATCAAAACGTTTTGATTCCACTTTTATCATACGAACCGCTATACAGTGGATTTTGCTCCCTGAGTGTACCTATATTACCCGATAGTTGCAGTCTGTCTTCAAGTCGCGAGTGAATCGGTTTCTTCTACGATTCTATGGCATTTTGTATAGACCACATATTTACTTAACATCGGGCAGGTTGGCAGTCAAACACAAAAACTTACTCTGGAATAAAAAGACATAAACCACAATCAAATCAGATTAAAGAAAAAAGTACTGAATCGTGCAAAACGATAATTTATTCTGGGTTAGTACAAAATAATAAAATAAATTATTCAGTTAGTAGATAACAAGTATACTCTACTGTTTGAAATTTATTCTATCTTAGTTACTTGCAGTCTAAAAACGTTTAAGATATTTAAAAAATAAAAGTCTCTAGCTTTGATTTCAAAGAATCCTTTACTAATGGACGACAAGCGTTAACCGTCTCCCACAGATAAACTTACATTGAATTTATACGTATATCAACACTTATCGAACTAATTGCTTGTGGTAGCATTTTTAAAATAACAATATCTCACAAATCAGGTGCATATCTACCTCTAGGAGATAAACAAATAGGTAAGTTTGCGAACGCTTTACACGGAATTTCAATCAAGGCAGCGTTACAATGAAACAGAAGAGCAAAAAACAAGAACTTTTCAATCCATTTTTGCATTCTACCACTTTTGTTTTGAGTTTGTTTTTGCTTGGAGGGTTGTTGTACTTGGGCTGTTGTTGAATTATGTTGGTAACACAATATAGTACTAAACAGTATGGACAAATCGATGTATATTATACACCGCGTACCTTAGGTTTTACCGACAAAGTGTAAAATAAATATGTTCTTTATTTTAATAAAGCTTGCAGTTTTAAGTAACATAACATGTAGACTGCATCGCTTAACATTAAACAAGATAGCGGTCAAACACAAGCCTATAACTAGATCAATAAATAAAAAAAACAACTCACATCTATCTATGTAAATGCATAAAAATCAAATGATATTCGTTTCTAAGCGTAACTTGAGAACGGCTGAATTGAATCTTTTTTTAAATAATCGTGATATTTCTCTGTCACGAACTTCCTGTGTATATATTGGGGTATTTTTATACATATGTACCTATGTATATGTGAAGATAAAAGCTGAGATCTACCGCCCGGGTACTAAGTTTAATAAAAAAATTGTCTATGGTTGTCGTGTGTAAGTGAATACGTGTATATTTTTGAACACTGAGAATTCCTTCAGATTTCAACGTTCAAGTCCCGAACCGAACTAGCGAACTCAGCGTACGGAATTATTTCATCCTATCCTTCTTTGATTTCTATAGCTATAAAATTCACGTCAAAAAAAATTCATTGTAAAACAAATTCATATATATGAGATTTCTTGTAAGTGTTCATACTGCTCATACATTTCGTTAGAGAAAAGGCAAATATTCGCAGAATTGTCGGCATGCGGCGCGAGACAGCGCAAGTAGCTGCAATTTGTATTGAAATAACCTTTCTGAATGGATATCGTAGCATTTCATCGGCCTCCGAGAGGATTTATTATTTTTTGCCGGAGACGGTATTAAAGCACAAAATTATTGTTTTTGTCTCGTCATGAGGTATTTTTAAAGCAATTATTAAGTTTTGCGTCGAGGTTTAATTGGATCACTCAGTCTTAACGACTGGCAGCCTGACGGACGCTGCTAGTTGCGTTCCACTAAAATCGAAGTCTGTTTTTGCTAATTCTGGAAAATATTTTACACCTTTTGAATATTATAATAATCCAGATGAAAAGCTTTATTTTCCTACGTAAAACGACACTCCACTTCTCTACCAATAGCTGGAAACAAATAATATTGGTCTGGGTAGCAAGGCTTAGGAGAGACATATGTCTGGTAGTGGACTATGATAATCTGATTATTATGATATTGAGTTTAATTCTCAATTTACCAAATTAAATTAAATAAAAAAAAAAAAAATTTAAAACACATTTTACTCTTTTATATTTTCACTATCTGCGCGCTATGAATTCGCCCGCGTTTTTGGGTATAATAAGTAAATCATATGTTAAAACAGAGTATAAGCTATCTGTATTTTAAATTTAATCTAAATTCGTTAGGCTGTTACAGCCATTAAACATACATACTTACAAACAGACAGGCTTTAACATTTGTAATATTAATATGATGTGTGTTACTAAAGTATTGTTTTTTTGTCTGATCGTGTGTTACCTTTCAGAATAAAATCCTTGGCCGATGTAGGGCATCAGATGCTTTTAGTTTAGAGAATATGAGAGAAAACTAGAAAATAGCATGAGAAACCACGGCACCCAGTAACTTAAGTTACATATAAACTCGCATAATGTTAAGTGAAGATGCGGTATAGAATGGAACACGCTTACCTAGAAGAAACCGATTCACTCATGACAAGAAGGCACCCAGATTGTAACGATCGGAGGACACCCACGCGGGCAGCAAATTTCACTGTATGGCATTATACGACCACTGTACAGATAAATCAAAACTTAATTTGCATAATATCAATCAGGGAGTTGTCAAACATTAATCTATTTATTTTAAATCCTCTGTAAAGAATTTGAATACAAATACGTGTATAAACATTTTATTGATAACATTAAAGTTAAAAGTCTTATTCCATTATTAAATTCCAAATGTACTATTAAATTAAAAAAAAAACACTGAATTAATTTTAGTGAAAAATATGTTAATTTAAAGGACGTCAATATACAAGTTAAAATTACATACTAGTAATTTAATCATCCTTTAGTTTAAAAAAAGTTAAATTCTTAAAAGTGGGTGGTCCTTTTTTATAGTATTTTAGTCGTCATTCATAGTTGACGGCTATATTTAAGTAAATAAGCCCCTTGTACTAACCAACTTCGCAATAAAATAAACTGTCGTATTCCCAACACAAATAATCATACGGCAAGATGACGAGCATTACCGCGGGTTAAGTTTCATTAAAATCATTAAGTGACGGTTATAATAAGTTTTTAGAGCCACCCTTTAATGGGCGCCGGCGTGCCGCGACCGTGGGAACGAGGAGATAGCTTTACAGGACGCACGCGGTTATGTAAAGACGGAAAACTGGCCAATGTTACGATACTTTAGCGTTCAGCGACGTGATAGTGGAAACGATTTTGGAAATATGTTAGATTTGGACAAAACCTTACGTCACAAAAAAACATCAAGGTACATATTTGTGTGCGTATAGTTTACGTATGACGATAATACAGCATCAAGGAAGCCTCATTCGTTATTTATGCAACATTGCATCTGTACTCCTTTTTTCTCAGATCAAACACTACACTTTTTTAATATCTGTAGATATGAGAAAAGTTTTACAATAGCAAGCTAAAAAGTCATAATAAGGTATCAATTGAATTAAATTAGGATGAATAGTTTCGACGCTATCGTGGAATATACATTTATATACAATCATGCACAGACTGCTGCAAAATAACCCTGCTTTAAAGTATGGATAAAAAATTAAAACAGAGTTTCTTAATTTCTCGATGCCACATTTTAAATACCATAATATATACAATACATAATTATGTAATAAAATATTCAGAATGTTCTCATTTAAGTTCTTTATTTAGCCATATTAAATTTACTACAGTTTCCGGAATTTCATTTTCTTTGCGTTGCACTTACGCGTCATATTCATGATATTATCATTACATAATTACAAAGAAGTATTCATAATTGCCGTGGTGGTGCCGGCGTAAGAATAGTACCCTACCTTCTCTACCCGTGGTTGCCGTAAGAGTCGGCTAAGGGATGTAATCCGGAAGATGGGCAGCAGCGTCTTCCTTGAACAATCACACCTAACTGCGCTCGCCAACCCGCCTGCCAAGCGTGGCGAGTATTAGCAAAACCCCCCCAGGAGGAGGCCCATGTCCAGCAGTGGATCTATGGCTGAAAATGTGATGTGTGATTCATATAAGCGCAAGCATCGTAGATCTCTTTTTTCACTTGTTACAAAAGTCCTATAAAAGAGAGAGGCCAGAATAACAATTCGTTCTGTCTTTAAATTTTGAAATGTGTCTGTTTTTGTATTTTAAGTTATATACAATTTTGACGCTTCTATCAGTCTATTCATTTTTATGTCAACGATGTTTGAAAGTAACAGCATCATTTACAACTTTCAACAACCTGGTGCCAAATTCGTAAGTTTATGTTCACTCTTTATGCTATACAAACTCTTTGGAAGTTTAAATGTTGGTAGACAAACATGCTAATTATACTTTGAATAACATAGAAAGTGCTGCCCAGTTCACTCCCAAAAATCATAAAAGTTTTATGACAAAAATATAATTAAATATGGAACCACATATTTATTTTGAATTAGCTTTTGCCCGCGATTTAACTCGCTTTAATGTAGGTTTTAGCGATAGGAACCAGAACGTTTTTTTTCTGGATAAATGGTACCCTTAATGTCCTTTTCTGTACTCCTGACAAAGATATTTTTTAATGTAAATGTAATGAGACGAACGACAAGCTCCCCTGATGGTATGAGTCATTACTTTGACACTTTCGATGTTAAGTCTCAACAGCTCTGTAATTTCGCAAACTGCAGTACCCTTTAAGCCGGTACACAGTAATTTTTACAAACTACTGCTTGGCGGCCAAATATCTGGTACTGCGGTGGTACCTACCTTGACGACCTCCTGCTTAGGAGATTTACCACCATGTACCAAAGTGTGTGCAAAGTTTCATGATGACCGATTCAGTACTTATAGTAAGCGTGAAAGCGTAACAAACAAACATAATTACATTTACATTTATAACATTAGTTAAGATATCAAATCTACTGTGTCTATGATTTCAATAATTGGTAATTTTATAATATCAACAAAAAAAATAAAAAAATACCATTAGAGTTTGACATGTTTTGTTTCCATTTTAGATATATTTTTTATTTCTTTTTAGAGTTTTCTTTCAAAAGAACTCTTGTGATTCAGTCTAAACTCACACTTGACCACATTCAAAATCAAGTTCATGCGACTCAGTGATAAGGAACAAGTATAGAACAAAGTAAAGTAGATGTAGTTAAATATTTGAACGAATAATAAACTCTAACCCACGGACATATTATGTACTTATTTGAGTTGGCCTTTATTTTCATAAGTTAGGTTCCACGCTAACATTTGTGATTCCAATTTGCCTTAGGTCACGGAAAAAAAATATTACTCACAAAATACAATAATTGCACATCAAAGTCGTATTTTGGTGCAATAAGTCCATTGAGAAGCGGCAGAAACGCTCATAAGTAACAATTCCCTTGTCCGAACTAGACTCCAAATCTTTGAACACCTACGTATAATTACTAGACTATCGGTTTTTATCGGAGAATGCGCTTCAGATCTGCATTATCTAACACCCCCTTACCCTTTTTACTATCGAACAGCCAGCTTCTCTAAAAAGCGTCACCTTGTCATGGGTACATTCCAAAAACTCGAATAAAACGAATCCATTCCACTATCATTATACGAACCGCTATACAGTACAATTTGCTGCTTGAGTAGATGTTCCCCGATTGTTACAAATTGGGTGCTATCAAGTCGCGAGTGAATCGGTTTCTTCTAAGTAAGCATGCTCCATCTTTGTTTAACATCAGGCGAGTGTACGGTCAAACACAAACTCATCATCATCACTACATAGTATAAAACAAAGTCGCTTTCTCTGTCCCTATATCCCTATGTATGCTTAAATCTTTAAAACTACGCAACGGATTTTGATGCGGTTTTTTTTAATAGATACAGTGATTGAAGATTTATATGTATAATAACATCCATTAAATAGTGGAGAAATAGTGTCATTTTGGAGGTTTATACCCATGCGAAGCCGGAGCGGGCCGCTAGTATTATATAAAACAAAGTCTGTCTGTTCGCGATAAACTTAAATACTCCTGAACGGATTATCATTTGTGTTTCACCAGTAGATAGAGTGATTCATGAGGAAGATTTAGGTATATAATTTGTCAAGATTTTGTCATTGGTTGAAATATGATGATAATTGTTGGAAGTGACGGAAAAAGTTTTCATCGAAAACGCTGCCTAATCCAATGCATGGGGATATTCCTCTTTTATAGATCTACAAAAAAGTCCGCGGTGTCATATATCTACCTTTTAAGGATATCTATCTCATTTTTACTACCCGTGTGAAGCCGGAGTGGGTCGTTAGTTTAGTAATAAAATTAAAACCATCGCCACTTTCTTTATCTCTGTTTTATCTTGAATCCGCATTGAAATACTTATTCGCCGCGATTGTATTTATAGCAATAAAGTAAGAACATAAAATATCTATGCCATATCCAAGCACGATTAATTTTAAATATCGTGTACATCGTGATATTTTTGTCCAAAAAACTAACAAAAAGTGTTATAATAAAACATAATGTGCTCTTACAGATTATTAACAGTGTTTTCGTGAGCGCGTTCATCTGATGAGTACGTGAGGCCACAGCTTTGATTAATCTGTCACACTTCCTGTTTATCTACTTTATGTCTCTATTTCAAAGGCGAGAATTACTTGATATTTTTCTTTATTAACCGACTTCAAAAAAGTAGGAAGTTCTCAATTCGGATTTCAATTCTGTTTGTTATTTCAGGATTCCATAATTTATGAACCGATATGAAAATACTTTTTCATTTCATAGAATAGATTGGTCCCATATAAATTTCATGAAAATAGGTATAGTTTTGTTTTTAAACCTAAATACTCAAACTTAATAGTATTCGGGTATTAGCTATTTGGTATGAAGTCAGTTTTTAAATGTTTATTTATACTCGTATAGAAAGAAAATAAACAAATAAATATCATTGAAAATTTGACCAAGCGCCATCTAGCTTAGTATTATGGGAACCAGATAACTCATAGAATACTAATATACTTTTTTTTTAAATATATACTTATAATAAATACAGAACACTCAGACAGAACAAATATTTATCGTCGCATAAATGTCCTCGCTTATAATTTTACACTCACAAAATTTCAATAAATTTCTACTGTTGTTTTCTGTTCAAACTATTTGAATTATAAAAGAGCGTAGCACAAAAATATTTCCCCAGCATTCTTGTTCAGAACTTCCGAACCAACTTATAATTAAAATTTCTGTCTGGTTATTAGTTCTATAGTCGGATGCCGAACGAAATACAACCACAGTGGAACAAGAGAAGCAGTGAGAAATCTCTTACATTAATTTTGCTATCGGACATATACATTACTACTACTACTTGGTAGACTACTTACTTGGTGGCTGATCTCCTTAGCAGGAGGTCGTCTAAGTAGGTACCACTGCAGTACTAGATATTCTGCCAGTAAGAGTGTATATAATAAACTGCCGACATCGCTAAAAGAGCTTCCTTATACGATGTTCCGGAAAAAACTTAAGACTTGGTTAATAGAAAAATATTATTATTGCTTAAAAGGTTTTTTAAATGATCCTGAAATGTAAATGATATTTCATTTTGACATTTATTGTAATGTATCTAACTTGAGATTGTTTTTTAATTTATAATATTTAACTTTACGTAATTTTTGCACGACCAAATTCACATGCCGAGTCACGACAAAATAGGAGAACTAAATCAATAAGATATCTATAACATCAACGTAAACCCTAGTTTTAGTGAATAAATTTCATTTCATTTCATTGTAAATATTACTGTGTTCCACTTTGAAAGGTACTGCGGCTAGCTAAATTACAGGGCTATTGAGCTAACTATCGAAAGTCTCAAGGTAATGGCGCCAAAGCAGCGATGCCCTGGACTTTATTTTACTACTCAAAGTTTTGTGTATCGCTCTTATGGTCATGGACAGGCGTTATCTCTTACCATCTGGAGAACTTCACGATAGTCTAACTACTTTAACATTAAAAAAATAATTAAATCCTACTAATAGTTTACTTTGTTACTAATTTTAAATGTGAAAGTGTGTATGTTTGGATATTTGTTACTAAATTACCCAAAAACGGTTAAATGGATTTGGATAAAATTTGGCATATATGTATATAGTTTATTACCTAGATTAACATATAAAATTTTAACATATGCTCGTAGAACTATTCGTCCCGAAAAATGTTGGGTTCCTGTGGGATTATCAAAAAACCAGCCAAGTGCAGTCGGACTCGCGCACCGAGGGTTCCGTACATACCTGTAGGTAGATAAGTAAAAGTTATGGTATTTTTTTAATGATAATTTATGCTTTTCGCAATTTTTCCTTTATCTGTGCTATAAGACGTTGATTTCAAGATTCTGAGTTCACGGAAAGTACGCTGTAGGTTTTGATTCCCTTGCGAGTGTCGAAAATTTGCAACATAAACGGCTGTATCTTTTGATTGCGATGGCTTAGAAGTTTGATTTTTTCACAGCTCTAAGGGACAGTAGACCTGAGTATTTGATATGAATTTCAGCTTGATACTTTCACGCGTTCCTGAGAAAAAGGGTCTTGACAGACAGACAGACGGACAATAAAGTGATCCTATATAAAGGTTTCGTTTTTTCCTTTTGAGGTATGGAACCAACTACAAGACGTATCCACTTGAAATATGGTATAGATGTGTCTTACGGAACATTATTCCGGAATAAAAGGTAGTTTATATTAATTTAGGTAATTAAGCAGTCCAATTTTCATGATGAATGAAACTATAGTCTTTTTGTTACTTACACGAGTTTCATTTCGCTCTGAACCCAATTCTTAAGTCAACGCGGACGTAGTCGCGGGCGCAAGCTAGTTGTAAAATAAATTAATCATTTCAGTATAACAACTTAACCACCGAAACTCGCTGTAAGTGCTAAGTACACGGTAAAACAATGTGTCTTACAAAAAAAACGTAACTTGCTTCATTAACTTGCTTCATTAACCAATTCAATTCAATTTATTTAAAAATTAATTAATATTATTATTAATTTATTTATATATTTATTTATTCAAGGCCACCGGATGTGGCCGAAACTATAGTCAGAATTTCCGATAAAATAAAACATGAGTAATCACGCATAAAAAAAAAATTAAAAAAAAAATATTTAAAATATTAATAACAAATTTACATTTATACATACGGTTGCCGTGGTGCTGCCGGCGTAAGAATAGTACCTCACCCTCTCTACCCGTGGTTGCCGTAAGAGTCGGCTAAGGGATGTAATCCGGAAGATGGGCAACAGCGTCTTCCTTGAACAATCATACCTAACTGCGCTCGCCAACCCGCCTGCCAAGCGTGGCGAGTATTGGCAAAACCCCTCCCCAGGAGGAGGCCTATGTCCAACAGTGGACGACCTATGGCTGATGATGTATACGGTCGGTCGGTCTCCGGACAAGGAATTGCGTTTCCCGAAGCGGACCTCTTCCTACAGTACACAAAAAGTTGATTCAAATAACTAAAGTAAACAATAAGTATGTATACGTACTCAAATAATAATAAAAATTCGACGAATTGAAAACCCCCTCCTTTTTTGAAATCGATTAACAAGCAATATTTGTATCTTGAACTTAATTGACCTTACTGTCAATTAAGTTCATAATCGTCGTTTACTTATGCTTTTCTAAGTTTATCTACTGTCTCTTTTGTGTCTAAAAACTGTAGCCAAAAACAAATTGTTTTATGTTCAAACTATTTCCACCTTGACCGATAACATCAGTTTACGAACGAATTAATTATGTTGACGTTAATTATGTAAAGAAGCGGCCAATTAGCGAGCATAGCTGTGGCAAACGGGATGTTATTCATGTTATAATTCGCGTTGGCTATGGTTTGTTTATGGTAAGGTTTGGACAGAAGCGTTCTGAAGCGTGAAGTAGACAAAACTATTAAAATTAGACGAATTTTATGTGTCTTATTATTCAACTATGTATATTTCTTTATTTGTCTATTGGCTTACTACTTTCTGGATACGATTCCTTAGACAAACACAGCACATAGGCCTTTCTATAGCTCGCTGAGTGATTTTGGATTTGTGTGTCCACTTTTCGTTACCGTAGATCATATCATACCGTAGAGGCGCAGATTATATCTGGTAAAACGCACTAAGTGAAAACTTTCGTCTTGAGTGCAGAATGGGTAACGAAAGAAATCGCCCTAATGTACTACTTTTTAGGCATATATTTTGTAGCTGAATTTTGGGTTAACTCGTCCTTCCTAACTTGAATAAAAGCAAAGAAAATAAAAATAATAAACTCGTATTGAAAAATCAACACAACGTCATAGCTTATATAGATAGTGGCTTGCCTATTTAATCCCCGATTTCATAAAAAAAAAAGTTAACAGGAACAAATGTTAAGGTTATTAAAGTTTTTTTTTTTAATGTAAAAGTAATGACACGAATGAAACGGTAACTAGATGGTAAGCGATAATGTATGCTATTGCAGTAATGCCATGACCAAATACAATGCATTGATAGACGTGTGATAGTCTCAATAGCCCTGTAACTTCTATCTGTAGGCATAAAATTATCTACTCATAATTTTACATCATATGT
The DNA here is from genome assembly GCA_950106695.1 of Biston stratarius. Lineage (NCBI taxonomy): Eukaryota > Metazoa > Arthropoda > Insecta > Lepidoptera > Geometridae > Biston > Biston stratarius. The sequence goes on along the minus strand of OX467115.1, from coordinate 22,066,228 downwards.
CTGTTACTATATCATAACAATCTTATTCCTCAATCGTAGGTATTATATTTGCAAGGATCGGCTTACAACGGATTAGCAAGTTGAAGTGGCAATGGGCAGGGCACATAGCACGCAGAACTGATGGCCTATGGGGCTGCAAAGTTCTGGAGTGGAGATCACGGACCGGCAAACGCAGCGTAGGCGCGCTGGATGCGAGCTGCTTCCAACAGGTCTTTATGGAAGTCAAAGGGGGAGGCCTATATCCAGCAGTGGACGTCCTACGGCTGAAATAATGACGATGATGATTATATTTACAAATATTTTTTTAGCTACACAGACACCAGGGTCCTTGATCTATATCAACTTAACACATTTTTTTTCTAACTTTGAATATACATAAAACATATTTATAATTTTAATGATTCGTTAAAATTATTCTCTTCCAGCACACGTGACAATATGTTTCCAAGTCTGAAACTCAACTCTGCTCTGACCTGCCGAGTGGTCGGAGGGCTGACCAGGGAACAAAGATCCGTCTGCCGCGAAGCCCCCGATGCAGCATCCATAGCCGTCGAGGGTCTGCATATGGCGGTGAAGGAGTGCCAGCACCAGTTCCGATGGCATCGATGGAATTGCTCCAGTTTGCTGATCAAGAGCAGTAATCCTCATGCTAGTGCTCTTATGAGAAGAGGTAAGACTTTTTTTTGTAATTTTGTAAACAAATAACTGAATTAAAGATTTTTTCTTGAATTCGGTAAAGTTGCTGCTATTTTATGTACTCGTATATACGTTGTAATCAGAGTAATTCTTAACTTGCCGGAAACCGACATAAGCAACTTTCGATCCAAATAATTGTTATATACATAATTATATAAACTAGAAGAGAATATTGAAATAAACAAATGTGCAAAACGGCCAACTAATCTTATCTCATGATAACTTTATAGATGACTTTGTTATTCGTTATTATTCGTAAAATGTTTCTTTTACTTAAAACATTTTCTTTCGAAAGAAAAAATATATTGTTTAAATCAATTTTAAAATATTACAATATTCTTAATTTATTGACTAAATTAATAATTATTTTTTGTGGAATACTAAACAAAATGTATGTATGTACTGATCTGTAGTTGGGATGAACGAAGTGATATCCGGATAACATTATTTAGTATGTAGTACATTATATTACTACTAGCTGTGTCCCGCGGTGTTACCCGCTGTTCCCACGTGAACACTACTACATTTTACTGAATAAAAATTCAGTCAGTCAGCTACCTTCATAACAAATTTCATCAAAATTGGTTCAGTAGTCTGTACGTAAAGAAGTACTAACATACAAACACACACACACACAGAAACTTTCGCCTTTATAATATTAGCTCGTAATTAGAACATGACATAGCACAAGAAACAAATCGAGTTAAATATTTTCAGACTGATTTGTTTTATGGTCACTGCACATACAAAACGACGATTCTATCGTATCGATTCACACAGTTAAGCTTTGCTAAAACTGAAAAGGGTAGCCTATTAAAATTTGTCTCATTACTTTTACAAAAAAAAGGTCTAAACGCAGCCTCGGCTCAAATCACACTTCATCAAAAAGTAACAAAAAAATCAACAATCAAGTTCCCACGTAAAAGAAAACGACTGCCATTGGACTTTCTCCATTGAATATACGCAATAAAACACTAATAAACTGCATTAACACCGGTGCATGATTGAGTTCGGCTGGTCATTTACCGCAAATTGCATCTATTCACTGTATAACAAGTCATCTTGGAGCCTATTCACTGAATAACAAGTCGTAACTCAAGCTCTTTTATATAAATTTCTCCAGTAGGTGTCGGCAATAAATCCACAAATTGACCAACCTTCGCACCATCAAAGCACAGATTAAACAATAGTTAATATATGTGAATGTTATAGAGTCAACTCATAAAAAAAAAAAAAAATTGCCTGCAGTTTTCTACAATTACAAACATACTTCTTTAGTAAAATAAATAAGTACATAATATTACTTTATCTGGCAACATTTTGAGTATGTATTTTTTTCGAAGTAACAATGAAGTTCTTTAAAGAAATCTGTATCCTTTTCTATATACCTACAAAGTTTTGCTTATTTTGTGACATTGACAATAATAAATAATTGTAGGAAATATATTGTTCGTTTTTGTTGGTATTATATCCTATTTTGTATGTGTATAAAATAAGTGACAAATACATAGATCGTTTGCCTAAACCACTTAAGTAGCTCAACTCACTGTCGTTTTTGTCATTAGCGATGTAACAGATTTCCATTGTTTCCGACTCTTAAATGTCATTTGTGGTTACCCATCAGAAGACAGACAAGATCATACGTCGTTTTACTAAATTGTTTTTTGGGAATACCCTGTCAAGCTTCATCACGAGCGCTAGTTTTCATAAATAATAAAGAAATATAGGCTAATTTTATGTCGAAATAAGGTCGAAAAACAAAGAGAAAGTTGAATCGTAACAATCACTACAGAGCACGGCGTACCTTCTTAATATCTATCAGGAGAGACTTCCTATTTGCCCCTTGAGGGTGCAGGCCTATCCGTCGTGGGTGGTTTATGACTGTAACTATACATACTTACCTAGCTGCTTTGTATACATGTATCCAGCTTTCGTAAACCTTCCATTTAACCACATATACGGTAAATATGTGGTTAAATTTACTTATTTAGAATGGAAATGACCAATGTACTTTATGACATACTTCCAAAAGATATTTGTAATTATTATGTATGTACGTCGATTATTCTGACATTTGTCAATTCAAAAGGAAAAATAAATCTTTAAAAGATCACTTTGTTGTCTGTCTGTGTCCTTTTTTCTCAGAAACGCGTGAATGTATCAAGTTGTAATTAATATCAAACACTCAAGACTGTAATTCCTTCGAGCAGTAAAAAAAAACTTCGAAGACAACGCAATGCAAGAGACGGCCGTTTGTGCCGCATATTTTGACACAAGCAAGGGAATCAAAACCTATAGAATACTTCCTGTTGACTTAAAATCATGAAATTTGGCAAGAAGCAATGTTTTATATAATAAGTAAGGAAAAAAATCCGAAAACGGTAAATTTATAGTATCATCACAAAAATAACAATTATAAACTTATTTGCAATTGGTAAACTAACCTTGTCCTATGTCAATGAGAACAACAATACTATAACGGAAAAGCTAAGTTTGTCCTTTAATATAATTTCTTTTTGATATAGCAATGTTTGGTGCTGTCGTGATCCCGTAATAGACGATCTAAATCTACAAGTTTGTTCGGAAACCCGGTGCGCGAGTCTGAGTTATTATGTAGAGGGATTTGTCGAAATAGTAACGCATCATTTTTGTTGGAATATGGTTCAGTAGTTGTTAACCAACTCCAATAATATTGGTATTACTATTCTTAAGAAATGTAATTGTTATCTAAATGATCTTTTCAATTTCTTTGGATATTATTTAAATTATAAGAAATTTCCAAATTACTCATGATGCAGTTTTAACTTTAGCAATTTAATTTATCTAAAATGTGATTATATAAAAGAAATGGCAGATCTATATAATTTTAAAGATACCTATACCTACACCTATATAATTTATGACAGGTTTTTTTTTTCATTTTGACATTAAGCTTGCGTTTGATCTTCAATTCCCTGATGTTAGAAAGATGCGGTCTACAATAACGGATACTTATTAGAAGAATACAACATACTCACAAGTATACCTAACAAAAAAAGGATAAGGAAGACTGAAACTGATGATTATATCATTTTTATTATCTTATTTAAGAGCTTAACGATTGCTGACATGATCTTTATAATAAAACAATTTCGTTTCATTGTCATCTCGAAAACGACCAACAATATTCAGTAATGGTCTCGTAGATAACAGCCAGCTTCGATTGATGCCAAAAACCAGACGAACTGATGTGTAATTCCACACATTTTTATTGAAATAAACACAACTCAACATTCAAACCAATCGCGATCAGCCATTACAATCCGAATTTATTACGACGAGAGATTATTCACGCTCATCACATCCCACCGGTGAACAGAACCCGGGGCATTATATTCTTAATATACGTATTTACAGTATGTCCGCCTTTATGTCCTCAGTGTGAAAAGGCTTTGTCGTAGACCTCGTTTTTTCCACAATCATCGCACACGTTGACGTGGAAATTTACGAGCATGAAGTATGGGAGACAACAAATAATAAGATGGCATTTGGAGGTGGCCAGGTGGGCCCGCACCCGCGGCCCGCGATTTCACGCTACGTGTGGGTCCGGCCTGGCCTCACCCTTCGCCCCGCATCGCCTCTCCAATTAATATCTTAACTGGAATTGCCTGGACCCAGGGCAACGATCAGTACACTCTAAGGCATTTTATCGCTGCACGCATTTCAATAACAGTTCGGAATTCCCCCATTAAAATTGGTAAACGGCTGGTACTCGAATTAGTGGCAGCTCGGAACGAAACTTGTTTCTAAAATACAGATAATCGTACCAAAATTAAGACGTAAATGTGAACGGATTACGTCTGCTTCGATATTTCAATCGTCTATTGTAGTTCGGACAGTATTAGTATTGGTGATGTTCCGTAACGACACCTTCCGGCCGCTCTACGACATGACTGCGTTTACATCGAGATATTTTGAAAAAACAGCGTAACTAAACACTTAAACGTCTTTCTTAACGTACCCATTGTTGGGATCCCAAATTGAAACGTAGACGGAAGAATGAAGGCAAAAAAGAACGAAAGAACAAATCGAGAGCTATGCTTTTAAATAGGATAATAGCGATCGATGATCGTAGAAGAAAGATAATAGTGATTCCGGACCGTTGACTTTTTGCTCAGGATCGAAAGTGTCGATGAAAAAGCGCTGTGCATGGCATTCAGGATAGATCACGAGATTCGTTCCGCTTCCCCGAGATCTTCCACACGTCGTTAGCGCTCTTGTTGTACGTGACTCTGGTACAATGACGCCACAAACGTTTAATGACTTTTGTAAAGCTAATGAGGGCATTGTAGGAAAAACGTCTGGACTTTGGGCGTCAATTGTCGATGTTGGAGAGAGATTAGCACAAGTCGTCGCAGCGTGGAGAGTAAATGCGCCGCTGCGTGAGAGAATGGCGCGCGACAGGGCAGCCAGGGTGGCGGACATGCGTCGATACACATCAGACGGCGCGGGCGCACGTGACATGAATCCACGACGCGGATGCCTCATAAAAAAGTGACATTTATAGGCGTTTTATATCAACAACGTGCCGCAGGTGACGGAGCGCCGACGACATTGTGCGCTTGTGATGCTGCAAAAACGAACCGAGATGTTATGAGCTGTCTTATCTTATGAAATATCGTGAGAAATGCCACGTTGAGACATTTTCATTTGGCACGGATCTTTACAGATTCAGAGCGCCAATTATATCTCGATTTAGACGTCAAAATATTACTGTAATTTGCGGTTGGGGCAGATATAAGAGAAGGTAAAGCGCATAATGACAATGCACAAAGTCTGACTTGAAGAGCTTCATCCAAAAATTTCAAACAAAAGGGAACGTGTCGAAATGTCTCAATGCTCTGGCTGCGTGCCGTCTAATGGGCGCGATAAGATCTACTACGATGCGTTACCGAATCATGCTCCTTCAGATGCCTTCAACTGTGAGAAAAAACACACAAAAGATGTTACAAAGCTTGAATTTGTCCAAAGTTCTCAATTCTGGACGTGACACCGAGTGTTTTTTTGTTTCACGTTTTTGTTACCTGTCGGATTATGAGGCAGCTTTTAAGGGTTAATTAAGTCGAGAAGTGTATTAGTGATCTTGCGGAAATTTCGAGAATATATTTTTAATGGAGTGGTGATTTGGTTGGGTTTAATTTTTGTACTTATCTTGATTTAATCTTGTTTGCTTAAATTGATAGCGAGATTGGTAGTTTATAAGCGTAATTATGATTGATTCGTATAATGACTTACGGCAGGTAGAGCAGACACTTAAATCAGGTAGATGATTAGTTTTTATTCACACCAAGTACCTACCTATTAACATAAATATACTTGGTATACTTGATTACATGGTAATACATTGACCATTTTGGAAATTATGACGTCATTATTTATAGTGTCCTAAGATGATGTAATATTTAAGCAAAATTACTAGCATAAAAGCGTATTACAATAACGCAACGTGTACCTACATATGATTTTATTGAAACCCAAAGTGACATATTGAATTGTTTAAGTCTTAGTTAATCCTACTCTCAAAGAGCACTAACCTCGGTGACGTCATCGTTTGGCTGCCTAACGTTGGCGCAGTCAACTTAGCGTTCCGTTTCGGCCATTAGCAATTCGTAACACATGACTACATACAGTCCTGGGGCAACGCATTAATTGGACCACGTACCCCTCAGGACCCACAGATAATATTGGCGAATATCTGCAGCCTGATTTATGAGTATTAATTCAACGGTAATTAAAAAAAAACCTTTGCATAAAGGTTGACTGCTTTAGTCTTCTACATGAAAAATAAAGGTGTCTTACCTTTGAAATGAATGAAAAACAGTAAAAGTAGTCTTCCGTGAATCATTCAATAAAGAGCATAAAGCTTCGTAATTATTCAACTCTGGTAATAATATGAATATATACGGAGAATTTCCAATAATTGACAAGAGAAAAACTTCGACGTGAGTTCATTCATTTTGGCGCCAGATTTATAAGCTATCCAGTTGGAAGCGAGAACCGTCACTAAAAACTGTTTTAAAAATCGAAACAGCATCGACATAAATCACACGCAATGCAAGCGCGACGGACGTGGACCGTCGCACGCGCATCGGTACAATGTTACACGACACGGAAAAAGCTGACCACCGCCGGCGCTGCTCGGAAAAACCGATCATTATGCGCATTCGATTAAATAAAATGTTCGCGTTCGATTCGATTCTTACCGAATCACAGATGCATAAAACGGTCAATGATAATTGAAATTTGTGTTTACTTAACTCGTCCGTTTTTGCCGGTCGGGCGCCGCGATACCATATACGGCGCGAATGTAGAGTCGCCAATTTAATCCCGAGTTCGAAGAATCGAGGTGGCGCTGCGATCGCGGCCGTGACTCTCGAGACGAGATTTCTGTCCAGCTGTCCTACTGACGGACAAGTATAAGTAATTAGCTCCTAAAGCGTCACACTTTTTCTCCGCCGTCCAATGTTGCGCTTAAATCGTAAATGTTAATAAAATCCGAGTTCAACGTTGTGCCAAGTTGCCAGTGCTATGTTAATGACGCAAATAATTAATTACAGATACAGAACGAATACAAGGACGGATCTCGCAAGAGACGCATGACATAAATCTCCGTGTGTTTTTACGCTGACAACTCGTAACGAAAATAATTACATGTCATGCATTATTAAAACAAACGAACGCAAAAAGTAAGGGGACAAGTGTAAGAGAAGAATTTAAAATCTGTCACCCGTTGGATATTCAGAGCATTTCGTTGAAGAAACGTCGAATAATCGGAATTCATTAAAATCGATTAAGGAATTCGGCACGGGCTTCAGCCGCGGACGATTAACGACCTTAAAGTCGACTAATTGGCACAAATTGACACTAAACCGTGGGATGGAGTTAATTATAATACGAGTATACATTTTGTGTTTGAGTTTTAATTAGTCAAAAAGAATAAGTTTGTTAAAACGATTCCAGCGCACAACGGATCCGATCGCCCAAAATGATTACATGAGATGTAGATTGATTTCGAAACCAGAATGGAATCGACCATAACAGCGGACCCAGCCACGGACAGTGCATTCACCAATAACTCGGAATCATCGAAATCGATCAATTGAGCGTGCTATAAATCGGGACGTATCGATTCTATCGTGTTTTGTACGATCGACAAATATAAATTTGTCAGTTGCTACTCGACGAAAGCTCGTCTTGACCGCTGGCAGTTTATAAATAAACAATAACATGCCGTGTTTGGTGTCCCCGCCGTTACATTCGTCAGGAAACACCGCGTGATACTGCGTGATAAGCTTAAAAAGGATAGTGAATAGGAAAGGAAATACAATGCTCAATGAATGTTAAATTGAACATAAAAATACCGTACTTCTACTTACATTTTCACATCCCTTAAAAATGTTAAATCCATTAATAAACACATTATGGTAATGTATGTATAACTAATGTTAAAAAAAAAAACTATGTTTGTTACTTCTTCACGTTGTAATGTCTTAACTGAATTCGATAAAATTTAAAATGCAGATAGATTAATAACCTGGATTAAGATATAGAACTTTTTATCCCTGAAAACGCGGATGAAGGGCGACTCAGTGCGTAGCTTGTAGGATTTTTTTAATAACTTATATTGAAACAAACTAACAAAACTTTCAAATTTATAATATTAGTAGGAGGATGGGAAGGAAGGATATTTTACAATTTACTACGTTGCACAAATCTACGATCCGCAAGTTTTCAACCTATACAAGCAATGATTAGGACTCTCGTTTACTGAACTATGGCCTAATGTTAAATTCTTTAACTACTCAAATTTCAAAAATCTAACTTGTTTTCACATTTTTATACGCACAGTAATGTAAAATTCACTTTCGAAGTTGGAAAAACGACTAAATTATCGGTTTAGTCGTTTTCAAACACAGACTGATAGACCTTAACGTAATATCTCAAAATATCTCAAAATTATCAAATAACATCATATAAAAACTTGTACTAAAGTTGTTCTCTTATTTTTTTTTTTTGAAAAAGGAACGTTTAAATATTTCCAATTCGGTCGTACAAAATAAAAATGCCATTCCAGCAATCCACCGTATCGCTCGGTGTCAATTAGGCTCACTCTAGATGCAGACCCCGGCCCACTAATCCGGGAGATAACACCATCGTCGTATATTAATCACTTGCCACAATCGAATTAATTTATTCGATTCTTTCGTATCGAATAATCGAGATACCTATTGCCGCTCGGCTGATTATGTGGGAGCTTTCGTTTGTGAGGTGCGTGTAAAGTTTTGATAAGGTCATATTAAAAAGAAATTGTTTTATCATAGATCTTTGGAAGGTCGTTAGTATTAAGTCACTTTTACCGGTGATTTCATAATTTCCGGTATTGTTGATATTAAATGTAATGAGACGTACGAGACGCTTTCCTTATGGTAAGAGATAACGCATATTCATGATTAGTCCAACATTAAACAGAACTTTGTGTAGCAATACAAAGTCCAGGGCATCGCCGCTTTGGTGGTCATTACTTTGAGACTTTTATGGATAGTCTTAACAGTCCCGTTATTTCACTGGCTGCAGTACCATTAAAACCGGAACACAGTAATGTTTACACACTATTGCTAGACAGCAGATCATCTGGTACTGATGTGGTACCTACCTAGATGACCAGACTAGAGATCTACCAGACAAAGTGTTTTTTTAAGTAAATAGGTCTCATGCTTGATCATAGCCATCATACCTCGTTATAATGGTTTAGTTTATAAATTTGAATTACCCTAATAATATTTTTATTAAAATCATTGCCCGTGAGTTTTTACACTACTGCTCTGTGCTATATTACAACACTAACAACCATATGGTACTTTTCTAGGGCGACTTCATAAGAGTCCTGCTACATAGCATAGGCATACAGGGTGTAATGGGGACGTTCGCTAAAATGAAGACAAGTGATAGTATTGGTAATTACCAAGACGATACGATACAAAAACTAGCTAACGCTGAATTAGAGTAAACTACAGTACGTAATATAGATAGATAAATTACACAATATACTATGTACAAAGTAAAAAACAGTGGAGAATTATGGAGAAGAAACTTAAAAATAACAAACAAAAAGGTAACAAACTAGTTGATCAATATAATATAGCAAATTGCGTAAACAAATTTTCAACTTGACAATGCTCCCGATTTTTGTCGGAGGAAGTACAGATGGTATAAAAAAGTATAATTCAACATAAACATTGCTAAATTAAAAAAAAAAAAAAACTTTGTGTATCTTATGAATTACCTTTGCATGAATTTCTCTGTTCAGTATCACACGTCAATTCGAATTTTATCATATATCACCAGCATTATGACCTATGTTTGTTCCTAGAATATTTCCTTTACACCCGGTATATTTGACAAAATAATGGAAACCATTCGACATTACTCGCATACCACGTTTACCTTAATTCTTTTACTCTAGATTAAGTTCTTAGTTTAATGAGTTCATCCATGAGTAAGTTAGTCCATTTCGTGCTTTAAAAGCAATCAATTACAGCATAAAGTCAGTATAAAACAAGGAATGGCCAGCAGGATACAGAAAAGACGAAGCAGGTGGCATTGCGTCTCGAATAATTGCCCATTACTGGCAGATAGCTCTCAAATCGGCTTATATCTAAAGGCCTATTCAGGTTAACACAATGAAATAGCTGGGATTTACAATTAACTAAGCTGGACCTAACTCTAATGCAAATCACGCGTAGGGCTATCACATAAAAACAAATTGTCACAACCTAGCCCGATCTTTATCCGATAGCCTCTAATATAGTAGCTACTATCCTAAAATTAATATTAGAATTAATTCATGCATACATAATTTAAAACCGATAAAATACAGTAGGAAAGAATTAGGAAGAAGAGTAGAATTACAGGTATATATTGAAACTAACCATCGCAAGTTTCAAAGTAATGAGCGCCATATAGCAGCGATGCCTAAGTTCTATGTAATGCTACAATGGTCATGGACAGGCGTTATTTCTTACCATCAGGAGAGCGTATTGTTCGGCTCATTACTTTTACTAAAAGCTTTCCTTGCTTACCGTTTTAAAGAGTTATTAGAAACAAGAGAAAAAAAAACAATGTATCTTAAATAGAAATAATAGGTGAATGCAATTTAGTTCATACGAAAAAAAGAACAAGGCGCCAAAATAAATTGTGCAAAGTCGGAACGGGTCCCTAATTAACATTATAAAAGCGCATGTTTATTTAATTATTTAATTCTATATTGCACACTTACTAAAATGTGTGCAAAGAGAAGACTTAATACAAAAGCATTTTCTACCACACAGTATATTAGATGTGGATGAATACGGGCGTATCAAAATTTAAAAAAACACTAAGACAAATGTATACATATGTACCATAAGTAACATTAAACAAATAAATATGATACTAATTATTATTTGTTTGTATGTTTGTAGCTTCTTCACGTTGTAGCTTAACGGATTTATATAAAACTTAAAATGCTTATATCTAATACCCTGGATTAACATATGGGTTTTTTAACCCAGAATACGCTATAGGCTAGTAGGTATTTAATTATGGGAAACCTGTTTGAAATGTAAAATCAATAGGTAACCCTAATGAGCCATCACACTGTTTATGGTAAAAAGATTACATTGTGCGGGCAATACCTTATCTTACCATCTCGAATGGATTCACGATTTAATTTATCGCAATAAAACAGATAAATGGTACTTGTAGACGTTCCGCGTTCCTATAAATCTAGACTTGAAAGCTTCCAATAGTATGATAAATAATGATAAATATAATCGGTGGGATCGGTATGCGAAACATCGCTCGTTGCTTTAATTTATGTTAAGTGTAGGGGCTGTACACTAAAACGGTAATGGACATCGATTATGATCAATGATCACTCGAGAGATACCTTCCGAGACATGTCGTCTTTTCTCTAAATAGTATAAAACAAAGTCGTAGTCCGCGTCTGTTTCTCTGCTTACTTCTCAACCACGAATTGGATTTCAATACAGTTTTCACTGTCATTTCGATTTTTACAGAAAGTTTGTGAATATGGTTTTGTCCATCTCTCGATAACAGTACATTTTCCTTTCTTGTTACATTTACTTACTTGTTACATTGGCTTACATTTTAAGTAAAATTATAATTTCATAATGATTGGTTTAGTAGTTAAGGCTTGAATTAAAATTTAGTATATGTCCTAATTAATGTTATAAATGCGAATGTGAGTTTGTTTATTACGTTTTCACACCTCAACTACTTAACCAATCATAATAATATTTTACTTACACTTTGTCAAGCCTGGTAAATGACAAAATGTAATAACAAAGGAAAAAGTACTGTTCACAAGAAATGAAAAAAAAAAACTACATTAACACGAGCGAACCCGCGAGCTAAACCTAGTTGTAATGTAAAATATTAGTTTGATTCTGTATTCAGTTTGCCAAGAGATTGTGATGCTGTTTGAAGAATTTCTGTACCGAGCAAGTATTATAGTCAACATAAATCTGTCTATAGACACAGACTATAAAATAATGTTACCGTAAATCAGTTTGTATAAGCCAGGTCAGTTCTTGGTGTCAATTCAATTCATTGAGAGTTACTTTTCCGCCTGAAAAATAAGGCCTACATGGCTGACGGTTGTTGAAAGAAATATAATTCACACAACACACTGCAATTTACCGTTACATCCAACCTATGGTAGCGCTCAAATATCAATACCTCACGGTTACCCATCCGTGGACTAGCCGGGTCGTCTGCTGCTTAACATCGGTGATCGTGTTCTTAAACAAGATACGCCACGAGCGTTATCTTACTATATATAGATCTGATATAGGATATACAGTTTTGTATATCACTTAACATCAGATGAGCTGTGGTTAAATACTTAGCCTGTCGACCATAAATAAGAATAAGCTATTTGATCGCAGAGGCAGACGGAATCATTTCCGCCCCGGAGGGATGAAAGAAAACTGGTAAATCGTAAGTGAAACCACAGTACATGGCTAGTTCACCATAAAGCAATAAACACAGTACGTAGAGGAATGTAGGCACGTAGTTAACCACGACTGTGGACCACACATCGTATAAGGGAAATAAAGAACCAGATGTTACTGCAAGCTCAACTAATTTACCTGGATGAGCCATAAAAATTGTGCAATTAACCAATATGAGTCTGCTTAAATTTAAAACGCGATAACTTAGCTGCCTTAGCTTAGCATCTGCGTCAAAGGGTAGTAGTTTATGCTTGCATTCAAACGTCGAAAGTACAATTAACTATTTTCTACTTTGTCTTTTGAATCGGGAATAAAGTTAAAAATTGCTTAGCATTCAGAAATATAAGTTAGATAGTTTTACTAGATAGTTTTATATAGGCGGGTGTTTCGAACAAATTATTTCGCCGCATTAATCTAAATTTTGAAGCAATTATAGCGCAGTTGGTTCATACGCCTAAGAGAGTGGTTCAAATTCCAACAATGAACTCTAGCTACTGGCGAAGAAAAACGTCATGAGGAAACCATAGCGTGATGGTAGGGTACTTTATAGTACTCGGTTGGTTAGCTACCACCCTCAAATTGAAAATTTGCCACCATGCACCTAACGGTGTGTTGCAGCGACCTCACTTGAGAGTTAGTTCTATTCCTGATTACGTGTGTTTACCATCTTCGACTACACCATCACTTAGCATCAGGTTAGTAGTGGTTAAACACCTAACCTGACAACCATAAAAAACTTGGTACACAATAAATTACTAAAAGAATAGCATAAATTAAAGATAAATAATATTGAACCCTGTGTAATTGTGTATGTATTATTTCATGCACTTTAAATATATTTAAAATGAGTCATAAAATAAGAGTCACGAAGAATTTTCTCTCAGTAAAAACAATATACTAATAAATGTTACCATCTACAAGTGATTTTTTTTTTTTCCTTCATTTGCCTTTAGTTCGTGTCGCTTCCAATTTCTTTAGTTCTATAAATGTAATGTTCCAGTATTTAGTTTCATCTCTGAACTAAGATGTACATGTACAATTTTAATGCAAAAATAGATAAACTAGTGCAGGCTTTTCATATTCATATGTCTACGTTATTAATAGATAGATCCTACCATTGCAACTTTGTCTCAATAAGATTCCATCAAACATGATATCTTATTAGCAGCAAAGTAAATGTCAAAACGTTATTGAGATAAAATACCAAACTGTTTACATAATTAATTTGTATAAACAGGAATTCGTTTAAAGTGCGTGTGGTCTGAAATACACAGAACCAGCAAAACGATTTTGCAATACTTTCATGTTATAATGCAGATCAAGGTTACCCAACCGATTTTGGAAATGGGCTGTTATTTTAATTCTGTGACAGTCGATGGGGATGACTCGATGATAATTGGCGGGCGCAGCCAATTATTTTAATAGCATGTCATCTGGTACAAATAAGGCTTGCTGAATATAAAGATAAGTATTAGTTATCTACCAGTCAAGTACCCAACGGCATGTCCCAGCAGCCTCACTTGAGAGCTAGTTCCCATCTCAAATAAGGTGTGTTTACCGTTTTTATCACACCGTAAGTTAGCTTCAGGTGAGTTTTGGTCAAACATCTGGCCTGTCAACCAGAATAAATAAAAAGCCTAGGCTTACCGGAAAATATTGTAGAGGTGTGGCCTAGTTGTAGAGGAATGACACGTCCGAGCTCATCTTTAAGAATATTCTTATTGGATTAATCATTAACTTTATATATCTTACTGCTACTACACTACAATATAATGTTTGGGAAAATGTTACTTGATGGTAGATCTCCTTAGCATGAGGTTGTCTAAGTACCACCGCAATATCAGATATTCTGCCGCCAAGCAATAGTGTGTAAACATAACCGTGTTTCGTATTGAAGGGTATTGCTGCTAGGAAAACTACAGAACTGTTGACACTAGTCATCGAATATCTCAAAGTGTTGAGCGTCAAAGCAGCGATGCCCTAGACTTTGCTTTGCTACTCAAAGTTGTGTATATCACTATGATGATCATGGGTATGCGTTATCTCTTACTTTCAAGAGAGCATCTCATCACTATTCTATACTTAAGGCAACTTTTTTCAAACATTATTTCTATAAACTTGTTATTTTTCTGTTAGAATCAATGCAATCTACGTATTTGTAGTAACCATTAATCAATCCACGAACCGTTCGCCTTCCGCTAACCAGAATTAGCTAGCGAGATAATTTTTAGCCTGGGATCCACAATTTGAGCAGCACTGACTTAAATATTAGCTACAATGTACCACAGTATAAACATCAGTATTTATGAGTACGGTATCACGAAAAGCTCTTGCACAAGTTGTCGAATAATAATTAATTGATCTAATTGAGTTCAATAAGCTTTAAAAGGTGAGATACAAATTCCTCAGGACCTGTTGATACATGTTACACTTTATTTATAAGTACTTTTGATTTATAGCGTTAATGATTACTATTTACTGATTGTCGTGTTTACTATGATAACTTTTGAACTGATATTGTACATACGCTACCCGAGTGGACGATAGATTCTACTAATATTATAGATGTGAAAGTTTGTATGTTTAGATGTTTGTTACTCATCATGAAAAACCGACTGAACGAATTTCGATGAAATTTGCCACACAGTTTATTACCTGGATTAACACATAGGTACTTTTTATCCCGAAAAAAGGAGCGGGTAACACCGCGCAGCTAGTAAATTAAATATTACTCGTAAACTACAAAAAAATTAGGCGAGATGTCGGTCAAAACCCATCGATTTATAATTAAAATATATGGAATGTTATAAAAAAAAATTAATGGAATGTTGTAAAAGTAATTATATGAATATAGACAATAGTGTAGCATGATAAAAGCGATGTAACTTTTTTCAAAGCACATAGAGAGATTTCGCAGCTCGTTGAAGTCTTTTGCATGAAAACAAATTACAAATACAATACAAAATATTTTACTTTTAGAATAATTGTGTCCATATAAATAATATATAGCCCTGTCTGCTGCTTTAGCGTAAAGCTGTAATGCAGCAGCCGGTGCTCCCTTAAACTAGGTACGAGTTAAATAATAATAAATAATAGTTAAAATAATAGCTACGAGTATATAAACGTTAACGCTCAATTCCAGGTGTGTGTGTTTGTGTGTTTATAGATATGAGTGTGTGTGCGTGTGTATGTTTGTGTGTGTGTATGTTTGTGTGTGTGTGTTCCTTAGTCTACTCTAATCAAAAGTTTTCCAAATAAGTCATAATAAGTAAAAAAAATATAATTTAAAGAACTTTCATATCTCATTTATTGAATACTAGATGTGCCCCGCGGTGTCGCACTTTATCGGAATAAAAAGTAACCTATGTGCTAAGCCAGGGTGTAAGCTACCTCTATACCAAATTTCATCAAATTAGTTCAGCCGTTTGAGCGTGAAGAAGTAACAAACACACGTACCCACTTACAAACTTTCGCCTTTATAATGTTAGTGTGATTGAATTAAAACACTTTCATAGCGAACTTAGGTCACCCAGGTACAGATATGAAATCAGATTTTAAAGAAATATTTAGGCGCTCTTGCCTGAAACAATTTATTTTTCTAGCTAAAATTATACATATGATCCCACACAATATATACCTACTTTTATATAATAGCTTCTTATTTCAAAAGTGAGTAAGGAGAAACTGCGTTACTTTCGACATTTATTTTGAAGAAAAAAAAACATTAATATATAAGCAGTAACAAAAAATCTGCCGCCAAGCATCTAACGGTGTGTTCCGGCAGCCTCACTTGAGAGCCAGTTCCATTCCAGGCTAGGTGTGCTTTACCATCTTCGACCACACCGTCACTATAAAAGCTATAAAAAAAAAAATATGCTTCAATATGGTATTTTATAAATAAATAGTTAAATTTTCCGCCATAATTATTTCTATTTAACTTGGGCACGACACGTTTATTATGCCAGTCTCATATAGAATAGTGCAATTATTTTTACATTTATAAAAAGTGCTTTTTAAGGTCAGTCAATTAACAAACTAATAAAAACGTCGTAGTCAAATTACAAATACAATACAATACGATAACACAAATATAATACAATTTAGAAGGATTTTGTATGATATTAGTACCTATGTATTTTGTAAATTAAATAAATATTGGTAGCCATTTCGCACAAGGCCATCTTACTCAAACTATGAAGTGCTTGTAACCAAATAAGTTATTGAAAATTGTAGTTATTTCAACTGACATTTAAAACACTTAGACGTTAAAAAATTCTTCACCTTATGAGACAGAGCCCAGATAATGATGATGTAGTTGGTTCTTATGTTTTTAATTTGTTTTTTGCAATCTGTTTGCCAGTCGGCAAAGTCCTCCTCCAATCTTTTCCATTCGCGTCTTTCTGCAACCACTCTGTTCCACATCACTTCTGCCACTTGTTTGATATCGTCATCCCACCTTTTCTGTGGTCTACTTCTTGTCCGTTTACCTTCTCTAGGGCACCATCATGTCAACTTAATCAAAACACATACCAAAACACGTACAAATGCTTTGTTATTAAAACTAAGATCCATTCCTCAGGGTTCCGCGAATCTTCGTTCCTGTATGCGTTGACGGCAGCAGGGGTGGCGCACGCAGTGGCCCGCGCATGCGCCCAAGGCCGCCTCCTGTCCTGTGGCTGCGACCCTCTCGGGTACCGGGCCTCCCACGACCCTAGGGGGAGGGCGAAGGTAACAATAAAGAAATCAACTAACTATAGCAACCAAACGGTAGCGTAACTCATGGAGTTTATGTCAAAATAGTCTTTTGACATAATACAGCACAAAAGATGCAAAAAAATATCAAATAGTTCCAAAAGCAACATGTAAACTCAAACGAAACTATTAATTCCACTTTTATTGTGCGATCGCTAAATAGTGAAACGCGCTGTCCTAATGAATGTTCCGTAATAGATATACTATATCAATCGGCATCATCAATCAATCTTCAATTTGCAAATGCATTGGTTTCTTATACAAATACAATTAATATTTTATTGATAACACCAATGTTACAAGTCAATTTCGTAATATCCATTACATTATATCATTTAAGAGGTTTAGAACTCTAATTACATGTCAATGAATAAAAATAAAATATGTCATAGGTAGGTATGCGTGTTCTATCGTACGCATCTTCGCTCAGCATTATCTAAGATGGCGGGTTAAGGAAAGCCTATTCATGTAATTAAAAAAACTCTATGCACTTAACACAATATAATTCAGTATATATTAAATGTCTCTGGGCTTGGTCAATTATATAGACAACAGATATCATAAATTTCACGTCCTAGCCTAATCATATAAAAAAACCTATGTGAGTTGGGTTAATATTTAACCCGTAAAACATAAAATGTCTCAGTTTCACAATTTCATAGAATGTAGTTATGACTATATGAAGTTTGACAAGCAAGAAACTCAAGCTATGAGAACGGAGACAAAATCCTTTTTAAAACCAAGCCCAAGGCATTGCTGTTTTAGAGCGATATTCGATGATCAATCTCAATAGCTCTGTTATTTCGCTAACTATAGTATAGAGATTCAGACTGGAATAAGCATTTTTTTTTTTTGTGCCAAAATGTAATGAAATGTTGTTAAGGATGTATTATAAACGATAGAATTGGGCCATTGCTATGTGTTTTTGCTCCGACCAGGTTAATAAATGGGAGTGGAGTGGATGCTCCCACAACTTGGCGTATGGCATCGAGTTCTCGAGGAAGTTTCTGGACGTGAGGGAACAAGTCGACGATCTTCAATCGAAGATTAATGTGCACAACAACATTGCGGGAAGATCGGTAAGTTTAGAGCTTACTTTGCAGGCCGTACCGTTGTCATTTAATTTAGGAAACAGTTGTACGAATGCGATCCTTATTGCACAGATATACGATGTATGGTTGCTTGACTTTTTCGTGACCACAATTTTTGTGGCAATGAGAGCTCTGGGTATGGCCCCTGCACCCACACTTCATACAACTTTATCCTACTACAACTTGAAAAACTTATGCGGTTAAACGCATATGTTTTATGAAAATTAGGTACAGTATATCGAAAGAAACAAATAGAAATATAAAAAATAAAAGTATTCTGTTAAACTTTCTAATTTTCATCTTACATCTTAGCTTTTTAATGCAGGTGTGGATTAAAAAGAGCGAGAGAAAAGTAAATTAAAATGTATAACTGTGTCCTATCAGGATGTTAATGTATAATATTTAAGGAATAGAGCAATAAAACTTTTTACCAAAATGCTTTACACAAAAAAAAAATAGAATGTTACTTCAACACTCCTGTGACTGTCAAGGCCCATTCACAGCATCCATTCGTCCACAAACATAATATAATTAATCAATCGCAAAAAACTTATTGCGCCCTAATTGTCTTTGATGTAAATACAAAGGGTGTACGACAGAGGTTGAAAAGGTACCGCCTCATGAATGACACTTCAATTTATCTCGTTAGAAGCTTGCATAACTCCGGTTTGATCATGCGGGGTGAAATTCAAATACGGCTTGACAAGCGACTTGAATGTGTAAACGGAGCACGAGGCAGCATGCTTCGGTGGATTAGTCCCGAGTCTAGTAGGAGATGTATTTAGAACTTTGATCATATGACATTACAATAAAAAGGGATCAGTGACAACTTTGCAAGTATTAAGCGTGACTTCATGTCAATTTCTTTTTTAATTGTTTTTGTCGTCGCGTTTTTTTGTCACTCGCTTTGTGCATTTTGCCAGTGATAAATGTTTAAAATTTCTAATGTATTTGATATAATCGTAATCCAACGTATTTCGCTGGCGATCCAGCGGGAGAAAGCCGCCGCAATTTGATAGGTACCTTTGGTGATGAGCTTGACCACGGTGGAGACTTACATTACTTACATGCGTATTGCCGATAACTTCAAGTGAAGGAAAACATCGTGATGAAAACTAAATATCCGAAAATTCTTAAAAAAAGTTCTCGAAGATATGTGATGTTGTCTAACCCGCACTTGGTCAGCGCGTTAGAATACGATCTTACCTTTTTCACACTGAGAATAGGCCCACAGTGGAACAGTTTGTAAAAACAGAACTGATTTAAATTCGAATATTAATAAAAATAATCGAATAATTATATAACATAATTTCAAATGAAATCAGTCTGGAGTCACAGTCAAACTAACACAAAGCATGAGTGAAATATAGATACAGAGTTAGATAATCTGTGTAAAAGATCAGAGTTAAATAATGCTTCGGGTGCAGGATAGTATTAAAAAAATCCTTTATTAATTTACAATAAGACATTTTCAATCCTATTATAAAAAAAGTCACCGACTAACCTAATTCATTTCCTTGTCGCCCAATAATCGAAACTAAAGAAAATAACATACTTAGATTCTTAGATCACAGTCGTTATCCCACAAGATGTGGCACGTAAACCTTTATTTAGACGTAACAGCACCGTAAAAAAATCGACCATTATTTACAGACCCCCAAAAGTTTCTCTTAATGTCTCTATTCAAAAACACGATCCTACAATTAATGATTCAAAATAGGTCAGAAAAACCTGGTGGCTCGAATAGGGTAGGTGTCTAAATTACCAGACAGAAGTGTAAAGGAATGCCAGCAGTTACTTATTTAGCTCAAATTGGTTAGCGGTTGGAGGCGTGGCCTGGACAATCGCCCGCGTGGGTGGTCTCCGTTATAACATACATAGCTATAAAATATGTTATTATATGGCAAGCTCGATCACACCCCGCTTTATGTGCTATAAACTGTCCGCTAAACTGCTATAATATAACTGCTATAAACCATAACGTATGCAGTATTTATATGCATTCGGTTATTGGTATAGCGATGGTTTTGCACAAAATTATTGTAATAAAAGTTACGATTTGAGATTGCCGTAATTAATGGGCGGTGGTTTGCGAGGATATCATTTGATTTTAATCTAAATGTAATATTGCAACTAATTAACGTCAATAGTGTATACAATTTAACTAATAGTTATTTAATATTAAAAGATAATAAGAAATACATTACGGCTCGTAATAAAAGAACGCATGATACTTGCAAAAAACATAATTTGCTCTAGAGTGCTCAAGATACCTATATATTTAGTTTATTTCCGCTTAACAGTTGTTTCAGTTACAACAATGATAAGGATTTAAATAAATAAATACCGTAGAGCATTACACACTGCGCCATCTGACCACAAACTAAGCAAAGCTTGTACTATGGCAACCAAATAATTGATAGAATACATATATATATATTTTTTTTGTAAATACTTATAATACACACAGAACACCCAGACACAGAACAAACATTTTGTTTATACCACAAAATGCTTGTCCTAAGTGAGAATCAAACCCAACCACCAATCTACCAATGTGCCGACAGAGCAGTCAAAAAAAATTAAATATAACTAACTAAGCTTTAAATTTAACTACTTGTCAACTTGTAGAGTTCGCTCTTATGATTATGTTAGTTAATTTTATTAACAACAATTTTATTAGCAACTTATGGTAGATCTTAACAGGAGGTCGTCTAAGTAGATATCACCACAGTTTCAGGTAATCTGCCCCCAAGCAGTTGTATGTATTACTGTCATTATGTTTATCACCGGATCTTAATCGCGCACAAAATACTATGAACTTAGTTTTGTTTATTTATCTCGACGTTACGGCCATGTTGCAATAGCCATGTTTACGAGGTGACTAGAGAGTGCGGGTCGTCTCTATTAAAAAATGTGGGTGTTGCAATCTCGTTACCTCAATTTAGTCTTATATAATTAAATTAAAAACTTAAAAATACCCCTACGCAATTAACCAATCATAGCTAAGACACACCGCAAAGAAACTGGCTTTTAAATGAAGAAAACCGCATCGAAATCGGTCCACCCGTTTGAGAGCTACGATGCCACAGAGACAGACACACATCGGCGTCAAACTTATAACCCCTCTTTTTGCGTCGGGGGTTAAAAACGTGAGGTTCTCACCACGGCACACTACAGTAACTGTATCAGTCGACCGTTCTGAAACAACAAAGCGCTTGTGCGCGATTAAGACCCGGTGATAAACATAATCATGTGTTCAAGTCGCGAAAGTTTAAAAACTACAGCGTACTGCAGCTAGAAATATTGCAGGGCTATAGAGTAAACTGTAAAAATAACCAAACACAGGTTATCTCTATAGTCTCAAAGTACTAATAATTGAGCGCCAAAGCAGCGATGCTCTGGACTTTGTTTAGTTCTGTGTATCGATAATAGTCACAGATAAGCGTATCTCTTACCACCGGGAAAGCGTTTCGTGCGTCTCATTACTTTTTTTTTAAACTTCATCATTATCATAATTAGCTTATGAGAGGCCTACGTCCACACCACTCAGCACAATCTGCAGGTTTTCGCAGCCAGCCACCGCTATCCTACGTATATTGTCATCCATTAAATTACACGGCGTTTACGCATTCATGGTCTTTACTCTAGAACAATTCTACCCAAGCAGTTATCAGCAAAATAAATTATGAAGAGATATGTACTCGTTTATACAAAAAAAATAAAAAAACATGTCTACTTGGCTTTAATACGGTACCAAATTTTCCCTTTCACGATGTCTCAACTCTAATTGATCGTGTCTCGACCAAAGCGAAATGATCAAGAGAAATTCCCACATTCTTCTGCGAAGCAACCGCCCTCGATTATAGCTGCTATAACTCGCTCGGTGACACCTTAACATGTCTTAACTTTTATTTATTGTTTAATAACTAAATCCGAGCCACCGTACTACCGACCGCGCGACAGCAAAGCCAAAATACCGGACACACAGACAAGGATTACTTATAATAATTTAATAGGCCTCTTCCTAATAATAAACATGTCAAAGTGATGTTAAATACGACTTGACAAAGTTATCTTTGCCATCGGCCACACCTTAACTAAGCTATATCTCTATTAAAATTAAATATCAACTACGTTACTAAGCAGCACCATTATGTTGGTAATTAATATTATATTAGTATACGTTACCAAATCTGACATTAAAGCGGCATACCACTTCTCTAAGTTACTTATTAAAGGGATCCACGATTTATGATTAAACTTTTTTATAATACAAACACGACGTGTAGAGTACAAATTATTTAATTTGTTATTCGTTTATAGTGCTTAATTATATGTGAGACGACGGGTGCATAATTTATAGCGGACCCACGGGTGTCTAGTGACATTAAAGTGATACAATACGAACACAAGTTACACATTTTTTTTGTTATTTTATTGTGATGGGAACATAACTTCTTAATTAGAACGATTAACACTAAAAGTGAACTATATAGAAAACTAAATAATATTTTAATCTACAAACGTTTAGTTATTGTTTTATGTAAGTACATAATCATATACTTATTTTTAGGGGTTTTTTTAATGGTTTTTTATCCACAACTCACCAGATGTAATTGACGGTATGGTCGAAGATTGTGAAGCATAGCTGTCCTGGAATGGAGCTGGCTCTTAAGTGAGGCTGCCCATATGCACCGTTAGGTGCTTGGCGGCAGATTTTCAACTTGAGGGTGGTAGCTAGCCAGCCGAGTACTACGAGTAGAATTAGCTACGGTTTCCTCACGAAACGAGGTTAATATAATTTGATTGTCAGTTTGTTTGTTGTGTTGGTGTGTATATATTATTTATTATTATTCATCGATGATTGCCCTGTTAGCTCATTTCGTAATAATTCTACTTCTTAAGCTGTGTGGGGCGTGGATTCGTTTCCCACCCCGGACAAATATTTATGAGAAGAACATAGACGGTTGTTCTGTGTCAAGGAGTTCAGTATATATAAGTATGTAAAAAAAGTATTCTTTTAATTATCTGATTCCCATAGTAGCTTTGTTTAGTTTGGGGCTAGATGTCGCTCTGTAAAAAGTCCTCCGATATTTATTTATATATCTCAAAGTACAACAATGCCCTGCACTTTGTTTTCTTACGAACGTTCTAAATACCGCCGCAATGGTCATGGCTACGCGTTATCTCTTTGAGACAGTCACCTTCGTATATTTCACATCATCATCCATAGGACGTCCACTGCTGGACATAGGCCTCCTCCTGGGAGGCTTTTGCCAATACACGCCACGCTTAGCAGGCGGGTTGGCGAGCGCAGTTAGGTGAGATTGTTCAAGGAAGACGCTACTGCCCATCTTCCGAATTACATCCCTTAGCCGACTCTTACGGCAACCACGGGTAGAGAGGGTGGGGTACTATTCTTACGCCGGCACCACCACGGCTACTTGTATTTATTATAGTATATTTCTTACAACCTGGAGTGATCCAATGTGAAAGTTATGAAGTTTCAATCAATCAATCAATCACGCAGAAACGGCTAAACGGGTTTGAATAGAATTGGGCACACATATAAATAATTCATTACGTGGATTAACACAGGATATTTTTTATCCCGAAAAATGCTAGGTTCCTGTGGGATTATCAATAAAAGAACTACAGGACGTATCCATTAAGTTTCCTAGATATCCTTTGCTTTATCTAGGTAATAAAATAGCGTGTTTCGTGACGGATGAAACTAATTCTTTTTTGTTACGTACACATATTTTATATCTCTCTGAACCCATTTTAAAGTCAAAGCGGACGAAGTCTGGAACACAAGCTAATAAATAATTAATGTACTTTATAAGCAATAATTGTGCTGCTTTCTTTTCGAAATACCTACGTATCTAAGTACTATTTTTATAGAGGGCAGAACCGAATGGCAATGTTAGTTATTTTATAACCCTAATTTAATATAATTATCGTAAAATCAAATATAAATTTTATAAACAAATCGTTATATTAATTGAATAAACAGCTGGTTACGACCTCGACCTATCACATAACATAAGTAAGTTTATATCTATAATTCTAAAATTATCATTTTAATAATTTTACCTAATTACTAAATGCTTAGTTTTATATTTCCAGTAGCTTGATGAAATATGCGAAAATAACGTTTTTTTATATTTAAATTATTATTTTATGTGACACTTTTACGAGCAACCGTATGTGGTCGAATATTGTCGTCTAGTCCAACTAATTTTGGTTACAATCTTGTATTTTACTACACGTTAATATGGTGGCAAATTAACTAAAATGTATAGTTATCAGCATATCAACTTATGAAATTTATTTACTAGGTAATCGATAGAATAGGTATAGACAGTGGGACAGTGCCCTAGCTCAAACAATAATTTTGCTCATATTCTTTTTCGTTGATTTTAGCGTCGCATTCTTAGGTGTTTTTTTATGGCTTACCTGATGTTAAATAACGGTGTGGTCGAAGATGGTAAAGCACACCTAGCCTGGCATGGTACCGGCTCTCAAGTGAGGCTGCCGGAACACACCATTAGATGCTTGGCGAAAGATTTTCAACTTGAGGGTGGGATGGTTTCCTCGCGATGTTTTTCCTTCACCGGCAGCTCAAGCTCATTGTTGGGGTTTAAACCCAAGCCGTTCGGCATGCGAACCGACCGTGCTAACCACTGAGCTATCATCGCTACAAAAGCCAATGTCAAGCGTTTTGATATTTTCAAGTATAAGTTAAATAAATATAAGTCACAGTCACACAAAGTCTTGATCGAGTCCGGTCATACCCTAATAAAGTAGTGGCGACTTTACAGGGACTTCGACGGAGTTTTGGAAGCAACACGGAAAATCATGTTTCATCACATTATATCACTTTTCTACACTCTCACACATAATTCAGCATTTTATGAATAAGACACCACTATTTTTATACATAAACATTCGAAAAACATAAGTTTTGGAAAATAATATAATGCGGTGACGCGACCTTTCCGCGTTATCGCCAAAACTCTTTGTTTATATTTTGAGCAAAAAACAATATTTAAATATTAACTTATCACGAATACTTTAGCAAAGAATATAATTATAAAAGACCACGTAATAAAATCTAAAACTACTCAATGCTCATACGCAGTAGGTATAGGTAAAATCTAATGTCAAAATTCTGGTGATACCACTAACGATTGATGGAACCATTGTACAACTGATTGATTTATTAGAATAATAAAATTACGGCATAAATATATCTATTACATTCACATATAAACACACATTTAAACGTTGTTTCCCATGTCCTCTTTTCTAGCTTAATCTGTGATACATCTTATAAAACCGCACTATTGCCAAATCAAACTAAATATTTACCATAACTAAACAATTACGTCGCCCTATCACACCGAAAGCAAATCGAGATTACAAACGCGCGCGAACACGGTGGTCCCAGACCCCACACTTGACCATTGTTCGAGAAGGCATCTCACCATTTTGTTTTGCGGCCACATAATTAACAGCCGCCCAGTGAGATCTTTGTTAGACACGCTCGCTTGTAATAACCCCCGCGATGATATTTTTATTAATGTCAAAATAAAGTCGGCTTCAGTCATACCGTAGTGTATCGTGTGCTCGTTGATGTTCGGGAATTGTACAAGAACCTTAGATATATACAAACCATTATGATGTAAGCTGAAATACCTTTTATTTTCTATTGGTTAATACTACTAAGTAATTACTGAGTATTTGATGTTTTAATTATGGGCTTTAGTCGCAATGTATAACCAGCCCCTAAATTTTAAGTTTGAAATTTGTTTACGTACTATTCCATGTTGCTTTAATCTTGTCTTTAAGTTAGCTATTAATCTGTAAATACGTACTTACACGTATTACGTATTGTATAATGTACAATGCTAAAATTAATTAATTATACAATAATTATATATTAAATAATTAAGAAATTAATTATTTAACAATTTTTTTTGCAATAATAGTTTTAGGAATTATTTATGTTAAATTTTGGCCTCATCTAAAAATACTCTTCAACCTTTTTTAATGTAAAATGAATCTATAACAAAATACTCTCGAAAAAGATATACAAATCTATTATCCAAGTTATTACAAATCGGTATAACTGTCAGCCGCCCAAACATCCACAGCGGGACCATAAAAGATCTCGCGTCCCGACCCACACAAGAAATTAGGTACCACATTAGAGTGGCAAGGTGATAATTACGTTACAAAAAAATCGATTCGATGAGTTAATATTTTGTTATGTCTCGATGACTATCCGATATCGATTTAAATATTATGTTTTAGGGATGTATGAAACCATTAACTAAAATATATGAAAATAGTATGGATTTTATCGATAAGTACAATAATGTTTTGGCGCATTTTTAAGGTAAGCTTGCAACAAATACGAAATATCAAATTTGTATTGGCAGCACCGATTCAGTTCCCAAAAGTGCCACCTCCTTAAAATTGTAATAATGTAAGTAAGTATTAATCAAGAGTAAAGCTGAAGTGGACAATAACTCAATGAATTAACAAATACAACAAATATATAGAGTACCTATTTCTAATTATTATTATTTTTGATAGAAAATATAATTATAAATGGAATCGATAACTTAAAAAAAATTGTTCCCCCAATTTGCACCCCCTTGTGAGGGTAGTTTTACAAATTAATAACCACGTTTTTAATACTTTTAATAAAGAGTATTTAACGTGAATATGAAATCGCTACCACCAAAAATAACGAAGTTTCATATAAATTGTCAACCCCTATTTTGCACGCTTAGGGGTGGAATTTTTAAAAATCCTTTCTTAGTTCACACTTAAGTTACCTGAGGAACATTTGTGCAAAATTTCATGCTTCTAGACCCAGCGGTTTCAACTGTGCGTCGATCGATCAGTCAGTGAATCAGTCTGTCAGTTTCTTCTTTTATAGATAGGTATAGATAGATAAAGAGCATGTAGTAATTTACATAAATAAATATTAAATATCGCAGGACATTACCTACACACAGCGCCATCTGACCCCAATCTAAGCAAAACTTGTATGAAGGATGTCAGAGAACTGATAGAATACTTAAATACTTTTTTTCTGTAAATACATAGAGTTAGTAATCGGTGAGTTAGCGGTAGGAATAGTTATCCCACTTAGTATCGATTGAAACATATTGCTTGCGATGCATAAAGGTAGCATCCCTAACATAGTATCGTTTCTTTAGTACCGATTGCGTCAGAACCAATGGGCACTTTATGTTTTATGGACGCGAATGAACTGGCTATTGTTGCGTTTTATTGATTTTTTTAAGATGATCGTGAGACCCATCTGGCAGAGTCAGATGTATTTTATCAATGTTCTCTCTTTTTTGAGTAATCGAAATCAGTTTTTGTTCAGTCTTCGATATTTTCAACTGTTAATTAAGCAATGACAATGTTCGTATCTATGTGTTTCCGAGTAATAATTAGTACATTGTTACCCTAGGGGTGAAAGTAACTTATTTAGTCCCGAGGCGGGGTTTGCCAATAGTTCAATTGATATATATATATATTGATCAATTGACAAAGCCTACTATAAGGTGGCTCATTACGTGGATGACAGGAATATATGGTTGTTGTAGCTTCTCTCTGCACTTGCATCCCCATGGCTAAGTGACAATTATTATGTATGTATGTATTAATATTTATAACTGTAAATTGTAACCTAATATGAAAAAAAGATCCACAAAAAAAATGCCTTGCTGAGTTTCTTGCCGGAGTCTTCTCAGTTAAAGTGTAATTACGAGCCGGTGGTAGATTCAAACATGTAACTTAACGTTCATAAGTGCCTTACCAGGGCCTAAACTGAATAAATGACTTTCTGATTTTGATTTTGATTTTGTTCGAGGGACTAAATAAGTATTTAACCCGAGGTAAACACTATGCTTTTCATTATGAATACAAGGAAAGTAAAAATAAAAACATGAATTAGCTAAAGAAACAAATGAAGATCGGATTGCCGCTTTCCCGCCAATTTTTTTTTTCTATGGCCGGCCAGCTATTCAGCGATTATTTTTCATTTTCATCATTGACAAAAATGGTAAAAATGTGTTTCGACTGACTTGTAGGTAATTAGTCTCCATATGTTCTACACTTATATAATAAAACAACAGCCGTCAACAACTGTCCTTCTGGTGACACTAGAGCTGGTCAATCGGCCTATATAAACGTACTATTCAGGATTATATAGAACAATAATAAGCTGAAAATTAACTTACTGTAACAGCTTTAACAACTAGAAAATACCCTACCACCATGCTATGATTTCCTTACGATATTTTCTTTCACCGGCGATTCAAGCTTATTGTTGGGGTTAGAACCAACGCCTTTCGACGTGTGAACCGAGCGCGTTAACCACAGAGCTATCAACAAAAAATTGCAAATTGCGCAGTTGTTGTGTAATACAGTGGATAATAATAATTATAATTAAATAATGTATTTATAATATATTACAATACCATAGTATACAAGTATACTCGTAAATACACACATTCGGTGTTTACATTTGACAAATATTGTCGATACTTCAATACACAACTCAAGTACGCAATCAAACCCATTATTTTCAGCTGCTACTCCTTATTTTGTTTAGTCTAGTACTTCATTGAGGATTATTAAGTCGCCATCATTATTTATAAAGAGCCTAGCTGGTAATTTAGATTGATGACATACTGTTTACGTCGGTGATTGCTTTAGGTCAGGCGGCAATAAATTATTGCTTATTATTTATCAGAGGTGATGCAAACTTGTTTCACAGGCCACATGTATTATGTTCGTATCTATTCAGGTAATCTTCGGATGGGTGACCGTAAGTGACATTTGTTTCTATGTGCTTCTGTGGGTTTCGACTGGCATGTAGGTAATTGGTCTCGATTTCTTCTACACTTCTATATAACAACAACCGTCAAGCCCTGTTGATATGACGCCTTCTGGTGACACTAAAGCTGGCCAATCGGCCTATATGAACGTACTATACTATTCAGAATTTATTTATTTATTTATAAGTAAGGTATAAAATAGATTATATAGAACAATAATAAACTGAAAACTTACTGTAACAGCTCAACTATTTTTGAACCAAAACCTGAAATCGTTTAATTTTCGGAAACTAACAGTTAAGATAACTGAATCTCAAAAATAAATACGGAATGGATCGAAAGAGAGAAATCTATTCCGTGCTTTAACTCCACAGAAAAGTTGGTCGAACTGCACCTGTATTATTCCCGTACCTCCACGCCTTTCAATGGATTCAATCTCCGATCGAACATCCCTAATAGCTTTAGAACATCTATCGACGAATGGAAATTGTTCCCGGGTGTTACTAGCGCCACCATTAAGGCTTATCGAGCCTCCAAGGGACCCGGCGGCCTCGAGGGCCGTATTAACCGCCCGTATTTCACGATACACCCGTCGAGGTGAGAACATAATAAGCGGTTCGAGACCATTTTTAATATTCGGGCTTCATTACGAAGTATTACAAACGTCTTGGGTGGCGAATTCTATCGCGAGAGCTCTTAATACTAGGTTATTAAGGCTTGCCGGGTACCGGGGGCGTTCCGAAACACCGATTTATTTGAATTTTTGCTCCGACTCAATTTGGGAAATTGTTCGGCCGGCGGCGTTGCGAAATTAAGACGTCAACGTGATTGCACTGAGGCGTTTAATTATGTAAATGTTATGAGCTAGTGGTGGGTGGTGTAATGGAGCAATTGTGGCCGCAGCGGTCACGTACAGCGAAACAGATTTATGATTCTCAAGGGATTGTGTGTAAGGTTTCACGTCTGGGATGATCTTTCTTAAACGTCGTATTCGTAGTCTTGTTGCACAATTTTATATATTTTAATAAATAAATTGTTCACTTAATGTACTAGTACCTGGATGACCGAGCCTTGTTCGGCTGAAAACACGGATAAAACGACAATTTCTAAAAATTAAATTTAGCTAGATCGATTTATCGCTCCCGAAACCCCCTGCATACTAAATTTCATGAAAATCGTTGAAGCCGTTTTCGAGATTCAGATTATATATACAAGAATTGCTCGTTTAAAGATATAAGATAGATAGATAAGAAATAAATATTCCTAAAAACAACACGATAAAGCTAAATAGATAGATTTGACCTTACAAATGAATTGGTCATAAATTATTTATATGCAGTAGAAGTCGGATTGAGAAGAATAGGAGAAATTCTGCCTGATGTTAAAGAATCATGTGAACTAGGATGGAGCATGCTTGCGTGGGTACCTTTTCTTACGACCATATTCAATATGCAAACCGATAAACAGTGTAAACATGTTCAAGTGGGTGTTCCCCGTCAGATAGTATCTGGATATCTTCAAATAGCGAGTGAATCTTTTAGGCAAGCGTGCTTTACTGTAGACCGTATCTTCGCTTGACGTCAGGTTTGTTAAAGGTCGAACGCATTTTTCTGTATAAAAAACGTTTCAGATATTGTCCTCTAACATGGAGGTGCGTTGCAAATGCCACGGCTTGTCAGGAAGCTGTCAGCTCAGGACATGCTGGAGAGCCACGCCAGATTTCAGGGCAGTGGCATCCACAATAAAGAGGCAGTATCGCAAGGTAATTGGCATTTCTTAGTACCTATCTCATTTGAGTCAGCACATTAAGCAAGGAAAAGTGCAATCAATAGAAGGCCTTTTTTATGGTTATGGATTACAGGCTAGGTGTTTGACCACAGCTCACCTGATGTTAAGTCAAACATCTAACGGTGTATACCGGCAGCCTCACTTGAGAGCCAGTTCCATACCAGGCTAGGTGTTACCGCCTTCGACCACAACGTCGCATGTTTGTTGTCTCTGGGTAGACACAGAACAATTTTTTTTTATACCACATAAATGTTTCTGTATGTATTATAAGTATAAGTATGTACAAAAATAATAAGTATTTAATTATTCTATCAGTTATCTGACATATATATTCTGTATTTCCCGTCAAGTTTAAGTTGGGTGTCTCCAAATCCAAACAATAAGGTTTCTTCTGGTTAAGCTACATTCCAGATTGAATCACTGCTCATCATTAGGCAGTATGTGACCAAAAGCACACCTATTCTAAATTAAAAATTATGCACATATTTCTTTCCTAAGGCGCTGATAGTGGCACAAGAGGAGCTCAACAGCGGTATGAACATCCTCCGAGGAAGACCTCGCGGCAGGAGGCGGAGCAGGCCTCGACCGGCGCCAAAAACTAGCTTGCTGTTCTTTGAGAAGTAAGTCTACGATAATACATGTCACTATACCT
This sequence comes from Biston stratarius, assembly GCA_950106695.1. Taxonomy (NCBI): domain Eukaryota; kingdom Metazoa; phylum Arthropoda; class Insecta; order Lepidoptera; family Geometridae; genus Biston; species Biston stratarius. The sequence goes on along the minus strand of OX467115.1, from coordinate 22,034,325 downwards.
ACTGTTAAAATTTTCTTCTTTGTAAAAGAGGACTCAGTTGCAAATCCTAAGAAAAAGCTTTACTCTATGCTAAATGCTATGGACTCTACTTAAGACGTTAAAAAAAAAAAATAACATATATTTTATTTCGGGCATATAAATAATCCCATATAAATTTAGACAACGGAAATAGGAGAAAAATTACAAAAATTCCACAAAAAATACAAAAATTATGTGTTAATTAATTATTACAATCAAAGACAAAATGATTTTTAACATTTCTGTTCTGGGCTATGTTCTCGAAACGCGGTAAATTTTGTCAAATAACCTCTAAATTAATACTAAGGTACATATTCTGTATAATTTTTTATATTAATATATGTTAGTTAAAGTATAAAATAACGCATTGTAGCGATTATAGCTGAGTAGTTAGCGCGGCCGATTCACACGCCGAAAGGCGTGGGTTCAAACCCCAACAATGAGCTTAAGCTGCGAAAACATCGTGAGGAAATCTACGTCTTAGAGTTCTTAAAAATATGTTCTCGAAGATATGTGAAGTCTGCCAACCTGCACTTGCCCAGCGTGGTGGACTATGGCCTTATCCTTCTCACAATGAAATGGGACCCGCGCCTAGCAGTAGGCCAGTTTATAAAAAAAACAGAGCTGACTCGGAAGCGTGCTCCATCTTAGACAGCGCTACTGCTTAACATCTAGGTGTGGTGTGGCCTGGCAGCCTTATCCCTATCAAATCTATGAAATTTCCTTATTTGAAACACTCGAAAGGTACACCTATTTAACGTAGACATTCTAAACGTCAGTTATCTTTTTCTTTACCAGGTCACCCAGCTTTTGCGAGGTCGACAGTCGCGTGGATTCGGCTGGCACATCGGGTCGCGTGTGCCGAGTAGGTCGAACCTCTCGTACTGGGTCGTGCGACCTACTTTGCTGCGGTAGAGGACACGCACTCATCCGCAAATCGAGTTTGAAGCCTTGCAACTGCACCTTCCACTGGTGCTGTCGAGTTGACTGTCAGAGGTGTAGAGATGATAAGTGGGTTGCTATTTGTAAGTAGAGTTGTAGAGGCAACGAGGGTCGGTCATCCATCTACAGCTAAGTTTGGGGTGTTCTGAGCCGAAAAGGGACAATGGTACTTATCATGATAGATAACTTTATTTATTTTTTATTTATGTAAAAATGATGAGACAAAGTTACAGGTTTTCTATTAAGCGATAACTGCCCATGAACATTGCAGCGGTAACTAAAACTTTGAATAACAAAACTAGTTCAAGTTAAGTTTTATTTTGAACTAGTTTTTAATACTGATAAGTCTGCGTTTGACCACCAACTCACCTGACGGTAAGCGATGATGTGGTCGAAGATGAAACCCACAGACTTAGAAGATACCTATTCAATCTGATCTTGAAAAGATCTAGATTCTCTCAGGTTTTTTTTTTTATTCGCTCGAGATGTGGTTACATTTTTTATCTTAAATATATTATATTATTACAGCACATCTTACACTAATTGTATAATACAATATAATAACTTAAGCTAAGTCAAGGGCACCTATGTTCTAGCGCTCATTACTTTGAAATACTAGATAGTTAGTCTCAATAGCCCTGTAATTTTGTAGCCATCAAACCAGAACACATTACACACTACTACTTGGCGGGAGAATATCTGTTACTGCGGTGGTATCTACCTAGATGACTTGCTTACGAAATGTACTCGCGTCTACTCTATATCGTGCAAAGAAATCAGCTATTCTGTAAAAAAACGTTTACGGTTTACAAAATAGGTGTTCGACCACAGCTCATCTGGTCTTGAGTGACTGTGTGATCGAAACTGGTTAACACACCTTGTCCGAAATATGAACGTTGATATCTTTAGCAACACATGTAAAGCACCTGCTTTATTTCGTGATTTCAGAGTCGTGCCCAAAGTAAAAGTTGTTCATAATTATAAGTAGGTACTACAATGACCTCCTTTCGGCTTTTTATACCCGAAGCATTTTTTTTGTAAAGAAAATTGCCGCATAGTGTAATTTGGTGGGAGATCTTAGGATTTCCTAAAAAAAGTATTAAAAGAGTAACTTAGCATTCCATTATAGCACAAAAAATTAATATACAGTAGGATTTTTTAAATTATTACAATATAATTAAATAGTTATTACATAGGTTAAACTAGTTTTGAGCAGAATTTTAACCATTATTTAATGTACAAATTGTATCTTTAAAAATGTATCAATAAGTAACTTAACTTACCTAAGAATCAATATTATAAAATTAAATCAGTATTAACTTTACTTAGAAAAAGGTAATTAATTTATTTTTAATAAAACTCGTGACAATAATATTAGATTAATTTAATTAGTAGGTAGTTTCGGCATCAAAAATTCAGAAATATTTGAGGAAAAAGTAAATTAAATTGTTACTACCAAACAGTAATTCCAATATGTATTGAAATAAATCATGCAACCTTCTTAATACTTTTAGGTAACTTTCAATTTACTTACAAGTATATTTTTTATTGAAGACTGCCCCATATTGACGCTGCTTATGGAAGCGGCCGAAGTGGTAGCTCGCGACTCAGGCTATCCCAGACCGCGTCTATCTGGAGCAGGTTTTAAATCAATAACAGCGCACCGCTCACGTTCAAGTTGTCGAGCCGAAATAAACAAAACCATAGTTAATAGTGTATAGAACTGTTAATACCTTGTATCAATTAATTGTAAATAATAATTAAGTAATTCATTCAATTTTATAACGATTATATTATCTACATTCCCAATGAAGTGATACGTGTAGTAGGTATTTATTGTTTTTCTTATTTATTTTGTAACTATAAGAATTTTGTCCGTAGTTATTAGACAAACAAATAAACAAGATGTTGTATTGGATCTTTTTATGCAATCAGTGAATGTTTATCTTATAGGATAATACTTGCCTTACCTAATAGGTACTTGTCTTTTATCTAGAGCAGTCACATGTTTGTGTTGTGCAACAAGAAGGCTTAGCAAAAAAGTCACACCTTGTAAAATCTGCAATATAACAATCTAGATTCTAGATAGTAAAAGTTGTGGTAGTTTAGTTGAAATACCGTCTTGTTTTCAATTTTGAGGTCCTGGGAATGAAACCCAAACACTTCTGTCTTTTCCAAGTTAAATTTTAAAAAATTACGTGCTTATTGCCGCTAGCTTTAAACGGTCAAGGAAATCGTGAGAAAATCTACTTCTCTGAAAGTTTTTGAAGATGTTTGGAGTCTGTCAAGCCGCACTTTGCCAGCGTGGTAGACTATGACCTTATTCTTCTCACAATTTTGAGAAAAGACCCACGCCTGCAATGGGTCAGCTTATAAAAACGTCTGATCCGGAAACATTTAAATTGTACTGGTATTTTACGTTTTTCTGCTTAGTTACTCATCTGCTAATAATTTGTCAGATATCTAAATAAACTATATAATAAAATTTTATGTTACTATTTCTTGCAATCCAGCAAAAATCAAAGATCAATACCGCTATAAAGCGTCGAGGATCCAAACGATTTGAGAGGCAATTTCGGTGTTAATTCCAATTAATTTCCGCACTCAAGCTTAAGGACTCTTATGCACCGACGCTTTAAAAGGTAAGTGTCTACAGACAAGCTTATTTTATTTAAGTAAGGAAGTCAGTTAGAGGGACCTTTAAATTTTTGTAAAATCTATTTTATAATAAACAAAATCACAATGATGATAATTTATGGAAGCGAAAAGACTCAACGCTTGTAAGGTATTCAGTACATTTTTATAAAGTCACTAAAGGTGTAAAACTACAACTGCAAACAATTTCTGCTAAAACATTTTCTTCGAAAATCGTGCATAAAAATAAAGTAGGTACACTATATGCACACATTATTCATTTGATTGATACAAAAACTAAGACAGTACGAAAAACTATGAATTATTATAAAATTAGGTCTGTCTATGATTAACTTATTCTAATCTTTCTCAATCTTAGCCATCGATTACCATCAGGCGAATTAGTTATATTTCAATTAAAAAGACAAATTCAAATATTACTATAATAATGCTCTCCATTAGGACTGTGTAAGGATTAAAAGGAAAATTTGAAATAAAAGTCCCATGACCAATAGGACTATAAATGAAAAAGCATCCACTTCGCATATTTGTAAATGAAATCTTCAATATGTAGGTACAGGTAACTGTTCATTTCATTGACGGAATGAATGAAATCGAAGCAGACAAGTTTACGGTACCCGAGTCCGAATAGCCTCCAGCCCTTCAATCACCAAAAAACCTGATGAATGAAATGTTTCTTTTGTCAAGTATGGTATTGATGTTGATGTTACGCTTCAAGTATTGAGAAAAACATTTTTGAAGCCGTCTACGAGCACACTTGATTGAATATCCGTGACTGATCTGTTGAGATCATCCGATCTATACGGCAAATTGGCGATGCGAATTCATTCCGCGTTCACAATGGATTTAGTTCGTCAGTCACGGTTTGAAACGAGACCGATCGATATTTCTATTTGGCAAATAGTTAAATCGATTATTTTCGACTCGTTATTATTGATTACTGACCTGTGTCAATGAAAGCTAAGCTGATGTGGGAACTTAACTTAGCAAGATGTCTATGACAATGAAAATCGAGAAAAGGACTTTTCAGTCTACAAGGGGTTGTGGGCGTGGGTAATAGAATTAGTACGTTATTAGCATAGTAGATCAGGGATTCCCAAAGTGATCAATATCGACCCCTTTTTTCCCAGGGGTCGACATAAACGAAAACTGATTTTGGGGTCGACGAGTTCTAAAAATCGACCCCTATTAATTAACACAAGTTCTAAATCGAAACTTTCAAGATACTGTTTAAGTTTTGTTACGAGTACAACTTGTTATAAGAAAGACTTTCTACTCTAGGTGTGCTTTACCATCTTCGACCACACCGTCACATCAAGTGAGGTGTGGTCAAATACCTAGATTATCAACAATAAAAAAGAAAAAGCTTATTTTACCTCTATTAACAAAATTTATAGAATCTACACCTAACTGTTCCTTTTCTAAATAACTAAAGAAATAGTGTATTAACAAAACACCCGGTACAATTTTGAGTAGGGGATTGGAAGTGCTGTTTTTTCGTCCTGTTTATGCAATTTTTTTTTATGCATCTTGTGTACTTAAACTCATAACTATTTATATTTTAATATAACTTACATAATTATTATATACGTACGTTTATTTGATGTACTTAAGTACTATATTATGTACTAGCTGTGCCCCGCGGTTTCACCCGCGCTAGATGCCTACGTCATAGTAGCTTTATGCATGCAAAGTCTCAGCCCATACAAACTTTCATCCCCTATTTTATCCCCTTGGGGGTAGAATTAATCAAAATCCTTTCTTAGTGGATGCCTACGTCATAACATCTACCTGCATGCCATATTTCATCCCGATCCGTCCAGTGGTTTGGGCTGTGCGTTGATAGATCACTATGTCAGTCAGTCAGTCAGTCAGTCAGTCATTCAGTCAGTCAGTCAGTCACCTTTGAGTTATATATATTTAAGAACATTATTTATATTAGTTTAAATTTCTACAATAATACATATAGTGCTATACTAGCATCGCCCGTCTGTTCCGAGTCAGTAATCTATTTTCCATTTCTGGTTGTCTGAAAGAGATCGCTTTATAGCGATATAAGACCGTCATTTTTGGCACTAGCTTAGAAGGCTCTTTTGTTTTCGATACATTTTTAAATTTATTAAGCATTACATACACAGTTTCTATCTATGTGTATATATGCCTTTTTTTACTCACACATTATTTGTTATTTGTAATAATCTGTAATTGTTTTTTTATTATTATTTCGAATTATAAAATACAAAATGCTCAGTAAGTTTTTTATTTAGAATTATATGGCTTTGACAAACTGACCTTATCTTTGGAACATGTTTCACTCCAATAGACTGTCATAACAGCGAAAGCCTTAGAAATACCAGGAAAAACGAAAGCGTCATACGAATGGCAACGCAAATCCGTGGAATCTATCACACTAAAATCGCAATATCAAATGGGATTAACGACCAATTAGATCCACGTGTCCCCAATTAAACAGCATCTACCCCGAAGGTTGTAGGGTATTATGACCTAATAGTATTATGAGCGATTAGCTGTGTTCCTAATAGAGGAAGCCAGGGTAGTGCACTTGGAGGTGCTTTGCCACTTGTGTTGCCAGTTCTTTAATGGTTTTGAGGGGAACGGTCGTCAGTTCACTAGGCAGGTGAGTTAAAATAATTAAAGGTGTAATCGGCTATTTTCATCTAATTAGTGTTCAGTGCAGTTATCTAAGTACAGTAAAAATTCAATTTATGCCTTTAGAAATTTTGATAAAGCACCTATAGACAACTTGCCAGACTTTATTGCGGCCTTCGAGACAAAAGTAACGATCGATCTCAACGGGGAGCTTGTAACAAGCGTTTTCATTAAAACTTGAGCATTAACATTGAGCACGGTTGACAATAATAAAGGTTGCAACTTATCCAGCAGGATTGTTCTGTCAATTATATGTTCCGCTGGGTACCATGAAGGACGGTTTGAACGTAGCGTCCTTACCGAACCCTGTGGAGCGATACAAGCTAGAATGCAAGCTTGGCTCCGGAATATTCGGACAAGTATTCAAAGCGTCGGACACTCAAGCTGCGGGGAAAGCAGTCGCCATCAAAGTCCAGGCTTACACAGACGAAAATGAAATCCACATACAAGAAGAGTATAAAATACTCAGAGATTTCAGCAATCATGCAAATTTGATTGACTTTTATGGCGTATTCTGCGACAAGTGCGAGAGCGTGAAAAATATCTGGTTTGTACTGGAGGTGAGTACATAATACCCGTCGTATGTTGTCGAGGTTGAATTGAGGTGCATTTGATACTTTGATACTACATTCTGATGGCCTTTTTTTCAGTTGTGCGAATGTGGGTCCGTCATCGATATTGTCAGAAAGCTAAACTTGGCGGACAGAAAAATGTCCGAAGAACATATCGCTTACATCCTCAAATATACTATCAAGGTAAGCCCATATTCGACCGGGTATAAACATGTCCCTCGTCACATTCGAGTCGAGATGGCTGTTTATAAAACAAAGGGCCTGCCAGTCCACCTTTCAACGGCTGAATCAATTGGTGGGTACTTTGAATTCAAACTCAATTGTTCTCGGATCTGTGTCCCGACGATTTCTGTTGCTCTCATGATGTCGAATAAAATATTGCCCGGCAAATGTCCACGTACGTTGAAATACAATCTAGGGCCATTACTTAAAATGCACGCCGCTTTATTTGATGAGATTCGGTCTGGAGCGCTCGAACTTGTCGATGCGAATGTCGGAGCGCGCCCGACAACACCATGATGGCCCCCCATCGAGGCGCATCGCTCAATTATCGTAAATAATGCTCGCGCACACAAGATATACGAACCTCTGACGCGGTAGCCCGAGATCTCTCTAACTCTCATCCGATGGACTAAAGTCACCCTTATAACCTTTAAGTAGAGTCCTCTGCGATAAATTTCAATCGACATGTTAGGCTCCAGAAGTATGGGTGAAGCTTAAATGCGTATTATCTTTATGCAAGCCACTTGGTTCACAATACCGGTGCTACGTTGTCTTGGTTCGGCGGATCTTCCACGCATATCTATCGATGTTGCATCTCGTAAGGTATCATCAAGTCAGGATTAGCGATGTTAAAATTTTGTCGATAACTTTTAAACAAATCATAAAGTAAATAACGCCTAATAAAAAATCAAGTAATGTAAACAATTCATTTTTATAAATACGGAGTAGATAAATACAAGAACTAGGCAAATAATAACACATCCAATATTTAAGTTAGCGGGAGCTGCTGTTATTAAACATTATACTGAAACAAAAATTTTTCAAGCTTAGCAATTGAAACCCTATCGACAATTATTAGCACACCCCTATCCGCTAAACGATTGTAATGAACGCATTAAACACACTGATATATCAGACAGCGGAGTCGAGACAGGCCGCCTGCGACAGCACCGAGCCTGATACGTATGCAAATAGGCCCCAATGAATCTCATGGGCGTCGACCATTGACTGACAGTGACGTTGTATCGCCGGCCGTAACAAGATGCGCCATAAGGGGCGGTCACTCCATCACTCTGTGTCAAACCCGCGTGTTGGCTCCAGCGATTGGTTCGATAACTCTCATACATTTCCAGGCCCTCATTTACTTGCACGAAAACAAAGTGATGCATCGCAATGTAAGGTGCAGTAACATTTTGATCACTAAGGACGGCGAAATCAAAGTGTCAGATTTCGGGCTGTCTTGTAAATTGAACGGGACGTTGGACAAGAGTAAGACGAATATTGGGTCGCCGAGCTGGATGGCTCCCGAAGTAGTGACATGTCGAGAGGAAGGATATGGGAACAGGGCGGACGTTTGGGCTTTGGGAATTACTACTATCGAAATGGCCGATGGCAAAGCTCCTTTTCAAGAAATGCATCCGACAAGAGCATTGTTCCAAATCGTAAGGAATCCGCCACCTGCGATATCAAAACCTGCTATGTGGTCTAATGATATCAACGATTTTATTTCAGAGTAAGTCACTTTTTGCCAAATTCAGTAAGGTACCTTGCTGAAATTTTCTTTTATTTTATAACTTGTATGGTTACTTCTAAACTAATATTTTGCCATTAAAGGTGTTTAGAAAAAAATCCAGAACATCGACCTTACGCTATGGAATTGGAAGAACATCCTTTTATTCAATCAGTGCCTGAAAAAGACTTTCACGTGAGTTTCTAGACAAGATGTTATTATTGATATTTAACACTGTGCCAATCTAACAGTATAACAGTATATTTATTCTATTCATTTCAGATGTCCACAGAACTTAAGAAGTTAGCATTCGATATGAAAGATAAAGAGGCACCAGAAAAACCCAAAGAGAGAATAATCAAAAATGGTTTGCTCACTACAGAAGGTATTCATGAGGCAGAAACTATGCAAGTAGAAGACCTTGCAGCGTTAGAAGAATTGACAGAAGATAAGATACTTACAGAACTGCAGACTAAGTTGGCTAAGGGATATTTCATGTCTTTTGTTGGAGACGTTTTACTTATACTTAATCCAAACACAGATTATGAAATCTACAATGAAAGTGTGAGTATCATGACATTTTTACTAAAATGACACTTCACTAAGATAAAAAATATTCATATTTTACCTATTTACTCATTTTGGTTTTAGTACCACGCCAAATATGAATGCAAATCTAGGTCAGACAACGAGCCACATATTTTTGCAGTAGCTGACAGTGGATATCAAAACGCTTTACATCACAATGAACCTCAACACATCGTATTTTCTGGAGAAAGTAAATCTGGTAAAACCACAAATATGATTCACGCTTTGTCTCACCTAACTCATTTAGGAGCCATGAAAAATAATACAGCGGAAAGGATACAAAAAGCAACGAAAGCTATCCAAGTAGCTATCACTGCTGGGACACCGGTGAATCCACATTCTACTAGAGGAATCTTTCAAATACAAGTAACTTATGGAAGTTCTGGTAAACTAAGCGGAGCAATATTCTGGCTTTACCAGCTGGAAAAATGGCGTGTGTCTTCAACTGACATGTGAGTTTAATTATACACAGTGAAAAATACTTGTAAATACGAATTAATTACTTAATGCTATTAAATGACATTTCAGGACTCAAGCTAATTTTGATTTACTGTATTATTTCTACGATGCCATGGAAGCTGAAGGACGATTAGAAGAACTGAGTTTAGAGAAAAATAGAAAACACAGATATTTGAGAATAATTGATGAACCGACAAAAGGAACGAAAGGTGTAAGAGAGATTACTGGAAATAATGTAGAAAATTATAAAGACTTTATAGATAACCTAAAAAGTGTGGATTGGGAAGTAGAAGACATTGTTTTTCTTGAAACAGTACTTGCAGCTATACTGATTCTTGGCAACGTTAGATTCAAAGATAGTAAAAGTGGTGCAGCAGAAATCGAAAATTTGGATGAGGCCAAAAAAGTAGCCAAATTGTTAGCTTTAGAAGAAACTAAATTTCTTTGGGCTTTATTGAACTATTGTCTGATTGAAAGTGGCACCGCTGTGAAGAGGAGGCATTCTACAGATGAAGCAAGAGATGCTAGAGATACATTAGCAAGCGCACTGTACAAGAGATTGATTGATTGGATGATAAATATTATCAACTCAAAGTTATCGTTTATGAGATCAGTATTGTAAGTAGTAGTAGGTGTTTCTTAAACGCTTTAAAAGGTAATAGGTAGGAATAGTTTATATCAATGACTTAATTTTATTCGTACGTTTCAGTGGCGACAAATACTCCGTAAGTTTATTGGACATGTTTGGGTTTGAATGTTACCACAGAAATCGTTTAGAACAGCTTATCGTAAACACGACTAATGAACAGATTCAATTTCTATACAACCAAAGGATGTTTGCTTGGGAAATGCAAGAAACTGCCGAGGAAGAAATTGAAGTAGTATCTTTACATTTCTATGACAATAAAAATTCTGTTGATCAACTGATGGGAAGGCCACTTGGCTTATTTTATATTTTAGATGAAGCAAGCCGGACTGGAAGCGGGCAAGAATTTATTATGAGTAAGTAGATACTTTCTTACATTGAAATTGATAGTTTCTAAACTTTCACTCAAGAATTAGGTAGGTATATTGAAAGTGTACTTTTTTTTCAGGCACAATAAGAACAAGCTGCAAAGGACCGTACATCAAACTATCTGGAAGTCATGAATTCAGCGTAGCACATTATACAGGCAAAGTGAATTACGATTGCAGAGAAATGGCTGACAAAAACAAAGATTTCCTGCCTCCAGAAATGATTGAAACTATGAGAGCATCAATAAATATAACAGTTCAGCAACTTTTCCGAAATAAATTGACAAAAACTGGTAACCTAACTGTGTCACCGAGTCAGCCAAAAGTTGAAGTAGTAAGATCGAAATCGGAGAAAGAAATTGAAAACTTAAAAGCAAGAGTGAGTTTCTTATTCACTTATATACTAATAAGACACAATAAGCAACATTTTACATTTTACAAAATCAATCACTAACGATCCAAACTAGCTATCTTCATGGATTTTTGGTGTTGATATGTGCATAGCATTCACATTATTTCCTTTGCAGAAATACAACACAGTTTCTAGAGGTCAATTCTCTCAAGTACACAGAATGAGGACAGCTGCAGCGACCTATAAAGCGACAAGCCTGGAGCTTTTAAAGCAACTTTCCGTTGGTCCTGGAAGTGGAGGTACACACTACGTAAGATGCGTCCGAGCAGACTTAAATGATAACCCTAGAGGTTTCCAAAGGGAGGTTGTGAGACAGCAAATCAGAGCACTGTCTATACTAGACACCGCCAAAGCACGTCAAAACGGTTACTCATGTCGTATTCCTTTTGCTGAATTTATAAGAAGGTAAGTATTACTCTATATTGAAGACAAAATGCATAAACAAACTAAAGAATTGATCAATGATGACTGACTTTAGGTACCGATTCTTGGCCTTCGACTTTGATGAGAATGTGGAAGAAACTAAGGATAATTGCAGATTGCTAATGATAAGACTTAAAATGGAGGGATGGGTGCTTGGAAAAACCAAGGTGTTTCTCAAGTATTATAACGAAGAATTTTTGTCCAGGTATAAATTGAAATTCTTCCAACATTTCATAATCAAAGAATGTTATTAAGCGCTGACATTTTATTTTTAGATTGTATGAAACTCAAGTAAAAAAGATTATTAAAGTCCAATGTATGATGAGACTTTTCTTGGCCAGAAGGAAGGCAATAAAAGACAAAGCCAAAAGCATGCACAGTAAGTAAATAAGAGTAAAAATTACAACAAAAAAAACTGTAAATACCTAGATACAAATCTTAATTAAAAGCGATGTCTTTGCAGTAAAAGAACTAAAGAAGCACCAATCCCTAAATGTGACTGAAGATGAAGCCGCTCTGCTAATTCAAAAGGGTGAGCTGAGTAGGAATTCTATTGTTTTAACTCTGACACATAACCATAACAAATCTAAACATCAATTTTACTTTATTCAGCATACCGCGGATACATAGTACGAAGGGCCTACGGGCCTCTTATTAACAAGTCAACTGGACAAATTGATGAAGAAACTGCATTATTTCTGAAGAGGTTTGCAATGAAATGGAAAAGTAGGTCCATCTTCCAAGTCCTCCTACAGTATAGGGCTGTTCGGTACCAGGATTTGGTACATTTTTCTCAACAGGTAAAAAACGCGCAATTAGGTAGGAAATAATATAGTAAAAGACAACAATTTTCACAAAATTGTCTGATTTCTTTGAACTTAAACTGCCAATGAACGTCATATTCATACTTTCTAATGATTTCCTTAATAACTGCTGAAATAATTCCTATTTCCAACATAAGTTTGTTATTAAACTTCAGGTTCACATATACAACCAAGCTGTGCTAGAAGCGCTCCTCAACACCAACATTTCAGCTCTATTGGATCGAGTAGATCCACACGCAAAGGAAGCTGATTTCTTAGGATCCACTCCACCAACAGTGTGGAAACTGCCGTTTAGGATAGATCAGCTCCAGTATTATGATACCACATACATGTGTGATCCTTCTGCAAAGAGCAAGTAAGTAAAAAATTTAGGTATGACACATCAACTTCATGCCAGATATGTAAAATCTAATTGAAAAAAAAAAAAATACTTTATAGTAAGTAAAAATATCTTAATATTCGAAGATATTTGTTTTGTTTGACCCTATATACTCAAAAGTAGAACTGATTTATTTTTCTAGTGACACGTTTGCCAGTCAATACGACTCGGATCATGAGCAGTGGGACGAACCGCTCAAACGACGATTCAGATCAGCACCTGATGTGACTAAAACATCTGCAAGCACACAGACTCTAATAGCAGTGCCGTTCTGCAGAGACCCGACCCAACCCGTGCCCGTGTTACCTTCCGAAGACCAGAAGGAACCCAGCCCCAAAGCTACCAGTAACAGACCAGCCGTTTACAAAAAGAAGCCCGGTTCACAATCAACGCACAGTTACTATAATCCGCCAGAACCGTGGGTAGGAACGAGAGACGATACAGATATATTAGAAGATACTGCTCCTAAACTCCGCAAAGCGCCCCAAACACGAAGCTTATATGCTATCGAGACCGTAGATAATGATCCGATTAAGGAGTTGCAAGCTATGGCGCGATCAACTAACGATATGAGCGATGATGATCCTCCGTTTAATTTCCAAGCAATGTTGAAGAGAACGCCAAGGAACAGAGCCTCGATGAAACGTTCTGGAGAAACAGATTCACTGGAAAATCGGGTAAAACAGACGCCGAGAAAATTCAAGCAAGCGCCTCCGCCACCTGTGGCTAAAACGCCAGACATACCAAAGAGAGAACAGTCTCCTTCGCCACCTCTCTCTAGATACGCCCAACCTACGCCACCACCACCTAGTTATGCTTCACCAACTCCACCTCCGATCGAAATAAGAACACAAACACCGAAAGAACTTTTCAGACAAAACTCCAGGGATCTCATAGCAGAACTCAAGGAAAGAGACTCCAAACCCGAACTCATTCATCCAATCATAGACAATAGAGTCGAAAGCGAAAAAGTAGAGCTGGCGCCCGGTATTACAGTAGAAGGAACTGTTACGGATTTATAAAAAAAAAAGTTTTATTTCAAAAAATATATTTATTTTGCATTGTATTGGAATCCCAGATACATCATTTTTATATTATGGCGTTACTGTTATTGCTTTCGACAATTATTTATTTTTAAAGCCATAAGTAATGTTAATTCATAAGATTTTTTTTACATTCTTCCAAAATATATATGATTTCTTCTCAAAAGAGTTAAGTATATTGAATACAAAGTTAGCCTTAAAGCTAGTTATGGCATTATTATATAAATTTCACACTTTTGACTCATTAATAACACATTCTTAGGGTGCCATCACTTAGAAAAATAGATATTTTTACTTCGATATTATACTTAAGTATACAACTCTAAATTAAATTGCTTTGGTAACTTATTATATTTTACTTATAATCTAAAGAGAGTGGTCGAATAAGAAATACCAAGAAATATAATTATTATCCAGACATAGTGTTCATTTTCATCATAATCGTTTTTGTATGTTTGTACAATTTGATATGTTTTTATTAATTTTATTTCATTGTGTATTTTTAGGTATTTTTTATTATACCGTATAACATGTGGTTCTATTTTAGTACAATAAGCGTGCGTGTTATTATATTAAGATTTTAATATATTAAGAATAATTGGTGGTTTTTATTTTGCTTATTTAGCAAGCCTTGATAAGATGTTTGGTGAGCAATTTTAGTTATACTTTTACTTAATACTAACATTCCTATTCTTACTGCTACTATAAATATGTTTGTTTATAAAAGTGACTAAATATATAAAAATATAGCATTACTTGGTTCTCTTGTCGTATTATTAATCTTCATCATCTTCACCCTGTACCTTACTGTTGATCAAAACAGCTTTTACATTTCTCTATCACCTATCATAATTGTTAGAATTCACACTCTTTTACAGTGTATAGACGAGTATATACACGTCTAGGTATACGTAAGGGTATAGGCACGTGTACTTAAACGTCGCATCGCCTTGAATGCGCGTATGGGCACAATTTTTAAATCGTCCTAACGATTTTTCGAAATATTGTTCGAATGACGGTAGTAATAGATTTGTAGAAAAAAAAAACAATAGTTTATTTCGATAATCGAGTCCTTGAACTAATTATAGTGTTTGTCGGTGAAAAGCGAGGCTATCGCGGACTTTGTCGTAAGTATTAAATGTATAGTACCTACTTCGCAGTATTATAATTGGATTTTAGCGTAAAAGTGAAAATTCATAACGATATCTTTATTGTATGACATTTAAGTAAATAAATAATCGAAGTCAAACGTACGGATGCATACGAAATTCCACAACTTCATTCTCTAATTTAACTTCCACAATTAAGCGTTTCAAGATCCGTGCCGATAGCTGTAAAATAATGTGTATTCTAAAATATCTGTGCACCTATTCTTATGCAATTCGCAATTTTTTAAATCGTTTCTCAATATTCGAGTATATTATACCTACAGTTCGATACTGCTTGTAATGAGCGGCAATCTTACTATGAATATCAACTTCAATTTGGAAAAATATATATCCTCTTTTTTACGTATTAATCCTCCTTATGATTAAGTATTGTATTAATATATAAACGTACTGAATTATTAAAGGGATAAATATCTTCAAAAAATGTTTTCTTAAATACACATCTAAAAGTTATATCCAAAAGGTAATAATTAACTTACACTAAGTTATACATTATAAAGTATATTATAGCATACAAAAATATGACTTATTTTAATTTTAATCGTATCAATATTCTAAGCTCTGAAGATTCAGTCACTTTGTTAGGGACATGTTTGAAAAATATCAAAATAATTTAACATGAGAATTGAAAATAAATGTAATGAGTTTCTATTTCTATTGTGTTAGCTTGACGAAACCAGCGATACAGTTATGAGTATTATTTTAAGGAGTGCCTTTGCTGCCGTAGATGGAATAGTAACTACGTCAATATTTTGACAACGAGGGCGCCATTTTGAATCCAGAGCATAGCGAGAGTTTTAAAATACGTCGACAAAGAAAAATTATACACTATATTCTTCATCTATGAGAAAAGGGACGTTTATTATCTTTATAATCGGCACGCCTCTCTTACTGGTCAGTATCTTATAGATGTCTTTAATGTTTGGTACATTAGAGTATGTTCAAAAAGAAAGTTGTCGTGACTAACGTTATTTAACTTCACAGCAACACCCTTAAGTAGTGCTGCAGCTTAATGAGACAGCAGCAGTCATTTTGTACATCAGACTATGGATGTCGGCTACGGCAACGCAGGCACAGCCATTACTTTTGTGTAAATATGCACTGTTCTTACAATATACAAATATTTTTTTTTTAAAAACCTTATTTTAATATGTAAAGTGAATGACTTCAAATGTTTGAGATCACATATACCTAAATTAATATACAAATTAAGACAAATACGAGTAAATCAAATAGCTTGGTAAAAATGTATTGTCACTAGAAACATTCCGATATTTAACAGGAAGCCCGCCACCTGCTTTTGTTTTTAGGTATAGCTCCTATCTACCCCGTCGGAAATAGGCGTGATTGATTAAAAAGTATCTTACAGAAACTCTTAAGCATTTCGGTATAAAAGGAAACAAATATGCGTAAATTCATAGTATAAGGCCAACTTTCACAAAATGCGTTCCGATAATGTAACATGAAGATTCAATTTTTTCGTCTAGCTTTCGTTACCACAATGTATGAAAAATGCCAAATGACAAGTTCACTTTTTTAGATTTAGTTTCCGTTTACGCGCACCAGAGGCGCTGATCCATTTTTCACATAATTATTTTGGTATAAATAACTAGACGCAAGTTTTTCAGCAAATTGTTACGCTAGATCCTCGTACAGAGGGGCTAGCATATCAATTTGTGAGATTAACTTACTATGTAATCGATTAAAAATGTATAGAAAGTAGGGCAGTGCCCTTTGTAGAAATAAATGGAACCTTTTTTATACATTTGACTATAGGAATTCCCGCAAATTAATATGCTATTTGTCAGTTACTTATATAGAAAATACCACACATCCTTACACAAACTTTCGCATTTATAACATTACCTAGTGTATAACCAGATACAAAATTCACACAATTAAGAAAAGTTATTATGTCAATAGTTATACATATTTATGTAATAGTGTCGCTTGAATTCATTATAAATTATTGCCATTAATCGTTTTGCATTGATAATAATATAACCATGAACATTTGCATTGATAAAAAAAAATACACAAAGATTATAATGTAGTGCAAAATAAATGTGTTGTGCTAAGTTAAACAATAATAACTAAATCTATATAAAATATTGATAAAGTTTAATTATTAAGTGCGAAAACAAACAAGTGTTTATTGTTATACTGGCCTTGTTAATATTAATGCCGCAACTGGTTATGAAGTAAAAGCCTCTTATAAATTATATTATGCATAAAATAGATATGCCATAAACCGCAAATAAACAGGCTGCCTTATGGCAAGAGTTTATCAAAATGTGTATTGCCTACGATATTATATGTATAATATGAATATGCGCGTCGCCTGTATCACTAGAGGCATCACAGATACAGTTCGCTCTTAAAATACTTTAAAAAGTCCTTTTTAAAAACTCCATAAAGTAGAGCATCGTAAAAAGTATTGCTAAGTTGGTTAAATATCATCATATAATGTATTGCATATGTAATATAAATGAGATAAGACACACTATAATCGCAAAAAGTTAAAAATATGAAACATTTTTAACAGATTTTTTTTGAAAATTGTCCCACGCTCTGATACCTAACGAAAGAAAAGCCTGCCCTTTAAACCATTAGGCCTGACTATGGGTAAGAAAGAGTTTTAAAGATCAGGTTCAATGTAAAATTATGATAAAAATTGTGCTTTAGCCTCATTTAGAATCTCACTCTGTATGAACTCTGTCAATGAAGATATGGTCCAATCAAAAAAGACCTCGATTAATAGTAAATGAAAAAACTGTGTAAGCAAAACTAAAAAACCCCAAGTCGAAATGAGTACCTTTTACTTCTTTAAAATCGGTTACAAGACTTGAAATGCTCATAAAAAGCTTAAATTATCAATCTTGGTTCTGTAACACCTATATTTACAATAATGTATATTGGATATTATATTTGATTAATAAATTGATTAAATCAAACATCCTGTGAATTCTAGACGATAATGTAACTGGGGTGATAAATCGCAAGCCATCCCTATATTAGTCGTAGCATATTTTTTTCCTTTAAATTTATTTTATTGTTTTACTTATTAGGGACCCAACCGAAATCAAACCAACCTAACCAAATGTTAGTAATTCCGTAAAACAAAACCGTGACAAAATTATATCCTTTTTCCATTGTTTTAAAAATTAATTATTAAATATCATTTTTTCTTAATGTAAATGTAATGAGATGAACGCGACTCTCTCCTGGTGGTACACAGAACTTTTGAGTAACAAAACAAAGTCCAGGGCATCGCTGATTTGGCGCTCATTACTTTGACACGGTAACATGGTCTAAAATATTAAATTTACACTAGTGTATATTTACCAATGAATTCTTAATGTTTATGTTAACATTCCTATTGTAAAAGACAATCTCGAGTAACTTGCTCTTTAATTATTACACTGCGGACACAATGTATTCAAGCCTATAAAAAGGGGAACACTCTGATTTGCGAAACACAGTGTACACTGTACTCTAGTACGGAAATCAGAGACTTCTTAATTGATTACTGTACCATTTAATTGTGTCAATAAATGATTGAATCATTGTAAAGTTGTTTGACATCTCACCTAACAGATATGCAGTTAGTTTTGAGTACCCCAAAATATACTAATTTTTTTATACATACATATATTATTGCCCTGTTGTCTAACTCTTCACATTCAAGTCTTGGTTGTATAAAAATATACCACTTTTTTTCAGTTTTACGTGTTTGTTTGTTTACCAACGAAACTCTTAAAAATCTCACAGGATGATTTCTAACACAATAATTATGAAGAAAAAATATGGTTCGAATTGAAAACCTCCCTCTTTTTTGAAGACGGTAAATAACTACGCCTCTGGCGGTGAAATCACGCCGAAAATCTGACACATTCAGAACTTATCTGTACTAGCGCTCATTGGGGAAAAGATAATAGTAATATCTGAACGAAACAACAGTATGAGTATTATAAAGAAACGGTCATCAGCTCACATCGACTTGTGTATATAGTTTTCTGATTTATGATTAACACACTTAAACCTAAATCAATATTGTGTGGGTTTACCAAGGGATATGGTTTTTCTTTTTAAATTTACCCTGGAATACTGAAAAAAAATTGACACAATAAACTACTAACTTCCACGTATTCTCTTAAATGTCACTCTGGTTTACACTGATTTAAGCTATCATGGTTGTTGACTATAGTGATGATTATTTACAGGACATTTACCGTGATTATGTTGAGCAACAAGCTCCCGCTAGAGGTAAATCTCCTATAATTCATAACACTGTACTCTCCTCCATTATCTTTCCTTAGTTACTTTTCTCTGTAATACCATTACCATCCATGCCGACTTGTCCCAGCAGCTGCGTGACACTTGGTTCATTGAGAGTTAGGACAGCGTGTGCTTCCACCATCACCACTAGAGAGTTGCGGGCTTCCTCGTGTGGGACACCGTGAGTTCGGGTGGCATGGGAATACCAAGCACCAGTTGAAGGTAGTATTGAAACACACCATTTGCACGACAACCTGGAAAATTATATTCAATAATGTCACTCACCTTTGACAAAATGTATGTATTGGACACTTATTTTTAGTAATGATCCCTTATAAAAAATTTGGTCACAAATTAAAGACAATTTTAGATTATTATATGGATTATTGGACAGATAAAAATTATTTATCGTGCACACCAGAAATCAAGGTTAAAAGAATAGTTTAGTATGATTAGTTAGAAGTTAGAAAATTTCATGCAAGGTGGTGCAAAATTAATACACTAGTAGTGACTTTCCTTCCTCAAATATCTTTATTAAATGAAGATATTTTATGTAGTCATGATTATACAAAAAAAGTTTATTTTATAAATGATAAATTTGTGTTTAAGAATGTTCATTAATAGTAAATAGGAGTCATTAATTACTGTAAAATTTTATTAATGAATGATCCTAATCTACACACAACCATGTATTATTTGGTTTTACAGTATTTATACTATTAGATTTACAGACTTTGTATATGTACAAATAGATTGTATGATTGCAATCAGCTTATAGAGTTCTCATGAATATTTCTTCAGATGCTGAAAATTACTTCTACACATGCCAAAAATCACCAGATGTAATGACCACCATGACCAGAGTAAACTTAGTTTAATCAAATAAATTTAAGGGTTTGTTCAAGGTACCTGTTGGTAACATGTCGTGATTTCACATGTCTTCGTCTGTAGCCCCAGCTATTGTACACTCGGGGGCAAAATGGACACGGAAACGACGGGTTGGCGTAGCAAGTGTTGTTCTTATCTGAAAAATATAAAACAAAAAAATATTATAATTCCTAAATACATAATTATGCATTAAATTAAATTACAAGTAATTAAATTAAAAATTTAAAAAATCCCCAACGCAATTAACCTAACATAGCTAAAAACCACCGCAAAGAAACTGGCTATCAATTGAAAAAAACCGCATCGAAATCGGTCCATCCATTTGAGAGCTACGATGCCACAGACACACACATAGAGACAGACAGACTTCGACGCCAAAATTTACCACATTATGCATAATAAAAATGAAGTGAAGTGGAGCAGAGGACTTCCTCATGGCATTCTATACAAAACCTAGGTATTACATACAATATCTTGATAAGGTATGTGTATGGTAAAATGGTAAATAAAGGATAAAATAATTTATACATAAACTTAGCAAACCCAGGATTACATAGAGTGACTAGTTATTCTATACAATGACTAAATTATATGACTTGCCGGTAACATACATAATAATTAAATTTCATATCCCTGAGAATTTTATAAAGTATCAAACTTGCAAGTGTGGGCAAATGATATGTGGTGGAACATCTCTTTCAATACTTCTACCAAAGCTATGTAGGAGCTTTTAGTAAGTCTACTTCAACTTTATACCACCACCATGCTGAACATTTGCAATTGTGTAAAATCGCTAGCTACAATAGTGTGTTCCATTTTAACACTCATAAAGTCTAATAATTTGTTTACCATAATAAAAAGCATACCTTTACAATTTTGAGCTTCACTAGACACAGAATTGAGATTCTCAGTTGTAATGCTTAGCGATTCCACAATGGTTCCACTTTGCAGTACCGTTTCAACTTCTTTGTCAATCTCAATACTGTCCTTATCCTCATCATTGATATCTATGCCTTTGTCATTTCCGATACTGAGGCGTGTGCTAGTTACTTCAGTTATCCATTTTTTAATGCTTGCTGGGGTAGAGCATACAGATTTACCAGAAAGAGTTTCTGAATTCACTGCATATTTTTTCTCTAAAGTGTCTTCCAGTAAGGCAATGTCCGTGTCATTTGTATTTTCGCCAGAGTAGTCTGTGAATGGAGAGTCAATGGGTTCTACTTTTGGTATAATATTCTGGAAAAGAGATACATGTTTTTATTATTTTGATATAAAAAACTGATAATAAAAATGCAAAAATACTCTCGTTATTAGTGATAATAAATTTGGCTTGAAAGGGCCTATTAACAAGCAGTACTGTGAAAGAAGTAATGAGTTTCAAAGCAGTGCCCCAGACTTTGTTTTGCTATGCTAAGTTCAATATATCGCTATCATGGACAGGCATTATCTCTTATCATCAGAAGTGTGCTTCTCATTTGAATCAATATTTTAATTAAAAAATAAGATTTACCGTGGGAGACTATGTGATCAAAATTATAGCCTATATTTAGCACAAAAAAAAACCTTGCAATCTGATGGGTCAATGTAGCTAGCATTTTGAGCATGTTGCTAAAATTAGAGATTGCTTAATCTATAAATAAGTTTTTATTCTCTATAGATACTTTTAACAACCTTAATTACATTTTAAGTATGTTTATTTACTTTAGTTTTTTTTATTTATACCAGGCTATATTGATTTTTATTATTTCCAATTTATTTACAAGTTTAGTTTTTACACAAAATCATTATAATAATTTAAATTAATATGGTTATCTATATATGTTAATATAGATAATACAGAATTGGATATATTTATTATGGAATAGATAAACCCTATCTACTCCTTAATAAATAGATCCAATGAAAAATGTAAATCAAAAATGTGTAATTAGTTCTTTACTACAATCACCTTACTATATCCCCTTATATCTTTATGAATTAACTATCAAAGTACATTTTATCAAGAAGAGTCTTTAGTTCCCGTTGTAAAATTGGTAACACACATCAACTTTTTGTAAAGCCAACGACCACACTTGTAGGTTCTAAGTAGGTACAATGGTGATCATTTAGTTAAACTAATTTAAAGCAAGAAATGTTTTACTATATATGAGACTTACTATTTGTAAAAGGTAAACTTACATTGTTTTTTGGTGATTCTATATTGACAGTGGGCACCAAATCAGGTTTAGTTAGGCTAGCCTTTTTATTTCTATTATTGTTGTCTTCCTGTTCACTTTTCTTTCGTTTCTTCTGATGTGCAGACTGCTTCTCTGACACTATGCCTTTCTAAAAGTGTTTTAAGATATTGATATTAAATAAAAAAAACAAGTTTTTATCTTTGTATTACAATATAACAATTATATTTTGTAATAGCTGTATTTGGGTAAACATATGTATCTATCTCATTGATATGTATGAAGATAGAAAAAAAAAATTATAAAACTATGGCTGTTTTTACATATTTCTCACCTCGTCGTCTTTTGGAGCATCGTTCCCAGTAGACAAACCACAGATCCTCAAGGTCTCTGCAGTTTTCAACAACACTGGCAAAAACTCTTCAGTAACATTTACCTCCCCATTATACATAAACGTCAACAGCGTTCGCAGAGAGGCAGTGTTGATGTCGTGAAGAACTATAATTGGATCCTTGTGGGGGTTTTGCTGCAAAAAAAATTAGCGTGGGCGTCATCGAAACCCTATGAACGCGCATCATTTTTACAACAGAAAAATATTGTACCTGGAAAATACTCCTGAATACTGAGCTGTTAGCCGATAAAATCACTTTGTGCGCCTTAAAACTTTGCCCTTCTGAAACCAAAGTAACGTCGGAAAGCCCTTCGTCTTTGAACAACTCTTTCACGTTTGAAAGTATGTTACTCTGGTATCCATTCCATTTCAGACTTATCTCTTGATTTGCCATAGCGTGTCGTAGGTCATGTGTTATGTTAGAATTACCAAAGAAACAAGTTAGAACAAAATTAAAACATAAAAACAATAATTTTGCACACAAACAAAATGCTAAGCGCTTGGACAAAAACACATTCGGTAACAGTGTTGCCAGACACCTTCTGTAAATTTTTCCTAAACTTTTTATTTTATTTATGACACTATTTATTTTGTAATATTAGAGTGATCCCAAAATTGTTTTGGACGCAAAGTACGTAGAAGCTTTTTAGCTAAATACAATAGCTGCTAAACTTGCTAAATACTTATCAGTTCAATTTATTTGTGAGTAAAATAAAACTGTTTCATGCATAAATTGTTATCTTTAGAAGAATCAAAAAACTAAATTCCAAGCTGATATTTATTTTTCCTAAGAATTATACATTGATTTTTTCCCAATTTTATGAAAAAAAAATCTGGCAGCACTGATTAGCAGTGGTTTTTTTTTTTGTTTGGGTGGGTTTTTGCGTGAACGCGAAAAGAGACATGCATTTTTTTTCACAACTTATGTTTTTTCAATAAATATAGTAGCGTGTGATTAAGTATGTTTGACTGTAACTAAATATGTTAGACGTCTATATGGCAAAAAAGATGGATGCCATTTTTCCGAATTTTGCCGATGAGTTATAAAAAAAGCAGAAGATTTTTTTATTTTTTTCTGGCAACTAGATACATAGTCCACATAGACATAGTACATAGTAACACTTAATTTTGCACATTTAGCTTACTATACAGTTTAGTTTTTGAACCCTTCAAACCGGAACACAGTAATGTTTACATACTACTGCTTGGCGGCAGAATATCTGGTACTGCGGTGGTTCCTACCTAGACGACCTCCTGCTAAGGAAATCTACCACCAAGAAAATTGTTTTAGTGAATAAAAATTTAGTAAGATATAAAATAATGTTTCATAAATATTGTCCTTAATTACTTTACGAATAGTATTGTTAGAAGATTTACATAGATTTTAATGAAATATCGATGCGTTTCACAGACTTTTCTTCCGTACGACTTCAATATCACATCAACAGAATGTGATGACTACTTATGTCTGAAGATTTGATTAATTTACTTGTTTTAAGTAAATAAAACATAAACATCATAGCACCATTAAAAATGTAGAATACTCTTCTTTACATTTTAATAAGCATATTTAAAAAATAAGGTTGAAATAACAACATTATTCTAAAAAAAAACCTCTTTTTTTTAATCAAATCCGCATGTTTTAAAATTCAAGAGTCATTTTAATAAATAGTTTGAATCTGTATTTTTTGTAGAGTTTTTTCATATTTTTTTCATATTCTGTAGCTACTATAGTTTAGTCATAATCACGGGTTTTGTTGACAATGTGACGCGCTCGAGCGAAAATGCTGGACGTACCTACCGACGCATTTTATTAACTAGAAGAGATACAACAACGATAGGTATTACCTACGGAAAATTGATTGAGACTTTTTTTTATTTTTGAACGCTGACAGGCTAGGTGTTTGACAACTCACCTGATGTTAAGTGACGGTGTGGTCGAAGATGGTAAAGCCCACCTAGCCTGGAATAGAACTGGCTCTCAAGTGAAGCTGCCGGAACACACCGTTAGATACTTGGCGGCAGATTTTCAACTTGAGGGTGGTAGCTAGCCAGCCGAGTACTAGATAGTACCCTACCACCACGCTATGGTTTCCTCACGATGTTTTCCTTCACCGGCAGCTCAAGCTCATTGTTGGGGTTTGAACCCACGCCCTTCGGCATGCGAACCGACCGCGCTAACCACTGAGCTATCATCAAAGGTTCGAGCTTTTTTTAGTGCATGCTAGCGGTCTTGACGGCACTTCTTTTTCTTTCTTCGTGATCTCGTGCCGCAATTCACATAATATTATGGATCTGTCATGAAATAAATTTGCTTATTATTTAATATCTATCACTTTTTAGAAAAAGATGAATAATATTCGCTGTAATGGAACTCTGATAGTAGGTAAGTTATTAGCTATCAAACTATCTTTTAAGATTAGGTAATCGGATGATAAATATTGTAGTGCTATCCAATCTAATACTTAGCATGGTCATAGTAACCATTGATAGAGATAGCCTTGTTAGAGTATGGTTGTAGTTTCGAAATATTATGTTGATAATTTTAAAACCGTGGTGCTCATATATCGGTCGTTAGTTACTAACTTAAACACAAGTAGACAGATTTATTGTGTACCTATCTACTAGCAACAATGCCCTGCGCTTTTGCCCACTTTATGTAGGTATATTCTAAAGGAACTATAATGTTTTTGCAAGATAGAATTCTTACCCGTCACACTTACGAAATGTATGCTTAGAGGGTATCTTCGAGATAGGTAAAAGCGTTTGTTTTTTTGGCATTTAAAAAAAGTTTTAGTTGTTATTGATATAATTTATTCAGTTTGTGTTTTTCATTGCTAATCTTATTTTGTTAAACTGCGCCTATTTATTAAATAAATTATATTACTAACATGAGGATATCATCATCATCATCATCAGCCGTATGACGTCCACTGCTGGACATAGGCCTCTCCCAGTGATTTCCACAAAGACCGGTTGGAAGCGGCTAACATGAGGATATACCTAATTATAATATATTAGGAAAGAAATCACATTTATGTGTAGGTAGGTACATAGGTACAATATGTATCAGTCTCATGCCAATATGAACGTGTTATTTGTTTTAGCCGATGTTCCTCAACTTCTCAATGAATAGTTCAATTAACCTTCTCAAGAGGATTATCCATTTATTTTATCAGCACACCGCCCTGAAAACTAATCAAATAATATTGCTTATTGGGAAACTTGCGTTTATCGTGGCATGCCCAGGATTTACCCGCGACATTTTCCAACTTAGATACTTTTTCCAAAACAAATAATAAATTGATCATTTATCATCTAAAGGCATCATTTTTTTTTTTTGTTTTGCCGTTCCACTTTGTATATTTGCCAGTATCAAGTACTTCGATATTTCCAGGTATTTCAAGATAAATCAAATGAAATAATTTTAAGTTAAAGTCACGCTAAATAAGTCAAAGTCGACTCCGGTCATGCCCTAGTAGTGATGCAACTACACTACAAAAATCAGCAATCTTTCTGCGTTCCCGCGAAAACTTAAGCTTTCCTTCAAGTTGTATCTAATACAGGTAACACAACATTTAATTTAATAGGTACAACATTTTTGGAACGATGCCTGACGTTAGATCGTGTCGTAAGACATTACTCACAGCGCCTTCTCACCCCAAACGAAGCAAAGTTTGTAGCATTATGGTTATCTGATAGAAAACTTATACTTTTTTTTGTAAATACATACTTTATAATTATAATACATATAGACACAGAATGCACATTTATTTTATACCTACCACAAATGTTTGTCCCAGGTGGGATTCGAACCCACGCCTTACAGCTCTTAAAGCAGATATACTACAAATGAGCCAACAGGGCTGTCGTATTAAGCTTTAATATATTGGCTTTTGTTACAGTACACAATCTCCCTTATCTTTAAACGAGCAATTCTTGTATATATATATATATATATATATATTCTGAATCTCGGAAACGGCTCCAACGATTTTCATGAAATTTTGTATCCAGGGGGTTTCGGGGGCGAAAAATCGATCTAGCTAGGTTTCATTTTCAGAAAACGTCGTTTTATCCATGTTTTCAGCCGAGCAATGCTCGGTCAACCAGGTACTAAGTAGTGATTCGTCGTAGACCTCATCCTAGTTTATCATCAGACTAGATGATAGACAAATGCAAGCCTATAAAGTTTCGGTAACGTTATTAGTAAGTATTTTTTAATCATCTAGGTAGGCTACCTGAACCCACAGGAGAAAGTATTTAATTTTTATGTACATAAGTAAATAAAAACCAAACGATATCCGTTGATAAACGCTTAATTCGAGAAGGGCTAAACCGATTTAGCAGATTCTTTTTTTTAATAGTCGTGATACTTCGAATGAGGTTTACCTACATAAGTATACGTGAGGGCAAAGGCCGAGCTCTACCACACTGGGTACAAAGTACCAGGTATTCAGCTAGTTGATAATAGTAATAATGTAGGTACCTATTTCTTTTCCTTCATCATAACTATTCCCTTGTCGCAATTCATTATTGTCAGTTTATTCTTTCAAATATAATAAACAAACTGATTTGAAACAAACGGATTTGGGTGTCCGTCTGAAGGAGAAAAGGCGAGATCCCCGTTCTGTCTGGTTCCTAAACCAACGCATCTCTCTGGCGATACAGCGGGGGAACGTGGCCAGCAATGCGGAGAATTTCTGCCATGGCTCGATGCGCGGGGGAACTTTAACTAGTTCTAATTGACTTTTATTTTTATTTATTTTTTATTTAGAAAATTACACTCCAGAGACACCGGGGTCCGTGACCTTTATTACCTTGAATTTATACAATATTATATATAATCATCACAATCTAATTGACTTTTCGTTTTATACACATAATTAATGATGACTTTTACAAACAAACAGACGGAAGGAATCAATTGTGTATTTACAAACAAATAGTGATAGTTAAAAGCATGATAAATATTTGATCTTCAGTTAACCGATTTATCACGTCGACACAAGTGGTTAACTTTAATTACACAAACTATTAAAGATTTGATAATTGCATTATAGCTCGTAGAAATGAAGAATAATGATACAATAATAATATTATCAGCATTTTTTTTCACTTGCATAAAAGCAAGTGATTTAATTAAAAAAACTGATCCTGACATTATTGAAGATGCGAGGCTCGATACGGTAAGATTTACTTTAAACTTTTTTTAAATGTAAAAGTTACAAGACGAACGAGACGCTTTCCTGATGGTAAGAGACAACGCATGACTATTACAGCGGTACCCAGAACTTTGAATAACTCTACACACGTTCACGCTACGTCTCGTCAAGTTAATCGTATGAAATTGTTAGCTGAATGATATCGTAAGTACACCGTTCTCTCTTCAAAACTTTCCCGTATTGAGTAAGTTTTCCAAAATTTATATTATTGTTTTTTTTTACTTTGTTATACAGTTTTCCTTGATAAGAAAATATGGGTATCCGTGTGAGATCCATCAAGTATACACGGAAGATAAGTATATATTAGAGATGCATCGAGTGCCACGAGGCAAAGATGATGACGAACCTTCAGGTTCCAGACCAGTGGTGTTTCTGCAACATGGTTTGCTCTCCTCGTCAGCTGAGTGGGTGCTTATGACTCCTGGAAAAGGACTTGGTAAGGGGTGGGTCACAACATGAATCATCTTGGTATTAATATATTCAACCGCTTTGTAACTAGGTGTGTTCGAAACTGCTATAAACTAAAACGCGTTGTAACGTTACACTACATATAAATCGCAAAATATTTTATAGCTGTAATTTTATACAGCTACTTGACGCAATCACATGCGCAAATGCGTGCTATTGTATCGTCTATCTACTATTATTTTGATATAAACATAAAAAATTATGTCTGTAAACATACAGTTGATTTTCGACGTTATCGCAAATGTTCAAGGTTGGTTTTGATGATTACTTCAAAAGAGTGACATCCCTTGAACATATAAAGAAGAAAGTAAGCTCATATCGTGTCTCACTCTTACATATGAGATAAATAACTTATGCATTATTGACTTTAACTTATGTTACATATATGAGAGAACGCTTTCATCACTTCGAGCCGTTTCAAGTATATGTATATAGGTATGCAATTGCCTGTTTAATAGTATGTACATATTAGATTATATTTAATAAATTCTGTCGGCGTAATAACAGAAAGCTGAATGATGTAAAGATATACTGCTTATGCTATTTTTGCCGCTATTTTATCTGCTAAAGAGCAGTTTTTTTACGTTTTATTAACAACTTAATTGAATTAGTAGTTTTTATTAGTAACGATTGAAGAGATTTACCTATAAAGTCCTTGTTATCAATATCGGACAAGATAGTTTTCGAGAAAATAAACTCATAGTAACACGTTCAAGTATGAAAATTACCTACCGATGTTCGGATTGCCATATCTTTGTATTTGTAAACTTGTGTTTATTTGGGAAATTATATCCACTTTTGACATGTTTGTATAGTTCTATTCTTCCCCATTTTCACTTTCGCTTAATCTACATGGGCATTTTAATAGTTTTCAAAAGTAAAAGATTAATTTTAATTAAAATTTGTAGAAAGTATTTATTACTAAATTAAGTTCATATAGGCTCAATCAACTAATCCTAATAAAATAAATCTGAGTTGTGATTTACCTAAAATCATAGCTTATATTCGAGCTGTTAAAGGATCACCATTTATATATTTTTTTTAAATCATCATCATCAGCCATCATTTAAGACGTCCACTGCTGGACATTGGCCTCCTCCTGGGGGGGTTTTGCCAATACTCGCCACGCTTGGCAGGCGGGTTGGCGAGCGCAGTTAGGTGTAATTGTTCAAGGAAGACGCTGCTGCCCATCTTCCGGGTGACATCCCTTAGCAGACTCTTACGGCAACAAAGGTAGAGAGGGTGGGGAACTATTCTTACGCCGGCAAAAAAATTCTTTTTTTAAAATAAATTTATAAAATAATCACATTTTTTCTGCTCTCTTCTAGCTTATATCCTAGCAGATTCAGGCTATGATGTTTGGATGGGCAACGCTCGTGGCAATTCTTACTCGAGAAACCACGCGACCTTGAAGCCAACCTCCTCATCCTTTTGGAAGTTTAGTTGGCACGAAATCGGCTATTATGACCTTCCAGCTATGATCGACTACGTCATCAAGGAAACAGGAAGCCCAAAAATCCAGTATATCGGATTCTCTCAAGGAACCACGGCGTTTTGGGTCATGACATCTACACGGCCGGACTATAATAGTAAAATCATAGCAATGCAAGCTTTGGCGCCTATTGCTTTTATTGGCAATATCAAAAGCCCTCTGATCAGAGCAATTGCACCTCTTACTAATTCTTTTGAAGTAAGTAAGAAAACTATTTAGTTGGTACTAAAAATACCAGCGTATTTTTTAATTATAAATAGGCCAGTTGCACCACTGGTTTCACCTGTATTTTACGTTTTAAAAATCTCTATGTTACCCTAGAAAGGCTATCTGCATTCCAAATTCCATCTTAATACATATATGCATAAACTTTTGCGCTTACTTTTGGTGTAAATACGTAATTTTTTAACTTGGGTATGTTTACTTTTTGCAGAAAGTTTTTAAGATATTAGGTACAGATGAAATACTCCCTAATGGAAAGATAAACGAATTGGCAGGAAAAAGGCTTTGCACCGAAGAAGCGATCACCCAAGTCCTTTGCACCAGCCTCTTGTTCCTGATTTGTGGTTTCAATGAGCAACAACTCAATAAGGTACATCTTACTGGAAAAAAAAATGCTAGTTTAGGTACGATCGACCGTATTTCCTCACTGTGAGGCACAAGGCGTTAGGTTATCGCTTGCCGCTTGCCGATTATACGACAGATAGATCGCGAATACTTACTAAATTTCTAGCACGGATTTGTTGCAAGAAGATTGACTACAAAGCAATATTTTACTTGGTGGTAGATCTACTCAGCAGGAGGTTGACTAGGTAGGTACTACCGCAGTACCAGATATTCTGCCGCTAAGCCGTAGTGTGTAAACATTACTGTGTTTTGGTTGGAAGGGTCAGCTAGCGAAATTACGGGGCTGTTGAGGCTATCGAAAGTATCAAAGTAAAATGCCAAAACGGCGATATCTTTGACTTTGTTTTGCTTAAGTTATACGTATATCGTTGTAATGGTTATGGACATGCATGAATTATCTCTTACCATCCAGATACCGTCTCGTTAGTGTCATTACATTTAATTTAAAAAAATGTTAAATGTTGAAAAAAATATTCGTAATATAAGATAGGTGGATACATTTAGTTTATTGAATAGGTACACAAAATATATCGTTATTGATTTATTTTAATATATTATTTTGGCGAGTTGGAACCCTGTGTTCAATCGGATTAGTCACGCTCGTACCACAACATATGTTTTAATTTCTCGTGCAAATAAGTGACGTTCGTAAGAGTCATTTTTATACCTAAACTTTACTTTTGTTCGAGAATGATTATTCTGTACAATTAGTAATTCTACGCCTTATCCATCACAAAAAAAAAAAACTGGTGGGTAAAAAGAAAAACTATTCAGCTTTTTTGGCATGAATAACAATAGATAATCAGTTTTCTTATTATGTTTTCAGACAATGTTACCAGTAGTTCTAGGACATACCCCAGCCGGCGCATCTACAAGACAACTCATTCATTTCGGCCAGTTGTATAAATCTAACAAGTTCCGTCAATTCGACAATGGATGGATAAGGAATATGGCCCGGTATGGCAGCTTCAAACCACCTGAATATAACCTAAGAAATATAAAGACCCCAATTTTCTTGCATTATTCTGACAACGACTGGCTGTCGACCCCGGCAGACGTTCACAGATTGTCTGTAGAAGTAAAATCTGTGGTCGGAAAGTTCAGAGTCCCAATGACAGAGTTCAACCATTTGGACTTTGTGTTTGCCATCAACGCTACTGAGCTCATTTACAATAGATTACTGAATATCATGGAACAATTTAAAAAATAAAAATTGCCAATTTCAACTACATATTTTATTACTTTATTCAACCAAACGCTACAAGACAGCACTAGATATTTGTTACTCTAATATGCGCTCTGTGACAAGATTCATTTTGTTTTGCACATGCCTGAAAAAAGAGGAATAAACAAATTAAAATTCTACGAAGAAATGCACTTAATCGGTGACAAAATTCGACATAAGTAATTTTAAATTTTCAAGTGACTGAAATAAGGGTGAGAAGCGAGAAAAGGACCTTTACCTACGTTCCCATAACAACAACACAATACAACTATAAAAAAAATCTAAAGTTATTCTACAATTTATGTGGTCCTTCGAGCCAGGAAACGTTTTTGTCCCTATAAACTCCACTCGGTAAAAGCTCCTATATCAAACTTCATACAAAATCGTATAGCTGTTACGCAGTTTATATGAAATAAATATAGGTACTAATACACTTAAGCTTCCTTCTAACCTGTTTCATTTATTCGGGCTTCTATTAGAAATATCCTTTATACTATAACAATAATTTTATTATGCATGAACATTGATCTGTATGGGATTTGCGGATTTGCGTGGTGGTGCCGGCGTAAGAATAGTACCCCATCCTCTAAGCCTCTCTACCCGTGGTTGCCGTAAGAGTCGGCTATGGGATGTAATCCGGAAAATGGGCAGCGGCGTGTTCCTTGAACAATCACACCTAACTGCGCTAGCCAACCCGCCTGCTAAGCGTGGCGAGTATAGTCAAAAACCCCCAGGAGGAGGTCTATGTCCAGCAGTGGACGTCCTATGACTGATGATGTGATTGATCTGTATGTACGTACTATGTACATAGAGTACAATAATAGGTATAAATAATTTGTTGTGTATGAGATTGGACCGGAATGAGTGTCATTTCAAAAGTATATAGGTACAAGAACCTCAGTGTGTGTATGTTTTGAAAAAGATACTGTAATAACCAATTACGAACATATTATTATATACGTACATAATCAGCTTCACAACTTAGTTGTGATGAGATTGTACAGCACGAAGGAGCTGACTTGCTACTGTGCAGCCTGTGATATGTTGCATCAACTTCTGTTTGCGGCTGGTACTTTCTGTCGTTGGCTATACACATCTCACGCTTAACAATAGCACCAACAGTATTATGGACTAGAAAACAAAATTATGTTAACATTGATAAGTAAACAACAAGTTTAGCCATATAGTAAGTATAACGTAAAATGTGGTATTACAAACCTATATACGAGTATTATGGCGTTTATAGAGGCTATGGATGTTTATGGATTATGGACTCTCGGGATTCAAATCCTAATTTTACTCAGCCCGTTTTTTATTTAAAACAGACATTTGACAGGCTAGGTGTTTGATCACACCTCACCAGATCTAGTGACGGTGTGGTCGAAGATGGTAAATACATCTGGAATTGAACTGGCTTTTAAGTGAGGTTGAGGAACACAGCGTTGGTGCTTAGGGGCAGATTTTCAAATTGAGAGTGGTAGCTAGCCAGCCAGAATGTATCCTACCACCAGCAATGGTTTCCTCACGATGTTTTTCTTTCAACGGCAGCATAATCTGATTTTTCAGTTGGGGTTTGAACCTACGCCCTTCGGCGTGTGAAGCGACCGCACTAAGCACTGAGCTATCATTGCTACAATGATTTAGCTCAGTTCACAATAAATCTTTTGAATAGATTTAACATTGAAACATTTTTTATACTTAACGGAAAAACAAAGAAAAAAATGGTATTCACCTTTATTTAATATTTCTATTGGGTCTTCTTTCTTACAGCATGATTCACGGTTTAAATTTGTGTCTCGTGTGATCGGGGCGTTGGTTTTATGTAGAACTTGTAGTAAAGACACGTGTCGAAAACTCTGGAAATAAAACAATGTTTCTTTCAAAGTACCAAATGTACCAGGGGCTTGAACTTTACTTCATATAATTACGTATTTAATAAGGTAATCTCCATAACCTTGGCGCAATAAGTAAACTAAACTTATATATATATTTTAGTATAGTATATTAATATATATAAATATATATATATTAATATACCAAATTAGATTACTGAGCGAATATTGATATCTCGGCCTAATACCTAAGCACATGTCATAACATTTGACAACATCCACATAAATAGAAACATGATGTGTACATACGCAGACACATATAATAAATTACACATTAGCATTTACCTCGTTTTGTCCATTTTTCATAGTTATAATCATTTCAGAGTCAATATTGTTCACAGGACAGCAGTTTTCCTCTAAATGACACTCTAATGGTTTCTGAACTGGAGCCACAGAACGGCGGCAAATATGTTTTTCCTCAGGAATAAAGAAGGATGCCTTCCAAGGGTACCCCTGACGAACGTTTTCTACTTCTTTTCTCAACAAACTGTTCTCTTTTTGCAATTTTATCAAGTCATAATTTTGATTATTATATTTTGCTTCCAAACATGATATTGTCTTTATGTAATCGTAGATTTCGTCATCTATATCAATACGTGTGTTACATCCACAGTCGATAGTATTTATCCTTATTGATGTATATTTCGACACTTTTTTTGGAGAACGGGGTTTTAGTTCACATGTTTGTGGGCAGCTATTACATTTATTGTCGCCGATAAGAGACGGTTCACGCCATTCTGGCGCTGAACATGTTTTTCTCTTACACATAATATCAGATGGCCTGCATAATGAGGGTGTATTTTGAACAAAACTCGCTTGCCGTAATATATCCGACTGCCAAAGTCTAGCCACAGACCTTACACTGTCCGCACATTCGCAATTCGTGTCGAATTTGTTGCATTTTGAGATATTTATACCGAATATTTTGTCCAATAATATTTTCCAGAACATTTTAATACTTTTTAAAGCGTCCAAGCACTTATCACAAGGCCATTGACTGGATTCCAGCTCTTCCTGAAGTTTTGTGATCATCAATATAAAATAAAATTGTTTAATAAAACCATAACGTGCCACCATATAAACATTACTGTGTTCCGGTTTGACGGGTACTACAGCTAGCGAAATTGCAGGTAATGGCAGACTAAACATTTAAAAAAATCTCAAAGTAATGAGCGCCAAAACAGCGAAGCCTTGGACTTTGTTTTGCTACTCAAAGTTCTATGTATCGTTGCAATTATAATGGACTTACGTTAACATTTACCATCTAGAGAGCGTCTCGTTTGTCTCATTACCTTTACATTAAAAAACTTACATATGTATGCGGATCTTCCGTTCTTACCTCCACAAAATACTTTTCCATGGTTTCATCTCGCAATAAGCATTGTTTTACAGCACGACATGAATTGCAAATGCTATCTAATAATACTTTGGATTTACAATCAGGATGACAACGGGGTATTGCCTAAAAGAATATTCTCATAAGATACAATAAATTATGGGGGTAAACGTCATACACACGCTTCGATAAAAGAGAAGCCGTTTTTATTTAGTTATAGCTACAAAGGAAGAAATAATACTGTCGCTAGGTACCGCATAAAAGCTTGAATAATGTAGTAAATTCTTACCCGTCTACGAGTTCTGCACGTCATTTTCGTAAGACAACCGGTCATACTACAGCAAGGAATGAAACAAACGGGCATATCAGCCTTCATCCACTCTCTGAGATAGCGGTCTTGCACGCCCAAGTCATGGCTCCAAGCTCGGATGTCTGTGCAAGAATCGTACGACTTGATCTTACCCTCGTTGCGTGTTGCCAGTCGTAGATTGTTTAGGTGTAAATAATTCATCGAATGAATAAACTAGCTAGAGTTACTTTTGTATCCATTTGCGCTGATAAAACGGAAAATTTTGATAATCAAAATTGTGTACTTCTGGATATCTATTTTTGTGATTATTTGATGATTTGACAGTCTGATGTAGCCAAAGGGACTGAAGGTGACAAACAAGTAAGTAAGTCATATTGACTTTAAATCTTTAATAAAAGTTTTTAACTTTATTTTAATCCCTGTCGACGCGACGTCTCGCAAACAGTTGTTGTTTAAAGCCTCCTTGTAAGTATTGTATGGTCGTCGTTATAAAGAGATTTATCGCGTATGTCAATTGTTATACTCATAAAATACTGGCCAATAATAGAAATGCCACAAAATACCATTCGTTTTAAAAAAATGTCATTCCATTTCAAAATGCCACTCCGCCTCGATTACCAATGACATTACAAAATATTTGATAATTTTCATTATTTACATTTTACGCCGTAAGTTATTGTGAAGCAGATATTTAAAATCTTACCGTTAAAATGAATTGCGGAGAAAAGTAGAGTATATATGTATTCATGTTTGTGAACAAAAAAAGTATTTATATTCTAAGAAGAAAAAATGTCGTTTATAACAAAAAGGGAACGAGTATTCAATGAATACGATCTTTTTGATTTACCGGCCAGAAATGAAGGGAAGCTTAAGGCTTACGCGTCTTGTACGGACGCCCGTGCCTGGTCTCACTTCTGCTCGGACAAGAGCGAACATCTGGCTGAAATTATAAAAAGGAACAACGAGGTATGCAAGCCGAAGTATGTTCCCACTGAGGCGATTGTGAATACTTTGCTGGCGCACAAGCAAACGGAAATCGCACGCCTTAAGCGCAAGATCGAAGAGTTCGAGCAAATAGTGGCTGCTTACGACGAATTGGAGCTCAGTTGCGAACAGAAATGCGAGATTGCGAAAGCTGTAAGTAACCGAAACTTTTTTTAACTCTTTTAAAACAATGTGTTGCGATCTTGGCTAGTACTTGTTTTAATTTTATGTAAAAGTAATAAGAATATTCTCCTGATGAGACATTTATAACTTCTACCATGCTTATCTAGGATGGATCTAGGATCTATCTATCATGCCTCTTTTAGGAGTGTGATGAACAAATTTCTTTTTTTATAATATGTTTACGCGTATAAAAAGAGTAGATGCTTTTAATGAGTCACGTGAGAACTCACGTTAAAAGTACACTTAAGACACAGAACAAGAAATAAACTCTATACGCCCTGTTAGTTCCTTCGGTAGTAGTTCTGCGTAATGAGCTGAAGGGCGTGGGTTCAATTCTCACCCAGGACAACCATAAATATTCATTCTGTCTCTAGGTGTTTGAATCGTATAAGAGTGTAGCTTTGCTCTGTGAAACCAAGCTTGATCGATTTTTTGCCTCCAAAAACTCCCTTATATCAAATTTCATCGAAATCGTTAGAGCCGTTTCCAAAATCTCTATATATGTATAAATAATATACAAATATTGCTCGTTTAATAGTATACAACAAAAAAGTATATAAATAGTATACCAGTTATTTGCTTCACATAGCTTTGATTGATTGATAGCGTAAGCTAGCATAGCTTTGCAACGTTTCAACAGCTTTGTTTGGTTTAGATCGCCGCTGTAAGAAATTTCCTCCAATATTGATTTATTAATTAATATAAATCCTAATTCGGTTGATATTATTTAATACACTACCGCACTACTTCAATTAGGTGCTAAACGAAACGAATATTCACTCCAACGAAGTTGCTATTGCTCTTATTCTTTTCGAAATTTGATACTTGCACTGTTCATCATCATCAGCCTATCGAAGTCCACTGCTGGGCATAGGCCTCTCCCAAGACACGCTACTTAGCCTAATCTTCGACGTTTCGCTTCTATCCGCCAGTTGCTTTACGTATATCGTCACTCCATCGAGTCTCAAGGCGTCCTACGCTACGTTTGTCAATTCGCGGTCTCCACTCCAGTACACATCTATCATCATCAACCATAGGACGTCCACTGCTGGACACGGGCCTCCTCCTGGGCGGTTTTGCCAATACTCACCACGCCACTTAGGTGTAATTGTTCAAGGAAGACGCTGCTGCCCATCTTCCGGATTACATCCCTTAGCTGACTCTTACGGCAACCACGGGTAGAGAGGGTGGGGATTCTTACGCCGGCACCACCACGGCAGTACACGTCTACCCCAGAGTTATCAGTTCTGCGACAGATATGTCCAGCCTATTGCCACTTCAACTTGCTAACACGCTGAGCTATGTCTGTGACTTCAGTTCTCTGGCGAATGACTTCGTTCCGGATACGATCGAATTGCACTGTCATAACTAATTAAAACGTTTCTGTTTTAGCATGCTACTATAAAGGAAGCTAACAAAGATCTTAATGAGTTGGTAAATGTAACACTTACTAAAAACTTTAGTTAACTGCATTCTGTAATTATTTACTAAAAAAAATTCACGTTTCAGTGGTTTGACTTGGATCTTTCTGGTTACACGGTAAGTCGTTACTTATTATTCTACCGTTGTAATTTTCATTTATAATGGTACAGACTCTTAATACAATATAATTTTTATGCATGAACGGTGAAATAAAAGCTAGCTTCCAATTCTCACAATTTCTTGTTCTAGTTACCCACACGTAAGCATGTTAAGCACTTAAGGATATACATAAAATCTTAAATTTACCTACCTAATTCCATGTATTCCAATAATCTGGCTACTCACATCGTAAATAGTTTTTAAATCATAGTATAATAATAGAGATAGAAACTCTTTATTGTGCAATCCAGAAATAGAAAAAAAGTAGAGAAAACAAAAAAATCTAATGAGCTAGTAAAACAAGGGGCGGCTTTATCGCTAAAAGACAACCAAGAAAAATATTGATTATTTTAAATTAGAATATGATTTTAAGTACCTTTATTTATTAAAATTTTGATCCATAATTATGTAATAACCTGACCCGGCGAAATTCGTATTGCGTAAAAGTCAACAGACATGCGCCACCTACCGGCTTCAATCGTGTTTTCAAACCATGAACACACACACACACACACACGTACAGAAGATTTATATATATTAAGATTAATGGGCTGCAGGTTTACTTCATGCCCAAAGCGGCACAACTCCTAAAGCAGGGCCTCCTGCTTTCACTATCATTTAGAGTTTTATTTCTGCATATAAACTATATTCTCCATGATGTAGAATGAAGGCCATGCAAAGCTAGGACAAGTTTTCTCAAAATGTAAATAAACTAATAACACAACTGATCGCCTTTTTTCAGGGAATTGATTCAGAAGACTTTGAGGTAATTATGTTCTTAGTCGTATATATAATATCCTAAGCATCACTATGTCATTCTACAGGGTTGCGTGAACGGTCATATTAAACGAAAATGTGATCAATGTATTCATTGTTACTAACTTTTACGATGAGAATGAAAATAGTGGAAAAAATAAGATAAAAATGTCGTTCACCCTCTACGAAATATCTAACTATATAAAACAGCAATTTTTTTTTGTGATTTAGGGTTGTTTCCGTTGTAAAAGTTGTTAACATTGATGATTACAATGACAACATTGAACTGTTAGACTTTGTACTACCGTCTCGTAAATATGCAATAAAGTTTGTCAAATTTTTTTTTTAATAAGTGTGCCTCATACCGTGGTAACGAAGACATAATTAACAAACTTAATTAATGTCTTTTTAAGTTAAATGAGTCGAACGGGATACTCTCCTAACGCATGTCTATGATCATTGCAGCGATTAACAGAACTTTGAGTAACAAAACAAAGTCCAGGGCGTCGCTACTTTGGCGCTCATTACTTTGAGACATTTGATGGTTAGTCTCAACAGCCCTGTAATTTCGTTAGCTGACAAACCCTTCAAACAGTAATGTTTACACACTACTGCTTGGCCGCAGAATATGTTGTACTGTGGTGGTTCCCAACTAGACGACCTCCTACGAAGGAGATCTAGCACCGAGTAACATTGATACTATTTATTTAGCAAGTTTTTAACATAACTATTCTATATGTACCAGTCTTATTGTTTGTTTTCCAGACTGGCAAATCAAGAGGAGATGAGGTAATATGCAAAAAAAAAATTATAAACGTGCTCAGATACATTTAATTTGGATTGGTATCGTTGATTATTTTTTGCTATTCAGCGGTACATAATAGTATATTGCAGCGTAGCTTACAGTATACTTTGTGGTTGGCACGTTCGGATCGCACGCCGCAGATCGTGGGATCAAATCTACTTACAGTACATAGTGACTATGAACTTGTGTTACTGGCCAATGAAAATATTATAATTAAACCATTAAAAAATGGTACGAGTGATTTTAGAGTCGACAAATAAATTAAATAAATTTGTAAATTTTATGCTTATTACTAATTAATTTGGCCTATCGCGTCGGTTCGAATTGGGAATTCCCGCGTTTTCTATTTTGAATAACAATTAAACATGTCCGCAAATTGTTTAAATCCGTGTTTATTTGCATAGTAAAACCCACTGGTTGATTTATGTGAGGTACTTAGTATATAATAATTTACATTTTTTAGTACATATATAATTAACAATATGGATGTCTTCAAGTCGAGAGTGAATCGGTCTCCTAGGCTAACGTGCTCCATCGTATATCGCATCTTCACTTGAAATCAGGTGAGATGGCGATCAAAGGCATGCCTATTAATTGAGGCGTCTAATTGCAAATCGTACTATAACGACTTTTCATAGAAACCGACATGTTAATATCATCTAGTATAGATAAGTTTATTGTAATTCCCGCTAA
This sequence comes from Biston stratarius, assembly GCA_950106695.1. NCBI lineage: Eukaryota > Metazoa > Arthropoda > Insecta > Lepidoptera > Geometridae > Biston > Biston stratarius. Next base: position 21,994,117 of record OX467115.1, on the reverse strand, counting down.
ACTGACACCTGTCAACGTCATAACCATCTTAAATTACGGGTGAGTGCCTAATCCCGCTATAGTACATTTATTTTAGTTTGTTATAGTTGGTACAAGAAAATATTGTCTATGAATGTATTATTGGTTTTTCAACTGTTTTCAGACGGTAATTTTAATACTTCATTAAGTTTAATAATCAGAAACGCGTCACATACTTTGTTTTTGTTTACTGGTTTTGAACAAAAAGTTTTATAGCAGGTCTTGCAATTACCAATTTTTTTTTAATAATTGAGGTGTTTACAATTATTAAAAAAAATGTGGTAATACAATTAAATTAATGGTATCAGTATATTATGATATCTAATAGTAATATGTAAAGAAAGAAAACCTCCGACGGTCTCTACAAATATTTTCATATATTGTTTTCGTTTAATGCAATAAATTGATTTGATTTGAATTTAAAAAAAAAACGATTATTGATACGGGTTAGTGTATCTTATCAAAGATATACTTTATATCCATAAATGTTTTAGCCATCAAAATTCAAGTCAAGTCTCGAAGAAGATGGAGATACTCAGCGAGGCGAACTTGGTAACGAGGTACTACTAGTTTTTTTTTTTTTTTTAATTCTGTAAGATTTTATGAACAAGAATAATTTATATGGATGTTTTTAAATATGGTCTAGTGGTCATTTTCTGGCAAAGGTCAAAATCTATGTGCTTAGGTATATTAAATAATATACTCGCATCTATCAAGATTTCAATAACCCTAATTACGTAAAACTTATTTCCATCTCGTTTTTTTAAAGCTTAACAGGCTTGATGTTTGTCCAGAGCTCACCTGTTGGTAAGTGACGGTGTGGTTGAAGATGGTAAAGACATTTGGCCTGAATTTTATTTTGTAGTGTTTAATTCACCATTTGATCACAAACCAAATAAGTAATTAAATAAAGACCTGTGATAAACAATGATGTGAACCTTCCACCTTCTGAAGTCAGTTAAAAATAGGCTCCGTGTCTGTGGCGCAACAACAGACGCATGCATGAGTCTCAGCACATAATCCTTGATTCTGAAAATGTCATTGTAAGATCAAGATTAATTTTGACATTTTGTAAAATTTTGGTATTATTTTATTTAAAAAAATGTTTTTAGACTCCACGGTCGGCTCGGTCTATGGGATCGAAAACATCAAAAGGAAATGAGGTAATATACATGAAATTTAAGTAAACTCTGTATTTTTCATCCTTATAAATAAATTATTAGGTTTTAATTATAATTGTATTAGGAATTAATATTAGCCTGTCCTCCACAGGGGCATTCAGAAAAACTATTGCCTCAAAAAGAGTCAAAAGGGAACCAAGCTGGCGAAATGAAATGCGCTTGTGATGCATTTACAAGTAAGAATTTTATTTTAAGCGTAGAACGTGTGTAATGAACAAACCCTTTGTAGATTATGATTTACATAATCTGTTACCTGGATGACCGAGCTTTGCTCGGCTGAAAACACGGATAAAACGACGTTTTCTGAAAATGAAACCTAGCCAGATCGATTTTTCGCCCCCGAAACCCCCTGGATACAAAATTTTATGAAAATCGTTGGAGCCGTTTCCGAGATTCAGAATATATATATATACATATATACAAGAATTGCTCGTTTAAAGATATAGATTGTTCATCATATTATTTATTTACAGAGTTCTGTATTTTTGGGGCATTAGTTGACATGTGTGCCTAAACCTTTTAAAAAAGTTCTCCTTTTATTAGCAGGATAATAGACACAAATAGCAACTTTTTAAATCTAGATGTTAATGCGTCTATGTTTTTGGCATCATACTTTGTGTATTTGCCTCTGTCGAATGTTTCAATATTTTAAAATATTTAATGATAAATCAAATTAATTATGTCTGAGCTATCATAACAGTGAGTAAGTTAAAGTAAAGTAGTGCATTTTTTACTACAAGTTTTAACAGTATTAGAAGTAACACGAAAAGTCGGTGTTTCATCATCACTATATCACTTTCTCATACTCACGCATGTACTTTATGAATAAAAAGACACTATTTTTATACATTAAAGAAACACAATTTTGCAAAATAATACTATGCGACGACATAATTTTTGTGCTTTCCCGCCAAAAACTTTTAAAAATTGATCTTAGTAGGTAGGTATTTTAATTTAACATTTAAAGATTTTTTTCCCCACATTCCCACACCATTCACGTGCCGTCATATTTGTTAACATTATTTTATGTTAATATAATATCTGAAACATAAAGCTTGTAAATAAACTGAACTATTTGAATAAATTCTTTTACAGATGTTGTGGACCCAAGGATACAAGAAATGAAAGACGTCATCATCTCCAAAGATGCAAAATTAAACGCTATGAGAAACACAAACGCGGTTCGTATTTTACCAATCTTTCGTTGTTTTTACATACTATACTAAATAAAAAATAAATCAACTACCGCATAGAAAGCCAAAATATTCAAATTAGTTTCATAAAATAAAGTTTACTATCAGTAAATAATATAAGATAAATTAAAAAAAAACTTTACATACCGAATAAATTAACACATTTATATATAATTATACATACATACATATTTGACAATTCACATGTAGTAAACAAATATATCATAGCCTCATTAAAAGCGATATCAGAGTCCAAGTAACGTTTAAAGTAAAATAATCCTGATATTTGTAAAAATAACTCGACATACGTGTATGGCTGAGGTTATTATGGCCTGAAAGTACAGCCTACTATATGACGTAATTAGAGGTCAATTGAAATTCAAGTTTATTTTGTGTTCCATTAAAATAAACCCCGACTTATAGTTTAAAGAGTTTTAAACGTAAAGATAATTTACATGAATATAATATTTTGAAATGAATTTGGAATCAGTGGAGTATTTTTTTCTTGACATGCCGAATTAGGATCGATGTAAAACTAAAACATGTTATTTTTTCAAACCTTTCTCTGTCTATTGACACGATAGATAAAAATTCACCCCATACTACTATTTTTAAAGTATGTCTTTTTTTAGATATTTTAGCTATTTTCTTTTAAATAACATACATAAGACACATAAACAAAAATGAAATACACATAAAACGAGCATATCATCATTCATTATCCCTTAAAAAGTAAGAAACAAATTTTCTAGACCAATTACTTTACCATCAATAAGCTATGTGAGTTATACGTTTGCGTTCTTCTAAGTAAAAGTACGGCTAAGCGGTAAATTCTATTTCCGTTCTTATTCTATTATGTTTAGAGAATAGCGTATGCGCGAAGCTAACGTAGGTTTGTTTAGGGATCTTGCTCTTAAGTAAATTAGATAATCCACCATAATAAAGCATATCTATTGTGATAATTTTTGAGGACTTGAATACTTAAATGATGTTAATAACTGTCACTATTTTACTATTAATTCTAGGTAATTGAAAACGACGTTGTGGAGCCATACTGTATTTACGCCCATATTTACACAGCATTAGAAAAAATCTTTGGAATATTGTGTCAAAATGATAAATACAAGCTTTATCTAAATCTAATGGTGAGCTCGTCAAATATAATTTGGATAGGACCCGTACAATAAAAATGCAACTGTTCTGATCTATTTATTGAGTTTATTTTAATTTGCTGATAATAAGATATTGTAGTAATATGATATAGAGTATTTAAACTTTAAATATGTATTTACCTTATTATTTAATAATGTTTATTATAGACTGCTGGAAAAGACATACGTCAAATTGATATTAAAGGAAGAATACTTTTTAAGCTGAAAGTTCTTGAAAAATTTAGTCTTGCCCTCTTAGCTCCTTGTTCTCGAGACACACAAAACTCACAGTCAGATGTCGAGTGTTCATGCTACCGCGCTGAAATTGTTCCAAACATAGAAACAGCATATGCACTTACGTCAGCAGAAACACAAAAACCCATACTTGATAACAAAAGAGCTCAACTTGTTGCTGATATAATGGAAAACGAAGAAATGAAAGAACTTCTTAACAAAGATTCGAAACCAGACACAGATGAAGAAGATGTAAACGACGGGTACAATATTGATCAGGAAAATTTAAAGCGCTTAAAAAATTTACAACAAAATTATGATGATTTAATGAATTGCTATGAGGCTTTGAAACACGAAAAAGATTGTTTACAGATTAGGTGCCGAAAATACGAAGAGCTTGAAAAAGAATTCGAGAACTTGCAAACTCAATTAAGAGAGTATAATTCACTGTGGAACGAGAAAGAACATTATCGAAAACGATCTCTTGATCTAGATTCCCTAAAAGAACAATATTTGGTACTATGTGATGAAACGACTAGCTTAGAGACAGAACTAAAAGCAGAAACTGAAATTAGTGATGTTAAGACTAAAACTATTGATGAACTGCGAAATGACAATATAGATTTAGAAAGAAAATTTAACGAAGCATCTATTGCTTTTGAAAAAGAACGAAACTGTGCGCATTGTAAATTAAAAGAATCGGAATGTCAAATAATGTGTCAAGGACAACAAATAAAATGCTTGTCTGTTCAAATCGACAAACTTCTTGACCAAGACCCTGAAAAGGTATATTAAACGCAAATATAGATTTTTTGTCGATTTCACCATGTTATTAGACTAATATTTATTATGGGCTAGTACAGTATTTATAGTTGGTAAATATTTTGTTTTAGCAGCTACCAAAAGATACTGAGGCTACTGCTATTGCAATGATTGACGAAGTGAATTCCTTAAAAGAACAAATAAAAAATTTGAAAGACGCGTTATTTTGTACTGAAGAAGAAAACCAACAATTACAACAAGAGTATCAAAATAAATTGAATCTTATAAACGATTTAAAAATGGAACTCGAAGATTGGAAAAGTAACAAGACATGCAACTCTTAACTAAAATAGTGTAAGAAGGTGTTTAATTGTCAATTTCTTATATTTTATGTTTATTTTTAGGTAATTACGAAAAAACTTTACAGCGTAATGATTATTTGGAAAAATATACCGACAGCTTCCGAGATGAAGTACAAAAATTAATAGAAGAAAATAGAACTTTATCACAAGATGTCGCAGAAAAACAGTTAGCAATAGACAATTTAATCAATATTTTAAATAATAAATCCCAAGAGGTAGATAAACTAATGAAAGAAATGGAAAATAAGAGTAAAGAAAACAGTGATCTTTACGCTGAAATACGTAACTTACACGATTCATATAACAACAGTCTATCAGCTTTAGACAGTGAAAAATTACACGCCATGAGATCATTACAAATTGCGAAGAAAGAAAGCCAAGAGTTACTTGAAAAAATCAAAGGCTATGATGACTTAGTCAGCAAACAAAATGATATATCACAATTGTATCAAAAACAAAATGAAGAGTATAATCGACTAAAAGCTCTTCTAATTAGCACTCAACAAGAAAATGAAACTCTTCAGGTTGATTTGACTAGCCGGGAAAACAATAATTCAATCTTACTTCAGGAAATTGAAAGATTGCAAGAAGTTAATAATTTTGCAGTTAACAATATAAGCGAGCTGCAGGACAAAAAAAATCAGTACAAGATATCTTTAGAATTAACAAAAAAAGATAGCAAAACTTTAGAAGACAGACTTCATGGCTTTGAAGATCTTTCATATAAATTTCTACAGCTAAAAGAGTCTTATGAAAAATTGCTGATAGAAAAGTACAAATTAGAAAATGAATTAGCTAACAAAACTTCCGAGCTAGATAATGCAATTTATGCTGTTACTTTAACAAAAAAAGAAAGTGAAGAACTGGTAGATAAATTAAAGACTAATGAACACTACAAATCAGATTTTGAAAACGTAGAGAGTGCATATAAAAAAAATATTATAGAACAGCAGCGGTTACAAGCAGAACTTAATGATAAAAAGCAAGCATTTGACAGCCTCTTAGAATCTTTCAATAACCTTAAAAACAACTTGAAAAGGATGAGTGATGAGTCATCTAAAGAAGTTGATAGCTTATCTAGAGAATTATCATCTTTAAAGCATTCGTATAATGAATTGTTAGCAGACAAAAATGCTCTTCAATGTGACTACGAAAGAAAAAATGAAGAATACAATAATTTATATAATAATTTAGAAGGCAAAATCGATGAAAATAAGGAGTTGTCTAAACAGTTACAGTTATTAGAACTTAACAACAAAACTGTCAAAGATAATATAAATACATTACAAAAAGAGCACTATTCTACCACCAGTGTGTTAAATTATCTCAGAAAAGAGAGTGAAGAGTTAATGGATAAAGTAAAATTTTATGAAAATTTAGAAATAAATTATGATCAACTAAAGAAAGAACACGAGCAAATGAAAGAAGAAAACCATAAGCTCCAGTATGAACTAGATACGCAAAGATCAAAACTAAGAAAAATTGCAGAAGATAATGAAGCTCTGCACAGTGAAAGTAAACATTTGCTCTCACACAGTGAAGATTTAGAAACGGCCTTAATAAACGCAAGAACTGAGGTAAAAACCTGGCATATCGACTACGTGAACCACATTTAAAGTTTAAATTGATAGTTTTCTAGTTACTAATTGTGACACACAGTCTGACAAACAGGCAAATATCAAAGTCACACCGTAAGGGTTCTTTTTTACCATCTTGGTACAGAAATCTATAAAATGATGTAAGAAATAAGTCAATGGTTTAGTAGTTCTTCCCATAAAATCGTATCTAATTTCACTTCTGAATAATATAACAAATGGGAAAGTTTGTGTGTGAGTTTGATATTCTAATACACAGCTTGCCTGATTTGGATGAAATTTGATTAAGACGAATTTATAATTTAGACCTCGATTCACTAACTCTTAATAGATTTCTTACCTTACACGCGTATAGTGGTTATAATGTTATACACTTATAAAAATATTTTTACCATTCAAATTGTGCGCATGACACACCTCGTCTTGTTTTAAATTTGGTTTTGGCATAGAGAACATCATTATATGCTAATTCAATCTGAATTCTGATGCACTACGTAAAAGCGGCCACATTACGTCTTATATGCTCATGGGGGAAAAGGCTCCTGGATTAACACAGGTTACTTTTTGTCCCGAAAAACGATGATGGAACCGCAGGGCCCAGCAAATAACAATTTAATTATGTGATCGAAATGACATTAAAATGATTTATTGCGTATTAATTCGACACCATCGAGCCCAGCTGATGATGGAACTCTTCAGGTTATAAGTAAATATTCAGCTTACTAAGAATTGAGACAACTGGAGTAGATTAAATGTAATTGTTAAAACCGTGTATAATTTAATCTATCTTTATGTATAATCTATAATTTTATTCTTAGCATGTTCAAGTTGTAACAGTAAGTGTGAACATTTCAATATTTTGACTTTATGTACACATTTCAGCTTATAGATAAAAAAACTGATAGCCCCAATAACTTACATAAAGACATTATAAAACAAATAGATGAAATGAAGAAAGAAAAAATTAAAAACACTTTAAAAATAAGAGATCTTTTCGATAAGTTAGACGAATCTGTAAGTCTTCATTAAGATTTGTATCATATTATAAGTTTTTATTGCCCTGCTAGTTTATTCGGTAGTAGCACTGCTTCTTGAGCTGGAGCGCGTGGATTCGGTTCCTACCCAGAGCAAACATTTATGTAACGATATATACAACTACATATATCTGTTCAGTGGCTGGTAGTTCTAAATGTACGTATTTATATACAAAAAGGCATTTAGCTATTACAGCAGTTACCTGGTCCTCATAGCACAAGCTTTTCTTAGTTTGGGGCTAGATGGCGCTGTGTGATAAAATGCTGTCTAATATTTGTAAAGATTTTATTATTACTAAGTTTATCTAAAACATATTTGTTATCATATTTAATGGTCATAAAATTATAAATTCTTTTTTACTTTTTTAGGAAAATATGATATCTGATCTCACTGAAAATCTTTTGGCCAGAGACGATAAAATCGCAATTTTGGAAAATCATATCAATGAACTTCAAGATGAAGTACAACGATTACACAGAAGTCTAGGCGAAATGGTCGACACTGGGGAACAGATTAAAGACATCAGTCATCAAAAAATTACGGAATCTTTAGACAATATGGAAGCTCATCGTAAGATTTTTCTCTCTAATACCTACAAACTGTATTCAACTCCGTGGTGCAATAGCTCAATCTCTTAAAATTGAAAAAAAATAATTATGAAAGCTTAAATATTAAGGTAGGTATTGTTACAAATAGCGGTCAAGGCAGCCATCATTTATAAGATCAATAAAAAACAGAGGACTGAGCGTTTAATCTGAAATATCCATATCCTGCTTTCTGGTTTCCATTAATCTTACTATCTTGAATATTTTTAAGTATCCTGAGTAAACAACCTAATTATTTTTTTGACTACTGTGATTTTGTAAAATAGATATAATAATATAATAAGTGCAATTGTAAATGTCTATATACATTTATAGAAACTTATCTATAACATGGATAATTAACTATCAATTCAGTCATTGATACGAATCCTACCAATTAAAGAATGGGTAGTACAAGTACGTCCCTGGATCTGCAGTATGGCTCTAGTCGACGACGATTACTACAATATACTATACAAACGGACTGGCACCAAATATAATGCTGTGTATATCCGAGCAATTGATAAAGAACTTTATTATGTCAATTTTGAACAAATGAGTATCAAATATCATGCATGGCAATGTGGCTTCCAAACGGCTGAACCGATATTGATTTAGTTTTTTAACAGTAATGATTTTAACACATCTGTTCAGCCATTTGAAGATTATAATCTCTTTTCTAGTTGATGAATGGATGTTAACTTCCACAGGCCTGATTAAATAGAAATTTGATATTATTATTCTTTTTAAATAAATATGTACAAGTATGTTTATCTATACTTGTATTTATTTAGTGAAATAATAATATCAATAGTTTTAAATACTGCATAAATATATAATAACTGCATTATTTTCTAGACTCAAAAGCAACTCATAACATGAAAATGGAACTAGCTAAGCTACAGAGCGACAAAATTAAGTTGGAAGAAAATTTATCCATTAGTAAAATCAGAAATAAAGATTCAACTCGAGACAAGCATAAATACATTTCTCAAATAATTAATTTGCAAAATGAAAGAGAAATAATTGTTACGGACATAAAACAATTGGAATTGAAAAGCGTAGGCGATAGTGCATTATCACCAGAACATTGCAATGTTGAAAGTATATTAGGTTCTCTTGATAGAATTAGGCGGTATTTGGATGCTAGAAGCTCAAAGAGTACATTATTAGAACAAACATTACTAAAAGTACAAAATTCTTATCAAGTTGTTCAGAGCAAAGCCGATGAAGCTAAGAAAATCGTTGAAAAAGAAAAGCATAAAATATTAAGCGAGAAAGAAGAAGCCGTAAAAGATCGCATTAACATGGAAAACAAGCTTACAAGTCTTAAAGAACAATTAGAAAAACAAATATCCCACGACAAAAATGTAATCAAAGATTTAGAAGCTGAAATTTTAAACCAAAAATTGATATGTGATAAATTAAATACATCGACTCAAAATTATGTTTCTAAATTAAAAGAAGAAATGCAATCGCTCCAAGAACTTTATCAAACATCATTAAAAAATATATCGGAGCTTGAAAAAAGACTACAGCTATTGTCTAATGATAATAATGTACAACTAGAAATAATTGAACAGGTAAACACTAAGTTGAAGGAGAAAATTAAAGAAATAAGTATATTAAAAAAAGATTTAGAGATGCTAAAAACTAAGCCGAGTCAAACATTAGGCACTCAAGTTTTTGTCATCGATAATAGAGATAATGAAACTCAAACACATGAGGAATTTTTATATGAAGGATATGATCAATATGATGATATAGATGAAACTAAAAATAAAGATGAACACAGAGATCATGTCGCAATTCATGCAGAAAAATCAGTAGCGCTTGAAAGAAAAACCGGTCATCTAGAACAACCCAAGCAAGCTAACGAAATACAAGTACTAGTAGCAAATGTGGAACCCACCTTTAATTATGTCAAAAATAGTTATTTAAATTACAAATTGAAAAATTTGAGTCCTGGGCGTCTTGAGCAGTATTCCATATCTTGTGCCAGTGAAAACGATACTGATATAAAACTGATAACTGAACCACGAGCACGTATCACTGGCATAAATCTTATTGACAATCCAAGTAATGAAAATATGAATGTGATTGATATTTTCAACATCCAATCTATACATACAAATTCTTCAAAAAACATTGACAGCAACTATCCTGAAAATGATAGAGCTGCTCCTCGAAGTCCTGGAATAACAAGTGCTATTACTGATTTTGATTTAACTCTTGAAAGCTTTGATATGAAGAATAGTATTCACAAAACTAGTAATTTGTTCGGTTCAGTCTCAGGTATATCGACAGACAAGGATTTATTTGTTATTTACAAAGACAGTGAAACCAACAAATTTGATAAAAAGAAGTGGCCAGAAAAAAAACACTCCGAAATTTTAGTTGAAACTGTGACTATTCATCCAGATCGATATGACGACAAAAGCAAAACGAAAAGATATGATGTTGATAACGATACATATTCCTATGCAGAGGATGACGAATTGATCGAAGATGACAGTGTCAAAAATAAATTAAAAATTAACTTGCCAAGAGTTGAAACTGATAGCCCTACAATTGAGGTTTCTTCTGATTATGAGAGGAAATCACTTGACTCCTACAACTTGAGTATGTATACTATTACTAAAAGTCTAATAAATAATATAAAGTAGGAGTAGAACTAACAAAACCATACTACTTTCATACTACTTTCATTTTATTGTAGCATAAGATTGATTGATATTTATAAAACAATGTCTTTACGGCGTTCTCGTACAATCTATTCAATGTAATTCTTAGTTTATAGCTTTTGTGAAGACGTTTTACAACTCTACCACTATCACATAGAAAGATAGACCTTTAAACGTAGATAATTTGTAAGGTGATGTGCCTCTGTGTTCGGTGATTTTTGACGAATGGCACAAATTATTGTTTGTCACCCTGAAACCAAAACATTTAACTAACTACAAAACGAACATAAACATAACTATATGACTAGGGGATAGGGTTTGTTAAAATATTATGCGAAGTTTCTATTTATGTATTCAAGAGCTTTATTTCTATAATATTTTTTTACACAAAATATTTATAAAGTGAGTAAAGACAAGGGATAGGACATCGCGTACAATTAAAGATTCCCTTGTCTGCGGACACTTGTCTGTCAATCTGCAATCCATCTGTCAAACCATCGTTGTCAGTGAATCCGTGTGTTTGTGTTGCAGTTCTTTTATTTACAGACTGCAATGCACGTAAGATTGTACTAAAATTAAATTTTTGTAACAATATTATTTTGCATTTAGTAGCTGCAGAGAATCAGATAATGTGTAATATAACACTAATAGCAAAAAAATCTATATTATCCAAAGTAAATAACAATACACATACTAATAATGTACCGTAATGTACGGTGCTAATAATTAGCACGTCAATCATTTATCAAAAGCTTATTAGTCTCAGATATTTTAAAACAAGAGGTCCCGTCAGGGAACCACAATTTGCTGAGCCGAACCCTATTCTGACGCAGCCAAGGAGATGTTCAGTTGTATGAGTCGCCTTAGGTATTTAGAGTGTATGCGAGGGAGTGAATGTGTGCATGAGAGAGTGTGTATAAGCATGTGTTGTGTGTAAGCACAAATTATTTTATCTTAGTTGTAAAAAAAAACATACGATGAGACAGCCATGTGGCTGTCATAAAAGTTCCTTAATAAAATTAGACAAAAAAAAAGACCCAAAATAATTTCTTTAATATATATGGAACCCTACCATCACACTATCATGACACGACACCTACATATCAGTATATTTTATATTATTTTAATATTTTTCAGAAAATTCTTTGTCAAACGTTGAGAATAAATTTTTGGAATCTTACGTCTCCACTGAGGATGAAAAACTCACACATATCGGCAATAAAACACAAAGGTGCAATAAAACAAGCTTTGATGAAAATACAACCTCCGATCCTTCTTCGATTAAAAACAATGCTAACCTAGATTCTCATCACAGACTTTCTCGTACTGATGCAGATGAACGTCTGGTTAGAAGTAAAACTGGACATACTGTGAAAGACATCAGTGCAGATGGGAAAAGTAGTAAAAATGAAAAACCAGCAAGCCACTTTGGCTTAGATTATATTCACGCTACCGCGGATAATATAAAAACATTAAGCGCAGCCGCATCGTTACGCAAAACCCGAAGTGATGAAATGTTTGGTCCAGTATTATTCCATGGCAAAAGTGATTCTTATCCATCAAGATTTAGTGAAGGGATCAACGAACAATCAACTGATTATAAAACCGTCTCTACTAATGACAAATCAAGTTACATTATACATGCAAAACAAAAGGAATTCACAGATCAAGAGATTTTGGTTAAATTAGACCCCATTGAAGACTATGAAATACAAATAAAAAAACTTACCAACAATTTAGAAAATATTGAAAAGGATTACAAAAAGAAAATTGAAGCCATAAAAATTCAATATGATAGTAATATCAAGAGTATTCTTAAGGAACATAATGATGGTGTTAAAAGCATTCAAGGGCTTCATGAAGATACTTTACAAGATATAATAAACCATCACGAAAATGAAGTCGAAAATTTAAGAACTATGAGCATCGAGGCGATGAGAAAAGCTGATAAACTCGAAAAAGAAGTTAGATCTCTAAAATGTAAAATTTCAGTTTGCAGTTCGACATGTTTAAATGAGGTTTATATTATATACCTACGTATTTATTCTTAATTTCGATCATATATCTTATTTTTTGTCAAACTTAACATTCCAGGAGCCGATAAAAAATTCCATGCCTGAGCTTGCAAAAAATAGACTATCACGAGTAGATACAAAAACTCTGACTAAGACAAATGTAGAGGCTTTTAATGTAAGGCCTAAAAGTCGCTCCAACGGACCATGTACTTGCTCATTAGACATCAATATATCAGATACTGTACGAAATATATTTGAGCAAGTTGATGTAGACCAGCGGAAGACCGCTGAACAAACCTACCTGAAATACATTGCGAATAAGATATTAATTAGCACTGTGGAGGTGAGAATAATTTATTTTGTACTCTTTTGTTTTGTATTGTATCTGCATCGTAAGTGTAGTTATAATAATATATGAATCTGCTCTTATGGTAATTACTATTAGTTACCCACTACACTGCATGTAAGCCTAGTGAATCTCGTGTGACACGTCTTACACGAGATACTTAAGTGTAGTATTTCAGATTAAAAAAGTAATAAACTACATATATACTATACATATATATAGGAAGATATATAGTATGTAGTTTATTACTTTATAAGGTATAAGCAATATATAACAACACACTTGCTTGCTACAGCTAGATGTATCTATTTGAGTGATGTAATTAATACCTTGGAGCTACTACTTGTCCGAGTAGTTGCGTATAACAAGCGAAAATTGTAGAACCAAGAGATTCTTATCCTTATCCATTTTCTATGCATTATTAACTATTGTATCAGTCTTTGGTACTTTTTTTAATCTGAAAATATAATATTATTATTTCCGCGTTTTTGTCTGACCTTATCTTATTTATGGCACGCCCTTGTGATACAAACTGTTGAAGAAAAAGAAACCAGATTTTTTCTTAATTCTTAAAATTACTAAGTATTAATTGCTTTCATATTATACTATCCTAATGGTAGCATTGCAAAACAAATGAACGAAAGAGCACCTTCTATGGAAATTCACAAAATAATAGTATAGTGTTACGGATGATTATAAGTAGATATATTTTATCTTAACTTCCATGTAACAGGCGTTGGATTGTCAAGAACTATCCTTTCTTCATCTAAAAGTGTGTCGCATTTGGAAAAACAAATTGTCGAAAGAGGAAACTCTCCAAAAACGAATCAGTTCCTTAGAAGCTGAGGTGATACACAAACAGCTTCACAATCACCATAACAGTATGTGATTTTTTTTTAACTTAAACCTGTCGGTTAATATTATCGAAACTTATTAAAGTACTACTAAAGTAAAGTAAGTAGTACTTATTAAAGTAGTAGCCGACATAGCCCAGCGGATTAGCAAGTTGAAGTGGCAGTGGGCAGGGAACATAGCACGCAGAACTGATGGCCGATGGAGCTGCAAAGTTCTGGAGTGGAGACCACGGACCGGCAAGCGCAGCGTAGGACGTCCACCCACAAGGTGGACAGACGACGTCATAAAGACCGCAAGAACGCGCTGGGTGCGAGCCGCTTCCAACCGGTCTTTATGGAAGTCAATGGGGGAGGCCTATGTCCAGCAGTGGACGTCCTACGGCTGAGATGATGATGATGATGATGATGATTAAAGTACTTGCCGTGCATGTAGGTTGTAGAAATAGCAAATAATTAGGCGTTTGTTTTAACTAGTTTTTTGGTACGTATAAATTTTGACTACTCGAACTCCCGCATTAGCTTTGAAAAAATTAAATACGTAGAATTATTATCTAGTTATCCAGCAAGCAACACACATTCGACAGTGAGATAATTGTACTAGCCATCGTCCACGTTTGAGAGAAGATGGCAACTCGCTAGACGCCGCTACAAGAACGAACCTTTTGACGAGTGTGGGTACTCTGGGTATACACGCAATAATAGGTACTACTACTACTTTTTACTTGGTGGTAGATCTTTTTAGCAAAAAGTAGTCTAGGCAGGTACCACCGCAGTACCAGATGTTCTGTCGCCAAGCAGTGGTGTGTAAACGTTACTGTGTTTCGATTTGAAGTGTTACTGCAGCTAGCGAAAGTACAGTGCTATTGAGACTATCCATCGAAATTAATGAGTTTTAAAGCAGCGATGCTCTGGACTTTGTTTTGCTAGTCAAAGGTCTGTTTATCGCTACAATGGGTATGGACATGCGTTATCTTTTACCATCAGAGGAGCATTTTGTTCGTCTCATTAATTTAAATATACCTTACCTTAAAAATACTTATGCAATTAGACATTTTATTTATATATTTCCGACAATTCCTCCTTCTTAAGGTCTTCTAGCACACCTATCAACTTTAAAACGTATCATCACCGCCTCAACTCTACCCGGTCAGTATTAGTAAAACTATTGCTCCTAGTGTATTTAACAAAGCTGTATTTATATTTTTATCTCTAACTAATGTCAACGAATTTTGTATTACCTGTTATTTATATAGTTGAATTTCTAAACTTTTCCATCTGTACTGAATACGGGATACTCCGTGAATAATCTCCTATGATGATGATACCTACGTGATGACTCCTACGTGAATGATACTCCATCCTTTCTGAGAAGAGTTAAAATAATCTAAATCGGTTAGGAATGCGCAATTATGCACACCGAACGAAAAAATACTCCCGTTCGTTTTTCATATTCAAAATGGCGTTTGCGCCAAATTTCGTTATGATATTCGTGACTAGAAGGTCAAAATACGTTACTATACCAAATTTCAAATCAATCGGCGGTATGCGCTTTTCGGAAGTTTATCCCATTTTTTTTTGCATATAATAATAAATGGTGATTATACACATGATAAATAACCATGATAAAATTAATTAGTCGCAGAACTAGACCGCCAGGTGGCAGAGGAGAGACGACGCCTGCAAGAAGTGAGGGAAGCCGTGTGTCGAAACGTGCCTACCGCGTCAAGATATAGCAGCTTTGACTCCACGTCGCCCATTGTTTCATTAATCTCTAATCCTGTGGTTGTGGACCGTCTGTGAGTTTGTATTTAGATAGAGACGTAGACTTAGGTACGAGACCAAACGTGCTTTTGACAAGAAACCTTACGCGACCAAATGATTAAAACCATTATGATCCCACTGAAAATGAACTGCTTTGGGACTTTGACTTGGCAGCTAAATTATAATTACATCCAATCGATTAGATACTGTGCCGTGGTGGTGCCAGCGTAAGAATTGTACCCCAGCCTCTCAACCCGTGGTAGCCGGTTGGACGTCCTATGGCTGATGATGTGTGATGTGTGATTAGATACTAACTCATTCGGTATGTATGAAAAATGTGACGATTTTTCGATGCAATCAGAAAAACTTCTTTCAGTTTGCTTAAGTTTACCTAATGATATATGTTCCAACATTACAGTTGCGGTTGTAACACTGGTAGTCTAAGATTAAGTGTTGGTGAAAGAAAGTCAGCTGGTGATCTCGGTCCTGATGCTAGCACCGCGCCACGACAGAAACGAACCAAGCCTGAGACCAACAGGGTAATATTGCTATCTTTGATTAATATTCGTTTGTGGTTTACCACGCCTTTTATAATAACAAGCAATGAGATCAAAAGACAAGCAAAACGATCCTATTATGGTTAGAGACGATACCTGCTTTTCTATTGCCCAATATCTTGATTATCGCCGTTGGTACTAATAGTTGCGACTGCAACAGTATGCGTCCACGAAACTATGTCGCGTTAGTATGTAATGACAATAGTTTCAGACACGCATATAAGTTAGTTTCAAATCGCCACAAGCCATCGAATGACAGTAGTTAATATAGAAGTCTGTGTTAGAACACTTGTCAAATCTCATCTCTATCGAAATTCTTGAAACCGACTTTTTTTTATGATTGACAAGCTAGGTGTTTGCAAAGCTCACCTGATGATAAGTGACGGAATGGTCGAAGATGATAAAGCACACCTAGCCTGGAATGGAACTGGCTCTCAAGTGAGGCTGCCTGAACACATCGTTAGGTGTGTTGGGTGCATCGGGAGGAGGAAACTAGTACTTGGATGGGTAGCTAAAATCCTAAATTTGATATCTGTCGATAAGTATCATGCGGGTTCCATTCCAAGTATGTTTACCATCGTGGACCACACTCACTCGTCACTTAAAATCAGGTGAGCTGTGTTCAAATATCTAGCCTGTTAACTATCAAATATGTATTGTATGTTGAACGTATACTAGTCTTCGGCTACGGTTCACGTGGGTACTGATTGATATGAATTGAATTGGCAGGCTGTTCTTGCGAAGCTGGATACGGAAGAACGCCGAGAGAAGAGACTTTACAACGACGAGCCACCAACTCGCCTTCGACGGCCCCATGACCGTCACCCAACGCGACCATCCAAAAAGTAATACTATTCGCAGAGTTGGCCATCACAAATCTCCGGGAGAAAAATGACCAACTCCAAAAATGGAAATGACGATATCCGGCTTAATGACCCAAAAGAAAATACAAATATGTATGTAATGGAATCTACGATACTTATTCCAAACCGTTTTGAAATATTACAAATATCCATATAGTACATAACTTGGTGACGTTTGGATTACTGTGAATGTGTGACAAAATTTTGTGGACGGCTTTATATTTACTTTTTAAATGTATGTATTTATTTAACTGTTTTCTTATTTATACAAATATTTATTGCAATGTAAATTTTGAGTAATAAAATGGTATAAAATATATTTCGTTTCAGGGTTTCCTTTTATATTTTCCTTTAAAGCTGTTATAAATAGGTAACATGAGTATTGTCTTTTTTCCTTGTACATGTGCAAGTGACTTCATTATTGGATGTTCTGATTAAATCCAGGATTAACAAAGTTCAGCGTTGGTGGTTGGTATAAAACGTTCTCAGAAACATCGAAACCTTGGGATGTGGCTGCTTGGCAGAACTTATTGTATTCCCTTTTATCGTACATTTCTACTAGAAACTTCCAAAAAACTATAGTTAAAAGTCCAATCAGTAGTATTCCAGCTATAGCGCTGGCGATGGGAACTGAAAAAGAAAAAATATATAATAAGAGTGACACTAGTAGCCACCTGAAACTGTCAAATGTTATAAATTTATTTATACCGCTAAGCAGTAGTGTGTAAACTATACTGTGTTCCGGTTTGAAGGGTACTTACTCTAGCTAAATTGTAATTGTAATTAAATGTAGCTAGCAAAATTACTGGGCTGTTGAGACTAACCATCAAAAGTCTCAAAGTAATGAGCGCCAAAGCAGCGTTTTACTACACAAAGTTTTGTGTATCGCTTCAATGGTCATGGACAGGCGTTATCTCTTACCATATCAGCCCTGTTTTTATAAACTTCCACTGCTGGGCTTGGGCCACTTCTCATCGTAAGAAGGGTAAGACCGTAGTCCACCACGCTGGCCAAGTGTGGGTTGATAGACTTCACACGAGAATATTTTGTTTTTTTTGTCCACTCTCGGACATAGGTATATGTTTCCTCATGATGTTTTCCTTCACCGTTTGAAGTCAGCGGCAATACGCACATAACTTAGAAAAGACATAGGTGCGTGCCGTGAGATTCGAACTCAGGGCTTCCAGATTAAAAACTACGGTTTTCCAACTAGGCTGTATTATAAGAATATATTTACAGTATTAACATTAGTTATATCACATATCACATTATACAAGCTTTACTTAGTTTGGGGTTAGATGACGTTGTGTAAAAATATCATCCAATGTTTATTTATTTTTCGAGTAGTGCTAGGCTTTCGTCCGCGCATCTACCAATCGTATTTTCACGATTGTTATAAAAAATATCAGTTATTAAATCGGCTCTGCCATTCTATAGTTATTCGCATACCAATAAACATCCATTCGATTTTTTTAATGTATTTATATAGATAGATTTGCTTACCTAGCATATCGGTTTTTGGTGGAACTTCCGTCTCTTTTTGAATCATAAGCAGCATTTTAACAGTCGTAGTGTCTGCAATATCCTCAACCACAGTAACTAATCTTTTCGTGATGTACTTAAATACTAGGAAAGTTCCGTCATCGAGTAGGGCCCTACATTGGGTACCCATTCTCCATTCTTCCTTTGAGGCTAGTTCACTTTTATTTGCTACTAGAACGTCGAGATTCATCTCTTCAGTCAAATTGAATTTCTTATCGCAATCAGATTTTTTATTGTCATGATTGCATTTAGCATAATCTTCAAGTTCTTTGCATTGCTTTATTGCACATTTTTCACAAACTTCACAGAATGCACCCGAAAATACTTCACTGGACTCAGATGACTCGTCGACTTTGTTACAAATGCATGTACCACAGTCGCACCGTCCGTTACCGGAACAAGCCTGTAAATAATAATTGTGTATATCACGCTTTCTTTTTTTTATCTTATTATTTTGGCAACGTATTTTATGCATTCTGCTAGTATCGAGAATTTCATGTTTTCAAATGTGTCATAATAAAATCAAGCAAAATAAGTCTTAACCACATTTATAAATTTAGTCATACTCCTGTCCAGGATTCTCTCCCTTTTTAAAAAACCAAACCTGCTCAAAAGGCTTGGTTTCAAGTATTAATTATTAAGGTACTTACTATATACACAATCAAAGTTTTACAAAGTGGTAATTTTTGAACTTTTTTTAGTTTAAAAGACAAAATGTAGGCGGTTTAGCCTGTCTGTCATATTATTGTATTGTTACGTGCGAATCATAGACTGTGTCTAGTTTGTATGTCTGTATATTTATTTATGATAAAATAAAGAATTTTGAAAAACAAAAAACAAAACAAAACAGTCCAGGATTCTCTATTGTTTCGCAAAACAATCAATGTCATATTATATTTTACCATAATTCTACCTATTCTAATGATGTATGAGCAAAATTATTACGTATAAATGTTTGAACATAATTTTAAACTGTACATAGGGGTATAGTACAGTTTCTATAACAATCACCAGGTATATTATTCTACAGAATAATTTTCTAAATGCAACCTAACCTATTAGAGAAACGAATACATTATGTCTAAAAGTAAACACTCGAAAAAACAAGTTTAAAAAAAATACAATGCAGCGACATGACTTTTCCTGCATTCCCACCAAACTGCGCTTTCTTAGGTTTAATGTACCAATTTGTAGAAAAAGCTCTATGTATTGCCGATTTTACAATAAATTTAACAAAAAAAAATTGTATGAATACAAATAAGAGTTTTTTGGTAAATAATCAAGGAAGTGGCCGTATATCACGGTCCTATTGTTTAGATATTCCTTGTTTTAGAGACTTGTTTGTTGAAAAATAACTCATATATATACGTTTAGGTGGATAGCTCAGTGCTTCATTCGGATCCCATCCCAAAGGCGTGAGTTCAAATCCCAACAATGAACATGAGCCTCCGGCAAAGAGAGACATTTCGAGGAAATATAGAGGTATTAAGCGGGGTATTTAGTAGTTCTTGTACTTTGTAGTACCTACCCGGCTGGCTACCACCATCAAATTGAAAATCTGCTGCCAAACATCTAACAGTAAGTTAGACATCCTCACTTGAGAGCCAGTAAAAATAAATTTTTAAAAACAAGCTTTTAAATATGCACCGCTTTAATTTAAATTAAATATGTATCAATTGTGGATACAAATTTTCGTGTCTATCTATTGACCTTATGAAGCCAGTTCTGGGTGTAGAATCTGGTCATGGTTGTTATAAAAAGGCAACATAACTGACGGGTCAAATTTCTACTACGTAGGATAAGGCAGTAATTCTAATTTAACTTGCGAGATTTGACTTATACTAACAAAACGAAAGAGTGAAATAAAAGCTGGTAACAAAAAATGCATGCAATGGAATGTTTATTTCAATCTCTTAACCTGATTTTTTGTAATTTAACCCCACCCCTGAGAAAGTAAGCATTTCCCCCTTACCTCATGCTTACGTAAGCATTGGCATAAATATAAGCTATGCAAATGAATAAATTTAGACCTTTTACCTGATTCGAAAATGGTCCAGTGCATTGCTTTAAAGACTTTTCTTTAATCGGACAGTCACAGGTTTTCCCAGTCCAATCACCTTCGCAATCACATTTGCCGTAACGGCAGGTTCCATGATCCTTCCCGCCACAGATTCTACCGTTCTTAGCGGTGTCACACGAGTGGGGGTCGTACTCACATACATCACCAGTGAAACCGTCCGTACACAAGCATTTCCCGCACCTAGTGGTAAACAAATAAACAATATATCCTACTAATCCTACTAATATTATGAATGTGAAAGGTTGTATGTTTGTTACTTATTATTTACTTACTTACACATATTTCATTTCTCTCTGAACCCAAGTCAACGCAGAGGCAGTCGCGGGCGCAAGCTAGTATTAGAATATTCGCGAACTAAAAAGTATTTGTGCCGTGGTGATGCCGGCGTAAGAATAGTACCCCACCCTCTCTACCCGTGGTTGCCGTAAGAGTCGCCTAAGGGATGTAATCCGGAAGATGGGCAGCAGCGTCTTCCTTGAACAATCACACCTAACTGCGCTCGCCAACCCGCCTACCAAGCGTGGCGAGTATTGGCAAAACCCCCCAGGAGGAGGCCTATGTCCAGCAGTGGATGTCCTATGGCTGATGATGATGATGATGAAAAAGTATTTAGACATTATTTTATGGATAATTATCTGATCTTAATTTTTTGTGATCTTTGACCCCGAGTAATTTGTTTTTTGTCCGAATGATGATGATTTTTTAGATTTTATTTATGATAGTGTTTTGAAAAATCCTACCAACTTTAAGCTGGGTGCGAATTTTTGTACCTTCACTCCAATTTTTTGGTCTAATTTGACCGGTTTTTTTTAATTCCTTTATTCCTTCCACTAGATTAGAATATAATATAACTTTATTGCACACCGAAACATACATAATATCTTTAAAAACACACTTCATGAGTTTATAATTTAGCGGTAGTACAAAGGTCTGGACCATTCTTTTACTGGACCACTCAGCGCGATTTGGAGCCTTTCGCTTCCAGACGCTGTCTTACGTATATCGTCATTTCATCAAGTCTCAGTGTGTCCAATACTACTTTCACCCAATTGTAAATTTTTGTTTTACTTAAACTGGATTATTATTTCGAATACTTCGATTATAACGCCAATCCATCAACTCCGACTATAGTTTCGACCACATCCAGCGCCCTTCTTTTAGGAGTTAAAGCACTCGTTTTTTTTTTAAATTAGAAATATGCTTACGTTTGACCGTCACCTCTCCTGATGCTAAGTGATGACGCGGTCTAAGATGGAGCGCGTTTGCCTAGAAGATACCGATTCACTCTCGAATTGAAAACACCCAGATTATATCCATCAGGGAATACCCACTCAGGCAACGCATTCCACTGTCTGTCTAGTCCGCACAATGAACGTGGAAGTTTTTGGAATCGTCGTGCTTTGCTTTGATTTGTAAATTGCAGATCGTGGATATTCTAGTATTTATATAAACTACTTACTCGCAAGTGCCGTGACCGTTGCATTTACTTGTAGAGTTCGTTTGATAACATTTTTTCTCCAAAACCATGGATGCCTCATTAGAACAGCTGAATTCACAGAAATCACCGCCCCTGTATAAACAAGCAATAATTTACAAATTAAACCAATGTTTTAAAAACCCCGACGCCAGTAAAGTAATATTAAATTTCGGTCCGATCAGACTGAGGAAGTGAAGCAGCTGCTTACATCCATTCACGGTTAAATATATTTTTATGAATATCTAAGAACACTCTCGGCTAACTTGTCACTATTCAGGTATTTGACAAAATAAGTTAATTTTAAATATTTTTTTTCGTACTTTTATTTCATAAATCGCATTCATAACATTAGTCCAATTTAAGCGTATTATGATTAAAATTATATAAGATTCATTATTGAACGCTAATATATATTTTTGTTTCTGTAGGGGGAGCACGGATTTCCGAAACACAAGCTAGTCTTAGCTTACTTCGAATATTCAAAGCTCAATCAAATATATTAAAAACACTGTGTAGCAAAGAAATGTAGAAAAAAATGTTGGTTGAACCTTATGGGATTCCAAGATTCCATAGACGCACACAAACACATACGTTAAACTTATAGGGCCCCCTTAATACAAATACAATCTATTGATAACACCAAAGTTACAGATAACTCTACCATTCATGATTAATTTCCCTTTTTACATGACTCCCCAATGTTAGTTTTTTATTCCACCATAACTTTTAAATGCTTGAACAGATTTGGAAGTATGGGTATCGTTAGAACCCCAGTATTCCGAGAGATTTTTTTTTTTTTTTTAAATTTTCATGCACTTGTATTTTACTTTACTTAATTAAACATTTTAACTACACTTGTATACTTCATTTAGTAAATCCGCGGAAAAACCTTCGCAGCAACAACATTCCACATATGCGGCTGAAACCACGTGACAGAGCTGCTTGACGTCACCCATGCAAAGTATGACATTACACGTACTCGTACAAGTAAAACAACAGAGCTGGTGCGTCTTGTGAAGCGGCTGAAAAATCTAAAACATGCAAATACAGGGGTCTAGGCTCCGAATATGATTTTGTCCCATTCGGTGTCGAGACCCTTGGTCCGTGGGTTCCTAGCGCTATAAGGCTTTTTAAGGAAATAGCAAAAAGGTTAGTCGACATCACAGGAGACCGAAGAGCTGGCAGCTACCTCGGTCAAAGAATTAGTCTAGCTATTCAAAGGGGGAACGCTGCCAGTATCTTCGGAACCTTGCCTAAAGGGACTCCTTTTAATAATATATTTTAGTTATTTAATATTTATCATTTTACTTATAGTAAAACAAATTAAATATACGACCAATATAAACTTACCAATCTTTATCACATTTGCAGGCCCCGCATTGTACAGATCCCTTGTCATTACAATTAGTACGAGTGTTTGTTTTGGATGCGGTAATTTTTTCACAAACACACTGACAGCTTACTTTGAATATCACTTTTAGTTTTTCATTTAATCCTATTGGATATATTATTATCTTTTCTGGTTTTCCGGAACTGATACATTCTGTGCTTCTTATGGTTACAGGTATGTTAACAGTGGGGCTAAGTGGCGTACTCTCACAGTTCTTTTTCGGTTTATTTTTACATTGCTGATCGATTGTCACTCGAAAAGATGATGATGCTTTATACTCTATGTTAACTTCGTTAACCGATTCCTAAAACATTTACAAAAGGTTGTCATCATTTCTGTAAAAAAGTATTCCATCTATAATATATTATATACATATATATGCGTATATAAGAATAAGATATAAAATAATCGCTACATTGTATTAATTTTTAAAACTTGAACCTTTTCTAGTTATTTAGAATATATAAATTATTCGTAGGAATTATGTGGGAAAGTCTGATTTAAGTGTTGATTTTAGAAGACTTTTTGATGCCTTGAATGGATAAAAAAATCTCAATTAAGACCATTGATCTATAATTACATACTAGATAACACGTTCCAAGCACTTGCTCTTGACAAGTCACAATTTATTGCACATATTTAAGTCACGATTATACTGCAAAATGTCAGATATGTAGATGCAAGATATACTTTAGATATTGTCTCCCATCATAACATTTTATGTTGAATAAAGTGAGGACTGCAATGGGCGCGTGGACGGATATTGAATACGCAAGCATATCAACTTACCTCATATGCATCTTTGATAATTTGAAAAATATTACTTTTTTCTTTTAGCACAGCATATCTAGACCCCGATATTTGGCGACTGAGACCTTCATAAATAGGCTTTACTCGGGATTCGCTGGCGAATATGATTAGAAAGTGGCCATCTGTAGCAACCTTGTTGATGAGACTAACGGATGGGTAATCATACTTAAGAGAATCTGCTCGACTATATTCATTGTTTTCTAAATGACATTTCATATCGTTGGGTTTGATAGCACCCACCATTTTCCCATCGCCAGCACTATGATATGTATTATCGGTCGCTAAAACTATTATTCGACGCGTTTCTTTTCTCCAGCCCAATTCATTTTCACATTTCATCACTTGCATAAGTGCATCTAGGCCCGCTTCGGCATCGTCATAATTGCTTCCAAACCTAGATCCATTGATAACACTTTCGAAGGAACGCATATCCGTTGTTAGAGACAAATGATTTTTGAAAGCGTAGGCGAAACCTCTGGAAGTAATCGTAATTTTAGTCAAGTTTTTCGATATCGATAAAGCGATATAGATAAGTATTGACAAATATAGCACATGATAAAAGTAAGAAAATTATTTTCAAACAGAACGACTTGTATTTTTTTTCAAGTTATACATACGTACACATTAGTATCCGAATAGGGTAAGCCAGGTTTTTCAACAAAACTTCCTACTCCCAATAAAACATTTTTTGTCATTTTATTCAACCCGTTATAAATTTCCAAAGCCTGTTTCTGCAGTGCTTCTCGATGTTTCTTCATTGTGTATGAATAATCCATTAGAAAATATACATCTATAGGAAAATCTTTGGCTGGTTCATATGAAATAGTGAAATTTACATCAACGCCTGGATTTGCTTTGATTTCAATTTCTTGTGGACGAAATTGTATCTTTGAAGAAAAAGGATTATCTTGCTTTGGTCTAAAACTCGAAAATGGCTGCAATATAAAATCCTTTTTGCACCAATCAGCATTCGTTTCCCCATATGATACTGGTTGACATCGAAATGCAGTGATGTTTTTATTCTGAAACACACCATATAGAAAGAAATAATATATGTTCGTTATAGGTCAACCCTAATGAAGGTGAACTAAAAATTTGGATTCAAAGTGGCCCACCTGAACTAGGGCTACAACCACAAATTTTCTAACATCAGATTTGACGTTGGTCATAAAACATTGTGGTGGACTTTGGTCTACCCTTCTCAAAATGAGAAGCAACCCACGTCTAGCAGTGGGACAGCTTATTAAAACAGGGCTGATCCGAATGTATAACAAAAGACTGGCGCGGCGTAAGTATCTAAGTAGGCGGACTTTAATTGTATAACCCATTACTTGTTCATTCGCGGTTCTGACGCGTAACTACCAAAGCAATCATGGATCATGTAGTGGCAAAAACAACTTACCTCTGAGCACCACACGCATTTTTCGAATGCATATCCAACACACGCTCCACAACTTTTGTGGGTGTTGCATGCGGACTGGCAACATATGTAACTTACAAAACTCAGTGATAACAAAAATGCAAACAGGTTCATGATGGACCAACTACTGACAATGTATGCCACTATTCAGGGAATATTTTCTTGGGTAAATTAATGACAATAAAATAGGGAAGGAAACAACAATGATAAATTATACACACAGGCACAGACCCGTATTAAGGAATATGCATACTAAATAATATAAAATAATCATGACGAAGCGACCAGTGAGAAAACGAAAAACTATGACATATTTTAATTGCCTTGTTAGTTCATTAGGTAGTAGGTAACTGCTTTCTGAGCTGTGGGTCATGAGTTTAATTCCCACCCAGAACAAACATTTAAGTGACGAACACATGTACATGCATGCACATGAGGTATATATATGCCTTATGGAAAATTATTCCGGGATAAAAAGTATCCTATATGTTAATCTAAGTAATAAACTATATGTGTGCCAAATTTCATCTAAATCCAAACAACCGTTTTTGCGTGATTGAGTAATAAACATCCAAACATACAAACATTCACATTTATAATATTAGTAGAATATAGTAGTAGATTAGCAAAATATAAAAAAAAAAAAAAACATATTTTTATGGATTGTTAAGATATAAATAACTTAAATAAAGTAAATCATATCACTGTGCTACTAAAGTGGAAATTATATGTAATACACAAAATAAATCGTTATATTCAATTGCTAATGATGGAATACCAACCTACGTTTTGTGTAGGTTGGTACTGTTAATCTCTTTACAAAATAACACTTTTTCCTCATGTCGGAAGCACACCTTATTATTTATTCAGTATTCATTACAACACAGTGTATTTCGAAATGAATAAAATAATATTGTTGGTGCTAATTTTGTATTTAAAAAGTGTTTTGTCAAATTCTTGTGAGAAACATAGATCATGCCGTGAATGCATTCGTGACACCAGTTTATGCGTATGGTGCGCTTCGGTAAGTGAGTCTTCATGCCATCTTTACCTACGTACTAGATGTCATTATTGATGACTCAGTTTGTTCAGTTCAAGTGCAGAGCACTGTATGCATCTTGAATTGGCCCAAATTTTTTTTTCGACTATTAAATACTTCACGAATGTCAAATTCATCTTAACAACTTGATTGGCCTTTTTGTGCAACTCCAACAATGAGCTTGAGCTCCGGTGAAGGAAAACATCGTGAGGAAACCATAGTTTGGTGGTAGGGTATTTTCTAGTACTCGGCCGGCTAGATACCAAGTTTAAAATCTGCCGCCAAGCACCTAACGGTGTGTTCCGGCAGCCTCACATGAGAGCCAGTTCCGTTCCAGGCTAGATGTGCTTTACCATCTTCGACCACACCGTCGCTTAGCATCAGTTGAACTGTAGTCAAACACCCAGCCTGTCAAACATTAAAATAAAATACTACCACAGTAATATTTTAAATGCGGAAGCTTTGAAAATAACTACCATTGACTGCCCTGTTGGTTCATTGCTAGTATGTCTGCTTTAAGAGCCTTAAAGCGTGGGTTCGATTCCCACGACAAGCATTTTGTGGTACAATCAAAAATGTTTGTATTGTGTATCTTCAAAAACACCCAGACACAGATGTCTGGGTATGTTCTGTATATATTATAAGTATGTATTTATAAAAAAAAAGTATTTAAGTAGGTATTCTATCAGCTATCTAACTTCCATATTACAAGCTTTGCTTAGTTTGGAGTCAGATGGCGCTGTGTGTACGATATGTATCCTACGATATTTATTTATTTATTTAATCGTATTCTTTACTGAAACCTTATTATATGTTCCAGAAATCATATCAGAGCGAACAACGATGTAAACCCAAAAGCTTTGATTCTGGCAACAGTACATGGTGCTTGGACTCTAAAGAAAACCTTCAATCTACAATAGAGAAAGATAAAGATAAAGATGAACCTTTCAGCTCTGACCCCGATCACGTAACCCAGATTAAGCCACAGGGATATAAAATTAGTCTCAGACCTGGGCAACCCCAAACTTTTACATTTTCTTTCATGATGGCACAAAATTACCCGATCGACATGTACTTTCTATTCGACTCTTCTAAAACTATGAACTCAGTTAGAAATCACACGTCAAATCAGTCTCAAAATATTTACAACACTATGAAAACTATGACCAGTAACGTTTATATGGGGATGGGCACTTTTGTTGACAAAAATATGCTGCCGTATACTAAGTAAGTTCATTAGTCTTGCTTATTATCTACATAATTATATTCGATGATTATATACAAGAACGATGATTTATAATTATGTACCTACTATACACTACTTACTAGATGACGCTATTTGAGCACTTCGTTCAGTTCAACGAAAGATATTTTCACTACTCCATATAATTTACTTAGAATTCTGTAAAACGATTCCATAATAAAAACTATTATTAAAACTTCAAGTCATCTATAAAACAATGCAAACCAATCCGTTGCGCCCACTTCCTTGTTGAGAAGCTATCTTCTAGGAAGCTACTTATAATTTGTGGAGTGATAATGACTCCTTCTGAGTGATAATGACTGCAGAGGTAGAAAAAATATTATGAGCCTACATAATGTGCATACATTATAGAATTCTCTATCAACTTCTAGTTGACGTGAAATGTTACGCGTGGAAATAAGACAGCCTTTATTAACCAACTTTTAGTAACTAACTAAGTACAAATATTTTATTAATAACAACACTAAAGTGACAAGTCAAATTCCGTAATAACATATCAAATATATCATTAAAATATTAAAATAATGATTACATGTTAATATAAAAATGTCAAAATAAAATATATCAATATCAATATGTATATCATTGTCAATATGTTTAATAAAATGGGGGAAAGAATACTACTTAATTACGGATATAGATTAATTTCT
The DNA here is from genome assembly GCA_950106695.1 of Biston stratarius. NCBI lineage: Eukaryota > Metazoa > Arthropoda > Insecta > Lepidoptera > Geometridae > Biston > Biston stratarius. The sequence continues at coordinate 21,965,250 of OX467115.1, read as the reverse complement.
TGCAATATTTATGAATATAGTTCTATTGGCATGGTATTCATGGCATAGAAAGATATAAATTATGCTACAAATAATATGTACGCAACCTCATCTCATGTCTTAGACATTTTATTCCACTTAAAAAAAGTATTTTCATTTTCAGAACAGTTGCTAGTAACTTATCATACTCATTCAGACATCATTTAAACTTAACACAAGATTACGTACAGTTCCGAAAAGCTGTTGAACTTATACCACAAGGTAAAAATCGAGACTCTCCCGAAGCCGGGTTGGATGCGCTGGCCCAAGCTATAACCTGCCAGGAAAAATTTGGCTGGCGGAAACATTCTCGGAAGATACTGATATTAATGACAGATGAATCTTATCACGCTGCAGGTGATGGTAAATCAGCAGGCGTTTTCAAGCCTTATGACGGAAAATGTTATACAGAAGACAACATTTACACAAAAGAACTAGAAATGGACTATCCGTCTGTCAGCATGATAAATAAATTGGCTAAAGATAATAATGTTATTGTGATATTTGCTGTATCCTATAGTATGAATAATGTTTACTCTAAGCTTGCCGATTATGTAACTGGATCTAAACTTGTCACCTTGGACGGCAGTCCGACGGATGATATTGCAAAAAAACTGAAGGAAATCTACGAAGTAAGCAATTTCTTAAGACTTTATTTATGTATCGCAATACCTTAAATGCTTTGTCAACTAGCAATTTGTCATTTCACGCGTGGGCATGAGCTGAATACTTTGAGCATAGATTAACTTAACACAATGTTTATAAGTAAAAACTTTAATCCTCGGAAAATATGAATGAATAGCGATGGATACGTTCTATTTCTCGTATCGCAGCTTATGCATTCTGTCATTGTTGAATAATCCATATTATCAAGAAATCCATATATTTTTTCATGTATATTACATGTCCTATTAAAAATTCGGTGGCTATTAATTGCCCCCTAGTGTGTATAATTTGGCACTCTATGATTAAAAGACCATAGGTAAAAGGCTATAGGTAAAGGGGTGTACTAAGCCGGATGGGAGTCATCATTATGATCAACATTCACCATGGGTGCAACTCTAAAAACGTGAATAAATTCAACTGTTTCATAGAAAATGTTTATTGACCTATTGACTAAATATTTGTTTGTTTGTTAAATTCATTATTACATATTTTTATACTTTATTGTGTACACATACAACATACTACAGTAAAAATGAACTAACTAATCTAAAAAGCCACTATCTTTGCTGGGCCCACTGCCACGTTGTATGGCAATACTCAAACATTGCGCAAAATAGAGGTCAGCATTTTGGTCACATGTAGGGTCGACTGGTCAAGATGACAAGCCTTAGAATATATTATTATTAATTTTCAAATTTATTATCCTTTTTAATATTTACAACTAATTGGTATGTACAAAAGAAGGACTTAATGCTAAAGCATTTTCTACTAGTCATCACATCGGTAATAGAGATGTGGTAGTAGAAATGTATGGAGCAGCTACTTAATTGTTTTCAACGGTTTCAATGTTGTATTCCCTGTGAAAGTTGATCATAAATGATGATTGTTTCGATTTGGTACAGCCCAAGCGTAAGGCGCTGTATTAAAAAATAAATACTATACAAAACAAAAGGTCGTAAAAAAATATAACAGTGATATACATTTACTGCGCCAGAATTCCGTGTACGATTTTAAAATTTTCGAAACCAAGATAATAAGATTTTACTATGGAACCAGCATTTTTTCGACACATAGCTATTTACTTATGCGGGATTACTCATGTTTAATTATATCAGGTACTCCGACTATAGTTTCGGCCACATACGGTGGCCTTCTTCATTGACAAAGCTGAAGTCATAATGCGAAGCAAGACGAGGCCGCGCGCACGTTGTACTCAGCTTTGTCTCCATGAAGAAGACCACCGGATATGGTCGAAACCATAGTTGGAGTATCCGATATAATTAAATGTGAGTAATCCCGCATAAATAAAACAAAAATAATCAGATTACTAACAATTTACTAGATAAATGTATAAAATATATTTTTTTTTGTTTTTAGGATATAACAACAAAAATAAAACTAAATGTTAATATGCGAACAGATCCAAACGGATCCGCTCGCCGTAAAAATTTTCACATAACTTTCGACCCGGATTGCACAAAGGATGTTAGCACTTGTAATGTTGCAACAAATGAATTAAAAAATATAACTGGAACTATCAAGCTTCTGAAATACGATGGAAATGATGAAGCTTCAATAGACATAGGCATAGAAGGGATTGCTGAAAAGCTGACTTTGGATATAAATGTAATAAATCATTGTAATTGCGAAAAGGAAGTAGAAGTGAAATCTAAACATTGTAATGATCAAAAACGGGAATGTGGTATTTGTCAGTGCAATGAACCTCTGTAAGTAAACACATTGTTGAGTTCTACTGGTAGCATGCTTTATAAATTTTCCTTAGAAGCCGATGGCAGGTGAAACCACTGGGCCCGCCATGAAAAATAATAAAATTTATGAACAAACTAGCACTTGAACGATTTTGCAATTCAGGCAATTCACACTACGTAAAAGTATCTGAAGTAATTTTCGGCCATGAACATTTGTCTAAAAAAGTCAGCGTAGAAGACGAGGCAGCATTATACCCTTTGTAAGATAACTTGAAGGTTACATAATTCGACATTACTATAAATCTTATGTCTTTTATATAGGATTGCAAGCTTGATGAAGCTCGGGATGTAGCTATCTAAAAAGATCAGTGACAACTGTACTCAAATCTATGAACAACTTCTAGGCACAACTCGGAAATCGTTAAAGAAAAATCCGCTGTTTAAAGGAATTGGTCAAGGGACAATGTAATTTATATATAGTATTTATTGACAGCCCTGTTGGTTCATTGGTAGTGTGTCTGCTTAAAAAGCTGTAAGGCGAAGGTTCTATTCCCACCCAGGATAACCATTTAATGGTATTAACAAATGTTTGTTCTGGGTCAGGGGCGTCCTGTATTTACAAAAAAAATAGTATTTTATCAGTTATCTGACTTCTATAGTACAAGCTTTGCTTAGTTTGGGGTCAGATGACGCTGAGTGTAAATGTCCAACGATATTTGTTATTATTATACAAAGCCGCTGATATTTCACTATTTCAAAGGTATGCCCATAATCCGAGTTGTTCGTAATGATTAGTACAATAATCTTTTTTCGATATAGTAATTTTCAAGCTTATAGCCCCGTTTAGTTTTTCCTCAAGGAGGAGGTTGTAGGCGTTCCTTGATTTCTTACTAATGCCTGGAACAGACTATTTTCGTTTTACATTTTAATACACGTTTTTATTGGTAATTTTCTAGCTATGGAGACAAATGTCAGTGCGAACGTAAAAAAACGGTAGACGACCCAAACACATTGACATGTCTAACTGGCAACATGACCAAACGTTGCAGTGGACGGGGACTCTGCAATTGCGGCACTTGCACGTGTCAACCTGAGTAATTATTTTTTAGTTTATTTTGTAGCAGCATACTGGTCGATATTAACAGACAACGTGGCCATTGGACCAACGACATCAGATGTTTTGAGAAACAGATTAATCTAGACAGGAAACAAGGCACAAACCATAGAATGCCTAGACCCAGAAAGTGTCAATAGACTGATGAAGATGGTATTAGTATTGACAAATAAACGCAACTAACGCTAATAAGACTCACCATTGAAATATCTCAAAGCAAATATGCAGTGGTGTCCTGATCTTGATTTTGTTACTCAATATAGGATGTGTCTCTATTAGTTATACTATCTCTGCAGCAAATGGTCATGTAAAACGTCTAGACTTTCTAAATATTATCACCCAGAATTGGGAATTTTGCCCCCCACTTTAATAACCCAGGGAAGATAATGGAGCTTACCATAGGTACTAGAAGTAAAAAGAAGATTTCTCCCCGAGAGTAATGCCAAAAGCTATGTGATAAGATGGTACCAATGCGCTTCTTTGGAGATCCTGCCTTTCGTCATACATGGCAGCAACAGGTTTTAATAGATAAAATCCTTCATAATAAACCAACAGACCCATATATCTTTAGAGGACATTATTTTCCAACATCACGAGAGTTCATTACTCATTACTTGTTACCATAAAAAATATATCTATTATGCTATTAAGTAAAATACGATTTATTACCAGTAACGAAATAGCATCAGGAGAGCATTGCGTTCGTCTCATTACTTTTCATTATCATCATGAAGTGCCATCTTCATATTGAAGTTTAGAGGTCAGTAAGCAAAACTGTAATGCGATCCCATGCTGCAGATTTAATATGCTGGTAGCTCAGTCCATGCTGCTACTTGATGTTGTCTAGCCACTTCCGACTGGGACGTCCTGGGCTTCACTTCCCATCGAGGATCAACCTTGAAAAGTCATAGACGGATCCTATTTATAAGTGCCCGAAGAAGGCAGCTTTCCGTCTTATGACTATGGCTCTCTTTTGCGGTTGCGGTTATATACCTGTATAATAAAAGGGTTGGCCATTTCTAGAACCTTGGCATTTCAGGTAAAACTAAAAAACTTCTTATAATTATGCGTTTTCTTTATTTGTGTAGATACGCAGGCCCTTACTGCGAATGTTTCTTGAAGAATTGTCCGATGGATAGGAACAACGCAATCTGCGGAAGACACGGCGAGTGTCAGTGCGATGAAACGTGCAAATGTGAAACGGGTTATTATGGCAATGCCTGCCAATGCAATGAAAAGTTATGTTTGGCACCTAATAACAAAGTAAGTTGCATGTACATTTTGGTTTTAAGGGGTTTGGTGCTTAAAACATAAAAGTCGGTTAAATGCGAGTTGCATCTTCAACCAAATATTCCTTCCTCATAGTACCAAAGAAAAGTTACTTAAAATTGAAATTATATCAATATTTTGTGACTAAACTTCACGCAAATACTTTTTTCTAAAATAACATAAGAAGTATTTTGTGTAGCGGCAAAGTAAGAATGAGTCCGACAAACCTTGGTCGGTTTTTAACCGTTTTTTTAAAATAGGAGGTTCTCAATTTTAGTTATTTTTTTTATGTTACTTCAGAGCTCCGTCATTTATAAACTGATTCGGAAATTTATTTTATTATACTCATTAACTTTGAAAATTAATTTTCAGTCCGCACGTCCAAATGTCAAATTGCTTATTAGTTAACTTGCAGTGGTGGATAAGTATATGGAGTAGTTGGATTGCCTCATTGTGATAATCATAAACAATTTCAATAAAGTCGTTGTGAATATACTTTACTGTATCTTTCATAATTCCAGGTTTGTAACAACCGTGGCAAATGCAATTGCGACAAATGCGAATGCGAAAACTTAGCGGCTTGGGACAAGCGAGATTTGGGATTGGTTCAAAACAAATACTGCGTCATTGAACCTTGCCCGGAATGCAACGGTATTCAGTGTGCAAATCTAACAGATTGCGCAGTCTGCCTTATGAACGAAAAAAATACTGTAAATGACTGCAAATGTTCATTGTATCAAGATAATCTTAATTACACCTTACACGATAAATTGCCAGACAACTCAAATGATACAGGCGACAATGCAAAGTGGCATATTTGCACAAAAGTAAGGGTGGAAATGGGATGCTATACAAACTTCACTTACAAATATAATGAGGATTCATACGGGATCACTGTGTTGTTGCAAAAGGAGAAGAATTGCGCTGAAATACATTATGGTAAGTAGCACATGGTAGCGAGAGAGAAACCGTGGCAAGAGAAACGGAGCGTCAGTCATCTGGCAGCTAGGTTGAACCTACAATATTATTAAAATCGAGTTGGAACTTGCCTCTCACTAATGCACTCGCACTCGCGTTAACAGCCATGGCAGCGGCAAGATCAAAGAAACCTAGCCAAGTTATTAGGTAGCCGCATTGCAACCCCTTGACGCATGGCATGACTAGCACTGGTTTAAGGAAAAGATAACTATAACAGTTATGCTCGCATCGCCCGTGTGCACGCGTTCAATAATCGTAATTTAGAATGTATATGGGTCAATAAGTACTACATCGCTATCAAAATTTTTGGAGATATAGTATTGAAATATTTCTAGAAATATAGTTTCGGAGCAAATTTTCAAATTAATAAAGATACCATTTTGATCCAGAAAAGTTTTCGCACCTTACTAAAACATAATTTAACCCATGATTTAATTAGTTTTTATTTTTTAATACAGAACCTGTTCATATATCTTCGAGAATGTTGAAATAATATACAAACACTCAAATTTTCTCCCTTTTAAGATAGGCTCAAAATTTTACGATTTTTGATTTACCTTACGCCAGGGCTTTTAGTTCGGTGCCTTATGTCATTTATGGTTGGAAAATACGAATTACACCTGGAGCTTTCATAAAACTCATTATTTATTCATTGATTTTGGCATCGCACTTTGTGATTTCTTCCGGTGTTAAGTATTTTGATATTTCTAGTATTTGATGATAAATCAAGCGAAACGTGCCCATAGTAAAAGTTGTTCATAATGATAAATAAAATTAAGCCTTTTAGGCTTGTTTATAGCTTACAACTCTGAGTACAATACTCCCTAATTACACTTTTGTATAAGACACCAATAATATCACATCATCAGCAATAGGACGTCCACTGCTGGACATAGGCCTCCTCCTGGGAGGGTTTTGCCAATACTCGCCACGCTTGGCAGGCGGGCTGGCGAGCGCAGTTAGGTGTGATTGTTCAAGGAAGACGCTGCTGCCCATCTTCCGGATTACATCCCTTAGCCGACTCTTACGGCAACCACGGGTAGAGAGAGTGGGGTACTATTCTTACGCCGACACCACTACAGTAATAATATACACAATTTTAATACATTAATTAATATAACACGCATTCTTTCGTCTAGTGTTTGGCGCGGTCTTCCTGCTATGTTTGCTGCTTGTGGGAGTGTTCACTCTACTCGGATGGAAACTAATCACTTACCTTCGCGACCGTAATGAGTACTTGCAGTTCATAAAGGTAATCTGACTTCATATCACTCGGCCTCATCTCAAATAAACTAAAATAAATAGCTTAATCATCAACACGCTCTCAATAGTTAATTTGTCTTGTTTAGTGTGCCTTAAAAATAAAAAATAAAAGAATATCTGTACTTTATACTAATATTAATAAGGCTCTTTAACATCATTGGTGTCGAAATTTTACGCATATTAATGACGTGAAAATTGTTTCCATGCTATTTTATCACATTAAAACTATATGTTTTTTATGGTTGACAACCTAAGTGTTTGACCACAGCTCACCTTATATTAAGTGTCGGTGTGATTGAGGATGGAAAGCACACCGACATAGCCTGGAATGGTACATTTAAAACACTACATTTAAGCAACCAATATAGTCCACAGTTGGACAATGGTATAAAGAAGAAAAAATTAAAATGTATTTCTTCTGTTTGTTCAGGACCACGTGCCCGACATCGCACCTTGCGATAATCCGCTGTACGAGCCGGCGTCTACCGAATTCAAAAACCCTGTGTTTGAAAAGCGAGCCAAATATTAATAAGTTTTTTAATTTAGTTGTTTTTTTTTTAATATATAGTTCCTGTGTAACCTAAATTTCCTATTTTAGTATTAGTCCCTAAATATTTAGTTATCGTGTCAAAAATCACACCTGTATTTAAACTATTCTAAGCTACATTCTAAGATACAGCGCAAACAAGAATTCACCAGAAATATATGTCATTGGAAACTGCGAAGTGGTATCGTCCTATACATACCTAGGAGCCTTAATCTCGAACGGTGGAGGCTGCGTAGATGAAATGAAGCGACGTATGGCAATAACGAGAAGTGCTATGGACAAGATGAGAAAAATATGGAAGAACCACAATATTACAAAATCCACTAAGATCCGGCTGGTACGAACACTCATTTTCCCCATATTTCTATATGCCGCAGAAACTTGGACATTGCGAGATATCGAAAAGAAAGAGATAGACGCTCTGGAAGTGTGGTGTTGGTGAAGGAACCTTCGAGTGTCGTGGACAGAGTTTCGTACCAATGCTTCCATATTAAATGAGCTCGGTATCAAGAGTACAGACTCGCATACTACAGATGTTTGGTCACATCTCGAGACGAAACCATGACTCAATTGCACGTCTTGCTGTCCAAGGCAAGGTGGAAGGCACTAGGCCACGCGGAAGGTCTCCAATGCAGTGGACTGACCAATTAAAGTTACTAGTAGGCAGTATACACGAGTGCACCAGAATGACTTCTAGCAGGGAGAGATGGCTGGACATCGTACGGCGAACTATACCTGCCACTCGGGATCAAACAACATGTTGACCATGACCACTCTGCCAAGAGTGATACGAATAAGAAGAAGCTACATTGTTTTTATTTCTATAGTATGTATAACAAAATTTTATTAAATTATGTAAAAAAAATATTACAATTATTTCAGCGCCTACTTTGAATCGCGTTTTATGGCGGCGGTATGCACTTTCCACGGGCGTAAACCATCAGGCGTAAAATTTACTTTACAGCAGCGTAAAATACCTTTCACTTGATGGTAGTTATCCTTAGCAGGAGGTCGTCTAGGTAGGTACCATCGCAGTACCAGATATTTTGCCGCCAAGCTATGGTGTAAATACATTACTGTATTCCGGTTTGAAAGCTACTGTAGCTAGCGAAATTACTGGGCTGTTGAGACTAACCATCGAAAGTTTCAAAGTACGAAATCAGCAATGCCTTGGACTTTTACTACTCAAAGTTCTGGGTATCGCTGCAATGGTCATGGACAGGCGTTACTCTTACCATCAGTAGAGCGTCTCGTTTGTTTCATTACAGTTACATAAATAAAAAAAAATCATGCATTAATTAACTGTAGAGTTCGTAAATATTGGAAAAATATAATTATTGTAGAGTCAGCGATAATTTGAATGTTATTTTATAATTTTACGGTACTTAAATTGAAAAAAGAAATACATCCTTCTAATTCCACTTCCTATATAATATACATTTAATATTATATAAGTGAAATTTTGTATGTTTGGATGTTTGTTACTCAATCACGCGACAACGGCTAAAGAGATACGGATGGAAACTGGCACACATAATTTCTTTGCTAATCAAAGAAATAAACTATACTTTTTATTCCAGAAAAATGAATCAATGATCTTCATGAAATTTGGTGTAGATAGATGTGTATTATGAAACTTTTTTATGGCTGTCATGCTAGGTGTTTGACCACAGCTCACCTGATGTTGAGTAACGGTGTGGTCGAAGATGGTAAACACACCTAGCCTGGAATGGAACTGGCTCTCAAGTGAGACTGCTGGAACGTACCGTTAGATGCTTGGCGGCAGATTTTCAACTTGAGGGTGGTATCCAGCCGAGTAGTAGAAAGTACCCTACCACCACGCTATAGTTTCCTCACGATGTTTTCCTTCACCAGCAGCTCAAGGTCATTGTTAGGGTTAGAACCCACGCTCTTCGGCATGCGAACCGACCGCGGTAACCACTGAGCTATCATCGCCACAAATTATTAATTATTCCGTAATAAAAGGTATCCTTTATCTTAATCTAGATAATAGACTATCTGCGAGCCAAATTTCAACCAAACTCGTTCAGTTATTTTTGCGTGATGTTCGTGTTCGTATCGTAATAGTACCTACATTGTTCATATCGTTATCTCAATCGTTATCGTTATATCAATTCTTAAGTCAACGTGGACAAAGTCGTGGGCAGTAGCCTAGTCTTCTAGACTTATTCTGTCCGCCAATCCGTATTTGGCCAGTGTGGTGGACTATTTTATTTATTTATTTATTATTCATAAAACCTATTTTACGTAAAATTTCGAGTGTGTCTTTACCAGCTTTCCTGTCCTCAGTTTTTAGTACTCAAGATTTGGTTAAAGATATTCTTACACCGTCACTTCAAAATTTTAAAATAAGTGGTCTGACTGAGGCCTTAGAAGGCTGGAAAGCAGCATGTCCAAGCCAGTCCATACCCAAAGCTCCGAATTCTCAAAGGCAGTGGGATGAGCCGCTGTGTAAGTTAGAATGTCAATACTTAGTAGATTCATCAACTTCTTCTACAGAGCGTGCTCGCCTTCTTGCCGTCTCTCGTTGGGAGTCTGGGCTTTGGTTACATGCACTTCCTTCAAAAAACATTGGTAATCTTTTAGATGATAACACTTTCCGAGTGGCCATATCATTAAGGATAGGAGCGCTATGCCAGGTCCCTCATCGCTGTTCGTGCGGTGAAACAGCGGATCGCCTCGGTCACCACGCGCTTTCATGTAGTAAAAGTGCCGGGCGTATATCTCGGCACGCCAGCTTGAACGACATCATCCGTCGGGCTTTTGTCAGTGCCGGCGTCCCAGCAGTTTTAGAACCGAACGGACTGATGCGGGACGACGGCAAGAGACCTGACGGTATGACCCTTATCCCATGGAAGATGGGACGGCCTCTGGTGTGGGATGCCACATGTGTCGACACCTTGGCGCCGTCTCATCTTTCTGTGACTTCGGGACAAGCTGGTGCTGCCGCATCTAAAGCCGAAAACCTCAAAGGGCACAAATATAGCTATTTAGATAGAATGTACTTGTTTGTGCCGTTTGGGGTTGAAACTTTAGGGCCGTGGGGGCCGGCCGCTCACGATCTGTATCGGGACCTGGCCAAACGTTTAAAGGAGGCTTCAGGTGACCAGAATGCTGGCATCTACTTTGGTCAAAAGCTTAGCATTGCCATCCAACGTGGCAATGCTGCCAGCATTCTGGCCACATATCCCTCATCTGACGGCCTTTTTATTTAATTTTAAGTTAGTTTAGTTTTCTCTAGATGTTTTAAAATAAAGTCTAAATGTTTAAAGATAGACAAGATATAAAAATACAGTAAAGATTACGATCTAATAGCAGAATGTTTATAGTACTTGAAATCTAGATCACTTATTCATAAAACCTTAAATTTATACTTTACTTAAACTATGACCTTACCCTTCACACAATGAGAAGAGTTCGGTGCCAAAATGCCCGTGCCGTTCAAGAGTTCATCTCTACACGGAATATCCTCGGGACGAGTTGACTCTTCGAGCGTTTGACCGAGAAATCGGCCAAATCGGCAATCAGCTTGCAGTTCGAATAAAATAACCAATAAAGTACTTACGCCTATTATTAAATTGAAACCAGTACATAACATTCACACACATACTTATCTGGGTTCTTACCGCACGAGTTGAAACATAATGATGTTGAACGCATTGTTATCCGATAAGAGAGTTGGTATAATAATTTTCTAGTGAACTCTATCGATATTATTAGCACTATGCATAAATGGAACTGATTTGCTAGTGTCCATATTCTTTTTTTCGTCACGTATTTAAGTAAGACCGTGTATTTTTTTTAATGACACTATATATCTTAACCTAAAAGAAAAAAAATGTTTTGTATTTTTTAAGCGGTATAATTACTCAAGATTTTACAATATTTTAAATTATGTTAAAATATGTTAGTTCGTCCACCCGCTAAAAGATGGCATCACTAAAACCGTAAACACATCTACTGAACCGCTGTCCTTGTCGCACAAAGGGCGATTCGCATCTTGTTGTTCAACGTGTTTAAAATAAACTTGTTTAAAATAAACCTAAATTAATTTTACACGTAACAATTACGATTAATAAATTATTAAAAAGTAATTTATTTCGCAAAAAGTAGTTTATCTACAATATTTTTTATAATATAGAGTAAAGGATCTGCAACGCGCTAACAAAATTCTTTCCAAGTCGTGACACGTATTGCGACATTTGCAAAGCCGCCTTGGGGAGTCCGTTTCTACGCAGTTAAGTAGTGCAATGGATCGGGGAGCTACTCTAAATCCTGGTCTGTTCAGCGATTCGCAGTGGTCGGGTTTCTGGGGTTTTCACCGGACCGTTCGTCGCTCCGGCAGTGCTCTACTTAGCCTGTCGAGTCCGGCACTTTGTGCCAGTCAAAAGATGCCTTAACGGCTCGTCTCGTGTCGGCCGCCCGTTGCCGGTCCGTTCTACTGACATATCGAGATGTCAGCCACGGCCGCCACACGTTGCGCCTTCGGTAACGCTAATTCAGCCATGAATTCAGTAATGATATTCAGCCTATGAATACAGCAATGCAGGGCACGCGTCCCTCAACCCCACTGTCGTAGAATATTTGACTCTTCTTTTGTCATTGTCTTTCACGACAAGGGTGCGTGCATAAATAAAAAATAAAATTGAATTGATCAAGATTATACAAATTCAGCCTTTGAATACAGCAACGTAGGGTACTAGTCCTTCAACCACACTGTCGGAGAATATTTGACTCTTTTGTCATTATCTTTCACGATTAGGAAGTGTGCCCAAATGAAAAAAAAAACGGAATCAATCATAACATATCTGTCGATATACGATCTGTCGATAGTAAAATCAGAGAATTTGTCAACGAAATGCTAAAGTGCCATTTTTGCAAAAAAAATTGTTTCATTGAAATGGACTTGGGGATCAATTGTTGATTATTTCAATTGTAAAACTATGTAACTAAATATACTTTTCGGGAAACACGTGATTCCGGAAGAGTCAAGCATTATCGACGTGCGAATAAAAAAACGTAGAGTTGAAGCTAGCTACGCCCCGCAGTTTTGCCCGGAATCATAAGAAAACTGTTTTTTTTATCGGGATATATACAATAACTTTGTGTTAATTTTGGTCATAAGCCCTTTTGATGAGTCTTTACAGCACGAAAAAAGAAACAATCACATATTCAAACTTACGTAAATATATTTATGTATAATCATCATACATCATACCTGGGAGGGTTTTGCCAATATTCGCCACGCTTGGCAGGAGGGTTGGCGAGCGCAGTTAGGTGTGATTGTTCAAGGAAGACGCTGCTGCCCATCTTTCGGATTACATCCCTTAGCCGACTCTTACGGTAACTACGGGTAGAGAGGGTGGGGTACTATTCTTACGCCGGCACCACCACGGCAATTATATATAATGTAAATTATGTATAATATCATAGTGTATTTACGAGTAATTCGTCGGTAAATATTGATAGAAGCTTTGATAATATACCTGTTAGGTATATATATACATAATCAAAGGATAGAAGTATGTTCAGCGTTCGTCGTACAAAGAAAGAGGGGTCGATTACAATTTGATAACAATTGACTTCTTCGCTCAACTATTGTTACGATGGTGATTGAAAGAAACTACGATTACTTGAATAGAGGACAGTCGAGTTTGGATTTATCGTATAATATTATGTCGACTTTAGATCCTTTTGTTGTAAACCGGCTGTAAAAGAAAGGAAAGGTGATGATTTTTTTTTCGCGATTATTTTTTAATCATAAGCCTGAGTTTTCAAATAAATACGATTTTTTATAAAAGAAATGGCGTCTGTCCTTGAACATGAATATATACGCTTATCACACAATATCGTTGGAAAGCTGGTCATATTCGTATAATAAAACCATACAAAGATATGTTTCAGTTTGATAAATACTGTACTGTAAGAAATTTATGCCCATAGTAAAATTAGTTCTTCATAATGTTGAGTATTCCGACCTCCTTTCAGTTTAATACATTCTAAGCTTATTACCCTGTATTTAGTATTTAATTGAAAAGAGTGACTTTGACTGCAAATTACACTTATTTCACTTGATTTATCAAATTATACTTGAAAATATCGATATACTGGCAAAAGCACAAAGTATGATGCCTTAAACAAGAAGAATATAATATTGAAATATAAAGGCACAGATTACATATTCTACTTAGTACATCGAGGCAAAAACAAAAATAGGCGGAATTTTGGCCCTCAAACTAATTCCTATATATTAATTAATTTGATAAAGAGTCAATAAATTTCATTACGTCACTAAGGATATAGTTACGCATACGGCGATATCAATTTCCGCGAATTTTTCTTAGAGACACGAGATGAATCATCTCGCGAAGACACGGGTGAACACTCTCCACTAAAGGTCGCCTCAGTCTGTCACACAACCTCGAGCGCGACGCGCGTCGTTCATATTTCGAATACGAACTTCGCGGACGTAGCTGCGTAGCGACGAAAAGAATATAGCTGGCTGAAAAGAAAAAAAAAATAACAAAAGAGCGGCAAAGTGGAAAAGAAAATACAAAATGGCGAATGTGTGGTTTTCAGTGCTCGTGTTAATTTTTATAAAAAATGTTTTTGCGTACAATTGCCCTGTTGTTAGTCAAAGTATAACAAATTGTGATCAGTGCATGAGATGCGGTAATAATTGGTGCGGCCAACCCAAAGACGTGGTAAGTGTAGCTAATTTAATTTATCAACTATAATGAAATCTGTAAGTACTTATAGACAAAGCATCACATAATTTTCTTCAACAATTATTTAGTATACATGATAGTACACATAGTATACAGGTTTTTTATAAGTAAGCCGCATCCATCCTAAACCGCATCAACTGCTTAACATCAGGCTGGGTGTAGTCAAACGCAAAAAAAAATTAAGTTTTATAAAAACACCTGAAAAATTACTTAAGTATATACTAATAAGCAAGTAACACTTTTACAAAATATCTTGGATATTCGTTCATTATATAAAATATATGTATTAAGTAGGTAGGTGTAGGGAAACACAACTAAAACAATTTTCTAGTTATAGGTATGTAAATAGGTATAAGTACCTAGACGATATAAAACAAAACTAGTACGGAACGGAATGTATCACGACAATTTGTTAATATTGATAGCGTCCGCCCCCACAAACTGTGGTAGTGTTACCTAGTCTAACTGGGTTTTACCCGTCGGCGTATTACATCGCGTAAGTGTGTATAAAACGTTACAAGATTTTATAAGTTTGCAACAATAGTAAAGAAAATAAAATGCGCGTTGATTGACATATTTTTTGCCTGTCGCTGCAGACAAAAGCAAATAAATGGTAGGTATAAACAGGAGATTTAGGAGTCGGCACTTCCAAGTCGATTTTTTATGTAAGAACGTTCTTTCGTTAACCTAATGAGGGTAAATTGCATATTGAGACCAAATTTTAATCATATTACAATCTATATTTTTTACAATACAATTTTTTAATTTGGTTGGGTAGTATATTTTTCTTCTGAATGTTGGTACCAATTATGTTCATAATCCTCTGATCCCGCTTTAAAATGGACTTAAACATATCCTAAAGCACGACTTATCGACGTAATCAATGTAAAAGAATCTCAATATTAACTTTAACCTTAGAGCTAAAATAAAACAGTTAATTTATCAATCTACCCTTTCATCATATAACACATCAATGTTAACGTCACCGTCACGTAGGGCATTACAAAAATAACTTTAGTAAGACAAACCATCTAGCATGGTCTTCAGTTTACACTGATAGGAGGAAAATAACATCGACGGAACTACGAAACCGATTCTGAAGATTCGTTCCCTACTGGAATACTTTTTTTTGTAATGTAAAATCGCTCTCCTTATAATGTAGTAAGAGAGAACGCTGATCCATGACCATTGCAGTAGTACTGGAACAAAAATAAAATCGACGGCATCACTACTTCGGTATTCAACACTGAGACATTCGATTAGTGTCAGTATTCCTTTAATTTCGCGTCAAGTAGCTGCAGTGCTTTTAAACCGGAACGCAGTAATGTTTACACACCACTACTTCCACATACTATTTAACTCCATACCAAGGAGAACTACCTCCTAGTTGCGATATTCACTACAGGCACAAAAAAATTAGTATTATGTCAATTTATACCATTTGTAAATCCATAGACTGGAACTTTAACATTTTTAAACCAGACCCATCGATAACAAAAATAAAAGGGCAATGAATTCATCAAAGACATCAAAACTACGTCCTCTGGAGAAGCGAAAGGAAGGAAACAATTGAACCAATGAAGACAACCGATTGTCTTCAAGGCAATATTTTCCTATAAACGTCTATTATATAGCAACGTCGTTTCTTAGAAGGATAGTTCAAAAAAAAATACTGCCTGGAACAGGCTTATTGTATTGATCGCTATAGGAATCAATAAAAAACAAAGAAAAAGACTGACACTAAGTAGGTATTGAGCTGTAGTTGAAACGTATTTATTAGCTCCTACTTGAAATTACCTACTTTATAGTTTATCTATACTTTATAGTATATATAAGGTTTTATCAAATTTCTAATATCTTGGCCAAGATCTTTAACATTAAGACGTTTAAGTAGGTAATCAACGCCGTGATACCTTAAAAATATTTATTTATACTAGCTGCATGTTACCCCTTTAATTATTAGGCGAGTCTACATACATAGGTTAATCTAAAAACAGAAAGTTGATGATTTCCAGTTTCATTAAAATATATTTTACCATATCTAAATATATCTATAAAGATTTATCACGAAACATTTTCTCAAAAAGAAGTAAGATTTTTTTGGATTTGATGATGATAGTATAAGTCTAAAGACGCGTGTTTGTAAGAATTAAGTATTAAATAGTAAGCATTTTGAAGTTAAAAATCTGCTGCCAAAAAACTAGCTGTGTGTTCCGCCATGCTTATTTGAGAGTCAGTTTTCATTCCATGCTAGGAGTGTTTACCATCTTCGTCTGCACCGTCACTTAACATCAAATGAATCGTGGGTAAAAACCGATCTGCCTGTCATCCATTAAAAACAAATATATATTGTAAAGCCTGTTTTAGGTAATGCAGACTTTTGTTTTTCTATAAAAACACACTAGCTCATTGGTTTTTCCCCGATACACGACATCCTATAAACTGTCCAATTCGAATTCCACAGATGAATGAATCTGACCGAGTGGGCTCTGCAGCTAATAATAATTGTCCTGCTAATTACGCTAATCATTCCGCAACGTTTCTGTTGACGTAGAGGCTCTGTTGTATAAATACCATGAATAACAGTTTTTGTAGTTTGTACACCCACTCGGTGTAACAGTTCCCATAGAGTTATAACCCGCCCGCAACTTTTCGTTTACGTTTTTTCAAATTGTTTCATAGTTCTAATAAGGTTGTTAAAAACACTAATCTTTTACTATTCGTAGTAAGTTGTTTACAGATGAGATAGCGGTTAAGCACGAGCCAAACGATGATAAAAATATAAAATACTGTCCAGCCTCGACTCGTAAATTTTAACAGCCAAACCACAGTCTTAACTGGCCCAAGCCTGTTTAACGACCATCAATCACTTAAAGTAGATCTTAGTTCGATTTCACGACTAGTTAGCCACCTGAGTTATTGTGACTCATACACGTCACACCTTACTGTCGCCGCAGTTTTATTGTACTTTTATTGATATTTTCTATTTTTTTCAATTTGTGCCGATTATTTCTATTACTAAGAGCAATTTTTTTTTAAATCGTTTACAAGCTTGGTATTTTTCCACAGTCCGATGCTAACGGACGGTGTAATCGAACTTAGCCTGGAATTGCTCTTAATTAATTTTGTAGCGATGATAGCTCAGTGGTTAGCGCGGTTGGTTCGCATGCCGAAGGGCGTGGGTTCAAACCCCAACAATGAGCTTGAGCTGCCGGTGAAGGAAAACATCGTGAGGAAATCATAGCGTGGTGGTAGGGTACTTTCTAGTACTCGGCTGGCTAGCTACTCAAGCTGAAATCTGCCGCTAAGCATCTAACGGTGTGTTCCGGTAGCCTCACTTGAGAGCCAGTTCTATTCCAGACTAGGTGTGCTTTACCATCTTCGACCACACCGTCACTTAACATCAGGTGAGTTGTGGTCAAATACCTAGACTGTCAGCAAAAAAAAAAAAAACTGCCTATACACCGTGGAAGATTTTAAAAAAGTAATAAAGTTTCTTCACAGTGTTCTCTTTCACCGGCAGCTTTTTTTTAATGATCAACAAGCTAGGTATTTGACCACAACTCACGTAATTTTATGTGACAGTGTGGTCGAAGATGGTAAAGCACACCTAGCTTGGAATAGAACTGGCTCTCAAGTGAGGCAGCCGTAACACACCGTTAGGTGCTTGGCAGCATATTTTCAACTTGAGGATGGTAATTAGCCAGCCGAGTACCTACTATAAAATACCCTACCACCATGCAAAACCGCAAAACTGCAAAAACTGAAAGAACTGCAAAATGCTCAAACTCATTGTTTGAACAACAACTGAGCTATTATTGCTACATATTTATTAATTATGTATACACTTATTTTAATAGCCTTTAAGACTTTTATAGGTAAAGTCACGTAGAGTCTCATTATACTGATGACTTTACACAATCACGTGAAGTGCCTAGAGTCAATCGATACAGAATTTCCTGCGTAACCCCATTTTCCAATATCCGCTGCTTAACGAGACAAGTAACTATACAGTAGTAGATATATTACTTAACAAATAACATTAGGGAAAAGCCTTTGTCTTAATAATGTTTCGTGATTCATTATTTTATGCCAGGCATTAAATCATCACTGGATTTACCTTTACCATTTACTTGTACTTGGCATATTGCCATAGTTAAGTCTCGTCCATGGGTCTCAGGTATTGTACCAAAAATTTATGAATTACTATACCGTTTGACAGAATTTAGTTTCGATCTAACTTTGTTGGTAAAAATTTGTAACCTAGATTAAACGCACTTCCAGTACCTAACAGATATGAGCGTGTATTGTTACTCAATTGACCAATCTTATTACGCATAGACACAGAGTCGTGATTAGCGAAGCAAACATATGGCAGTTACGCCACGGAATATAATTGAATGCATAAAAACAGTTACGATATTTAAAAGAAACATGATAACAGTGCCATTAAATGAAGTACTGTGCGTAACCCTTAACAATGTAATTAAATTATCTTGATGTAAAATTTACTTAGGAAACATGCTTTATTAGTAGTTTTAAGATTTTTTCTGTCTGGAATATTTGTCATAATGATGTTTCTAGAATAATGGCCCATTAGAAATATCATTTATACATATTTATAACTGCTTTAAAATGTACAAATTTCACTAAGTTTTTCAATGCAAAAACAATTTAAATACCCACGGCGCCTTAATTACGCTTTTAAATACGCCTTTCGTAAAGATCTTATGTTCCGATCAATTAACCAATAGAGCATCAGAACTGAACAATTATTAGAATACTAAACATTTATTACAGAGTAATCGTTTTCTGTCTTTTAGATGTAAAACTTCATTTATACAATTTAGAATGTTTTATTTATGTTCGTCATTGATATGAGTCATTCGTATTCTAACAAACAATTCCATAAAACGCATAACCGTGTAATGTTAATATTTGTTGATACAGTTCTCGTGTACAATGTAAATTCATCTTATATAGAGTTCCAGTAAACAGGCAAGCACTGCGTGCGCGGCGAAGTGCAAGCAAACCGACAAACATCCGTGCAATCACACCATTCTCAGAAATTATAAATACAAACCGTTGACCTATATGTGGCCGTGTTTTACACATTAAAATGTTACACAATTTTCATGCTCGTCAGAGTAATCGAGGAGCGCATGATCGTTAAAAAATACACTTGATGAAACTTGCGTCGTGTGTAATCAATCATTCTCAAATGAACCAGCTCGAAATGTGCCATCGTTTCGATCTTTATTTCGTAGACATAAAACTGAATAATATCATAACTCATTTATCTCGTATCTCTGTTTATATTTAACGTTAATGCAATAAAACAAAAATCAAAATGACTAAACCTTTTTGCACATATTTCTGTTTTTTTTTTTTAACTCAAGATCTTCTCATAATTTCGTAACTTAGCATCAGATCAGCAAATATCATTTTCATGCAATTACTCAGAGATAATCACAACCTTTTGCTCGTGATTGATGGGGGTTGTGTGGTGCAATTTTGATATTCTGAATCTTGAACCACGACTGTTGACATTTCGGGATAATAACCACCTCGTGGATCTATAAAACAAGATGCAGATTGGTTAATAATACAGCAGTACTGAAACCCAAGAGCTGTTAAAGAGCACGCCATTTAATTAATTTCTTAATTCCGTGGCTCCAATCCACCTGACTCATAACGTAACAATCTGGCTTCAGCCTATAAAATTGCATCCTTCATTGTACGACTGAAAGGTTACTCAGAATACCCCGTCTGGACACCCCTAATCAGCTTGCTCCATTCATCTTTCTAGCAACTCTATATTTGTCAGCATTAATTCATCCCATGTCTTGGCTTTATTTTTCATTTACTATCCACTTTAATGACATCTATCGGGCATGTGCATTTCTTCAACTAGCTGTGTATCAGAAATGCTTTTTCTGAACATTGTCCGAACCGCCGTTTTGGAAGACAATGAAAACTACGCCGCGTGTAATTCGATACAAATTGACTTCAGACTCGTAGCTAGACCATACTGCGCTACAATTTGTTTTACTGGTTGATCATCAATGCACTCTGATTTAGCTTTTCTTAGAATTATTACGATTTTAGAAATCATCTTGAAATTGGTGTCGCCTTTTCACACAAAAACTAGACACGCAATTATCCCCGCTACTTGAATATGGGTCGATTACAGACTAATACTTTTTTTGTATAACTTTTTTCTTTGTATTTAAATTGAAAAGAGTTAAATTAGTCTGAATGACCATGACATAAAAGTTGGCGCCTATTGCAAGATAATGAAGTCTTCAGTTGCAACAGCTCTAAGCAATGAAACAGTTATTGTATTGAATCAAAACTTGTTTGGCGCAGCCTTTCTAAAACTCATTTGGTTGTTTGATGATGATAAAATTACTCGTAGGGTAATTAACTCATTATTGATATCACGATAACATTTATCACCATTAAGCCAAGGGACAACTTTGTCATACCTACTACCTAAGTAGTGGACAAGATTGTACCACCGTGCCAGAAAATCCCAAAATAAGTCCCTTTTATCTGTGAGCTATACAGATAAAAGGGACTTATTCATTAACTCTATATGATGATGATAAGCTTTTTCTAAAATTATTTAAATCCTATGTAATAGGTATTCGTATAAATTTTAAACGGTGTGTTGCTGTTATTACACGTTACAATGCCACCAGCGTGCTGGGTACGCTACCGTCTGGTAGTAAGTATTTGGATTGTCGCTAGATTGGTTCATTTTTAGGGTTCCGTACCTCAAAAGGAATAAACAGTTTGTTAGGAAAAAACAATCACTTTGTTGTCCATCTGTCTGTCAAGACCCTTTTTCTCAGTAACGCGTGAAGGTATCAAGCTGAAATTCATATCAAATACTTGAGTCTACTGTCCCTTGGAGCTGTGAAAAAATAAAACTTCTAAACTAACGCGATCAAAAGATACAGCCGCTTATGCTGCAAATTTTCGACACTCGCAAGGGAATCAAAACCTACAGGGTACTTCGCATGAACTCAGAATCTTGAAGTTTGGTACGAAGCAACGTCTTATAGCACAGATAAATGAAAAATTACGAAAAGCGTAAATTACCATTAAAAAAAATACCATAACTTTTACTTATATACCTACAGGTTTGTACGGTACCCTCGGTGAGCGAGTCCGACTCGCACTTGGCCGGTTTTTTATTATTTTTTATGTAGTAGTTTAGTTCAATTAGGTAGTTTGTGAATATTTTTCTGTATGTAGTTAACATATTTGCCAAACTAAACTTTGATATAATATTTTTCGCAAAGTAGATAATAAACATGCATAGTAGGCACCTTCATGCTCCCATGATGTAAATCATCCCATCCCAAAATACAAATTCAAAAAATCCAACACACATTCACATAGCGCACACTTTTATATGATGCATTACTTTACTTACTTTTTTTTAATTCTTACTGCTCGAATTTCAATTACTTTATTGTAGCATGTTTTTAGCATTTAAAAATAATAATCAATTTATAAACAAATTGAATTATGACTTGGTCGTTTAGCGGAGAGCTCTGGCGCCAGTGATACAGTATTTCTAGTATGCGCCCCAGATAATCCCACAGATAAACAAATTTATAATCACATCTTAAGTCCTTAGATTTAATCAATTTTATCTATGGTTTAACTTTAGTCAATAAAAATGTGTTTCTTTTTTTAAAACTAACTTTTTTTTTAATTCAAGACGTTCCGTTAGAGCCATGTCTGTCACCGGTGTGCCACAATGAAACGAACCATTCAGACACCGGTGACCTATTTAAAAATATCTTAGCAATAAAATGTCTTTTAGTATAATTTATGTTATTTGGAACGTTAAAACCCCAACATGAAAAATAGACAGATACGCGATTTTAACTTTGGCCCCAACAAGTTTTACACGACCAACTGTTGGGCTGCATGGCGTTGTATGTGTTAATAGTGATATTATGAACGTCGATATTAATTTGTTGCGCTTATCAATCTCAGCTTTTACTCACAAAATCAAGTATTCTCAACTGTCGTAATGATAATATTTTACTGACATAAATTAAAATGTCACCTCATAATTATCATCGCCATACGACTCCACCCATAATGCACCGATAACAACAATGAGTAACCTCAAAAGGTTATACAAACGAACGATCTCACTGCATATCAATCAAAGCAATTAACCCTTGCTCCATTTACCCATTAACACGTTTTAATGTGTAAAACATCTCAGTTTTTTAAGTTAACACCTTACGCAAGCTTACAAAGGGCATGCTATTTCATGAGTGGTTCGGCCACTATCGCAATCTGTAAAGAAATATGAGTCAATCGAGGAGAGTTTTGTGATTTATTCGCGTAACTTTAGAACATTATTCTGGCTTTTCACTGATTACAGTGAACGTTACCTAATTTAATCCAATTATAATTTTATCATTAAGTCCTTAACTGAATCATATTTTTCTCCTTGTTAATTTTTGTTTAACAAGTTTTTTACAACGTTATTTCACTACCTTAGTATAGTCCTACATATATTTTAATTTGTTTAGAAAAAATTGGCGTTATATAAATTTAAATGTTGAATCTAAAAAACCTCCAGCTCATTTTTTGACTAGTTACAGATTAGGCGTTTGATAATAACTCACTTGGTAAAAGTGTGGTCGAAGATAGTAAACGCACTTAACCTGGAATGAGAATTAAGTCTCAAATGATCCAGGTCCAGAACACACCTGTGCTTGGCGGCAGCGGTGAATTGTCAACTTGATGGTGGTAGCTAACCACTACTATGGTTTTCTCCCTGTGTTTTCCTTCACCGGCAGCCCAAGCTCATTGTCGGAGTTTGAACCCTTTGGGGGTAATACCCCAGCAATGACCTCGGCGTACGGGTTGAGCGCGCTAACCACTGAGCCATCATAGGTACATAATTTCCAATAGCTATTTGATTTTTAATTTTTGGTTTAATGAAACAATGAATAAATATAACTGTAATATTCACAATAGAAGTATAATGCTATTATTCCATAATATCTAAACAATTTTTTTTTAAATTTACTATTTCATCTAGCGTTAACTTTTTTAGCTATTGAATGAAAAAGTAAGGTATCCCCTGTACTATAATGAAAACAACATTGTGTATGTATAACCCATAAATGTTTTTTTCATTACATTTATTAGTAGGTCTTATTATCCGCAAATATCTACCTACAACCAATAGTAACTAAACAAAAAAGTGAGTGTCATTGCACTATTGCCATTTGGAGTTACGCCAGACAGCCCGGTCGATTTTTCCAAGTTGTTGACTGTCTGAGACGGTTTTCATCCTATTTTCAACGGCTTATATTGTAATACGTCCAACGACCTCCTCATAAGGAAGCGTCGTAAACTAATATCAACAATGCATGTTGATATACTTATATTTTTTAGAAATATCTCAACTAAATACTTACAAACGAGTACTACTTACGGCTGCTGTGTGGCAGAATTCCGGAAAAGGCGTAAATATTTTAGCCTTGACAGAGGTTATACCTATATTTGTACCCTTTGGGCCACCTGTGTTTACCCGTGACCATAATGTTGATTATTATAATAATATATTAAATAAATAAAAAAATATTTAAAGGTAATAAATTTAATTTCGCGTTAAAAGTTTATTTTGCAATTCAGGGTCCCGACATTTTGTGCACGCTGTTTAATTCGAGATCGTTAGAACTATCTATAGATAGCCAGCCGACTTCTATTGAGTTTAAAGTAAGTTCACTTTAGTTTAGTAGTTAGTTTTTTTCATTCATTAATAGTGAATGATTTAACCGTCAACACTTAATTTACTCACGAGCACACGAGCCACGAGCTATGGAGAGGGCTGTGCTCGGAGTTTCCCTACGAGATCGAATCAGAAATGAGGAGATCCGAACTAAAGTAGCCGACATAGCCCAGCGGATTAGCAAGTTAAAGTGGCAGTGGGCAGGGCACATAGCACGCAGAACCGATGGCCGATGGGGCTGCAAAGTTCTGGAGTGGAGACCACGGACCGGCAAGCGCAGCGTAGGACGTCCACCCACAAGGTGGACAGACGACCTAATAAAGACCGCAAGAACGCGCTGGATGCGAGCCGCTTCCAACCGGTCTTTGTGGAAGTCAATGGGAGAGGCCTATGTCCAGCAGTGGACGTCATACGGCTGATGATGATGACTTAAATTACACAATTGACAATCTATTATGTGTGACAATAAAACAATGTAGAAACCGAGATAAAACATTTTACTAGTATAGTAAATTCCAATTAAAATATTTGTACCTAATTAATAATCTTAAATTAAAAGGAAATTAAATTATGAAACATAACGCACTACGTAAAGTTCATACTCTATTACTAGGAACATTTTAAGGGAGATTTATCCAGAGTTGTAATAAAAATAATGGAAAGGAAAATTCTTTACGCAAGTTATGTTATATGTAATTAACCTATATCTGACGTTTTCATATAGATTGTGTTACAATAACAGTTTTTTTTTTATTTGGCTTGAGTTGTTTCCATAGGTACCTACTGGCATCTTGTTTTTATTTTCTTTTTAATAATGACTAAAAGCTATAGAGTTACCGCCAACACAATGCGGGTGATCTCATTATTTTCAAAAACAATAGCTAAATTATGTTGTTATATAAAAGGCTCTTATAACTATATCAATACCAAAAAGTATTAATTGTTATATATATTATCTAGTCCGTGGCACATTCTCTTTTTGGGTTTTCCGAATGGACACCATGGGGACGAGGACACGACAGCCAGAGAAAGAAAATATAATATATGTAATATATAATTTTGTAGCGATGTTAGCTCAGTGGTTAGCGCGGTCGATTCGCATGCCGAAGAGCGTGGGTTCAAACCCCAACAATGAGCTTGAGCTGCCGGTGAAGGAAAACATCGTAAGGAAACCGTAGCGTGGTGGTAGGGTATTTTCTAGTACTTGGCTGGCTAGCTACAGCCCTCAGGTTGAAAATC
The DNA here is from genome assembly GCA_950106695.1 of Biston stratarius. NCBI lineage: Eukaryota > Metazoa > Arthropoda > Insecta > Lepidoptera > Geometridae > Biston > Biston stratarius. Next base: position 21,939,920 of record OX467115.1, on the reverse strand, counting down.
TACCGCCAAGCATCTAACGGTGTGTTCCGGCAGCTTCACTTGAGAGCCAGGCCACAACCATTCCAGGCTGGGTGTGCTTTACCATCTTCGATCACACCGTCACTTAACATCAGGTGAGCTGTCGTCAAACAACTAACAAATACTTGTTGTTATCTATAAATTATTAACTTAATAAATTACGCAAAAACATGCCTCCAAGGAAACATTCCAACAATCAATGTAGCAGTAAAGTAAAAATAAATACATATTCCGTAATACGTAGTGCATATAGCTTAATGTTTCGTATAAATCTTTTATGAAGAGGGCTAGATTAAAATGCCTGACATAATATTATCTACATATGTGTGTGTGTTATACGTTTATCAACTTCCTATGCTATAATCTCCTCGACTGGCATAAGGATGTCGCAACAGGGAAACAACATTCTAAGCTGTTACTTACCACCCACACCTAACTCTACCTTAAACTTTCGTGTCGGTGTTCCTGCCTCTTTCCAACATTGTACATACGAACAAGACAAGTATACCAATCAAAATAGGGCGAGAACTATCAAACTATCATCTGCATTATCTTGACGCCTACACGGTACGTTTTATGCACTAACAGAGGTTTATCGCACTTTTCGTAGTTAGATATAATTTTATGTGGTATACCACCCATGCCTTCTAGAGAAAGTTATCCAATCTCCGGTTGTAATGTTTTACTGCAATTATGTACAACAATTATTATAATGTGTGAAGTCTGCCAACCTGCATTTGGTGGTCAGCCAGCGTGGTGGACTATGGCCTTACCCTTCTCACTATGAGAGGAGGCCCAAGCCCAGCAGTGGGGCAGTTTATAAAAACAAGGCTGATTTGCATTTGCATTAAATTCACATTTTTATTTAATTTTTTACATTGAGTGTACCTATATAAAAGCTAACAGGGAACAGCGTCCGACAGCGGAACAGGGCTCAAGCTGCCGCTTGTTAGAGCTGTAGAGTAAGGAACCTTCTTACAAGCGCGCCTTGTCAAAAATCACTGCCTTTTGGATCTGATACTTAATCCATCCGTCTAGCTAGTCTTAAGATACCGTGACGACTATCGTAACAATGATCGTCGAATCAACAGCCTACATGGCGATTATCTCGATAGTTAAGTCAAGGTATCGCTATATCAAAGTTGCAGTCCGCGTCTGTCTGTATGTCCGCTTACTTCTTCTAAGCCACGGAAGAAAACCGATACTGTTCTCGCTGTCATTAACGATTATTTCCCCGTAAGGGTTCTTTATAACATTCATTCTGTTATATTTTTGTATAAATAGAAAAATTAAATGATTCGTAATCAAGTTGCCAAAATAAACTCTACCCATGCAAAGCTAAAGTGGGTCGGGTCTACACGTCGCTTCGTTTTAAAACAAAAGCTATTATTTAAAAAAAAAAACAATATATATATACTTATATATAACACTAAACTGTATTGTGTCAATAAAAAAGATATCCCATAATAATATTTGCAAAATATTATAAATCGTGAGTTTAAATACTCTAAAAACATAACTTCATTGTTCTTTCGGTTACACGTCCGGATTTCCATAGGACGTCCATCCTAACGTGGGAGGCAACCGCACTAAACTCGTCTCGCTCGGTAATTATATCATGAATATTTCATAGTGCACGGGAAGATTGCGCACTGTATTGTTTAACTTCGAGAAAATAATTTCCGCAACACGTGGGTATACAGGATTATAAGCTTAGGGCGTACCAAGCTCAAGACTGTATAAGTTCAATTAGTTATATTAGTTATATACATATTATAATATATGTCTAATGCTACAAATGTGAGCGTTTGTAAGTTTGGATGTTTGTTACTGAATCACGCCAAAACTGCTGAACGGATTTGGATGAAATTTGGTACACATAAAGTTTATTACCTGGATTAACATAAAGGAAACTTTTTTTCCTGAGAAAATATTATGTACCTGTGGCATTGTCAAAAACTAACTACAGGACGTAACCATTTGAAATTCGGTGTATGTACTCGTATATAGCTTATAGGACATTATTGTGGAATATAAGTTATTCTTTATAAATCTAGGTAACAAGTTTCATGATGAATGAAATCGCTCTTTGGTCACTTACGCATGTTTCATTTCTCTTTGAACCCAATTCTTAAGTCAACGCGGACGAAGTCGCGGGCGTAAGCTAGTTAGTTATAATAGTGAGTATAATATTATCCTATAACTAGCTGTGCCCCGCGGTTTCACTCGCGCTAGATGCCTACGTCATAGTAGCTTTATGCATGCAAAGTCTCAGATCGATGGGTTTAAAATTGACAAAGTTTCATACAAACTTTCATCCCCTATTTTATCCCCTTGGGGGTAGAATTAATCAAAATCCTTTCTTAGCGGATGCCTACGTCATAACATCTACCTGCATGCCAAATTTTAGCCGGATCCGTCCAGTGGTTTGGGCTGTGCGTTGATAGATCACTATGTCAGTCAGTCAGTCAGTCAGTCAGTTAGACACCTTTGAGTTATATATATTTAGATATATCCTGTATATCGGGTGAAAAGGAAACTCTCCTGAAAAGGAAGAAGAATTAGCAATGCACCGGCAAAATTAGTTGCAGTTGTCCTTAAACCAAACTGACCACTTATTACCATCAGGTGGTTCGCCTATTTGTTTGTCACTCTATTATATTAATAAAAAACGAAGACAGAGTTACCGTTAATACATGATTTAAGACTTATTTTTAGATTCGTACAGTAATCTTTATTACTATCCCGTTTTTTATATCTAAAACCACTTCACCTATAGACTGTACACTTTTAACCTTTTAAAAAATAATCACTTAACCATCGTTAACCAATTAGCCGACTACCCCATCCATAATGGAGATTTTATCTTATTTAACGCTACAAAATAATTAATGCCTAAAATTACCCAGACTAAACAAAAATACAAGATAATTAACCTTCTAAAACAGCCTTCTCTTTTCGTTTGCGAGAAAATACTTTAAAGACTCATAGATCATATTCTATACTCCGAGTACAGCAGATAATAATTTTATTATAAAGTATGTTTATGACTCTGATGCTAATAATTTATATCTACTTATAATTAATTAGACCATAGTCACGTATAAATACTTATCTGCCTACACGCGAATCAATTCTATTATAGACATGTAGAACGCATGGACAATAGAAAGTGTCCCATTGTGCAACACGAACCTGCGTCAAACTATGATATTACGCATCTTTCAAGTGTACAGGGCTTGCTTGCTGGTGAGACTATTCAAAAGTTCTCACCTATAATAACAAATAGGTAAAATACAATAGAGATCAAAAATTCTGTAGGTAAGCGTTCAGAGCACCAACTATTTTTCCTAGCTTTTGCATCTTATAACCGTAAACTGTGACTGCACAAGGCATTTCTGCATAAACAAGTTGCCCGCTGTGGTCATTACTTGGTGGCAGTATGTACGCGGCGCCTGACAGACTCAACCTAGAGTTGCTCTTAATGGAAACGTCTTGTTTTCAAACTGCATACGTTAATAGTCATTTATTTTTATATGTTAGGTTTTTTTAACCTTTAAGCAAAGCCAGCTTATAGCTAGATTGACGTTCTACAGATATAGAGAAAAAATCGGAGAACTGAAGGTTGTAAATCGGTCCAATATTGTAAACAAATCTTACTATGAAATACCGAAGAAAATTAGCTGCCCCATACTTTTTTTGAAGTTCCGTGATATTTTACTATGAAACAACTTTTTCATTATTCCTCGGTAGCTCCGATAGTGAACAATGATAGGTAGATAAGCTACCTAAATTATTAATTCACTTATTATAAACTTCCTCTATAAAGCCACCAAAATTAAATATTTGTTTGGGGTTAATTCGCGCTTATAAAGCTATAAATCATGACTAAGTGATTCTGAACACTAAACTTAAAACGCTTGTTAAAGTTCTCAAGCACAGCACAAGCAACGCTCTATATCACAAATTTCACGCCCTTGCCACATCTAGTAACTCAAGTTAGTTACAGCCGTTGCGTTAATTCAGCTAGTATCAATCTTAAGGGCGTTAATAAACCATGTCCATAATTTTATAATAAAATTAATAATCACCAATAGACAACAATACACCATAATTACAATATTTAGTTTCTGGAAATTTGAACTATAAATAAATAATTTTATAAACGGAAGGGACCATATTATAGTTAGTCTATACTTACGAGAAAAACAATTGAAAATCGTTAAAATAAGTGATAACGATTTTATTATGTACATATCTACGAGTACAATGTTTTTAAATCAACCACCTATATAATTTTATTCACACTGACAGTGTAGAGAATATATTAAATACGAGAATAATATTTGCTTTATTCTATTCAACTTAATTGTTGTTTGGACTTAGACGCCAAGCAATGTGCAAATGATAGATATTAGCTAGAACCGGTAGCCTTAACTACATGGTGTACCATAACTAGAAATATTTTATAATTGACTTAAAAGGTATCTCACTTCTCCTTATGTATCCAGGGTAATCAAATAGGGCAACGGTGAATATGTGTTTAACCGGCTTTGTGCAAAATAATAGCTATGTAATATATACCTAAGGTTATAAATTTCTTATTATTTATTCGCTTGCTTATAAATTCATGTGAGTATGTTTTATACATCTGGAGTTTGCCTTGAATTATGTTTGTTTTGTTATTTATTGCTATTATTTTATTTAATTATTAGATTGACATTGTTTTTGATTTGATTATTTGTATTATTATTTAGATGTCTGAGATAATATGAGATAATTCATAAATTAAGAAATTAACTATTAAATTTTATTTTATGAATACAAACTTTTAAAAACAACTTTTTACTGAGGTGAAATGTTACGCGAGAAAACGGGACAGGCTACTTTAAGTATAGATTAACTTTAAGCTAAGTTTTGTAGTTACGTCCTTAGTATTACAGTCCGACTCGCAGCTGATTAACTTGAAGCAATGTTTAACCTCTGGGTGTTTTGTTACGATACACAAACCTTTTCGGGTACAAAACCTGGAACTATTTAAAAAATATTTGTTGGACTTGATGCAATTTGATTTTGTTACTCTGAATTGGCTCGCATTTGACCAAATCTATCTGATGTTAAGCAGTAATGCGGTGTAAGATGAATCACGCTTACTTAGAAGGAACTTGTTTACTTGTTTATCGTAAGATCGCCTTATTGTATTGTTATTTGTGTTGTGTTGTATTTTGTATTTATGTTTTATTTTTATGTGTAGGGTGATCATTGCTTGTTCCACGTGAACGACGACTGGTGTGATCAGCCTGAAAAGCCGAAGCAAATAGAAGTCCACCAACGAGCAGGGGAGACTATCAACCCAACCTACGCAGAGAGATCGGTCTTCATCGACAAACCCGATAGTTTACGCTTCAATTACTTCTCTCCGGAGAAAAGAGAGGTCAGTTTTTACCACAAACGCTACCATAATCTAGTTTTTTTTTTGTTTTATTTATACGGGATCACTTACGTTTGATTAGGTCGAATATTTCAACTAATAGTTTCAAACACTAGTAACCGAACCTAACGTAAGTAATCTCTTATAATTTGTAGACGTATAAGCTGAAGTACCCTTCAAATCGGAATACATAATTTTACGCACTACTTGTCGGCAGAATATCTGATAATACTGCTGTTCCTACCTAGACGACCTCCTAGTGAGAAGACTCTTCCACAAGATAACGTAATCTTCCCACTCACTATTGACAGCGTCAAGAATGTTAACCCGGCGCAAGCACAATAATCGATGCACCGACGACTGCATAAAAATAGGACTGCGTACGACATACTTTACATATAAGCCGGTTGTGAAGAGCTTAGTGACCTCGCTAATTGGCTGAGAATCGCAGCGATGGCAAAATGCTCTCATTATTATGAGAACTCTATGGTGCTTACACTAACATTGCTAATACCTCTTGATAGCAATATTTTAACAACTTTTGTTCCCTGCTGTTCGTTCAGGGAACTTTTTACTTGGTGATAGATCTCTTTACCAGGAGGCTGTCTAGGTAGGTACCACCGCAGTATCAGATATTCTGCCGCCAAGCAGTAGTGTGTAAACATTACTGTGTTCCGGTTTGAAGGGTACTGCAGCTAGAGAAATTACAGGGCTGTTGAGACTAACCATCTTATGTCTTAAAATAATGAGCGCCAAAGCAGTGATGCCCTAGAGCTTGTTTTGTCACTATTTGTACCGCTGCAATGGTCATGAGGAGAGCGCCTCGTTCGCCTCATTACTTGTACATAAAAAAGGGAATAAAATAGCCTGATACGTAGGTACGAAATAATTATTTGTATGTTTGTTTCTCTGTGAATCGGCTTCGCCTCATTTGAATGCGATGCTAGGTGAATTGGCCCTGGTGAAGTTCCCTAACTAATGATTGTCGAATTGTCGGATCAAAACTAGTTTCCCAACAATCTTGACAATCGTAATTACCATGCGACGCTATTTTAACCGAACCTACAAACGACAGTAATCATTATAATTTAGACAATATTATAATGGTTATTACAAATATAATCACGATGTAAATTATAATTATGGAGCGAAGCTTGTGTGTAATAACCACAGATGCGCAACTTACAATCCCACGCAAGCTTTTTGTTCTCGACATAAACTAATGCAAGCAGGGAAAAGTAAATTTCACAAATCTAAAATTCTATAATGAAACTTAAAAAAATATGAAAAAAAAATAATGTATCGTTATTGATCAATATACTTTGCTAAAAATAACAATATTTATTGGTTGCCTTATTAGACAACGTCTGTATCAAATCAATCTGTATTTTTAATCACAAATTATTTATTTCGATACATTAGCCCCGTTAGTAAGACGTCTCTTTTTTTTGTAAATGCTGAGTACAACTTTTAAAAATATACTTAATATATGAAACTAAATCTAATGTATCTCCTTTAAAATATCCTCCGTATCGATATATTTACATATTTATGACAAGAAAAATACTAAAATAATACCAAAAAAAAAAAAAAACGCTTGAGGCGCCAAGTATTTTCAGTCGTAATGTCCAAAAGCGGTACCGTTTACTCTTATTTACATTCAAGTTAAACGATCATGTAAAAGCCACCTAATCGTTTATTATACGCTCACGCATCAATGTTCGCAGATTCAATTCAATTTTTTAGATAGTACATAATACCATTATTATTTTTAAACATCACACTTTACTATTATGATAATATAAAATACATTTATTTAGGAAATAATAGAAAATTTTATTTTGACAGCCATCACACTCCATCCACAACTCAACACAGAGTTACGACAACATCGAGGTGAAATTCAAAACACAGGCATGTGACGGCACCAAATGTAAACTCGAAGTTGTGACGAAAGTCAGCACAGGATTCTGTACGAGCAGAAGTTCTGATACGGAGTTCATTTACGTAGCTATAAAGGTTTGTATCATTTAGTGCTATTTTTAGTATAAGACGTTTTAAAATTATTATATAGACTCATATCATTCATAAAGCGATTTATCAATGAAAAATATTTTTGTTGTGTAACGGAAGGCGCATAACTTATATGCGACTGTTAGATCGGTGTGCATGTATATGAAAAGCTTTAATGGTCACATCCTCTATTTATCATCACAATATATCTTGCTTGAAATATTATATTACTGAACAATAATTTCGCGAAATTATAGCTACAAAAAGAAAGAAATTGTTTATAAAAATTAAATGTATTAAATAGAAATATACTGATGAAACGCGAAATGAGAGCGAAGATTTTCGAGGCCGCTAATGTTCGCTAACTTAATCTATGTTTAAAACTTTAGATTTATCAGCGACAGATATTAATTGCTATTTGATAAAATGCCTAATTTTTGTTAAAGTTGGACAATATAACGGAGCAGGCTGTTATAAAGTACCACGTGCCGTGCGCGTGCGCATGCAGTAAGATCGTGGTACCACAAGCGCAGGAGTGTAATAACAACGGTGACTTCTCATGCGGAGTCTGCACCTGCTATGAAGGATGGTAAGCCCAACTAATTTATTCATGTATCGATATGCAGTCTATAGCTAGACAACTAATATTATTTGGACATTTTCTGTATATTTATAGTAATTCATTTGACATTCCATTTATTTAAACATTCCAAAAACAATGGCAAGTTTTGGAAAAGTTCACAAAAATATTACCCAACCATCTCGATGTACCAAAAACTTATGAATAAATCAAATTTGACTTTGACGACATCAGTTTATCATGAACATGATTCATCATGTTTTGGCGTCGAATCTGCTACGTGACAGGCACAGCGCAGCTAGGAGGTACCGTGAGCTCTTATTGCCATCCTAGTTTGATGATGATGTATTTATTTAGATACATCAGCATTACGTAGATGACAAAAGAGTTCGATCTAGATTATATTCCTTGACAAATGTGTATATGTTACGGTTAGTGTGATGAATTGAAATGTAATATTACTTACCTGTTATTACGTATATTAACCAACATTAACTTTTTCGTGATCGTCTTGCTTGAATGGCATTAATAGCTCACGGCACCCTTACAGATGTAAGTATTGAACCCGTGTCTCTTTTCATTTATTTGAAACAAACGAGATAGCAAAACATTCGTTGGAGTTTCGTTGGTTCGATTTGTACAGTCATATCTGTTACACTTCAATTTCAATCGATCTTGTGAGATATTGTTTACTCGGGGCCTTTAGCACGGCGTGATGTCACGACAGCGAATTTAGCTACAAAAACTGTCATCTAAATTTTATTTTGGATTTATTCATGCATCATAAGTTTACTGCACTTTTTATTTTCTTCTAAAAGTAATTATTTGCACAGCAGTGTTAGTAACGAGCTAATATTTATCTAGCTGTTAACGTTAAGTTCGTAAAAGATTTTTAAATTAATATTTTCTATTTTTTGACAAACAACAAAAAATTCACTTAACATCCGCGGTCTAACGCTCGGTATCCAATAACGGTATATGATAATGAACATATTGTGCCATTAACCCGTCATAACATGAGTAGAGCGTGAATCAGAATTCCGCCAAATGTCTGTACGTTAGCCAACAAGTTCACGGAATTCGAAAACCGATCACAATATGACCCACTTTAAGATTATGAACTATAATTATTTATTATTATATGGTAATGTCAATTACAAAAGTAACTAGCTGAGTAGGTGTTTACATTGTTTTTATAAGCTTAATATGCATTTGACCACATCCTATCTGATGTTAAGTAACAATACGGTCAAAGATTTTACCTAAAAAGTATATGTTTATATAGATTGAAAACACTCGTATACCTTTCGTCATAGACATTATAATACTATTACAGATGCATCATCCTATAACGGTACTACGATCAATCGGGCTATTCCCTAGTGTCATGTGGATTGTCTCGTGTTTTGAGTTTTTTTGACTCTACGTTTCTTCGTAGTAATGAAGCGTTACATCAATAGATGACGTTTTTTTGCGTGATTTTTTATTTTTTCGTGGTGAGAACATATGGTTTCATAAAACATAGACTCCGGGAAAAATTTCTGCATCCTCACTGTGCTAGTAAAAAGTGGAATGGAAGCGCACACGTGGGGAATGTCTGCTCACCGTTATGCAGATATGCTGATCAGTCTTGACTCTAAAACCTACTTACGCTTTTAGTTCGGAATTTCTGGGAAATAACCCAAGGAAATTTGTAACCGGTCTATACTCAGTAAAACAAAATCAAAATGTATTCATATCGAAATGGAGACAAATTGTTATTTTGAATTTCGAAAGATGTTATTAGAATCTTAAACGTTTCAAGAGTATGTACTATTTAATGTAATATAGTATAAAAGATACGGAGTAGGTAATTAATTATACTTTAAGTTGATAAAAATATGTGTCGTTACATGTACATTGCAACTCGTCATTATTTTCATAAGAATCTTCCTTCTTGCTAATTATTCTGCGGTTTTTGCATCTGTCAACTTCCTTGAAACCTATATGACACAAATAATATTTTTGTGATTAGTGTTTGTAGTTTTAGATTAGTTTTGTTTTATAGTGTAGAAAGATTACATTATAACAATTAAGTTTGTTGACTACCGTCTATGATTGTTCATTACACTATTAGCAAGAAGGTACAAAAAACGTTTCAACCAATACACGCTATTCGACCACCGCGATGATATTATCTGGCGCACAAAGCCGTACTTTCACCAGAATCGCCTGTTTATTAAAAATAAACGAGACAAAACTTCGGTGACATGTGCTATTTCTGCACAAAGTTCTCTCGAGACAATTCGCAGTTACTGTTTTGTCATCTAGTTTTTTTTTTTTTTGCTAATAGGTTTGCTTTTGATCGCTATGTCTTGTGCTAAGACGCTATTTGCAATGGAGCACGCTTGCCTGAAAAAAAAACTATTTACTCAAGACGTAAAGGTACTTAGATTGTATTTATCGGAGAACGTCCACCTGGACAGTAAATACGACTGTTTTGCGGTGATCACACTACTAATTTAAATAAGTCAGTTTCGCAAAAAAATATCAACAATTAAATGTAAAACATAGGTTAGCGTAGTCTCGTACTACAACTATTTAAGTACTAATAATTATATTATTTATTCTATGCTACAACCTACATATTACTTCATTATTATTCATTCATACCCTGAAGTGATTTATATGCATAACATTACTCCAAGCATTTCGTCAATCAATAACGTTATGTTTACTATAATAGTGACTACATCCCTAGTAAACAATTAAACAATGATGTCAGGATATCCGTTACTGCTATAACAATTAAGCCCTATCGATTATTTATAGGACACTATTTTTACCTGACTGCTCCAGAAAGAAAAGCAATGTACATTTAAGCAAATATTACCTCAGCCAATACTGGACTGTCTTCTTATGGCTCTATTATGTTTCTTATTTCTTTACTAATTATACGTGTGATTTTCAAAATATATTTGTATTATCAAGTGATACATGGACAATATCTTTATATTGACAATATTTTTTATACCGACATACATGGTCACTTTATTTGACATTTTGTTTTTTATTCATTGCAATGTAATCAGTGTATTAAAACTTTTAATCATATTACGAAATGTGACTTGAAATTGGTGTTATCAATAAAATATTTGTATTTGTCAGTAAAAAATGTCGATGCAATTTATTATTCAATGTTCGCCTATATATTTTTTACTACTTCCATATAAATTTAATTATTATCATTTACATCTGAAAAGGTGTCAAAGCCAAATGAAAGATAAAATTCGTTTATCATACAGTGTATGCTAAATAATATTTGAACAGTTAGAAAAACTAATGTTTATACAACGTAATTATTATACACACTAGTGTTTTAATCCGCAATTTATAATATACAATCAGTGTTTAAGAATTGTATCATGTTAAGTAAGATAGACGTTGACCTTCGCATTAGGAAACTCATAAACATTGCTTAGGGTGTTATGTGTTGGTACTGTGGCCAATAAATATACATAGTAAAAGAGAAAATACTTACATATATAACTATAGATAATTCGCATTTTTAATTATAGCGCTTTTCGTGTAACTTTAACTAGATTTGTTCAATTAGGAACTGTATACAATATTAACAAATTATTTTGTTCCAAAGGTCGGGTAAGCAGTGCGAAAAGACGAACTGTGAGACTAAACGTGGAGATGTCCAATGCAATAATCCTCTGAAAGACAATGTAAGTAAAATGATTACATATGTATTTTTTTTTAAACATAACACAAGTCTAAAATAATTTTAACTATTCGCAATCTAAATGCGTGATATATGAAATTTCAGAACTGGCAAATGTTTAGTTTTGAGTGCTATACAATATAATTGGTAATGTAATTTTTAGAGGTGAGAAGTGATGTGACAGACAAGGTTGTCTGCTGATGGTAAGATACAGACAACGCCTGCCAATGACCACTGCAGTGGTATCAAGAACTTTGAGAAACAAATCAAAGCCCAGGGCATCGTTACAACATCACTCGATCTTGTAATTTAGGTAGCTAAAGTACTCTTCAAACAGAAACACAGTAAAGTTTGCACATTATATATATACTGCATGGCGCAAGATTTTTATGGTTTTTAAGATTAATCTACACATCTTATCTAAAAATCACTACTATATGAATATTTTGACATTGCAAACTGCAGATAATTTATATACCTAATTCAGATAATATTTTTTTACTAACAATTTTATCATGGTACCTGTTATTTAAAAACATCTGCGCATTGCAAAATATACTCGTAAAACAATACGAAGAGTAACAGAGTACAGAGTTTTTGAGTAAAGTCATTTTGAGTAATTTAAAGTGGTGTGCCTATTTAAATAAAAAAATGTCATTCACTCTCTAACGGCATGTATGGAACTGCTGATTACTTTTTCACGAATTCAGAATTACTTCTATTAGTCCATTGAAAAGTTACATTTAGGGTTGCATTTTTCAGAGGATGCAATTTTATTTTTTTGTACTCGTATAAGCTTAAGTTCAAGTTTGTCACAACCCTTATCCCCATCGGCCTGTAGCAAATTAAATTGTCTACAACTTTATTCCAATACTTTTTATCGTAAAATGGAAAATAAAAAAGTTATAAACAAAAATAACTGAAAGCATTGAACAAATTTTCTTTTGGGCGTTATAACTTTTTTTCTTGTCATTTTACAATAAAATGACATCAGACCGATCTAATAGAGGGTTTTTCAACGAATAATTTCTACAACAAGTTTGTTAAAACGTAAAAAAAATAAAAATGTATAAGTATAGTTCTTGAAGTTGTTGACAAGTACATTTACCTAGGACAAGCAGTCCAATTAGGTAGGTCCAACTTCGAGAAAGAGGTCAATCGTCGAATCCAACTCGGCTGGGCAGCGTTCGGAAAACTGCGCAGCGTTTTCTCGTCCGAATTACCTCAGTGCCTCAAGTCGAAAGTCTTCGACCAGTGTGTGTTACCAGTGATGACTTATGGCGCCGAAACGTGGTCTCTGACTATGTGCCTTCTTAGTAAGCTCAAAGTAGCACAACGAGCTATGGAGAGGGCTATGCTCGGAGTTTCCCTACGAGATCGAATCAGAAATGAGGAGATCCGTAGGCGAACTAAAGTAGCCGACATAGCCCAGCGGATTAGCAAGTTGAAGTGGCAGTGGGCAGGGCACATAGCACGCAGAACCGATGGCCGATGGGGCTGCAAAGTTCTAGAGTGGAGACCACGGACCGGCAAGCGCAGCGTAGGACGTCCACCCACAAGGTGGACAGACGACCTAATAAAGACCGCAGGAACGCGCTGGATGCGAGCCGCTTCCAACCGGTCTTTATGGAAGTCAATGGGGGAGGCCTATGTCCAGCAGTGGACGTCATGTGGCTGATGATGATGATGATGATGATGATGAAGTATAGTAAAAACGTAACCCCAATCTAAGTTTATAATCTTGTAGGTATATAAAGGTAGTTACAAACTTCACAAATAAAAAAATAATCATTAAATTCCGGGGCAGGTGGCATGCTCAGGCAACGGGTACTGCGGCCCTTGTGACTCGTGCGTCTGCTATAAGAACGTACCCGGGTGGCAGTATTTCGACCGAGACAACTACTGCTCTGACGTCTGCATGGATACGAGTGGCTGCGAGCTCTGCCTGACGGGAGGCGCGCTCGGCCCCTGCAAGCGCTCGCAGCACGAAGCCGAATGCTCCCACAACATGGTGATGTTCAAGTACAACGAAGACATCGCGATGGATAAGGACGACTTCAACAGGTGAGACTTGTTGGTTGACTGTCCTGTTAGTGTATTTTGTGGTACGAATGTCGTAGATATCGAGGCTCCCTTTACGATATGATCCCAAATGACCTTCCACTCCCTATTAACTTCTTTACTTCTCTTCCTTCTTTCTTCTTAACTTCTCCAACCTCCTACCCCTGGTATTTTCCCCTTTTGTGTATGTCCTTAGTAAATTTATCAAAATTAATAATCTTCATCTTTAAATTTTGCTTTATATTTAGTTTTTGTATATATTTTATGTGTATATTCTCTGTGTGACGTGATGTTTTGTATTTGTATTTTGTCGTAGATGTTAGGGTAAACTGAACTGACTCTATAATGGTATCACCGTGGGGATATAGGGTCTATCGCGGCTGCGATAAAACTATCTCATAAATAATTAATCAGCAAAAGGTGTTGTTACATAGTGTTACCAGGTTTCATTGAATAGAATAAAAATAAGAAAACCTGTACTACAGCTTTAAAATTTTCTATGCGCAGATCGGAATGGGTTAGCTGTAACAATACATTCAAAGATCCGGACTGCTACGTAGAGTATCTGGCGAAGAAGAACGAGGATGACATCAGCATTATGGTGGTCAAGTCTTGCAACGATTATATCGCGGGAGCCGTCAATGCCACGGGAACCAAAGGTAATTATCACTCTTAACATTCAAGCTCTCTACTAGAAGCAATGTTCTAGATCTAAAACATGTGTAATGTAATATTGTTTCCTTTTCTAAGTATCAAATGATGTCTTGTGATTCGACTTGTAACATTGGTATTATGAATAAAATATTTGTATTTTATTAGATTCTTGTTTTAAAAAAACATGCGGGATAGCATTCAGTCTATGCTAATGCTGTCTGCTTTCATGCGTTTTGTGGTTAGAAATTTTTATAATCTACCAAGCTTCTTTCAACTACAAAAATAGTCGTTGTTATGTCTTCACTTTGTAACCAAACGTCCAGAGGTCAATGAGTAGGTATTATGACATCCCTTCAATGCTTGTTTTGACTTCGTATACGCTTTTATTTAAAACGAAGAAGTATATTCAAACAAAATGTTCATTTACTTTAATCGTCAAGTGCACGCTAACTTTCTGAGCCAATTTTTCCAGAAACATTTCGTAACGGCTTTAATGTAAAGACCATTATCAAATACAATGTCAAGTGTTATTTACGCAGCTGCACAATATTATTCACTGTCTTTTGACATTTTACTGTATAAATACGTATCCAGATGCTCCTCATCATTTCGCATCCCTTTCTTTACGAAACAACTGTGTACATCTGTCTCTTTTTAGAATATTTTACACTTATATGAGTTGCATTATCACTATTTGTTGTTTCTGACCTCGGATTCATTTTCGTGTTATTATTATGTTATCTACTATGTTTGTTCTCTAATTTGTCGGTATTGTTGGTCCGTGTTTTGTTTATTTAGTCTATGGTCCCAAACGTTGGGTTGGAATCTAGAGATATAAGCTTATTACTGAATTATATCGAGAAGAATGCAGAAATGCAAATGCAATGAATGCATTGCAAATGCAGAAATGCAATGCATTAGTATCATATTAGTAATTACACAATATGTAATAATCATACGTCAGAGGACCTGAATAAGCGACAGCATTCCTGGCGCTTATTTAAGTCAAAGACTTAGCCATAAGGGGTGGCAATTCCGCCAGTATTCTAGCTACTTTTTTCTTCACTATGGGGCTTTTAGATACATTTTCATATGTATATGTTTGTTTAATTTCTGATTTATTTGAAAATTATATTCACATAAAATTAAGCATAATTTTGTTTATCATCGGGACTTAATCACAACACAAAATACCATGAAAATAGTTTTATTTATATGCCTAGAATTTCGGCCGTCATCCAATTGCCGTGGTCACCGGCTGAACTCGAGTGAATTATGTGTTCAAATCGCGAAAATTTAAAAATAATGAAAAATTAAACATTGTGAAGTAATTGTGTACGTTGTATAAAAAAATTACAAAAAGAAATAATCTTAAAATCAATGATATGCCTACCTTTTATTTACCAATATAAAAAAAAACTGATTTATATTGTTTATGGGTAGTAACTTTATGTATAGGTATTTGTAGTTGTATTTATACAACAAATATTTATATTTCACTAAGACTAGACTTAGTGAGATATAATTATTTACTGACTACACCTCTGTCTTTTCTAAGTAATGTGCGTATTGCCGATGATTTTAAACGGTAAAGGAAAATATCGTAAGGAAACCATTTCCAAGAGAACTTTGAAAAAGATGTGTGAAGTCTAACCTGCATTTGGCCAGCGTGGTATACATCCTAACCCCTCTCACAATGAGAAGTTGCCTGCGCCCAACCGTGGGATTGTTTATAAAAACAGAGGTGATTCGGAGGACTAGTAAATACTTATTATAGTAATCTGCCGTCCTTATGAAGAGTGCAATAACTTGGCTTCGGCTACATTTGGCTCATTTTCCTGATTACGGATATCCACTTAAGTCAGAAAGCCCAAAATCCCGAGTTATTGCACTTATGATAAGGACGGCAGAATTGTGAATGTACTCTTATCTACCTATCTGTTGCCTTATCATCATTAAAACCGAATACAATTTTGCGTGAGCATATGCATTATGAAACCAAATAGTTTTGATTAAGGAAAACTGGAAATTCATGGGTAAAGTGTCATGACGCAGTTAATATCATATTGGTTATTATAATTCACTTTATTTTTATAACAGTCTTAGCAAATGTGCGTCAGGCAATGACCACTACAAGGAAGTTTTACAAGAAAACAATATTGAATTCCTATGCTCTTTGTCTCTACAGGCAGCCAACATCAACGTACGTCATCATATTTTTCACTACACACCATACATTTTCTGACACTCTGTCCTTCTTACATTAGAGCTTTTCATTCTGTATCATAGGCACCAGCTAATTAATATTACAAAAACTTGAAAGATCATGTGACATAGAAACACAAAAGAATAGTGGGTGAACAAAGAATAATGTTGAGTTTGCTGGTTTTTATACACCAGTTATTGCTAGATTATACTTCATTATTTTGATACAACTCTCAAACAAATACGAAATTATGTCACCTTTACCTGTTGTGATAATAAGATTACAACACACACAACAAACAAACACACACACACACACTTTTGAAACCAATAATTTCGTTTGTTTAATTTAATGACACTTAAGTTTTTCAAGCGTATCAAGATAAAATAAAGTACTCAAAAAAGTCTACATCAGATTTACTTAATATAAATCACAATCACATTAAAGTTCAATCCAAGCCCTAAGTGGTGTAGAAGTAAGAAGTGGTGACTTTACTAGAAGCCTCTAAGGAGCTTTGGAAGAATTACGAAAATGAATAATAAAAACTTCATAAAATATGAATGAACTGAATTCTGATTCGTATATAATGTACATATTTGTTCTTAATCCAGTTCAGATAGTACTTGGCGTGCTTGCCGTGCTGGCGGCGGTGGCAGCGGCGGGCGGCGTGCTGCTCTGGAAGCACCTGCACGCGGTGCCGCCGATGCCCTTCTCTTCACCAGACTACCAGAACATCGATGCGGAGGACTGCGTTGGCGAGAACCCGCTTTATAAGCCACCTACGTCCACCTTTACCAACCCACAGTTCGGAAAATGCTAGTTAACGGTAAGTTTCTTCTGCAACTTTCCCATTCTTTTGTTTGTTTTTTCTCTCTTTCTTCTTGACATCGCACTCTGTGCATTCTGCCAGTTTCAATGTTTCTGTATTTTGTATGCAGTCTTCAGTTTTCAGCTTCTATATCTTTATAGTCAAAGTCAAGTCCAGTCCGTGCCAGTCAAATCTAGTCATGCTTTAGTAAAGTAGTGGCGACTTTACTATATAGCTTCGATGGAGTTTTAGAAGTTTTTTTCACTTTTCCACACTCGCGCTTGTAATTCGGCACTTTATTAATAAAACACTATTATTTTTATATATAAACACTCGCAAAAAACACTAGTTTTTTACAGCAAAAAAAGTCTACAAATATTCAGTTATCAACAAATTGTCAGTTATCTGGTTCCCATAGCTTTGCTTAGTTTGAGGCTAAATGGCGCTGTGTGAAATGTCCTACAATATTAAATATTATTCCAGGCTTATCAATCGTGCTTACAAATCAAACTCGTGCTTATCAATCTATCTATATGGTCCTCATTTTATTTGCTGAGGTTTCATATTATTAATTTAATGTACTTAGTTAGTACATTAAATTTATATTCTAAATTAAAGCAAATTAAGTGGTACAGATTATGTTTAAAATTGATCGCGAAGTTATTTTCATCTGATAAATACGTACAGGTGCATAATAAATAATCAATGTTAACAATTTTGACAAAAAATATACTTTGCAGTTTGACTGCTGACTTGCTGGGATAGTGGCTCAGTAGTAATGCGTCTATTTTTAACTAATTAGCATACATATAAATCCAAATATCTGCTTTGGGTCTAGCTGTTTTTTTTCTAAAGCTTTCTCTGATGGTAGATGGTTAATTGGTTACGCCATGACCATTGCAGCGGTGCGGTACCCAGAACTTTGCGTAACAAAACAGTCCAGTGTTATGCTGCTTTGGCGCCTATTTCTTTGAGACAATCGATAGTTAATCTTAACAACCCTGTAATTTAGCTAGAAAACCGGAACACAGTATTTGCACTCTACTACAGTTACTGCTTAGCGACAACCTTATCTTGTGGTACCTGTCTGGATGATCTCCTACTGAGGGGATCTTCCACCTATTACATAATATGATAGTTAAGTTGCATCACATTTACATGAGATGTAATCATACAATCATCGCAAATGATCAATTTATATATATATATATAAAAATAGTATAGTATCTTTTTTTACATATTTTATATATCTTTACTTGGTGGTAGATTTCCTTAGCAGGAGGTCGTCTAGGTAGGTACCACCGCAGCACCAGATATTCTGCCGCCAAGCAGTAGTGTGTAAACATTACTGTGTTCCGGTTTGAAGGGTATTGCAGCTAGCGAAATTACAGGGCTATTGAGACTAACCATCTAGTCTCAAAGTAATGAGCGCCAAGGCAGCGATGCCCTGGACTTTGTTTTACTACTCAAAGTTCTGTGTGTCGCTGCAATGGTCATGGACAGGCGTTATCTCTTAACATCAGGAGAGCGTCTCGTTCGTCTCACTACTGTTACATAAAAAAAAAAAAAAAAAAAAAAAAAAAAAAAAAAATAGTAGGAACGGTCTATTATTCAAAAACTGTATAGCTCATTTATAAGAGAAGCGTTATTTATTTATAGTTTGTCCAGCAAAACCGCATTTGTTCAATCAATCACAGATAGCAAAAGACTTAATTTGCTCTCTTTGTGACCTCGCTACATTAGTACCTACCGACTGGCGCCATAAACCGTTCACTTGCAACATTGCATAGATAGGTCGATACTGTAGATAGTTTACAAAATAATATTCAATAGCGTGAAAGGAGCTTTTGCAGACGAATAAAAGCCGATTGTAAAAACTGTGTTTTCATTTTACGTGTCTGGTAGGTACTTCTTGGCGGATTCTTTCCTTTAAGGCCGAAATCATTTAAACTCAACAATAAATTTACCTTATCGGCTATGTAACTAGCTGCACCCCGTGGTAAAAAAAAAACCGCGTCTTCTGAGATAAAAATAGAGAGTAGCTGTTTTCAAAATTGCATCCAAACTCAATACTGCGGCATTTACCATGTAAAGAACTAACAAATATACAAAAATTAGTGTTATATTCAAAAATTAGTGTTATAATATTGTATTTAACCAAACTATGGGTACGATGGGGCTGTCACAGTCTTGCATAAAAAAATACTAGCTGACCCGGCGAACTTCGTATCCCGTAACAGTCAACAGAAATACCGACAGCAGCGCCACCTGCCGGGTCCAATTGTGTTTTTAAACTATCCAGCAACCTATTGAAATATACACACAAATCTTTAGGAGGAGTTACACGTACAGATAATTTATATATATATATATATATATATATATATATTAAGATAAATAATACTCGTAGAATTAAAAAAAAAATACTTTGAAGACTTCGCATGAAGTATTTCATGCATTCCTAAAATAGTAAATCGGACCTATAAAAATTATGTTCTGAATGAAGTGTATTTATTCGCGCACGAACATTATATTACAATGAAACGATTTTGCGGTTTGAGTTTCCTTAACTTAATTGGAAAACAACTGTTTACCCAATGACACCATTTAGGGTATATTTATTTTAGAGTCAATTTCCAAATTAGTCATACAACCTTAGTTAACACTTTCACAAACAATAGTAACCTTCACATTTACTAATATCTTAACAAGCAAGACTTATCAGCTTATCAGCATTCTTATGATTCACGCCTCTCGTTGATTATGAAATAAAACATAGTTACTCATAACATTCGATAATTCAATTTTAACTCAATCGACATTTTTATACGACAGTCTTTACAGTTCCTTATTAAATTTTGTCATAAAATTTATATTATCTACAGGCAAATGTAACACTGTTTGTATGGTCCATTTGACCTCGTTGACTTTATTCTCTTCGTATTCTCAACTACTATCCCATGCAGAACTTTGAAGTACCTAATCTTGCATTTTAATCAATGCTTGTGTATATTTCCATCTCTAATAGATTCGAGACATTCTGCCTCCTAAAGGGTCATTTGGAAACAAGTTACATAAACTCGAGGGCCCTGATTACTGACGGAACAGTTAACTATCTCGAATTTAAATTAACAAAAAGTAAGAAGAGGCAGAGATACGGTCACTGCATTATACTAAAGTTTTCAAATAAAGAAATCAATGAAATTATTTAATTAAGATATATAATTGTGAGTTACTTTTAGATTGATCAAAAGGATTTTTCTTTCCAATCATATTTATTCTCAAACCTACGTACGTATATATTTGAAATAACTAGCGCTGGCCACACATAAAATTGTAAAATAAAAAGAATAGAATCGTTCATACTCGATGAAACAGTTAAACCATTGCGAAAACAGGATGCGAAAATAAAAGAGTACGTAAGTTCCATTTATAGTGGTGTATGGTTGAGTCTGGGTATACTTAGTAACGTCATTGCAGTGAAACACCGTAACAACCCGGCAATGAAGAACCGCGAATAAAATAATTGTCACACACTGTTAATATGTGCGAAATAACACGTCGCAATTCCACACGTCTTCTTTCCTGTTTTAACTGTCCAGAAAAGTTGAAGACCCAATTAAGAGCGGATCCAGAAATAACCCACTCAATACAGTCTGAGATGAAAGTCTTGACCGGATATTACTAATTAATAAGCGACAGATAATGTTTAAAAGCAGAGGGTCTAGCATGTCAATTTGCGAAAAATCTCAATAATATTAATTCGTATATAATAAATATAAACATTTTCAACACTAAATAAATCACAGAATCAAAATATTCGTTACGTGGAGTGAGGACTTGAAACACGGAAATGCAAAGTTTCCATGGACTCACTGTTCAAAAATGTACATGTCACACAGCCTTGTCCATTTCAATTTATCAATTTTATTTTTATTTATTTCATCTCTGCATGGATGATTATATCAGATATCTCACAATTCCAACGTGATTCCGATCAGAGTGGGGAGCGACCGACGAGAGTAAGTGCGAGGTCAAGTTTTAACAGACCGCGTTCACTGAACCCTCGCTAAGGTCAACAAATATATTTTGTAACCGAACATATTCTGTACCTCTCACATTAATAAGCCAAATCAAATAAAGCAAATGTGGCTTGAAAATGAGTAATGCGGAATTCGAAAAATGTAAACATATCTTTCCAGAACTTTTTTGTTGCGATTAAGGCGCGACGTCCATTAACATCTCGTGTTTGTGATTCTTTTTTTTAGCATAAAGATTCCAGCTTTTATAGACTGTATAAATCTTATACAGTTGTTAAATTATTGTTGAATGTAAAATAATGCATGTATTATTATGACACTATACATAGCTGTGCCTCGGGGTTTTTTCCACATTGTCTTGGATAATAAACTAATCCAGGATCAAAATTTAATCCAAATCTAAACTTGAAAACTAACAGACGCACTAACACATACACACATATGCATACACACTCTTTCACATTTATAATATTAGTAAGATGGTGGGATGTGATATTAAATTAGTATGTTAAACTAGTCGGAAACGTTGAGAATTTGTCTATGTTGCCCTTCGATCAAGAAGTACATTCTTGATCGAAGAAGTACACCTTGTTGCCGGATAACTACAGGATTATAAGCTTATAAGCAACAAAAAGTAATTTGACCCTTGACCAGATGTATACCTAGGTTATTTGTTCACGATGTCAGTTTTGTCTATAGTAAGTTAATAATTATGAGTATAACGACAATCTTTCTGCTTCAGTGTACCCCAAGCTTTATAGCCCTGTATCCCTGTAGCCCTGTACAGTGTACATGTTCAAAACGCGTAAGCTTAAAAACTACATCTACTTGTACCATTAATCGCTATCGCTAACCACTTACTCAGCGCAAAGTTTCTGTTTATCAACCTGAGTATACATGACCATAGAAATTAATTGTATTGGATATTATTCTAAACGCATTCGTAAGTGTAAGCACCAATTGAACCCCGCGTGATGCATTAGATATGACGCACTCTGTTATCAAAACACTACCGTAGCTATAATTGGGCCGAGTTTACACAGAATAGACACTGACATTAACGCTATCTCGTATTAATAACAACGTAACTATATTCAACGATATAATATGTAACAAGTTAACCATTTATCGAAGACAAAGCGTTTGCCATATAAAGACCTTAATAGATTTATAATGTGTAATACAATCTTGCTGGAGATAACACGGTCTAGCAATGTTTTTCTTAAATATGATGAAATTTTACAATGATTTATCATTTTACTCAAATGTACCCCTCAACACTCAAGACGAGGGACTTTCCTCGACAACACACCGTCAAAATTGTGGGTCAAGCTTCTACAGACCTGATTAAGTACCATATGACTTCTTTTTATGTCCAAAATAAAAAATCAGAAAAATAAAAAGAGGTGTCTTTTTTTATGGCTGACAGTCTAGGTGTTTGACCACAAATCACCCGGTGTTAAGTGACGGTGTGGTCGAAGATGGTAAAGCACACCTAGCCTGGAATTGAACTGGCTCTCAAGTGAGGCTGCCGGAACGCATCGTTAGTTGTTTGGCGGCAGATTTTCAACTTGAGGGTGGTAGCTAGCCAGCCGAGTACTAGAAATTACCCTACTACCATGCTATGGTTTCCTCACGATGTTTTCCTTCACCGGCAGCTCAAGCTCATTGTTGAGGTTTGAACCCACGCCCTTCAGCATGCGAACCGACCGCGCTAACCACTGAGCTATCATCGCTAAAGTCTTTTCGCTTTTTCCAGTCTGAGGCAGACTGGAAAAAGTGTTTCGAAAATTGGTTTAAACACCTGGAACTTTGTACCTATTTTGGAAAGATTAAAAATAAAAGGTTTGCCCATAAAAAAAATATATTTTTTATTTTGCAAATCTTTTTGTGTTCCCTACGTATTATTATTGCGTTGTACAATTTTTGAGTTTTTCCTGTAAACTAAATATTTAACAGGAAATAACAGAAGCAAATAAGAATCTTTATAGATTTTACTTAATGTTATGACAACCCTGTTGGCTCATTGGGTGGTGGTAGGGTACTTTCTAGTACTCGGCTGGCTAGCTACCACCCTCAAGTTAAAAATCTGCCGCCAAGCATCTAACGGTGTGTTCCGGCAGCCTCACTTGAGAGCCAGTTCCATTCCAGGCTAGGTGTGCTTTACCATCTTCGACCACATCGTCACTTAACATCAGGTGAGCTGTGGTCAAACAACTAGCCTGTCAGCCATTAAAAAAAAAAAAAAAAAAAAAAATTGGGAGTATGTCTGCCTGAGCTGTAGGGCGTGGGTTCGATTCCCGCCAAGGACAAATGTTTTTTCTGTGTCTGGGTGTTCTGTATGTATTATAAGTATGTATTTACAAAAAAAAGTATTTATGTATCCTATCAGTTATCTGACTACCATCACACAAGCTTTGCTTAGTTTGGGGTTAGATGGCGCTGTGTGTAACGTGTCCTACAATATTTATTTATATTTATTTATTTATTGCCCTATATATAGAGTTGGTTTTAAATTCGTTATTGTTATTTAAAAGTCTGAAAGAAATATAGTTGTTCTGAAATTGATTGTTTTTTTTAGTACCCTATTTTACCACATTCATACTTGATATCCGTAGATTTAGCATATAAACACTACATTATAGTTTCAGGGAAGCAGAGAAATACGTAGTTGTTATAGAAAACGGCTATGTTTTCCTGTAGAATTGCATAGGTATTATACATGACTGGAAATCCCTCACAAATAACTCTAAACTATTAATAACATAGTATTACAAAGTTAATCAAGACTACTCATCGGACATCTCGAAGTAATTATCGTTAAGGCAGCCATGCCCAGAATTTTGTTTTGTTACTTAAAGTTTTGTGTACCAATGCAAGGGTAATAGACAGGTGTTATTTCTTAGCGTTTTTTTTTTTCTTTGTGTTTTTTTTTTTGCCGTGGTGGTGCCGGCGTATGAGTGGTGCCCCACCCTCTCTACCCGTGGTTGCCGTAAGAGTCGGCTAAGGGATGCAGTCCGGAAGATGGGCAGCAGCGTCTTCCTTGAACAATCACACCTAACTGCGCTCGCCAACCCGCCTGTCAAGCGTGGCGACTATTGGCAAAACCCCCCAGCAGGAGGCCTATGTCCAGCAGTGGACGTCCTATGGCTGATGATGATGACTTAAAGTTTTGTGTACCAATGCAAGGGTAATAGACAGGTGTTATATCTTAGCATCAGGAGCGGGTTTTGTTTGTTTCATAAAGAAATGTTGCTTTAAAATGAAATAGTTAGTTTATTAGACCCGAAAAAAATAAATAAACCAAAATGACATGACATCATTAGTTACAATTAAAAAATTCTATATGCAGTAACCCAAAATTTTGTAACATTTCCCTCTCCGTTACGTAAACAATATCGGCATAACAATTTTAGCACAAAATATAGTAAGATTGTACAAGCTGAATGTCCAACCCTAGTGTCAGAGTTAACGTCCCGCTTGAAGGAGTCTGGCATGGCTTAGCATGAGATTTAATTTTGTTATAAATCTACTGCATCGCAAACTCATATAAAATGTATTTAATTACAAGTTATTTAATTAAGCTGACAGTACGAGCACGGATGCCCTAGAAGGAACATGTCAAGGTATAAGGCTTCTAATTGGCCCAAGTACCCAAGGGCGTCACGAAATGTAGACCACGGAGCAAAAACTTCGATTGGCTGAAATCTAACATTGTTTACTTTGATACTCTAGATTTTATTTTTTTCATTTTTGTATTAGATTTTAAGTAGTTTCTAATAGACAAGGTACTTATGTTTTTTTTTATTATAAAGCCTTAAATTCCAAATTGCACAGCCAACGACAGAAAGTTAAAATGCTAAAACCGTTAATAATATTATACGTTATAATAGTTTTGCAGTCCGCTGTCATTCGTCTATGACACAATCCTCTGATTTCCAAAGATATCATAAATCGTTCAAACTACCATTACAAAGATTACTAATTTTGTGGCATAGATGTTCCGAATAATTTTTGTAATAAATTTACAAAGAACTCGGTCTATGAAGCTGCTTGTTCTAACATAACTACGAAATTATTGTACCATAAACTTCTCGCAAGACTTTG
Source organism: Biston stratarius (assembly GCA_950106695.1). Lineage (NCBI taxonomy): Eukaryota > Metazoa > Arthropoda > Insecta > Lepidoptera > Geometridae > Biston > Biston stratarius. Next base: position 21,914,293 of record OX467115.1, on the reverse strand, counting down.
GTAAATGATGTATGGTTTTGTAGTAGTGATTTTATTATTTAGGTCTCTTGGTTTTAATTCCCGGCCGTGTGATTTATCATCCTCTCTGATTTATACCAAGTAAGTAGTAGGTACGTATCTTTGTGTGGCATGGACATATTCTGCCGCTAAGCAATAGTGTGTAAACACTACTGTGTTCCGGTTTGAAGGGTACTGCAGCTAGCGATATTACAAGGCTGTTGAGACTAACCATCGAAGGTCTCAAAGTAGTGAGCGCCAAAGCAGCGATGCCTCGGACTTTGTTTTGCTACTCAAAGTTCTGTGAATTGCTGTAATGGTCATGGACATGCGTTATCTCTTACCATCAGGAGAGCGTATCGTTCATCTCATTACTATAACATAAAATATACATATATATTGATAACACCAATGTAAACTTCGTACATTTTAGATGTCTTCGAATGTAAAGTAAATAAGTTTCCTGGACCGCATCACTGTTAATATCAGGCAGGGTGTGGTCAAACGCAAACTTATCTAATACTAGCAGACCCCGCCACGCGTTGCTGTGGCCAAATTATACACACGCGTGTAACGTGAAATAAATTGTAGCGCAAATGAAACGTTTGGAATTTTAACGTAGCGCCATCTATTGGATACTTACTCAATCCAGTTAATAAATTACCTTACACCGACATCTATTAGAATTTTATGGAGCTCACAGATAACTGTACCTCTTTGTCGTATAATAAACAAATAATTTGCAATATTGCGATCCAACTGCACACAGTGTGCAAGATTTGGTTAAAATCGTTTCTGTACTTGAGGAATTAATCGCGGACAAACAATGTCACTCGAAATTTTTATATATGTATATAAGATATAAAAATGAATGTTTGTGTGTTCGTATTTTATGCGCTGCTGTACCTACTGTTCTCATCCGATTGCGATTAAACTTCGTCAAGACAATTGTTTTTTTTTTTTGCGGCAGCAACGTGACTTCTTAAAAAGACAGTACTTCTTTTTAACCCCCGACACAAAAAGAGGAGTGCTATTAAATAAATAAAAACAATCTATTTAAGTTACTACCCACTTAAATCAAGAAATCAATAACATATACGTGACTGACCCCATCTACACTAGACAGCACTGTTGCATACCATCACGTGAAAGATTTCGTATCCTAATTTCGCTAAGTGCTTCAATTTGATAAATTACTCTTTAAATGACTAAAGCCTGCCGAGGTCAATATGCATTAACGATTTCTTATCATTCTAGCGGTACCCAGTAAGTCTCGCCGCAACCTAGTTTTTACGAACGATTATCTATTTTGTACATGCTAGATTTATTATAGTCATTACAAATAATACCGTAACCATTTGATTTGACATGTGGTTTGAATGCTTCGGATAGGAAATAATTTTTTTTGTACAGATCAATTTCCCATACAGGGTGGAAATAAAATTTTAAATTAATCATCTTAAAAATAAAAGAATAAAATGTTGTCTATTGTCTTGTCCCTAAATAGTTTTTTACACTTGTTTCCTATTATCGACATTTGTGGAAAGGAGTATTCAGCACTATATGAATTTATGTGTACTGCTATTCCAAGAGAAATTGTGTAACATAACTATATTGTATAAAATAATCCCACCTCTGGTGATATATTAGACTAGGTTTTTGTTTTCATAAATTTGTAAATAATAAGTAATATGTTGTTATTTATATGTTACTAGCTGCGCCTCGCGCAGTTACTCGTTACACTTGTAAATATAAAAGCCTATCTGTTAATCCAGGGTGTCAGCTACCTCCATACTAAATTTTATAAAAATTGGTCCAGCCGTTTGAGCGTAAAGATGTAACAAACATAAGAATACACTCGCAAACTTTCGCCTTTATAATATGAATGTGATTATTAAGTTATTTTTATTGGCTAATTAGTAAAGTCATTGGTACCAAAATGACTTACAATTAAATAGTATACAACAAAATCTCTATCCGTGTTTGTCTGTATATCCACTAACTTCTTCTAAGCGGTTTTTTTATTTAGATATATTGTCACGAATATATACAATACATCCGAATTAAACTTTTGTGTAAGTAGAGAAATGCAATATTTTGTTATCAATTAGCCAAAATAAACGCACCCGTGCGAAGCCCCATTAGATTATTATAATTAATGAATAATGTCAAAATATAACAGTACAGTGGGTAATAAATAATTGGATAATTAATTTAAAATATTTAATGAAAAAATGTCTGTCTGTATATATCTCGTTCAGTTGAGTACTCTATACTTGTGACCTTACCCTAAAAAGGTCCAATTTACAACGCCGGTGACCACAAATTGGGATGCTGAGGTCACCCACTACCGCAATTGATATAATATGGGAGCAGCGAGAGTTATCATAATTTACATTTCATTACGTCTGCCTGATATCAACTACTTCCTCCCAAACATAAATGTACGTAGGCAACTAGGCAATGTCCGAAACTTATACAGTTGCGATTTCATCTGGAACTAGGCATAAATGATTCAGACAATACAATTTGCTCACACTGAACTCTGAATCGGCGTATCTACTAGTGTCGGTCAACTTTACGGACACACAACTTACTATCATAAAAGCTATTGTATGTGTATGCGTAGCTGGAAAGAGATAGAGGAATAGTTTGTAATTGATTTGTAGTTCCTTAATTGCAATTGAATTGTTGTAACTTGCCTACAGTTTTACACTATCAGGCGTGGTGTGGTCAAACACCTAGCCTGTCAACCATAAACATAAATAAACATGACTTTTAACTTCGTTAGTGGATCAAGAATCATACCAATTCCTTTCAACGTTATACAATTGATTAACTATGTATGATGAGTAATTATTTATTAATTTGAATATCTTCCTGATTTATATGTGTATATTATATAGTACATAATACTTCGAAGGAAACACGTCGGTTCGTATAGAGGAAGGTCCTGATATAATCATCTTTTGCTATTGCTGTTCTGGCAGACTCTACCCGTTTATGCAAATAAATACGTGAACATATGTAAGTTTATTTGAGCATGAGTCATTAATCGACGTCTCATACATAACACATGTACGCTAACTATTGTAATTCGAAAGCCATTTGTGAGACGTGACTCAGGTACGAGTCCAATGTCAAATGCAGGCTACTCGGCACATCCACAAGTTCCACAACATCGTGGATTTGCACGGATTGCCATTATTTAACATAGCAGTACCAGACGAATCAAACATCGACTATATATTTAGATTTTGATTCGTGACTTTTTTAACGCTTGGGTATTATTAGTCCGCCTTTGACCAACAACTCGCCCGATTGCGTTATGTATATGTTATGTATTATTATGTATGTGTATAGTAAGCGATGATGTGATCGACGATGAAACACACAGGCTTGGGGGATACCTAGATTCAAGATATTTATTGCTTCCATACAGTACCAAATGTTGTTATAATTTACAGTCAAACATGAAACCTATCGGGCCCAGCAATTTTAAGGAAAAAGGAGGGAGGGATAGGGAGGGAGCATCATTTAAAAGTTAAACGGAATTGAATACCTATTGCTCTGACTTTGAAAAGATCCAGATATACGTATAAGGATATAATGTATTAATTAATTAATTTTATTATGCCTGTTTACTTATTTCATGCGGTGAAGTTTCATGCCTTCATGAAACAAGGAAAACGGTTTCATTCGTCAAAACAATTTCATTTCTTGGCCGTACGAATGAGAAACGTAGTCAATTAGACGGGTATAGAGAAAAGGACTTTGACTATGTTATGTATGTATATGTAGATAAAGATTTAGCTCCTTTAATTACTCCATTTTTATCTATGTAATATTACAAATATATGACTATAAACTGGGGGAGTGCCGAAGTGTGTAAAATTCTACTTAAAATTATAAACAACTTTTAACCACGAGCACAACAGACTGAATCAGCTGTTCTTTCCATTTGGTCAAGGGTCAATGTACTTGTTTCTATAGAACAGCTTATTTCTTTGCAATTTCAGACTTGTCGCAATACAATACCCTTTTGGCTCAGTATATCTCAAGCATATAAACCAGTATACGAGTACTATTAGATCGAAAGTAATGTAAGTACAAAATATAAATTGATCGTCATTTGTTTTCTGGTTAACAATATAATCTAATACCTTTAAACGAGCAATTGATGAAACGGCAACAACGATTTTCATGAAATGTAGTGTGCTGGGGGGTTTCGGGGGCGATAAATCGATCTAGCTAGGTTTCATTTTTAGAAAACGTCGTTTTATCCGTGTTTTGTTATCCAGTTAAGTCGGGTAACTTTGAATTTCCATATAACTTTGAATCAAACTGGTTTGAAGATACATATTTTTTACTTAACACTTTTAATAATAAGGCTTGATTATCTACGTGAAACGGAACAACAAAATATTCTAAATGTCAAATGTGGCGTAAAATTGACAGTTATCGAGTGTTTTTGACTCAGATCAAACACTACGTTTTTGAAGATTTCTCGCCTTTTTCAATTTGAAAGGTTAAGTTTGCGTGATACAAAACAGAATTAAATACATATATTATACCTACATTCGGAGCTTATACTTGAGTAGATGGTATCCTCAAGTGAAGGATTGGTGTTTGACTATGATATGTTTATTTTAACAGATCTATACATTTTCTATTTTAAAAAAGGCTGTTTAATCTTACCCAAATCTTATATGATGCCAATAACAAAGGATTTATTTGTCCGAAATAACTCTGTTTAAAGTTACCCACAAGTCATTGTAACTTTGAACAGCTGCCAAAACGTCAATTTCTCATAAATCATCATTTAGGTTATTTAACTTATATTTAGAGTATGAAAGAACATTCCCTGCAGAGTAGGTACAATACAGTTAGACCGATACATTTATTTTTTTGTATCAGTAAAAATATGTGAAAAGTACTCAAAGCTACCCAACTTGACTGTATCACGATATCTTTATTTTATTCATCAATTAAACCATCTGGATAATGCGCTCATCTGTTTCCCCTTGTTAACTTCAATTGAATATCAATTATTAGTTCTGAATCATGACGCAAATTTCAATTTAATCCAAAACTGAGAACTTTAACGAAATACATTTAGTTACGAATCATTCGGTAAGTACCTACCAGTTCCTACCGAGATGATTCGTGGAATCACTTTCAAGTAAACAAGTAGGTTTTCTAAACTGGGTTAGCTATGGCGAACCAATCACTTAAGTACTTGTTTATAGGTACTCACCAACTTACGTACATACTAAATAATTGTGGTTTTAAGAGCCTTATTACAACGTTGTACTTTATCATCAAATTAACCCACTTCATTAGTGCATACCAAGAATAATCTACAAGGTAAATTCTTTGAAAAATTAATTAGTAAATATCTACTTTTTCCAAAAATTGCATGAAGTTTTTAAATTTTACGTAAATGCCAAAGTGATATTTTGTCTTTACACACGAAAGCACGAATTGTGTCAAGCAATAACAAGTCGGTATTTGTATCAAATTTCCCAATTTCTTCCCGGTTCCAGATTTGCGTTTGACTATATCCTGCCAATGGAAAGCAATAATGCGGTCTAGGATGGACCACACTTATCTAGAAGAAACCTGTTTGTTCTGGGTTTGAAGACACTCACACTTTACTAAACGGGACTTTACTAACACTTAAGCTCTATAAAAATCTTATAGGAAGGAAAAATAATAATAGGCGAATAAAAAAAATTGAAATCTTAATAAAACGATGTCTAATTGAAAATACAGAGATGTAATTTATTATCTCCGAGCCTGTATTGGGTTTGATCTTCAAATAGCAATTCAAATTGCTTCCTAAATCCATTTGCAGACTTACAGTACGCACCAGATTAATTCAAAACGCAAGCTGCAATCCCCGCAGCTGAATCAAGATGCTTGTTTTACGCAAATGATACAAGGACAGCGCGGTATAAAAATACTAACAACGCTCCGTGGTGATGAAAAGTAAAGTGACAATCTACCATGCCAAAAATTATATCGTTCCATTGTTCTATGAAAGAAACTTTTTACATTTATTATATTAGTACGAATAATATTTATAAATAAATAGATAACTATTGGAGGACATTTTCACACAGCGCCATCTAAACCCAAACTAAGCAAAGGTTGTACTATGAGAACCAGAGAGCTAATAGAATACTTAAAACCATTTTTTTTTTTTTTTTGCATAAACATACTTATAGAATATACATACAGAACACCCAGACACAGAACACTGAGACACAGAACACACACCATAATTATTATAATTATTTATTAGTCACACAAATGTTATTCTTGAGTGGGAATCGAACCCACGCCCTTCAGCTCTCGCGAAACAGAACTTTACCGAACGAGCTAACAGCTATCGAAGGAATCCAATACATAGATTACAAATGACGGTTGGTTCACAAAATATTGTTGTAATCTCAAACACACCGTACGGAAATTCAGTTGTGCATGTGCCCGTCCTTTGGCAGATGATATGAATGCCGGTCATTTTACTTGGCCACTTGATACGGGCCCATGCGAGGCCGATAAGAGGTCAAGACCCCGCGCAGGAAGCATAAGGACGCGTTTGTTCGCTGCCAGTTGCATTACAGCCCACCGAGACAGGGCACACTGACCATCATGACTCTCCTTTTATAATTATTACGACATTCCCCTTTACGATTCCTATTAATTTTAGCTTTTATGTATCTACAAATGGTCGGGAAAGTCTTATGACTTACTGCGACTTTATGTCGTATTATGAATCAGTGTGGGTTAAAAGCTAACTGTTAAAACATGGTTATTTTATGCGCTTTACTGTCAATTCATTTCTATAGTGGTCATAAAAAAATGCCTTTTAGTTTGGTGATATAAGTATAAATCGAGCAAGAACAGGTTGTTCTTTTGGGATACCTTGACTTTTGTACTTAAAGTGAGAAAGTAACGAGTAACCTCGTTACTTCAAGTTTAATTGATGTCCACTTTTAATTTGTTTTAATTTACGGAGTGTAAAAAATATTTTTTTTAGTACCGAGTTGACTCGCCTGATAGTAAGCGATGACGTGGTCCAAGATGAAGCACGCAGCCTTAGGTAGGCAATATCTGTTCACTCTGACCTTGAATAGAATCCGAAAGATTATATGCCTTAGGAAACAACCTTTAGAAACAAAAAACAAGGTTGTTCAGTGTTAGCCTACATATATCAAACCACAAAATATAAGAAACATATTACATCACAGGTTAACATTGTAATCCATCGGTAGGCAGCTTTCAAACGCCCACTTTATCTATTGTCCTCCATTATCTATCAATGTGCGGTATATTGTCCCTTTCGAATCAATGCTTCAATGGTTCCCTACCAAACAATGATATTATGTCGTTTCTTTGTATAAGCACAATAATTCTGTGAAATTATAGACCAAACCAACCAATTATACACCATTTATGCATAAAAAAGTTTACTTTGAACGTCTTTACATGTAAATAAATAAGCATTGCTTTATTTTACCTAGCACATGTAAATGTATATCAGTATTGACTAGTAGCTTTGAACTATATCGATGTACATTTGTGAATACGAAAGCATTGTATTACATTACTCATTGTAGCAAGAAAATAACAACCGCAAACTGACGAAACTTTCTACTGACTAACAAATATTACTTAAGTCTCCGCGATGATTCAAGCAAAAGAAATCTAAAAGAACCACTCGTAGGTACTATAAATTGAAAATTTAGATCAAACGGAGAAACTTTCTTGCAAGATGAAAGCATGTCACAAGCTTTTTCTAATACTTACCTACTTATAGTTATAGCTAATATACAATGATTTAACATTTTAAATCACAGGGAGACAACACAAACAATAAAATAAACTAAATAATTAAACAATTAGAAAAATAAAATTTGTTTGCGTTCTTTTTTAAGTTGTTCTAAGCAGTTTAAAGTTAAGCACCGCCCTGATTTAAAACCACAATTTTCTTGAATGATCGTAGACACTGATCATGTCTTCTCTATACAAATCGCTGTTTATGATTCGACTCGTGTTATAAAGTTTTACAAGTGTTGCCAGTCGCGCTTGTTTAACCAGCTCTACAGAATTCGTAATCAGCGGGGACCGGTCTAGACAGCCGTGGGCGTCCTCAAATGAGTAGTGAGTTTAAAAACCGGGTTGAAGTACCCCATTCTACGAGTCTATGAAGACACTGAACCAAACAGTTACTATTAGGTGTCTATCACGCCTACGCGGTTGTTCAGTTTCAATAGGAAGGTTTTTTTGTATTCATTATAAGTGCGGTTTATTGAGTAGTTTAAAAAAATTGCAGTCTCATAATGGTTACGTTAAAACGACGACAAGAAATCAAAGTTTTTCTACTTTGGCCAAAATAATCAAACTATAAAAAAAGAAAAAAATATTCATACATGAACCTATTGTTGATGGTTTGTTTTAGATCTAAACTTACTAAAAATAATAATAATTAAATAAGGACTGTAACACATTTTTAAAGTTTAGATCTGGAAAATAATTTCTTCAAAATTGGGGGTCTTCAAAACCAACTTCTGTATTGATGTAGTAAACAATTCATTATGATCTGATGTTTATAAAAGATTTGTTATACGAGTTAGTTTGGTACAAGATCTGATTTAAAAACTGCTAACTTATATTTATGCAATAATTCTATTTTATTGATCAATAAATTATTATACAAGATTTCTATTGTTTAACCGTTAGGGTCAGAAGTAAAGCTTTTATAAGATTTCTACAATTTTCTTTTAATGTGAAAATGTGGCAAAAAGCTACGGACCATCTGATGGTAAGTGGTCACCGCCGCCCAATATCAACAATACCTACCTAGTAATACCTACAATATCACTTACTCTTGTAACTCTCGTTTGAAACCTGGCATAGCTCGTATAGCTGTAATAATAGTAAGTGGGTATACCCGATAACACCTACGACTTTACTCGTAATAAATGTTTTCGCAACCTGAGATTGCAACTATTTTGCGACCTATCATATTTTACCCGCCACTTGCTCCACGATTACCTATCTATTTGCGACATTCTGATTTGTAGCTAGACCATTACCTACTATAACCCCACTAAGATGTATACCTATTATTGCATTGCTATACCACCATATTTATTAGCATAATATGCAACATTATATTATTATAAAATTGTTAACGACAGACGTTGTGAATTTAATCCGATTTACTTATTCAATTTCCAAATTCAATTGAAGTTAGTTGTTTCCTATTGACTGTTGATTTCCTTCCCTTTGCTTTGCCTCGATTTATAAAAAACTGTATCGTTAAATCCCAATTACAATAATAATAGGTATAGAAGGAATAGAAATAAACTTCTCGCCACCTCGATTGTGACCGCTAAAGCTAACAAGATTGAGTCACTACCAACGTGCCAACTGAGTCATGGCGTGCGTTCTTTTCTCATATTAAAAATGTTATTTCCCCATAGGTAGTACCTGCCGGCTGAATCACCGAAGCTCCGCCACGGGTCCTGGGCCGCGGCCGATGCCTCGCGTTTGTCCTAAACGCGAGGTAACTTTCGATTCAAAATCGGCCCATCTTGTTACCCATTCCACTGCCTGTGATCAACACTGCGAATGAAAAAATTGCACTCGTCCGGTGTTCGTGTCGCAAACTGTAACATAGGTAGTTTTGTACTCTAAGTATGACTGACAAACTTATTTGTGCACGCGGCGAACTTTGGAAACTTATTTTTCACATTGAAAAATAGTAATATGTCGCAAGTAGCGCCCTCGTCGCATGCAACTAATAAGTTTGTCAGTCAAGATTAATTAATTTAATAGATATTGTAATTTCTGTGATATTTAAGATGATTAACTGACATGGTTGGATGAATCACCGGCAAGTTTATTGGTTTGTAATTCGCAAACATTGGTTGTATCGGCGCGATGTTGACGCACATTAATGCCGTAATAGTAGCAAAGTGATTGATATCAGTTGTTTTTGAAAACAAGTATTATTATTAGAGCACTACAAGCGTAAAACGTGAAATAATACGAGTAAATTTCTTTTCATAGCATTTAAATCATTTACATCGATCAAACTTCTTAACGCAAAGTACAGTAGATACCGTTATGTATGTTCAAACATTGCATCGTATTGTAGCAGTATAGAGTAGGTACCAACCCATATACAGTAAGCAAGCATGTCATCTCAGTGGAAGTGTGCTGGTATTTCGTCCTCTTACTCATCGCTGTAAATATCATTATAGTAACCGTAATAGGTTTATCTCCAATCATCGTGCCTTGTGGGTTAGCTATTACCAAGCAATACACAGCAGTAATCTACACATCACGAAATAAGTAGCTCGAATGTAACTAACAAAGGACTTTACTTGTATACAGAGATGTACAAAATACCTCATACAATCTATTTGAAATACAAGATACTTTTAAATTAAGTATTTCAAATACCAGATACAAAATACTTTCTGGAATGGTATTTGAAATACTAGATACAAAATACGTATCTTTCAAATACTTTTTTAAGATAAAATACTTTTGTAAGAAAACATTTTATTGAATTTAAGTTTAATTTTTACGTGAAAAGATAAAAAAACTATTAACAAAAGTACAAAAAAGAAAGTATTTTAGCAAAGAAAGTATTTACAAAACACAAGATATCCACTTAAAAGTATCTAAATACAAGATACATTTTAAAAAAGCATTTAAGATACAAGATGAAAATACGTATTTTGTATCTATGTATTTCAAATACTGTATTTTAAATAAGTCGCATCTCTGCAGCTGTATAAGAGAGCCGAGTGTTCTAAAAGAGTTTTTAGCACTGAGTTACAATCAAGTTACTAAGCTCTCTATAACGGCTTCAAGTGGTACCTACCTAAGGTACATTTGAAGCTACTTATTCGTGGATCGTGGATACTTAACTAGCGACCCGCCCCGGCTTCGCACGGTAGCAATGTAGGTACTAATGTGGTGCATATGCGTGTATTATACATATAAACCTTCGTCTTGAATCACTGTCTATTGATGGAAACCGCATTAAAATCCGTTGCATAGTTTAAAAGATCTACGGCAGACGGCGGGAAGCGCCTTTGATTTATACCTACTTAGAGATAATAACTAGTATAATCATATTAAGATATTCCTTATTTTAGTCCGTTTGTAAATCTCTACCTAAGGTGAAACCTCCACTTTTTACGATGAATAATAAGATAAATGTTTCAACAACTGCGATATGAATAGAAGTGTGTCCGCTGTGTAGGTACCTAAATCGTAGTAAAATCTCATTTAAAGTAAGGGGACCTTGTTGAAAATTTCACATCAACTTTAACTTTTTCGTAGTATACCGTAGTATACTCGTACTTTATAAATACTATAATAGTACAACAAAATCTATTTTTTTTTTTTCACTCACGTGAGGGGTTCCAACTCAATGACATTAAATCTCGGGATGCGAGGGGCCAAAATTAAAAAAAAAACAGCGCGATTTAGCGCGGTGCTCTACCAGATAAGTTGGTTGCAGTTCAACATCATTTACCGGTCAATAATTTAGATATTCGCTATCAAACAATCTAATTTTAACGATGAGAAGCATACTTACCATATTGATAATGTTTTCCCTTTCTGCTAACTTTGAACGTTTATGTCAACTGATAAATACCGCACTTGCAGTGCTGAAGGTATAATTAACATTATTGTGGTCTGTATACAATAATAACGTCAGAATTAATCCGTGACTTACCCATTACACAACTGCGTGACACTACATTAGTACTGGTAATACTTATTATTGATAAAGTATCGATTATTTATTATTAATAATAATTTTATTTAAGGGTATTTTTTTTAAATCTTTTTTCCCTGTTGAACGTTTGTGTACTAAAAATTGTACCTAACCAGTTCTAAAACGGGAACATTGAATTCCCAGAAGAGGGATTTCATTTTTTTATCAAGTTTTGCCTAGTTGTGTATTCGGAAGGAAAAACTTCCCTTGGCACTACTGGCATCGTTTGGTTGTGTCATTGGGATAATATATTTCCCTTTGGCTCAACTGGTAGTGCAAAGGGAACAGCAATTCCCCAAGGCACAATTGGTAGTGTCACGCAGTTGTGCCACGGGTAAGTCACGGTTTTATCCTGAATAGTTTCTGATGTCATATTTAAATGCAACTGAATTGACACAGATTGTAAGCACTGTACATATATGTGCGTCTATTTTATATTTTTGCTCTAATTTGAAGAACTAATACAGTCGCTCCCATAATAGTTATATTGTAATGGTTAACGACTATATGAAACATCGCCAACTGTTTGTGAAGTGCCTCAAAAATTACATTAATAATTATAAAGATTGACTTTCTTCGACCAAAGTATAAATTATTGTCAGTATTTCAACAGTTTTGTTGTGCGTACCTATTAAAAAACTACTGATCTGATATTTTTATTATTATATTGCCTTTAAGTTTTTATTTATAACATTAATTAAGCACAGAAAGAAATTGTAGCTTCAGAAACCTCTGTTTATCACGAACTTATTGTACAAGTTGATTTTTATTAAGTTTTAATAAGACTCATTAGCACATCAAATCTTATAAGGCGACATATTATCGGAAAAGGATGAAGCTCGTTATAGATATATCTTTATTACTATCGATTAGTGTTGCCTGGGCTCCTATCTGCGCCGTTACAAACTTAAAGCTTTAGTCTTAAGTCTCAGCTTTAGAAAAAAATTACTAAGAAATCTGATATAATTATGAAGTGCAGATTTACAAACCTACATGCTGGTACGATTACCTACACAGGCCCTTGTTATTTATGTAAGTACTATTAAAATTACAAAAATAGTGAATGTAATTTCTTAGAATTATTGTTGTACACTATGGTAAACAGTAGGTAAATTAATAGGCTATGATATTTTACGTGCATTGTACTTCCAATAGTAGTAATGTTTTAGTATAAAACCTAGGTTTCTGTAAATATGTGTGTTACTTAAGATTATAAAAGTTGTAAATATCGCTTATTACATTTATGAATATTTACTAGTAGATCTTAGTAGGGTATTAACATCACATTTATCTCAAAGTAATTCTCATTAAATAATAAGATTTTCGATACATTTACTAGCTTTATACGAAATATATTATGTAACGAATGTAGAATCTCAAAGTATAGTGTCACTACTAAAGTTAATAAAATATTCCTTGTCTCATGACATCGTGCATTTTATATTTTTGTACATTGGTAATATATAAGCTAGTCAATAAAAAATAAATCAACAGTAACGACTTTTTCTTCTACCTCCCTACCCTTAAGAACTTCAGTCCTTTCCTGCGTCACAACGAATACGTCATATAGATCAATGTCGTACAATAAATTTGTACGGCTTGCCCAAAGTTCTCTGTATCGCTGCAATGGTCATGGACATACGATATCTCTTACCATCAGGAGCTTCTCGTCCGTCTTATTACTTTTACATAAAAAAAGTTACTCAGTACTGAATACCATTTGTTTTTGGCATCGCACTTTGAGCATTCGCTAGTGTCAAGTTATTATACTGGACTGAATAACATTTTGGATGTATCAGACGCCTTTACTGATTTAACAGAAACATTACAACTGTTTAAACAGGGCTTAGCCTTGGGCTGTTACTAAACTAAAAAGAGATTCTTGTTCCTGTTGAAAGTTGTTTTGTAATGAGGAGTCAATACAAAACAACTTTCATATGAGCTCTACTCAAAAATCATGAAAAAAACATCAGCATTCTAAAGAAAAAGTACGTTGCTAATTGTCCAAATATATGAAATAGGTGATTTTTACGTTATTTGAAAGTTATGCTAATAAAATTTGTTCATAATCATGAGTACAATGACCCCTTTCGGTTTATTACACCCCGAGTAGTACCCTGTAGTTATTTAAAGTACTTACTACATTTTTAAAATTGAAGTTTTTATTTCCAGTGTACTACTTACCATTTTTGAAAGTGATATTATACCAACCAAATAACGTTGCAAATAAGCTTCCAATACAAGGACACGTGTAAATAAAACAAACATTTCCAAAATTAAATAACTTCTTTTATTCAGAGTCAAATTTGTTTCCTACATACGTGTTAGAATGACAGACGCCGTATCATTAATTGACCATTACACTAATGGTACGTCGACAGCTGTTAACGTTGGTGCACGAGTGGGGGTGAATTTATTCCATAAAGCGTTCGGCGCGTCATCGCCGGAGGAATTCGCGCCATCTTCCTACCCACATGCAACAAACGCGTCTCTAATTAGCTCTCGATATGACTCGCGAACTATAAATAGCCGACGAACGCTCCCGATTCCCAAATGTAGCAACGAATATCCTCCAACGGACGCGCGGAACGATGCGACTACGCGGTTAACTCACTACCGGTTCAATACAGACTTTTTAATATTAATAATAATATAGATTTTTTTTATTTATTTTTTTATATTAACTATGCAAATATGATCACAAATACCCATGAACCAAACGACGCGATCTCGTAACATACCGCAACTCTGTAACAACTACTAGCCACTACCGGCGGCGGCGCGGGCGCAGGCGACGTGCGGGGAACTTACACGCTGCCGAGGAAATATAGCCGCCACGTCTTACTTCATTTCCATTAAGAGCGCGTACCGTCGCCGCCGCCCGCGCCGAACCCGCGTCCCGACTACGATCCAATCCCACAAACACCTAATTTTAATCAATAATCAACAATTATCGCCCACCTCTAACTCTACACGCTTTATTAAATACGATCAAGTGGAAAAATAATTTTTGATCTTCCATCGAAATTAACATTTCCCATGCGGGAGTCACATGGCTGAACATAAAAGACAAGGCGCAAGTATGTGGCGACGCGACACCGACCCGCGGATTTACCACGCATGAAAGAGACCAAATATCCTCCTTATTGTTTAGAGTGCGATATCTATTTAAATCTAAAAAAGAAAGTGACTATAGGTAAGCGAGCAAACAAACTGATCTTTCATAGATTTGTTCCCACTGCAAGCGTGGAAAAGCTTTACGTGAATATCGCACTGTGACATCGACTGCAGGTGTCGGTAAGGAGGCGGGTCGGCTCGCGCTCGCCACTCCCTGGAAACACGATCATTACTCTCCGTATGCTTATAAGAACACTTCATAAAACAGCTTTTATATACTACACAATTTACACATTTATATTAGGTTTACATTTTTACACAGCATAATAATTGTTTTGTAGTCTTCATAGTAATATACTCTACTCCGATTGCTAAATATTGTCGCATATTAAGCATTTTATAATAAGTTGACGCCGAATGGTCAGTGGCGTCAGCATTGTAGTTCACGAAATACTTTTAAGACTTTCTCCCCCTATCGCCCTTATCGTAAGTGATTGGACATTATAAAACTTGGTGATATTATCAGCACTAAGCTCCGAGTCTGTGAGTAGCCAAATACACAACTAAAAACTATAATTCAAAACTATACTACAAAGTTTATAACAATTTTTATTAAGAACAGACACATATTATAGATGTTGCAAATTCACAAAAACAGAACCTAAATAAGTTCAAACAATTAACTATAAATGCCGACAATATTGTCTTTTGTCTGGAATGACACTAAACGCTTCATTTTCTAAACCCAAGTTTCGAATCAAAACATCGATTTCTAAAGCATAATACGTTACGTGTTAAAATTTCGACGACTGATAACAATACAAATCAGACTTCTATACAAAAACCGTGAGTTAGTAAAAAATCATTTTAGAAAAATTATGGCAAAATATTGGCGAAGTTTAGCGAATAGCTCTCCACGAATATTTATAATAAAAATCAAGATCCAACATGCTGATAAACAATCATTCGACGAACATTCGCTGGCGACATAATGCCAAGGCTCGCGGCGACATAATGCCAAGTCTCGCGGCGACATAATGCCAAGGCTCGCGGCGAAACCATACGGCCGCGCGGCCCGATGCGACAAATTATAATAAGTAACTCTAATACCGATTAATATAAAATGGAACTATAACAGATTTCAGTAACAGGAGCTTGTCACCGAACGTTAGCACAACACAGTAAGGGTGAACAGTGAACTAAAAGTGATATTTACATAATAACGCACGTAATGATAAAATATTAAGACATAACCATTTTATGTATTTATTACGTTATATATTTTTATTTATTACACTATGGCATTGCAACTTTGTGACTCCGTTGCGGCTACACACGATCATTTAAGGATCCGATTGGAGGCTTCTTAGCCGACTACGGCAAAAAGGAAGGTTACAGTGAAATAAAGACAGAACAGGTTCACGGCATCCGAGCGGACTGAGAAGAAAACCGCAGCGCCTTCAGGTTGCACAAACAAGATAGAATACTGAGAATGTTTGATTACACAATTCGTCATTTCGCTACAATCAGTTTCACTTAATCCGACTATGTAAACAAGTACGGAGCAGTTTTAAACCAATTTCTGGATTGCCTCGTCGGCAATTGTCAACAAAGAAGTAGTATAATAGTAATAGAGGTTTCACAAACTTAGTTTATCTCTTTCTATCACTTATTACGGAAGTCATTTAAAAAGAGAGACAACAATAGCCATGCGTTCTACTTTAAAATTCTGAAACGTTTTATATAAGTGACAGCGTTATTGACATATGAAAAAGTTTTGTTTTACAAATAATTTATCACGTTTGGTTAAGTAGGTTACTCCGACTAGAGTTACGGTCCCATCTGGTGACTTTTTTTAAGGAGTCTAAGCCGAGACGAGCAATACGAGGCAGCGTGCGCATCGCTTGGTCTCCTTGAAAAAAGTTAAACAAAAATGTGCCAAAACCGCGCAAAAGATTCCATAATAAAATTTAAAACATTCAGAAAAACGTAAGTTCTATGCTTACTCTTTACATGCAAACTCTTTGTCGTTGGTGATCTATCCGCCGTATTTGTTTACATAGACGGACACGTGGAGGGAAACGGAATGTAGGTGCGTTTACTGTCGACCGTAGAGCTGGCAACGTGTGTGGTGGGGCCCGCGCCGTCGGCCGCCGCGCGCGCGGCGAAGGCGCTACTCGTGTGAGAGCCACACTCCTTACAGGTCCCTGAGGAAATAACAAGGACACAATTAATTGTGACAATTCTACCCATTTCTATTCTTCTATCAACAGCACAGATAACACAAAATACATCTACATATAAATCATTTAGACGCGAATACATCTTACAAAATATCGAATATAAATCGAATACATCTTGCCGTGGTGGTGCCGGCGTAAGAATTGTACCCAACCCTCTCTACCCGTGATTGCCGTAAGAGTCGGCTAAGGGATGATCCGAAAGATGGGCAGCAGCGTCTTCCTTGAACAATCACACCTAACTGCGCTCGCCAACCCGCCTGCCAAGCGTGGCGAGTATTGGCAAAACCCTCCCCAGAGGAGGCCTATGTTCAGCAGTGGACGTCCTATGGCCGATGAAGTGACGTGACGACATCTTTAGTTAGTTTAGTTAAAGAATCAAAGAATTCGTTACGCTGACTTAGGACTTGAAACATGGACATCCGAAGGAATGTTTAGTATTGATAAATGTACACGTATTCACGTACGCACGGCCGTGACCACGACATAGCCACACCGCAACTTCTCTATATTATATTATATAAGTATTGTTCTTATATTTAATATTTGGTGTGGACAATATAAATAAATAAATCTCATAAAAAAATTACCTTACTTTTGTAAATCGAGCTTTTTCTCAGTTCTTTTCTAGTCTACATAGATGGTGCCACTCTCAATGCGAGTTTCGGGCTTTTTTAGCTTTACGTTACCAACTTCGTAATAGTGAAGCGTCAAATCAACAGATGGCGGTTTTATTCTTCATGTTGATACCCCATGAGTTAGACACTACACAAAATATTTACTGTATTTTGGGCAACCACTCAGTTAGTTGCCTCGCTTGAGCGCCAATGCGCGTGTGTGGTTCCAATTAAACAATTCAATGCAAGATTTTTGTAGAAAGACTGTGGAATGAAGCCGACTATGGAATAACTATAATTTTTAAAATAATTGGTTATTTTACCTGGATAAACTGAATGATTTTATCAAAATTGGATAAGTAGTTCCTGTGCTACGGAGAAAAACACTAACATACAAATTACATGGCTTTCCGTGCATTTTATCAGTTGCATCTTTGAATGTTTCTAGAGATAAATTCAACTTATTCTAAAATCTTTACTAGGTACCCTCATTCCAATAAGATATTAGAATCCAATATGCGTTTCATAATAACATTATTTTGTAAGTATTCATGCAGTGCAGTTATTGTATTATGAGCCTTAACCTGGAGGATTTAGGGTGTATAATGGTATGATACGATCCGTACCTACCTCATCCACTGCTGGGTGGAGTTGTGCGCGGGAGCGGGCGCGTGGGACTGCGTCGCCACCCTTTGCACAACCTGCGAAATAACAACATTCATAAATATACAAATATAAGGGCTAGGAAAGCGGTTTTTTTAAAATTAATTGGCTTAAAACCGCCATCTTGGACCGCAACGTGGTTAGCGCGGTCGGTTCGCATGCTGAGGGCGTGGGTTCAAACCCCAACATGAGCTTGAGCTGCCGGTGAAGGGAAACATCACGACGAAACCATAGCGTGGTGTTAGGGTACTTTTTAGTACCCGGCTGGCTAGCTACCACCCTCAAGTTGAAAAATCTGCCGCCAAGCATCTAACAATGTGTTCCAGCAGCCTCACTTGAGAGCCAATACCATTCCAAGCTAGGTGTGCTTTACCATCTTCGACCACACCGTCACTTAACATCAGGTGAATTGTGGTCAAACGTATTGCCTGTCAGCCATTATAAAAAAAGGTGGCACGTCGCTTGCTTGCCACTTTTTCGCATAAAAAAAATCTATTCACTCACGACTTGACAGGCAACCAGATTGTATCTATCGGGGATAATCCACTAGGGTAGCAAATACTGCAACACGATAGACCGACCAAAATTTAGTGTCAAAATGCACAAAGTTCGACGACAATAATAAAAAAAAATTGCGTACCTGCTGCACGAAGGCGCGCGTGAGATGGGGCGCGCTGCGCTCAGCGTGCTCGAAGGCGCGCCGCAGCTCCTCCACGGCCGGCGCCGAGCCCGGCCCATGTTTGCGGGATAGCTGCGAAAAATTGGGGATTTTTTTACATATATTGACACGTTGATATTGTTCTATTCCTTATTCATATAAGTCATCTATTTTTTAAACTCTTTGACATCAAGGGTTTCCTGACGATGTTTCCTTCACCGTTTGAAATCAGCGGCAATACGCACATAACTTAGAAAAGACATGCGATTTTTGTTTCTTCATTATCAAACCACATGCGTTCGTTACAACTACAGAAAATAAAATATTTGCAAAATTTTGGTAAACCACTCGGCTGGGTCGCTCGCTTGAGCGCCACCCCGCGTAATTATTCTTAACAACTTTTTTTACATAACATTATTAAAATATATATATATACAGCGTCATACGTTTAAAGTGTACTAAGCCGAGAGGTCATTGTACTCATAATTGCGAAGAACTTTTACTAAAGCTAAAACTGTAAAATCACAACAAAAATGTCAGCTTTTACATATTTATATATTTTTTGCGTGTAATAAATGAGACGATCGTGACGTTTCCTATTGGTAAGAGATAACGCATGACCATTGACCATTACAGCGACACAAGGAACTTTAAATAACAAAACAAAGTATGGAGCATCGCTACTGTTAAGACGATGGTTAGTCTCAACAGTCCTGTAATTTTGCTACAGTACCCTTCAAACCGGAACACAGTAATGTTTACACACTACTGCTAGGCGCAGAATATCTGGTACTGCGGTGGTACCTTCCTTGACGACCTAAGGAGATCCACCAAATAAAGAAAACTGCTTCTTATAGGAGACAGTCATTCTCAGTCTTTGGTATGTTCATAAAAAAGAATTAGAATTTATCTATCTATAGGAGGCAAGGCTCAACGAACATTATATATAATTAACCAAACATAGCTGCATACATTACATAAAGAACCACTGCAAGCAAACTGGTTTTCAAATGAAAAAAACCGCATCGAAATCGGTTCATCCGTTTGAGAGATACGATGCCACAGACAGACATCGACGTCAAACTTATAACACCCCTCTTTTTGCGTCGGGGGTTAAAAAACCAGCTGATTTTGTTAAATAAACTCGGCTAAGAAAAACTGTATATGACGTTTCTAATTGAGTGAATTTTCTGTTCCTGGTGACAAGAGCTCGTTGGCAAAGATTAGAGCATACCTCATTGAGAAGCGGGTAGATAAGTTGCTGCAAATACGGATGCTTCCTGACTTTCTCCTCGCCGTTATTTGGTCCTCTGTGGTCCAGCGGTGAAGCCTGAAGCAACAAGTTTACACATATGACCTTTCTGGGAAGATAACAGCAATACTCTTCATGACAACATCGCTGTGTTTAAATAATGGTTCAACAAATGTTCTGACCCGGTAACTCTGTAACCACAATCGATGTTTCCACGGTTTCCAGTTTTCTAGTATTTTAAATGGTAAATACAAAACCTTAGCAAACTTCATCGGCTTTCGACATTTACCTATTGATATAAATAAAAATTGTATACTTTAATTCAGCATGGTTTTATCTCCTAAATGTTATAGATAATGTACAACAGGATTGTTCGTTTTTCTAGATAAAATTTATTGCTTGCTGTTTAAGGAAAGATAAGAAAACGACGTGAAAAAACATTTACCAACGCATTGTAATATTTCCCAAAACGTATGTTTTTTCGAGCATTTATGTTTAATAATAGTGTTTTATTCATTAAGTGCCATATCACGAACTTTTTAATTAAGTAGCTACTATTTTACTAGAACCTGACTGGATTTGACTGTGAGTAAGATATCATATTTCGTTTGATGTTTCATCAAATACTTGAAAACTGGAAAAATGAATAAAGTGCGATGCAAAAAATAAAGAAAAAACAACGAAGTCAGTACGCACGGCTTTGTTATAGACTACGCTATCCCGGTTGGCGGGCGTGTGTTCCTGTCGCTCCTTCCGCTCGTTTCGCTCATTTCGCTCGTTCCGCTCATTTCGCTCGATCCGCTCGTCACGCTCGCTTCGCTCATTTCGCTCGCGCTCTTTCGAGGTGCGTTGCTCCACCGGAGGGGGTACTATTGCGGCCTGTCGCGGCTGAAAATTATAAAAAAGTCTGTTTAAAAACTAGCAAAATAGGAAGGCTCATGTCCCACGATGAGCTGAATAAGCAACGATTATAATTTATTTCTAATATTCTTAATGCAGTACAAGTAAAAGCAAGTCTAAAATATAAATTAATCGTGCTCTAAAACCCAACCAACCAATGAAATGGTTTTAATAGTGCCAATACGTCCCCGTAAAATCACAATCGCTAGGTCATGAGAAATCTAGCGATTTTATAAACGCTCGCTTTATTACAAAAAAAGAATAAAATTGCTTAGAGAGCGAAACTAACTCCTAACTATCGAAAATGTATGTGTAAAACTGCTTTTCTTATTCTGTTTGCAAAAAATCGCGCATTCATAAAATTGCGAAATTTTTAAATCTATGTTTCCACGTGTTTACGTTTGCTAAAAGACAATTTGTTTCCTGCGCGTGCTAGGGGGTAGTATATATGCAGAATCTCACAGGTTGTTTGTCGGTGGAGTTGTTGTTGAGCGGTACGGGCGGCTTCACCACGTTATCGGGTGGCACGCTCTCCTCGCTGCGCGCGAGCGCTCCGTTTTGCTTCGACACCGTGGTGATTGCACTCGTCGGAATAACTGGAACATTGCACATAAAAAGTTTTAAAGTAAGTTCGTCTGTGTTGAGGGGCCAGCAGTGCACAACAAAATGAAATGTAATATCTTTTTGACTTGCGACGTTTTCAAACTGTTAGGGCCCTATCTGCAGCAAAATGTATACAACTGTATGGAAGACACCTCACCTGGTGTCCGCTTGGTTGCAATACCAATTTGGTGGCGCAACCACTAATATGTATAAAGCTATTTGGCGTCTCACTCACTCTGCCACCAGTTGCGCTACCAGACTCTCATCCCGCACGAATCAACCGTACTCGTGGGTCGACGATCCTGGTGTTTGCTCTGGTGTTTCTCACTTACCAAGATACCACGGTGGCGCGACCGGAGGCGTTGTGTCATAGTGAGATAGGGCTCTTAGTCTAAGCCGTGTGTAGAGAGAAACCCTTTAAATGCCCCACTGCTGGTTGCTATTAAGAGACAAACATCCGGAACCGATACTTTGACCGCCGTATTTGCGTCAACCGTGTCAATAACGCAAAGAATAACGTGAGAGCCCATATTACATACAAATTAATTATGTCGGACAATGTAAGGTAAACATAGTACAATACGACCTTAGGTATGTAACCACGAGAACCAGGATAAAATTTGACAATCAATTTAACATGACGTGACGTTTGAAGTGTTTTTCAGACTGTAACATTGAAAGTATAATACAATATGTAGAAAAAGTCACAATGTAAAAAGATTGTAAAGGAAACGCTTACAAGACCTTTTTTTATAAATTGACTATTTGTAAATAATCGCGATTGATAGTCTGTTTATCTTAAAACAGACTATCAATCGCTGACTAGTCCAAGAGTGCACAAATTTCAACAGATTTTTTATAACTTTAACTTTTGAAGTTATATGTTACCTGTGGTGGTGGAGTCGTGGTTCCGGCGCTTATTGTCGTCGTGGTGCACACGCGCCGCGGCGCCACCACGCACCGTCATGATCCATGGCTCGTCCGCCTCACCGCCGCCGCGCACTGACTCCTCGCTGGAAAATAAACCATAGATAATGTAAACGTAAGGTTTCTTTTACATTACAGGCAACGTTATACACAGCACTGATATGGCATAGCAATAAGATAGATAATATAGCAGATTTAAAAAAAAACACCCGATAGCGTGTTAGATGTAAACGAAAGTTGTTGCATTATTTCATTATCTACTTTTACGATGTTTTTAAATATAAGGCTTATAAAGGTATCATTATAGAAATAGATTCATTTGTTTTATATCTTATAAAACCATTGAATCTATTTTTAATGCCATAGAAAGAATGTAAGTACACAATTTGGCTTTAATTTGAATTGAAGCCAAATCATTGCAGTAATATTAATAGATCAATACGAGTCGGATATACGATACCACATAAATCAAAATACACGAAAAACATTATACTCCTTCCGCAGGAGTAGGATGGGTAGCCGACCAAAAACTAAACGCCCACGAAAGAAAGCATGAATCAACGTCCTTAATGCTCTCCGCCCTGCGTCCTTAAACTCTTCATATAGTTTAATGCGCACGTATTTTCAGGTGGATTTTAAACACGAAATTGTAAATGCAAGCGAGCATGTTTCCATAGCTCGACACTATCCAGCAACGAATAGAGATATATTTCCAAATTTCCACGAATAAAAGAAATATTTTTGGCAGCAATTTTGTCTGCATGCGTATATTTTAGTTTACCAGATTACACCGCGAGTATACAGTTAGCAATAGAAGAATTTGACCTGATTCAAATTCTATAAAAGGGGTTTGTATCGGTAAAAGATTTTTGGTAAACATTACATTGGCTTTATTTGTAAACATTACTTAAAGTTAATCAAAGCTTAAAGAAACTCGTTTAATTTACTTTAAGTTCATATATATATATATATATGTATAATATATATACAGATGAATTGAAAGCAACCTCCTATTTTTAAGTCGATTAAAAATACTCACGAATCAGAGTTCTCGGATTCTGTTTCGCTCTCCTCACTCCTCTGCGCCTTCCATTTCTTATACCTATCTATAAGATCCATTAGATACGAATTCTTCTTAGCCTTTCTGATAAATTGGAACTTTAATAACTCTTTTGCCGTTGGTCTCTGAAATGCACAAAGGAAACTTGTGAATGCCTATAAAAACTTCTCAACTTTTATGACATTATTTAGATATTTAGCCAAGTAAAATTTAGCTCTTACGCTGTATATTGAATCAGATAAACACTGTTTATATACAAAACAGCAACTGATTTTAAAAAGGCCAATGTTAAGCCATAATCTAATACCTTTAAACGAGCAACTCTTGTATATATGTAAATATATATAATCTGAATCTCGGAAACGGCTCCAACGATTTTCATGAAATTTAGTATGCAGGGGGTTTCGGGAGCGATAAATAGCTTTATTTTTAGAAAACGAAAATCGGTTGTCCATGTTCTGGTCTCAAAAAAGGCACAGAGAGTGGCGCTATCTAAGCGTCACTCTCTTTTTAATGACAGTTTTTTTTTTCAGTCATTTTCAGTGTCATGCAAGGGCGAAAATATAGCCCGAGTTACCATACCGTTGTACCGTTTTTTTATACGAAATGAAATGAAAATGTAGATGTGAGTATAGTACTCACATTTTCAGGGTCCTTATTCAAACACGCCTCGACGAACTCTTTGAATGGCTTCGAATAGCTTCCTGTAAGCTGCGGCGGGTTATTCTTGGGTATGAGGAAGAGCACCCGCATGGGATGCAGCTCAGAGTTGGGCGGCTCTCCCTTTGCCAGCTCGATGGCCGTGATGCCGAGTGACCAGATATCCGCCTTGCTGTCGTAGCATGACTGCTTGATCACCTCGGGAGCCATCCAGAACGGCGTGCCCACAAACGTGTTCCGTTTGCTCGTCGTGTTTGTTAACTGGCCCGCGACACCTGAAAACAGTGTTTTTTTTATTTATTAGAACCGTCCAAAGGTAGTAACGTTGGCGTAAGTCTAAGTTGGATTCAGCGATTGATGAAGAGGAATTGACAAGCGAGCCTTCACCGGATCCGAAAACCATGATAACTCTGCCAAGAATGCAAACAACTAAGATTAAGAAGAAAGATACAAGGCGTGATGAAAAAAGGTAGAAACCTTGGCAGCGCATTATCCACGAACGGCATGACATTGATTGGCATTGTTATTTCATTTCGCACAAGACGGAGAAGTTGATCTTGATCAGTGGTGGAAATAATCGGGAAGGTGAGTTACTGAGGAATTACGTAATTCGTTGTACAAAAAATTGTTAAGCAATTTCGGCTAAGTATTATTTTTCTTTTCGAGAAAACTCTCTTTAGAAAATTGCGTACCTGGGAGTTGTTGTTTGAAATTTCTACTAAGCATCATTGAGGAAAAAAATTTGTAAGGTTTCTCGAACTTTTCCGAAAGTTGTTTTCGAACGAAACCTCAAAAACTGAACTACATTCATAACATTTCAAAGATCGCAAACTTATGAAATACCATAAATATAATCTAAACAACGACGTAAGTAAACAGGACGATATATCATATAAGAATCGTAGATTTAATGAACCAAAGTCATAATACTAAATAAATACGAATGAAAAAAAAAATTAAGCCGCTTTATGTATATACCCATCGGATAGTGGGAGGAAAACCGAACATAAAAATAAAAATCCCTGCGATTAAATGAAATCCCTAAAGGCGCAATGGGAGCGGGTTTTATATGAGTCGCCGTTTTGGCTTTCCCCAGAGAAAGGTCGAGGATTTGAGGATCGATATCTGTGAAGAAACGATTGGATCCTTAAGATACCGTCCACGATGCTTACCAACTTGGTAGGATTCTCTATTAGATACTTAAAGAACCGACTATGCTCCCATAATTCAATCTAGGGTAGTCCAAGTACCCAAAAAAGCTTAGCACTAAATCGGATAAGCTGTCTTCAACAATTATATTTCGAAAGTGTGTCAAAACATTTCCACAAACAGGCCGCCGGCCTTCCGTTGGAAGAAGCGCTAGTAAAACTTTACAGTACTCTACTGAATGCAAAAGAGCGTTCAGCGTTTGCTTTGACGCGGAACAAAGGCCGCGTCGCAAATGTTTAAACATTGGCCGAACGCCAAGTTCCTAGGAACTGTGACAAGTGTAAACCCAGGGGAACCCTCGCCCACGCAAACTGATTGACTCATACACGCTAGGAATTACATTACCGAAATCTAGCAGTTCCCAGCGCATTACCTACAAGTAACAACTGGAGACGGTAGAGAAGTCATTGAAAAAAGATAAATATGACAACTTTTAACAATTTTGTAAGTTCATCTAGCTGGCGAGATGCCATACAAGAAACATGCGGATTATTTGGCAATCCTAAAACATGATCCATTATTCCAGACTTATGAAGGTATACTTGTAAATCTCGCCGATTACGATTTGTCACCTTAATACAAACTATACCTTATACTTAATGTAAGGTCTATTATCAGTATACTTAAGAGAGCCTTGCGTTTTCACCTCTTTGTATATAAAAATAATCCATGAGAAATAGAAAAATGCCGTCATTTTATCCAATAGCGTCCAAGTCATACATATTTCATCCGCACGCCGCTTTTATTTTGCGACTTCGATGGAATAGTACGGCTCCCCTGGGAAAGCTAGTGGTCACTAAGAGCGCTATCGATTCCAGTATACACCGAGTGAATATTTTAGGTGCTCGGAAACTTGTGTTATCAATAAAGCCACTATTAATTTTTCCGCAGACGTCGCATCTTGCCGCAGTTTCGTACCTAAAATATTCATATTTCAGCGTAGCGTCATCAAATAAGTCGAATGCTATAGCAACTCTACTGTTATCTACTATCTTTATATCTTGCCCTGTTAGATTTTGGCAGGACATGTTGCCAGGCAGAGTGATGGCAGGTGTACTAAAACGTTGACGGATTGGTGGCCACGAACTGGGAAACGAAGCGTCGCACGCCCACCAGCTCGTTGGGTCGATGACATTGTAAAGGTCGCGGGTCGAACCTGGACAAGGTTACCACAGGACCGGGATGAATGGCGCACAAGAAGAGAAGCCTATGCTCAGCGCTGAAAATAATGATGATCATCATGATCATGATGGTAATGATGATCTTGCCCTGCTTACTCATTTGATTCAAGAGCTGTAGAGCGTGGGTTACGATAAATGTTTGTTCTGTATCTGGGTGTTCTGTATGTATTTACAAAAAAGTATACAAGTGTTCTATCAGTAATCTGGTTCTCATATTAACAAGCTTTGCTTAGTTTCGGGGTTGATAGCGCTGTGTGAAATGCTACGATATATATTTATCTTTGTGGTTTAATATGCGAGGCAATATGTAA
This sequence comes from Biston stratarius, assembly GCA_950106695.1. Classification (NCBI taxonomy): domain Eukaryota; kingdom Metazoa; phylum Arthropoda; class Insecta; order Lepidoptera; family Geometridae; genus Biston; species Biston stratarius. Next base: position 21,887,086 of record OX467115.1, on the reverse strand, counting down.
ATCACTGTGCAAGTTGTTACTGTTCTTAAAGATATCGATCTTCCACAAAGATAAGGTTTACAGTAAATAGTTCGTGCTTGACGTTCACGCATCGGTTGGTTTATAGCGGCATAAGGAGCGGTCGGCCGTCCGTTACGATCCATCCGATTCTCGTATCAGTGCTGCACATCGATAAAAGTTTTAACACAAGATAGAACAGAGAAAATCGAACTGTGGAATAGCTCTGACGTTTTATCGAGATGGATGCTACAATAAATAAATCGATGAAAGAGCTGAGTTCCAAAGATTTATCGATGCTATTTTTAGCCACTGCACTAGAGATTTCATTCTAAATTATTTGATATAACATCTCTGTGAGGATTTATTTGTGCATTTGACCTGCCTGCTTGATGCCAAACAGCAGTGCGGTGTAAGGTGGACCACACTTACCCAATAGAAGAAACCTATTCACTTTGTATTTGAAGACAAAAAAATCAACAGCGATTATCAGAGCTTTCACAGTAATTAATGTTCAATGTCCTAACATTTTTCGCTACAGTCGCTTCATAAATAATGACGTCATTCATCCGAATAGGAACAAGACAGAGAACACATAAAATGCATTAAACTACATGACCATTAAAAGACCAAAATAAAATAGAAGCGTATCATCTATCGTATGTCCATTCGTGTGTTTATTTTATATATCTAAATGCGCTTCACTTTGAACTCATTTAAATAAAACATATACATTTATTGAAGAAGTAAATATATGTAAGTATGTGGTACGATAGGATACTAAAGTCAATCTTAGGGAGAAGAGTCCCCGTAAATTCTCGTAAGAAACACGGCCCATTACCACCAATGGATATGGACTGAATGGATATCTATCTCCTAAGTCTGCGTGTTTTTTTAAATTGATTGACAAACTAGGCGTTTGACCACGGCTCACTTGATGTTAAGTGACGGTGTTATCGAAGATGGTAAAGCACATCTAGCCTAGAATGGAACTGACTCTCAAGTATGGCTGCCGGAACACTTCGTTAGATACTTGGCGGCAGATTTTCAACTTAAGGGTGGTAGCTAGTCAGCCGCGTACCAGAGTACCTTACCACCACGCTATGGTTTCCCCACGATGTTTTCCTGCAACTCAAGTACCTACATTGTTGGGGTTTGAATCCACGCCCTACGGCGTGTGAACCGACCGCACTAACCACTGAGCTATGATCGCTACAAAACTTAATTTTCGACGAAATCATCAATTACCATCAGGCGAGATGGGGGTCAAACTATACACGTGTTAAAAAAATCCATCATGCACTTTTACACAACTTTCTAACTTACCAAAATCAGCTAATTTGACGTCGCCCATTTCGCTGAGGAGCACATTCGCCGCTTTGATATCCCTGTGTAGTTTTCTCTCGGAATGAAGGTAATCGAGCCCTCGTAACACCTCCCGGAGTATCACCGCTATGTGCATCTCTTCGAAGCTCCCTGCCTTCATCAGGTCGAGGGCGGAGCCCCCGCCAAGATATTCCATTATTATCCATAGTTTTGTTCCCTGTAAATAAAGAAAAGTTTAATTAACGTTACGTTTTTTACATTGTAAAAGGCGAAAATACAGTATTTTGCTCAAAGGGTCTAAAACGCAAGATTGTAATGTTGGCCTACCGAAAGCCCTGACAGATTTATTCACAATCTTTACACCTCAATAAACATTATTGGAGGGAAATGCTAATTTAATGTTTGCGTACCATTTGCATGGGTACTATTTACTGCTCAGGTGAGTTTTATTTTAGAAATCAATGGGTTTTAGAGAGACCCTTACTGCGGCCGGTCAAAATGCTAATATAAACTCGAACCGTTCCATATACGTTACAAACGATGTATTTATTTTAACGCGAATACTATTTGTTGGTAGATTTCCTTAGCAGGAGGGCGTCTAGGTGGGTACCGCTGCAGTAGTCTGCCGCCAAGCAGTAGTGTGTGAACATTACTGTGTTCCGTATTCCGGTACTGCAGCTAGCGAAATTTACTTAAAGTAATGAGCACCAAAGCACGGGGGCTCTGGACTTCGTTTTGCTATTCAAAGTTCTATGTATTGCCGCAATGGTCATGGACTTACGTTATCTCTTAATATCAGGAGAGCGTATCGTACATCTTAATACTTTTAATATATAAAAAAAAAACTTGTAATTGAAAACCAATTGCAGCCAGAAAACACCTATATTTTTTAATTATTCTATGGAGGAATCACGAAAAGCGAAGGTGAATCTATGTTTCGCAACTTTCCCCTGTAACATTCCTACAGACAATCGTAATTTATTGCGAAAGTTAAAGGAACACTTCGCAAAGTTGTTTAAATTGATAAGTGTACGAGTTCTGACATTACTGATTACAGTGGAATTCTGTTTGAAAACTTTCTTCATCTATCTTTTTCTATGTTAAAATACAAAAAAGTTTCCTAAGTACCCAAGTACCGTAACTACGTGTTACCGAGTTTCATGTCTTGAAATAACTTCTTTTACGACGCATTAATGATCATGTAAAATGTTAACAGCGACATTAAGGCGCGACGCTCACCTTCAATTAGTGTAATTAATGTGCATTTGACTAAATTATAGCGTTTCGATCATAATAATGCTAAGAGCCATCCGCCTACACTTCTGACTAAATCAGGGGAAGTTGAAACTGTATATTCCGACAAAACTTATCTCGGTTTATTTTCGCCTATCTCCAATAGAAAATCAATAGAGCTCTCGAGATTTTTATCTAACCTCCACGTTCTATCTAGTGTGTGCAGAGATTACTTTGTCCATCCATCAGCGTCGCTTATCACTAAATGAGCCCATAATTTTGGATACACTCGTCAATTACCCGTATAAAAAGCTTTATATCCAGTTCATAAACTTAACGTTCGTCTACAAAAGGTATCATAAAGATTAGATAGAAGACGAGATTTAAGGTTTTGCCAAAAATGCAGTACTATTTGTGACCATCTGGTATAATAGTAGAGTAGGTGTACGTATATATCATGCAGGTAACACGGGTAGTGCGACAAAAGGAATCATTCGAGCGGGGATCCGCTAGCGATAGTCATGCTCCAACACACGGCTCACGACACGTGTCGGAAACACTGCTCATTATAAACATTGGAGTTATAATGCCACCTAGAGCTAAACTAATTCCAAACTGATCACATCATACAATATTACTAACATTTTCAAATCAACTAATCAAACGACTTAGTCGCGTGGTTGAAGAAGGTTGTTAGTTCTTATAGTGCATTAGAATACTTGTATTTTTTTTGCACGTTACTTAGCAATGTAGGTAAAACGGTTTAGATTGGGTATGTGTACGGAAGGTGACAATAGCTTCATTGAAGCGAGGATGCCTGGATATTCACGCTCTATCAGGCGCTTACTCGCTCCTCTGCACGTGTCATGGTCGCTCATCATAAACATGCAGTTATGTATGCACTGCCAACGTCCACATTATTATGACACTATATCGACACAAAACCTGTAACCATATAATGAATAACACATTTCTCATCATTTATTTCTCTGAGCATTAATATTTATAAGTAGCGAGTATATTATACTCGTAGCTTTTAGATACAAAATAAAATGATAAAAGCAACAATTTCATCACTTACATAACAAAATATACCTAACATTTTGTGAAGTATGAAGAAAAGGAATTCTCAATAACAAGTTCAAGACTCCGTAAATTGAATGAACATTACACCAAATTGCTGCTTATTTTTTCTCAAAATTGAAAGGTGAAAAATGAAATATAATGTTAGGAGCTTAGCTTTACTGTCGCCGCATCTATTCAAAACATTCTAACGAGGAATATCTTATAACGTACAAGGCTGCCTGTCATGATTATAATAGCTTCTTTATTCCTCAGCCCACACGAAACGGCTACGTATATTGAAAGACTTTCATCAAAGACTTTGACTACAGGTTGTTGCAAAGATCAAACAAAACGGCTGACAGAAAACGACTATATTACGAAACAAGATGAGTTTCTCGAACGTGGAATAATTTTACGATAACACAATATTATGAATCTGAGCGTGAAATACAATTGTTAGAAAGTAAGAACGTTCATTCGAAGTTTTTATAATAGGTAAATAAGGGACGGGAAAACAACATTCAAATAAGGATCCTTTTCAGAAAAGTTTCTGCTAAGTTAGCTTGTGTCACGTTTTTGTGAGACCTTAGCAAATTCGTTACACCGCGCACCGTACGCCAGCAAAGACATAACACTTTTCGTAATGACCTAGCTGCCTGCTGTTAAAAAATATTGTAAATATAGCAACATAGTAACATTATTGTAATACTAGTACGTATTTATGGCTATGTATTATATATGTATGTATTATACTTGTAAGAAAAATAACATATTTTTCTGTTTTCAAAATGTAACAGGAAAACTATACTAAGGAAAGTTAGAATAAACCGTAGGTCAATAGTTAAGGCAACATAACATTTCAAAAACATAAAACGGCGGACGAGTACCAAGTTTTGAAATGGAAAGATAAATAATTCCGTACCATTTGGACAGAGTAGATATTTGTGTACGGCTTACTTCCGCAGAGCTTCCACATTCGAAATAATGTTATATAAAATTGGCAAGCCTAATCGTGCGAACAATGACATGCTGGTACCATTATTGTATTTCTTAGTAATATTATAAGCTGTGAATATATAGTCGTTTTTAAAATAACTTATTGGGTAATTGAGAATTCTATCTTGAAAATGTACAATCATTTTTATTCTGTTGCGAACGAAACGTTTGTTTGAAAATGTATTTTCAGCTTGATCAGTAAATGCTTCCCCTTTTCCTTCTAGGACTTTGCAGCCCTGTTATCGACTTTGGTAACCCAGTGTTTGTTATGCGAGTTTTTGTCACGCCATCTATATCTAGATCGATCCTAAGGTCATTTTGATAAACTAAAAGGCCAGTTCCTACTTAATAGCAAAATCGCATTGGCGAGAGGGAAGTGGCTTGAGTAAGCTGATTGATCTGACAATGACAATAGATATAAATATAATATGTATATGTTGCACGTATTTATCCTACGTGTACTTAAAATTATACGTATATATAAGTTAGATATACGGTACGATAAAAAAACATAAACATTGAAAATTGAAAAGCGGCACGCGTGTCAGTGGAATGCCTGACGGAGCTAATGTAAGGAAAATTTTAACGAGGAGTAAAAAACTCAAAGCCCTCATTCATAATGAACTTTTTCCAGGCAGAGACGCGGTTTATGCAGGCATCATGTAGGTATTCGTCGTCATGGAGACCCGATGGCGTCGGTCAAAGACCTCATCGTCGTCGTCGCGACATCCAGAGAAGAATAACAAGACCGAACGAAGTAGGTAGTCTGGTACTTCTAAGGAAAGACGTAGCTAGTTTACATATCATTTGGATACTTATGAATATCAACAAGTCATCTCATTATGAGGGAACCTCGGGTGAAACTTGTTAATTCATCTTAACTTCATTCGTTATGATGTAGCTTCATTACGACGGGTAGGCAGGCAGGCGTTCGGGCGCTTAATTACTTTAAACGTACACGTCAAATTATAAATCAACAAACAAGTAAATTATTTTATGTGTATTAACACTTAAAGCGTACAGCGTGGGATTGCAGTAGTCGGAATTTTGATGAAATAAAGCTTACACAAAGGATACGCTAAGTTCAAGGAACTTTAATGTGATCAATATAGAAGTCTCGCCCCTTTTCAAAGACAAGGAAAATGTTAAGTACATTATTCTCTCTCGAAACAATATGTAGCTAACAAAGCGCTATTATTGAAAGTAAAATCGCAAGTGAAAAGAAAAGCCTTTGCCATCTTTTAACTGTTTAAATAAAGAAAATTCTAGATTAGCCCTATTTTAAAAAAAATGGGCGCGCTTGTCCCATTGTGGGAAGGGTAAGGCCAGTTCCAGCAAGCCAAGTGCAAGTTGATAGACACACATCATGATCTTTTATTAAGACCTATGGGTTTCCTCATGATGTTTTCCTTTTCCGTTTAAAGTTAGCTCAGTAAACACATTTTTTTTTTTTAATAAGACAGATGTGCGCACCGTGAAATTCGAACCTAGGGCCTTCAGATAAAAAACCAAACAGTCAACAGCGCGAATCCAACACAGCCAACAGCGCGGATCCGACACAGCCAAGTACAACTTGGGTGTACTTCAAGAGAAAAACAGGCGCCAGCAGAGATTTCCACATCCGCACTGTTTTCCAATTCCAGAGTAAACAGATTTTTCTAGGTAAGCGTGCTATATCTTAGACTACACCCTGCTTAACATCAAGCAGGACGTGGTAAAACGCAAACCTATTTAGTATTTAAAAAAAAGTCAGCCAAAACTTTTTAAATTAATTATCTGGTCTAATTTAACCGATTTTGTACAAGGCTGTTCGTACTGTACCATACATACTAATCATATAATGCTTTTCACGTGGCAACGACTTAACAGATTGAGTAAATTCCATCCTGGAGATAGCTGACACTCTAGATTAACACTAACAATCTCGTAAAAATATACGGCTCCCATAGGACAGCGAGTGAACACGCGGAAAGCTGCTACTAATTAAAATACTGTTATTAGATTCGCATTGTTATGTAACTCAGTTGTTAGGTGCGCCTCTTGTTTGTGTTGGCTACTATGTGGCAGAGATCAAATGTTTACCTAGCCGACGTGTTTGACAAACTTTCAAGCAAAACCAACGCTTTGAATATTTTAATATTCACCGTTCTCCATCTAGTGGGGTGCAGACCAAATACACATAAAAGGTTTCGGGTATTGTTTTCACGCAGTGGCAACGGGCAAGCTGCTAAGGCCTTCAAAATTAATAAATCAATACGGTTTACGCAAACGTAATCCGTTAAGTATGTGAAACAACCTCGATGAGTCAAAGTAAATGTTTAGTTTGTCAAGAGCCTTGTATAAATCCGATAAGTGGTCTGAATGGTTCTAGAGACATTGGCCTATGGCTTGCATGGCAACAGTCGAGATAGATGGGTAGCAATATAGGTGTAGGTTATTCATCACAGCTTAATCAATTCGAGTCACCATGGCAACGCGTCGAGCGCGGTCGCCGCCCAACATCCGCCCGCCTTGCCAGTTTCTTGGACGATTGGGTTCTCCGACTCGCCTTGCCTGTAAGCAACTGTTGTTCGGCCCATCTACGTTTTTACCACGAGCAGAAATAAAAATAACTGGAAGCGAATCGTGGAACGAGGGCTTAAAATACGGGATACATGTCTGCATACACTTAAGATTTTTTTTATTTTTATTTCAAATACATTACAAATGTCAAGTGTCACAGCAATTATAAGCTAAGCATTTGTATTTCAATCAAAGGCAATAAAAGCTTCATCAGCATTTATTTTATTAAATTCGTTAAATTTGCTCCCCATTCTAGATTATTTAATTAGTAGATTCCATTATGTATTTTTTTAAACTGAAAGCGATATACCATAATCATTTCACTAAGCGCCATTGCTACATCTTCAGTGTTTCTCGAGTAAACAATATTATTTCAGTAGAGTTCCAACATTCTACAACAAGCTACGAGTACATCCGGGAGCTTTTTAATCAGAGACAGAATTACTTCGATGCACTTTAATTTACACGGCGCACGGCACGCGATTCGATTCCGTTTTAAAACGTGGACGACAGTCTTTTGGGGATCAGTAAAAATGGCGCGGATAAAGTTCTATCTCTCGCCGACTGATTTCAAAACGTAGCCCAGAGGGATACCAAAGAGCGCCTAAAATCCTGCATTAGGCCAAATAACATTCCCTCTCCCTTTTATCAAAGGAGTGATAAAGAATGCTCGTATTGCGAGGGGCAGAACCACGTACCGCAATTTTATTACCCATTGCGATATGGGACAGATTCGACGAAGTTTATTCATTGCTGCGATTCAGATAAATTTATAGGATGTGCGGTACGATGTGTCACATTTAATAGCTCGCTCAATACTAAAATTTCTAACGAGCAGGTTTTCTCTTTCGGTAACTTCAAACATATTCAACTTATATGACAAGCTATTTATATGAAATAGCTTTGTACATAGAGTTGTTAAAAAGTTTATTGCATAAAGTTATTATACATACAATAGTTTATTACTTCAAAGAAAACTCATCGCATTAACTCCGAGAACAAGGAAAGCACATCTGCCCGTCCATATCAACCGACATTACCTATTAAGAAACTTTTGATACGCCCAAAAAGTTTACTCGTATTGACTCGACTCGACGTCTTCATTTGTTATTAGGAGAGTGGCGACTCCGGGACTCGGAGTAATCTCGACATTACAGGGAATTATCTCGGAAGGCCAAATGTTGAGGGCAGCTTCCCCAAGAAGACGCACTTAAATTCTGAACACGAGTACGCCGGAGATCAAATAAAGTATTTGGCGTTATTTAGCGTCGAGTTTAAAGCTATAAGTGTAAAATAAACGTAGTTTATACAAAAGGGGCGCTCCTATGAGATAAGAATCGTAGAGATAGTTGACGGCGGTGTTGGCTAGCAAACATTTCAAAACGGAGGCCTGTCCCCGCCAGCAGCGCCGGGAGTTCCTCGTTCAAATAACATCTCTCTCAGTATTAACAGAATAGGATACAAACAACCGAGGTAATAACTAGATAAATTATTCATAGGGCGCCCGTGCACATCAGACTGACGTCAAGAGATTTGACGATACCGTAAATAGAATCCGTGAGGGATTGTTTCGTTGTCCGTTAAGATGGATATAGATATCAGACATGCTTGCGAATGTTGCAAGTCGTCTTCGAAAAGAATAGCTGACAGGTATTAGATCCGACAGGTAACATAAGGTGACGGGTGTAGGAAATGCTTTGGCAGTAAAGTTTCAAGGGTCCTCGTACGAAGTCGTCCCTCTGGCCGTAAAACCGTCGCTGCCACCACAGTATACTCGTAAAACTTACCTTCGGGACTCTACGCTCCACTCCTATAACACACTTCGGGTACAAATTATAATATCGGAGCTAACATTCTGGTATAAAATGCAATGTATTGTTAAGGAATCAAGGGCTGACTGTCTCAAAATATTCGGTTCAACAAGAGAGAAACCCAATCAAAATTTTCAGTAAAAGATTTGTATGTACAAGAATGCCAGCAGTCTTAAAAATCTACCACTTGTAAAATGAGGATAAAAGCTTGAATCCAAAATAATAGACACTTTTTTTTATGGTTGACAAGCTAGGTGTTTGACCACAGCTCACCTGATGTTAAGCGTAAAGCACACCTACTCTGGAATGGAGCTGGCTGCCAAGTAAGACTGCCGGAACACACTATTAGGTGCTTGACGGCAGATTTTCAACCTGAGGGTCGTAGCTAGCCTACCGAGTACTATAAAATACCCTACTACCATGTTATGGTTTCCTCGCTATGTTTTCCTTCATCCGCAGCTAAAGCTCAAGTTGGGTTTGAACACACGACCTTCGGTATGTGAACCGACCGCGCTAACCAATGAGCTATTATCGCAACTGCATGTAAGTAGATGCACATTAACATTTAAAATCTCGAGCGGGAATAGCGTAATACATTTTTATCCAGAGTTTTTACGAGTAAGCCTGACACATACCATCAGACGAGCGAGTTGCTCTGCTTCATGCAATCAAGTTGTATAAAAAGCCATGCAAATATGGAGCTTCATTTCCCTAAATGGATCTTGTACAGAAGCATAAAAAGCATTCTTTTTAGTATGCCAACGCAACCACCACTTAGGTAAACACGGGTGAAAGTTAATCCATTGTTTAACTTTCGTATGGCCTATGACATATTAGAAAACAACAAAACACCGCTACTTTAAATATAAAATTATACTTGTTTGGTCTATTGGCACAGTTTTAACGATAAATATTTATAACATTGCCTCGGTATCAGTAGGTTAAATATATCGAACAAATTAAAACATCTAGTAGGTACCGATTGTACAATTCAAAAATATTGGAAATCATGTCATTAAAGAGCATTACAAAATTATGTTACTATAAAAAATACATGTAAGTATTAGATGATCTCGACCAATAAAATTATCTTTGTCACAGAGTTTCAGCAGCGAAGTCGTATTTAGATAACGATCGATTCGAAGTTGTCATCGTGAAGTTAATCGACAGCTAGACAATCACACTTGTCTTGACGAACAAGATGAAATAACATTGCAGTAATAAGCCGACGGTATTCAAAATCGGCTTAGCTGGATATTAATATGAAAAGTGACGGAGGCGGCGAATTAGAAGACGGACTTAGTCAAGAAACGATAGACGTATGACACATCATGCGCATATATATTACAGGAAAGCCGCAACACTCATAACTTAGCCTTGTTAGATGCTGCTTTGACATTTCAGCGCATTACCCGCATTGCTAAGCTTAGTAACTTGCATAGAACAACCGCAAATATGCGTAATATCGTTATCAATCAGAGCTGAACGTTTGAAGGCGATCATTTAAGACAAAAAGCGACCACAACGTGTTACAATTTAAGCCTAATGTGATTTCATATTAAGATCACGTCTGTTCCCATTTTCGTTTCGTTTCTCGCAACAACGTTAGACCTTTTACAGCAACATTAAGTGAGCCCATTACCATTAATCTAATTCAAGGCGTCCCAAAACCTGTGTAAAACGCGACCCATCAAGTAAAGCAAAAATTACGCGGGGAATCAAATTTTTTATCGCAAAGGCGTCCCACCCGAGCGTAAATCTCGTTTTATGGTCGCGGTAATAACAACTTCGAATTTATCGCATCATTATTGACAAAAACCCTTCGAAGACGCGCGCGCATCATATTGAAACGCATACATTCCTCGTTCGACTTATGCTAATACTAATGTACCTGCTAGTGATTAATTTTGTTAAATATAGTGTATAAGTTTAATAACAACTTATTATCATAAACTAGTCAAATAAAACAGCAGTAGAATTGCGTGGAAATTGTTCCCCTGAGCGGTAGAGGCAAGTTTACGCAAGACATTTTGATAAACCCCCAAGACATTCTCGTGGAGGCAGGCTCGCAGCACTAATCGCGTTGTAACGGATCGGTAAGCACGCTCCTTAAGCTTAGGGTTCGGAATTACTTTGAATATTGACGGAATGCAAATGTCACAGTAATCTCATTCAGAGTCCCAGAGTAAGATCATAATCGCTGCGTACGTCGTACAATTTATGTGTTGATTAGAACTGCTGTACCAAATTCAAGAGGTATTAATACAACTGCTCTAGATTAATCCACGTCCAATCGGTTCGACATAGGATGCGCTTTCCTAGTACATTGCACTTAGGAGAGATTAGTTTCGGTGTGATGTGTTAAGCATGGTCTGCGGTGAGACAATGGCACTGTCCCAGCGCGGCAACGGCACAGATCAGTAATAGACTTCCGTAGCGCGCCCGTATTCTATGAACACTTTGAAAAGGCTTGAACTGAGTCATCCATACCAAGTAAGACACAATGCTATCCTAGCTGCCAAGCGCATGCAAGTAAGTTCACATGTTTCACAGGACAATTTAAAATCGTAATATTTAGTTTCAGGCGGTTGTTAGGTTTTAATCAACGAGTTGAAAAATAATGTTTAATTTGGCAAGGGAGAAGTGCGTGTTACAAACTTTGTTATGATAAAGTAAGCTGCAGTTTTACCCGCCTATTTATTGATAAAAAATTGCTTATCTGCATTCCAAATTCATTAAGTCGTTACAGCGTGAAAAAAAAAATACATCGAAGCAATCTATCGCATCTATATAAAAAAAAATACAATTTAAAAATCTCCATATGAAAAGTGAGTGAGACAGAAAATGGTAGGTTGATGTTTAAAAATATTGACAGAAGTGACATTTAGTTAAGTTTCTTGCAATGTTTTATCTGTTACATTAGAAAAATAAAATGAATGTTTTTGTATTCTGTTTATTTTTTTTTCTTTTATGTAAAAAGTATTGAAAAATCACAATCACAGGATTACGACAATTTTTTGGAAAGTAGTCATAGAGTTCGCTTTTAAAAAGTTGATGAATAACGTACTTGAAGCAACTATAATCATAGGAAAATTCTAAGGCGAAGGTGTCGTTGCAAGAATACTACTTCCAACTGGCTCTCCTTTTGAATTCAAGCGTGTCCAGTTTCCGGTCCGCCTTGCATTCGCTGTGACGATCAATAAAGCACAAGGTCAATCATTGTAAATGTGTGGAATAAATCTACAATTGCTGTGTTTTTTCGCATGGGCAGTTGTACGTTGCATGCTCAAGAGTCGACAAACCATCGCTGCTATTTGTTTTCTCTCCATAAGGAAATACATAAAGTACTGTACATCACAAAGCATTGCTTTTAATTATGGTTGAAATTATTTAACTACAATTTTATTTCGTTGCATGTTCGTACTTTAAAAGGGAAGATTTGGTCTCATTTTCTTTATTAGTACACCTGTGCAAAGCCGGGGCGGGCAGGTAGTTAGCAGCAGTAATATATTAGTGTGATTTCCAGTAAAGATAGGCCAGCAAAACTTTTGAGAGCCAATTTTAAAAATTATAATTTACGGACATACAACACTATTTGGATGGCAAAGCGGTATTGGTATTAAGTAGGTATTAGTAATACTTGTAAGTATTACAAATCCAATAGAAAAATCACATTTAAACGACAATGAGAGCGAGAACAATACCGATGGTCCTTGACCGGCCACAGCCGACCGGACAACACACTTTTACTATTACAACGTCTGATCTAGTCAACGTCTCAGCAGCTGGTCCAATACTGTCCCAGAGAATAGACATGAGTCAATATTTGTAAATAGTACTTTGACATCTCAAAACCCGTATTTTCTGTTTGTATTATTTCCGTAATTCCCGTGAAATATCGTCATTCCAGAGCGAGTATATATATATATTTATATATATTGAACAGTACATAGCCGTACTGAGCCGAAAAAGGTTCATTGCACTCACCGTTATGAATCTTTTTTTTCTATGGACACAACTCTGAATTAAAAAAATTGTCTTTACATTGTTTGCTTATTGCCAGCGACATACGAACTCCGTCTGATATTCAGTCTACAGCGAATTGATCTATGATTGCTAGCATATGTATATGAATCCTTTTGTTAACGTCTAGCTTTTTTTTACTAAAGTAAAACAATTAGGTTGCCTGTTAACAGCTTACAGACTAGATCATAGATACCAGCCGCTTTAGTATCTACATATACTAAAAATGCTAACCTTTTTTGTGCCGTGTTCAATGATGAATTTCTATATTACAAAGTCAATTAGTAGCAACAAAAAATTTTGCTGGGTAAATATATAGAAAAATATCGGGTCCATATCAGAAAAATTACTGTAAATATCATAAAAATTTCTGTAATTACTTATTTTGTAGCGATGATAGCTCAGTGGTTAGCGCGGTCGGTTCGCTTGCCGAAGGGCGTGGATTCAAACCCCAACAATGAGCTTGAGCTGCGGGTGAAGGAAAACATCGTGAGGAAACCTAGCGCGTGTACTAGCGTATATGTATTACCTACTATAGCCTACTTTAGCGTGGTGGTACTTTCTAGTACTCGGCTGGCTAGCTACCACCCTCAAGTTGAAAATCTGCAGCCAAGCATCTAACGGTGTGTTCCGGCAGCCTCACTTGAGAGCCAGTTCCATTCCAGGCTATGAGTGGTTTACCATCTTCGACCACACCGTCACTTAACATCAGGTGAGTTGTGATCAAACACCTAACCTGTCAGCCATATTAAAAACAAAAAATATACATGTAAAGCCTGTGTAATTTGGTAATTCATACGATGCGGAAGACAAATATTATCTGATAAGTATAAAAGACAACATCCATTGGCCTCAAGATGTCAATCTTCCCAAATCTTGCCCAGTGTGTAATGCATTGTGTTGCTCAAGGTTGAGTTTTCTCCAAGCCAATTTTCCCAGCAATCAGCCGTCTCATCAGGGTTATCATTTACCAACGGTACCCCGTACAATAGCTACAATAGAACCAGTCCCACGCGTCAACAAGCGTATTATGCGTAGCATTACCACTTCGTTATTGCTGCTGAGTAGCTCTGGATGTCGCTCTACCACCATTATGCCGATGAATAGATCGCTACTCATGTACATGATGAAAGGTTCATACTTTCTAATGTTGCAATCGGTAATTTTATTCGCTGCGTCTTCGTAATGTTCTTGTTTAATTACTGTGAACTGCGTGTAAGCTAAATGTTCATCAAATTTTATGTTTTTTATTTATTATTTGTTAGTGGTACATAGTCTATCAAATAATAAAAAGGTTAAATTCTGATAAATAATTGAACTAAAGACAAGGAATATTTTTAAAATTTATATTTATACTCAATCGTTGAAATGGAAATAGTCAAACTTGCCATAGATATAGTATTAACTTTAAAAAGAAGTGAAAGTAGACGAAGCGCGAAAGAACAAAATGAAACGAAACAAAAATATTGAGCCAACAACGACTAAAGTATACCTAATATGAATACTTTGGGAGTGGGATTGAATCCCACTCAGGAGAAACATTTCTGGGCTACATATCTTTGTAGCAAAATCAATTTGTTCCGTGTCTGGGTATCCCTTATGTATTGTAAATATGTATTTACAAAATGTACATATCAATACATTTATATTTAACCGCTAATCTGCCCAAAGATATAGAAAAATATTCAAAAACATTTCACATACTGCCATATGGCCCTATACTAAACAAAGCTCGTGCTATGTAAAGTCAGACGATGGAGTGATTTTGATGAACGATCGATTGAAATCTTCATTGTTCACTCCAGAGATTACATACATAAAAAAACTTATGGAATAAGTGTAACAACTGGCGACCTTATGGCTAAGTCCTGCGGGAATTAAACCCACAACCTACATACAGATCAAAAAGCGGATCAAACACCAATTTAAATATAAAATACATACGATTCAAATCAGAACTTCGTCTGCTTGTGATAAATCAGCCAGTAGGTCAACAGTTTTGCATAGCGTCAGAACCAGAATAATCGCTAGCTGCAAAATACATAATATACATACATAAATAGCTTAACACTGATGTCATATATTAAAGAAGTATATTTTCGTAACTAATCTATAACTGCTTGTATCCACTAGCATTAGTTGCATAAGTTGCGTCAAGTTACACACTTGGATGCATTCTAGGTTAGTACGTAGTCTAGCGAAGTGACTACATTCTTACAGATACCAGTTTGACAAGATGCAACCAACGGCGTTTAATTCGATGAGAAAACGACCGATAATGCTTGAACAGAAGACGCTCTTCGGCAACAAATTAAAAGAGAATTATAGAAAAAATATAATAGGTTGTACTCGCAAGTGTACAAAGGAATATTGCAGAATGAACAAAACAATCACAAATCCTACAGAAATGTTCAAATCTTAAATCGCTTTAAAAGCGTTTTTTTTTAAGTTAGCCGAGGATTTGTTTTTATCATTTCTTCATTTATAAAGCTACAAATGTATGCGTGTAGTTTTTATCAATGGTGTCAATAGTAAACAATGCTCACCATCAAATAAAGACAGATCAAAGAGTACAGTCAGGTCACGCCAGTTTTTGTGTGTCATTGTTGTTAATTTTCTTTGTATTGTGTTTCTGAATGCGTGTAACATAATATTTAATTGAACAAGCCTCTTCGTTTTCCCATGGGGTCGAAGAGTTAACATTAACGGCGATAAAGAGTTCTTTTATATACCATTTATAAAACTAGTTTAGTGAATGAAAGCTGGTAAAAAAATCATACTCGTGCGTTTACTATAATTTTTTAGAGCTGTAGGTAATAAAAATTATCTTTGCTATGAAAAGTTCCCATACGTCAAGGTAGTGTTTATACGAATGTTTTAATCTTCATTTTAAGCTTGTTTAGTTGTAAATAAAAAAGACGAGAATAACTCTAGTTCGCCTTTTATTACATGTAAAAAAAAAAAGTAATGAGCGCCAAAGCAGCGGTGCTCTGGACTTTACTTTGTTACTCAAAGTTCTGGGTAATGTTGTTATGGACATACATTATATATCTTACCATCAGGAGAGCGTTACAATTTAAAAAGAAATAGAATTATAGTGTTCCTAAGAATCCCGTTGTCGATTCGTAGCGTGTGCTCGCTACATAACGGACTTCTATGTAGCATACTGGTTAAGTATTTGTGCTTGCTCATTTTCGTCGAAAGAACATGTACCTATTGCACCAACTAAACTAGCGAATGTGATTTGAAAAGCAATTAAACGAGGTGACGGACCCAGATTAAATTTTAAATAGACAAAACAGGATCACATAATAAGATGTAAATATAGTAGTGATGAAATCTAAGGAAACCCGATAGTGATTTGATATATTATTTATCATCGATCACGTCCTGTCATCACCAGCGGTATAAATAAAAGAGTTTATATTGCGGAAACGTTTGTAATAAATGTACCAAGAGTAACGCTGAAGGAAGTTTGCGGGTAAACATCCACGCAGTTACGCTCTCATTAAAATTGCATTAAAACAAAGAATAAACGAGCAGTAAATTATTATTTCTTCATTGGTATTCAAACAATCTTAATAGAATTGATTATACATCATCATATAGTTGACTAATAATACAATTCTACATTTTACATTATTTCAGTTCACTGTTTTCGAACATACACACATACGAGTGAACTGTGAAAACAATTTAAAGGTTTCAATACGGGCGAGTTATAGATAAAGGGTTTAAATTAAAACGATCCTCGTTGTACACCACGCAAATTCAATTTCAACTCTAATTTGCGGTAGATGAAACAAGTCCGCAGATAATACGGGAATTAAATAAGACTGAGCGGAGTAAACGAGCGAAACTCCATCATAATCTCGTCAAATTCTCACTCAAAACGATGGCAACGCCTGCCCAAGTTACCCACTGACGAAAAAGTAACAGGAAAATGTTAAAAAATATACAAGACGAAACGAAGGGAGGGAGAAATGAAATCTTAAGATTACCGGCTTTTATATTCGGGAGAAATAATATTACGAACGTCAAAATAGAGTGGGAATGAAATGATAACAGAGAATATTATGTTCATTGTATTGCGCGATGTTTGCTTACGCGTGTTTTATGAATAAGTCACCCGATACATTGTTTATTTATCATCGTTACGCGACATCGATAGGCGTGTCGACTTGTATACTTCGCTCGATAAAATGTTTATCAAAGCCCTTCGGTGTCAATCATACGCTCACAGTGAGTTTATTTCAATTAAACGTGTCATAAGATATTTTACATATATGAGTATGAATTGTATACTCTTTCATTTCTCGTACCTAGTTGCCGATAGATACAAACATTTCCTCTTTTATGGATACCTACACTATCTTTTTATAACACGTCGTCGTCGTGGTATTGCCTGGATACACTTGGTTCTAAGTTCCAAAGTCACCTACTGTGAGGAGGGATATGATACAATAACCTACACAATTTATGTGGTTTATTTTTGTCTGTACGTGTATAAAAATTCCTTTTTAATAAATAAGAAAGATAGCAACCGCATAAATAAAATGTTTTTTATGTTCTTTGTATATTTACTAAAAGAAAATATATATGCAAAGATATACGTGATTTATGTAACGAAGTCAAGCTATTTTGCTACAAAATGTTTCTATACAATGCTTATACTTTATAAACAAGCCTAATGCAATAATTTTGACTCATAGCAGAAAGTTTAAGCGATTTCCACATGTATAATTTCCTAGCATTAAAACATGTTATAAGGCATCAGTTTTGACGTACACACCCTCAACGCAGTATATTTTATCCCTACAATTTGCATGTCCAATAAAGGATCATAGAAGGCAGATATTGCTCCGTATTCTGAAATAGTGGTTTCGTAATAACATGGCTCGATCAGATATAAAGTAGCATAAAGAGGTACTATAGGTTGTCCGTACCTCGAGTCGCATCACGACACAGCACTAGATGATACCCCGGAGCAAAACGAGGCCGAATAGCACCGATCGTACTTTATAAAGTCACTTCTTTTACGAACTGGCCATACAGTAAATAAAAAAACTCTTTAGTAATAAATGATGTGGTAAAATTAATAGCTATGTAAGTAATACCTAGTCAATTATACAAGAACCTTCGATTGGCCAATTAGGGGAGAAAAGCCAGCTTAAAAAGTGATGTCTTGTAGTGATAGAAGCTTTAGGGAGCCAGGGAGACGTAAACAATTTAAGAGTGGCCGCGCTGCACTCGAGGCCAAGCAACGAAGCGAATAAACGAGACGAGCTCTATCCGAGTAAACACGGAGTCGGAGAGAGAAGACTCACAACCCGTACACAAAATGCCTGGGCTATTTAAATTCAACAAGCGAGTTTTCCGTTCACTAACTTCGCTAAACATGTAAGTTAATGAGGATTATTTTTAAGGTTAGTGTTTTGACGTTTCAAGCACTTTTGTTACTGCAGTCAATCAGTCTAACGCTGACAGATATCACATTCAGCAAAGCTAAAATATGATGGTTACCCAAGTTTGAGCGTGCTTGAGGTTTTTCACGTTATTAGAAAAGTAAGAAAACTAACAAAGAATTAGCAAATTTCTAACTACACATTTACCAGTGTTTTTTTTTTTTTAATTTCTTAATGAAATTATTCTTAATTATGTTTCTACTTTAACCAAGTTCTTAAATGTTTAATCTATTAAATTTTTCTTCAAATGTTATATTTTAGGAGATAAAACGCAAACTGAAATAACTCAATAAAGTCTGTAAATATCGCTTTAAATTCGACGACAGAGTTTTCCGTTCAATAACGTCGCAAAACATTTTTCTTAACGAGGTTTCTTTTTAAAGGTTTCGCTCAAAGGACTACTCGAATTAATGAGGTATACGAGATAATAGAAAAATAAGTTTGTTTCTTTTATTGCTTGGTTACGGCTGGGAATACCGGCTGTTTACTTCGCCTTTAATAACTGTTTCTGGATTCTCGGTATAGGAAAAACTTTCTGGGTTTGAAGTAATAATTATTTCTTAATACTACGAAATTCTCAGAGGGTGTAAAAAAAATATTAATACATGCATATGAAATGTAAAATCAAATTAAATAAATTTAAAAAAAAAACAGGGTAGATGTGTCTTGAACACGGCCGTGTGTACGTGAATTCGTGTACATTTTTGACAACACTATTAGATGTCCTTCGGATTTTCTTGTTTCAAGTCCTCACTCAACGTAAACATACGAGTATTGTAATTAAATTTTGGATGTAGGTGACACATGTGTGACTGCAATACCAAAATAAATCCCCGATTTTGTTATCATTACTTTTCAGAATTGCCTCCCATTGTTGAAGCAAATTTAAAGACATATTCACGTCAATATATAGACATAGTCACCTTATTAGGAACTTAACACCGAAGTATTTTTAAAGCATAAGGTTCTTGTTCGGCAATAAAGAGAACAAATCAATTTTTACAGGCCATTTAGCTGTAATTAATGTTCTCCTTAAACGGCTGTGTCATAACAATGAGAGCAAATAAATCAGCTATTCTATCCTTCCTTCAAAACATATTCCGGATAGAATTATCTCTCGTGAGTCCCACTGCCACTATTACGATACTGTTCGAATATTTATTTTACGATATCGTGTTATTTCGCGTACCTATGCGACAAGTCGGATATAAAACAGTAGGTAATATTGTGACGCATATATCACGGTATCAAGATAAAATTCAGCAAACATACAAAATTTATTCAGGTGAAATCATTAGTGGCAAACCTTGAAAAATCATCGTATCGTTTGGGCAAATCACCATAGTGTTCTTGCGGATAATTACCTGAAACAAAAATGTTAAAAATGTATTAAAATGTAAACTATGCGAACAATTTATTAATGATAATTTATTTTTACTGGCTTTGTTTGTGAGGCATGAAACATTGACGTAAGTAAATAGACGCAAAACGGACGCTACAAACGTTCATCAGAAAAACAATATCTCGGCAAAGAGCTACGGTGTTGAACGTCACGCATTTTCGAGAGCCGAAACTTTGCCCATTAGTGGGGCGTAAGGCAACACCGAAATAGGGAACATAAAAATGTCTTAGACGCGAAACGTTTACTTGCGTCATTGCCAAATTTGTTCCAAGAAATTCTCGTTAACATTGTTGATAGAATATGACGAAGGTTGTCTGATAGATGCCGAAAATAGCTTCATTTTGTGTCAGGATTAACGTCCTATGTATTATGATAATACAGATTTTGTACATAAAATAAACAAGAAAGTTCTACAATATAATGATTAGATTGCGACCTGCCTATTAGTTAGGAGTTGTATTAAAAGCTCGTACTATTTAAGTTTTACAACAATAAAGGTCCAGCCCAAAGCTTTGAGGATCCCTCGAACGTGTTGAACGGTAATCCGACTACTTATGGTATGTGTAGTTAAAGACCTGAGCTTTTATTACAAACTTCAGAACAAAAACTGCACATTTCAGCTCTGTTATAATAGACTGTAGATCGATTACTGAAAGGCAGACGATAGAAAAATCCGTTCTGGTAATAATAAAGGTTCCCCAATCCGAACCAAACGGAACAATGACATATTTTATAATATTTCATTAGCTGATTTTATAGTAGAGTGAATCAACCTATAATACCTAAGCTGCCTTTTGAAAAGATTACAAGTTTATCGTTTTCTGCTTATAAAAATACCCATACCTAAATAGAATTCGAAATACATTAGCCGGATTTAGCTAAAGATAAAAGCAGCGTTTGACATAATCATCCGTAATCCAAGATGATCAATAGGCAATTCGTGATAAAAGTTTATACGAATGTAGTGATCGCTTCTTCATACAATTCGGGGACTGATCGATAGTGTAATTGGTTATTATGTAAATGGTATGTATAATCGGTGTTATAAGTTCGGGACTGATTAAGTCGCAGTCGCGCCGGTTCTACAAATTGCCGACTATTTATAAAAATGTCAGAGCGAGAAGAGCCCTACCTCAACACGGAAATTATTATCGTAGACATAAATCAACCGCTGGCTTACAAAGACGTGCTGAACGTCCCTGGATATCTTTATATCTTTCAGAAAATTATGTTGCAACATGTGACAAATTACTTTTTTGAACAACTTTCAATGATTTGACGCCAATGAAACCTCTAATCGACGATCTCTCTGATCGATCTACGGCTATGATAAGATTTGAGTATTTGGAATATTTTTGCGATGATTAAACCAATAAAGTAGAGCTACTTTCCGCGCAACGACTACCTAATCTTTAGTTGGCAAATATTTATTGAACGTACAGTAATAAAACTATAAACGTATGTAGATGGATATTAAATTTAATAGATAGCCGGGAGTGGTACGTGCCGCTGCGTCATCCTCGGGACAATGGAAGCTGTCCTTGAATTACCACCGGAACTATTGTCACCGAGCACAATGGATAGGATTTGCCTAGATTGCCTTCGACGAGGCACGCGCCGATTTAACGAAGCGAATACTAACAAAACATCAAAATAAACACTGTGACATTGAGTTCGTATATCACAGTGATGAAAACAGAGAGGAGCTTTCAAAGCAAACGTAATCCGCAGAAAACAGTAGCATATCGATTTTATTGAATATCCGCATTTTGGCACAGATTCAGCCTTGTAAATTCTGTTTGACCCAATAACTTAGTGGCCCTCGGAAGTTTTCGGTCTGTTGGTTTTTCTTGTGCCTAATTCGTCAATGTCAGAAGGGTAACTATTAGGGTTGGCAATGAAGACGTTTAGGATGTGGGTTATTATAGAAAAGCATCATGTGCGCGAAGTGTCATCGTGATTAATTGTAGACCGCCGTGGCCCCGGCTGCGGGATCTACATAACTACAGCACAATTTTTCAATCTACTATAGTCACCCCACACGCAGAGTACTTTATAACTCATCGCTAATACAAAACAATACTTGCATATCGCCGCAAAGTGCTTTTTAATAATACCTAATATCAGTTTTCGTGAGTAAATAAGTGAGTAATTAATGGACAGTTTGTTGCGATGATTAATGTTGGTTCACATCTGGCGGTTCACCTAATATAGCAAATTGTCTGGAAACCAAGTAAATTAATAGCTATATTCCGTGACTGAATTTCAAGAGAACAGCCACGTCCGAGGTTCTTACCGGATCATAAATCAAGTGGCATAGACTCCACTGTTTCACAAATAACTCGAGATCGCTCACCATACGATGTTGTGTTATATGGAAAGTTTTGCTCGTCACAAAGAAGGGCCTTAAATGTAACCCTATTCACAAAGACGTCTGGTCCCTTTTTATAACATCCTTAATTTGGCCTATAAACCTTTCTTCTGGAACGGTCCATTTATCTCCATCCTTATTGTACCTTGTAAATGTGATACCGCCTCAAGTTTCCGCCCACTCACTCATTCCTTGCGAGGATTTCTTGAAACACAATCTCTCCAGGAAAGAGCCCGCGGGCTGTAAAGCATAGGAAATAAAAATGACCTCTTAACCTATTTAAGCGAATGAATGAGATTTCGAGCCATTAAAAGTCGTGCACTCGTTCGTTCATTACCCGCGAGTGGCAGGTATGAATATTTCAAACAAAAACCCGCGGTGTCGCTTGGAAATGGAACGCTTTACGAGGACGATGCTACCGTGGAGACAACATTACTATACTGAGAATATTTAATTTTACTCGAAAACACCATTAATATGAATGAGAAAATCGTGTTTCCACAAATACGAAACCATCATTCTAGTCGTGGAAGTGATTACCTCTTTATGACGTGAAAACAACATGCACGTGACCGGAAAATAGAAAACAGCACATTTTGTACGACATTTTTGTGAGCGAAAGCATTTACCGAAATAGGTTGTCGTTGAAGCCGAATCATTAAATGACTACTTCGTATAGATAATGTAGGTCGCTGGAGCAAATTGAGCAAACACAGTAAACAGAGAAACAGTATATTTTCGTAAATAAATCCATTCATTACGTCACGTACGGCTTCATGGAAAAAGGTTGAGATCTAAATATAGATGTATATTGTGTAACATTTCTGTCAATAAGAGTGACTCGCTCATTGATAATAAATTTAACGACATACAGTTTATTACTGTCCAAAAAAGAAATTTGATGTTTTCAGCTTTTTTTTAATGTAAAAGTAATGAGACGCACGCTCTTGATGGTAAGAAATAACGCCTGTCCATGACCATTGCAGCAATACATAGAAACTTGAGTGACAAAACAATGTCTAGGGCATCGCTGCTTTGGCGCTCATTACTTTGAGACATTATATGGTTAGTCTCAACAGCCCAGTAATTTCGCTAACTGCGGCACCCTTCAAACCGGAACACAGTAATGTTTACACACTACTGCTTGGCGGCAGAATATCTGGTACTGCAGTGGTACCTACCTAGGCGACCTCCTGCTATGGAGATCTTCCACCGAGTAAAAGTGTCCATTTATTTACACGACTACTCGAAAAAGGAGTGTATTGTTTGAATTGACAATGGTTATAAATCAAAAAAAAAAAACTCACTTGTTAGTACTACACTACTATACCTAATGGTGTGGTAAATTATTATGTGGGCATTTGAGTTTTTTTTTTAATAGTATTAATTAAGCTTGTTTTGTTTATTTTTATGTAAGGTTAAGTTTAAAGTATATAAATCACCACTTACAATCAAAAGCTTAGTCATATAACAGGTTATACTATAAATACATACCTGATAACTTTTGAGACTACTCAGTGCTCAGTGGACTGACATTAAATCATTAGAGCACTTAACTTTCTGCCCAAGAGTGTCGTTGATAACGATAAAGTGAGGCAAATAATTAACATTAGTTGTAGTGAATTAGTGATACGTGGATAGCGATAACTATACATTGTGTAGTTAATGCGTCACCCTCAATCGATCCATAAGAGTACGTAGTTAAGTAGCTTCAGACTTGACATTCTGTTCTACCAAAAATGTCTGATTATAAATCCGCACACAACTTTAGAATGATAACTAAAATCGTGGTCAGTACAGAGACAACAGAGTACAAATACTTAATATTGTCAATAAAAAACTTTGAAAAATCCAATTCATCGCAAGACTTTTTTTTTTTAAATAGGCTTACGTTTGACCGAAACTTACCTGATGTTAAGTGATGATGCGGTCTAAGATGGAGCACGCTTGCCTAGAAGATACCGATTCACTCTCGACTTAAAGACACCCAGACTATATCCAACGGGGAACGCCCACTCAGACAGCGCATTCCACTGTCAAGCAGTCCTCACAATGAACGTGAAATCGTTTCGTTCAATTACTAGTGAAATAATCCTGAATAATCTGTTAATGACATACATATGTATATAATATACATATATGTACCTACGTAGTGTGTATGCAGTTTTGAAGGGGAACGCAGAAAAATTAGGTCGCTATACTACTTTTTTAAACTTTTCTAGTGTTCATGTATATAAGAATTTAATTAAGTTTAACATCCAAATAAGCCCTATTTTTATAAATTGTCCCACTGCTGGGCTTGGGCCTCTTCTCATTGTGAGAAGGGTAAGGTTATAGTCCACCAAGCTTGTCAAGGGCGGCTTTGCAAACTTCACATACCTTTTTAAGAACTCTTGGACAAGTACATAAGTTTCCTCACGATGTTTTCATTCACCGTATGAAGTTATCGGCTATTCGCACACATCTTAGAACAGACAGAGCTGCGTGCGTGAGGTTGATTCGAACCTAAGACCACCAGGCTGGAGTCCAGCCGGTCTCGCAATTAGGCTGACGAAACTTCCTACTCCTTTACTAGAGCAGACTGGAAATAACCTAGACTTACTTTTTTACTTTAAACTGTGACTTAAAACTTATTTTACTTAATTTTTCATCAAATAATAATAAAAAATACTGGCAAAATGTTATAAAGTGCGTTGCCAAAATAAAATAATAGTGTATGCCTTCTGTGTGCGTCATTCAAACAGTAATACGGTTGGTAGTTGCATCGGGGAATAGAAAGGTGGCATTGTTCGTAGCCCACACAAAGACTTGGAGAAGGACGCCGTATCTCGAGAGAGGTATTGCATTGAATATGTCTTACGATGCACTGACGTAAGGCACGAATATAATGAATTGTGCAATGTGATTAATATAATCGGGTACCAGAGTTACTCTACCCAGTATAGGTACGTCTTGAATAAGTATAAATTTTAAACTTTAAAAAGTCTTGTCCCCATTATTAGAATAACAAATTTCGACTCGAGCTTCGATCTGTGTGCCACATCAATTCATACTCTAGAAAGGAGCTGCAAACAGATTTTCTTGAATTATAATGAAAAAACATTCACAATCAAGTCACCTTTCAAACAAAAAAACTAGATCAAGATCGCTTCAATCGTTTGGGACACACAGACAGACATACAGATTACATATACACGTTAAACTTTAACGCCTCTGTTCGCATCGAGAGTTATAATATTCGTATATACTAAACGCTATATTTGCTTACGTACATTGTACATATAATTTATCAACTAAATTATAAAATTTCTGGAAAACTAATGGTAATGATATTGTAGTGGCTTACAGTGCAGTTTGCATGAGTCATTTGCCTGCCTGCGATGAAATTTAGGTTAGGGCGATAAAATTGTGTCGCAACCCAACCACAACTTGATATTCATCCGTGTCAAACCATGATGCGGGTATAGAGAGCAATTAGCATTTTGTACAAAGGATCGATTATTATCTAAGTAGATCAATAAAAAAACATTATCAAAATCGTCAATCGATCAATCTACGTCGTGATGAATCGATGCATGCAATTTGCACTAAAATAATCGTATTTAAAATGATAAGTAAATACTTTTCACATCGCCATTAGCAAGTCGTATGCATCACCACATAAGTCAGGAGACGGGCCAGTTATGAACAGTATCCGTGATTCATACATTAGATAATGCGACCGCTTGTATATACCTATACAAACCGAAAACAATGTGTTTACTCAGGTGTTTATTATGCTGATTCTCTCAATGAGTATTATGATATGACCTGTTTCGTAACAACTCGCTGGCAGTCCAAAAACCAGAGTGTGTAATTAATTAGCCGAAAAACGAAAGGCTAAACAATTAACACGGCCCGCAAAAAACATTCGGACAAAACCGGGATTCAATTATAAAAGCGTTTGTGTACGTAATCGGAAACCTGACCGCCTCTGGCACACCAATATAGATTGCTACTGCAGTTTTTCGATTACTTTTGTAGCTCGGAATCAAAGCAAACAAATTATTACGAAGAACTAACGGCATAACAACAGTAAATACGTTTCCAGGTATTTTGTATGTAGCATGTCGACGCGATTTTATCCTTGCATTAACTGGGCTGGAGATAATATTGAGCAATTAACGTCTGACAGCAGTAGATTAACGTAAATAAAACTTTTTAATTACGTGACTGACGTAAATACTATTCATATGGGCATGATTGGAAGATAATAAGGTCTCATAAAACGGAAAGACCGAACGAGACTCAGGAAATTGAATCCCGCTCTACGTCCAATCCATTAGAACCTTTATGGAGTTTATGTGCAATATAATTAATATTAGACCTGTGTTCTCTACCTCGAAGCTCTGATGTCGATAACAAGTTAATTTCAAAAAAAAAAACAAGACTGATAAAAATCTGCCGATACAAATGTTTGTCACGTTAGGTTTGAAGTGAAGAGAGCGAAATATTGTTGGCCTTTCAAAAATCAAGTTTTCCTAAATTCAATACACGTCTATCACAGGACATATGGGGAAAGCAAATTTGGCCAAAAATCAAATTCAAAGATTTTCAACTCTACAAGCGCGTGCAATTGTGCACATACATACTATATGTATACAGCACGTCGAACATTTCCCGTGGAGAACCGAACGAAATAACTTTGTTGCTCCTATTAAAATGGCTTTGAAATAATAAGCGTTCTCGAAAAACTGATTGTGGAAGCCATAGCACAACAACCACAGTTAGCGTCCCTGATAATACCAATTAGGTAGAGCATGGCTGCGCAAAGGCACCAACACATGCAAATCGTTTATTGGTGCGACAATCAGATCGCGACCAGACCGGTCAACCGAAGTCATACGGTCATTGACTTCTGCATGGTTATTGTGAATAAAAATGTTATATACACAAGGTTTGTTATTTTGTCGTTTTGAGTGTATTTCATATCGTCCCGGTCATTATGCATTCCCATCCCTTTTTTCCAATATAACTTTGAATATCATTTTTGAGTAAAGATGTCAGCTCGTGAAATATCTCAAGCTAGAATGCTTATATAACTAAAAATTAACGAATTTGCAGATACTAATAAGGTCCCTTGCCTCTCTCCCTATTTCAAGGCTGAATTTTATGATGAGGCCCAGATTACTTGAGATTACTTTCCGCAGGTAGGTACTGGTTACCTATTTGAGAATAAACTTTTATTATTCTACAAGATGAAGAAGTGTCTCCTGAAAGTGGACCATATTAACGTGTCAAGAAGATTTAATTTACATAACCTTGGCTTTGCGAACAATGATTTATATTATAGCACAAAAATGAGTTAAGAAAGTGGAAAGTATTACCTTATAAAACAGAAGAAAAAAATCATTTTTCTGCAAATATCTGATTCATAACAGCGTTACGGGAATATTGTTTTCGTAATACCTAACGAGCCGCGAACTCCATTTATAAATAAATCGCAATTAAACTGAACAAACAGCTGCTCATTCAAAAGGGTAATGGGCTAAAATAATCTCGTGCACCTGTTCCGATCGTTTTTGTACATTTATAATTACCAGTTTCGCACAATTGAAATGTATCTTTACAGCAGGCAACAGTGTTTTGTTTCTTGTTATTCGTATACCAACTATCTAAACTATTAACTGCTTATGACTTGTCCCACATACATCGAAGACCTTGTTTCGTCGTAACGTAGGGCAATTTAAGAGCCCCTCATAAAGAGGCACTTCATCACCACACCATCCATGTAACGCAAATAGCCGTTCCGACCCCATACGCAGACGTGGAGGGACAGGAGCACAATGAAACATTTCCGCATGTTGATGCCTCATAATGTATCTGGGACGATGGGCCTTGACGTCCAATGGTGATGGAACATTGAGTACTTGTAACATTATAGAAAAAATATCCAATCGCACCTGTTAATAGGTATGAGATTACATCAACATACTGCATAGCTTTACTTAGCCACACTCCACGCTAAACTTTAATTCAAAAACCATCAATGATGATATAAAATAAACCACACTTAAGAATATAAACGACAAGAGGATTTCGTTAAAAGTCGGTGATATTAGTAGCTAAATCGAGGGACTGCAGTGGACCTTCTCGGGTTACGTTGAAGTTTTTCAAAGCGCCTTCGTCAAATCAAACAAAGAAGCGGAACAAAGCGGAGAGAGCGGCCTTTGTACGGATACGAGAGCACATGGATATAGAATAAGGGTCGAGAGCGACGGCACTTAACCCTAGCATCGGTGAAACAGCGCGTCGCTTCTCTACCGGGAACTCCCAGGTACGTCTTCATGCGATGGACTATTTCTTGAAAGTGAAATGAGTACGCTTACTGAACTATTATGATTGTTGATTGAATCGTCTTTATGATTGTTGATTGAATCGTCTACTCGTGGCCAATTAATAATTTCATTTTTAAAATGTTCATTGAGTTAAACAATCAGTCTAAAGTCACAATTAATCACAGTGAAGCAAACGAACTGATTATAAACCTAGAATATTATAATAGCTGTGGTTTAGAGGACGATCGGTGCATCAGGCGGAGGAACGACCCGTGTTCACGATGGCGGTTTTATTGGTCTGCCCTAATTGCCTCCCGCCCCGCATTAACCACGTTAGCTTCTACGACCTAGATACGAGTAGATCCACGAGATATATTTTTAGCAAGCGGTTAATAAATATCAATACAAGTATAAACTGCGTGTCATCGATTTACCGCTAAAATTATATTATGAGGATATCGTCCTACTTATGGTCTGAATTTTACTTCAGTGCTCGTATTCTTGCTGATTCCAAGATTTATTATGTTCATAGTGCGTATACGAAGCGCGGTATCTACATATTTACAACAGTAAATTTATTACGTCAGGCGCAAACAGGAAATCAATCTTTTAGGGAAAGGAAAAGCGCAGTTAAAGGCGCAAATTTTAATTTTCCAAGCGGACTGTCCAGGTGTGTCCGGTAATCCGGAGTTTATCTCAGCCTTCGGGGACGGACACCCGTCGCCTTTCAATCACCTGTCTCAACAGTCCGAGAAAACGAAATGAGATCTAGTAGGGGGCCCATTGTGTTGCGGACACATGACACCGGGTTTTATACAAACCGGGCCCCAGTCTGGACATCGGTATCGGTTCTATAGTCGAGACTCATTAGATACGGATGGGCGCGTGTCTATAAACCAACTAACTAAAAACTAGTACCTATCAGATACAGGTGGAAATATAAATTGCAAGTGGCGTTGCGTGTGCTCGATCCGGTTTTGTCTTCTTGATCTACACGTTTCTTGCAGATAGGCACAAAGGCACCATATAGGTTACATCACGCTTTCGTTGGTAAACTGAGCGCATCGGGCCGAGTGACGCATGCTCCAGCGGCCAATTTAACTGAATTTATAGCAGCTGCAAGGTCGACAAAGGATAACGAACCCGATGTGGTATCTTTCGAAACAGGTACGTGCCTCCGACACCGATTAGTGAACTCATTAACATAAACGCACCATAGTTGGTTATACTGGAAGCAATCGTAATCGACATTGTAGCATGTATTGTTCGATAATTTATATTATTGTCGGATGTTGAGCGGGAACTGTATTCAATTAGTGGCGATGACCGCGTCGCGACCTCTATAGTAAATTAGACCCAGAGATTGAATGTACAGAGTACATCAGAGTATAAAATAATGTTTTTGTGTTAGCGAAATGAACACAGCAAAACGTAGCTTAACATAGGTTTAATTGAACCGCCGCGAGCGAAAAACTTCTGCGGATCTCGTAGGACAAAAAAAGAAAGATTAAGAGCATCGCACTCATTACAACGGCTTCAAATCTCTACAGACTCTTAATTTGAAAGTTAAATAAAAATAGAACAAGTATCTAATACTATAAGTAACAGAGTTTTTATTGATTAATATGTGAGCTATTTTGTATAGAACACCAATTTGGCGACATACATAAAAGGTGGGTATACATTTAGGTGCATAAAATTCGATTGCGAATGCGAATATTCGTTACACCACTAATCCGATCCAAGCCAGGGCGGGTCGCTAGTAAATATATAATCTCGTAATTTCTAGTTAAATTTAGTTGGAATTACAAACTCCGGAACTAAGCTCGTTAAACTTGGTATAATCAAACTCGGTCCTTTGTCGTCTGCACGTCTGTAGACAAAACGTCTATTCAGACGGCACATCTGTCTAATTTGAATATACAATGTATAACAATCACTTAAACAAAGCTTAGATTAGTGTTTTTTTCGTAAAATATACCCCTAACTAATTGCTGAGCCCATATCTACTATGTATTGGTTAGGCTAGATTTGGTTACCGTCTTCGACCACACCGTCACATGAGCTATCAAACACTTAGCCTGGCAACAATATTTAAAAAAAATAGTTTATCCGCTGAATGGATAATTTCTTATTCTTCTTCTTAGTACTAAACTAGTTAGTTATCTCATTTTATAGTATCTCTAGTTCAAGATCTGTAGACCGTTGTTTCTATTCCTTTTATGTGAAGATAGATACTTGTGTCTGGGTGTTCTGTGTGTAATAAACGAACATATTTCAATATTTACAAAAAAAATGCAAGTATTTTATTAGTTTCCTGGTTTTAGAAGCTTTGGTTACTTTGGAGCCGACAAATGCTATGTGAAATTTCCTACGATTTTGTTTTAATCAATTAATATTCAAATGTGATGTCATACTACATGTTCCGCGGTTCCCAGTGTTGTGTTTTTTATACTTCACATTATATTACCAGTAATGGTAACAATCATTTACGTCAGTTGCTTTATTTAATTAATTAATATATCTACACTTTATCGTCCAAATTCTGAACACATAACAATCAATCAGTTTAATAACTCTCAGACTAAACGTTCCTACCGCAATCATCTAACATGATGTTGTTATAGCCTTTTTTTATACTTGTTGACTTCATTAGTGGATGATATTCAATTAGGCCGGCCGTCGAGTCGTCAGCGCACGGAATAACAGAGCGCGGGCGTGGTGTTTAAGTTATTAGGGAAGCCCTTAATAAGATTAGCTGCCGGTCAGAATACAAGTACGCAGTAGGAAGACGGCACGTGCCTTCTATGGAAATTAAAGGAAGAACACAAATAATGACTGTGAATACTTTGACTTTGAGTTTGAACGATTTGCTCATATAGTTATATAGGTACCTACTTTAAAAAGTAAAATGACAAGTGTGATTTGTACTTATCAAAAGGTTGCGGTTCCGAAAGTTGGCAAAACTCGTATTTTTTTTACTATAAATGCCCCCAAACATTGCTCTGACGAAAAGATAAGTCAGATTGTAGGACAAACCTTCACATCAATCATTTAAAAAAAAACCCCCCAACTATTGCTGTAAGGCATTGGCGAATTTAAGGTTTCTAGGGCAACAGGACATATATACCCTTTAAGTAATGAGTTACTTAGTTTTGACAGACAGATAGACGGACAACAAAATATTCCTAAAATGTGTTTTTTTTTTTTACCTTTTGGGGTACAGAGCCCAATAAAATAGTTTAAATAGGTGAGTTTAAATGATTTTCTAATATCTTAACACGAGCCGTGCCATATTTCATGCTAGAAACTACATTTATCTGTAAATGTATCGATCACTGGTTGTCGCGCTTTGTTTATTAGGTACTTTGCGATCCAGTTTCTTTAGTGGCATATTTCTCTAAGTAACTCGTAAATACTCCTTACTTCGATCTTTAGTACCTCCTAAGTACTGTATTTTAATTTTAATGATTAGTGGAAATAAATATAGTATCTGATCCTATTTTAAAAGATTATATGTGATTCGTGGTGGAATATTTATTTTAATGTTAGTTTCAATTTCATTGATTCTAAGGGTTATACTCCGACTTATTTATTTGATACTAGCTGCGCCCCACAGTGTTACCCGCTAGCCTATGTGTTAATTCAGGGTGTCAGCTACCTTTAAACTAAATTTCATCGAAATCGGACCAGCCGTTTGATCGTGAAGTAACAAACATACATACACAATTACACACTCACAAACTTTCGCCTTTATAATATTACTAGCTGCACCCCGCGGTTTTACCCGCGTGGTGATGGATGATGATGATGAAAAGTATCCTATGTTTTATTCCAAGTCCTGCAGTATTTACATGCAAAATTTCATCCAGATCCGCTCGGCCGTTCTGGCGTGATTGAGTAACAAACATCCATCCATCTATCCATCCAAACTTTCACATTTATAATATTAGTGGGATGTTTAATCAAAGAGGTAGAAAACGCAAATCAAAATATGAGTCAAGGTAGATACAACGAATGGTGACGTTCTTTTAGATTGGTTTAAACAGGAAAGCCATTAACCACTTAAGAGCTGAAAACTGCCAATAGTGCACTTCGCTATACGCTATTCTAGTTTCAACCTGTCCAAGTTACTCTGGATCGGAACGACAGTGACTGGTGCCAACAGAGCGGCGTCGGTAGCCAACAGAACACGCCTGTAATCTCGTTATCGACACAGATGTCGTCAGCCGTCACGTCAACGCGTGTCTACTCATCCCTGACAATTTATGTTTCTTTATTGCCTGCCGAACATTGACCAATTTTAATCCATAACCATTTGTGGAAAGTGTGTTAATAAAAGCCAAATAATCAACGCTGTATCGAGGGTTGTGTTTAGAAGGTTTTGACAAGTATACGACTATGAAAAAAAAAAAGATTGAGACGAATGTTATAAAATAATTGATCTCGGTACTTAGCTGCTAAATCATATTGAATTAATAATCATATTTACCTTTTTTATTTAGAATACGTTTTAAATTTGACATCATGTCTGATGCTAGACAAAGACGCGATTTAAGATAGAATTTCTTGGACTTTTGTAGCGATAATAGCTCAGTGGTCACTTCGGTCGGTTCACACAACGAAGGGCATTAGTTCAAACCGCTACAACGAGCTTGAGCTGCCGGTGAAGAAAAACATCGTGAGGAAACTTTAGCGTGGTGGTACGGTACTTTCTAGTAGGTACTCGGCTGGCTCGCTAACCCTCGAGTTGAAAATCTGTCGCCAAGCACCTAAGCGTTTTCCGGCCACATGAGAGCCATTTCGATTCCAGGCTAGGTGTGTTTACCATCTTCACAGGAGAGCTTTAGTTGTGACATGCTAGCATGTCAGAGAAAAAACCTGACAAACTGAACTGACCTGCAACCTGACCTTTCAACGTGTAAGTTATCCGACATCAATATATTAGGTTAAGTCTTATTTAATAGCTCGTGCCAATCCTAACTCTATTTCTGTAGTAAGGTTAAACTAAATTATCTTCCCTGAACTGGAATCCGAGCTCCGATGGGTCTAATCTGATAAAGCAATCCGATCCAGCTGTTATGTAGGCAGTAATTCAATGCAAGCGGTTATGGATTTGGCTTTCGGTCAGATTTCCACTGCAGCTAGCTATTTAGTAGCGAAAATAGCTCAGCTACTACCCTCAAATTAAAAATCTGCCGCCAAGCACGTAACTGTGTGTTCCGGCAGCCTCACTTCAGAGCCCTTTCCATTCCAGGCTAGGTGTGCTCACCATCTTAGATCATATCGACACTTAACATCATGTGAGCTGTAGTCAATCATCTAGCCTGTCATTAATAAACAAAAAATTTAACTTTGTATTGTTCCTCCTTCAGGACCAACCCGCATTTTCATAAGAATATCCATATGATTTAAAGGAATATCGAAAGTGAAATATAACTCTGGTTCACATTCCTAATGTACGTTTTTACATTTTTTGTAGCGATGATAGCTCAGTGGTTAGCGCGGTAGGTTCGCGTGCCGAAGGGCGTGGGTTCAAACCCCAACAATGAGCTTGAGCTGCCGGTGAAGGAAAGCATCGTGAGGAAACCATAGCGTGGTGGTAGGGTACTTTCTAGTACTCGACTGGCTAGCTACCACCCTCAAGTTGAAAATCTGCCGCCAAGCATCTAACGATGTGTTCCGGCAGCCTCACTTGAGAGCCAGTTCTATTCCAGGCTAGGAGTGCTTTACCATCTTCGACCACACCATCACTTAACATCAGGTGAGTTGTGGACAAACACCTAGCCTGTCAGCTATAAAACAAAAAAAAAAAAAAAAAAAAAATACGACTGGACACATCCGGGGTCGTTAGCATTAATCGCTAAACCCTTCCTGGACCCACGGTTTAAGCGGATTATAACGATGAAACACTACAAGGGAAAACAAAAATAATAATATCTACTAACTCATCAAAACGTGATCGATCGAAATTCTATTTTTTTATTGTGGATCAGTAAGAACATGGAGACATTCTGTAACAAACAATTATAATATATCTTTCGTTCAATTAAGGATAAAATTATGCTCAGTCCAACTAAACAAACACAATATAAATGGATGTACAAAGTTATAAATTCATGGGAATTATAATAAATCCACTGACAGCAAATTTTTTTTATTTTTTTTTAAAGTGGTATCAATGTTAGACAACATTGATACCACTTTAATTTTTTTTATTGTTAGCTATTGTGCATAAAATGGGCCCATTTTATTCGATTCAATTACAATTCTGGATAGACAATCAACTTCTCTTCGAAATTGTTTGATCGCTAAGGGCCCTGAAACCTTGTGATCGCTTTAATCAATCAGAAGTAATCTCCAAATTAAGCACTTAGTTAATTCAAGTGTCTAAAAGCTTCCATAAATCAAAGAACGTAATTTTGCAGATGAGTCTTACCTGAACGTGGTTGAGTCATGTTTATGACATTATTTTGGAGTTTCTTATGGCATGTTGTTTCAGATATTGTTGATACGTGGGAATCATGTCGATACAAAATGGAAGTAGATAATTTTAAATGAAAACCTATAATTATGTCTATCACAGAGTCTTAATCACGGACAAAATAATTTTAAATTAAATAAATAAATATCGTAGGACATTTACACACAGCGCCATCTGACCCCAAACTAAACAAAGCTTGTACTATGGAAGTCAGATAACTGATAGAATACTTAAATACTTTTTTTAAAATACATAATGAAAACCTAGACAGATTATTTTTGAAAAAAAAAAACCACAAAATGTTTGTCCTGAGTGGGAATCAAACTCACGTCCTACGGCTCTTGAAGTGGATAAACTACCGATGAGCCAACACGGCAGTTTTATTTAGTTACCATGACGTTTCGGTAAATAAATGTTGCAATAGCCGTGGTCACGAGTTGAGTTGTCAACTTACTATTTACTGATTTCATAGTATTTTGTGCGCGATTAAGACGTGGTAATAAAAGTAATTAGATGTTCAAATCGCGAAAGTTTAAAAAATACCTACATGAAAATCTGTTTTTACAAGAAAATCGTAATTCATCGGTTTCTAATCGTAATCAAAATTTATTCGTTTGTATTTGTTGGTGCACCGTTCACTAATAACTAAAATATCAAAACCTAGGATAGGACTAAGATCTTATGTAGAGGTGGTCATCTAAGTAGGTACCACTGCAGTATTTGCTAGCGAAAACAGGGTTATTGAGACTAGCCATCGAATGTAATCACGACCAGCCAGGTAGTGATGCCCCTAGACTTTATGTTGTTACTGTTCATGAGGCGAGATCTCTTACCATCAGGAGTACCATACCGTTCGTCTAATTCCTTTTACGTTTAAAAAATGTGACATGATAAAAAAGGACAGCGAAACGACGACGCTTATAGAAATTGTGACAATACCTGGCGATTGTAAACAAGATAATTAATTCGATTCATGATGACTGCCTTGACAAGGATAAATCATAAGTATTTAGTCTGGTTTAGATGTATACAACTGATTTCGGAGATAAAGTTAATAACATAATTATAATTAAACGTTCGTTGTGAGCAACATTTCTCTTATCGAATTTCCCGAACGCTGTTGTAGGTCGCAGCTTGTTTACTCAGTTCACAGACGTAGCGTCTAGTCAAAAAATAAAACGACAACGCCAACTTCGTAGATTTCAATAGGATAGGAGTTATTGAACTATGTAAAAAAAAGTATACGAGTAGTTGATTGTACAGTTACGAATGTACAGAAACGAGCAGCTTTTTTACATTTAATTAAAATTTCGAATAAAGTCAAAACAAAATAACATATTTGTGCTATGTTGTAAAGATTTTGACAAAGTTAACACAAATTATCTAAAACAAATCAATAAATATCCAACTTTGTAGATAATAATCTAATTTAAATCGAATCATCGAATTCAGACATCAGCCCAATACGGCAAATGGCAAACTTTCGAAACTTGACCTTCCAAGTTCAGAAACGAGCTCCGTTCACCCCTCCTACCTCCCGACAGCCGCGCCCGACCCGCATTGCAGTCAATCTGAAGGACGACTTAGAATACGCATCAGACAAAGCGTCATAATGTCTCACATTTCTTACTGATAGTTAACGTTCACACTACACTACATACGCATTAAAAGCAGTCGATGTCCTCTTAAACAACAGTAAAGTTTCATTTGCAATTTAGTGTGTGAAGTCAAGAGAGCAAATACTAATTTGGGACTCAATAACCGAGAACCAGATCCCAATGTCGGACAATTGACTTTTAAGCAGCGAAGCGCTGGGGACAGTTTTAATGGAATTGCTACGACGTTTGTGCATGAAGCTCTGTCAAGACCTTGAATCCACCCGCTATTTAAACAGGGTCAAGGTAGCTAATGCGGTTACAGCTACAAAACACACTTTATTGGCATCACGTAGCCCTGAATTTCCATTACTGGATTTCCTGATATTTATAAATAAATGTTGGGCCAGTATGCTACAACACGTTTAATTTGTTGATAATTAAGTTATTGCTCCTATTAAATGTAAAAGAAATATTTTCTGAATTCAACAGGCAACAAATTTTATTTTAGGTATTTTATGTCCACATAAATGAAAGAGATACTTGACATTTTCCCCTTGAGGCCAGCAACACGGATGAGTCACCAGCGTCCTTCACCTCAGCCCGCCCGTTCCGACATCCGCATTCAGAATTTTACCCGCTAAAAGTAAAACCCTCGAGGTATGCGCGTCGCTTATTCACGTCACATTTAAATTCATTCATAGCGCTGTGGTGAATGCAGTGGATACTTAGGTTTTCGAATTATTTAATAGAAAAAGTATCAAGTTTAGACTTGCATCGAATTCAATAGCTGACCTTTCATGTCTCTAATAGATCGTGAGCAATGGAAATAAAGGTTATCTGAACGTAACCACAACTACTAATGGTAGTTAAGAAACTGCGTCGGTTAAGCAATGTCAACTCAGACAACTTTCTATATAGTGCCGCAAATAGCAATTGTTGAAACGATTAATAAATATTTGTCTAAATAAGGGCATGCAGTAATGGGTCTCATGGATGATGATGCCTGTGATGACGACTGTTCCCGCAGAGTCATGGGCTAACGCGATCTATCGAGATTAGGCCACGCAGAGCCGCAGGCCACAACATTACCACACTTTCTCTGTAGAACAAATCGTGGAGATAATAACTTAAGCTAATGTAACAATGCGAGTGAAATCGTTGACGCAAACAATAAATTAGGGAAAAGCTAAAAGATGTCAACACTCTCACATCACAATTGAAAGCCATTACTAAGGGTTTCCAAAAATATGGTGTCAAGCTAAACTCACTTGATTCCACTGTGATATAAGGTTCATCGGCCATAATTCATGGTCAATGACAAAACAACTTTCAGCGAGCTGTCGTAGGTCCTGCAGTCACGCACATGTTTGCGTGTCGGAACGGTGACAAGCTGACCTGAATAAATTCATTCAATTTGCACAGATATCGCGTAATATACTGAACTTTAAATGTATGTGGTATACCTCCGTAAATAACTTTCTGCATGCCTATGACCAAAATCACTCCACATTATTCTAAAAATATCTTGTTTTGCAACTCTTGCCGCGGTTAGTTTCAAGCATGATAAATGGAAAGCGAGAAACATAAAAAAATTATAATTTCAACATGACAAAACACAAGTTTTGAAGCGATTGCGATTGAAGATTAAGACGTGTTGCGGATTAATGCTGTCGGCATGGCAGTTTACTTACATTCATGCATACCTATACTCGTATTGCATCGTAATCGTATTTTGCAAGCCACGCATAACAACACGTTGGAAAGTGTGTCAAGATTGCAATAGGCAACACGCTGTCGACGCGATGCGCCAACTCGGAAATGCAATGCAGACCCATTTACGAAAAGACTTCTGTTGCACATCAATCACTACGACAGATCTTCCGTGACGTTTCAAAATAACACAGTATCCGATAGAGACCTCGTACAATGGTCACTAGGAACTATTTGTCGTTAGTAAAAGGGTCAGAGGTCCCACAACAACTGTACATATTTTAAAATGCGCCACGAAATAATGTAAAAATATTAATGGCCATCAACAAAACCCATGTTAATAAAACGGAATCGAGTGTGGACTGGACTGGACTGGCAAACAATAAAAATGCAAATACCGATCATTATGGAGCAGACGTCATTGTCTGTGCTGGCTGGAAGCCACCCATTCTATTCACGATTACAAGGGGTCCAGTCCATATGATGATATCGCTAGAATATGTTGGTTAGAGAAATATCGTATATTTTACACAATATTTCTCTAAAATGTACTTACGAACAACTTTTAGTTAAATTACTATTATATAGTACCAACAAGCGACCCGCCCTATCTTCGCACAGATGCAATTTATTTTGTCGACTTGAATACAAAACATTGAAATTTGCTCCTTATACCTACTTATTATCTTTATACTTATAATTACTATCCTTATCCTTATTTGCTTTATAGAGTTTATCCTGGAATGCCCTAGATTAACACATAGGTCTGTTTTTTTTGTTGTTTAACACCATGTATCCTCGGTTTCATCGTTCACTGAGAAGAAACGCTTGTTTGGACTTCTGAGCTACGGTCGAAAGACCAGTTATAAGCAATATAAGTTGGAACAGCCAGAATAGAATACTATAAATAGGCACTTCAGTTGATAGTGACGGTAACCCTTCATTAGGTGTTTCAAAGCATCTCCTCCTGACATTAATTCTACCTGAATATTCTATTCTTATTTTCCTGACATTCGATACTGCGATCTATCTTGTCTGTTCTAGAATGAGGCTAAAATGACCCAGAAAGATAGTCATCGACGGATTTTATTTCTTGCCCATCCTACCACTACCATATTTTTCGCACTATTAGTGTTATATATAGCCTTGATCTTTGACTGATTCATCATCACTCCAACCAACCTCAATGCTTGCTTCAGTTAGAGCATTAAAATTTAAAGGTTGCACGTATATCTAACAAAATTTTGATGTAGTAATTAATAAATTTACGACCGTGACAACATTTGTACGAATTTTTTAAATCTTAACAATCTTGTCATGTGAGGACATTTGCCAATGTTCGCTTTGAAACTTCCATGATTGTATATTTTACATGTACAATAGGTCAGCAGAGCATGTCAGTGGTTGTTATGGATGGTACGCTGGCTGATCTAGTCGCTACCGAGCGGGCATTTGTTTTCACCTTTTAGTTCAGTATCAAAACCCGAAATAATTCGGGGATAGGACAATAAAACCACATCAAAGCTTTTATTTCGATATACAAAGTTTTTGTCAGTTTCTGATATCAGTTTATGTACAAGGTTCTACAAAATCTAGAGATGGAACTTTCTCAAATAAACATATCAATTAACAAATTGTCTAATATTAGGCACAATTAGTTTGATATTGTTACCAAATCCGTTCCAAACACCCACTAAGACCAACTTACTCATCGTGTATCGATCGAATTGAAAGAATAGCAAACGAGCACACAACGTGATTAATGACTTACAACCTTTCATGCTAACACCATACTACTTCTGACTCACAAGCTCTATTTATAGCGCTACACAAAAATATAGAGATATCATTAGCACGAGTACCTACTTACTGGAATTATAGCCGTTTTAATGTCAATGGCAACGAGTGCTCGTTGAAAAAATAAACATTGCAGAACAGAAGAGCAATTATGCAATGCAAATATGCAACGGAGACTATTTCACAAGTCTCAAAAAGTTCAGCTGCAAAACATGGAGAAGGTATAATATTTGGTTTTCCATTCGGTTAATAGGAACATTGAGAATATTGTTTGAATGGAAGTGCAACAAGATTTGAGAGAACCGGTTCCGCATTTATGCCGTGATCTCGGTTCGACCCCGAACATTTCGTGACGGATTTCGTTTTAACTACATTTACGTAGAGCACGCAAACGAATTACGCGATTGGACGTTCGAACCGTTCAACGTTATATAGTAACTCTATTACAATTATCGTGACAATCGAGTACCTAGGACATTACGTAATCACAGCTAACGGAGATTTATCCCGCCGTTGATTTCAAAAAACATTTAATGGGTTGAGTGAAATTGCACGCAGATTGCAAAGCGAAATCTAAATCTTATTTCGCGTAGTCACGACATAATCAATGTCATATTACTGAGACCTGTATACCACGGGCGTACAATTACATTGAGACAACTACAATTCCGCCAACTGGTGGGTAATAGTTATCCTAGGTGTTAGATATCGCTGC
Source organism: Biston stratarius (assembly GCA_950106695.1). Classification (NCBI taxonomy): domain Eukaryota; kingdom Metazoa; phylum Arthropoda; class Insecta; order Lepidoptera; family Geometridae; genus Biston; species Biston stratarius. The sequence goes on along the minus strand of OX467115.1, from coordinate 21,846,214 downwards.
GTCGCATAACAGCGACTTTGCTTCTCTGATATTGTATCAGGGGCCGTACCGTGAGTTTCTATTTACATTTAAGATTGGCGGTTACGACAAAGCTACACGACTGCATATTGTATACCCGCGCAATAAGGGCGGCAGTCGCATGTCTTTTTCGTGACCGCCTAACGTGAATGGTGAATATTCTTGAGCTAGTAGACACTATTAAATATTTGTGAGTAGGTAATCGTAGAACATAAAGTGACATGGAGGCCTCATATTCATGTGATTTTAAAACAGAGTAGACTTTTTAAGAGTAGACTAATCTAACATAAACACACACACACACGCTCACTCTCATAAACACTCATATACCCACACTCACACTCTCACACACACACACACACCTACACTCTCACTCACACACATACCCACACTCTCACTCTCACACACATACCCACACTCACGCACTCGCACACTCACATTCACACACACATATAGGCATTGAGCAATTGTACAGTTAACACTTCAGCTATACACACTAAAGCAACAGACAAGGTTAATTAGGTAATTATAATTTTATAAAGACACTATTTATTGTAACAATAAAATATTTTGTATTTGTATAATAATTGCTCATGGTACGGCCCCTGGGTTCGCTGACTAGGTGGCAATAATAATGCGAAACCGTAGAGCGATTCTGTGCGTCATGCTGGTCGCCGGCAATAATGTCACGCAATGCAAGCAGTTATAAAAAGTACTGCAGCGCTCTACAATTTTCGCTTACGACACAATGAATTATGAAGAGAAAATCGAAAGAGCTGCGCAGTCGCCTCGAGCTGCCTGATATAGTTGACCACAAAATACTTTACGGCAAAATATAGTTTAGAAGTATAGTCCATTACAAGTGATCCTTGTCTCTTACAAAGGCTCAACAAGAGATAAGAAGACGAAGGCTTCCACAGGCAATGGCCGATGTCTTTGACTTAAACGATTTTCATAATACAGTTCAACAAATGCAAAATATGCCTTTACATTACGAATTATCCATCATTGCAGAATATAAATAGAAAAAATAATTTACCTCTATCTAACAATTTTTGTCAACTTATAACCTTTACATAATTATAGTATCCTGCCGTTCGCTATAAGTAGAAGAATCGTAATGTTGAGGTTAATAACAAAATCTTACCTGTTTAAAACGAACAACCTAACCTCTCTATAACAACCCCCATTGTAACAACCCCCATTGTAACAAATAACTTGGTATAACGAATATTTTTTAATTCCCTTCAGCTTTGTTATATTGAAGTTGCACTGTATTGTGTTGGTAGCATTCCGCTGAATACAATTATATAAATTATAACTTATATAAATAATATTCATTAATAAAATTATTAATCAATATGATCTCTTTCATAATTAACGTGATTGTAACATAATTTTGAATACTGATTTAGTGGATCCTTACCGCCACACTTGCGTTACCCACTGCTTAGATTTTTTCAATTACGGCTTACCTTTAAGTATGATCCATAATATTTTGTGACGTATGGGCTGTCACACTGCGACAGCACCATAATTTCTTGTTGAATGTCCTCGATTTCATCTTCAGCTTCTTCTAGGTCGATTATTTTAATAGCAACCACTTGCTGTGTCCTGTTGTCGACACCTTTGAACACTTCCCCGAACGAGCCCTTGCCAATCTTCTCTTGTTTCGTGAAGATCAGCTCGGGATCGACCTTCTGCAACAAACAGGAAAAGGATGTTGAAAAAAGTTCCAAACTTTATACTCCTAAAGGGATATTACATTCAAAATGTTTTTCTCTTTTGCAAACTTGGAAACGGCGGAACTATGTGCACATCATGAAATAAAAAATCATAATAAGATTATAAATGTATCAATTATGAGAAAGCTACCATGAATTGTATATTGTTTTCAAAATTGAGTTTTATTTAAACAAAGGAAAAGTAATCAAGGAGTAAAAAGGCAATAAGCCACGATAACAACAGACATTTTTAGAAAAGCGTGCAATTCCGCTTTCGTTTTAAGAATAAATGAGATGAGACAAGATGAAGGATATATTAAATCTAGTAAAGCCGTACTTGGCTTTCCCTATTTATACGCAAATATGTGCTTAAAGTGATGATTGATTATTCATAGCATGATATAAAATATTCAAGCACGCGAATGGGTGGAGTAATTGAAGATTTTTTTAGAATATAACATTTAGTATCACGCATCCTTCACACATTTGTACTTTATTAAGGTAGAAAATATTGAACGAGGACAAAACAATGAAATATAAAACTATATACGATTTTACAAAATTTCGTGACGAAATTGTGTAATCTATTTAAATCGACTAATAATGTGATTGGAATTCGATTATATATCGACTAGATATAATATTAGCAAAACATGTACAGATAATATGTTGAAAGATAAGCTAAATGAGTTAAAAAAAATAATCACTCATTAGACTTTATGCATACTAAAAGGATTTAGTAATGTGTGGAAATTTTAGAGCGATAGTGATATATTAGCATCTAATTTTAAAATAATAAAAGTAGGTACAATCTTTTTTTACTGATAATTCGACAAACAGGCGGACGGTTTGATTGATAGTAAGCTACCACCTGTGGACAACTGCAACGCTAGTGGTGTTATCGACCCAGAGATGCAAAGTTTTATTTTGCTACTCAGAGTTCTGTGTATCGCTGCAATGGTCATCGACAAGCGTTATCTCTTACCATTAGAAGAGCGTCTCGTTCGTCTCATAATGTTCACATAAAAATATACTACCTACATGATAACGTTATATGTAGGTATTTCTAATATTAAACAGAAACAGTTGCTCGCAAATAAGTTTATCTTCCACCAAATAATTATCGTTTTTTCTATGCAGTGCTTATAGCATGTATCGGTCGCAATACATACATATATTCAGACATCAGAAATGAGACCTCTTGGCATTTGGATGGCATTGCCATTCAGGAGTCAAGGCCCTATTCCGTGGATGCATATATGCACAACAGTTCGTTCGAATACGTGATGTATTTACAAAAACGCTCGCATACATTGAGGATGAGAACGAAACTATTAGTATTTTCTTTGTTTCTGAATATATTTATAAGTCGATTATGTAAAAGTAAAAAAACAAATAAAAAACAAAAGGCAATGCAGTATCGCAGGTGATGGTGGTGAATCTGGACCAGATTGGTACAGGATCGAGGCAAATAGCACAGCACGACAGAGACCCAGCAATGGGATAATGATGATGATCAATTTTGTCTTACAACTACTCTTTTTATTAATATCTTGGGTTACGTTTAGTAATAAAAATGTTGCTTATACCTGGTATACCAATCTTATCTAAAATTCTATATAAGTACTTAAATGTAAATGAAGGCGAAAATTAACATTAAATCAACTCATAATTCGTAGGGAAAGCGAGATACTTTATTCCTGATAAGGCGTTGAGACATGTGGCAGGGATAATCCAGGTTATGCCAGTACATGCTAAGATTACCACGCCCCGCCTATCAATATTGGTATTTATTTGTAGCGCTTCTTAACAGCCAATTAAATTAAAACTCCATGATATAATGTATATTTTTAGATGCGGCGAGCATCTAATAATATACATTAGGTATACTCATTTTTTTGATCTCGTGGATGACATGTAGTACCATTTTTTAAGGTTAAGTCATCCTGTTGTAAGTCATTTATGTAAGAGTAGAATAAATAAAAAAACAGTACACACGAAGTCAAGAGAATTCAGAACCGACTCAAGACCTATCTATCGACCACTTCATCTTCACATATACCTAAAGTGTTTAATAGAGGTTTCATAACAAAAACAAGTTACCTTTGTGCCGTAAGGATTGAGAAAAAATTCCTGACTCATAAAGTAAAACTCAAGACCTTCCGACTTAAATCTTCATCCATAGAATGTGTTGCTATAATCACAGATTTCGAGATGTCTGCAGCTATTCTAGTTTGAAACAAATAGTTCGTGTCAGGGTGGCGGATAATCCGGGGTTGCGACACCAGACATGCGGAAGAAGACGTGACTTGACTGCCAATGCGTGTTTTCTGTGTAGTTAATCACAGCTCCTTAATGTATTATGAGAAAGTGGGTCAGAATTAAGACGGCAACAAAAATATCGCAATAATAGCACAGAGTAAATGATTGTATTGCGTAGTAAATATTTAAAGTGTCAATAGAGTCGTATCTTTAATCCGAAAGCTTCTAATCGGGCACACAAAATACCTAGCATTGAAATTACAATAAGTCGGGCTTAAGATTATCAAGTAATCATATAGGTATATATTTATTATTTGTTATGAAATACTGTCGAAAGTATCATTCTGTGGATCTAGCTAGATTATTTAGCAGAAATGTGAGCAACGACTCTCACCAAATGAAAACAAACTTAATAAAAAAAAAAACATAAAAGAAGTTTTTTTTTTAATTTAGCTAGGACTTCACGTCACTCTGGATGATGTACCTAGTTTATAACAATACCCCATACATTGAAATCTGTTTAGGTATTTAAAAATTATAGTGAATTAAAGAAATTCACATAGGTACATGAACCCTGAAAACATTACACTCCTTTTTGAGCACTCATGTGAAAAAATAAAGGATTTTATAAGTATGTCCGTTATAGTTTTTTTTATCTCAGGTTTCATCACAGGAGCAGATCAGGTACTCAAATAAAAAGGTACCTATGCAGGGAAAGTAACATCATTATATTATTCCCTGTTAAAACGCCACCCTTGCTTGAGCCTGAAAAGGGATGATAAAGCGAAAGGCTCGGTGTTACACGAACAAAAAGGCTTATTGACTCGGTTGGCGGGCCAATTTTGCACGCGAGATATAAAAAAATATGACTTTGGTTTTAAAAAAGAAATCTAATAAACTGTACGAGAAATTAAGAAAACTGCTGGTTTTGTGAGATCACTTATTTGTGGGTTTCATATAAAACTAAACTTTACAGTTTTATCAAGGTTGTGTGTATATTATTCACTGTAGGTATGTCACAAAATACTTAAGTTAAACATGAATTGTTAACAATTTGCTACCATATGTTATACGCATAGCATAGTAAAAGATACTAGATACATTGTAGCTCAAAACGTTCAAAATTAATTCAAATAATAATGCCAACTCATCAAAACTTCGGTATTAACACTGGGTGAGAATCTTTTAAAAGATTAGATTTATGCGAAAAGTTTTCACCGCAAATTAAACGTTCTTAAGATAAAGAGGAAATAATAATTTAACTTTTAAAGCTGTTGGTGACTTTAGAGTTTGATAATGATTATGCCAATTTTCATGATAAGACGGGATAATTTGTTTTTTTTTTCATTGTTTATATTAATTAAAACCGGCGTTGGCTCATTGGTAGTATATCTGCTTTAAGTGTAGGGCGTGGTTTCGATTCCCACCGACGACAAACATTTTCTGGTAGGTATATAAAAATGTTTGTTCTGTGTGTATTATAAGCATGTATTTACAAAAAAGTATATATATGTATTCTATCGCTACATATCTATAGTTTTGCTTAGTTTAAGGTCAGATTGCGCTGTGTGAAATGTTCTATGATATTTATTAACTACTAGCAACTGGTAGCTTTATCGTTAAAAGCAAGCTCTTCCGGCAGTGAGTCAAAAGAAGCTGTATGATGTCGTACGCCAATATCGGTTGCATTTGACGTGCTTCGATAGCAAGGCGTTCTATACTGGCAATGACCACTTATAATATTTAAATACTCGAATGTCTTTTTAGGATACACAATAGATAATACATAATGCTCATATCGATAATATATGTAAGAAAATTGCCAGCGGAAATTATGCGTTATTTGAACTTAAGGCGTAAATAGATAAAAATACACGGAGTATTATGCACACATTTATTCTGTTATAAAATACGCAGTCACGATATGGGGTAACGCAGCTAATATTACAAAGTGTTAAGATGACAAAAGATTAGAATAATTAATGATTTACAAAAACGTAGTTCAGCAAAAAAAATACTTTAAAACTAACAAAATTATGACAGTGATATCACTATACATATATAATAGCTTACTAGAAATACACGGAGCTAATTTGCCAAAGAACAAAGATAAGCATCAATATAACTTGCGAAACAAAGAAAAGCTGGTCGTGCCATGGACTAGGTTAATAAAAGTTGAAAAGCAGTCACGCTAAAATATTAATGTATAATTGCCTAAATGTATTACCTACAGAATTAAATCCTACCGAATTTAAAAACACTATTAAAAATTTCTTTGAAAGCAATCCTTTTTACAAATTAAGTGAATATATGTCAATAAGGTTCTCGGAATCCTGATTTATGTGTAACATATAAAAACGGAGCCTGCACTGTAAACAAAAGTATGTTCAAAACAGTGTGTTTTACCATCTTCGACCACACCGTCACTTACCATTAGGTGAGATGTGGTCAAACACCTAGCCTGTCAGTCATTAAAAAAAGTATTATTTGTATACATAGACTCCGTAAGTAACAAGTTTCTAGATAGTCAGTTTTCGACTACAGAATTTTTTCACTTTTGTGAAAGATAGTATAATCAATAAATTTATTTGTAGGTATATCAACGTAGGTAAGTGTGATCGTCACGTTTTGTCACAAATTACAATGCACCAACATTTGCAATAACGATAACAGTTTAGCAATGATTTAATTTAGATTAATAATTAGGTACATTAATTGGGTACATATAAATTTTCAAGCTGCTAATGTTTTATGAACTAATGGGACACGTTTGACAACTTATGATTTTTTTTACTACTTAACCACAAATAGATAGAAACTCTTTATTGTGCCTACCAAAAATAGAAAAAAATAATGTTATGAGCTAGTGCCACAAATAAAGTGCCTTACACGATAAAACACGGTATAAATGTTGTTGTGCTTCCTTAAATAAGCAACACATTTAGTATTCCTTAAGTTTTAATTAATTGGTGTTTTATGTAGGTACCTACTGTAGTTGTTATTGTGAATCCTAATATAAAATATAAATTAAGAATAGACAGGAGATGTAAATGTTTACCTAAGACGTCATTAAATCTTTAGAAAAGTTTAAAACAATTAAAAATTTAAATATGATTAGGTAGGTACTTAACATAGGAGGATACACAGTAAGGGCAGTGACCTTTGTATCAGCGCTGAGTACCGTAAAGAGGACAGCCTCAGTTACGAGAACATTTACTATTCATTAGACACTACCCTATATAGGAAACTGTCTTACACTGACACGCTATAAAAGGTCCATCGGTATGCGAACGGCGAACACACTGTTTTTTACTGAACCTTCGTAAGAGTTACGTAAATAAATATGTTTAAAGAGACGTGTAGAAGAAAGTGTAAAGATGACATTAAATTTATCAGTGAGAATATCTTGAATACATTATGGTTTCGCGATTAGTATCATAAATTGATATCTGAAAGATAACCAGCGTCTAATTATGATTGAGATCAATGTAGATTTAGATATCCAAACAATTCGAGGTTATGGATCTTATTCTGATAGCTAAACCTGGATGTCTTCAATGAATGGTATACCTGAATACGAAGAAGTCGTGTCGAATATCTCGCGCGCACCCGACATCCGACACGCATTGAGAGACATCAGGAAATATATTATAACACCTATCGAACGGTCATAAGCTCACGCACAGTGCACCAGGATATGAAATCGTTTCATAGTGTGTAATGAAATAGGTACCTAATTAAATATCTTTCTTAATGCTCTGAAAGGTTTCCAAACCACTTACATTTGTCCCAGAATATCTGCTTTGCGAAGGTCTTACGGGAGCAGGCCGAGCCGGCTGCGGAGGTACTTTCGTCTGCCTTCGATCAAACGAGGATACGTGGCTCCCAGACCAGCCCCATCGGCCTGGCCCATTGCTACCATGGGGCAATGAATACGACGACTGTGGCCTTAAATGCCTATTTGGCCCCGAAAGAATGGGTCCTCCCGGCCCGCCCTGAGAGACGGGTATTCCAGGCCCTTGGACGTAGTGATAGTGCGGCGGATTCGACACCGCAGCACCCCACATGATACAGAACACTGCAATGCCGTACACAAACACTGCACAAAACACAAATCACCTCATCACACCAATCAAAATAACGCACTGACATTAGTCAACATTCTATAAGGTATCTCTACCACCTTATCGCCGAAAGCGGTGATAATTTTGTAATTAACCAATCGATATGGTTCATAAACCTTTGAAGTTATCGCGCACAATTCCATCGACTACCAGTCGGTAGCGAGTAATCTATGCCACTGCTCGAGGTGGAAAGACTGTTTGACAACATGAACGCTTCGAAAGCCACCGTCACCGGACGCAACCGAGACGCGTAGAGAATTAATTCGTACTGATGGACAATCGTTTGGCCGAAAAAGGTAACCAAATGAACTTCGATGTGATTTGAAAGCCTTTGCAATGGCTCTTTAGTTCAGTGCCAGTCAATAATTTATGAGAAGCACATGACTCATTAGAAGTCTAGACGGATACCCCAAGGTGAAGAGCATTAGGAGAGCGCTTTTAAATGGTAGAATATTTCAAAGGATGAAATCTCAAGTACAACACTTCCTTCACATAACATCAAAAGGAAAAGAATTTATGATTTGACCCAAATGAAATAAAGCAACAATCAAGTATAAGTTCACTTCATTGAATAGGCAAGATTCAATGGCAACTTAGATCGTACCAAACGTTACTGTGGTCACTCGCGCACAATTTCCGCACCAATGCGTATGTATGTACCTCAAGAGAAATCAGTTTCCCGACACGAGTTATCCATCGTGGTGGACGGCGTGTGAGTACCAACGCATTTGAATGTAGACTGTTAGCGTGTTGCGGCGTTCCACACCAGCCGTCCTGGCGATTGCATTATGATTTTTTCGCAAGGGACCGCGGTGGCGAGGCGGGTGCGCGGGCGCCGGTCGCGCCAGCGGACCGTGCCGCGGCCGCTGCCGCTACAGCAGCGCGACGCGCGACGCAGCGAAACGTGCGCACTTCATAAATCACATCCGAGTCACATACTATTTTTTTAAATGTATCTAACCAGTGTTTGCAATATCTCTAGTTAAATTTCTGTATTACAAAACGTAGTAAAAGTAAAAATAAAACAAAAACGAGTCATAATTATATATGGACACAAACTTTAACAACTCCAACAGAGAAAACAAAATAGTATAACTGTCATGAGACGCCAAAAAACAAGTCGAGAATGTTATAGGCAATTTGTCAAACGCACGTTCCAGTTACACGAATGCGCGAAAGTCAGCAAGACAAAGGCGTTACAAAACTTTCGTTGGGTTGCGATGGTATGAGTGTTGACTCGCCTGAGTTTGCCGTACAATAGCCGACATTAGTATTCCGTGGGCAAGCCGCGGGCCATGGCATCGGGTGGACTCGAGGAGTCACCGCCCGCAAAGCCGTGTGCGGAATACTAACTTCAGGACTCCAGGCATTCCGTGCGTTTACGGCAGCTCTACGCATCACCATAAACGTTCGACATTAGGCAATGCGGCCCACATACATTATTTGGTTTACGGTCCGTTAGCTCCTTTTGTGGGATATGACACGCCTTTAGTAGCTTCGTGTAACAGGACTAGTCAAAAATGTGATCTAAATTTAATATCATGCCCTTTAGGTGTCAATTAAAATCGGTTGGTGGATTTATCAACAGTAAAACATCTATAGCGGGCAACAGGTGTCTTCGATTGTCCATGGCGCGCGTGGGCCCTGGGACATTACACATGGGCTACAGGAAGATAATCAGGACTCGTTACTTTTAAAGCTTCAAGTAGATCGCACAGATGGTATCGCTGAGATTAATCAGCTGACACCAACTGATTGACAACATATATGTACATTACTAGAACCAGTTAAGCTCGATTAAGTTGTCCACAGAAATAACACTACACAACATTAACAAACAAGTAATCAATCTTATGTCACCACCGTCTTATTTTTTTGCGATATTTTATTTTATTACAAAACCGGGACCATATGGTATCGAAGGTGTTCAGACAAAGGCTTCCGACACACGACGAAGCCTACGCGTGACTAAAATCAACGACTAACGAAACCTCACAATACATTCAATAGAAGACCGAGGGCGAGCTATCTAAGGAACAACGTTTTTATTTTCAATGTTAAATAAGTAGTTAGTATAAAACTTTACTAAGCGGACAGAACTAGAAAGGTGTAATTTTTTTTTTTTTATGTAATAGTAATGAGACGAACAAGACGTTCTCCTGATGGTAAGAGTTAACGCCTACCCATGATCATTGCAAGTAAAACAAAGTCCAAGGCATTGCTTTAGTGCTCATTATTTTGAGACTTTCAATGGTTAGTCTCAACAGCCCAGTAATTTCGCTAGCTGCAGTACCTACCCTTCAAACCGGAACACAGTAATGTTTTCACACTACTATTGCGGTGGTACCTACCTACGTAGACAACTTCCTGCTAAGGAGAGCTACCACCAAAAAAAAATATTTTTACAATTATTAATTACCTATTATAAACAACTAATGTTAACGCGATGTTATTATGAATAGTGGTGAACAATAATAATAAGACCATTATTTTCTTAAAAATAACTGAATGGATTCCTCTCTACGCTTGATATCACAAGATTTCGTAGTGGTAGTTGAAGCAAGACACCGATAAGGAATGTTATCGTGATAAGTGAGTACATAACATTCCTCGCTCTGTGTTACAGACCAGCTTTAAAGATAAAGACTCTTGTAAAAATAACAATTGGTGCGCAAATACAACAAGGTTAAACTATTCTTGAAATCTCGTATACAAGATTAAGCAAAGGTGTTTCCGCTATCTCTGTTAACGTTGAAGAAGAAACAATACGTGTTCTAAATAAAACACATTAGATCAGCATACATATATATTTGAGAAAATGCAGCAATACAAATTGAACTGATAAATAAAGGCAGGTCTGCTGGAAACAGCAGTCTAGTAAATATCGCCCATTCCAAACCAGAGTTTGGAAGCATTCCGAACATAAATCGTCCAAACGCATTGGTTTTACTATTTATGACCATGATTTAGTTTTTGGAAGATAAACCCTCTGCATAATGCATATGCATAAGTTCCAATCTGAGCATTTATAACTACAGTCAATATTTAATTTACCTACATCAGTTTAATAGTAGCATTGTTCTCGTTTATCTAAGCCAATGTATTGTCACCAAAGCTTATTCATATCATTATATTGAATGTAATGATTCAATAAATTAATATCGTAGGACATTACACACAGCGCCATCTGACCTCAAACTAAGCAAAGCTTGTACTATGGAAGTCAGATAACTAATAGAATAGGTACTTAAATCCTTTTTTTATGTAAATACATACTTATAATGCATACAGAACACCCAGACACAGAACAAACATTTGTTTAAACCACAAGATGTTTATCTTAGGTGGGAATCGAACCCACGCCCTACAGCTCTTATAGCAGAGATATACCACCACTGACCCAACAGAGCTGTCAAATTGAAATAAAACGACTACGAAGTCGTTCAATTAATGTAACAAAAAGTAATGGGCTGTTTTTAATACATTTATAAATAGTTAAACCAAATAAAAAGTTAAAAGTTAAAAGGCAAATCAAACATCGATTATTACAGCACATCCTCGGAAAGACTTCCAGAACTTTTAAAAGTATGTAACCAGACCAAATGTAATCTCCATGTCAATCCGATAGAACAGTAAGCTGTTCTAGTTACGGGACAGTTCGTACCTGCGCACCGACAGCGGCAGCCGGCAGCAGGTTGCAGAAGTACAAAACATCCCATTTGTGTCACATCGGAAACGCATTAGAGCGACCGACGACGCCGTAAGAGCGCAATATCCGAGCGGCATGGTACGGCAAACGACATTTACACACCGGCTCGCTAGAGATCGCGTTCAAAGCGTCATAAATGTACCAGGAATTCCAAACAGCCTTGACTGTAGGTACTGCTATATATTTCCGCATGCAATACAGCCTGCTTTCTGATGAAGATCATCGAAAGAAACAAATAGATTTAATTTTGATTTCAATTGTAAAGTCATTTTTTCAATTTGCCAAATGCGCATTGATTTAGTTAAGAACAAAACAGAACAAAGAAATTAAGTGAACGAAGATTTAATGAAAATGTTAATTTATAGACGTGATTATTTATAAATGCAAATTGATTTGTAATGGCCCTTCTGCTTCCTTCTATTATATGGATATTGTTTACTTGCTTAAAATAAAAGAACTTACACTGAACTCGTAAAATTATATCTTAAATTGCGACTAGCGAATCGAAAATCTAAGTTTAGTTCAAGCAAACGGATAAATAATTTTAGGCATTATTATTGTGAATTTGGACAAAGATCAATAAACTTTTTTTTATGGAATAGCTGATATTTTTAACGTTTTCATGTAGTAATTTCTGTGTGATTACGTAGCTATGTGTATCTGGCCAGATATTTAACAAAATTTAAAAAAAACTGATTTTAAAAATAGAACTCTTACGGATCCTGTTTCTTTAATTGCGAGATCGTCATTAGTTTTCTAAATGTTGTCGTTTTGAATATTCTTTGACGGCATTACGATGGAATTAACTCTTCAAAATTTTCGGTCTATGATTTTGTTACGATTTTCGCTGTGAATTAAATCAACTAGACTTTTGCCAGAGACTTCAATCGGTGTTTGGTGAAGTAGCCCCATCACGTAGCTCTGTGTACGCGTGGTTTAGTGAATGTAGACCATGTGGATCATTTCCATAACAATATACATGAAGATTGACCAAAAACAGTGATTACCAACACTAATATTGATACCGTGCGGCAACTAATTATGACTGACAAAAAAATTACTTGTGAGCAAATTCGTACTACATTATACATTGGAACTAGTACGATTTAAAAGATTTTTTAATGTACCGCTATTTGAAGATACGATAACTTTGTACTCGACAGATACCGCTCGATGTAACAGAAGACTAGAAATAACTGCGTGTGAAGTGGTGCCGTAAAATAATAGCAAAGTTTAATAAGGGTAATCATTGTGTTTATATAATATTGTGACAGGCGACAAAACCTGCTTTAAACCGGAAAGAAAAAGCCAATCAGCAAAATAGATCTTTCCTTTGAAAGAGATGCCGACGAAAGTTAAAAAAAAGCCGAAGCACTGGTAAGAAAATTATTGCTTCGTTTTTTGGCAATACAGGACATTACACAACAGTATCGCTCGAAGATCAAAGGACAGTGACTGCAGATTGCAAATACCTGCTTGTCGAGTTTTAGAAAAACTTATAATGACGCTTCCACGCATTCCGCTAAGGTGAAGAAGGCGTATTGAAGGTTACAAATGTAGAAGTGATGATCCGCCGTACAGTCAAGCGACTTTTTTTTTATTTTAAAAATTAAAGATAATTTATGTTTAACAAAGCTGAAAACGACGGTGAGTGCGTTCAACGAAGCAATTAAAGAGGACCATAAAGAAAACTGGTGCCAATGCTTTTTGCAATGAAATGAAATTACTTTTGGCATTTACATACATCGTCTATCAGAAGTTATACACAAGTGTTGTTCGAAAGTAACATTGATAGAGAAGCATCGTTACCCATGCTAGGAATTAACCTGCGTTATGGCATAACAATACCCTCCGCCGGACAAGAACATTACATGCACGTCATAAACAAAAATAAATTAATCTAGAAAAAAAATACAATGGTTCCAACAAATGCAAAATTCCATTACTTGTAATGGAATATACACTTCGAATAACAATAAATACATCTCAAGTATTATCTGGTTTTATTTATTAAAATCCAGAAACGTTTAGTATGCTTCTCGCATAGTTAAAGTTGTTCATAATTATGAGTACAATGACCGCCTTTTGGCTTGATACACCAAAAGCTTATAACCCTGTAGTGGTTTCCCTTGGGTATTTTAACAAAGAAGGATATGGTGTCAAATATATTTATTACACTGTTTACAGTTGTAGCCCTATTGTGTGACCGATTGAAACAATGGAAGTAAAGTAAAACTTTTGTTAGGTAATGCTGGAAATGCTAATTTAAGACTCGAATAACATTGTACTGTAGTAAGCTCACAGCAAGATTTAAAAGCACTCGATTATTCATTGCACATAGCGAATTCAATAACGGTAGTGGTATTAAAAGCTATTTCCACCTGAAGAGAAAAGAACAAAACGGGAATCGTGAATCGTGGACGTGCCCACAGCCACACGTGGCGCTTCAGAACTTTAAAAGTGGAAGAGGTAACCCTAGCTGGGAACTACCTAGTAAGAGGGGATGAAAATTAACGATCAACTCTATAATTACTTGTCATTATTAATAATTTTAGTTATAAAAGACGATATTTTATTCATTATACGTTTATAGCATTTATAACTTGATGCGAAGAGTATATGGTCAAGATTATGTAGCGATGACAGCTCAGTGGTTAGCGTAGTCTGCTCACATGCTAAAGGGCGTGGATTCAAACCCCAACAATAAGCTTGAGCTGCCGGTGAAGTAAAACATCATTAGGAAACTCATAGGTAGTATTGTATGTATTTTCTAGTACCCGGCTGGCTAGCTATTACTATCAAGTTAAAAGTCTGTCACCAAGCATAACGGTGTACCTAATCCGGCAGCCTCACTTCCATTCCAGACTAGGGGTGTTTTACCATCTTCGTCCACACCATCACTAACATCAGGTAAGCTGAGGTCAAAACCATAAAAAAAAGACAGAGTCTAATAAAATATTTAAGAATTACTTAATTATAACAACATTGAGGTGGTTTCCCCGCGTATTTTAACATGGCATCGTGAAAAGGGAATGCTCTATTGTTTCTTACATAAATCAAATACGTCATACACTTTTTGTAGGGGGATACCCTACAAAAAGTCCTTATGCGGGATTTGTTAACAGGACTCACGTTTATGTCGGATATTCCACTAGGTATGTACTCTTATACCTAATATTGTTTTTATTACTTAGTTCACATTAAGTGTTTGATTAAACTTTCCAATAAATTTTCTGAACGAATAATTTCCAGATTAATGTGTGTACAACGGAGGAGCCGACTTCATTCATTCGCCGCTGAGTTTTGAACAAACTTTAGAGAAGTTATGTGAATAACAAATTCTGAACGTCTGCAAAGGATTACTTGAGAAGCACTGGAGTTAGGTGTATGTGCTGAATATATAACGTTCCCTTAAAAAAATATAAGTAATGGAAATTTTAGTTCCGAGACTTGCCAACATTCGCTACAATTATATAATGCTATCTGCAACCAGGCATTCTTTTCACTTTTTAAATGTTGTCTGCTTGTTTATATATTCATGTCCAGGAGGTCGTCTGGGAAGGTAGCAGATATTTAGTCGCCAAGCAGTAGTGTATAAACATTACTGTGTTCCGGTTTGAAGGTTAGCTAGCGAAATTACTGGGCTGTTGTGAGACTAACCATCATGTCTCAAAGTAATTAGCGCCAAAGCACCGATACCCTGGATTTTATTTTGCTACTCAAAGTTCTGTGTATCGCTGCAATGGTCATGGACATGCGTTATCTCTCACCATCAGGAGAACGTATCATTCGGCTTATTATTTTTTACATAAAAAAAAGTTATTTAACCTTATAGCCCTTTTCTTTAGTAGCCTTAGATTGATATAGGTAGTTCATATTCTAACTGGAAAACCTACATTTTGTATCGAATACACATACGAATGCTTCTTCCAGGAGTACTAATCCTGATTTTCTCAGTCCATTATAGGTACTGCTATGTTCGTCAACTGAGACTGAAAAGAATATTAAATTATTCCATTTCTCTGACAGTGTTTGCGAGTTATATCGACACGTACTTAACCACACTACAGAGTGCCGTTAGGATTCTATTTCCGGTTTAGAACAAGGTACGATCGGGAAGTGCATTCTATGGCTGCAGCTTCAGTTATTGCACTGTCTTATTGATGAACTGGATTAGATTTGATTTAACCTAAAGTACCTATAACATTAAATAGTCGGTTCGTTTGTGAGTTTTAAAAAGGCCTTTAATGCCATATATGCCAACGTTTCGAGCACGTCTATAACAATAGTCAATCAATCATAGTTATTAAGTTAGGGTCTCATTTAGCGTAGCAAAAGTGACGTATATTTATGCGTGTCAAAGTGTATAAGAAAAGTAAAAAAACATATTCAGTCTTACGTTATTTAAAAAAAAAAGAGACTTCTATTCTGTAATACCTATTTAGGTATATGCTGCAGACCTTAACAGGTCTAGAAAAACGAATTTTTTCAGTGTCATCTTTGATTTAAATTAAATTCTAAATAACGTTTCTACTTTAAAGAAGCTCTTGAATACATGATAAACTAGCTGCGCCCCGAGGTGTTCCCATGTGAACATTACATTTTTTCGAGATAAAATTATATGCCTATGTGTTAATCCAAGGTGTCAGCTACCTTCAAACCAAACTCCATCAAAATTGATCCAGTCATTTGAGTGTGAAGAAGTAACAAACATACAAACACACTTATACACATAAACTTTCTTTATAATATTAGTGTGATTTTAAATAAAATGAGATATTTTTCGATTTTAATACCTACATAAAAACGCAAACTAACATTGCTAATACCGACAATACTATAGTGACGTAATTATTTACGGAAAATTTTCTGTTCAAAAACGAGCTCCTCATATTGCGGCGCAGTTGCGTGCACTATGTTCACGTGTAGACTGGAAACTATACGAACAATTTTAAAACGAAGAACTAAACAAGAAATGGCTAAACTGCTCGCATCGTTTACCGTCAGTAGAATTGGTAGCCAAACGTAGATTTCATACAATAAAAGCAACGTACTGGACAGTACATAGTAGGTAGTCTGACAATGTTGAACTCTCAAAAATGGAGGCTATTCCAAGTGAAAACACGAATCGTAATGTAATGGACTTTCGATCGTGAATACTGAACGCTATTTAACGGCTTTGGTTAAATTAAGATACCTATCTAGAAAGCCAGAACTGGTGCAACGATAAAGTTACCTCAGATTTAATTATCATGATAAGAGTTATGTTGGTTCATGAACAAAGTGAAATAGGTAGGTATATATAAGTACGGTTCATTAGTGTAATAAGTATTTCACTAGCAAACAATCTTTATAGCGATGATAGCTCAGTGGTAAGCGCGGTCGGTTCGCATGCCGAAGGGCGTGGGTTAAAACCCCAACAATGAGCTTGAGCTGTCGGTGAAGGAAAACATCGTGAGGAAACCATAGCATGGTGGTAGAGTACTTTCTAGTACTCGGCTGGCTAGCTACCACCCTCAAGATGAAAATCTGCCGCCAAGCATCTAACGGTGTGTTCCGGCAGCCTCACTTGATAGCCAGTTCCATTCCAGGTTAGGTGTGCTTTACCATCTTCGACCACAACGTCACTTAACATCAGGTGAGTTGTGGTAAAACACCTAGCCTGTTAAATAAAAAAAAATAAAAAAAATGTCCGGATTTTTTATTACGGTTTGTGTACATTGCTAACTATGAGAGCTAAGAAGAAAAAGTAAAAAAAATAATATAGATATAGAGCTAATGAGCTCAATAGATATGTACTATACTTATTTAACTTACAAAATTTAAACGGGATATCTTGGCTATTTTGTTAGAAAAGCAATAGTGATTTGCGTGTTTAGCTTGATGGTTTAATACATTCCGTCTGTTTCTTTACATAGGTACCTTACACATATGTTACATAATTCAACGTTTCTAATTGGTATATTGTTTGTGTCACTTTCTTTGCACTTATTATATTATTTTGATGTATTTACTATATGCTTTTGATTTATACTGTTCATGTTGTAAACACATTTGTCTAGAAATATAATTTAGATCAAATCCTTTTTGTCATTCACATAATGCTGATGTAAAATTATGTTCTGTTTTGTGTATCGAAATATATGTATAATTGAGACGTATGTACAATCGAATAAATTCGCCGACGCAATGATGATCTAGACTTTGTTCTGTTAGTAAAAGTGCTAGGTACAGCTGCAATGTAACAGGGAGGCGTTATCTCTTCATATGAAAAAAGCGTCTCATAAGTGTTATTACCTACTTGTTACCATAAACATATTTTTGTGTTAACAATACGTTATGCTATAGAGACGTTAAATATAGGCGTAACTCACCTTTTGAAGATAGTTTACACTTCGAAAGGTTGAATAAAAGTAGGTAACGTTGAGAAAGTGTTGGAAATTGCTATCAAGAATAGTCACGCAACATTTAATCGTCGATTAAAAGAAGTCGTAATTATGTATAAATAAGTATTTTTATACTTCTAGTACGTTTACAAATGCTAAATATTTTATAAATGACCTTATTGCAATCTAGTCATTTTTATTTAAAATAAGATTGGGATTTATCCATACCCTGTGATGTTAAGCAGATTCGCTTTTGCAAAATTTATGAAGGTACGTTTCTACATCCATACTTTCTTCAAGTTGTGCAGAATATTGCTTTTGCTACTTTTGATTATTTTTGGCCAAAATTACAAATTAACAAGAAATGATATAACGAGCTGCAAGACGATTCAACATAACGCTAACAATTAATCAATCTAATAAATTCGTTAAGGTTTAAGAATTACCAACACGACATCAATTAAAAGTGTGTAAAAAGTCCTTAAATATTTGAATTTTTTTTATTATTCCTACACGTATACAGGGTTATAAGCTTAAAGGTGTATACTAGGCTGAAAGGGGAGGGGTCATTTAATCATCAATGTGAACAACTTTCACTATTGACATAACTCTGAAATGGCGAAAAAATCACCTGCTCTATAAAAATTTATTTTAAACAGCCAATTTCGTTTTTCCCGATTTCATCCTGTTCCTCTAGTAAAAGTTGTTCATAATTATGTTTTTTTTTTTTAATTCACGTTTCTACTTAGTACATTTTAACTTATAACCCAGCATAAATTATACTAGCTATATATAACCACACCTACATACAAGGAAGTTATTTTACATAGCTACTTAAGCCATTCCATATATGCAACAATGTTTTTTTAATTCAAATATATATTTTCGCAGTATCTAATTTAACATCTCGTCAAGGTTGCTATGTTGATAGTTGTCGACATCAATAAGATAGTAAGCATCCGAAGTTTACTGGCATCTTGTAAATGCGTAATAAGTATCAACGTGAAGTGTTGAGGTGAATACTTACACACCCACACGAACTGTGACGAAACACTTAGCGACAGCATGGAAAACAAGTTAGAATGTAGGTTTAATAAGTCGGTGTATGGGATAGGTACAATAACAACAAAGAAATCTATGCCTGGCGCTAAAAACTGTAAACATTTTGCTTTTGATTATTATACATGTCTGAAAACAAGCTGACCGCTAATAAAATAGGTATAATAAAGGAAAAAAACTTTTTAAACCAATTTATTATTCCCAATAAATTTTAAACATATAACATATATATATATATATATATATATTCGTAATTTCCTTTACTTTGATACCCTACTTGATAGGTTTGTTTATATTTTTTTCATTAACATACATATTACTATTACGCTCCAAAAGCCACTATCTTGATTTTTTTAAACCACCCTCTAAGGTTACTTGTGTTATTGAGACGAATCTAACGATACCTTAATTGTCGTAATCCATTCGGCTTTTGGAAGATACGAGATAATAAAGAAATTTACATACGTATACATACAAGATACGCGCGAAAAACATAACCCTTCCTTGGCAGTCGGGTAAAAAACGATCTTGTCGTTATGGATTAAAAAGTAGCCGTTATGTATTCAAGAGCAGATCTTTGCAATTAAAACTGATTTAGCTGTTTGAATTTATACAATACAAGACGTTGTTTTATATAGACAGATGACTCTGTATAAATAAACGTTTTCGTCCACTCCATTCTAATTTACAGAATCATTTTTATCAAAAGACGAGAAATCCCGGATTTCATTATCAACTGTCGTAAGATTGACGCGCACTAATTAATCTCGCGAAGATAAACACAATACCAGATAACAAAGCATATTGTATCACAATTTTTACAGCAACGTCAAGCATTTACTTTACAACAAAGTTAATGAGTAAAGCCATTTGCAAGCTTGACACTCAAATCAACCTGTCAGTCGGAATAGTGAGTGCACAAACATGCTATTTTTTGTTGCTGACATGCCTACTAGAGTAAATTGTAGCGCGGCATTATAACTGTGT
Source organism: Biston stratarius (assembly GCA_950106695.1). Classification (NCBI taxonomy): domain Eukaryota; kingdom Metazoa; phylum Arthropoda; class Insecta; order Lepidoptera; family Geometridae; genus Biston; species Biston stratarius. Next base: position 21,825,945 of record OX467115.1, on the reverse strand, counting down.
AATTATAATATCGATTAAAGATAATTTCGTACCTACCTGGTACTTTATAGTAACTAAGTATATAGGCATAAGTAGTTGCTAGGTTTGCGTGCTGAAGACTCATCCCTAAGGCCAAGGGCAGATGTACACGCGCAATCAATTAAAGTACAACTGTACATCTTTGCTGAGTCTGACTATCAATTAACTACCGCACAGCATAACCGGATATTTCCATTTGATATTTCTGATTAATGTTAACGAGTAAGGAATAACTGCTAATATGAAGTCGATGCAAAGAAGCGGAAAAATAATAATTGCTTGATAAGTCCAATATCTACTTAATTTAGAACCTTATACCAATTTTGAATGCTTCAGTTGACAGATCTAAAAAGTTTGGTAAGCAACCTTGAATTCTATCTAAGTACATAACCTATAGCGTTTTAACAATATTACGCATTATACCTATATTTATTGCCAACATTCTTAAAACATCCCATGGCTAATTTACATAATTTGGTTAGGCCGACAAGTTGTAAGGCCGGTCAAACTGGACAGTAGATACCTAACGGAATGACACTAAAAACGAAATATCGTAATGCAAACGAGTACCAGTTAAACGCTCATGGCGTACGTAAAATATATTTATATAGGTAGATATTTAAAAAAAAAACTATTTAAAAACTTGTTTTACTTATATAAAAACAACAATATTGTATACTATTGAGCAAAGTTGCACTACCTGCTTCTCTCCTATATTTTTACTACGTAACGTATATAAACGGGCCCATTAAACCTACATCTGGCTTGCTAGTTCAAGGCAGTTAACAGGTTCCCGTTCCTGCGCGATGCGATGGACCGGCACCTGAACGACAACATCACTGAATGCTAAGAAACTGTCTTATTGTCTTTGCCGAAGAACGCCTCCGATCATTAAGAACAGTAGCTCGCCTAGAAAACAATTAATTGTATCTTGTTTCTTTGGTCCGAGCTCTCAGACACCAGCCACACCAGCTAGACCGATCAACGTCTTCTATAATAATGCCATGGGGGTGGCCGAAATTTGGGCAACACTTACCATTTGTCACTTAGTGAAAATAAAAGGACTTAATCTGCAGGTAGGTACTACAAAAAAAAACGTATGATTATAAATGTATTTGTTGAACATTATTGGCCTCAGGCAAAATCAAATCAAAACAACCTGTCGCGATCTAGTTAGGGAAAGTAAAACATACAACAAAAACCGCAATCATGTGATGATAGATGAGACGCTAGCCTATGATCGCCTAAGTTCATTAACTGAGGTTACTCTAGGTGAGTAACGAACTTAGTAAAGAACTTAGGCATTGTAATGGATTATAGTTATAGTCAATGAAAGTTCTGAACTCCTGCATTAGGTATATTAGGTAAGTCTGGTAATATGACAGTAGCTACGTTAGTCACAAGTTTTCGACAAGGAGAATTCTATGTTAGAATCAGCGTCGTATATACCTCAGATAGAACAGAAAGGCATAATGAAAGAATTTAAAATTACGTTAACTCATGAATGAGGTTTCATGCTTCAAACAAGCAAAAGGCTATGCTGGCAATAACAAATAACGAATATTCAAACTATTACGACGCAATAAAGCGTCACTGTCAGCAATAAAGGAACAATCGAGTCGATTACACTACACTACGTGGGGAGTCCCACGAGATGGAAATTGATAGTTTAGCAGCAAAAATAAAACTGTTGGGAGCAATTTATTAGTGGAGCGCTTTTCTATCACCTTTGCGATGCGACAAGTTATTAATATTGATGGGCAAGACCGGCAGGCCTACATGAATATTTAAGGTCTACGTCGATATAACGTCTTGGTCACCGATCCTTGAGCACGTTCCAGGGCACTATGGCGCTTTACAATAAACTTATTTACCATTTTCTGACATAAATCCTGTTCGAAGATTATCCACAGCCAAGAATAAAGATAGTCTGGAAGTTACTCATAGCGATTTAATAAATGAACCTCGGCAGACTCAGAATTCGAATATTGTAACAAAGACAGAAAAATCAATAAGACAATGTCCACAAAAAGTTTAATACAACATGTTCAAACAAATATGCGTACTACTAAGACATTGACAACGTTACTCAATGTCCGACTGAAGAATAGCACGTCCTTGGGAAACTATTTACAGAAATACGTTAGCATATTGATACGTCTTCCACTTTCTGAAGTAAACAAGTACAAAGTAATTTTTTTTATATATATATGATCAGAGGTTATCCATAAAATGTGAAACGTAAAACATTGAGTTAGTCGAGTTTTTCGGTAGGTACTTACATACATATTTTTATGAATCAGAATTTCGGGTCAAGTTCCATTGCTTGCCCTTATTACTTTTCCATGTAGCGTTTGTATCGATCAACTTTGTATTTTCTAAATATTTTTGTGCAACAATCGAAACGAATCGTTCAGGCGAATATAACTAACTATCGGGCGTAGGAGTAATAACTTGATGCTTTCCAATCTCGCCCCACATTCCTTCACGCGTGTTTATTTTATTTAACCATCTCGCTTCGCTTCCAACTGGTATCAAAATACTATATGCAACTTTTAAAAATATAAACATTTCGACATATTGGGGTCAACCTTTTGGCGTGCGTTCGTCACAAACTGGATTTTCCACTTACCGCTATTTTAAAATTTAATTTGGCCGATGGACTGCGGTTATTGGAATCCAGGCGATGAATCGGGCATCGGCGATAGGTTTAATGAGTGCTTTTATGCTGAGTTTAACGTTATCGGCCGTGACCTTCTTGCGATGCGGACGGAGGAAAGCTTCGCTATCTCTGTTCATTCTTGGTTATTGATCTATTTTAGCATCAAGGCGAGTCTAGCTTAAAACAATATTGCAGAATTCTTACCTACTTGATATTAGAGCAAATAGTGCAGTATCTACACGTATGTAAGTCTATTACCCAATATGCAGTGGGGCGCCTTTCATTTATTGGGCACCGATAGTTCACGTGGATCACGAATAAAGTCAGAGGTGAGGTGAGCCTCGGTATGAGGTTTAACACCAGTGTTGAATAAGCTATTTCGTAAGTCTATTTAGAATTATAAGTGGATAATTTGTGGTGTTCAAAATATAAACTACACACACACACAGTAAACTTCTGAAATATGAAATGACAGACAACTGTAAACGACTCCATTGCCTACATTTGTATTACTTTACAATGGAAGTTATGGTACTTTCGATAAAACATAGAAAACCAAAACTTTTGGATACCAACCTAATTCAACCTTGTAATAGAAGAACAACCTAAGTGCAGCACGCCGGGACCGTGCCAAACAAAATTTGACGTCGAGACGTGAACAATATATGACACCTATGTTAAGTCAAATGGTACTTTCCAATACGGTTTTTGTTTTTTAATGGCACATAACTTCTATGCAAATAGGTACGACGTTTACACGAGCGGCCCTACAAATTTGATTGTTGATAAGTCCGGGTTGTCGACCCTGCGCGCACGACTGCCTAACAGATTTTGCCCGAATCGAATTGACGCGATGAAGGCAACAGAATGGCTCTTCCGATAGATGCCGACGGACCTTATTGTTGCGATTGAACGAGAGAACCGAACGGTTAGGCATTTGGCTGTTTATAACGTTACTTTATGGCGGCATTTCACAGCGTGAATTTTTCCTTCCGTAGGTAGGTATTTCAAAAGATCATTTCGAAAACGATGGTATACCTACAAATTTAGGCATTTAAATTCAGGATTTGATATCTCCACCAGACTAAATATAAATAGTAACACCAACTTTTGTTAGTTCAACATTTAATTTTAACAAATTCGACTCAATCCAACCTAATGCCAAAACATTTTTTTTTTTTTTAACTACAAACAAGAAAACGGTCAGACTGATAGTAAGGAAAACGTGGCTAAGCATTATTAATGGTGTTTGTTCATTCGATTACAGACCTTGTTAGAAATTTATACATAAGACTACATTTTTTTAAAGGAGAAGGTTCTGTTGTCGCCTGTATGTTTTTTTTTTGTCATGTACGGTTCTCCCCCATTTGTGGACCGATTCTCAAAATTCTTTTTTTATTTGAAAGAATATTTAACTACGCGAAAAGATGAAAAGACATCAGACATCTTACAAGTACTCGGAAATTATGAGCGCCAAATCCGTAATGTAGTAAATGTCCGTTATGTGGGGGTGATCCATTTGACGATGACCCCATTTTAACTTTAGACATTTTGTTGCAAGTACTGATGGCAAATTTCCGTAGATCTTTCAAAGCAAATTCCTGTCAAAGCAGCTTGTAGCGGTATGCTCGGTTACAAAGGCCGATGCGGGTCAACTTACATTGGCGTCAGTGGGCTCACGTGCACGCGGGTGGAATCGGGCCCAACGAGGAAACCACGGCCCATATAGATAAGGTATATACATGCCACAATATGCAAATTGCACACAGCGTACATCTAGGTACGAGTGATTGCAATTTTCAAAGGGGAAACTGCTTACGGCGTCATCCTTGAATACCCCATTGCGCCATTGAATTTCTCTCCAGGTACATGCAGGTTTTTTCGGCACATTTTTTTTTCTCAGAAACTTCAGTGATTGGTATGTGTTTATAAATTCACACATAAATTGCTAATAGACGGTACCTGACTGTACGACGACAATACGGTCATTATCAAATCACAAAAAAACACTGACAACTATTATATAGGCGAAGCTATTTCAGGTCGACTTGTCATTCAGATCATACCACGAGTTATCGTGTCTTAAAATAAATATTGGAGGATATACCATAATTCAGAGCCATACAAACATATACCAGTTTTTTTTTTTTTTGTAAACAATACAATAATTTAAGTTCGCGCCGTACCTAAATGTTTCTCCTAGGTGGGAATCGAACTCACGCCCTACATGAAGCAAAGCTTATATTGAACTAACAATTTTAAATATACGTATAAAAGGCTTTCGATAGAGGTCAACTCCGGAACTATAACAGTTCATTTTAGTCTCACGCAGAATACCGGTGCCAACCGGCACGCACGAAAACTCGGAGCATCCAGCTCGGAATAACAATCGAACCGTGGGAAACTGCCTCTAAGCGCCACAATTGTGAAACGCTTACCACCAATAAGAGGATGTTTCACGGTATAACATGCCCAAGAGCTTCGCCGAATATCTAGTGCATTGTAAGCCGGTATAACAGGCGTCGCCGTGTGAATAACGGTAGTTGCGTCATAGCACCTCGAGCAAACTCTGCTGCTAAAACTTCTGACATTTACAACCTCTCGAATTAGAGATGCGGCCACTCGGCAACGTGTTATGTAATTTTTAAACTATTGATACACATATTATGAGAGCAGTAAAGTAGAACGAAACACAATGAGGTAACAGAATGGTCGTAAAGGAGCCGCACACGCGTCTCTTAGCAAAGTTTTAAAAGCATCCTCATGTTTTCAAGGATAAACGGTACTAATTAGTTACATTAAGTACTGACTGGTACTAATTGCTTAAAAGTTTTACGGGACACCCGTTATTATTGAGGCTAGTCGAGTTTCTTCCTTTTCAGTACTGTGACTATACTACTTCCTTTTATATAATAATAAATAACAGAAAGTATTCCAAATATCTTCAAGCTAAATATCTTCTAACTTAATTTTATCCAATAATACAGATACTTCTACACTGCTAGTCTACATTGGGTTTAACTAAAAAGTAGCATTTTTTTACTATTTCAAGACGGAACATTTGTAGCGAAGATGGCTTAGTGGTTAGTGTGGTTGGATCACATGCCTAAGGGTGTTGTAAGGAAACCATATCATACTGGTAGATTACTTTTTAGTATTTTGCTGGATAGTTACAAATCCCCAGTTGAAAATCTACTGTCAATTAATGGTGTGCTCTGGTGGCCCCAAAATTTCATTCCAGGCTAAGTGTTTTTTATCATATTTGACCACACCGTCACTTAACATCACCTCAGCTGCTGTCGAACAAATCTAGCCTATCACCTATGAAAAACATAATAGCTCACACAGTTATTTAAATTTTTGTGGAAATATCTCCTGTTTGGTCTGTTTCTCAACTTTCTATGATTAAATTTTAGAACTTAATGGGTATGGAAATATGGGCAACATTTTTTTCTAGATAAAAATTTTGTCCAGAGAAAAACTGAGGCCTGACTGACTTTATTATTTTAGTATACAAAATTTTATTTAATTAGAGGATACTATTTTATCGCTTTTTTTAATGGTTGACAAGGTGTTGTGTTTGACCACAGCTCTTCTGATGTTAACTGACGGTGTGCTTGAAGATGGTAAACACACCTTGCTTGATTTAATCATTTTGCCTACACCAAAGATTACAAAAATGAAAAAACTATCTTAGTCTACTATATGTAGGTAGGTACTTTCAATTTAAAGTTTTGATGAAACCATTCACACTCTATTAGGAAATTTCTTAATTAGGTAATTAATGAAAACCAAACTATTAAAAAAGCAGCAATTATGTAATTGCTGCCTGCATAATTTGGTACCAATACAAAAACACTTATGCATCTTAATCGCCTCTTGAAATGTATCATCACATTGAGAATTGCACAATATCAATTACTGGTAGTGGTCATATTTAATAGCATTGTGTTTAATTGATGTTGGTCAATTAGATTGTACCTAGTAACAAATAACTTTTTAATATGCAATGAAATTGCATAGTTAGTCTGATTTGAGCAACTTTTTTTCATATTTTATACAACAAAAAAAAACAATAAGATTGTACAAAAAATCTGTTTCAAGCAATTTATCTTCTGTAAAAATACAAAAATCAAGGTTATCATGATAAACTGGCTGAAATATGTTTAAGTGTATACCTACTTTAATCTTTTAAATTTCTTTACAGTTTCACAAATTCAAACAAATTTGGTTTGATTCTACTTATACCACAAAAGAGAGAAATTTGCTGATGCCTGATAGATACAATAGAGTAGACTTATGTTACACTGAAACACATACATACAAATGTACATTCATACATAGGTAGGTACATATGTTAAAAAATAAATATATAAAAATAAAAATTAAGAGTAATCACATATATTTTAGTATCTCATGTGAGTCCTGCTAATAATTTGTTTTAGCATATACAATACAGGGTTTTACAGTGTCCGAATCACAAATAATTCTACTGGAGAACTATTAATGATGTATTATTTTATAAATTGATTGGTATATACTGCAGAAATATTGTTATCAAGAAATATAAGATAAAATAGATGATAAGGCTACATAAATACTTAAGGCAATTTAAGCAACATATAAAGAGACAAATAGATATACAATAATTATTTGATGTGGGTTAGTTTATCAATACACAGACAATATTACATTTAGATAAATACCTTATCACTCGCAACAATAAAAAACATTGACTTTGAATAAAGTTGGTATTCATGTGCATTTCTTTGCCATATATTTATATTGGACTATCCATATGCATAATAAAGCATTATTGAATTAATTTGTTAATTAAACCTTTCCTGCATATAAATATGAACCAATTAGAACCTAAAAATTATTGAAAAATTTATGTTTTCAAAAATCTATTTGAATAAAACCATCGGTCACTAGAATTTCACTTTGGACTTGAAAATTTACACTGCAGCTGTGACCTAGAACTGCATATTACCAAAGATAACAGCCTGACAATTACTGTATTACAGGACAAATTTAATTATTCTGGAAAGTATTCAATAATATAAGGAATTTATGCTGCATAAAGATAACTAGAACGCATAATCCACTTGCTTTATCTCTTGATTCTACTAATCTACAGAAATTAGATTGTTCAATAAATGAGATAAGACTGTCAGGAAAAAGTAAATCAAGTTCATAGGGATAAGTTTCCACATACACTAAGTTTTAGCTTGTCAGACACCAGATGGTGAATGACAACAAAGGAACTGTGATGCTGTGGAACAAAAGGCTCACCTCGCTGAAGGCCATCACTCCGGCCGGGCCTCTTTCTCCGTCCGACCTTCTCAATAAACTTTATCACGATATATCAAAACAAATAGTTTACGCTTTTGTTTCCCAACATTGGAAACAGTCCCGACATCTAGCATCCCCGCGGCACAAATACATCAGAACTGTGGAACTTCACTCACTGCGCAAGAACAAAATTTCAATTTTGGCTAAAATGAAAACACCTGACCAAATCACAAATCACTGAAAAAAACCCAACATTCCTCAGGTGGGTTAGATTCACATTAAACCTGTCGTGAACACAACATTTGTCTTAGAAACACTTTTAACAACACTTAAAGATTTTTTTGCGAATATTTCATCCGCCAGTTCATTGCGAAATAAGTTCGGATAATGACAAAACGTGAGAATTATCACAGAGAACTATCAAACGGAGATGAACACGCCATCTTGCTTTATGTCATAATCAATGCTGCCAACTGCTGAACGAATCAAAATAACATACAGTATCGGTAACATAAACGATCTAACCAGTCTGAACATAGCCACTTTACTTTATCGGTCGCATAAAGCCTGCACCACACAACTGTGACCTACGGTAACGGCCGTGTGAAAGCTACAAATTGAATCGCTACTGTAGACAGTAGTTGTTATAAAAGATATAAAAATAGACTTAAATAAGTATATGATGCTGCGTGTGCCGCCACACACAATGGTATTTTGAAGAGCTTAGCGGCTTTTACAAAAGCTCGACGCATACTCTTAAAACCTTAAATTTATAACGATGCCAATGGTACATTCGACATGAATTTTGGACACATTAAAAAGAACCCAATGGCTCCGAACTAGTATTAACTGTTTTTCGGTAACCAATGGCTTCTCCCGATACTTTATTCAAGGACAAAATGCCTTACAACAGACTTAATAACCAAACAATTATTTAAAGAGTTACATGAATATTAACCTATATGTATGTATATATAAATATCTATATGTTTGTAATGTAATGCCAATAGATGTAATGCAATCTTGTCATGTTCTAATTAGAATTAAAAAGTAGGCACCACTTTCGTCCACTGAGTGTAACCGCGTCCACCACCAAAAGCCACGGCAGTTTTAGTAGATCTAGCCAGAGTTTTAATTGACCGCATATTGGACCGTCACCGTAGGCCTCTTCTGTCTAGGGCATACTTTGTTGGTGGCGGTTTAGTGAACTAACTTAGAGCAGCACTTAGAAATACGAAGTCGGAACGTACGGTCGGCAATGGTGACGGTACATGCAGCGCCATCTACCGATTTTTTTTTACACCATAATAGTTCCCGAATAAAAATGGTACAAAGATATTTAAAAATACTCAAAATTGAGACAGTTTCCTACACCGTATAAATAAAAAAACACTTAGAGCTTTTATTTTGCACATATAAAAACAGCTAAAAATACCGAAACCTTATCAACTTTTTAACTACACAATTTTTTTGCACAGGGAGAAGGAAGTTAGTTTCATTAATATTAATCTAAGGTTATAGTACTAGTTTGTGTGTATACCGCCAACAAACCAGCGACTCGATCACGAGTATTAAAATAAATAAGCAAACAAATAAACATCGCATTGCATTTTTTTCCCAAAACTTTTATTTTATAAAGTACATATTTGTGGAAAAAACAGAGTTCCTTCTTAAAGAAAAAAAACGTTGTAGTTTTTTATTAATAGTCGAATTAGGTGGATAATAGTGGCAAAATAATAATTATCTGATGAACCTTAAAATATTAACTACACTGTTTTCACAACAAAAATATCTATCTTTTATGAAACATTAGGTACTGTATCTATTGCTTCAAACTCCGCCGAATCTTGTAGTAAAGTGGCCACTACTTAATAGGGCTTAAGCAGACTCAATTTTGACTTATTTAACTTGATTTATCACAAGAATTACTTATTATAATGAAATATTTGTAACTAGCATAAGTATCTTCTAAGCCCCCGCTTTTTTTTTCTTTAAGAACGTACCTATGGAGTTAGGTACATACTATCTACCATTAAAGTATAAAATAATTTGGTTTCGTTTGGACAAACTCAAACCTGCACCTGTATGTAATGTCATTAGTCTTTATTCTACCTGCTTGTCCAATGACTCAAACAGAATATTAAAAAAAAAATGGAATGCAAAGGTAAGGAAAGGAACGAAAGGAAGGTATTTTATGGAAATATCGTTTTAACCAGTAAAAAAAAAAGTTGTATGTAAAAAGAATAAATAAATGTAAGTTGCGCATTTTTCAAAATACCAAATAATCAGAAACAAAGTAAAGCTTGTACCATGGGAACCAGAAGAGAATAAATTTCATAACACTAAAATAAAATTATATATAAAATTAGTGTTTGTCAGGCTATGGTTTGCATGAAAGATAGTTCTTTGAAAATCAACCTACCTACTTACTACGTGTTGCTTAAAAGTTGATACAACACTCGTATACTTTTTTGTACATACATATTTATAATACATTTAGAAACCAAACAAATATTAAAAATGTTTGTCCTGAGTAGGAATCGAACCTACGACCCACAAGCTCAGTAGGCCTTTAAAGTATATCATACGCCCGACTGAGCTGTACAGCAAAGTCGACATTCATTATTTAGTACCAAACTTATTGGCTCTGATAACGAGAATGTATACATCACTTACTGACGTATCTATTCTGAGAAACAAATCAATCAGAGACATTCAAAACGTCACAACCAACGAAATGAAAATGATAACAATAAATTCTCAGTTTACAAAATTATAGCGCTATTTATCAACATTTTTAATCAACGCTATTGCGTTAACTTTAACCTAGTTTTCAAAGTAGGTAACGGCCGATCTGCAGGAGGTAAGAGTAAATTAGGTTTATTAATTTCCGCGTAACTACATTCCTCACGAAGCTGTGGTTGTTAGTTCTGACGTCACGCGGGTACCAGTCAGGGATGTGCACCGGTGTTGCGCTGTTCACTGATGAGCCAAGGACTCCAAATGTGGGTTAAACAACTAGGTTATTGCACTACCGGTTTATATTTAGCCTCCAGTTCAATTTTAGCTTCCGTATCGTGCGTACGTCATGGCGTAAAGCACAACAATGATCGTTCTTGAGCAGTTGGTGTTCCGTAGGGTTGTGGAGCGCTGTAAGCGCCGATGGCTGTAACGATGGAGCTCGAGGAAAGCGTGTCAGATTCGAAGCTACACAAAGATAGCACGTCAAAGAGAGAGCTGCGGCCGTCCAGTGCCGTCTCATTTTCCAGATCGGAACATGGGCCGATTCTATGTGCAGGTATATAAAAATGTTAACTGGCAATAAAGCTTACAGACAGTTTTATGATAATTACTTATCGCTTATACTAGTTGATTCAGAATATTCCGATGTAGCGTGTTCCACTAAAGGAAAAAGTGAGTAAAACATTTAAAATTACCAGCTGATTGTGGCAATTAACACTGCATTCATTAATTTTCCGGATTTGAAACGCTTAACAAAAATTTTTCTGATAAAATTGACGCATGTTCCATTAGACACTAACTATAAAGTAGATAAACATCATTATATGATACAAACATCATGCATAGCATTAATTTACATACACGACATCCAGGACTAACACATCAAAGCATGATTAACGTTTTTGTTTACAACTCATGAAAACATTTTACATTTGCCATAATCAAATTGAGAAGATCTTCATATATATCCCACTTAGCTTTGACCATTAATAAAATTAAATAACCCATAAACACATCCTGATAAACACCATCAAGATTCCAAGATGTCATATAATACAATAGCACCCAGACATAAAGTTTTTTGCATTTATATGGTAGTGTCATTGATTTCACTGCACGAATTTTACCTTACACAAGTTATGGGAATCGAATCCATACTTACCTGTTAGTACTTGGTACGTATGTTTTATTAACGACTTTTTATTGTCCAATATGCCATAAAAATAAGATACGTAAAGCAGGAGCGTCTATGCAATATTGATCCGTATTTCGATTGCAGAGAGCTCATCCACAGAACAACTTAAACAATACAAGAGTTGGGTGAGTAACGAACGATGGAATGAGCTGAAGAAACTTGCTGATGTGGCTATGAAGGAGCGAAAGGTGTTCATGATAAAAGGTGGAGGGTTTCCAGCTGTGAGAAGGGCGCTTTTAGAAAGGGGATGGCTCGAGAAATACGAGTCGCATAAGGTAACTGTACAAAGAGAAAAAAAACTTGAAGTTAACTTGATTTTGCACGTCACAAATAAAATTTATGTAATTATATATATGTATTTGTTAGTAAAATAGGCTTGGAGATCAGAATTGGATAGGACTGATAATTAAAATGGTATATTTTTAGTTTTATTTGCACCTTAACATTCAAAAACAAGGCTTTTGGGTTCATGATTGAATTTATTTCTATATGGCTGTTATGGCTACTCTTTTATATTGCTAAGGTAATTTTTCCAGAAATTAATAATTTACGATCTCGTTTTTCTTGATAATCAATTATACCTAATAAAGTCTAGTTCAATAAGTTCTAAGAGATATCAATAAATACAATTCAAAAAAATTTAATTAAACGCAAACTATTTTAAAGGCCCGACACCCGCCGGTAAACTTGGACCCCAAGAAAGCAACTGGTAAAGAATTGTCGAGAGTCGAAAGGATGATCTTGTACAAATTCATGGAACAACACTCCGTTGACTTCCTCTGGACCACGAAACGTGATAAATACGATTGGCTGCTTAGTAACAAGGAAGTTCTCATTAGCAGGTAAAATAGATTTTTCATCATGTTAGCAGTTGCACCATAAGTACATATGTTTACGAAACCTATTTTACTCATGTCAATCATAGAAATGATTTCTGTTTTATTTTTAACATGAAGTATTTTTTTTAGATTTTGCCGATCAATTTTCACAACAAAAGAAGGTTTGACCACCTCTCTAACTCAAATGCACTGGTACACTGAACCCGGGATATCCGTCACGAAATTCCCACGATGTTACAACATCCACAATTCTGACAGCCTAGAAGAGTTTATAGATGACTTTAGAATAACCGCCTGCATTAGCGTCCTCAAGTGGCTTTCAAATACTTTGTCGAAAACCAGCGAGCAACACTTGGTCACACACAACGGGAAAGTTCCGTTCTCTGCTATAGAATTTGCTATATCTAGGCTCAATGAGTACGTACAATTCTTCACTCATAAAGACATCGACGACTCTGATGATCAAACTCACATTTGGGAACACGAATGGGATCAATTTTTGACGCATCATTATTTATTGGTACATGAAAAGGCGAAATTTCTTGAAGACAAAAGTAACAATATTCGGTAAGAGAAACACGTATACGTATTTAAGCATTTTATTTTATGATATAGTTTAAAATCTACACTATTAATTTTAGTTGCATATATTTAAGCTCGAGCCACTTAATTATAAAGATGGGATTGTCAACACTAGTCCACAATAGTTTATTTTCTTCCTTCGAAATGCACGTCTGGCAATCACATATGTAATTACATCATGCACATAGTTGAGCATATTAGCGATAAGCACATACCAATGCCAAATTACTTACACAAATAGAATCAACCCGCAATCATTTTGGCAATTGCCAACTACTAATATCATCTATTATGCAATCATCTGTGTTTTTTGTGGCGAGATGAACAAGGCTTGATGTTAAGCGCCATGCTTATCGTGCTGAATACAGACTGGCCCAAAGCACAAAATCAAGATGTTTTTAGTAATATAGTAATGTACAAGTAAGTTGCCAGTTTCTTTAAGAATCTATAACTACTCACTTGGTTTTCAATGATAAATTAAACGCTAATTCATCGAGAACGCATACTCGTAGACTTCGAGTAAACAAAGTTTTCATAAGTCATTGAGTAATTTTATTCTGAATAGCTACATTCATTATTCGTTGAATTTATTTGAACTGTAATAATTTTATGACATTTTATTTAACACGAATAATATTAATTCTTCCTGACTATATTTATTTGGCCTACCTAATGTACCTAATATAACAAGTCATCAAAAACATTGACCAGTTACCTACATGCTAGGTATCCTTGCCATCAAATTTAATAGTCTGTCAGTAGGTATAACAAAATCTGATCTGATCTGCATCCAATGTAGTTATAAAACACGGTGTTTTAGTGTCAACATCGAAGTAGATTAGAAAAGGCGTTTTACTTATATACCTAGCGTATCCAACAGATTCCTTCGTAATGTAAGCTAAAATATGATTATTATAAATCATATTTTAAATTTCAATAAGCTTAAAATAGGAGCGAATCTTTTGTTCATTTATACCTATAAATGTATTTTGTTAGTATAATTAGTTTTTTTGCATATTGCTAGAATCTACAGAGCGTTAATTGAATGAGCCGAACAATATTTAAGCTCATAAGATCTTATTGAGCAAAATAATAAGGTATCCCTGAAGAATTATGTTTGCAACAGTGCGATGTTTACGAGCAATCACATACATCCAAACAACAACACACCGGTAATTAGATCAGAGTGTCTCTAAACAATGACGTTGCATCATCGATATGTGGACATTCGTGTATTGTTTCTGAAATATGTACTATTGTGAAACAAACAATGATAACATCCAGTGTACTGTTTCATTATTAGAATGTGGAAAAGTTGAATAAATAAATGTGTTAAAGGCGGTGATCAATATCTACAAATATTACTTGCATCCCGTTTACGTATCGGTAAACAAAACATTGGATTTCAACCGGTATTGGGTCCATCATATATAAAAAATCGGGAATCGAACTTTTATAAGATTGGTATACGAGAAATAACTGTCCCTTTTTTATCATTCCTATTTCCCTGGTAGCCAGTAGTCAAGCATATGTAAACATCTATTATAATCTTCATACTTGGAAAAAAAACCTACAATTAGTCTTATTAATATAAGACACCATGATTAACAGAACTATATGTCAAAATTATACTATTACCGCTTCGGTGGCTAGCTTTCACGCATGTTAGAAGGCACCGGGAGGTGCCTCCTAACATGGTGCGGAACATGTGGAACGCACCAGTACCCTCCTAGCAATTTGCCTTTGAAGAGTGTTTTCTGTTTATTCTACAACGACACGTGCTACACCGAGCCATTGTCTTCCTTGACTTCACAGTGCAGCTAAACTGCCTCACACGTTATTCGCAAATTGAGAAACAATGAACTGACACATGATCGATTGACGATTGACAGATGATCATCATGATCAGTCTATCATATCCGCTGCTGAACTTAAGTCTCTCTTAAGACACGCTGGTCAGCCTAATCTTCGGCTTACCTGCTCCAGTTACTGCTGACTGTCTAATTTCTTCATCCATCTATTCTCAGGTAGTACCTACACTATGTTTGACGACCCTTTACTCTAAAATATGTTTCCACTGCCATTTTAGCTAACTAGTACCAACACTGAGTTATGTCGGTGACTGTTCTTTGGCAAATTACTTCGTTCCTCATATGATACCTTAGAGAATCACCGAGCATAATAACCCTTAATAATTTGTAAACTGATGCATCTATATGCGTGTGATTCGGCACCGTAGGTCATGACGGGTGGAGCTTATTGATTGTAAACTTTAGTCTTGAGACAGCTCAGACTAACTGTATTCTTATCTTAGCTGGGCTCTATTACGATCTGGTACCTATTAGTTCTTACCTAGACTCTACGTGCCAAAATCCAGCATTGCTGATACCGTGACACTTTTCCAGGCAGCTAGAGCGTAGAGCGGCTAAAATCTTGGCAACAATGACAAAATTTTGGCCCCAAATTGACATCGACGGCGTCCTGAACATCTGGATCGTCAAGCCAGGCAACAAGTGCCGAGGCCGCGGCATTCAGCTCATGAACAACATTAAAGATATCATTGGGTTAATCAACATACCGTCATGCAAAACTAGATACGTCGTACAAAAATATATTGGTTAGTAATTTAAATCTCATGCCACTAAAATGAAGAATCATTTGATGCTATCAACGTTTGTCACAAAGTATTTTATTTACTTCTGTTTGGCAATGAAATCACGTTGTTAATGTCTACTATCAAACTCGTTAATATCATATATTATCGTTATTCAGTTCCAGCATAATTTTAATTTATTTATGGATAAAATAAACTATTCGTAATTAAAAACCGATAAAGTTAAATGCCGATTGCAATAAATGCATTCTTCTAGGACATTACGCATGTCAATTAACATTTATAATAAGTTGCCTTCAGAATTTAAAGATGAAGAAAATGCTCCAAAATTCACAAAAAAATTTAAACCGCATCTTATAAATAAGGCGTATTATAATAATAGACGAAATTCCTGATAGAAAAGTAATGAATTTTTAAGATAAAATATGACCATGATTAACTTTATAAATACGTTTTGTCTTTTAAAATATATTTTTTCATGTGACGGTGTGGTCGAAGATTTTTATACACACCTAGCCTGGAATAGAACTGACTCTCAAGTGAGGCTGCCGGAACACATCAATAGGTGCTTGGCAGCATATTATGGTAGCAGATATTCACTTGGTGGTAGATTTCCTTAGCAGGAGGTCGTCTAGGTAGGTACCACCGCAGTACCGGTTATTCTGCCGCTACGCAGTAGTGTATAAACATTACTGTGTTCCGGTTTGAAGGGTACTGCAGCTAGCGAAATTACAGGGCTGTTGAGACTAACCATCTAGTCTTAAAGTAATGAGCGCCAAGGCAGCGATGCCCTGGACTTACTACTTAAAGTTCTGTGTATCGCTGCAATGGTTATGGACAGGCGTTATCTCTTAACATCAGGAGAACGTCTCGTTCGGCTCATTACTGTTACATAAAAAAAAAAAAAACAACTTGAGGGTGGTAGCAAGCCAGCCGAATACTAGAAAATACCCTACCACTATGCTATGGTTTCCTCACGTTGCTTCCTTCACCGGCAGCTCAAGCTCATTGTTAGGATTCGAACCCACGTCCTTCGACGTGCGAGTCGACCGCGATAACCACTGAGCTTTCATCGCCATAAAAAAACAAAAGTTATTTGAAATTTTACCTTTATTTTGATTTAATTAACAAGTATGATAGTAGTTATGTAACATTCATATATTATTTTAATGTTTACAGAAAATCCTCTTGTGATATACAACACAAAGTTTGATATTCGGCAATGGTTTTTAATAACAAACAGTCAACCTTTAACTATATGGGTGTACAAGTACGTATTATTATAATTCGTAGAAAAACACTCTAGCATAAATGAAAGTAATGATTTGCTTTTGTTTTTCTTTCAGAGATAGTTATTTAAGATTTAGCTCGCAAATTTTTAGTTTATCTAATTATCACGAATCCGTTCATCTCACCAATAATGCTGTGCAGACAAAATATAAGAACTACGGCGAAAGAGATAAAGCTCTGCCTGATGAGAATATGTGGGACTGTCACACGTTTAAGGCTTATCTCAGGTGAGTATAAAATATAGATAAATCGTACACACTATAAAATTGTAACTATATAATTTTAAATTAAGTTAGCCTTGTAATTTAAGGCAGATAGGAAAATATGAGATGTGGGAGTCAAAAATTTACCCAGGCATGAAGCAGTGCTTGATTGGGGCAATGCTGGCATGCCAGGATGCAATGGACAAGCGGCAGAACAGCTTCGAATTGTATGGAGCAGATTTCATGCTAACAGACGACTTTACTCCGTGGCTGATAGAAATCAATTCTAGCCCGGATTTGGCACCAACAACGTCTGTCACAGCAAGATTATGCCCACAGTGCTTAGAAGATGTTATAAAAGGTAAGCGCTTTAAATTTCCGTCATTTATGTTTATACAAAGGCAATCTTTAATGTTTCTGCAGTTTTAGTGGAAGAATCATGTTTTTTTATATGGCTGACAGGCTAGATGTTTCACCACAGCTCACGTCGTGTTAAGTGACGGCGTAGTCAAAGATGGTAAACACATCTGGAATGTAACTGGTTCTCAAGTGAGACTGCCGGAAGACCCCGTTAGGTGCTTGGCGGGAAATTTTCAACTTGAGGATGGTAGCTAGCCAATCGAGTACTAGAAAGTACCCTACCACTATGCCATGGTTTCCTCGTGATATATTCCTTCACCGGCAGCTCAAGCTCAATGTTAGGATTGTTAGGGTTCTAACCCACGCCCTTCGGCGTTTGAAGCGATAACCTCAGAGCTTACATCGCTACAAATTATACTATTTACCTTACAACAATGTTTCGTTATAATTATACTAGTAAGTCAATAAATAACAGTCAGTTTGTAAAAAATATATAATTAGTAAAATAAAATTTAAATATCATATGAATGTCAATTGATTAATTAACTAATAAACTTAGATATGTGTTACGAAATATATTAGTCTACTTCACATCAATCCAATTAGATATTGATTTATTAAGTCATTATAATGCGTTTCAAAGGAAAAGGCATTTAATTTTAAGGTTTAATTTTAATTTTATACTTATGTATTAACATATAAATTTAATAGATTACATTTCATCATGAACGTGTTTCATTATGAAAGTTTTGACAGCCTAGTTGGGAGACCGTCTGGCTTTCAATCTGGAGGTCCTGAGTTCGAATCCCACGGAACGCACTCTGTCTGTTCTTAGTTATGTGCGTATTGCCGATGACTTCAAACGGTGAAGGAAAACATCGTTAGAAAATTTACATATCCGAGAATTCATGAACAAAAAGTTCTTGAAGATATGTGAAATCTGCCAACGTGGTGGGCTACGGCATTACCCTTCTCACAATGAGAAGATGCCTGCACCCAGCTGTGGGAAGTTTATAAAAACAGGGCTGATTCAGATGAACGTGTTAAAAATATTCATTATGGAAAATAAGTTGAATATTTTTGTTGCAGTGGTCCTCGATCGCCGTTACAGCCCAGACGCCGACACGGGAACATTTGAGCTGGCCTACCGACAAATCATACCTAAAGCCCCGGCATACCTCGGCCTATCTTTGAGCATCAATGGAAAGCGCATGATGAAGAGATCCAAAGAAAAAAAACATGATGCCAGAAGTATCACTCCTCTAGCACCTCGCGTGCCTTCAGGAGATCACATCCCGGAAAAAGATCAAGCAGTACCTTCTGAATATACCGGCCCAATCATCACCGACTTTCTTACTTGGTTAAACCCTTATGACGCAATTCCTACATCTAAGGATGGTATAGTGTTAGCTCCGAAGGAATCTCTTACGGTACGACAAGCGGTCACTGTAATAAAATCTGGTATAACCCATAAAAACTCGAAGAAACGTAAATCATCCGCGCACTCTTTTAGGACCCATCGAGGAAGACGAGAAAAAAACGCAGAATCTAAACGTCGTGTTGTCCGGCATTCCTGCTGTCAACCGGAAGAAAACAAGACCGAGAACACCGGTAAATACAGGACTGAGTCCGCGAGTAAAGTGGATAAGCCCAAGAGAATTGACCGATCAGTGGGAAACAAGCGATGCTATATCGACCCGGACGAATGGGAACGCGAAACGGCTAGTATCCTCCGCTCTACTATATCCGTTCAGAACAAAGTAGCTAATAGATCCGATACAGTTATACCGATCAGATATACCAAGTCTAGTCTCGCCAGTACCACCCGTAGATCATCCCTAGCTCCGCTTAGTTCGAGAAAGATCGCTGACGAAATGGATCCTATTAAAAAACTTAGTGCCATAGGTAGGAGTATTTGCAAACTTCACGAGGAAAGTAGAGCTAAGCAGAAAACTATTACTTTCTCCAAGAGTTGTACATCAATTTATGCTCCGTATCGCGTTGTTATAACGCCATTGAACGATGAACCTTCATCTACAAAGATAAAGAAATGAATGGCTTGGCTAATCTAGTAACTAAATGATTCTACTCTTCATAGTTGGAATTTGTGCTTAATCTTTGTCATGTAGTTACAACTATCTATTCCAGATTACCTATTTACGAATATATAGTGAATGTACAGAATTGTTCGCTACATCATAAATACTTCTCTTACGGTTATTTCCTAGTCAATCTATAAATTTGTAAATATATTCTTATACTAGACATTAGTCTAGTCCAGACCCGAAATTTCAATCATTCTAATCGCTATTCATCTATTTATAAATAATCTAAATGTCTACAAGATCTTGACTAGTTATAGAAAAGTTTGATATTGTGAATAAAATTATCTGTTTTTGGATAAAAATATTCTATCTTGCATTGTTGATGTTTAAAATTTACTATTTTCGCATCTGTTGGCATCTTGAAATTTTATAAAATATACTCGATTATGAATTATAAAAGTGATATATTACTTCAGATACCCCGAACTATTCGTGCTGTTATGACTAGATATTCTGGTGTTATATCGTTAGACAAGCATGAGGATTTAATTATAACTGTAACAATTATTATTTTTAATGACCTGAAACAATTTATAATTATTTTTCTGCACGAACTTACAATTTGAATTCTAAGTTTAGTTTACAAAAACAACTTATAAATCGATAAGCCACATAAGATATAATACCATAACATAAACTTCCTTAAATTAACGCCAAAATCTACGCTAGTTATAACATTCCATTCCATTATCGAAATATTCCTTACCTATACCTAATCACAGGAATAGAATAAGCTAAATAAACTAGTAACGCAGTGACATTTTATCGTAGAGATAACTTAGATTCAATAACAATAATGAGGAGGCAGGTGTCGATACAACATTATTGTTATTGGAGCAGGTGAAAATTTCGTGGGATCACTAGATGATCATCAGTTCATAAATGAATCTGTGAATACTGACAAAAAACAAGCTCAAAATGAAAATAAATTGTTTCTTTAGCCTATTAGCTGCGTCCTGCTATTGCTCCCACGTCTAGGCAAAAAGTAGCCTATAAACTAATCTAGGATAGCTATCTGCAATCCAAAAATTATCCAATTTCGTTTAACCGTCACAGCATGAAGAAGCAAATAAAACATAATATATAAACAGACAAATATTCTTATTTACAATATTAATGAATGCATGGACCAAACTATGAACAACCAACCTGCTTTTTGTAGAATACTGACCATTTCCATTTATTTATTTGTCACATTTACTGTCCTCGACTTAAACCTAACCTTAAATCATAATTGTCCATTATTTTGTATTTGTCAGAATCATTGCACAAAAAATGATAAAATAAACGAAAAGTTCTACAAGTATTATAGAAATACATCAAAAATAAATCTCATGATCATGTTATGATTTTGATAAATGGAAAATTTCATGACAACAATAGTGATTCTAAGATAAAACACAATCAATTCTAAAAGCATGTAAATAACCAGCATTCCTACTTCATTTCCCATCATAACGCTTCAATAGTATATAAAAAGTTGTATCTGGAAAATGATGAATGAACGAGAGCAACAATGCCACAGAAGAAGAGAAGTATCAAGAAAAAACGGGTAGGTACCTAATACAATTAGATTAAATTATTAATATATCTACTAACACGTATCCGTTTACATTCTAACATATAAGGCAGCCAAATGTAAAAATAAACATTAAGCAGTAGTTTATTCCTTATGTTCCACTATTACGAGACTAGAGACTACAACGTCTGATGGACCGTCGCTAGATCTATCTGAGGCAACGGTTTTTTTATTTAGGCATGTGCATCAAAAGGTTAACTCATGACCATGGTTATTCATTACCTACTAGCTAACTAACTATGAGGATCAACTTCTGTTACTTAATTACGATTGTTACTTAATTTATGTTATTGATGATTTACGAGATAAGTATCAACTGTAGGTACCTACCATCGTATCCTTATTCTTGACAAGGATTATATCTGTAACACACAAGCAAAACCTTGTACTATTACGATATGATTAGACATACCTACTCTTTGGGTGAAAAATACTAAGAAAGTAGTATAATCGCTGGTAGAATACTACTACTATTTATTCTATAGTAAAACATATCTAATATCAATAAAAATATTAAATTAATCTAATAACTTCTTCAGACAAATGTCTCCAGTTCATTTCCGCGAAGAACCTTGAAGGAAGATGATATTGTACAATTTTCTGGAGCTCCGGGCAAAAATCAGCTTGCCACAACATACAAAGTAGAAAGCATAGCTTATTTTCTTATCTTCGTAGTATTACTATCATCTCAATAGCTAAATATTTATATTTTCCAATTTCCAAAATGTTTCAATTAGTAGAAATAACTTTTCGTCATTACGTATCATAGTGATGTAATATTTTGTATTCATTATAAAAATATACAATTGATATCACTGTTGGGAAACAACATCTCTAAATATTTAAGCATAATTCATATTACGGATCAACCCTGTTTTTATAAACTGCTCCATTACTGGGCGAATTTGTCTGAAATGTGGTGGAATATGGACTTAGCTATCTTATAACGAGAAGACCGGGAGTCTTCTCGGCTGTCTTGTTGTCGTTTGTCTACAGACAAATTCGGGATGGCATGCATTTTACACTGAGAGCTAAGAAGAACTTTCGGACATGCAGGTTTCCTCACAATGATTTCCTTCACCATTCGAAGTTTGCGGCAATACGCACTTAGAAATGACAGAGCCGTAGGATTTTATCCTCTACGTCTAGATTAATTAACCTCTAGATTCGAAGCCACACGGTCTCCCGCCAAGCTGTTGTATTTTTATACTTCTGTGTTAAATAATAAATAGATATGGTATATAGTAGATATAAGTAAGCTACAATATTTCACATACTCGAATATAATTATGTATAATTTATTGGTAGGTTACAAGTCTATTAAAATATAATTATTATATCAGTAAAAAGAAAAACAATGTCGAGATTAAAATAATAATTGATAAATTAATACAATAATTTCTTTAATAGTCTACCATAACATTTCGGGTTCTCGTTGGCAGCTATACCTACTAGGTAACCCTGTGTTACGGCTGCCACGATTCAACCTCCGGCTTGTGTTCTTATTAATTTATGTAAGGTGTTGTTATATGTGTGTTTGTATAATAACGCTACTATGTCGGTCCAAGTACAGGAGCAGACTTCGAAGGCGATTCCACTGAAAAGAGGCGTAAGACAGGGAGATGTTATATCTCCGAAACTGTTTACTGCCACAGTGGAAGACGCCTTCAAGCTCCTGGAATGGAAAGGATTCGGCATCAATATTAATGGCGAATACGTCACTCACCTTCGATTTGCCGACGATATAGTGGTCATGGCAGAGTCGTCGGAGGAACTCAGCACAATGCTCGAAGACCTCAATCGAGTTTCTCAACGGGTGGGTCTTAAAATGAACATGGACAAAACGAAGGTAATGTCGAATGCCCATGTTGTGCCCACCCCAATATCAGTTGGGAGCTCGGTTCTTGAAGTTGTTGACAAGTACATTTACCTAGGACAAGCAGTCCAACTAGGTAGGTCCAACTTCGAGAAAGAGGTCAATCGTCGAATCCAACTCGGCTGGGCAGCGTTCGGAAAACTGCGCAGCGTTTTCTCGTCCGAATTACCTCAGTGCCTCAAGTCGAAAGTCTTCGACCAGTGTGTGTTACCAGTGATGACTTATGGCGCCGAAACGTGGTCTCTGACTATGTGCCTTCTTAGTAAGCTCAAAGTAGCACAACGAGCTATGGAGAGGGCTATGCTCGGAGTTTCCCTACGAGATCGAATCAGAAATGAGGAGATCCGTAGGCGAACTAAAGTAGCCGACATAGCCCAGCGGATTAGCAAGTTGAAGTGGCAGTGGGCAGGGCACATAGCACGCAGAACCGATGGCCGATGGGGCTGCAAAGTTCTAGAGTGGAGACCACGGACCGGCAAGCGCAGCGTAGGACGTCCACCCACAAGGTGGACAGACGACCTAATAAAGACCGCAGGAACGCGCTGGATGCGAGCCGCTTCCAACCGGTCTTTGTGGAAGTCAATGGGGGAGGCCTATGTCCAGCAGTGGACGTCATGCGGCTGATGATGATGATGATGATGTTGTTATATGTGTGTTATTTATGTAAGCATTCACAAAAATAAAGAAGAAAAAATGTGTGTTCAAAATATTTACAAAATAGCCGAGCGTCATTTAATGAATGTATACCTAGATATATAAGTTTTACGATTTAAATAGTATCATAAATACCAGTCCTAAAACGAAATTTATAAAGGTACTTATATTATTTTCAGAAATCAGTTTGCTTTAATAGAAAATTCGATACCGCAAGTACGAAAAAAAATTCAATTCATCTTGAGAAGTTGAATCGTATGATAGCTTCAGGAACTTCCCAACAAAGCCAATCACTTAAGTTAAGTAAATCCAGCAGACTAGATTACGACAATGGAAATAATGTAAGAATAAAGCATGCTACCTACATAATATAATTATACTCACGTATCTAGTTAATTATGTTATCATACCTGTACGTAAAATTACTACTTCTTTTTTCAGAAGTCAATACACAAACATTGTGACAACGGTGAAGTAAAAAGATTATATTCTCCATTCAATAGATTTTTAAAGAAAACTGGTCTAAATCATCCCAAAATGATTCCTTACCAGAGTCAGTATTCACATGTGGGGTTATCGCCTCAAGAGAAAAGCTATGTAATTTGTAGTTGTCAGGCAAGGGCTAACAGATATCAAACATTAAAAAACTTAGCTGTAAACGCTATGAAAAATAACAAAATATTTACAATTGACGGCCGTTGTAACACCGTTCGGAAAGCCTTGTTAGAACGTGGATGGGTGGAGAAAATACCAGCCAAGAAAATGAACTTATCTAAAATACGAAATGGGTCATTTTCTAACAAGGATGACATCCATTACGAACTTGAAAGACTACTGCTTTCAAACTTTGTTGAAAAATGGCCTGCAAGTTTTATTTGGCAAGCAAAGGGAGATTACCCCGATACTACAATAGATATGAGTGTAGAAAGCACAGCCGTTGTGAACAAATTAAAAGTTGACGCTATGTGGACTACTAAACAAGGTTTATGTTCATCTATGAAACGAAACTATTGGTTTTACATAGAAAATATTGCTGAAGTCAACGGTCCCCGCACATATAACAGTTCGACTTCAGGTGAAAAAGAAGGATTCATAAAAGATTTCCAAATCACAGCTTGCACCAGTTTGCTAAAATGGATCCTGTCAATGGTCGCTAATGAACGCCCAATATTTGTGGATACCGGAAATATTTCATTGAACGTTATGGTATTTGCTCTTAATCGATGCAAAGAGTATTTATTCGCAAAACAAAACAAGGACATAGATCGAATCCTAAATACTGCAAGTAATGGTCAGTGGGTTACGTTTATGAAGAAATACTACATCATTATAGCGAAAGACGATGTTTTTGTTTCTGACAAAGACAACAAATTACCTTTTTATTTGAGGTACGCCAAGTTTTTACTAAAAGAGATCCACAAATATAGACCACAATTAAGTTGCGAAGGTTGCCATAATATCTGGATAATTAAACCACCACATTGTTCTAGAGGTAGAGGTATAAAAATAGCTGCTAAATTAGCAGTAATCAAGAACTTGCTGGATAAGTCCAATGCCAAATATGTTATCCAGAAATACATCGGTAAGTAATTATTGAGTTTGGTATAAAAAAATTCATGGTTGACATTTATTAGGCTTGGTATTTGACCACAACTCAAGACGAAATGGCCTAAGATGTTACCTAAATTGCACCCGAGTGAAGCCGGGGCGGGTCGCTAGTAAGATCATATGCATTATATATGCTATATGTATTATATGATCATAAGTCTTCTTTTGTTTTTCAGAGGAACCACTGTTAATACACGAGACTAAATTCGATATCCGGCAATATTATTTAGTAACAAGCACGTATCCTTTAGTGATATGGATGTATCGAGACTGCTATTTGAAATTCAGCTCACAAAAATACAATCTTAAAAATTTTCACGAATCCATACATTTGACTAACAATGCTGTGCAAAGAAGATACCAAAATTGTCTCAAAAGACACCCAGATCTCCCGCACGACAACATGTGGGACTCGGATAAATATAAGCAATACTTAAATAAGCTTGGGATGGATAAAGTTTGGGACAACATTATCTATCCCGGCATGAAAAAGTCTATTGTTGGTATCATGCTTAGTTGTCAAGACTCTCTATCAGTGTCCAGGAACCGTTACGAACTTTATGGTTGTGACTTCATCCTGGATAAAGGTTATAAGCCATGGTTGATTGAAATAAATTCCTGTCCAGATCTCAATCCCACTACGCAAGTTACAGCGAAAATCTGTCCTGCAGTTGTTTTGGATATTGTAAAAGGTTAGCAACAGTAAATCTTAGTAAATATTTTTTTATTGAATATAGTTTGGTGCGATATAGAAAGATTAATAAATATTAATAAATATTAGGTACTTATTAAAATATGTACATTTTCTTGCAGTGGTTGTCGACTACGCCCGAAATTCAAAAGCATCAACAGGCAAGTTTGAATGTATCTATCGTCAGCCTATGACATTGCCGAGATACGGAGGTGCATCAGACTTCGTGGTCCAGGGATTTACACTCCGCCCTGAATACTTCTATAGAGGCAAACTTGCAATAAACGATCGTTATAGTAATGCGGACATCGAGGAAGAATCTGACATCCAAACCATACTAGATCGACTAAAGCAAGAATTCGAAACTGACATCATGGTGGAACCAGATGATGATTATTTTGAAGTATCAAAAGATGCCTCCGGCCAGAATACTGAATCTGAGTATGAACTAAGCGTGGCTGCTTCAGCGGTCAATGAACAAATAGATGAGCTTATAGATAGGATTACTTCGGAATGTTCTTGTAGCTCTGGATCAATACCTGACCTACTTCCATTATCATATAGTCCAGAAGTGATGGCTTCTGCTGAATCCATGTCTGTAAAGCTTCAGACAAAAAGTGAAACTGGAATCAACTCTTTACTGGTAAAAACTGAAAGCTATTTTACATCTGCAGAGGATATAAGTAAAAAGCGATCTTTCAATCCAAGTGAACTAAAAAATGACTCAGCCAGAAAAGGAAGTACATTTGGATTTAAATCATTAAAAAGAGCAATAAAACATACATCGAATGCAATAAACGATTCAATGAAAGACGAATCATATGAGGAACTGTTACAAGCCACAACAAAAATAGTATCTTTTATAGATAAAAAGGAAAGGGAGCATTTTCAAGATTTAATTAAATTCTCGAATCGACGAACGATAATTTAACCTCATTAAAATTTAATACCTAATGCTCAAACATGATTTCGTTTAATAAAAACTCAAAACTCAAAACTCAAAGTGCTTTATTTCCTTTAGACCTTACAGGACTCTTGGACACGTCACACGTCACAAATTGTAAACATACTTAAAACTAGGAAATAAAGTGATCACTTTGATCTTTCGTTCACTTCAATCTTTTTGAGGTAAAGTAAAGAAGCGAACAAGAAACCTTTACCTTGTTAGATTGTTAGTTTTCGAGTTGGAGCAAAACTCGTCCCAAGCTTTTTTATCGTCTAGATAATCTGATATTTTGTAGTAAGCCTTTTTACATAGGATATTTTTGACAATTTGTTTGAATTTATTTATTGATAATTTTTGCAACTCACTAGGAGTTTCGTTGTAGAAGCGTATACATTGTACTCTATATTAATTATAATTGTTACCCCAAATAACTATAAGTACAATCGGGGTGCCTTTAGGACACGAGTGAATTAGTCTCTAAAAGACAAGCGTGCTCCATGATCTTCTTTTACCATCATTTGAGATGAAAATCAAACGAAAGCCTATCAAACACATTACAAAGAAATCAACCCTTATCGTGTTCGTGTGAGCCCAAATGACCAAAGTGATTACGAACAAAGGCCGCCAGTTATTGCAATATTGTGCTGTTTAAATTATTGATATTTTATATCTGGAGTGAACAAAGAGTTATCTTATCGTAACAAATCAGATAGCATATATGATATACTGGACAAAAATGTGGTACCGGTTATGTGCTGGCGGTTACATAGATTTAAGCAACTCCATCCAGATCTTGTCTGTATTTAACATCTATTTCTTCTCGGTCCACTACAATGTCTGAAATTTGTACTTAACGGAGCAGTCGTATAGGTCTGAACAGTAGTTTTACTTACTATACAAGCTATGCTAAGCAGCTTTTGAATGTGTACTTTACTAAAAATAACTGGATGAAATTGAACTAAGGTATTGTTCAAGCCAAGACAAACTGGTAAAAAACAATCGCCGTCTTTAAATACAAACAATATTTTTGTTTTGTGTTTTTGTCGAAAATTCTGAAACAACCACTAGTACACATAACTAGCATTTATGTAGTTTTTAAAAAAACATGGTTTTTCGTATTCCTTCCAAAATTGCGTACAAATTTATAAGTTACTACTTTACCAGGACATGGAGTGAACTTCAACTCTTGATTAAAAGCTGGAGTTGACCGTGACGTACTTTATGTTCATCTGACTTTGCCTGTAACTAAAAGGTAAGTTATTTTATTTTGAGACATGTGATAATAACTAAAATAAATAAATAAAAAATTAAAAAACATAAACTTGACAAAATATAAAAAGTTTGATGCCAAAACTGAAGAAAAAAATTATTCACATGAAATTTAAAAAAAAACATGGCGTCATGGAAACTGTCAAAAGGTCATGAAAGCAATGTGTGAATGTGTATTTTAATTTTCCTAAAATTTGGTTAGTTGTGCAAGTCTCTACATAAGGGCTTGTTTATTTGTAATGGGCCGGTCAAGATCACGCAGTAAGTCACCTCGACGACATCATAAAAGCAGTAAACATTCAAGAAAGAAGAGTCGGTCTAAGGATCGGTCTTCATCACGTAGCAGAAGCTCTAAACATGCAGAAAAGTCTAGGGAAAGGAGTTCTAAATCCAGGTACTTAACAATTACTAATTGTTGTATTTATTACATCTTAGAAATACATAGATACATATTGTTGTTGGTTTTCAGAAAAAGGTCTCATTCCATATCTTCAGTCAGCAGTAGCGATGGATCTTATGAAGGCAGCAGGGGTCTCCGAAAGAAGTCAAAAGGCCGTAGTAAGATGGACGAAGTAGATAGACTAGCAGAAATGGAAAGGCAAAGACGTGTTAGAGAGGCTGAACAAAAGGTATGCCAGGAACCATCTATAAATTTGACACCTTTAAATTTGTAACCTATGCATACACAACATGTTTATTATGAAAAGTGATTTAGATAGTTTTTAAAGTAAAAATTAAGAAACACCCCTGATGGTAAGAGATGGTGCATGTCAATGGCTATTGCAGCAATATACAGAACTTGAGTAGCCAAGTTAAGTCCAGGGCATCGCTGCTTTGATGCTCATTACTGAGACTTGATGATTTAGTCTCAATAGCCCTGTAATTCCACCTGATAAAATAAACTCTACTAAATATGTACCTAGTACATATTTTATGTATATGTATGTATAACTTCAGTGAGTAATATAATAAAATTTATTTTAATTGTTGCTTCGCAGCTAATGCTGATGTCCCTATATTACACAGTACAGTAGTGTTGCATGTGAGGCTTTATCATTATAGGATCTTAGCTATATAAATGCTTCTCTGTGTTCTAGTTAGAGATATACATTTTTGGATTTTTGTATAAAAAATCTTGTAGTCATTTTCATTTTTGCAATCAAGGTTTATTTTTAGTTTTAAATTTTACTTGTGGTAAAGAAGCATATTTTTATGATTGACAAGCTAGGTGTTTGACCACATGTGTCAAACACTAAGCCTGTCAATAACCACTGACCACTGAAGTTAGTGGTCAAACTAACTGATGGTGTAGTCGAAGATGGTAAAGGACACCTAGTCTAAAATGGAACTGGTTGGCAATGAAGGCATTAACTGCATTCAAGATGTTGCTCCACAGTTGTTCAGTGTCTCCTGACATGTTCTCCTTTACCAAGTTGTTTCTTTAGAATTTCAGTGCTGTATTTTCTTTTTCATAAGACACTAAATGCTGAAGTGAAACACAGTGATTACTTTTACCAATTGATAGTTTATGGATAAATACTTCATAATTTACCATTAAATGGTCTAATGTTGAGGGTTTAGTTGGTGAATAGTAGGGCTGTTAATTAGTTGGTACAGTTTACTGGTTTATACATGTATGGACGAAATATTTTTAGGTTATAGTCATTGTCAAGCAAAACAAAATTACTAATTTTGTTTTGCTTGACAATGACTGGCAATTTCATGTGAGTAGTAAAGTGAATTTTTTTTACTAGGTTGTTGAAGAAGAAGCGGCAAAAAGAATAGAATTGCTAGTAAAGAAGAGAGTAGAAGAAGAATTAGAGAAACGGAAAGATGAAATTGAAAAAGAAGTTGCAAAAAGAGTTGAAGAAGCTAAACGCAAGATGGAAAAAGAAATGATGGAAGAGTTGGAGCGGCAGAGAGAACAACAGAGGCGGGACGAGCAAGCTCGACAGGTAACTGCTTTGTTTCTTTGCCAGTCATGTGTTAATGCAATCAGAGCAATTGCATTTGCACATGACAAAACCTTCAGCAATAACAATCTGCATTGTTGTTGCACTCAATAAAATCACACTATGTGTAAAATTGAATGTTTTATACCAACATTATAAACCGAAACTAATAAAAGTATTATTTCGATCATATCTGTTAAAGGTCCAGTCAGGTGTAGTTCGAGCTTACAGATGTTACTTGATATTGTTTTCTAAACTGTCACTCATTGAGACCCTCTGTAACTTCACCTCCATTCTATAACATGTCATTTGCACCCGAGGCAGAGTTGCCGCTGCCTGTAACGTAAGATTGCCGTGACGGCGACTGGCTAGCATTTTAAAACTGTTCGCTTGACTGTCCTTGGCAGTCACGTAGTCTATAAGTCAGGTCGGAAGACTGAACAAGACCAAGATGCTGTAAGAATTTTATGGAGACGCTGCCAGAGGATCCAGATGTGAGAGCAGAAGGTATTTTTCAAATCTATTTTTTGTATAACCACAAACTCCCTTTTTAATAAACTTGTCACTGCTTTAAAACGGTTAATCTGTGTGTAATTTTTCTTCAAATATTGGACTGTATTGAAAAAGACAAACTCAGCATAACTGTTATGAGGTTACCAACACTTTTATTAATAAGGGTAAATAAGTTCAGTATAAAATTTACAAAAATGCTAAAAATGCATTCAACAGGAAAACCTGTTTAAATTCTATGTTAATTCATATTACATATATTATCAGAACCTACACAAATATTTATATTTCACAGATGACTTCTGGCAATCATGCCATACTTAACATTAGGAGATGATTACAAACAAAATTTAAAAGAAAAAAACAAACATGTTTAGTTATTTGTTGTTTTTATGATTTTTTAATACTTGTGTCCATGGTTAGTCTGTAGGATTGCATTAACATGTGATTTTCATTATACAGGAGGCAGAAACACGTAAAAGGAAAGAGCTGGAGGAAATCATGGCAGAAAATAATAAAAAGATTGAAGAAGCCCAGCAGAAGCTGGTAAGTAGAACATCCTCTAACATAATCTCATTTGAAAAGTAACTTGCCACTCTTACATAACTACAACCTGAAATTAGCAGGCATGTCTAATAAAATTATATAGACTGCCGACATACAGCCTGCACTAGTTGCTAGTCTACAAACATTAAGGTTCTGTATGGCAATTACATAAACGGCAAAACTAAGGACAAGGTGTGTAAATTCATCTTTAAAAGAGGTTTAAAAGCTTAACTGAAAGGGAGTCAATGTTAACCAGCCTTTATGAACAACTCTCTTTTCCTATGGAATAGCTAATTGTAGTTTGATTCGATTTCGGAGTTCTGCCAATGGCAAAACTATTTCAATATTTTTTTAATGGCTGATATGCTATGTGTTTGACCACACCTCACCTGATGTTAAGTGACTGTATGGGTGAAGATGGTAAACACACCTAGCCTGGTGTGGAACTAGCTCTCAAGTGAGGCTGCCGGAACAAACCTTTAACATGCTTGTCAGTAGATTTTTATAATAATTAGTACAATGACCCTTTCAGCCTTAACGCACCCCAAGCTTATAACCTGGTATAGAGCCAGGCCTGACATGTTCATCGTTCAAGGCTGAATGTTAGTAGTTAGCTTACATAACATGTCTTTTCATTGATATATCTTTACTTCTGGTTTTGAAATTGTTAGTTATAAGTGAAAGGCTTATACATATGCAAATTGCATTATCTAATTCAGTCTTTTACCAGCTACACTACTGAGACACTGGTATATAATATCAGAGTTATTAGCTATTGATGTCAAATTTCTCCTAAATATAATTGTACTCTGGATTCAGATAGAACCAAAGTAATCCACATTTTTTACTGGGACCAGTCTTATTTGAAATAGGGGTGATAAATCCAGCTTAAGGTGTACTGTACACTTCCCCTTGCCTAAACTAACCCTAGTTGTGTTGTTGTCAGTTGAGCAAGTGTGAAGCGTTGGCATATTAGCTCCAGTTAATTGGAATCATAACATTGTTTATAACAATTTGACTTAAATATTTCAGGCTGAAGAGCGATTGGCTATGATTGAAGAACAAAGAAAAATGGATGAAGAGAGACAGAGAATGAAAAAAGAACAAGAAAAAAGGGTAAAAGAGGAACAAAAGAAAATTCTTGGCAAAAACAACTCAAGGCCAAAGTTGTCCTTTTCTTTAAAGCCATTATAATGTGTAGTTATTGAAATGTAAATGCTTTAGAATTTAAGCCATCGAAATTCATACATTTTACATAGTATTCACTATCGGACAGTTGTTTTTTTTAACATATGCAACTTGTGTAGAAATTGTCAAAGATGAAGCATGCGGACTTGGTAGGGACATTATTATTCACACTTTATAAAAAGATATGGATTATATCTGAGGAATCTAGCGAGTTACTTAATTTTTGTATCATGGAAATAATTGTTGCAATCATTGTTCATTATTAAAATAAAATAATTTGTTTCTCAAACCTAAAATTTACTAAATAGTATGTAAAAATTCTTCCTGCTTCTACAATTTAATGTGAATGTCAACAATTGTCTGATAGTCTTATAGTTTTCAAAAGTTAAATAGATGCAAAAGGTTGTATTACATTAGACTGTATTTGATTGTATGGAAGATTTTTGTGGTCTGAATTTGATAAGAAATGGTATTAGAAAAGGTAATATAATAGGAAGTGCTTCCGCTGCCGATGGTAGCAACTGAAACATCTAGAGTTACCGGCTGCTGGAATAATTACGCACACACGATTTATAGCAATTACTAGCTGAACGATGATAATGATGATGAAATGTCTCCTATGTTTTATTCTAAAAGTATATCTACGTTCAAAATTTCATCCAGATTCGTTCAGTTGTTTTGTTGTGATTAAGTAATAAACATCCATCCAAACTTTCCCATTTATAATATTAGTGGGATAACAGTATTAGTATATGGTTATAATTTCGTTTAATACAATAACTTTTCCGGCTACAAAAACGGAATGATTATGAAGAAATTTCATTATGTAGTCGGTTTCGGCAGCGGAAGAGCAGCCAAATTAATTTACTTTTATTATAATCAGACAAATATTTTATACGGCCCAAGCCTACAAAATGCCTTATCTTTACCACTTAATTAACAATTTTAATGTTTTTCATCATAATTAAGTATTTAGCCAAGTTAGACCTACTCATACATTTCGATAAAAGTAGCATTTTAAGGCAAATCATTTCCTTTCGTATCTAGATCGTAAAAAACATGAAGAGCATATATATTTCATGAACTGGCGCCATTGTTGCTGTATCATTCAAGTTCGTTTTCACGATTTTACAAATATTACCATTAGTATTTTTAGGGTTCCATAACCAAAGGGTAAAACGGGACCCTATAAACTGTCTGTCACCAGGATATATCTCATGAACCGTGATAGACAGTTGAAATTTTCACAGATAATGTAGGTATTTCTGTTGCCGCTATAACAACAAATACTAAAAATCAATAAAATAAATATTTAAGGGGGCTCCCATACAACAGACATGATTTTTTTTTGCCGTTTTTATAGATAATGGTACGGAATCCTTCGTGCGCGAGTTCGACTCGCACTTGGCCGGTTTTTTATATATGTATTTTTTTATGATTACTTAATATCAAATTTTAATCCGTTTTGCGAAGCTACGGCATCCTAGTTGGGAAATCGTCTGATTGCCAATTTGGGGGTCTTGGGTTCAAATCCTACGGCGCGCACCTGTGCCTTTTTGTAAGGTAAGAGCGTATAGCCGCTAGCTTCAAAAAAATAATGAAAACTTGCATGTCTGATAAGCGATTGTAGCGATGATAGCTCAGTGGTTAGCGCGGTCGATTCGTATGACGAAGGGCGTGGGTTCAAACCCCAACAATGAGCTTGAGCTGCCAGTGAAGGAAACCATAGCATGGTGGTAGGGTAGTTTCTAGTACTCGGCTGGCTAGCTACCACCCACAAGTTGAAATCAAATCATCTAATGGTGTGTTCCGGCAACCTCACTTGAGAGTTCCATTCCAGGCTAGGTGTGCTGTTACCATCTTCGACCACACCGTCACTTAGCATCAGGTGTGTCACTTAGCTGTGGTCAAACACCTAGCCTGTTAACCATAAAAAATGCTCTTATTCTCTAATTTGTGTGAAGTTTTAATCCGCAATTTTTTCGCACAGCGTGTCAGTCTGCCAGGACTATGGTGTGCCCTCACAATAATAAAAGAACCACACTCAACAGTGGGACAGCTTATACAAATAAGGCTGATCCGATAATTTGTTTTGAATAAGAAATATGGATTAGTAACTTGACAACTATTTTAGAAATATTCGATTCGTTAGTATCATGGCATTTGTATTTTTTTTTTCTTATTTTGTTTTGTAACCTCTTTCATCACTGTTAGGCAAAAAAAAAAGTATTTTATTCAGGCCAACTAATGTAGTAGGTACTATCATAGTCTGTACCCAGTAATAAGCAATGGCACCAGTTCTAGTGGTGGTCAATGGCCATGAGCCATCTTTGACGGGCTAGCATAGAGGGTTGCTTGAAATGCGTAGTACATAAATGATAGAATGATGTATGAAATGACATGAAATTCTGTCGTTTATGTATTACTAGTAAATGTTTATCTAGTCTCTCATGATGTGGCAGATTCCTATGATCGAATTAAGACCTATATACACATCCACTATTCCATGTAAATAGTAATTTTTAGTTGTTACACATTTGCTTAAGTGTAGCTAGCGAGAATTAATGTAAATTAGCTATGTAATGTTATTGGAATGCATTATAAGCAGAATTATGGATTTTATTAATAAAATAATTGTGTAATGTGAACTCAATTCATGAAATAAAAAAGCAGTCGAATGTATTATTATTTATTCTGTTGTAGTTACTAACAAGGTACAATTTCTCGTTTATTCATCAAATTGATTGCCTTGTTAGCTCATTCGGTAGGATCTCTGCTGCATAAGATTTGTAGGGCGTGGATTCAACTCCCACCCAGAAAAAACATTAAATGACAAATGAGTGTTTGTTCTGTCTTTGTGTTCTATATGTATGTATTATAAGTATCTTTAGAAAAAAAAGTACTATTCTTTCAGTTTCCTGGTTCCCATAACACAAGGTTTGCTTAGTTTGGGGCTAGATGGCGCCGTGTATACGAAATTATTATTATAGTTGAAAATACAAGTATATATCATAACACTGAAAATAAAAAGAGTATCGTAAGACATCACACATTCTACAACGAACTATACATTTTTGTAAAAATAATCATGCTTAAAATACATACATTTAGAACACCCAGATACGGAACAAATATCTACATAAATATGTTAGTCCTCGATGGGAATCGAAATGGGTTCTTACAGCTCATGCAATATAGCTAAAATAACTATGAAATGAGCAAGATTTTTCATTGATTAATTATATTAATCGATACCACATATTTACACTATAAGGCAAGCCACACACCAGACATACATAGGTACCTATCTAAATTTGAAACGCCTCTTTTAAATCGTTGCAGCCACACACCCGAAATTTAGATTCAGAAGTAAATCTTAGACAATTTGCTGTAGTGTGCGATTTGTTAAAATTGTAAACAAGATTTTTTATAATATTTTATCGTAAAGATTATTTCAATGTGATGAGTGTCGTTGCAAAGCGACCCATGTGCACATACGCATACCTAGGGATAGGGTGATAGTAAATTTCTGTTTGCTCGGTACGCTACCTACGCAACTACTGTGATCTCTACTCTACCTCAATATTTCTATAACTAGGTGTTCATTCTATTAAATATTTTGATTAAAACAATTTTGTTTTTGTTCCTGCATCGCTACATATAACAATAAATCGCATCAATAATCTGTCTTTGTTTTCATTCGATAAAATATAAATCTATAATATTGAAGAGAATCATATCGAAGATAGATCCGTTTTTTTTTTCTCTTTCTTCTTGGCATCGCACTTTGTGCATTCTGCCAGTTTCAATGTTTCTATATTTTGTGAGTAGTCTTCATTTTCAGCTTCTTTATCATCTATAGTTACAGTCAAAGTCTAGTCTTGATCAAGTTCAGTCAAATCAAGTCATGCCTTAGTAAAGTAGTGGCGATTTTACTATAAGCTTCTGGATGGAGTTTTGGAAGCAACACGAAAAGTCATGTTTAACCACATTAAATTATTCTCCCACACTCGCGCTTGTAATTCGGCACTTTATAAATTAAACACCACTATTTTTATGCAGAAAAACTTGAAAAAACACTAGTTTTAGAAAAAAATACAATGGAGTGACACGACGCTCACCGCGTTCCCGCCAAAACTCCATAGATCCGTTTAAGGTCAATCCACATTGATGCATAAACGCACCGTTATTTTTTTTTACAAGTCGCACGATTTGCCCGCCTTTGTTAATCGGCTGAACAACTTATTTTATGCTACGATTTATTAATTTCACTTGATGAAAATAAAAACAGGCAGAATGTACAAAATGCGGTGCCAAATATAAAATCAATAGACGCTTAAAAATGAATACGGCTGTGCTCTATGGTTTATTAATTCAACAAGTAGGTCCATTAATCCATTATCTTCTATTAGAAATTTAGAAACACTGAGTTTCGCCATTTCTGTCGAATAAAATCAGCCCTGGTCAATCAAAAAGAAGTTAGTTGTGGTTAAGTAAAATCCGTGCCGTAAAATGGTGATGGCTTGACTAAAATCTGCTACAGATTTGAAAATAACATAAAAGATACATAGATCACAACATTAAGTATATCACTTGCTGACCCTTATGTTTATTGGTACTTTACTATTTCAACGATTTCAACAATTAAAACATCTTTTTTTTAAAACAATTTTTTAAAATCATCTTGATTTTGCCGCGTTCCCACCAAAATTTCTATGTCTATGGCATTTTTTTTAAATATATTCTTGCGCCATCTATACAAATGTTTTTAGTAGTTTCTGAGGTTTTTAGTGGTTCCATTCTTCGAAAAAATTAGGAAAAGATTTGACATTTCGTATATTAAAATAGGTACATTGAAAAAACTATACACCTCTTGGATATCATACCGGAGTAGTGTTTGATCTGAGATGCCGGAACTACGGCAACGCCATCTGTCGGTTAACGGCGACAATTCGAGGTCGTTCTTGTCATAGCAGTTGACATAATATGATTCGCATACAAGTCACTGAACGTTTTAATAGATAATTATTTTGTTTAAGGCGATAAGAAATTATTTAATAGATATTATGAGCCAAACCATTGTTAGGTGTGGATTCCAAAATATTTATGCGAAATTATTTCGCAGAAAATCTGTGTCGAAAGGTAAGTAAATACACGAAACATGAGATATTCTTTCAAATTCATTGTAATTTTTACTACGTGTTTATTTATAGGATTATCGTATTACTAATAGTACCTGGTTGACCGAGCATTGCTCGGCTGAAAACATGGATAAAACGACGTTTTCTGAAAATGAAACCTAGCTAGATCAATTTTTCGCCCCCGAAACCCCCTGGATACAAAAATTTATGAAAATCGTTGGAGCCGTTTCCGAGATTCAGAATATATGTATATACAAGAATTGCTAGTTTAAAGATATAAGATTAAAATTAATTTATTAAAAATTATAGGGCTTAAACTATTCCAAAGCCGTCATGTTCAGGAGGTCGTCGAAATCCATGATGCAGCTAGTGGATCTGAGTGGTTACATATGTATAGAAATAGTAGTGTTTTATTCAGAAAATATCTAATTACTAGAGCGAGTGTGGGTAAGTAATATAATGTGCTAAAAGATGACTTCGTGTTTCTTCTATAACACAATGGAAGTTTGTAGTAAAATTGATAGTACCTGACTTGAACCCTGAATTTTCCTGATTATTCGTTATAGGTTGACACTGGTAAATACACAAATTGCGACGCCAAAAACGAACAAAAACATATTATATATTTTTTTTAAATTAAATGTTTATGGTCTGGCTACTGGGCCTCTGGACCAAGTCTTTATTTGGAATTACAGCACTTCACTTGTCTTAGTAAAGTAGTGGCGACTTTACTATAAGCTTCTGGATGGAGTTTTGGAAGCAACACGAAAGTCATGTTTAACCACATTATATCATTCTCCCACAGTCGCGCTTGTAATTCGGCACTTTATGGATAAAACACCACTATTTTTATGCATAAACAATCGAAAAAACACTAGTTTTGGAAAAAAATACAATGGGGCGACACGACACGCGCCGCGTTCCCGCCAAAACTCAAAAACATTAATACTGTAGGTAGGGTTGCCAGTTGTGTTGAAAATAAAAAACCTGACATTGGATTTTTTTAATTTATGTAAACCCGTTATGTACGTAAAAGTTAGTTTTGAGCTATTCGATTTTGAAGTTTTATTACCATAATAACTAATTTAAAAATAAAGCGATGAAGCTTGCAGAGCAGTCGTCGAACATAGAGTGAATAACCCCGGGAGTATAGGCCGTTTGATCTCGTAACGTGATTCATGAAATCCGGACAATCTGTTGTCCGGCCTAACAAGATTATTTTGACCGAACAGAGGTAAAAAGAACCGTACTATCTAAACCCTAACTGTAGGTATGTTCTATAATTATTTATGATAGAAAGTAGGTATGCTGCATGGGCTCATCGCTTAGCTCAGATAACCTCAACGGCGATGGCAACACTGGCACGATTTACTTGTGTACGTGTAGTGTACTGTGTTCCTTTCCTAGCGAAATAAAATTGATGACTAAAAATCTAAAAAATAAACCAATGATAAACTAAAGTAAAGTATATTTAACAAATAAAAATGAATGATTTCATAAAAGGTTTATTGTTATCCGTGTTTTCAGAAAACTGTTACGATGAATACCTTGTCAATTACAACTTTTTAGATGGTAAATGCAATGCTTATTAGAAACCTACATTAAAAAAATTACCTTCTAGCGAAACCTATCTTTAATCTTCCTTTCATATTTTTTTCTTTTCCAGTTCCTTGTTTTAAATCTACGCTAAGTAAAGGATTAGGAATCGGAATCATTGCCGGATCGATTCTTGTAAAGGTACCCCAAATCTTGAAGATATTCAACAGTAAAAGTGCAAAAGGCATCAACATTTATGGCGTATATTTGGAGCTGTTTGCAATCACCGCTAACTTTGCCTACAGTTATGTTATGAAATTCCCATTTAGGTAAGTACTTACTCTACGATTTAGTTATGTTATTCATGGCACCTTACTACATGGTATCTGCTCATTATTTAATAATTATATTTCAGCGCGTGGGGAGAAGGGACTTTCCTGGC
Organism: Biston stratarius; assembly: GCA_950106695.1. NCBI lineage: Eukaryota > Metazoa > Arthropoda > Insecta > Lepidoptera > Geometridae > Biston > Biston stratarius. Next base: position 21,786,102 of record OX467115.1, on the reverse strand, counting down.
AATTCAAACAGCTGCAATTGCTGCACTTGTTTTGCAATATGGTGGAGCGCCAGCCAAAGCTATCGCATTTCTGTCTATCTATGCTGGCATAGTATCCACTCTAGTCAGCGGTTATACTCCTGTCGATGTCCTCTGGACTATGCAGGCAGTCAATGTGCCTATTATTCTAATTGCCAAGGTATTTATTTTTTATATGCCTATACAGAATTTGACCATTCTACCTTTGTGTAGCCACTTTTTTGTAGAATATGTTTTACTGCAGAAATTTACGAAGATTAAAGTTCATAAAGTCAATTAATACTATCAACCTCAATGGATTATAAGAATAAAAAATTTAGTCTTAAATTAATAAAGACATTCACATAGTACAATTTAGTTCCTAACTAATTAAAGCCAAGGGATCAAGATAACTGATAGAATATTTGCTTAGTTTTTTAAAATACATAAAAAATAAAGCAAAATGTATTGCAAATACTGAAAAACTGAAACCTAGTAAGTGTGAGATGGACCAAAATTTGACAATTTGTTTGGTAAATATATAAATATGTAGTGCATGTGACATGAAAACCTTGATGCATAATTATGTAACATACACTTTGCTAGTTTTTAAAAATAATTTTGTTCATACCACATGAGTATAAATTTATTTTATAATTAGCTTGATAGTTAAGTCCAAAAGTGAATAGATAACAGTTATAATTTTTTATTCCTCCATACCTACTTAATTTCAGATAACAATTAGGTATATGATTAACATACTAATAGATTGTGGATTCCAAATACCTACCTGTAATCATTTTGACATGAATGTCTTTAAATTTGCTTCCACTTAGAAAACTGATAATAACAAAATCGAGAGATGCAGTTTGGTGTTACGGCTATATATCTATTATCTACATCTTAAGTTGAATTAAATCATTTGACAGCTATAGGATCAAAGAATTTGTTATGTTGACTTGTAACATAGAAATCTAAACAATTTCCAAAGATGTATGTATGTATGTATGTACAATGAAGTATTCATAATCAAACGTCCATGTCCACAATACAGCCACTCACCGATTTTTATTTATTACTTTTGACATTTAGTAATTTCAAATGAATTGATTCATCATTTTCACTAGTCCATCTTAGCTCATATTATGTATAGCGACAACTTATAATAATCCGTCTCTCTGGACTACTCTGGATTTTGTTTTGTTACTCAAAATTCGGGTACTATCAGAAGGCAGTTGTATTTGTCTTATTACTTGTTACCATTAAAAATTATTTTAGCCCTATCAGCCTCTGCCACTATCATAAGTTCCGGTATTATTGTTATATCTGTTAAATTATAAATTCTATTTGCAGTCAATCCAAGTAGTCACAAACTATAAGAACGGCAGCACTGGTCAGCTATCAGCAATAACACTCTTGCTACTGTTTGGAGGCAGTATAGCCAGAATATTCACATCCATCCAAGAGACTGGAGATCTCATTATCATTGTTACATACTGTGTATCAACTGTTGCCAATGGTGCAATTGTCTTCCAACTATTCTGGTACTGGAATGTGGATAAGACAGTCAAGAACAAAAATAAGAAAAAGAAGAAGAATTAACTGTTTTATGAAGTTAAAATACCAATGAACTATTGTGGTTTTGTTAATAGAACAAATGCAGTAATATATATAATTTGTGTAACATTTTGGTTTTATTCCAATTTATACAGAATTTCTTATTATACAGCTTGGGGTGTACTAATAGCAAATCATCATCATGAACAATTTTTACAAGCATAACTCAAGGTCAACAAAAATTTTTCATAGAAGAGCAATACATTTTTTGTCACGATTTTAGTTTCAAAATTTCTTCATAGCAATTATTATGATGGTCCCACTTAGTACACACCCAGCTTATAACCGTAGAAACTAACAGTATTGAAATCTTAGAATAATATGATATTCGAATACAAGATAAGAAAAATCTTAGGTCTACTATATAGCTACTTGTGTAAGCTATCCATCTAAGATGATAGTTACTATATGAATTTATGATCTATGAAGCTAAATTGAAAAATTAGAGGTGATTGACCTAGCGGGCGACACTCTGCTAAGAGAAACTGATTGTCAATCGTGTAGATATACTTATTTAGATTAATGTAAAGTTTCACCCTATTCAGTGAGCACGAAAAGTATATGCAAGCAGGTTGGCCGCCGTATAATGAGCAATAGAGTTTAGGCAAATATGTCATGTAATGAGACTTATGCGTACAGAAAGATTGCTTAGTTTTCAACACGCACATCTCCACACTTTTCAGTAATTATTATATTGTCTAGTAAAATAAAAGTTAACAGTTTAATTCGAAGCCTGATCAACTTGCTCTTGGCCAGCGTGGTGGACTAGGTACGGCTTTACCCATCTCACAATGAGAAAAGATTCAGCAGTGGAACAGTTCAGCGGGGCAAGGCTCAAGCTGCCGATCTAGTGAGGAACCTGCTGCAAGAAGAGTTGTCAAGGATCACTACCTTTTGCAACTGACCCTTGACTCAACCGGCTAGTGAGTTTTTTTGGTTATAAGATCGTTCGACTATTGCGACAATGATCAATCAACATCCCATATGGCGGTTATCTCGTGACCTGAGCCAAGGTACTTTCAGAACTTTTCCTTTTATCAGCCTTAACGAGCCTTTTTTTTTAAAGAGTTAATCAATCACTATATCAAGCTTATAGGCTACAATATACTCGTACCTGTTCCAATAGAGCACAACAGGACCATTTGGGAGAACTGGCGTTGGTGCTTGCTTATAGTAGATACGGCACCTCGAATTCCACATAGCTGAGATTGAAGAGAAAGTTGCTGATGTATGATCCTGACTACTTGGTTATGTATGTGCAATTGTACACATACTCGCCGTTAGTAAGATGCGGATAACCAGAAATAATGTCTAAGCGATTCTCTAGGGCGCGCCGATGCCTGTAACCCTAATAATTTATTAGGGAGCTAGAGCTGTAGGGTGTGGGTTTGATTCCCACCGAGGACAAACATTTTGTGGTATAAACAAATTTCTTTGTGCAGTGTTCTATGTTATTTGAGTTCCATCATACAAGCTTTGCTTTTTTAGGGTCAGATGGCACTGTGTGTAATGTCCTATGATATTTAGTTATTATTTTACTGTTGACAGGCTAGGTTTTTGACCATAGCTCACTGGCACATGTTAGTGCCAGTATGGTTGAAGATGGTAAACATAACAAGCCATAACTGGCTCTCAAGAGAAGCTGCTGGAACACCGTAAGGTACTTGATGGCGGAATTAAAACTAATATCGCATTTCTAATTCATTTATTTTAGTGATACAAGTTCCACTTAAAAATAAAAGGAACAACAACAATGTGACTACTGTAATACAAGTTATAATTAGAATGGAATGATGCTACTTCTATTCAATATTCCACATATTTAGTATGTATTACATATTTTTATAAATGCAAACAATTACATTTACCAATAAGACAATTATTTGAACACACTTTTGTACACATTATGTGTAAAATCCGATAACTATTTTTATTTACATAATGAATTTGCCACTCACAATTCGACTTCAAAAACTCATACCCAAGTCTTAATTTCTACACATCAATACATATTAGAATAATAGCAGTAAGTTAGAATATTATCAGCACATATCATATAATGTTTATGATTTTTAGTCATAACGTCGAAAGATGAAATTAACCTATCAGCTAGTTCTAGTTAGTCCATAACCATGTTGAAATGTGTGTCTATTCCTTGGGTGCGGGTTCAGCGGGTTTTTCTTCAACGTGGGTGTTTCGCTCAGGTTCGTTGCCATCAGCCCATTTGCCATCATATTCCTTCCTATCGACATACCTTTCTTCTTCATATTCACCTTCACTTCTGTGGCTTCCTCGTTCAGAGTAGCGGGAGTAACTGAGAACATACATAAAATGAGTTTATAACAACTTAGATCGATAAGGAAAATAGCTGCAAAAATTTAAGTTTTATAGATGAATTGTATGTGGAGCTTGTAAGTACAATTTGGTACAATCACAGTTTAATGTCAGACAGGATGCAATCATGTGCAAACCTACTTTTTTTTTTTTTAAATCTACCCCATCGTTTCAGAGCTACTTACTATTCCATATGTTTACTGTATCCCATCCCCATCCCGAATAAGAATGTTTACTGTATTGTGTAAGCCACAAAACAGTGGAATGTGTTGTGTATGTGAATGTTTTTCGATAGATACAATCTAAGTGTCTTATCATGAGTGAATAGAATTATTCTTAAGAATTAATCTCCACGGTTCTTAACATCAGGCGAGATGGCAGTAAACGGAAACCTATTATGAGATATTTATAAGGGTAGATTTTTCCAGCCGCAGGATAATAAAATTAGAAATACTAAAAGAGAGAATGTTTATATTCTACTTTAATACGCCGCTTTTTAGTGTGTAAATGGCTTCTAGTGTGTAGTTTGGGGTTAGTAAAATTTTGTAGGTTAATTTAGTAAATGGACCAGCAGTCGGACTAAAATTGATGTTAATTAATAAACATTCATTTATTTCCGACAAATATTAGTAAAATTATACTTATAGAAACAAATAACCATAATAAACGAAAAATAATTAAAAATCAATCAAAAAGTCAAATGTCATTCAAATTAAATAGTCAAATTCAGTACCTTTCCTTCGGCAACGGTACCGTGATATGTTTGTCACAGCAGTGCCGAAGAAAAGGACAGTCCAGTCTGTCAGCAGTCATTCCAGCACGACGTTAGAGCCGACCCGTACTCTGCGCACCAAACACGCGCACCGCTTGCGCATAAAAAGAAAGAAGGAGGTTAGCTACAATAGGCTGATGAGGTATAATGGATTAGTATAATAGCTAACCTGTCTCTGTCTTTGTCCCGTCTTTCGGGGCTGTAGGATCTGGAGCGACGAGTCCTGTCGGGGCTGCGCGAGCGCGAGTAGCGGCCACCGCCGCGCCGGTCACGGAAGTCGCGGTAACCACCTCTGCAAACACAATTACTGTTAGAGCAATTCTTTTACTATAACATCTTTCGAATAAAGAAACGAAATATTTTGTACTGTTAGAGCAATTCTTTTACTATAACATCTTTTGAATAAACAAACGAAATATTTTGTGCTGTTAGAGCAATTCTTTTACTATAACATCTTTCGAATAAAGAAACGAAAGATTTTGTACTGTTAGAGCAATTCTTTTACTATAACATCTTTCGAATAAAGAAACGAAAGATTATGTACTGTTAGAGGAATTCTTTTGCTATAATATCCCTCGAATAAAGAAACGAAAGATTTTGTACTGTTAGAGCAGTTTGCTTCAGTTCTTTTACGAACAATCAAAAATATTTACATAGCATATGTTTTTGTTTTACATAGCAAGGGCATACATATTCAGCCTACTTTATGACGACATCGCTATTAAAACTTATAATAAATCAACTACCGCATAGAAAGCCAAATTATTCAAATTAGTTTCACAAAATAAAGTTTAGTACATACAAAAATAAAACTTTACATACGGTCGTGTCATTGCATGAAATATGAACTGATACAACAAAATTAAAAAAAAACCTCGACCCCAGCAACGCCTCCTGATGAGTTGTCACCGTGTAACACCTACCTAAGGACATGCACAAATCAAACCCAAACTCATTACTGAAAACTGCATCAAAATCGGACTAGTGGTTTTGGAGAAAAATGGCAACATGGATTTGCATAAACATCCTCTACCCCAAACGCATATACCGTCTCCGTTCCGTCGTGGGTAAAAATTATAACCGTTTATATATAAGTATAATGGAAATACCTGAATGGTCTGCCACGGCCGCCTCCGCCCCTCCTCGGTCGGAAGGGGCGGCCGCCCCTGGCTCTGTTGTCGCGCCACTCTCCCTGGAAGCGCCTGTTGTCATCCCGGCGGAAGTCGCCACCGCCGCCGCGGCCGCGGCCTCGCCCGCCGCCGTTGTACGTGTGGAACCGCGGCCGGTAGTACGTGCCGCGCTCGAAGCCGCCGCGGCCGCGCCAGTTCCCTCGCCGCACGAACGTGCGCCGGTATCTGGGGAAACTAACACGTCAGTCGAGATGAATTTGAAGGCGTGCCAAGTGGGGCCAAGGAAGCGTGCGTTCTGACACGTTATTCTTATTCAAACTGGGGGCGATAAGTCCTGCACCGACGTCTCGCTTGGTACTCTACGTATAAGTAAAGCCCCATCATCATCATCTCAGCCATAGGATGGCCACTGCTGGACATAGGCCTCTCCCATTGAATTACGGGGATTTTGCCAACTCGCCACGCTTGGCAGGCGGGTTGGCGAGCGCAGTTGGCATAATTATACGCTGCTGCCCATCTTAAGGATAACTTTTTTTTATGGCTGACAGGCTAGGTGTTTAACCACAGCTCACCGGATGTTGAAGATGGTAAAGCACACCTAGCCTGGAATGGAACTGGCTCTCAAGTGAGGCTGCCGGAACACACCGTTAGATGCTTGGAGGCAGATTCTAACTTGAGGGTAGCTAGCCAGCCGAGTACTAGAAAGTACCCTACCACCACGCTATGGTTTTCTCACGATGTTTTTCCTTCACCGGCATTACACTTACGGCAACCACAAATGTCATGTGCGGTGTGGTTGGTTTCGAGACAAACTACAATGGTTTTTCGGTACTACATCATTATAACTCATCATCATTATCATCATTTCAGCCGTAGGACGTCCACTGCTGGACATAGGCCTCCCCTATTGACTTCCATAAAGACCTGTTGGAAGCGGCTCGCATCCAGCGCGAACCTGCGATTCTTACGAGGTCGTCTGTCCACCTTGTGGGTGGACGTCCTACGCTGCGTTTGCCGGTCCGTGGTCTCCACTCCAGAACTTTGTAGCCCCATCGGCCATCAGTTCAGCGTGCTATGTGCCCTGCCCATTGCCACTTCAACTTGCTAATCCGCTGACATAGCGTCGGTAATTATGGTTCGTCTACGGATCTCCTCATTTCTGATTCGATCTCGTAGGGAAACTCCGAGCATAGCCCTCTCCATAGCTCGTTGTGCGACTTTGAGCTTATCAAGAAGGCACACAGTCTGAGACCACGTTTCGGCACCATAAGTCATCACCGGTAACACACACTGGTCGAAGACTTTCGACTTGAGGCACTGAGGTAATTCAGACGAAAAAATGTTGCGCAGTTTTCCGAACGCTGCCCAGCCGAGTTGGATTCGACGACTGACCTCTTTCTTGAAGTTGGACTGCTTGTCCTAGGTAAATCATTATAACTAACACTTGTTAAAATTATGGTAAATATAAAAATACGCCACTGTTTTCGCATTGCATGTAGGTACAGCACGATAATTTTTTGTTGTTTATGCATGTGTGTAGTGTTATCTCACCTTTCCCTGGAGCCGGAACGCGAGCGGGAGCGAGAGCGCGAATAGTAGGAGCGGCTGGCGTCGGAGCGGGAGCGGGAGCGTGGCGAGCCGGAGCGTCGCCGCCGGGACGCGCCCGAAGCGCTGCCGCTCGACGCCGACCGCGACCGCGATCCCGACCGTGAACGGTACTTCCGTGGACGAGATCTGTAAGGAAATAATACCGTAGTAAATAAAATGAACAGCCAGGAAGTTACAAGCCAGATAGAATACTTTTTTTGTAATTACATTTTTTTTTAATGGTTGATTGGCTAGGTGTTTGACCACAGCTAACCTGACGTTAAGTGACGGTGTGGAAAATACATACAGAAAACCCAGACAAAAAAGATAATTTTTAATACTGCCTAATAATAAAACTAATAATGCCAAGTAATGTTAGATTCAGGTAGCGCCGGGTGTCGTAAATATATTTTACACTATACTTTTTTTAGTTTCAAATGTTGCAATACTCCCGGCGACATCTAACCTACTTTATTGGTATATATGAACTGCACAATTTGTATGAGAATTGGAAATCTTCTCGATTTATATGGCTCTTTTTTTAAAACCGGCCAAGTGCGAGTCGGACTCGCTCATCGAGGGTTCCATACAAACCGGAAGGTATATAAGTAAAAGTTATGGTATTTTTTAATGGTAATTTATGCTTTTCGCAATTTTTCATTTATCTGTGTTATAAGACGTTGCTTCGTACCAAATTTCAAGATTCTGAGTTCACGGGAAGTACCCTGTAGGTTTTGATTCCCTTGCGAGTGTTGAAAATTTGCAGCATTAACGGCTGTATCTTTTGATTGCGTTGGCTTAGAAGTTTCACAGCTCCAAGGGACAGTAGACCTGAGTATTTGATATGAATTTCAGCTTGATACCTCCACGCGTTCCTGAGAAAAAGGGTCTTGAGAGACAGACAGACGGACAACAAAGTGATTCTATAAGGGTTCCGTTTTTTAAAGGTCAGAACCCTAAAAACGTAACCCATGATCGGTTATTCAATTAAAATCTTTATTAAAAGATTGGAGTGGAAGCCTTACCGGCTGCGGGATTTCCTGGGTGAACGTCTATCGTCGTCGCTGGAGTTGGAGGAGCGGCGCCGCGGCGAGGGCGGCGAGCGCGGGCGGCGGCCCGACGGCGAGGGAGGCTTGATGCGCGTTACGAACTGCTCGGGCCGGCCGTCGCCGACCGACACCGGCGTCTCGCCCTCCTGCGCCAGCCGGAACGAGCCAAACTTGTCGAGCACGATGTTGCCTTTGCGGACCTGACAAACACACCACAATAAATATCCATTCAACCGATGAACATCTTTGAGCTCATTAAAATATTGCGTAAAATGGGACAATTCTTGGCACGGCAACAAACAGGGGGCTCCTGATTGCCTGGTAACAGTACTGACAGTACGAGTACTTCTGGAATTACATTGTAGTTGGGTCAATGGCAAACAGAGGCTATAAAGGGTTATAAGATTAGGCTATACTAAAGGTAACTATTGTGCACACAAGAAGTGAGATAGTGCCACAAATAGCGGCCTTATCGGTAAAAGTAATTACTTCCAGGTAAATAGGAATGTTCCATTGTACACATTGTTAAATGTAAAAAAACAAACTGTTGTTCTATAGAAAAAGTATCTTGATCTTAGACCAAATGTATGGAGAAGCTGATTTTTTTTTAAGATTTGAAAGTAGTGCCCATAGTCCGAGTTGAGAACCTCCTTCTTTTTGAAGTCGGTTTAAAACAAAAAGTTGTTCATATTGACGACTACAATGATCCTAAAAGTTGTTCATATTGACGACTACAGTGGTCCAAAAAGTTGTTCACATTGAAGACTACAATGATCCAAAAAGTTTTTTATATTAACGACTACAATAATACAAAAAGTTATTCATATTAATGACTACAATGATGCCCTTTTGATGACTTTCCAAACAAGGAAAGGTTTGTCTTGCAAGAGAGCAGTGCAGTTCATACATTTTATGTATGTACGAATCACAGACTTGATGAGACCGCTATGCCATGTCTTAGGGTGGATGTCAGTTACCGGTGGCTGCGTGTGTTCGGTGCCGGGTGGTTCAGGCTCCCGTGACTTGCCCGGTGGCGGCGCGCTGGGTAGCGGTGGGGGCTCCTTCATAGCCATTGCACGACGCACTGATACACTTTTCTCTGGTCCCGAGGATGCCTGCACAATACAAAACTAACTTTAAGATTTGTCACACAAGTCTCAGCTGATCATTGGATGAGTCTAATGCATGTAAGACAATGTATGTTTAACACAACCCACAAGATATTATAGAATAAATATAGTAAAAGTGCTTTGGTACATTATATCCCACTAACCTTAGCGTCTTGTGAATCATCGGAGCTATCTTCAAATGCATAACGTTCTTTGTAACCTTTTGGTGCCGACTGCTCCTTCTTTTTGACTCTACTGTAAGAAAAGAGTCTGGTTAATAATGCATTATTAAAATTTAATGTAAAATAGGTTTCTAATATGTAGGCCGATAGTTTAGTAATATCGTATGGCTAATATTTTTATGCTTGTAAGATAATATGGGTGGAATTGAAAACCTCAAAAAAGGAATGTGTGTGTTCTATTTTGATGTTTGTTACTCTTTCAAGGAAAATTACTGGACGGATTTGAATGAAATTTGGCACATATATAGTTTATAGCCTAGATTAACATATAGGATACTTTTTATACTGCAAATTGTACAAACTTTTTGTTAAATTCCACAAAGACGAAGTCGCGGGTAACAGCTAGTATGTATGTATAAAAAAAGTATATGTAATAAGTAATAAGCAGCGAAGCCCTGGACTTTGTTTTGCTACTCAAAGTTATGCGTGTCTTTTACTATCAGGAGAGCGCCTTTAAAACGTCTTTTTAAACTTAACTATGTCGGCCAAGTACCTAACTTGCAAACCATAAAAAAAATATACAATTTCAGTACAGTCAAGAAGACACACGAATTTGACTCTGCGTTATTGGGATCTTATATCTCTAGAAATGAGGACACTATAGTACAAGGCTGCATAGAAGGCAGGAGATATCGCGGTCGGTGTCAGACTCGCTGGAACGACCTAATTACAAAGGTAACGCAGTCCACCGCAGTACAATGTGTTCGCAAATCTGAAATTCACTAAAAGTGGAGACATCGCGCGACGTGCAGCAGCCCTAAAAAACAAGACATTGGGACTTAGTCTAAATCGTCAGATTCGTCTAACGCTTGCATCGTCAATAAAAAAATAATTGTATCGGACTAACGTCTCTTTGACGGCGCTCATGGACATCTTCCACTTGGGCTTTTCTAGCGGCGGTGGCGGCGCCTGGTCGAGCGGGCTGAGCGAGCCGCGGCGCGCCTTCATCTCCTTGTCGACCATCATGTGATATGCGCTCAGTTTCGATTCGATGTCTTCCAGTCCGTGCATATCGTCCAGAAGTCTGCTAGACACAAATATAATGTTTTATATTTATTCAATGAAAGTTTCACATTTTGTTCAGGCAATGCATTCCCGACAGTCAGTGCATGATGTAATTGAATGGATTACACAGATCGAGGTCTTGGATTCAACACTTCAAGCATGTCTGTTACTGCAGTCAATCATCGGTCTAATGCTAAGTTAGATTAGGTCTTATTCAGCGGAGCAAAAATATGGCGGTTACGTAAGTTCTTGCGAGTCAAACATCGATTCTTGACGTTTTTCTTACATTATCGAGAAGTAAAAAAAGGAAATTTTTAATAATATATTTTTTTCTTTTGCATTTCAGTGTAACAAAACATATTTTAATTTAAATGTCTATCGAGTTGATCATGCCAAACTATGTTACTACAATTTTTTTGGATGTACGATTAATTTTAATAAAATGAGATTTTTTAAAGAAATGTCATGGATAAAAACTCGAAACTAAAATTGCCAAAAGTCAAGAGGAACCCAGCGACGTTTTTATTTAAAAAAAAAAAATGTTAATGATACTTTTGTAAGGAACAAAGGATTCTTTATTCGCGATTTCACGAGTGTTTCATTGTAAATTTGGTTTAGCGCGAAATGAAGTACCTATACAGAAAATTTTGATTTTTAAGAAATTTTCGTCTCAGTAACGATGTAAAGTGGTAAAATAATTGGTTGATGTGATATGTGTGTGTGTGTATAACGTGTGTGTTTGTGAACTACGTGAAAAATTGTGATCAAACGATTGTTACTGCTCAATAATAATATTATAATCATTAGTTAGCAAGAGGATTCTATACATAAATCATATATCATCATGTGAGTCATTAATCGCATATTTCTACAATTTAGCTAAGATTGCCGATTGATATGAAAGTTTAGCATATGCATTGTGAATAAATCTTTTATATTTAAGCCGTGCGAAAACAGGATAAGTTACAGTATAGCAAAAAAAGGGTAGGTAATAATTTATCGCGACGAACATACTAGGTGACATGTACAGACATGACCATCGTACAATCCGAGTGATACCTTTTGTCGCCATGCTTCCTCTCATATTCGCCATCTTCACTTAGATCCCTCTTTTTTCCTTTTAATTCTTTCCTGTAACAATAAATAATTAATCGTTATGATATATTTATATATGTAGGTATATTAGGGCCTATATTCTTATTAAAAATTCTAGTATTCAATAAGTCAAGAGGAAAAAAAAATGGGGTGTAATTGTAAATAGAATGTCATTGTACTTTTATGATTAAGAACATATTTTACTATTTATGGTATATATAGTAAACATTACACACAGCAGCATTTGACCCCAAACCACAATCAATCTCTTGTACTATGGAATTCAGATAACTGATAGAATACTTTTTTTTTTTGTAAATACATACTTATAACACAGAACATCCAGGACACAGAGCAAACATTTGTTTAAATCACAAAATGTTTGTCTTAGATGTTAATCATACCCACGCCATGCAGCTCTTAAAGCAGATATAGTACCAACGAGCCAACAGGGCTGTCAAATCACTATGAAACTATGGTGACAACTCTGAAACCATGTTTCTATAGAAAAAGTTTGTTGACCCTTGCCCAAATGTATGTAAAAATCAGCTGATGTTGACATTCTTTTCGCGATTTTAAAATTATGCTAATTCAATTATTTTTTAAGCTGAAGCCATTGTACTTGCCATAGTAACAATGACCCCCTTTCGGCTTAGTACTCCCCAAACTTATAATCTTGTATAAATGCACTGATGATGATGATGAGTGATTCAATGGTGATGGATTTCAATGTTAGAGTACAAATATATGACCAATTTCTAAATACAAAAAAGAGTTCAAATTATTAATAAATTGACCCCCAAATTTAATTTAATTTATCAATTAATAGTATAAAATGAGGAGGCATTTCTTGTACCTGTTTGTTTGTATTATTCTTTTATAATACTCAACAGATTATGCTATGATATTCACTATTATTTACAGAATTATCCTAAACGATTTATACTTGTTTGGTCATGCAAAGTCGGGGTAAGTCTTTAGTATCATATTTAAAAAAAAGTTAATAAAATAAAAATTTAATAAATAAACAATATGTTATTACCTGATAGCATCCCTTAATTTCTTGTCCCCAATATTGTCCAATTCTCGCAGGTTGTATTCAGAGTTGTTTGCAGATTGTCGAGCCAACTTTGCCTTTCTTTTTTCTTCCCTCTCTTGTTCTTTACGCTTTCGCTTTGATTCCTTCTTCTTTTTTCTGTGAATAAACAACTCATTTTATAAAACATAGATTTTGAAGTAATGGTTAACTAATGGTCAAAACGTAGGACCAGTTATATTTTTTTTTTGTATGATTTAGTCATGCGATCAGCCTTTTCCGTTACAGATGTGTAAGATAATGGTCGGGTACAGATATTTCCCATCAGATACATCTTCCAGTTACTAGTAAATAAACAAATATATCTAATAAAAAACAAAATACTGATATTTCACACAGCAATATCTAGCCCCAAAATTACCAAAACTTGTACAACGGGAATCAGATATTTGTTCTGATAGATGTTTGTTTAGGTGGTAAATCAAACTCACAAGCACAAGAAGGCATTACAGCTAAGTCTAGTATCCCTAAACTTAGCTATAATGTTACTCCATTATGTAAGGAACGCTACTTTATTATCATGTGATAGGATTGGGTACGCGCAAAGGTGACATCCACCGTGTATTATGCAACAAGATCATTATGACGAAACATTTTGCAATATATGACTCACTTGTCCTTCTTTTTCTTTTTCTTCTTATCGTGATCGGCACCGGGCTGCGGTTGTTGACCGAGTTCTTGCATTTTACGGTTGCGTTTGTACTGTGCTGTTTCTTCGAGGAAGTTACGTACTTTGTCTTCGTAGTCAGAATCTTCTTTGGTCATTTCTAGGAACTTGCGCACCTGTGTCATGGTAATAGTCAGAAAAATATATTAGACAAACGTAACGACGAAAGCATCTTAGCATGATATCACCGCGCGGATGCTGGGTCACTGGGTCCAGGTACATTTGAATTGCAAGGGCCCCCAAAGGCGTATTTAAAGGGGCCCCTTAAAATACGTTTTATCCCTCACCTTTACTGCCTGTGTTCCAATCCCTGCCAAACCAATTTGATAGAATTCTACTGGTACTCTTAACAGCAATGAATTTTCGATGTTTTTGGTAAAGAGTATTTTTAATAAATTATAGAGATTTTGATGGAATTCCTCTCACTCCCATTTCTATTGCATATAGTTTTATTAAGGCTTAAATAATTTATTCTCAATAAGACAATTGTCACTTACTTGAGAACAATGGATTAAATAAAATATAAAATTTACAAACATTCGTCGATGATTGAATCGATTGAAAATGAATAAATTTATTTACTACCCACACAACATTATCCAAAAGAGTTACATATAAACTGTCAACAGGCAATAAATACCTATTTCTGTTATTTCAATATTTAGTCTCGTTCCATGTTAGTGAAAGGAAAAGAACTTGAAATGTGTAATGCTACCATATATGATCACGCATTGGGGAAATGAAAGTATATATTTAAAGAAAGGTTTCATTGCTATAAGTGTTGTTTTACCTTCAACTCATAGTCGATATCAGCTTGCGAGCGCGGCGGCGGCGCGGGCTCCTCCTGCTGGGGCGGTGGCGGTGGCTGGTACCCGTACGGGTGGTTGAACTGCGAGTTGTGTGTGCGAGACGCGGACTCCGTGTCCCCCGACAACATCGCCATACGCTTGCTGAGCGGCGACAACGACCGCTGCCGGTTCTTCGACGACTGCGAACGACGTTTCTTCTTGCGGTTCGGACCTTCAGAATCTAATGGCATAGTAATTTTAAACCATCTATGTGTAGAAATTAGTCCGTTCACAAGTGGTAGTCACCGCCTAAGCCTGAATGAGATAATAAATAGTCCCCAAATAATCTAATGCTAAGCGATGGTGTGGTCAAAGTATGTGTTACTCGTCTTGCCATTTTTAAAAACTTATATAGGTAACTATGAAGGTTCCATTCGGGGTAACAGAATTATTGTTTTGGGCACATGTTAGACTGAAAGTAGTAATAGCACTTATACTTAGTAAGGCCACTTGAAGAGAACTGGGATCTCTAGAGGAACTAACTGTTACAAACTATAACACAAGCAACACTTCCGCGAAATAAGGGACGCATTTCCGAATTCTCGTCTCTGGTAGTGCGCTTTAGGCGTTTGACTAGCACTTGTGAGCAGATACTAGAATGACAATACTATATACACTCACCGCTAGTGTCCGAAGACGAAGACGACGATTCCGAAGAGGAGCTCGAACTGGATGAATCACTTGACGATGAAGATGAGCTGCTCGATCTCTTCTTCTTACCCTTGCCACGTTTCTTCTTCTTTTTCTTGTCCTTCTTTTCTGTCAAGTTCAGTAGCTGCTTGATAGTCTCTTTCACTTGATACGACTTGTCGCCCGTCAATCCAGGCAGGAGCAACTCGGCCGGCTCTATCAAAGGCTTCGCGGCTGATGTTTTACTTTTCAAAAACTCTAGAGAGTTTTTAGCCTCTTCATGGAACGGCATGATCGCCAAACAATCTTCGTAAGCTTTCTGTGCTTCTGTAATTTTATTCTCGTCCTCATAACTGCGTCCTAACGCCACTAAAGTCTCTCCTAGGTATTTCCTCGCGTTCGCGTGATTAGGATTGAGTTTCAGTGATGTTTCAAAATCTTCTATAGCCTTCTTGAAAGTTCCGCTGTTGGCGTATAGAGCTCCCCTCGCGACGAGACCTTCCACGTTTCGCGGATCGATGCTCAGTGCTTTGTTAAGACATTGGAATGCTTCTGAATGTCTTCCTGCTTTAAAATGCTCTATTCCTTCGGCAACAGAACGGAAGGCCCACTTGCTTGCTTGTGCTTGACGAAGTTCATCTGCATATTCCGTTGGTGGAAATCCTCCCCTGGTTAAAGAGATTTATGCACATAAATAAATCTGATACAATGAAAATCGACTAAGATAACAATAGTTTATTAGGATTTACATTGCATTTTGCTATTACCTAAGTGATGGAAAGTTGGTGCAGTGCATATTGGAGATCCCAAGCATTTCAGAGAGATATTGCACGCAGTTGGGGTTATTGAAGCCAGGGCTCTTCTCCAAAATAGCTTCATAGCTCTCTCCTTTCATATCCACAGTTTTCCTATAGAAAAACAACAACATTAGAAATGTGAATGGTAGCCAACATTGAATTTTCATCTTGTTGAAGGAATTTCACATTGACTTGACATCGAGATTGCCAGTAATTTCAAAATGTTACAGTTTCAAACAAAACCCTAGGTGTTTAGGGCACACATTCATTATCCTCACCTGTTCCCATTGAGCTGTTCAAAAAATGTTATGTTACTTGTATATTGCTTTCACACACAAATATGACATCATAGATATGTGATGCTGCCTCAACAATGTGACAATATTACCAAAATGTCTCAGCTACAGTCACAACTTATTGCAGTGGGTGTGACGAACGGGTCTTTAGGATTGTTGCTATACCTAGAAAAGAACACCCTAAAATAATAGAGGGAGCTGCGTGGTCCAGTGTCGCTCGCCAAATCAGACGGAAAGTTTGTTGTTATGCTGACAAGACAGGTATCATTCCTTCAGGAGACCTCACATCATCTAAATTGATAAGAGCCGGTATCAATTCCTTTATTACAAATTAAATTACTCCAACATCCGATAAATGCTCATTACAAATTCCAATCATTGGTCTCATATCGCTGGAATGTTAAACATCAACTTTAATACAGAATTACATGTTTTTTGTACAGATTGAATTGACCCTAAGTTGTACTGACCTTTTTCTTTACATAAAAAAACAAATGTGTTAATGATTTCATGATTTTTTTTAGTCCTCACAATATGTTTTGTGTGTAGTAAGTTCTTCCAAATACACATGAAATATATATCCGGTAAATCCTCATGAATCATTTTCATCAGACCATTAAAACATCATGCAAGTTCACAATTGGTGATCAGTGTAATATTACTGAAATGTGATCTAAAACCAGTGAAAACATTTATCCAAGACTGCCAGCGACAGATAACCACATGGCTGTACCTACCCTTTTGTGAACAAAACATCTGTGATTTAAACACCATCAAGTAAATAGTGTTCAAAAGCAGGAAAGTTTCAAATAACTCTTGACACATTGTATTCAGTTTCGATTCCATTTCCATTAATTAGCTATTATTGTTGATGCACTTATGTGCAAATCCTTTCTCTATCTTTGTTCTCAAAAACTTGACTGCTCTTTTCAGTTTTGTAATGTATCTTCAAATGCATCGCCTTGGTCTTCGGTTGTTTCTTTGGTAGATAAAAACAAATACCACTGACATCAAAGCCTCAAAACTTTTGACTACAATGATAAATAAATAAATACATAAAGAAACAATACTATGCAAGTGCTTAGAAGCATTAGACAAACCTGTAAGATACTGTGAGAGTAAAATGTTTACTGGTATATTTTGGTGATGTGGTGTCGGTACATACTTGTAGATGAGGGGGAAGTCATCCGTGCTGAGTAGACCAAGAGGTGGCTTAGGGGGTGGGTCGTCTGGACCCCGAGTGATTCCTTTCATGCCGCACACCATTTTGTCAGTATCGGGTATGACTTCAATAACTTCACAGCACACAGTGTCATTCATCAGGTAGTTTCTTGACACATTTTTCTTGTCCACTGCAGGTATGATATTTGTCACGGGTAAAAAAGCCTGTAAACAATATACATATTGTTATATTACATGCAAGTCAACTTGAATACAAGTTTGTTTTCTAATCGAAATGTTTCAACACATTACAATTTCAAATTACATTTACTCATGACCTCTGAATTTTAAATAGCTTCATTGTGAATATTTACTAAATGAGGATTACAAGAATTAAGCTTGTTTTTTAATACTAGCAATATATTGAAACATGACCGGTGTTGATTACAATACATTGTGAAACAGATGTGTAACACTAAAGCACCTTGTATAAGTATTTTCTATTACAATGGTTACTTTCTTTATTCTACTGAAACTCAGGAAATGTTCTTTTTACATTAGATTACCTTGACATTGATGTCAGCAACATATCTTGAAGTAGGCCCAGAGGTGCATAAAACCTTCAGCATCATGCCAGATGCAGTCCTGTTGATAACTGCTCCGATTATCAGTTCTCCTGTCTTCACATTCTAGAAAACAGAACATAAGAAATTAATATTTAGTCATTTATTTATATAGTTTTACATATAACTATAACAGCTCAGTTCTTATCTTGTGTGGTGGTGGTTTTATCATTATTCAGAAGAACCGCAAATCACAACAAGTATGTTCTACATGGGCGATAACAAAGTGCCCATAGTTTCCCACATTTTTATCATGGTTCGCTTAAATGTTACACAATTAATCAGATAAATCAATTACTTACATCGAAGAAATGTCTTAATCTAGCAGATTTGTCCACAGCCAAAAATGTCTCAAATGGTGGCATTAGCGCATACAGATCTGTAACAAAATTAACAAGATTTGGTATACTATTAATATGATTCCTGTGCCATATAGCAAGCAAAATTTTGTTCTTCTATTAAGTTCTGATCTTAAAGAATTATCAACTTTATTACTTAAAGTATTTTATGTTTATTGCTTTACTTCTCAATTGTTGTGTAGGTTTTCAGTGTTTAATACTGGAACTGTGGTTTAATGTAGATACTTACTATCTTCGGGTGCAGCAGATTCTGTCCCTAAACTTGAAGAAGAAGGGGCTTCATCCATAACAGAGGAGTCAAATAGGGCGTTGGCTTCCTTCACAATGAACTGATGTAGTTTCACCCGTTTGCCACGGTCTTGGAAAGTGAGATGCTTATGCCGCGCCTGGTAAACTGCATAATCAAGACCACCCACGCCTATTTTAGCGAGGTCCTCTTCCCCCCTTTCAGAGTCCCAAATTTTTTGCATCTGTTGACCATGATAGTTTATGGACTGCGCCACTAAGGACGCGTCCAGTTTTGTTTCCATTTTGAAATCCTGCAATCAACAACGGATTTTAGACTAAAGTCAAGCGAGTGAAGTGTGTGAAATAAAAAGTGAGAGTAAAAATAGCTGTCGGTGCCGCCATCTTGGTGCGTGCAACATGGTATCGATCACCATCTTTCTCAATAATAAAAACCTTACAAAGACTAGAAAAATACATACCAATCAAAATGCTGTTGTATTAGAACATTAATCACTCAATAATATTTTGTGGTACTAATTTCACTGAACGAAATTCTAGATCCTACACCGGTACACCACGCACAAATCCGCACAATGGCAAAATATTACAATTCCGTTCTCTTTCTTTATTTTTGGCATAGAAATACGTGCATTTTACCAGTATCAAATATTTTAATATTTTTAATTTAAGTAGGTATTAAATTAAAAAAAAAACAAGTGAAATCAATCAAAGTCATACAAAGTAAATTAAAGTCAAGTCACTAGACTGGCACTGGACATTCTATAATAGAGTAATAGCTACTATACTAAAAGCTTCGATGAAGTTTTGGAAGCAACACACAAAGACATTTTTATATCATTAACACTTTCCCACAGTTATATACGTAATTCAGCACTTTATAAATAATTAATACATTTTACATACAAAAACTCGAAAAAAATATACAATTTTTTTTTTTTTGACTATTGTCGGAGTTTCCGATAAAATTATACGTGAGTAATCCCGCATAAATAAAACAAAAATGTGTCAAGACCACGTCAGTTTCCATAATAAAATATACAAATTTTGGAAAATAGCACAATTCGGTAATATCATTTAGGCTCGCTTCATTATTTTACTAAAACAAGGACTATACGTGACCTTGACTTAAGTATGTCATTTTCATTATGACTTTTTGAGATTCATTTTACTCGATTAAATTTTGTCAATATGAATATATTACTTTCAAAAAGATAATTATGAATTTCTTCACACTGGCAAACAGCATAAAGTGTGTGCAATGTCAAAAATAAAGAAAAAAAAAATACTCTTGAAACTTGTGATTTTGACATTTGTATCATTGACAAATATCATTACAGTGTCGCCAAATAGATAAATTAAAAACGAAAATTGAGGAGATTGTACGTAATATTTATCTCTTATTATTTATCTGTGGAGGAAATGTTAATATGAATACCGTAGCTTAAAATATTCTTTTAATTTGTAAAATATTTTAAATACTAATCTGATGTCCAATTTAGTTTAAAATGATTTATACACATATTAAGTTTATATTACAACCCATACATACATACTTAGATAATCTAAAGTAAATACAAAATACCCTCAGAAGTGAATACCGACGTTTCTTCAGATACTGCGACATCTGCTGGAATCACGCGTGTAACATGGGACATTGCGTCTTTTTTGCGTGAGGAATAATTATTCAATAGTCGTTGATACTCGCACAGGTAGGTATATGGGAATAGCAGAATTTATTTCATCGTCGTATTGTAGTCCACTGTTATTTACAGATCTCTCCCAAGACACTTCACTCAACCCAATCTTCGGCATTTCGTTTCTAGCTACTGCCAGCTGTCAAATGTACATATTGTTACTCCACCTAGTCGCAGAGCGTTGTATACTACAAGTACGTTTGCTGATTCGCGGTTTCTATAGAACACGTCTGTCCCAGCTGTGTTCAGTTCTGCGGCAAATAAGGCCATATATAATAACATATAGATTTTTAACCTACTTCAAAAAAGAAGGAGGTACTCTTTTACTCTTACGCTTTCTTTTTATTTTTTTAATGTTTGTTGCCTCAGCACTTCGAGTAGACAACCAAAAGGAGTCGATACGACAATTTAGTTAATGACATTTTTTTTAACTAGCTTACAAGACGGGATGTATAAACTAAAATAAAAATGTTAAACATGTTTATTGTTAGAAACTAGATTATGCCACTGCGGAGTTTTTTGTAGATCTATAAAAGAGGAATGTCCCGCCATGCATTGTTTTGTTATATCTCAAAGGAATTAGGCAGTGTTTTAGATGAAAAAATCAATTCGGTGTCGGAAAAAAATCGAATAAAAAAACAACAACAATCGAGGCTTCGAACAATTATCATCATATTTCAACCAATTTACACAAAAGCTTGACAAATTATATACCGAAACTCTCCTCGTGAATCACTCTATCTATTGGCGAAACTCGCTTTATAATCCGATGAGTAGTTTTTAAGTTTATCGCGAACAGACAGACAGATACGGCGGACGACTTTGTTCTTATAATTAGTAGTGATGATAAATATGTAGGTTTGCGTTACACTGATCTGTGTGTCTGTGTATGTCTCACTCACCTGATGTTAAGTGAACACGCGCTCTACGATACAGCACGCTTGCCAGGAAGATATATTCACTCACCGATTTGAAGATACTTTGGTTGTATCTACTGGGGAACACCCACTCAGGCAGCGCATACCACAGTTTCGCACTACGAAAGCGGAATTAAATAATTTCGTTTGAGTTTTTGGAATGTCAACCATGAAACGTGTGCTATTTCAAACTTCAGGTTGTCGATAAAAGAATCGCCATTATACCATGTAGATCTGAAACACACTCTCTGAAAAGAATCCGATGAAAACATCGATAAACTACCAATAATAATTTTGCTGCATGTTGAATGCAATGTAATTTAGTTTGAACAATGAAGTCGTTGCAGATGAGCCGCAAGTCTCCTAAAAGAATGAAGCCGTATTGATGAATGATTATTTATGAAACATATACATATACAATTATACATATATAAATTGGATTATTTTGACTAGGCCTTTAAACTATAAATATACATGTAATATATGGCTTCATCTTTATTGGGCCATGGTATTTTCCCAAGTAGTTTTAAGATATATTTACTTTTTGAAAAGAAGTGTAGTTAGATTACGTTGGGTACGTAGTATCTACATAACAGTTACTTTTATTATCTTGCATACTTCAAAGCCAACATTGGGAGGTCTTTACTTCAATAGAAGTGAGGTTACAAAGGAAAGAGGGCTAGGTAATGGTCCACACAATGGAGAACTGTTTGGCCTGGCGGCCCTCCGCACAATGCCATCTAACTTATTTTATTCTGCTACACTTGGGAAATTTTTAGGTAGGTACCAGATTTGCCAAATGCTTAAGTGCTTTTATTGACCGTGGAATTAACGGTTTGGAAGGCAAAATATTATAATGCCCGGTATCCTAAGATTATGTTTATTTAGTGTTTCTTATTAAATTTATTTGCTCTACAGACACCGAGGTCCGTACCCTTTGTCAACTTTTTAGTTACATTTATTTTAAACTCTATATGCAATACAGGGAGAAGGAAGTAGGTACGTTAAAATATTCTTAATCTAAGGTTAAAGTAGGTACTAGTTTGTGTGTATACCGCGAGCAGACCAGCGACCCGCAAGCAGCACCCGATCACGAGTATGACGCATTCTTATTCTTATTCTAATGCGTCGTACTCGTGATCGGGTGCTGCTTGCGGGTCGCTGGTCTGCTCGCGACCAGCGAGTATGACGCATGTGCCAGCCATCGCCCCCCTCAACCATATCTGAGGGAACAGAGCGACACGAAACACGACGCCGCCGCAAGAAACAGCCTTCGATGGTGAGCATGAATGTTCGAGGCATACACACAATCCTATTTATATTTATGCTTGTCAGTTTACATTTGAAATCGCCTCCTCACGGCTCAGAGCCCCCATAACCGCCGTGTTTCGATCTTTGATCGCCATCTGCAGGTTGTACTTGTTTATTTAATTTAAACGTACCGAAATTGTGAAACAGCAAATCTCAGACGGAGAACTATTTCTAAAGTAAAGTATGTATATACAAAAAAAAAGTATATGTATTCTATCAGTTTTTTGACTGCCATTGTACAAGCTTTGCTTAGTTTGGAGTTAGATGGCGCTGTGTGTAATGTCCTACGATATTTATTTATTCGTTTTGTATATATTCATAAAAATAATAAGACTTGACTAAATAACTTATTGAAGGGTTACTGTCAATCGGAAACCAAAATTCTGTAAATAACTGTTCCGTAAAAACCCTTAAAATGAATTGATTTTGCCTTCATAGATTCAACGACCGTTTTTTAATAAGATCCTGTGATGTGAGCGTAGACGCCGTCTTGTGCTACAGTCTACAATCGCTACGACTGCTACGCTTCGATGCGCTACGATGCTTACAGCGCTACCCCGTTTATGTCTTTTGTTTTAAAATTGTACAGTGCAAATAAAGTTTTGTTCAAAATTACCATAGTGGCTCCCACATTTCAACTCAACTCTTATCTACATAATATTAACAGTACAATCCGTTTTTACGTACTTAATACCGTACAATAAGACAATGAATAAGTACGTTTTTTTTCAATAATAGAGTTTAGGAATGGTTAGTAACTATGTATAATAGATTATTATAGATACATATAATTCCGTAAGGATTGTATTGTTGAGTATTGTAAAGCCGCATCATTTGAATACATTTACAACAATCAACAAGGACATATAATGAAAGATCAATTCATACAGAAAACTACAATTTCCATTAATAACAGTTATTTTGACACGCAATATACGCTATGTATCGGCGCCGTGTTAGAAATGCGTGTTGGAATGAGTGAACTTTTGACGGGTATAGTCTATGGTCGGGGATATAGAGGTTGTATTTGGTTGCGTTTAGTTTTCGCGGGTGTTGCGTGTAGTTGTTCCGTGTGTGTATGCAAGGTGTATTGTGCGGGCTCACACAATGGCCGCGTGGCTTTGTGTCGCGCGTTCGCCATTGTCGGCGGACATATTACCCAACGTTGCCACATTGTATCTGCGCCGCCGTCTCTAGCTTCTTCCTTTGAGACGTGTATCTTATTTGTCGTATGGAATGATGCTGGAGCTGCGGATCGATATAAATATTCACCTTATCAATTTCTCGTTTGCTTTTCTTACTTCCACGAAAGCCTTTTTGTACTATATAACAGCAGCGCTTTAACCTATTACCTTGTGTGGATTGTATATTTTTTTGTAATAAAAAGTAACCTAACTTTATATCAATCCAGAGTGTGAAGTTCTTTATACCGAATTTTATTCAACGGATCCGTTGGTTTAAAAAAAGGTAGTTCGTAAACTGAAATAGCGCTTCTATCGGCGTAAATGGAAATTCATTTTTTAAACATTTTTGAAACAGCCGTTTTTTATTGCTCACTTTATACGTTTTTTAGCAAGCTTCCATGTGAGTCCGAACCCTCACGATCATCAGCAAAGCT
The DNA here is from genome assembly GCA_950106695.1 of Biston stratarius. NCBI lineage: Eukaryota > Metazoa > Arthropoda > Insecta > Lepidoptera > Geometridae > Biston > Biston stratarius. The sequence goes on along the minus strand of OX467115.1, from coordinate 21,761,899 downwards.
TGATGTATAAATTACGTCACATTTAAATATTTCATCTGAGACAAGGGCAACTTTTATATATAAATATTTTTTCCAACAGTCACTATTTTATTTTACGACTACAACCTGGTTGATGTTAAGTAAAGATGCGGTCTAGGATAACACCCTGGCTTATCTAGAAAGAACTTGTATGAGCGTTTACTCTGGATTTGAAGATATCCATATTGTTATTTTTTTTGGAAATCACGGACTCCACATCCTTGCCATACGAATGAAAATCCAATCGAAGCGTTCAGTGCTTTGGGCACGTTTGTCTGGCCGGGAAATCATTGACCGCCCATGACCATTGCAGAGATACACAGAACACAATGGCAAAATGCAAAGGATACAAGTCCTCGAAATGTATTCGGTAGAAAACTGATTAGCAGCCGGTGCTCAAAACTTTGAAGTCGAGACTAGATCAAAATCATCATTGCCTATTAGTACCTTTGTATAGGTACGTGACTTTACTTGCGCTTTGTATAAACAAAACTGATCAGGCATGAACCATATCACCTTGGCGAGAATACCAAGCTTTTACGTGGCTATTGTAACTGTCGCTTTTTTTGCGAGTCGTCGAAAGAGTGACACCAAAAAGCTCTAGACTGTCTACCTCAGGTCTTGTATGATAATACACCAAAAAACTTTTGTTAATTCAATCATACCAAAAATGCATGAAAATGGCTGTTACTACACAAAAATTTTAGACTTCGTTTACTTTCACCAGAGGTGCAGATTCATTTTGGTACCAAAAATTTGACTAAGGCTTTTTTCACAAGGGCTTTTTTTGTTGATCCGTTCAATTCATGAAATGAAAAGTATGACTGTAAGATGTTTTCATACTTTTTCTAAGACTGCTGTACAAAATATCAGAGAGGGGATATAAAGGACGGAGACAAGAGGCTCTCCAATACGATTCCGCTCAGATACATCCCAATAGAAGCACTCGATACTATGATGATACTAGGGGTGTCACCAGATATCAAATTTCAATATTTATACCTACAGCAGTTTTATTCAGTCGATGTCAGATGTGTACAGTATTAGTCACAGATTAGAAGGAAGTAGTATATTGTCAGGGGTTTAGGTTAATTGTATTTTTATCGTAGATTCGTAAGTTAGGAAACAAATTACACAACACCGTATGACCATCGCACGCTTTTAATAATGAATTTATATGGTTATACTGTTACATGGATTAATATTTTAGGAATTAAGTAAATAATTACATCAATTAGATCGTTACAAAACCAACGCGAGAGTATTCCCCGTTGACTCTCCTCGCCCGACCAATCACAGAGCGAGGAGCCCGCTTATATCCACCTATGGTCGCTCGCGTTGTCGATACTACCAATCAGACCACATAATCGAGGTATTTGCCGGGTATTTTTCCACGGCGTACGGGACGCGACGAAGCTCGGGTTGCCACAGACTCCCCCTCTAGCTCAGGGGAACGCCCTCGCTCCTGGGCTAGACTCCTTTTATGTTGCTTCGGACGTCCACGTTGAGAACGTTTTTGGATAACAGGTGTAGGAAGGGGTTCATCAGCATGTGATTCGAAATAAGGGGTTAAATCTTTAGAATGATACTTGCCAAGAGTGTCATGAGGTTGTCCGTCCTGAGGGGCAATGACGTATGTTGTAGGGCTCACCTTTTCTTTTATAATATACGGACCATCTCTCTTGGGAACAAACTTGGCCGTGACTCCTTTACTGGCGTTACTCAGAACATGCGACTTGAGCAAGACCTTATCACCGACTTCATATGTTTTACCTGGTCGTCAAGACTGGTCTGCTGTTGCTTTCGCATTATCCTGCTGCTGTTCCACTCGTTCTCTCACGGAAGATAGAGACGCAAGAAAAGCTCTAAGATACGGTGTTATCTGAGGTACAAAGTTTTCTTTGTCTAAAATGGCTCTCAGATCATGACGAGCTTCTAAAGGGGATCTCATATCTCTACCGAACATCAGGTAGGCAGGCGTTTTAGCAGTGGTCCTGCAAACAGCACTATTCATCGCATAACGAATAACAGCCAACTTTTTCGGCCATGAACAGTGATCGTTCTCGACAAGTAGACTGATCTGAATTTTTAAATCTCGATTCTTTCTTTCAGCAGGATTCGAAGAAGGGTGATAGAGAGGCGTTAGGCTTTGTTTGACACCGAGTATATACATACATTGTTGCATGACGGCTCCAATAAATTGCACGCCATTATCGGACACGACCCGACGGGGAAAACCAAACCTTAGAAAGTATTCTTCGATAAGGACGCGTGCACAAGCTTCAGCCGTGGCTTCCCGTAGAGCATAAAGCTCGACCCAACGCGTGGCTGTGTCCTCCACGAGCAGAATCCATCTCTCACCTTGTTCGCCTTCCGGCAGGGGTCCAAATAAGTCAATCGCCAGCACCTCGTTCCTTTGATTTAGTACTGGGGTCTGCAGTAAGCCAGGTGGCTTCTCATTAGTGGGTTTGTATCTTTGGCATACCAAACACGACTTGACATAGTCTGTAATAATACGGCGCATGCCAGGAAAATAATAATGTTGCGAAATCTTATAATACGTACGGTCAATTCCCGGATGTCCAGCCAGTGCAGAGTTATGACACTCACTTAGAATCTCGTTCTGGAGGTTCTTGGGAATCACCAATTGTGGAGCTTCACTGTCTGAGTCTGGGTTGAACCGATAGAGTACCCCCTGATCCATTAAGTAACCTCTTTCAGTCCATCGCCGAGCAGCCACTTCGTCCAAACTCTCCAGGTCTTTCGAGATTTTCTCCACTTCTGGATCTGCCAGCTGTTCACGTCTCAAATCGGAAGGACATCTAGTAGGGAAATCGAGAATAACCGAACAAATACCACACTCACCTTGAGTTTCTTCAGTACACGTTGGTCGGCTCAAGGCATCCGCGACAACATTTGCGCGGCCAGGTGTGTACTGATACTGTATGTCAAAAGCTTGGAGCTTAAGAGCCCATCTTACTAAGCGACCTGTAGGAGATTTGAGAGTCATCAGCCATTTGAGGGGTTGATGGTCAGTTCCGATGATCACGGGGTGACCGTCTAGATAGCTTCGGAACTTTTCGACCGCCCAAACTACGGCTAGAGCTTCCCTCTCTGTTGTGGAATAATTCCGTTCTGCGTTATTAAGCAGACGACTGGCATATTCAATAGGCCTCTCTTCCTTCTCCTCCCCCTGGAGGAGAACGGCTCCTAAGGCGAAATTGCTTGCGTCAGTTCGCAATATAAATGGTTTAGTGAAATCAGCCTGTATTAAGATTGGCGCTGAGGTAAGTAACTTCTTCAGCTGCTCAAAAGCATCCTGCTGAGGTGGTCCCCAGGTCCAGGCTTGTGATTTACGTGTTAATTTAGTAAGTGGTTCCGCAACTTGAGCAAAATTCGGAATAAACTTACGGAACCAAGAGCATGTCTGGAGAAAAGTCCTCAGATGTTTCAGGTTCTTTGGCTCCTTCATATCCTGTACAGCTTGAGCTTTGGCAGGGTCTGGTGAGATACCTTCTTGAGTAATAATGTGTCCTAAATACTTAACACTCTCTCTGGCGAAGACACACTTCTCGCGGTTCACTCGTAGGTTATACTCACGTAGGCGGGCAAATACTGCCTGAAGATCCTGCAGATGTTTTTGGAATCCCCCCTCTGTTATGACCAATAAATCATCCATAAAGGCCAGCAGGGTGACGTCAACTAGGGATGAGCACGTACGCATACGGTCAATAAGACGCTGAAAAGTTGCCGGAGCATTTTTCAGCCCGAACGGCATACGCTTGAAACGGAACGTTCCGAATGGACTAGTGAACGCAGTTTTGTCTCTATCCTTCTCTGAAACACTCACCTGCCAGTACCCAGACCTCAAATCCAGAGTACTCATGAAGCATTTTCTCTTAGTGGACTGCAGCAGTTCATCGATGAGGGGCATTGGGTAAGCATCCGTTTTGGTAATGTCGTTTAATCGTCTATAGTCTACGCAGAAACGTAGATCTCCATTTGGTTTTGGTACCAGAAGAGCTGGTGAGCACCAGGCAGACTCACATTCCTCTATGATGTCATCCTTCAGCATCTTTTCTATCTCGAGACGCATCAATTCCTTTTTGGCGGGAGTTAAGCGAAAAGGGGGTACAGCTACCGGAGGGTGCTCACCTGTATCGATGCTGTGCTCGGTGAACGGCGTCGGGGCTCCCCCTGGTTTAAAGATATCCTCATTCTCAGCCAGGAGCTTCGCCAAGGAGTCACGTTCAGGTGGTTGTAGCTGCGTACCTTCATCATCCCTAAGAATAATTGCAGATGCGCACGAAGTTTTCAAGGAGCTAGATTCAAGCCGTAGCTGGTGTCGAGTACACTGGTCATCAGTAAAGTACCACTGTTCATGAGCAAAGTCAACAACTACCTTTGCTGCCCTCAAAAAGTCGATTCCTAACAAAGTTTCGTTGTTTCGAGCTTCCGGGAGTACTAGAAAAGGAGTCTGTATGGCTTTGTTATTTAAACGTACTTCCAGTGTAGTTAAGAGTACATCGACATCGCGAGCGACGCCGTCCGCTAACTTTATAGTTTTTCGGGCAGACTGTAACGGATGCCCTTGACGAACGATAAGATCGTAGAGCGTATGTCCAGCTATGGATTGCTTAGCACCCGTATCAATTAGGGCTGTTCCGCGAAAACCTAGAATTTCGATATCGAAAATCGGTCGCCGATTATTATGGGCAGAAAGTATAGAGCTTGCGGACGCGCCAGTGGATACAATATCACTTTGATTTAAAACATTTGAGACACCTAAAACATCAGAGCATGACATATCATTTTGTTTAAAAATATGTGAAATATCAACAACATCGGTATCTGTCGGACCACGGTCACATGTCCCCTCACTAGTGGGTGTACCTTTATCAATTGTAGATATAATACCCGCGTGATTTAAAATATTCGACTCATATAAAATGTCCGAATTTGCCGGATAATCGGTACGTGTCCCCTCACTAATGGGGTTACAAGCGTAGGTAGTCGACATAAGATCCTTTCGAATCAAAATATTCGACGTACATGAAGTATCAGAACATGCCAAATGATCGGCACATGTCCCCTCACTAATGGGGCTACATTGATAAGCAGTCGACGTAACATCACTTTGTTTTAAAATGTTCGACATATTATATGAAACATCAGAATATGCCGGATAATTTGTAGATGTCCCCTCACTAGTGTTGGTACATTCCTCGGCAACAGACATAATATCCTTATTATTATTTGGAATACATGAAACATTAGAGTATGCCGACTTATGCGAATGGGTCACTTCACTAGGGTACATAGAGTCTAGGCTATAAAAACATTGATTATTATTGCATGTTTTGCAATTTTCCCGCGTAACATTTTTCGCACCACACTGATAACACGACACTATACTCGTAGAGTTATTGTTATTGGTTTCAAAAGACTCACCGGACTGTAGTTTACGGCATTGCTCGCGCAGATGCCCATACCTCTTACAGTAACGACAGAAAGGCCGCGGCGGTTTCGGAGCCGCGTGAGATTCACTCTCACCACGCGACGAAGAAGCTCCGGCCGTCGTCGGTGTCTTTTGCGGTGACGAAACTTCAGTCGATCTCGATGTAACCTCGCGAGTCGGTATTATTGAAACTCGCGGTACGGCATTACCGCGTTGTGACGGCGCTACTCTTCCCGACGTTTGTTGTGGTAGCGCCCCCGATGCACGATTTACTCGTGGTAGCACCCCTCGCGTATATGTGTTAGTGCTTTGTTTATCGCCTTCTTCCCATGATTCTTCTATGCTCCGCGCTTTAGATAATAATTCAGCGAAGCTGGTGCATTCTTCTCGTCGTAATCTCTTTCTAATTCTTCTGTCCATTAATCCGTAGATCATATCTATTTGCGCTTTTATCGATATATCTCCGGTAGGTATTTTTGAAAGGAGAGCTCGGCATTTTGCAACAAATATGTCGGATTTTTCTTCCCCTTGGTCCATTTTAAAAAGCTCCCGATACAATCGGTACGCCGGACGGCGATCTCCGTAGGCGCTTCGTAAGCGGTCAATGACCTCGCTCCACGTAGTTACCTCGGATTTGATACTCTGCCACCAGAGTGCAGCCGGTCCGGAAAGTAAAATGGACAAACCTCGTAATGCATTTTCGTTAGAAATATTTTTGCAGTCTCGGTAACTGGAGATCGCGTCTATGAACGTTTCCACGTCTTCGGGACTTTCACCGGAAAATCGAGCGCTGCACGAAGCGAACGTGCCTGATTTCGGCTCTTGTATGATAGAGACTGGAGTGTTCGCCTGTTGGCGCTCTAAAACACGATCGAAGAGTCGTTCCAGTGCTTCATTTTGAGTGCGTTGCAGTGTAGTCATCATAGTAGCCACCATGGATGCTGGTACTTGTTCCTCGGCCTCGTCAGTAGCGGCGTCAGCGAAGGTATCGTTCGCGTCGGATTGTCGCCGCGATTGGCGGCGCGTACGCGTCATGTTCGGTTTTTGTTTACTTTTAAACTTCTTCACCGAACTAAACAACACCACTTACGAATATTTCGTAGATTTTACTGATCACTCACTAATAATTAAACATTGACAAGGCTCCATTGTTGGGACGCCATATATTGTCAGGGGTTTAGGTTAATTGTATTTTTATCGTAGATTCGTAAGTTAGGAAACAAATTACACAACACCGTATGACCATCGCACGCTTTTAATAATGAATTTATATGGTTATACTGTTACATGGATTAATATTTTAGGAATTAAGTAAATAATTACATCAATTAGATCGTTACAAAACCAACGCGAGAGTATTCCCCGTTGACTCTCCTCGCCCGACCAATCACAGAGCGAGGAGCCCGCTTATATCCACCTATGGTCGCTCGCGTTGTCGATACTACCAATCAGACCACATAATCGAGGTATTTGCCGGGTATTTTTCCACGGCGTACGGGACGCGACGAAGCTCGGGTTGCCACAAGTATAGATTTAATATTTTTCTATTTTGTTACTGGCAAAGTACTTTGTGTATATGATTGCGCAAAAAATATTCAAGTATTCAATAAAAATCAAGTTAATTATGTCTATGTGATGATTACAATCGCACAAAGTAAGACAAAGTAAAGTAGTGGTGACTTCACCACAAGTTTCGATGTTGTTTTGTAAACAACACGAAAAGTCATGTTTCACCACATTTTATCACTTTCTCATATTCAGACACGTAATTTGACACTTTTAAATAAAACGCCACTACTTTTTACAAATAAACATTCGAAGAAACATACGTTTTGGAAAATACTAAATTAATACTTTTTTCTAATCTGTGGTTAGTAAACCTTAAAACTTTTACAATGACAATCTTACATTTCTATTGATTTATACCTAATTACAATATCATTGTATCAATTGATTTCATATAATAAAACCAACAAAATCCAATAGAAAAAAAAAACAATATAACAGAATAAAACAAATTAAAATTATAGTTTAATGATGTATCCAGAAAATAGAATCATTATCGATTAAGTTCTCCAAAACATCAGTAACAAAAGGCTATTGTATCAACATTTGAATACATTGTATTGTTAAAAAGGGAAGTGCATTATGCAAGGGTATGCGAAAGGGTGCTGCGGCCGCGGTCGTGGTCTCGGTGCGCAAGATCCATGCGCGGGAACCTTTTGACATATTTGCTTCTAGCCGGCCGGCAGTCCATGCGCGACATCGGATGGACGTGACCGCCTGGCTTTATGCTCCGAACGGCCTTAGCCATCGAACTTTTTCGACGAGTAAAATTTTCCCGCCAAGTGATTGATCTCTTCTAATAATTGTGATTTTGTGCCAGTGTCTGTGATGTGGTTTGGTGCTGTGTTGTGATTCGTGTTGATATTGCGAGGTTTGATTTTGGAATGATGTTCATTCGAGGCTTATGAAGGGTAAGTTTATTAATTCTTTTTTATTTTTATATGCACTACTAGTATTATTTAGTAAGCAAATGTAGTTTATTGCAATTTCGACGCACGCCATATAAATAGCGCTATATTTGAAAAGAACTTGTATGTATATAATAAACTTCAATAATTATTTGTTTGATTACTAATTTATAGTGTAAATATATATATATATATATATGAAATAGAAGGCCAGTTTTATTAACACGAAATAAAAGCATGTAGCTTAGAATACTTAGATTGTTCCATAGATATGTATTCACATAAGTTTTAACCAGTGACATAGATACCTATTCTTTTGACATGACTATCGTAAACACGTGGATTGCTTGTTTGTTTATATCTATCTATTTATCTTAAATGTATTTGAACAGTTTATATAATCATTATAATTTATTATTTATAGATACACTAGCAACCCGCCTCGGCTTCACACGAGTGCAATTTAGTTTACAGACTTGATTTGATAACATTGAATTTCTCTACTCTATTTTGAAAACCATGTAAGTCAGTACCTATATACTTTAAGTACAGCGTTCAATCACAATAAAATTATTTTTGTTTTATTATATTAGTAGATAATTATACCGTCAATATAGTTGGTAAGATTAGGTATACATCTATATGATTTTTTACTACCTATTTTGATGTTCGTTCAACGAAAATAGAATTAAGATCTGTTTTGAAACAAGAGAGCTGCAGCTTGTGATTACTCTCTCGTATTTATTGATATTGCTGCTATTAACTGGAAAACTGAAAATATTAACTGACTGCCCTGTTGGCTATTTGGTAGTATGTCTGCTCCAAGAGTCGTGGGAATCGAGCCCAAGGCGTGGGTTCGATTACCACTCAGAACAAGCATTTTGTGATATAATCATGAATGTTTGTTCTGTATATATTATAAGTATGTATTTACAAAAAACAATATTTAAGTATTCTATCAGCTATCTGACTTCCATGGTACATGCTTTGCTTAGTTTGGGGTCAGATGGCGATGGGTAATGTAAAAAAAGGTTCTAATTGCATTCTAATTATTTAATATTCATGCTATCGTTACTGAAAATAAACTGAAAACCATCAGAGATTAATTACAATGAGAACAAAAGCTTCCAACTTGGTCTCATCTCTTTCCGAAGCTCACTAGTAGAAAAGATAACAATACCTGCCACAGAATAGAGCTGTCAGTTTAACACAACAGGCGTAAACAACCCAATCGCGCGCGTCACCCATCGATACGATAACGTTGCAAACAAAATACATAGTAGAGTCGCGGAATTAACAACCCTATTGTATTACTACAATAATCTGCTATCTAGGCCAGCCTCAGCGCTGCAGACGAACCTTTTGTCTTTCATGTTCGCTGTTAATAATGGCGGGCACCGAAACAGCGGCGCACAAAGCCGCGAAATGTGCGCGATTTCATTTGCAAGACAAAACGCGCTTTGTTGTCGTGTCCGTTCAATACCGAATTTATAGCCGGTGGACCGAGAGCCGTATTGACGGCCGCTAACGAACGGCCAAACGCCATAAATGCATTTTGATCGGTCAGATATGGCCGTCAGCGCTCGTGACAAATCGGATTCATTCTGCAGTGGAATGCCAAAGATTCTATTGGAGTGAATAGATCGTTGGACGATTCAAGTGCCCTTTTATTACTTTTTTTTCTTCGACCTCTATCTATGAACTTTATCTTGGTATATAACACGATTAAATTACGATAAACATCTCTCTGGGATGGTAATACATCGATAACATCACTCAAGTACAAGGTAGAATTTGTTCATAATACCATTTTACCAGTAACTTCATGTTTGCTTGATAACTGACTACAGACTTTAAAATTTATTTGCCCAGTCGTGGAATAAAGAAAGTTCACTATAAAGTATAGATAAAATAAAATACGAATCGGGACGAAACTGCAAAGAAATCAAAGCGATTCTGAAAAACTCGACCAGAGATTCCAGCGGTATTCGTGGCTTCTGCGGCTTGGCTGTAGCTGGTATTATCCACTTTTAAACATTAAACTTTTCATTACTTTGAAAGCGGAGAGAAAATCACCATGGGCAATACTGCCATATAGACTAAAGATAAAGATACTAAAGATGGGGTACTCAATATCATTATAATCAGAAATTCGATTGTTGAGTAATCATAAATATATTTACAGTATGTTTTTTTAAACAATGTCTTTTTTCTTCTATTCCGCTGTTAAGAATATACCTGAGCGATCATGTAACCGCCAATCATGTCAAAGATAAATTTCAGCTTTACTGAGCTAGTAGTAAGCAAGGTTTCTTCAGAAATCAAGTCTCTTTTATCGGAATAATTAGTACACTAATTAGCTCCTAGCTCTTCACGCTTTCCTTATTGTATTTGGCTCATTTAATTGAGAATTTCAGGTTATTAAATGATCTGACAATTTTATAAAATAAAAAAATGTAAACCATCAAACAACGTATTTTCTCATCATTAATGTCAAGTAAAATTATATTTAAGCATACGTATGCTTACAAACATATCAGAGAGTTTATTAGAGTCGCGACAAGTTAAAACGACCGAGTTCAAACATAGGCAAAGAAGTCTAAGTAGCTTCTTATTTCTTTACGTCACATCAATTAAAAACTTTCCTTTCATACGAGAACAACACGAGGAGAAGCCAAAGAAAACCGTCGAAACCGAATAAAAAGCTTGATCCCCACATAAAGTTACACTTGAGACCCAAAAAAGGTCGCGTCACAAAAGCGTCGTAATTGGCCCGTTCTTTTTCTACTTCCCTGAAGCATTCAGAGCCAATGAAACGTGTGCATTTAAATGACGTTCCTCTTTGTGGGGTCACACTAAAGTTGCTCGTGAAACCGCCGCGGATGCTGCGACTTTTGTTTAGGATGCGGAGGGGCTACTAAAAGAACCTGCTCTTTGCTTGTTAAGGAATCATTAGTCATGGTTATTTGAGAATATGCGGTGGTGTTGGGCAAGTTTTGTGTAGTGCTGGTGTTCATCAAAGGGACACGCGTAGAATAGCTTAGGTAGATATAGTATTGTGTAAGTACATAAAGCTTCAATATAACTGTGACCAATAGACCGTTCATGGAAACGGTGTTATTGTATGAAATAACTTTAAAGTCAATATTTTTCATATTCCGGTGAAACAGTTGACTAGATCTGAAGATGATTCGTTGACTAATGTGGTGGAAAGCTATTACTGAATATACTACCATCTCGCTGGTCCAATGATATCTCGAGGATGGCAGAAAACAAAAGATGTTGAACTGTCTAGCGTTTTGAAACGTGACCAGTTGGAGTCCCCCAAGTACCGGCTCTAAAACAACTGGTTTGGCGCCCCTTTGTCTCCTTGTAGCAGTTCCGTAAGCAAGTGCATTTCTCAAAAAAGAACAGGGGCCACTGAAAAATCTGTATTGGTGCGATAAAGAGGTAACTTACCAGGCTCTGTGATAAAAGTGTTTCCACACCCAAAAACTAGTAACACGTATGTATATTCTGGTGAAGTAATTTGTGATAGTAATAAAGTCTTTCATTGTATACAGTTGTTATTTTATACATACATATAACTCTTTTCCTCGTACAATGCGCTAAGTCATGGCTACTATCCATGCGTAGGCGCCATATATTGACGCGAGTTGCAGCCACCGATTAAAAAACGAGTAAGTGAGAGCTTTTATGTGTGCTTCACTTCAGTTTTTCTTTATTTTAGGCATCACACTATGTGCATTCTGCCAGAGAAAAGTAGTTTGAATTTGCAAGTGAATACCAACTATAATAAGTCTAAGTCTCATGAAATAGGTCACGGTCAAGTCCTGTCCCTGCCCTAGTGTAGCAAAGTTATTAGATTAAGCGATATCCATAATTATAAAACAATGTTAAGGTTACAGAATTGTAAAAATAAATCAATCAAAATCAAAATCAAAAGTCATTTATTCAGTTTAGGCCCTGGTAAGGCACTTATGAACGTTAAGTTACATGTTTGAATCTACCACCGGCTCGTAATTACACTTCAACTGAGAAGACTCCGGCAAGAAACTCAGCAAGGCATTTTTTTTGTGGATCTTTCTTTTCATATTAGGTTACAATTTACAGTAATAAATATTAATACATACATTATGCTTACTACAATTGTCACTTAGCCAGGGGGATGCAAGTGCAGAGAGAAGCTACAACAACCATATATTCCTGTCTTCCACGTAATGAGCCACCTTATAGTAGGCTTTGTCAATTAACCTCTGCTTTATAAAATCTTTGAATTTATTATAGGACATTTTAGTTACCTCAAGTGGGATTTTATTATAGAATCTAACACAATTCCCGAGAAAAAACTTATTAGCTTTAGATAACATGAATCTAGGTGTCACAATTTTATCTTTATTTCTTGTATTTAAGTTATGGCGGCTACTATTAATTTCAAATGAATTTAAATATTTCCGGACAAACATAATGTTTTCATAAATGTACTGTGACGGTAACGTTAATATCTTAAAATCTTTAAATCGATTTCGTAGTGATTCGCGAGGACCCAAACAATAGATTGCGCGAATTGCACTTTTTTGCAGAATAAAAATAGTTTCAAAGTCTGCAGCTGAGCCCCACAGCAGTAGACTGTAGGACATTAAACTATGGAAATAAGCAAAGTAAACATATGTACTGATACTAATAATAATTTTGTGAGAAGTTAATAAGATCAAGAAAATAAATCGCGTTATAAAATAAAGCGGTGACCGTGCTGGAAGTTTGTACGGAATTTGGGAAACATAAGGAAAATACATGTTACATTTGTGTTTCATCACATTATATTATTTGCCTACACTTCAGCGCATAATTGATTAAAACACCGTTACATACATAATATAAACACTTGAACATTGACAAAGCCTACTATAAGGTGGCTCATTACGTGGAAGACAGGAATATATGGTTTTAGTAGCTTCTCTCTGCACTTGCGTCCTCCTGGCTAAGTGACAGTGTAATTACGAGCCGGTGGTAGATTCAAAAATGTAACTTTACCTTCATAAGTGCCTTACCAGGGCCTAATCTGAATAAATGACTTTTAGATTTAGATTTAGAACAAGTATAATTTTTACAAAAAACCGACTTCATTCCGTTAAACCCTAACATGCTAGGTTATATTGTTATATTACGGAGTTTTGTGTCTACCTTCCGGTTTCATCGTCATCTGGTCCTATTAACTTGGCTGTACCCTCTACTAACTCTAACTGTAACTCTATACAGCCGGACATACTAAAAAGATTTCCCGCACGTTACAAAAGAAAAAAATAGGTAGTTCATTGGGACTATTTAAGTGACCGTAAACACCACTGAAAAGTCACAGGAAAGCAAAATACGCAATTTTGTTTATTTGCATGACATATTTAAACCAGTTATTTTGGTTTTTTGGTTTTTGGCCAGTTATTATTTTTAACCAAACTACTTAACGGATTTTGATGACATTTTTATAGGACCGATCTGAACGTATATTCATTTTTATTATTTTTTCGAAATTTCGTTTATTATTTATTTTATTTTATTATGTTAGGAAGACTTACAGCTAGGTACACAAACACAATAAAAAAGATGGAAGGCATGGATGGATGGACAGATTGACACAAAAATACGCAACACCTAAATTTAAAACAAAATTAGCAAAATTTCACAATAATAGATCGAGTAGTTAAAACGAGAAAGCGTAACAAACAAACAAAATGTCATTCTCATTTATAATATTATAGGAATATAATCGTTTGTAAAGCATCTTTACTTCTCTAAATTTACATCGTAAAACTAACACAAGATTCGAACTAACTTCCATTAAAGTAGAAAGAGTCGCTACGTGTAGGCATTCGGTAAGAAATGTGGTTCCTTCGTTTTTCCTAGTACGCATTACAAAACACACTTACATAACACATCCCTCTTTCTCCTTTTGAATCGGTTCCCCTCTCGCCCACTCCCATTCATTCTTTGCAGCTTTTGTAGCTCGGGCTTTTTGTAACAATAGCAGCGATGTGAATAGTAACTGTCGAAATATTGTTAAGCTTGATGTCATCGCGATGGTGGAGCCGTAGAAGACGAAGTCTCAGGAATTGTTAGCGGAGACTTCAACGTGTTAATTGAAGGGGTTTGTTGAAACAAAACAACGACGTTATTCTGATATGCTATTTTATAAATCTACAGTTAAAGTAAAAGTCATACTGAGATTTTAAATGCGAAACATTATCTGTTTGTATATTTTTATGTTATAGCAATGAGAGGAACGAGACGTTTTCGTAATGATAAGAGATAACGCATGTTTATGAACATTGCAGCGATAGACAATACTTCGAGTAACAAAACAAAGTCTAGGTTATCGTTGCTTTGGCGCTCATTAAATATAAATAAATAAATATCATAGAAATACACTAATAAAGAAAATACCTCGCCTAATACACCCCACCTAACCAGATCTCCGGCATTTCGCTTCCAGTCACTACCTTACATAGGTATATCGTCACTTCATCGAGTCTCAAGGCACCTTACGCTACGATTTGCCGATACACGATATCGACTTAAGAACGGTTATCAGTTCTACGACAGATATGCCAAGCCCACTGCCACTCCAACTTGCTAATACGCTGACCTTCGTCGGTGACATTGGTTTTGTGATGTTAATGATTTCGTACCGGATACTATTCTTTAGAAAAAAGGCAAGCAGAACAGCGTGTTCATATAGCATGCTGAACAATTTTGAACCCGTGAACTGACCAAAGTGACTAAACGAAAAATAAAAATCAGCAAAATGTATAACTATAACCTATATTTTTAAAGCAGCAAAAGAGTATACCTTTTTGATATTTCTGAGGGGACCATTACGATATTTTATTTCGATAGAACAATTATTATTTTAAAGTAACCCTTAATATTATACTAGTACGCTTTCCGTGTAAATTTTATATCAAGACATAATTATTAAACTATTATGGGCTATGTACAGTACTTGACTGCTTTATTGTCTCCTTTAAAAAAATAATGCAACAGTATTTTACAAATTTAAATAAATTAAAAGTACAAATCACTCTGCCGACGCGTAACTGCCATATAATTGCTTCGCTAAACGTGACCATGTAGCTTGTGTAATAAGTTTCAACTGAGCTACTAAAACACGGTATTACGGATGACTTTCATCGACTATGGCCGGAGTAGATATATGAATGATATTATACAACGAAATGAAAATGAACTATTTTTATGGTGAAATTGAGATATTTAAATTGAAATTTTATTAACAATATCTTAGTCGTTTGCAATATTATCATAATTTATTGATTTTAATTATATCTTTATTCATTTGTTTATATAGATACAGTTATAAGCTGTTGAGAGAATTAGAAACATTGTTTTTAATTTTCATGTAAGTTATTGCGTATGTAAGAACGAAAACGTTACGTGTAATATTACAAACTCGAGTATAATGATGTAGAAATGTTAATACAAAACCTATATAATGTATAACTTTATGTGTATCGCCGATGAGTTATGTGAAATTCACACGCAGTCTAAGTTTAATACTAAGTTGGAGACGTAGCTGTAGTTGCAGCGTCTATCTAAAAACTAAACTATTCTCTTCGACCTTTTTTGTGATTAATTAACGAACTCATTTCTCAGACACCTCTTAAAAACAAACTAACAGTGAATTATTAAATAATTTTCAAGCTATCTACTATAGGGCAAGCTAAGGCAATTATAGGTAGGTAGGTAGTTAGAGTTTTCGAAAAAAAGCTAAGAGGTAGGAAGGTGGGATAATAATAAATATAATAATAATCCTTGTAATTTTACTTAATAGGTATATTTTATTGTGACCCAAATAGGCTGAATCAAAACTTGTTTTACACACTTCCAATCTATAATGATGCAGTTCAAGTACGTCTATATATTTATACATTTATTCATGCTTCTTTCTTTAATACTGACCAACTTCCTATATAAACTTTCAACCTCTAATTAATCCGCTTAGGAGTAAAATTTTTAAAAACGCCCATACACTTGTAAATTTATTTCTAACCAAAAGCATATTTAAAATTTCGTGCATCTTACTTTGAATATGAGACGGGCTTTCATACTTCCATTCTTCCCCTATTTTAGCCGTTTAGGGGTGAAATTTTCAAAAATCTTTCCTTGATTGCTTATATCATAAAAAGCATCAGCTGCCAAAATTTCAAGTATGTTGCCCCAGCGGTTCAGTCTTTGCGTTGATGACAGCCAGACAGGAATAGGAATTATATGTATAAATATATATATGTACTTATATAGATATATAGTGCCTTCATTATATGTATCTAAGAATTAGAACAATGTCAGGTACTATAAGATTCCGCAGTTATAGGCTGTTTCCTCCATAATACCTTCACAAAAGTCTTGTATCAAAGTAAACAATGGTTTAGGTACTGCGAGGGGGTTGATCGGTATTTGGCGCTCGCATTGTCGGTGAATAACTTTTGTCCCTATTGTGTTGAAAGTAGCGTCACAAAGAGTCCTATCATACTAGCGTTGGTCGAAAACAGCTACAGTTCCGTTGGAGTGAAGAGGAGATAGGTGCTTAGTGACTGGACAATGTGCCAACACGATTTCTTCAAAGTAGGTCATATTCTTTTACCGAGGTTTATTTATTTAATTGTTCTCTACATTACAAGTCTGCAACTTACCTTTGATTAGCTTTTCGACGATACAACGTATCTATAAAAATATATATTATCGGAACATTTTATGGTCAGAACGGGGTATATTTTCTTTCTAGCTTCAGACAATAGATATTTAAAATTTATTTTAAAAACATGCGCATGACGCGTACTTTACCTTCATTTAAATCTAAAAATTAAAATATAATGTAAATTAAATAAAATATATTGCAAAGAAATATCTTTGTTCGAGTATTTGTTTAACTACGAAAAGTCAACGTTTTTTTTGGATTAGACAAAAATGCAAAAAATACTTTTGTTTTACTTATAAGGTTTCATTATGACAGATACTCCGACTGTAGTACGAAGCAAAAAAATGCCCGCGCGTGCGATGTAATCGCTATGAAACTTGACAACTGTGCGGTTTGGTCAACACATTCCAACAAATATTTATCCTTAGACTATGTTCTGGTAGACCACCAGAATCGAAGGAGTCTTCTCCTCAAATATCTTATTTCGTAGCCCTTTATATACTAACAATGGACGTTTACAAAAGTGTATACTGAAAGACATCGTCGCGGGCGGGTGGTAGGTGGTATCTTCAATCGACATTGAAAAGATCTCTTTGTGTGCAGTCTGTTATCATCTAGTTCATTATTTTAGTATAATCAGCGGTATTGAACGTGTTATAATGGTAATTGAATAGTATTGTTCATGGAGGTCAACGCGCTTTATTGAAGTGATGAGAACAAAAAACAAGCCAAGTTCGTGGTTAACTTTTTAAGAATAATAGCTCAGTGGTTAATGTGTTCGGATCACACGCCGCAGGTCGTGGGTTCAAATCCCAACAGTGAGCTTGATTGCTGGTGAAGGCAAAAATCGTGAGGTAGTTGGTAACCTTCAAGTTGAAAATCTGACATATTTTTTGGGCAGTTTCACTTGAGAGCCAGTTTCATGCTAGGCTAGTTCGACCACACCACCGTCACATAACATTAGGTGACCCATAGTCAAACACCTAGCTTGTCAACCATTGAAAAAAGTGCGCATAGTAAGAGTTCCGTAATACCATGAATGAGTATATAAATGAAAGAAAATACGTCCCTTATTTCAGAAATGGTGGTATATAGTTGGGAGACCGTCTGACTGTTAAACAAGAGATAAAAAAAAAATGGGATGGATTTAAGTTTGGCTACCAACTCACCTTATGGAAAACGACGGTGTTTTCAAAGATGGAGCACGTTGATCAACAAGAAATCTATTCACTCTAACCTTAAAAATGCCCAATTTGTAGTTCACAAGAAACAAAGAAGCCAGCAATGAATTCTATTCGTGGACTGTATCAAGAAAGTAAAGCCGAATCGTTGCGTTCGAACATTGGGAACGTCCAGAAGAAAATAATGTTTGTTTTTGGCATCGAACTTTGTACATTTGCCAGAGTAAATTATTTTAATATTTTCAAGTATTATATGATAAATAAAGTAAACTGAAGTAAGTCAGTCACAAAAAGTAAGTCGAAGTCGAGTCCGGTCATGCTCTAGTAAAATAGTTGTGGGCTTTACTAGGAGCTTCGCATCCCACACTCACGTAAGTAGTTCGGCAAGTTTTTTTTTTTCAATTTAAAAAGCAATGTGACGACTGAGATGCTCTCCTGATGGTAAGAGATAGCGCCTGTCCAAGACCATTGCAGCAATGCACAAAACTTTGAGTAGCAAAACAAAGTCCAAGTCATCGCTGCTTTGGCGATCATTACTTTGAGACTTTCGATGGTTAGTCTCAACGGCCCTGTAATTTCGCTAACTGTAGCACCCTTGAAACCAAAATACAGTAATGTTTACACAAAATTGCTTGACGGCAGAATATCTGTTACTTTTTGAAAAACAATAAGTTTTCGACAACGCGATGACATGATTTTTCCGCGTTCCCTCCAAAACTATCCCATTCGTGAGTCACATATTCGCACCTAGTATAAAAGCTAGGCGACGTCGGAACCTTGCATCAGGTGACAAAGCCACAGGAATGAGTACGACACGCATAGGACTGAGATAATGGGTTAGCCAGTACTGTAAAAAGATAAACCATGTGCTGCATACTTAGATCACAACGTGAACAAGGTAACCTTAATGATTTCTTTTCACGTTGACAATGGTCAAGCTGGAAAGTTTCGCAAAGGCTTGTAGAAAGTACAAGAGGATCTTTTACATAGAAACGAATGACCCGCCCCGGCTTCGCACAGGTGCAATTTATTTTGGCGATTTGAATACAAAACATGAGAAAAATTTAATCTAAATTACAATATCGTAGTTGATAAGAAGTAAGCGTACATACATAAGGACACGAACAGTTACTTTGTTTTTTACTATTAGAGAAGAGAAGGGAAGAAAGAGATGGACAATAAATACTTAGATATCGATTTCTATCGGTTTATAAATAATAACATTTTTTTTATATAGTGAGTTAAGAAGTTTCTGCATCCTTGTGACCGGCTGGCTTCTAATCTGGAGATACTGGGTTCGCAGCCCACATCACGGACCTCTATCATGCTGTTTTCAAACGATGAGGGAAAACATCATGAGGAAACCTACATGACCGAGAGTACATAAAAAAAAGTTTTCGAAGATGTGCAAAGTTTACAACCCGCACTTGACCAGCGTGGTGGACCTCACCCTTCTCACAGTGTGAAGAGGCCCGTGCCCAGCAGTGGGACAGCTTATAAAAACAGAGCTGATTCTGCAATCCCGAAAAAGCTACGCGATGCAGCTGATCACTAATAATTTCATGTATTAATTTTGAATTAGACAAAAATCAATCTCTCAGAAAAATAGAGTTAAAATACTCTTTAAAACGAAACAGCCCTTCTTTTGACAATGACAAACGTAATAAAGGGTTCCTATTATTCATAGTGTATTAACCTAATGCTGTTTAATTCACTTCTATTCAGGGGTGGTACACCCTCGTGTGAATTTATTACTTTTTTGCAACTCTTAGTTTCGAAGAACAGTTCGTATCAACATGCGAATGACGAATGATAGAATAGAACTTCAAACTAATAAAAATTTGACGTGTGTACATACTTATTAGATTGCGAGACAAAATTCCAGGACAATACTTTCGTTATGAGGACTATACTATATATCTCATCTTACTTTACATGAACAAGCCTGTAAGCAGGTAAGGTAAAACCATTATTAAAGGAGAAGAAATGTAACTTTTTTATTCTGTTTGGTTTGCTTCATGCTCTGTTTGAAGTCAGCATTAAATTCCAAAAAAAAAAAAAAACACAAATAAGTCAGTCAAATAGAATACTACTTCTCCTAGTGACTCTGCTATATGTCCTACTCATCCATCACAAAAATCGCAAGTATTAAAAAATTATTACAAATATTGGTTAGATGACTAACTCTTTTTTATCCACACCAAATAACACATAGTAGAAAATACAATACCATGCATTCACAGTAGAAAATAAGGTTAATTAAAAACTGTTACTGGCGAATTTAATGCTAAATTTGTTCTAGGCAACCATAAATATAAGGCATAACATATACATCATCATCATAACCACTATAATCTACGAGAGTCTCCCTGGACACAGGACTCAGCTCCATCTTACACTTTTCGCTTCCAGCCACTGCTGTGTTACGTCGTCACTACATCTAGTCTCAGGAAGTCTTGCAGAATGGCGGACCTAACTCTAGAACACGTCCCCCGTGGGATTGTCGGTTCTTTGGCAGGTATGATGACCAACCCATAGCCACGTCAGCGTACGCTGTGCTGTATCGGTAACTTTAGTAGATATAAACGTAAGTTAATGTATACCTAAAATGCACTAACAAATTAACACATTCGCAAATTATTAACAAAGATAAATTATTATAATGATATAAAAGCTCAGAGTATATGAAGATATGCGAAGGTCACAACGTTGAACTTTACATCTTATCTCCTTTCTTTATAACTGAAACGTCAGATAATTTAAAGGCAAAGCCTTTGGCTCCATGTAGGGGAGGCCTGCCTAATCTTCCATCGGTCGCCATTCAAAACTATTGTGTCACATCTCGCTATTGTTTAGGAGAATCGATAAAAAGCCACTTTGGCCCTTTTCCAACTGATCACGATGAAAGACGCAAACTTTTGCATTAATCAAGTGCATCTACTGTGATTTTTTTCTTTGTTTTTGCTTGTCATAATCATTTTGAACAGATTTTGTTAATTTATAAAACATGACAAGTCGCAGCGTATACAGAATGTTTCAAGCAAATGTCAAAAAATTCAACTCGAAAAAAAAGCTGTTTTATATAAACAGTTGTTCTATATCTATATCTTTAAACGAGCAATTCTTGTATATATATATATATATATTCTGAATCTCGGAAACGGCTCAAACGATTTTCATGAAATTTTGTATCCAGGGGGTTTCGGGGGCGAAAAATCGATCTAGCTAGGTTTCATTTTCAGAAAACGTCGTTTTATCCACGTTTTCAGCCGAGCAATGCTCGGTCAACCAGGTACTAAATATTTATAAAAAAGCGGCTTCATTTCATAAACACGGATAGGTTACGTTGTTTTATTACTGAGTTCCGGTGACTACTAAGGTAGGTCATTGGGACTATTCTAGTTACCGTAAACATCACTGAAAAGCCACAGGAAAGTACAATACGTAATTTCGTTTACTTGGATGACATATTTTTTCCAGTTATTTTCGTTTAACAATCAAACTGTTCAACTGACTTTGATGAAATTTCTATGGAATCAATGTGAAAATATATCCTTCCAAATAAAATAAGAATCTAAATCGATTATAAATCATCCGAACATACATGAAAAATATATTGTGATGAATTCAGAACCTGTTTTTTTGGAGTCGGTTAAAAAATACTTGCGATTTCATAATAAGTACGTAGTAAATGGTTGTCCCAAAAAAACTATAGTGACATTTAAAAAAAAAACCCTTATTCTTATTCTTATTCAAAGTGGGGGCGATAGGTCCTGCACTGACGTCCCGCTTAGGGTGTTTTGTGCATTTCCCCTACCAGCGAGGGTTACCAAAAACTCTATGGAACATGTTTTTTTCACGATTTTTTTAGTCTGTAGTAAAAGTTAGTCTCTATCATTCGATTAATAAATACAAACCAATTTATTTTTCAAACAACGATTTACTACGAACCGATTGTGTCATCGCGAATATTTTTTATGGGACATAATTCTTTTGCGGTTTTAGGGCCGCATTGTAAAAGTTTTGTATAAACAAAAAAATGTTGTTTTGTATTTAATTGATAATATGAAAGCCTGCCAACTTCCGTAATCTTTTTACCATTTCATCATTCAAAGTCTCTCTGTAAGAGAATACTCGAACAAACAGCGTAAACAACAGCAACGGGTTGCTTGTTAAGTGTGTACAAATACAAGAAAGAAAAGTATGGAAATGTTGATGATAAAATAAAAACCGAAACTAATATGAGATAGGGGATCGAGAGCCTGGCCTGTGGGTTCAACTCTTGTGGGTCTGTAGGTCAAATTCTGTTGCCGTTATGAATATTGAGCAAAAACTAGCAAAAAAATCACGTTTGTTGTATGGGAGCCCCTTTAAATATTTATTTTATTCTGTTTTTCAGTATTTGTTGTTAGTGTCAACAGAAATACATCATCTGTGAAAATTTCAACTGTCTAACTATCACGGTTCATGAGATACAGTCTGGTGACAGACGGTCAGACACACGGACGGACAGCGAAGTCTTAGTAATAGGGTCCAGTTTTACCCTTTGGGTACGGAACCCTAAAAAAGAGTAAGAAAATTACAGATGCCTATGATCTTAACTGTTCTAATCACGTTTTCGAATTTCGTCATCTCCATGAAATTCTTTCAGATTCATTTACCAAAACCGGACCAAAAGTTTATAAAGCAAACCTTCAGAATCGCATCCCCTGACACGTGTTTCAGCAACAATGGGCTGCAATCGTGCCGCTTCAGCGATCGCATTCAGTCGCGGTCACTTTAACTACGCCGATGTGCGGGCCCTTTATGTTTGAGGGCACAACTTGAGGACAATGCTGATAATTTTCACTTTCAAGCGAGAATTTTTATTCAGCCTTAGAATTTTTCTAGAACTTTTTTGTAATCTTCACTTGCCAGATATTTTCCAATATTGCCACTCCGAGCGTGGTTAAAACAATTGGTGATACGGCTTATCGCGTTGTAAAACACACATAGAAAATATTGAATTGGTAAAGCTGGAAATTGAGCTTCTTTTGGTATTTGAGTTGGCACATTAAACTGCGAGTCAGACGTTTTTGTTGCGATAATAGATTAGTGGTTACCGCGGACGGTACACACGCCGTGGGTTCAAATCGCAACAATAAGCTTGAGCTGCCGGTGAAGGAAAACATTGTGATGATACCATAGCATGGTGGTAGGGTACTTTCTAGTCCTCGACTGGCTACCATTTTCAAGTTGAAAATCTGTCGCCGAACACTTAACAGCAGTCTCACTTAAGAATCAGTTCCATTTTAGGATAGATGTGGTTACCATCTTCGACCACACCGTCACTTAACATCAGGTGAGCTGTAGCCAATACACATAGCTTGTCAAATATAAAAAGCTTCATCGAAAAGCGAGATGAGCTTTTTACGTATAAATGTAAGTGTTTAGGATTTAAAAAGTTATGCAAAAAATAAGTCTGCCAGAGCCTAATCTGAGACGTTTTATACAGTGGAAAAAAAGGGTAGGTTTATGGGACAATTTACTTTATTAAGTACTAATTAGCAATATAGTACATTTGATAATATTCATCGGACAAAAATATCGCCCTAAAATAACTTCAGACATACTTAGTGGAAGACGAATTGAAAATCAGCCCACACCTTATCTTACACCCGTCACATTTAAATGCATATACCAGATTCTTGGCGATAAACAGTCAAAATCCATAAATATTTAATTAATATGCTAAATTGTCTACGTTGGTAGACAAGGCTCTATTTATAATCATGTACCACGTTGGGCGCCAATGTGTAAAATAATATAAAGCAGAAAGGATTTTATCTTTCCATAAATCCTTTTGTTTATTATTACTCAATTGATTTCAATGCCTTTCACAGCCGAACAAAACATATAGCGACATAAACTTCTTCTCGAGTATATCTAGTTTATCCTAGTACAGAATATAATATCTAAGTTGCTGTCAATATGAATAGGGGACTGTATGCGTAGCGCTCCCAATAGAATATAGTTAGTGGCGCGTCCGCAAAGTTCTTTTGTCACGATTATCGTGGTAAATCCTATCGGGGAAGTGTGGCGGCTGCTTTCAACAGCAAACTGCATTATGAGCTATCTGAGCTATTGTGCGCCGCAACTCTATAATCTAGCTCGAGCTCGAGTCGATGGCTCGCCGACTGTTCACTCAGAAACAGATCGCAACTCGCACTGTATACCGTTTAGTGCAATAGATTGCCGAGTAAGAATACGATTTTAAATCGATTATGTTTAAATTCGCTTAGATTTGAGTGAATAGGTTTTTTTGATGTTTCATTTACCCGTGTAAAGTATTGATAACTCGATAAATTATTAAATAACTATGTAGATACGTTATCACGCTAAAGCGCAAAAGCCTCGCAATCTGCGGGACAACTGTCGAAGTTTCCAACCCCATTCGCCAGATTATAGCCGATCCATTGAAAATATCCATAAAAGTCGAACATTATCCGAAACAATGGAGGGAGGGCCTCGGTATTAGGTGCTTGCGCCATTGAACAACTTTTGTCCCATTGTAGTCCGCTGAGGGAGGCCGCTGAGCACAAAGACATCGCGCAGACATAGACCGAAATTCATCAACAACCCGATTGTTTGCTACATAAAGGACGCTATTGTCGACAAATATGATATCGTAGCACAATGTGGATGTAATAATTAGAGCACTAGATGGCTAGGCTGAGTTTGCGATCAATGTTACGATGTGCCATGGGCAAACGGCAACGCAATTTCAAGTTAGATGCAGGAAATGGAGTGTCTGCTGACACGTTCGCAAAGTTTGCCATTTACCAGAACACCATCCAATAAGTATTAGTGTTAAATTTACCCGTTGTCCTACGTGAGCGATGCGATGCGAAAATATCAAACAGCCATTGTTCCTTTACGTAGCCTACGCTGTCGCGAAACTCAGTTTACGCAATCCAGTATTGAGGGCCTAGACAAAGTAATATTCGCAACGCGATAACGCTAATAGAGAATCTTGGTAGTTTTGTAAAACAAAAAGTGGAAATTGTAATTATGTATACCGTGTGTTTCGGCTGTATGCAACGATTCCCGTGGTTATAGCTGTGGATTATTGCATGTAGTTATCTGAAGCGCTTGATTATGGCGGCCATGGCCAACTTCTCGATGATTTACGAATTGAATTGATTACGAATGAATCACGAATGAACTTACCAATGTAATATATACAACACGATTGTTCTTTTCAAAATAAAAAATAAATAAAGTAAACTTCGCAAAGTATTTAACTAATTACATAAAAATACTATCCGCTGAGGTTAATGGATGAATCCGGATTATTCATTTCTAAAGTCAGATATATTTTTTTATCTTTTCGTAGGAGTAATTATCAAGATTTGTTTCTATTTTTGGGAGCGCTCCTTATACCCTGTATTACGAGATATCAATGGTTTAGATATATCTGAGGGGTAGCAACATTCTTACGTCAATGTTGTGAACCATGGTAGCTGAGGAATTGCATATCATGAGGGACCGGAAGCTTTTAATATGAAGTGCAAGGCAAACACTCGATATGCGTCACTCGCATTTTTGTAGGGACGATGTACATATTGGTTTTCATATTTTATTTCCTTCGGTAAAAGTGGATAGAAATATTTTTTGATGTAGCATAATAATTGCAGCATGAACTAGATTTTTTCCTTGCACAGTGGGTACATCTAGCCTTTTGGTATTGAAACTTTGGGACCGCGGAGACCGGGTACAAATATATATATATATACGTATACTTATGCAAAGATTTTTCATCTCGTCTGGTCGAACCCACACTTCTATTTGCCATACGACGCAGCAATGGGGCCACTGTTTTGGGAACTATTCCCATTGATAGCGGCTGTTTAGATTAGTTTATTACCCTACTACGCTAGGAGGAGGGCAAAGTTCTACGAGTGTTCTTTTTTAAAATTATGAAACAGCAATGAGACTAACTAGACGCTCTCCTGATGGTAAAAGATAACGCCTGTCCAAGACCATTGCAGAAATACACAGAACTTTGAGTAGTAAAACAAAGTCCAGGGCATCGCTGCTTTGGCGCTCATTACTTTGAGACTTTCGATGGTTAGTCTCAACAGGCCAGTAATTTCACTAGCTACAATGCCCTTCAAACCAGCAGAATATTTGGTATTGCGGTGGTACCTTCCTGGACGACCTCCTGCAATGGAGATCTACCACTAAGTAAGGTATGAGGTTGATTTGCTCGCCCTAGAGCTTCAACTGCTTGATGGTTTCAACATGAGACGTGTCGTTTGAATCGTCTTAATAGTGGACATAATATATATGATTTTAAGATGGCGTCCGTGAAAAGAAAATAGACGGAAAGTTAGAAAGTAAACTTCGTTAAGAGATCAATATTAATATCATTATGTAGTTTTCTTTAAATTTATTGGATGCTCTCCATTATGTTAATCGAAGCGAATGAATAAAATTATTTCTTTCATGTTATGATATCTATTAGTAGTGTTATATGTTTCCATTTGTTTAGCATTTTTTCTAGAAAAATAACAGATATCATTATTAGATGTCTTTTATCACTTTGGTGAACTTTATGGACTGTACGAATAGGCAAGTACTGGTAAGTTTTAAAGCAAAAAAATATTGAAATAATGAAATTCGTAGAAGCTTGCGATAAATAAAATTTCAAAGAGTTTATGCAACGCTCTTTAATTTTACAGGAAAACTTTTTGTTAGCAATTCAAAAGTGTAGCTGTTGCTGCTTAGCAACATGCTGCTTAGCAACAGCTACTCTTATAAATTCAATAGGTGCTTACCTAACGGTGTATTCAACTAGCTTCACTTGAGAGCAAGTTTTCATTCTAGGTTAGATCTAGGATAGGTGTGTTTATTACCTAAATACCATGTCAGCTGAGCTAAAGTCGGATACCTAGATTAACCATAAACAATATAATTTTCATGGTCGGCAGGCTAAGTATTTGACCACAGCTCAACTAATATTAGGTGATGCAAAGAATGGAGGCTCTCAATTGAGACTTTTGAAACTCACCATTAGGTACTCGATAGTTTAAGATTTCCTCTGAGTACCTACAATTCGAGTACTAGGAAATACCTTGCCATCTTACTATGGTTTTCTCACAATGTACAACTTAACTACAGATCAAGCTGATTGTTGGAATTTGAAACTTTGCCCTTCAGTGTGCGATCCTACAGCGATAACCATCTGTTATAAGCTGTCATCGCTACAAAGCTTACTTGAAGTCGTACGTAAGTTTTTTTTGGATATAAAAGTAATAAGGCAAACGAGACTGTCTCCTAATAGTAAGAGACAATGGATGTCCATGACCATTACACGATACATAGAACTTTGTGTAACTAAACAAAGTCCAGGGCATTGCCGGTTTGGCGCTTATTACTTTGACACATACAATGGTTACTTCGCTAGCTGTAAACCGGCAAATCAAAACATCGTAATACACACTACTGCTTGGCGGCAAAACTGATACTGTTGTGGTACCTACCTAACCGACCTCCTGCTAAAGAGATCTCTACCACCAAGTAAAAAAAAGTACATATACGATAAAGTGAACACAACCCAAGCAGAGTTAAAGCTGCTAAGTAGGTATTATGTTTTATTAATTCCTGTACCGCGTTCGCATATTGTTCCGCTGATAATAGGAAAATCTGTCAACACGGGACAATGCTGCAAGTTACATGGATCAGGAATTAGCTGTCATTGTCCGCGCCACAATGGAGCGTTGTCGCTCAGTAGTAATTAGATTACAACTATCTATTAGGCAATCGTAGATCAATCGTAGGCAAATAGAAATCTAGAAAATATATGTTTTTGTTTATGATTATATACTTCCTAACCTATGTGTTAATCCATGGTATAATCTATCTACTTTTGACTAAACCTGTTATACCGTCACATTACAGAGAAGTAACAAACAAACACACCCACGCACACACACACACACGCACACACAAACACACACACCACACTTATTTTTACAAGCGTTTATTTAACTTACAATGTATGTATGTATGTTTGTTCGAGTGAAATCTTGCAAGTTGAATTTGACACACTTCTCGATGTCTGATTGCACTTAAATTTAGTGTACTTATGTATCTTCGGTGACAATACAATTATATGGTACCATGAAGTTGGTCTGATGATGGAGACGGAAGATGGCCATAGGAACTTTTGAAATAAACAAGATAAACCCATCGAGTATGGGCTCGATTGATTCGTCTTGTGGAGCACTTTATGCCTAGACGATATCCAGGGTCTGATGATGAAGCTAGAAGGTGGCCACGGCATCACTGTGATAAAACAACATAACCCCACCGAGTTTGGGCTCGATTGATTCTTCTTGAGGAGCAATCTCTAAAATACTTAACTACTAAAAAATATTAATTTAATCTATGCATATTATTTTAATGAGTTTTGTTTGCAACTTTTTAAGACCAACTTCTCTACAATATAACATTGAGTTTACTCAAAGTTTGTTTTAACAATACAACATTCTTAGTTAATTTTTCCCTCGCATTTCCTCAAATTCAACGATGAAGTTGTTTGTAATGCTTTACAGAAATCGATCCTAAGTTGTTGTAAGGTATCAATAACTCTGTATAACATACGGTGGTTTGAGATACAGCATTTTGTGTAAAATGCTGTATCTCTAAGTCAAAAGCCAGTCTCTAAAAGTCTGATTGATATAGATGGCGCCACTCTCATTAGCTGTAAAGTCACCAAACGTGATCAAATCAAAATCAACATGCCGTGATAAATCAGCACGTTCGATCAAACAAGATGATTAATGCGCATCGGAAGCAAATACAGACTATGATAAAGGGTGAGGTGACCGACATTGTCCACGATTTGAGATACGGGTTATCAAATGTATTGCTCTGCTCGACACGGTCATGTACCGGTTTATTGGTTGTTAACTGTGATAAGTCTACATAGAATAACGATTGTTAGGGTTGGCCAAGATATAAATTTAGGGACTAAAATCACACAATTTTAAATACACGGTGCAAACAGTATTTCTGTTTGTCTTATAACTTTAACGTGTATGTTTTAAGTTTAATGGGACAAAAATCACACAATTTTAAATCCACGGTACAAACGGTATTTCTGTTTGTCTTATTAACGTGTATATTTGTGTCTATTTGTGGCAACCTAAACGGCAGAACCGCTTTTAATATAGTTTTTTTTATATGTGACTTGATAGAGAGTTTTCTTAACTATGATCAAGAAAATTTTTACCCGCTTAAAGATTATTAGCTCTTTTCAAATACAAATACAAATATTTTATTGATAACACAAAAGCAACGAGTCAAATTCCATAATATCTTTTGAAATATGTCAAAAAAACTGATTACATAAATGAAAAAAATTAGTTTTAGTTTTTAGTAGAAAATTTTAGTTCTTTAGTGAATTACTTCGTTCCGGACACGATTCCTGAGAGAAATGCCAAGCATAGCTCTTTCTGTAGCTAGCTGATTGACTCTAAACTTGTGGACAATTCCCACTGTAAGTGTCTACGTTTCGGCTACGTAGGTCCACAGGTAGAACGCACTGGTTAAAAACTTTTGCCTTAAGACTTTGCGGGATGGGTGACGAGAAGACTCGACGTA
Organism: Biston stratarius; assembly: GCA_950106695.1. Taxonomy (NCBI): domain Eukaryota; kingdom Metazoa; phylum Arthropoda; class Insecta; order Lepidoptera; family Geometridae; genus Biston; species Biston stratarius. The sequence goes on along the minus strand of OX467115.1, from coordinate 21,732,412 downwards.
GTTTTGCGAATGGTACCCAGCCCAGCTGTAAGAAACTAACAAGTATATAAAGTAGATAAATTTTTGCTTCCAATTTAAATATGCATAATGGTTTGTAAAAATGCTGAATCGAACAATAGCATAGAACACTCACACAAATCATTGCGATGCCATTATTTGACTACTTCATTTGTTTTCATACAATGTTGTCTGAAATTGTGATCCATCACGGACTGAATAACATCATACTGAATAGTTAGTGGGTGGCTTATGTCTCGCGGCCGCTATAACTAGATCCGTCAAAACACCCCTTCGCACCCTTCTTGTTTCAGGAATATTTTGTGTTCAGAAGGGGGGTGGATATCTCGTTTGGCTGGTGGTGTGGAACCATTGTTGCTTCGGATTCGAGTGCGAATTGTCACAGGCAGTCGGACGATTTTATCAATCGCTTATTATTCAACTTCTAACAAATGGATGACTCATTTATGTATGAGATGCAGAGGGCGGTTTTTTACGGTTTTTGATACGATAGAATTTATTAATCACGATTTAAAATGATATAACTAGGTACAAATTAATTGGCTGCTTTTATAGCAAATGCACAGAGAGAGAGAGGTGCAGACGCTTTAATGCGAAGATAAGAGAACGGTTCAGCAATTAAACGAACTTCCCTGAAATGAAGTTTGATGTTACTTTTGTTCACCCAAATTGTGTACACTTTTGTCTTCGTACGCCCCAAATAGTATATTTATTAGCGTTTAATCACTTCAACTCTACACATGGTAAGCAATTGAGTGGCCAAGAATGAAACACGTGAATTATATATTCATTAAAAAAAATACTATGAAAATAACTGGTAACTAACGTCATAGATACTCTAGATCGGCATTTTCTAAGTTTGTAGGTTTTATTTTTACAAACTTAGAAAATGCCGATCTAGAGTATCTATGTACTTAAAATAAAAATAAAAACAACTTTGCTTAGATTGCCAGTAAATGTGTCCTTTGTCAAAGGTGTTGGTATTGTAAGCAGTACAATCGCTCCATTACGCCGCTATTGTGACGAGGTTCACGCAACGCTATCTTGATCAACGCCATCTATTGTCCAACACTGGAATACTTTTGTAACGTTTCTACATTCAAAAAATATAGGATAGGCACTTCTAAGGATGATAGACATAAAAAGCGTTGGGGACACGTATGCCCAAAACCGTTGGGTATTCGTCTAAATTAGAGACAACGGATCGGTAAGCCAAGCGCAGATTGTCATAAAACCTGATGGAACCCCGATATACTTACGTAAAGTGTTTTGAAACGACATGAAAATTGAAATTATGGCATACCCGCCTATCATAATAAACAAGGACCACAGAAGAAGTGTCTCTTATTTTACCTTTATTGAAAACTTGTAAACTGGCATAAATAAGCGAGTACAATGGCATCAGACTGACTGAACGTGCTATAAAAAATAAAAATACTTTATTTAAATTTTACGAATAGGCTTTATGTTTTTGATCGTTTAGTACTTGGTTTCGTAGCACTACGTAACGCCTACGGCACGCTACAAAAGAGTTTTTCATAAATGGAAGTACGCAGGCGCCCAATCATTCCGCAATATGAAAAACTTTAAAAAAAATAATTGTGAATGTGCTCTATTATTGTTATTTTTTTTTTGTTTTTGGCCTCACACGTCGTGCATTTTGCTAGTGTCAAGTATTTTTTTTTGATAAATCAAGTGAAATATCTTGAAGTCACCGGCAAAATTAAACAAAATAAGTCAATTCCAGTCATATCCTAGTGAAGTAGTGGTTACTTCACTAGAAGCTTCGACAAAGTTTTTGAAGCAACGCCAAAAGATGTGTCAACATATTACATTACTTTCCTACACTCATGGACGTAATTCGGTACTTTAAATTATAAATAAGAAATACATTTTATTTTTATACTTACCTCTCAAGATAAACTCACTCCTGTTATTGTATGGATACACTAGTTTACAAAATTAAACTTTTTTTATATACCCCGAAATAAATGTATATAAATATGTTAATCTACCTTCCTTAAACCTAAAAGTGTTAGCAGAAATATTTTATCACGTCACAATTTCTTCCTGTAGTAAAATGTTTTTTTTTTAACTACCTATCGTGGTGACGACTGTTTATTGTTTATTCGATCGCTTCAAACGACAATTATCTTGTTTCGGATTGATTTAAAATGTCGAGTAGAAAGTGTGAACAAAGCTCTAATCGTTTTTGTTATGTTTGTGGACAGTTTTTATTTTCAAAAAAGAGAAAACCATTGTATATTTGTTAAAAAGTACACATCTTCATTATTTTGGATGTCCTGTTGCAAATCAAGATAAAAAGTGGGTGCCTCATGTGTTTTGCGAAAGCTGTAGAATCGTCTTACTCCAGTGGTCATCAGGAGAAAACGTTCACCTTCCATTTGGTTCACCAATGCTATAGAGAGAACCTAGTAATCATGAAAATCATTGTTACTTTTGTGTGACGAAGTCATTGGGATATAATAAAAAAAAATAAGGCAAGTATTATATATGCCGAAGTTCCGTATGTTACTAAACCCATTTTACATTCGAAAGATCTACCACATCCAGTTTGTGCCGGTAATTCGAGTGCAAATATACTAGATGACAATGAAAGTGATGTTGAATTCAAATCGATTTCCAGTGATTCTGACGAGTTCTCACTTCAAGAAAAGACTCCACATTTAATTAACAAAGCCGAATTAAATGATGTTATAATAGATTTACAATTATCTAAATCTGATCTAAAGCAGAGCTTCTTGGTTCATTTTCTGCATTCACATCTGAGTTTTTTCCCTGAAAACTTAGTAAGTATGAGTGATGAACAAGGGGAACGTTTTTCCACCAAGATTTAAAGGTTTTTGAACAATGACATCAAGGATTTTGGGATGAAAATTTGTTAGGGAATTACTGTTGGTCCATTATAAGAGAAACTGATTCAAATAACTATAAAAAGAAAGCAAAAATTTGTTATATTTTTTTTTTTTCAGTAGTAATACCAAAATTATGTTTTCCAATTAAGTATATCAATATTTCTGAAACCAGACGTGACAGAATTTTTTTATTATTTTTTCTGGATAATTCTACCTAAATGAATAATAAAATAACAACTTTCAGCTGGGGTATAAAAAACCGTGTAAACTAGTGATATTATTATTTATGGTATGGATGAAAATTGTCGAATCAGTAGCAAGAAATGTAAGTCGTAGAAATATCTATATGCATGATGTCCTAAAGCTGCTAGCGTCCTAGCGAGCGGTGACCGATAAGTAGCGATGATAGCTCAGTCGTTAGCGTGGTCCGTTCAAACGCCGAAGGGCGTGGGTTCAAACCTTAACAATGATCTTGAGCTACCATAAGCATAAACCGTAGCATGGTGGTAGGGTATTTTCTAGTACACGGCTGGCTAGCTACCACCCTAAACTTGAAAGTCTACTGCCAAGCAGGTGAACGGTGTGTTTCGGCAGCCTCACTTGAAAGCCAGTTCCATTCCTGGCTAGATCTGCTTTACGATATTCGACCACAGCGTCACTTAATATCAGGTGAGCTGTGATCAAACACCTAGCTTGTCAACCATATAATAAAGTAAAACCGGCCAAGTGCTATTCGGACTCGGCACGAAGGGCTCCGTACCATTATCTATGAAAAAGGTAATTTAAATATTTATTTTATTTTGTTTTTAGTCATTGTTGTTATAAGGGCAACAGAAATACATAATTTGTGAAAATTTCAACTGTCTAGCTATCGCGGTTCTTGAGATACAGCCTAGTGACAGACAGACGGACGGATAGACAGACAGCGAAGTCTTAGTAATAGGGTCCCGTTTTTACCTTTTGGGTACGGAACCCTAAAAATGAGAGTTTGCTTTAACACGTCAGTAAGTCTGCCAGATTGACCATTTTGTTTTTGACGCACGATGTGGTCAAAAATGAAGCTCGTAGACTTAGATGTTTTTGCCACCATTTGACAGTGTTAGTTGCTTCAAGCCATGCTCATTAAAATCATCAACACTGCACTGTTATTCAATTAAGTTTGACAACGATGACGTGGTCAAGTTAGGTGCCCGCTGACCAGTTAGGCTATTGTTACGCATCACAATGACTGGTTAATGAGATCAGATCCATCCTGGCTGGACAATGGCCACCCCCGCCCCGATTTTATTAATTAATTCATTACAATAGAACCGAACCTGAGTTTCGAACCACTATTCGCCTATTGTCTAGAGATAGTGACTTGGCAACATTGACCTTAGGGTTTATTACGGACTTTTGATTCAATTACTTATCTAGAATAACCGTTTTAAAGGCAAAGAGGTATTTCAGTGTTCCAAACTGGAAAGTTAAAAGGAAAATCTTTCCAAAAGAATACGATTTTCAACGTCATTGTATTTAGATCTGCGTGTCAATATAGGCTATTCGTGAATGTGATGTAATTACCGGATCAACTCTGTTCTGTCCCACTGTGGGGCACGAGCCTTTATTCTCATTGTGAGAAGTATAAGACCGTATTCCACCAGACTTACCAAACGTAGGCTGGCAGACTTTACACACCTTTGAGATCTTCTTTTAAGAACTCTTAGACATATAGGTTTTCTCACGATGTTTTCTTTCAACGTTTGCAACAATACGCACATTACTTTAAAAAACCGGCCAAGTGCGAGTCGGACTCGCGCACGAAGAGTTCCGTACCATTATCTATAAAAACGGCAAAAAAATCACGTTTGTTTTATGGGTGCCCCCTTAAATATTTATTTTATTCTATTTTTTTAGTTGAATTTGCACAATCATCAACAAAATTAATAGGTGTAGATGTAGGTGTAGGATATAGCTACTACTATAAAAATTCAAAAGCAATCTTCGGCAGCCGGAATTCAATTTTAATATTGCTCGTATGTGCGGCGATGGCGTGGCGTAGTGGTGAAAGATTGAATTTTGATACGTTTCGTGTGACTCGAGATTCGCCCTTGCTGCCGGCTATTCAACTTCAACGGACCGTATTGCACAGTGGAGCTAAAGTTACGAATACGAAAATATATTTCTATTTGTTTTATAAACAAGAATATTTTTTTCAAAATCTTCTGTCATATAATAATCCGTGTCGCCGTGATAATTTAATTTAGAATTTCTTGGTTGATTGTTACCTTAACACTTTTTTTTAACATAATCTGCGAAAATTTTGTGTAATAATTAAATATAAGATTTATATTTCAGTATTACTTTTTTTTTTGACGTTTAAAAGAGGTTTACTATTTTATACAATAAAATCATAATATTGTAATATATTATCAGTAATATTGTTTTTATTGTAGGTCACATTTTATTCTTGCAACTCATCGGACGTACGTACTCCACTGTGCGGTCGTCGCGTGGCACTGCTGAAGTCATGGAGCGAGAGATCAAACGTCAGGCTTCTTTGAACCGATAATCATATGATGCTTCTCTCCACACTGGACATGTGGGCTTGTGGAGCCTTGTACAATTAGTGTAAGGTAATAGACTTAAGGTTCCGTAACAATTGACACTTCTATTTGCGATGATATTTCAGCGGTTAGCGCGGCCCGGCGAATGGCGCGGCCGGTTCAAACGCCAAAAGCATGGGATCAAATTCCAATAATGAAGTTAATCTGCCGGTGAAGGAAAACATCGCGAGGAAACTATAGCGTGGCGGTAGTGTACTTAGTAGTACTCGGATGGCTAGCAAAAAGTTAAAAAATAGAAAGTTTAAATTGAGAGCAAGTTCTATTCCAGGGTAGCTTTGTTTACCATATCCGATCACACCGTCACTTAACATCAGGTAAGCTGATCAAACACTAGCCTGTCAAAAATAAAAATAAAACTTTGGCAGGTTATCCCATCCCACTAATATTATAAATGTTAGAGTTTGGACGGATGGATGGATGGATGGATGGTTTGTTACTCAATTACGTCAGAACGGCTGAACGGATCTGAATGAAATTTTGCATTGCATGTAGATACTTTAGACCCTGGAATAAAACATAGGATACTTTTCATCAATATCATCATTCATCACCACGCGGGTAAAACCGCGGAGTAGTTCATAAATATAGGTCATATATCTTTTTTTTCGGCAATTTGAAATGAAAATGTCACCTCTAGTGTATCACTATTGTATGCCCATGTCACTATAAACCTCTTGAAAATTTTCTTTTCCCTGGAATAAATGCTGGTTTCACCTTTGCACAGATAACCCCACATATGTAAGTAAATAATGCGCGTCATAAAACCTAAAGAAAAAAGGTTCATATTTAATTACCGTAAATGACCAGTCTAATTAACGGATTTAAATTTTAGCTGCTATTGTAATTTTTTACTCTGTGAAAATGGGTTCCTGCGTACCTCATTTACAAATAAAAATTAACATTAAAATGTTACTTTCCAGGTACACTGAGGCTCATATCTGAGGCGCTGAGTAAGTACTGATTAATTTACAAATAATTTATAATTACTTAATATTTAGATGAGGTTTTGTTTCAATATTCAGTTGTTAATGAACCACAACATTTGTGCAAGGCGAGATCACGAACAAACGATCAGTTTTTCACTACAGTCTTACGGGTTTCGAGTATAACTATTACCTAATGATTACCGCACAAAACGTACTTTAAACTTAGATCTTATAACAACGTTTTATAAAGTTCTATGAAAATGTTCTGTATATCCTTTCTAGGTATGTGTTGTGTTCCAGAGTAAGAATCAATTATTGCATTTTGTCATGTTTTTTAACCTTCGACGCGAATATTACTATAAGTTTAACGTATGTTATCTGTGTGACTGTCTGTGCCTTCATAGCTCCCAACCAGCCGTACAGATTGTTTTTGTTATCTGTGAGGTGACTTGATCGAGTGTTCTAAGCTATTATTAAGAAAAAACTATTTTGCTGTTTGAAGATTATCGTCAGCTTTGTTGTTTGTTGGCTGTTGACTGTTACCAATTCGCAAGGATGCCATTACGACTTGAAGACACCCAAAATTGTATCTATCGTATAAAATTAAATAAATTAACGAAGCAAGTAGATTCCTTATGAACGATTATTATCGATCTATCGCCGTTATTGAAGTAGACATGAAAATTCCAGGCAATAAAGTTTGATATGCCTATAATTATAAGACCTGCCCTGTACTCTAAGCTACTTATTTTGATATCTGTTAGACATTCACGAAAAAGCTATGCGATTGCGAACCTTATTGCGCAGACATACGACATGTGGTCGCTTAGCTATTTCCTGAGTGTCTAACAGGTATCGCTACAAGCAGCTTATAAGTATAGGAGCTGCGCGTAGTATACGAAGTATATTAGTATTCTATCAGTTATCTAGTTCCCATAGTACAAGCTATGCTGAATTTGGAGCTAAATAGCGCTGTGTATAATATATATATATATATCTATGATTTTATCCAAATCCGTTTAGCCATTCCAGCGTGAATAAAAACTCACAAACAGACAAACTTTTGTTTGCATATTTTTGGTTTTCTGTATATGTGACAGGCTATGTGTAGCCCACCTGATGCTAAGTGACGGTGTGGTCGAAGATGGTGACACCGAGCCTGGAATGAACCTGCGAAACTCTCAAGCGAGACTGTAGGAACCCACCATTAGCTGCTTATTGGCAGATTTTCAACTTGAGAGTGATAGCTAGCCAGCCGAGTACTAGAAAGTAACCCTACCACCATGCTATGATTTTCTAACGAAGTTTCCCTTTACCGGCAGTTCAAGCTCATTGTTGGGGTTAGAATTTACGTTCTTTGGTAAGTGATTCGACCGCGCTAAGCACTGAGTTATCATCGCTTTATATTGGGGTGAACATATTTTGATGTGACCAATAAAGAGTTATCTATCTGTTTATTTAATAGTTAGCGGATGATCTCGCCGACGGCGTTTAGGTATCCATCTAGGTACTTTGTTATCCAACAGTACTCCGGCTTACAGATTCGCGCACAAAGGGCCTGGCAGCAAGGCCACCGCACCATGTCAAGTTCGCAGCCACCACGCTACATATTCCAAAGCTCGCTACAGTAACAATAATAGCCGAGCCCCATTGTTTGGGCCCGTGGCACATTACGCTTTTGTCTCTGCCCTCTCCCGTTCCTCACAATGCGGCCAGGAAACAAGTGAGCCTTTATTTCGCCTCTTTTTGTCTCGGAGTATCGCTGCTTATTGTCTTCATTCGATTGTTCGGAGCTCTTTAGAGGGCACATTGTTGTGGACGGAGTCGTTAGTGCTGAGCTGGCGGATGTGCTGCTCTAAGTGATGCTTCGATTTTAATACGACCTTTGACAACGAGCAATGCGGATTAACTTTTCTTCGCGCTCATGATAATCCCACGGACCACTGGCTGTAGGTGTTCGAGAGATGCCATGCTGTATCTGTCTCATCGCTCTTATCTTATTTTAACTATGAGTGACTGTATAGGTTTAGGAATAGCTCCGGACTGCAACTTTCACCACTTATACTGTACATAAATCACAAAATAACTAATCGTAAGAACGCACGTAGATCTTATGTTATTAATTATTTTTCGTACCAGGACTTAATCGTGAACAAAATACTATGAAATAGTTTTTAACCGACTTCAAAGAAGGAGGAGGTACTCAATTCGACTGTTTTTTAAATGTTTGTTACCTCAGGACTTTCGACTGGATGAAACGATTTTGATGATTCTTTTTTTATTTGAAAGTTAGTGCTTCTCGTGTGGTTCCATTTCAATTTGGTCCAGTTTTGACAATGAATTCATTAGAAAACCATAAGAAGTCGTTTTTTTTTGTTAAAATTTTCCTTGTTATATGATTAAGAAATTATTGTTTCATTCCCATACTCAACATTTTATTTATGTCATTTGTAAATTATCTCATTTCTCACATTTATGTCATTTGAAAAACCTAAGCATTTATCAAACTCCCAATAATAGTATCTATTTTGTAAATTATTACATTTACTAAAATACATTAGCTTTTACATCAACATACTATATGTATGTACACTTTACAGCTTATTTGGTAGCGTGCCTGGCTACTAAACTCGGGCGAAAGGGTCATGGGTTCAATTTCCACTCAAGTGAAACATATAAGTAATTTACATAGATGATTATTCTGTATTTAAGAGTTCTAACTGGAGGTATTGAAAGCAATATGTATTTGCAAAAAAATATTCACGTACCTACTATCTGTTATGGAGACGCGGTGAGGGGACTTTGTTTATAATCTCATTTAGAAATACGTTCTTACTTATTCTAAATAGATGATTATGTTAAAATTTTACAGTTACATCAAGTTACTTAATACAACACGAACGAATCGCTAAACAATGGAATTTGATACCAGAGTGGGTGTTCCCTGATAGTTACAATCTGGGTGCTTTCAAGTCGCGAGTGAATCGGTTTCTTCTAGGCGAGCGTGCTCCACCATAGACCACATCTTCGCTTAACGTCAGGCGAAATAGCGGTCAAACGCAAGCCCACCTACAATAAAAAACAACAGAACACATAGGCATGAAAATTTGTTAGATGCGATAGAATAAAGTTCGTTTTTTTTTTATAAAAACTAAGATTTCAATTATTCTCCCGCTGTTATACTTTCCTTACATTTTTATTTTGTTTTCGTAACACAGTTTTCAAAAGAGTTTTGGCGGGAACGCAATAAAATCTAGTAGCCAAATTGTACTATTTCCCAAAATTCTTGTGGTGAAACATATCATTATTTATTTATTATTAAAGCCACTACTTTACTAGGCCGTGACAGGACTTGATCTTGCTTGACTTGAGCTTGAGCTGCCAATGCAGAAAAACATCGCTAGTACTCGGCTATCTGCGGCGAATTTCGCCGGCTATCTGATATTCGGCTTTTCGTTTCCAGCCACTATGAGCTGTCCTGCGTATGTTGTCACTCTATTAAATCTCAGGGTAGTCCTTCGCTACGCTTGTCAATTCGCGATTTGCTCTGTAGAACACCACTCCACTCCACTCCACTCTATAACAAATTTTACACAACACAATTTTCGTTTGCTACTTAATCAATATTTTGAGAGAAGTAATTTGTTAGAGTGCGGAGGCAAAAAGACATCATCATGACGATGACGTGTGCACCGCACTGACTCAAGGGTTGACATTCAAACAATCATCGTCACCATCTTAGGGTTGGCACTCATCGATATCCGTCTTTATCTCCGAATGGTAGAGGCTCTAGTTGGCATTGTTCGCCACCCATTGTATGAAACTCTTTGTTCAGCCACGCTCCGTTTTTCCTTTTCGCTTTCGACGCTGGCGCCTGAAAAACACAGGGTTGTCCGTAATATTGTGTTTACATAATGAGTCTTGTGTGTTAAAGCTATTGTGCGAGACCTAGTTTAGGTTTCTGCTAAGATTAGAGTTTCTTTGAACTTGCGTGCCGCAGATAAGCATCTTGGGATTCCTTTTGAAACAGCTTTCTAAAAGAAAACTTTTACATGCGAAAATAATGTTTTTAATGACACTGAATTTATATGTATTGTTTTGTAAGTGAATATAAATTCGTTTATTTTCGAGTATTATATTTTTTGTCCCAATTTGGTTTGTTTCAACGGCTGAACCGATTTTTTTGCTCTGAAAATTTGGTTTTGTAGTGTTCATTGCTATATTTCCAGAAAAAAACCGTTTGAAGTTAGCTGTTCTTTTTTTAATTGATGGATGGATGTCAGCATTTTCTATAGCGACACGTATGTTGTAGTGAAACTCCGACGCAAGATTAATATCAAAAAGTTTTTCTATATTGTTTCTTTATTATGTAGATTTTGATGATTATACTCAGTGTTAATGTTCTAGTTTTCACTAAGATTTTTACATTAATACCTCCGGAAAAGTTCACAGTAGCACAATCCGTGTCAGGCATTGTTTCGCTCTCTTTGCAACAACTCTTTCTCAAACGTTTTCCGAACAATGCGGGCTGTTTTGTCGCTTAATTGTTCCTTACCTCATCTAGTCGAGGGCTTAACTTTGCTAATAGCTAGGTATGCATTTTGCAAGGGACTTTGGTTTCATAATGCAGTCTCACAGAAAATACTTTTCAGATCAGGAGAGAATACTCATTTTTTTTAATGTTGATTATTATTGAAGATGTGATCTACGATGGATGGATGGAGATTACTGAAAGTATATGTAATGTACTTAATGTAATGTACAGCACACCTGATGTTAAGTGACGGCTAGTCGTAGTTGGTAAACATACCTAGCCTGGAATCGGAACTGACTATGAAGTGTTAGAGTATCTATAACTATGTTTTTGTACAATGAAAACTGACGTGATTTTGACACGTTTCTATAGTATGATTTATTGGGAAGTACCTACACATTTACTTTTACTTAGTAATGTGTTTTATTCAAGTGCCAGAAGGTTGGATAGAGAGCTAACATTAGGTGGTCGTAGAGGCTATGATCAAGCGCTTAGTCTTGTGTCAGTCACAAAATCACACTGCATATCGCTTTAAATCCGTTTTATATGGATATATCGTTGTAATTATGGCAAGACATAGTTCCCATTCATGGCCATTGCAGTGGTAACTAATTCTTTGTAATAAAGAAAGTCCAGAGTATTTCTGCTATGGCGCTCATTACACTTAGCTACAGTACCCTTAAAACCAGAGTACAGTAATGTTTACACATTAATTCTTGGTATTTGTTATACTAGGGTGTGAAGTTATTGTTTTTTTGCAAGCGCCAGTACTAAATTTAATTCTATGTTCAAGATTCTATTGGTACGGGACGGAAATAAGTATCACTGTGTCAACGGACAAGTTTTTACTTAGGTAACCATAGCGAGGAAAGTGTAAGAAAATAAAGCTACAAAAAAACTAATACTTAGTTAGTAATAAGTAATAATAAAAATATGTGAAAATAAGGTTCATATTTATCAACTATTAACAAATTAATATCATAATTCGTAGCGATGATAGCGCGGTCGGATAACATGGCGAAGGGCATAGGTTCAAACCCCACCAATGAGCTTGAGCGGCTGAAGAAGAATAACATTGTAAGGAAATCATAGCATCGTGATTGGTTAGCTACGAAGTTTCATACTGAAAGTCTGCCACCAAACACTTAACGGTACCGACGCCGGCGGCCTCACTTGCGTAGCAGTTCCTTTCCAGACTAGGTGTGTTTACCATCTTCGACCGCACCGTCATTTTACATCAGGTAAGCTGTGGTCACCTAGCCTGTCAACTCTAAAAAATCTGATTGATGGGACTTCCCTCAGCGGTAAATATCTTCTGTTTTTAGTAAAAATATATTGCCAACTTAGAATTAACTATATCGCAATGACTTTAAAATAATAAGAAATTGAATTAAAAATTAAAAGTAAAATGATTTCAATTACTACCGAACAAAATATTAAACATAAATCCAAATCATTGACATTTAAGTAGGTAGCTCCACCCCCTCCCCTTCGGAATATAGAGCTCTTCATAAATCTATTCATCTCTAGCTAAGGAGTGAATCTTTATGAATGCGACCAAATTGTATGAGAGTAGTCCTCTTTCAAAAGTTCTCGTGAATAGTGTTAATTCGCTATAGCGAGTTTGCTCGGCGCTCGTCAATGGACCATTTGAAGTCTTGAGGAGCTCCCACCTCCCGCCGGGTTGCCAGGTTGGCAATAATTTTCTGCTGAGACTATATTATGACCAAAACTGGGCCAAACCTAAACAAAAATTCTACTATCCGGTGTACGGGAAAACTAGTAACTGAAAACGAAGAGAGTTCATATTACTTGTAAATACGATACAATAACGATTTACTTATAACATTAAAACCCACCTATTTAAAAAACTAATATCCGCCTACTTAAAAAAAAAAGCTAAAACTCACCTACATACTTAAAATATTAAAACCCACCGACTTACAAAACTAATATCCACCAACATAAAAAACTAAAACCCACTTACGTAAAAAACTAAAAACCCACTTCTTCAAGGCGCACCACATTCTTAATTGTGACTTGAGTCATGCCACGTTTTTTTTTTTCTCTTTCTTCTTGGCATTACTCAGTGCATTCTGCCAGTTTCAATGTTTCTATATTTTGTGAGTAGTCTTCATTTTTCAGCTTCTTTATCATCTATAGTTACAGTCAAAGTCTAGTCTTGATCAAGTCCAGTCCGTGCCAGTCAAATCAAATCATGCCTTAGTAAAGTAGTGGCAACTATACTGTAAGCTTCTGGATGGAGTTTTGGAAGCAACACGAAAAGTCATGTTTAACCACATTATATCATTCTCCCACACTCGCGCTTGTAATTCGGCACTTTATAAATAAAACACCACTATTTTTATGCATGAATACTCGAAAAAACACTAGTTTTAGAATAAAATACAATGAGGCGACACGACGCTCACCGCGTTCCCGCCAAAACTCCAGCTTAACAAAAATTATAAGTTACAGGGTTACTAGCTTAGACTATACTATGGTGTAGGGACTGTCATTATACTCAACATTTTGAACAACTTTTACTGTGGGCGCAACTCTAAAATCGCGAACAAAATATTAATACATTTAATCAAAGCAACATACTTTTTTGCAAATAATAATTATAATTTAATTCAGACGTCAGTCCATAAAATAAAATAAAAAATAACACAAAAAATAGACTAAAATAGACTTAACCTATATTTATTGTTACCTACTCTATTGCGGTTTGGATCCAAAATGTCCAATATGCACCATCATCGTCCAGTATTGCAATCAAGATCCAGCCTTGAGGCGAACAACTGCAGGTAGCTGTTAGAGTCGGCGAATCAGAAATACGACCCGGGTAAAGAACAGCAATTTTTACGATTTCAATGTGTTTCTAATGAGATTTACAATGACTCCCGTTGAGTTTAGTATACCCCAGGATTACAACGTACTCAATAAGCTCTTTCATCTGATACCAACCACGCTAATTTTGCCTAAAACAAATTTTATGTAATACGAGTTTAGGTTGTATTATCCGCCATTTTACATTTACTGTGACGTTATATACCTACTTTATGACACGTGTAGGTATATTTCAATCGCGTCGATAGCGAACTTATTTATCAAAATACGATTAATAATTTAGGGGTTGCATGAAGGAATAGATAAACATATTTACATTCATACGTACCTATAAACATTAAACATACCTACATAGACTGCTCTAAACTTTTTATCGATGTATTTTTTTGACTGACAACACTCCCAGCAAAGTCGCAATACCGTGTATGGAAAACGCTGGAAATATTATGAATGCTGTACTTACATGAACAGATACACACCGGAGGCGATTTTCTAAAGAATCTCGATAGCTGAATGTTGGCGTCAAGAATTTATAGAAAAGCTTACGTTTAGAAATCTTTGCCTTTAACTTTGTATAGAAAGTCATTATATATATTTCATATCTACATTATATATTTCATATGCACGTAAATAGTTTTTGTAACGATGATAGCTCAGTGGTTAGTGCGGTCGGTCCACACGATAATGAGCTTGAGCTGCTGGTGAAGAAAAACATAGCGAGGAAACCATAGTATGGTGGTTGGGTACTCGGCTGGCTAGCACCCTCAAGTTGAAAATCTGCCGCCAAGCACCTAACGGTGTGTTCCAGCAGCCTCACTTCAGAGCCAGTTCCATTACAGGCTAGATGTGTTTACCATCTTTGAGAACACCGTCACTTAATATCAGGTGAGCTACGGTCAAACATCTAGTCTGACAACAAAGAAAATATATGATATATTGTGTATTTGCGCGCTTGTGCCTTTACTTAGATTAGTAGCACTTTTTTCTAGTTGTGAGCTTATTACTGTTTTTATATGTTTTCGGCTACTACCTCAAGTTAACTAGCGTAAAAAGACAGAAGGGGTCAACTGAATATACATCTAAAGTATATTAAATATACGGTATCGTCAGCGAATAGGCTAGGCGCTCCATTGAATGGTGTTAATTTACCACTGACTTGTGAACCAGCGAGGATTTTAATAAACATTCAGTCGACACAAGCACGAAATTCTATATGGAAAATGTGGAAAACATAAATGGAGGCGGTAAAAAGCGACGCGAGCCTGGGGTGATTTTCTAAAGGCTTCGGATGAATAGAACACTGTTTAACATTGCTCATTGAGCGGCATTTTCTGATTCCTATTCAATATACCAGACGCTTTGTACAAACAGTTGATAGGTACAAGCTACCTACGAACATTCTTTGAGAGGAATAAGAAAGTTTTTCAACATCTTCATTTGAAAAAACTTGGTTTTGTTTCGCTTTCAATGCGAAGTCTTATAGTAACTTGAAAGGAGTAACGAACAAAGCTGTCTCAAAAATATGATTGTCGCTATGCTGTGCTACGAGTGGGTATCTATATAACTACTAGCGATCCGTCCCGGCTTCACACGGGTAGTAAGAATGGGCACCTATAGTAAGCTATCCTTAAAAGGTAAGAGGTAGGCCACCGCGGACTTTTTAGTAGATCTATAAAAGAGGAAAATCCCACCATGCATTGTTTTGTTATATCTATGTTTGGACTATTAACGTAGCGCCATCTATTGGATACTTACTCAATCCAGTTAATAAATTACCTTACACCGCCATCTATTATAATTTTATGGAACTCACAGATATAAACAAATTATTTGCAATAATAAAATATTGCAATTATAAATTGAAATATAAACGTATTGACGTATATCCTAAATTACGGCATTTATTTCCCATAAGTATTCACAAAATCAGTTAACTGAGATATACAAATTATTCAATGTATCAGCAATTTATTAGGTACATGCGTCGGAACTTCTGAATCTACAAGAATTGATCGATAGAATTCAGTAGAATCAGAGTAGACAAAGTAGCATTCGATTAGCGATAACGCTATTAGAAACATAAAATATTTACGGGATTGACATGTAAAAAACAAGGGAAAAGAGAAGAGTGTTCTGAAGACAGCAATGGGAGAGAGCTTCATCCAGGAGATTGCGAGTAACGTGGAAGTTAAGAACTAGGTAGAATAAAATAAAGTAGGTACTCTTTTTAAAACCTTATAAAACATTCTTTTTTTGTTATTGTCTTTGCACGTTATGTATTTTGCTAGTGTCAAGTAGAATAAATTTAGATAAATCTTATAAGTCACAGTCGAAGTTACAAAAAGTATATCAGAGTCAAGTCCAGTGTTTAGGTAGCAACACAAAAAGTCATGTATCATCACATCATTTTACTTTCCCAAACTTGAACACGTATTTCGATACTTAATGACAAAAATATTTTTTTTTTTCTAGTGTTTATCTAGAAGAATCACTAGTTTTGGAAAATAAAACAAAACGGCGACATGATTTTTCTTTCTTGAAGCTAAAATAAAACCTTAAAAGAAGTTTGAGAAAAATTTAAAAGTTTGATTCAATGAATTATTGGAAACCGTAGAAGGAAAATACTACCTACTCCATTCGTACTCCCGTCTACGTTGGAGAATGTTTTTTATATCATAAAATACTTTTTTTTTGTAATATGTACCTATAGCATTATGTGTTGATTTTCTTCTTTGTTTTTGGCGACGCACTTTGCGTATTTACCAGTTAAGTATTTCGATATTTTGAAGTATTTATAAAACTACTAAAATACAATCACACAAGTAAATCAAGGTCAAGTCTGTTCATGCCCTAGTAAAGTAGTGGCAACTTTACAAGCTTCAAAAGAATTTTGGAAGCAACATAATTAGTTATGTTTCACCACATTATATTACTTTTGACACGTTATGAATAACATCACAAAAAGTTTTTAAAAACGCTTAGGTACGTTCCCGCCAAAAGTCTTTACTTCCATTTAGACATTATTTTGATAAATTTCCTTTACAATACTATTTTTAATCATATCATTAAAATCAATTAAGGTTAATAATTTAATATTGGTACGCTACAATGGCATGTTTTGGTAATAGTACTTATCGGTACTAACAATCTTGTAGATAATATCTAAAACTTATGAATAAATAACTACTTACGACTAACTATTTTTATTATTATGGTCACATTATCATTACAGTCCGGTCATGTCAATAAGTTGATCAACTTAACTCTCAACCTTCAAACGTCACGTGAACGTCACTGACGTCCACGTGGCGACAAAACTTGGAACTGTCCACAGGATCCCACATAAACTCTCCAATTTTGGAAAAATGTGTCTCGTTAATACTTGAATTTAATTATGAAGAACCTTAGCAACCCACAGTCCGCGACCGGCATCAGTTTGTTTAAAAGTGTAATAGTATTTTGAAATGGTTAAAGAAACTTCTAGGAAGATAATGATTCCACTAAGCTTGAAGAAAGAGCCCAGGCCAATGATTATGCCGACACCAGTAGACCCAAAGGGATTGGACATGAAATCCTGCATTAAAGCATCTGTCATCATTATTGTCGTAATGGCGCAGATATGTTTCGCAATTATTTATTTTTTAGTTTATGAGTAAAATAAAAAAAAATCAAAATCAAAAGTCATTTATTCAGTTTAGGCCCTGGTAAGGCACTTATGAACGTTAAGTTACATGTTTGAATCTACCACCGGCTCGTAATTACACTTCAACTGAGAAGACTCCGGCAAGAAACTCAGCAAGGCATTTTTTTTGTGGATCTTTCTTTTCATATTAGGTTACAATTTACAGTAATAAATATTATTACATACATTATGCTTACTACAATTGTCACTTAGCCAGGGGGATGCAAGTGCAGAGAGAAGCTACAACAACCATACATTCCTGTCCTCCACGTAATGAGCCACCTTATAGTAGGCTTTGTCAATTAACCTCTGCTTTATAAAATCTTTGAATTTATTATAGGACATTTTAGTTACCTCAAGTGGGATTTTATTATAGAATCTAACGTAATTCCCGAGAAAAGACTTATTAGCTTTAGATAACCTGAATCTAGGTGTCACAATTTTATCTTTATTTCTTGTATTTAAGTTATGGCGACTACTATTAATTTCAAATGAATTTAATTTTTTCCGGACAAACATAATGTTTTCATAAATGTACTGTGACGGTAACGTTAATATCTTAAAATCTTTAAATCGATTTCGTAGTGATTCGCGAGGACCCAAACAATAGATTGCGCGAATTGCACTTTTTTGCAGAATAAAAATAGTTTCAAAGTCTGCAGCTGAGCCCCACAGCAGTAGACTGTAGGACATTAAACTATGGAAATAAGCAAAGTAAACCAACCTGGCTGTAGCCACATCTGTTATTTGTCTAATTTTTCTAATCGCGAAGGCAGCGGAACTCAATTTACTAGCTAACTTTTCTATATGAGGACCCCATTGTATTTTACTATCTAATGTTACGCCGAGAAAGACTGTTTTATCCACTAGATCAAGTCTTTTACCATCGACTAAGATATTAGTGTCCCTCTTAGCAACATTGGGGAGAGAAAACCTTATACATTTTGTTTTACATGAATTAAGCATAAGATTATTGGCGGCAAACCATTTTGATACAGCTGATAAGGTGTTATTGAGCTGTGTAAGGTCTGTATCTTTTCTATTGACTTTAAAAATTAACGAGGTGTCATCAGCAAATAAAACTATATCGGACAATTCATTTACCATATAGGGCAAATCATTAATATATGCCAAGAACAAGAAAGGGCCTAAGATTGATCCTTGAGGTACGCCCGTTTTTACTAAGGCCCGTAATACCGCTAATACCTACTTTTTGTTGGCGACTCGATAGATAAGATGATATAAGATCAAGTGCCACTCCACGAACTCCATAGTGTTGAAGTTCGTGTTGTTATTAAAATCAAAGAATAATTTGGTGTTTATTGACAGTTTCAGGTAAAGAGCTTGCTCAGTCTTTCGTGTTTGTAATGGAGATAAATAGCTATTATAAGCGTTTTTAGCAGTGGCGTAGCAAGTATCCAAATAGGTACCATGGGTGCCGCTAGGATTACTTTTAGGGAGGTGCATAAGTACACACTACACTATTAACCAATAAAATATTATTTGTAGTTTACATGTGTGTTATGTGAATCAAGTTAATGTTAAATTTAAACCGTGCTGGTATTTGGTTCTTATTTCAACAGTACCTTTTTTCCTAGGTAGGTAGGTTCATTTTTGACCACACCCTGCCTGATGTTAAGTAGTAGTGCGTTCTAATATGAAGCACGATTACTTAGAATAAACTTATTTATTCTAGATTTGTTGACACTCATATTGCACTTTGAGAGGAACAGAGACTCCGGCAGAGAGTTCCACGAGCTCGCTGTGCGAATAAAAAATGTGGAATGAAATCGCTTTGTACATACGTATGTAGAGAATATCCACAATTTACCTACGGATTTCGTTTTGGTCACATTTGTCTGACCGTCCGGTAGTAAAATAAAACAATCCTATTATTTTCATTCCTGACAGGGGCACTCCTTTGTACCCTGCTGCCTATACTTTATATACTAGGCTATACTTTGAGCTTTAGATCGTTAGTTTCGTATAAAACAAATTTCATTCTAAAATCTTTTCAGTTTTTTATTATTTCTGTTTGAAATTACATTTCTTATTTGACCCAAACGCCAAGCCTGCGTTTGTCATCATCTAACGATATGATCGAAGTTCGTAAACAATGCTAACCTGGAAAGGAACTGACTGTAATGTAAGGCTGCTGGAACATAACTACTGTCCTTGGCGGAATATTTTTAACTTGAAGGTAGTAGTAGCTAACAAGCCGAGTACTAGAAAGTGCATTACCAGCATGCACCATGCTATTTCCTCACGATGTTTTTCTTCACCGGCAGTTCAAGCTTAATGTAGGGACTTGAACCCAAGCTCCTCGGCTTGCGGTCCGAAAGTGCTAACCACTGAGTTATCATCGCTACAAGTATAGTCTACGACAGTACGTAAATGATAATTAATTGTAACAGGCGTTACTAAAAATGATGAAAAAAAGAGTTTTCCTTTTAAATTCATGAGTATATGATACATTCAATACCTTTATTGAATTTATCATATAATCATGAAATTATTTGTTGACCCGCATCAACGCTTCGCCCGCTGTAATGATAATGCGAGTCAACAAACATCCATACAAATCTTGTAAATAGACATGCTAGCCCTTCAGTTTTGCGTTACGCAAACACGGCTACGCTACGAGTTTAGCGCACATAGGGAATAAAGGTTCAAGGGCGTATTTGACAAGTGTATAATATTCTAATTCGGTATGTAAAGATTATTTTTTGTATATTTTATAGTTTTTACTGATAGTAAACTTCATTTTATGAAACTAATTTGAATATTTTGGCTTTCTATGTGGTAGTTGATAGTAGAATGATTTTTAGTACATTTTCAAACTTTTTATAGCAATGACGTCATAAAGTAAGCTGAATATGTATATGCCCTTGCCATATAATACAAAAAACTATACAGATCTATTTTGACACATTTTATTGACTTTGACAATTGACATAAAGTTAACAAATCTTATATCATAACTTCAAGGCGATATTAGTATCAATAAAGCGAAAAGCTACCAGAATCCATCCTGGTACTGAGCTGGTACATCTACCAGAATACAGTTGGCATAAGACCCAGGCGGATGTGACGTCATTAAATGTCAAAGAACGCGGTCATCCCCGCTGCTTTCAATTGACACCCTATTCACCGGTCGCATATGCTTTCAGTGTCGGATAGATGCGATTTGAATTGACTGAAATTAATATTAATTTCACATATATTATTATCATATTGTGGGTTGTAATTTGAGCAAGCGGGAAGGTGTCGTGTAGAAGAGTCATTAAATTTGTCGGAACCGGAATACTTTACGCGGGATTTAAAAATGACATAATACTGAATTATTTATTATGACTAATTCCTTGAATAAAAATCCAAGCAGGACAAACGTACGCACCACACTGAGAGTAAACGAGAGGAAGATTATATTTTTTTGGCATTCGCCTACTTAGCCTACTTCTACCAAACAATAGTTTCTTGAAGTAAAACTTCAAGGCGGCGATTCGATTAATGATTGGACAAGAACTGAATAAAGAGAAATTCAAGGATTCGTCACGTTTAGGCACATTTTGTTACATAAGAGAGAAACAAGATCACCTAGAGAAAGGAGAAAGAGAGCTTTACTTAGATATATTAGAATGCTTGTTTTTGTATGAATAAAGTTTAATTCTAAAATATGACATCATAGATATAGGTAAGTTTTCTGTATCAAATGGAACGATGACTTGTCTCAAACGTTTATTGATGCAGACGAACATAGCAAAAGGTTTTTGGCTTTAATTAAATTATTTTTTTCTAGAATTTTCTTATTATTAATCTATTTTTTTTTTCGTAGACGTGTTCGAATATATTCTAGATATTATTACTTTATTTGAGATAAATTCTACGATAAGTCTACAATATATGAAAAGTATTTTTTTCAGTTTCCTTTGCATCTACATATTTCTATTTAGTCAACAGTGAATAAAAACTTTCATCTAGTTGTCAGTTATTAACTAATGCTTTTTTAGGGTTCCGTACCCAAAGGATAAAACGGGACCCTATTACTAAGACTCCGCTGTCGGTCCGTCTGTCTGTCTGTCCGTCTGTCACCAGGCTGTATCTCATGAACCGTGATAGTTAGACAGTTGAAATTTTCACAGATGATGTATTTCTGTTACTGCTATAACAACAAATACTAAAAACCAGAATAAAATAAATGTTTATATAGAAGGGCCTATATAAATATTTATGCTCCCATACAAGAAGTGTTTTTTTTTTTTGCCGTTTTGATAGATTATTGTACGGAACCCTTCGTGCGCGAGCCCGACTCGCATTTGACCGTTTTTTATTCTTTTTTGGCATTGCATAATTCTTGTATAATTTTTTCAATTTCATAAAGCAAGAAGACAAGATTTTTCAAAACCCGTAGTAATCAGATAGGTTACATAAATCTGTATCATTTATTTAGCTGCATGTCGTATGCAAAATCCCAGACTTAAAATATAATATCTTGTGGCTTTAATGGTATAGATACCTTAGAAATATAAATATTAGCACATTAACCCCTAAAACTCTCCATTCTACTCTTTTTCTCGTTTTGAAAATGTCTTTTCATCTTTTCCTTGTCATTCTTGACTGTTTCTTGTTTTAAGGGAGGCCTTTACCGCTGAGGCAAATAATATTTGTATTAATTCTTTGTTTTAAAGAAATAAAGGCTTTTCTAATACTTATTTCAATTATTAAAATAAGCAGGGCCGGATTTGGAGGTCTGAAGGCCTTGAGGCAACGAAGGGGCGGATGCCCCTAATCATTTTCCGTATAAACATTCAGAATCAAAATCGTTTATTGCGAGTATGAGATATAATATAACAATGTTAAATGCTCTTCCATATTTTACCATCTGATATGGAAATTGCCAATTTGAAATTGGTAGTGAAAAAAAACTAAACAAAAAATAATAAACTATGTTGGTCCTAATACGTTTAAAATATATATACTTATTATCCGTCAAGTCTTTCAAATAATTATTGCTGACAAATAAAAATATTTCAACAAAGAATGTAGTAATCAGTTACAATAATTGTGGAGGCCTCTCTCATGTGGAGGCCCCAGGGCAGTACGCCCCGACTGCCCTTCCCCAAATCCGGCCCTGAAAATAAGTAGTTATACTATTCACGTCCGTTGACAGGTTTCAGTCTTCGCATGTCACAATTATCGTTTATATTATAGGTAGGTAAGTACCTACTTACCTATGTATTTTTCGCAAAGTAGGCAAGTGTAAAGTTTCAATGTAGGTATTTTCTCATTTCTGCGACCATTCTATTTCCATTTCCTTATATCTCTTTCTACTTCAACAATGAAAGTATAAAATTATATCCAACAATAGCCCCACAATCCCGTCTTTATTTTACACCGCAGAACATCGGTCCGTGGAATTCGTAATTTCTTTGATTCTCTTCCATTGTGGTCCGATAAAAGAGACACTTTTCAGTTCCTCCCGTCTGAATGAATACACCCATTATGCTCACACAAAAGTAGATGTTCCAAACAAAAACAACATTACCGCAGTTATTACGCTGAGTAAAAAACAATTCAGGACTATATTCCATTATAAATTCGAACAATGTAGTGGCGAAATGTATTTCATAGCGAATAAAGGCGGCTATTGAGGACGCGAACGCTACCCGTGGGTGGATCTTTTGTCATTATTGTATTAAAATTTTGATATAAACTAAGCATTGTCTTAGGTTTTGTGATAGCTATCTCTTTGTTATGAGACATCAAATCTACCGAAGGCGACGCTGAAAATTTATCTTTGATAAAAAGATTCCAGAACAGTTGTCGAGCTTTCAGAAACCATTAAAAACAAGCTATTAAAAACTTATATTCTATAGCATACCTACATAAATAATATTTTATTCAATTTAGAGTCGGATTAATCATCAAATTGCAAGAGATAGAGAAAGATGGAAGGAAGGAAGGGAGGCCTTTGCCCTGCAGTGGGACAGTTCAATACAGGCTGATAATAAATAAATAAAAAATGAATCATCGTTATAATCAATATTCTTCAAATCGTTCGTTTAAAAAACTGTGTCCAATTTGTTTTTATCAATTTGCAAGTGTAACGTAGTACCTATCTACCTATGTATAACTATATAAACGGTAGTCAAATGTTTGAAAAAAAAACATTATCTATTTACTCCCGCATCTCGCATCCCGCATTTTTATTTGTATCGGGGCGCTTTTCCTATCGTTTACCTTTACGTAGTAGGTCTGTGTGTTTGATATGCACGCTTTCCCAGATAGTTACGAATGTGCTAAAGTATTAATTCTCCTGATTATTTATAGGTAATTATCATAATTTTAGCGATCTTTATTGTCTTTTAATACTAGTTAAATAGATAAATAGTAATATTGCCTACAACAATGACTTAGAAAATCCACGATTTTACATTTTAAGGACGAGTGCTGCTCTCTAGTCTGCTTGAAGTATATTTTTTTTTAAGGACGAGTGCTGCCCTCTAGTCTGCTTAGGGTATTTTACATTCATCAAATATTTGTCAAGTGCTGCCATCTTGCGCAGCAGAGTCTCCTAGGTTTCAAATGCTTTACGCAGTAGGTATACCATTTTCTCGTAGCGTTACCGTTTCATTCCAGATACCTTTCCCTTGTCCATGCTAGTTCGTAGAAATCATGACAGATGGCGCTATACAAAGCCATGCGATTTTATATGGCGCCATTTTCCTAAACTGACTATTGATATGTTATGTTTGTTAGCAACTTCATTCTAAACTTTTAACAAAAGTACTCAAGCAGGAATAAGCATTTCTATATATGTAACTATCTATTTGGTGTGACAGACACACCAAATAGATAGTTACATACATTTATAATTAAACGAGTTAACTGCATCAATCTTAATATGCAATAAATAATCAACCCATCCGTTATTACTTTGTTGATGGTTTCAGATATTATTCATAGCGGTCACATTAGAAAAATATTAGATACTTACCTAGAACGTTGCGTAGGAAAATAGTGAAGACTGTTTGGCCCAGCAATTTATGCGTAGGTATACCTACTACAACACACAAATACCGCGCTATTTTTTTATGTGACGTACGCTTTGGTGTATTTGTGTGCGTGTAGTAAAATTGCAATCTGATTGCGTGTAGGTATACAATTTTCAAAATAGCGAAATCTCTTTATATGATCACTCCGCAAAGAAGATAGTAATGTTGGTTGTGAGACATTTATGTACTGACCAAGTGACTATCTCCATTTCTACTTGGTAATTCAACGACTTCGATTTGGCTAGACGGGATTATAAGAAGTGAATCCAGTAGCAATCCAAGATGTTTGTTACCTACTTAGTAGGTACCTAGATAGTTCTATAATGATCGATCGCTAGGTTTTTAACCACTAATAATAATAATTGGCGAATGTGGTCGAAGATAGTAAACGCACCAAGTCTGTAAATGGGAAATGGCCTCACAATGTTTTCCCTTACTGGTTATTAAAACTCATTGTTGGGTTTGAATCCACAATCTTCGGGCTGTGATCCGACCAGACAAATCACTAAGTTATCAAATCTCTTCAAATATTTTTCCAATAAAACAAATAAAGTCGACGATAAGACAATTTGGGGAAACAAATAAAGGTACTTTTATGTGACTCATTAATTTCGGTGGCAAGAAATTGAGTAAGATATAACGCGTTATCACATTTTGGTATCTGTTTTTGTGATAACGCTATCATAAATTGGTATCACGATGAATTTAAACATTTTGCGGTTTTTATGATAAAATGGACCTACTTAGGAATAGATACCTACGTTAGATGAGGTTTTTATAGGTATGTACTCATTCTGACTCACGTTGTCTAAAAAACCGGTTAAGCGCGAATCAGATTCACGTACCGAAGGTTCATATAGTCACAAGATATAATAAGGTATTCTGATAAATGTGCAATAAGTAGGTACCAGTTTTCTCTTCTGCTAATAGAGCAAGATAAACAATGTAAATAATATAAAAGTAAAGATGCCACTTGCCTTGTTCTACGCAAGACAAGTACATACTTACCTACATAAATAAGTAAAACGGCTTCATCTAAATCAGAGGTTCCCAAACTTCTTTCTCTCATAGACCACTTTCAAAATTTTGCTGGTTCCTGTAGACCTCCTGCAGCAAATTATGATTATTTGGCTTCAGTTTTGTTAGGAATAACCGCAAATCTCCCCGTTCTGATATTCAATCTGCTCCTTTTTTGTTTGTTGAAAGTTTTGTAACACTTTGTACATTTGTACGTTGTACTGAATATGGAATATGCGAGTTTTTAAAAGTAATAGTCGCTGAGCTTCTTAAAATATTATCTACCTACATTGATAGGTGATGTCAAGCCAACATTTTAGTTCTTCACTATCGAAACCAGATACATTTTCGTGGACCCCCACTTACGAATTACGAACCCCCATTTTTTGTCACGCCATCGTAGACCGCCGTCGAGTCTTCCGTGGACCCCTGGGGGTCCTGAAGTGACCTGGGCCACTTTGGGAATCAATGATCTAAACGCAAATCGATAGAAACAGTCTGTATCTGTGCTTACTTATTATAAACCATTATACTCAACCTGTGGCCCACCGGGTCTTTATGTTAGCCCATCTGTATTTCTAGTAGACATAGGTTTTATAGTAGACAATTTTTTTTGTGGTTTTCTAATTGCTCCATACATTGCACTTCACATATGATCGCTTACTTCATTGTTTTCGAAAAGTTAAAAAGTTTTCGAATAGTTTTCTGATAATTCTGTGCATTTTGGTAGTACCAGTGACCACTGTGACAGATGAAGTGTAGTAAAGTTTAACGTTCATAAAAACTTTCATAGTTTTCGAACTCACAAAAAATATCCAGAGAAAGCCTTCGAGGGCTTTCTCTGAAAAATTGTGTTGTGAAAGTCTTGATAATATTACGAAAGCAAACTTTGTATGGCAATTCATCGCAAAGGCTAACCTTCCCACCGTGATGAAAAGCTAAAAAAATATCTATAAAACAATAACCGTATATCATAAAGATTATGAAACATTGTATACCTAGTTTTTTATTGTGGCAACCATTATTAAATACATTATTATTTCGTTAATTTGGAATCACGTTTATTATTAAAACCTAAAAGTTTTCATTTCCGGCCCGCGACCCATGATTGGTGACACGTATTTGTGGCCTCTATAAAAAAAGGTTGAGAATGGCTGTTCTAAACCGTGCAACGGATTTTTTTCATTTAGGTATTTATCTTATATCTATCACACATTCTTTTAAACTCAAAATTCTATAATTTGCGATTAAGTTGCAAAAATAAATTGCACATGTGCAAAGTCGCGGCCAGTCTAGATTATACTGAACAATTATCAGTAAGTTTTCTGTAACGTATGTTATGTTGGCATTGAGAATGACGCGGCTTGATTTGTAAACAACGAAATTATCACAATATCTACCATAATTAGGTTACATGTAGGTACCTACAGGTTAAATTAATACGAACTTACAGCAAAAAAATATAATTAAAAAATGTGTACTTATGTAAGTACCTGCCAGTCCATAAACGCTTGCCAATATTCAATCTCTTTTGTTTTGGCATGGTTCCCAAAATAAATTCGCCAACAAAACGTGACCGACGTACGACAACTTGGTTTGTATAGAACCAGACATAATTATATCTCTCCACTGGCGCAGCGAAAAATAACTACACTATCTATTTCTAAGATTTTTATTTCAACCCACTGCGCTATTTCTAGTTCTCTACATTCATGAGAGTTATTTGTAATCTCTCGAAGTGGGAGGAATGCCTACAAAATCATTGTGGATCAAAATCACCATTTTAATAACAAGTTTCCGCGGTCATCGTCGATTTTTACAACTAGCTATCTCCTCTACGTGTTTTTCAGCTTTGACTACATCATCGTTTACCATCAGAAGAGTAAGTGGTCAAACGTAGACGTATACCTACGCGTCAAAAAAGTAAATAAACAATTATCACACCTCATAGGAAAAAAATTCGGCCAGCGTTTTAAGACGTTAATATAGAAACTATTTAAGTACGGTTTTTATCCTTAGCGATCTCCATTTAATTTTTAGTTAGTTGAAAAACAAGGCTTTAAAAATTTTTTTTTTATGTATATATTATTTTTTGTTTGAATAGTAACATATGTATATACAATATTATTATTAAGTTAGATTAATTTACGGTTTTAGCTATTGATGAAATAAAACACCATCGTACATATAAAAATATTTTATTAAAAACATTTTGGTAACATTTAATAAGAACACTTAGGTAAAAATAAATCGACCTCAAAATCATTTTAAAAGAACAGCCTGGACTGGAAGTTCACGGAGGAAGCCGGAACAGCAAAAAACTAAAATAAATAGAAAACAATGATAACACTCTAGGCAGAGACATGTCTAATTGACAACCAGAATTAAGGCATCGCAAGAATAACTATTTAAGTACGATAAAATACCTACGACTATTATTATAGTTACAACAAAAACTTGTAGGTGTAATGTTCTGCGCGCGACAGCTAGCCCGCGAACCCTGTACCGTTCACTTCACTTGGCAGGGACTTACTTCGAGTATTATTGCCACTAACATAACTCCACACGAGACATTCTGTTTGCCACTACGCCGATAATACACTACTAAATACTAACACATCCCAATTATACGAAGCTATGTTAAAATTTTACCTAACTAATAATTATATTAACATCTTCGGCTAATTTTGATACTAGAATGATATTATAACATCATCTCGTGTTGTACTCTTAACATTACGCTGGATTAAAATTAAATGAGGAATAAGACATGTTATACATAATATTGCAAGCATTACTGAGATTGTGCACGTTACGTGATTTGTAGTAACAGTGAACCTAAGTTTTAAGATAGATTGCTTATACTGAAGTAGACGCGGGTCGGGCGCCGCAAGCGCGAGGCGCGCGGCCGCCCCCGCCGCAAGGAACAGTCAAAGATTATATTACGAGCATTGGCACTTTCAATATTAATCTTAATTACACTCTCGAAATAGCACTGCATATCAATAACCAACTTAAAAACTAAATTCAGATCAGTCATTTATGATATCACATCAAAATAAACAGGGAAATACATATGTGATTATCGATTGGATATACTATATAATAAATATTATATTCTTTTCAAAAGAGGTATTAATTTTCTTAAGGGTTACTAAAAATATTGAGCTCTGCGCCGCGTGGGCGCACTATATCACCATAATACGAGAACAACATTGAACCAATAAGTTTTGGTACTTGGAGACATCTCCGAGTTAATTCTATTTCGCTAAACCTACATAATGCTTAACAGTTATACGAGAGGGCCATGCGCGGCCCCCGCTTCCCCGCCACAGGGGGCGGGGGTAGCGCTCGCCCAGGGAACCCTTCGACCTTATACAATTTTCGTTACAAAAATACTGTCATTTGACTACAGTTCATGAGAAAAAATATTTATCATATGAATGAACGATAGATAAAATACAACATATAATAATTATGTATAATATCGTGTACATAATTATGATTTGACTAAACAAAATAAAATGCATAAACTTGAAATGATTAAAACATTGTAAAAATCACTCGAAGACACTTAGTAATGGAAGGTACTAAATTGATATAGATTTTTTTTAGTTTAAAAATAAATAAGCACAACAACCAACATATTTGGCAATGTGGATTAAATAAACATTAACAACTACTGCCATCGGCTGCTAACTTAAACAAAAATTGGAATGCAGATATTGCATCGCACCTAGACCTCTCTTTGTTGTCGGCCGAGAGGTGTGGCGGGGCCAAGGGATCACCTTCTTAAGGACACGTTCCAAACAAGAGCTACAACTGTGCGTATCACTCCAAATACTTTCCTTCAACAACATTCGATTGCAGCATTTTTACAATACAATAAAAACTAAAAATAATTCTGAATGCAACATTTGATTTTACAATTAACCAATAACAACCACTTTGTGTATGTGTGCGTGACTGAGGATATAGCACACTGAGTGACGGAAAACGCTTTCAAACATCCTATATTATTTTGTCGTCATAAGTTCGGAGGCGTCTTCCTGCAAGGGCAATGATTGTAGTCATTGTAAGCTGCATTCTGAGATCCATGCTATATGGTCAGTCATTACCCACCGATTCAAATATATAAATAATAAATATTGTTATTACACTTTACTTACTTCTATGTTCGTGTTCATAGCCTAGTTGACTGAAGACAAAACAGCTACAATCATTATTTTAATATTAAGTATGTAAATCTACGCGATGATTTGACATAAAGCGCTTCATAAAATGCAATGTAAATTTGGAGTATAATAAAGCCTCGGAAATGAATTTCACTATGGCATAAATAATATCGATAGATTTAGAAAACATGCGCGGATGTTGGTCCCTCCAAAAAAATTTGCCAAACCTTTATGTAAACTTCATACCATTAGAAAGAAAATTTTGAAAACTACATACTGTATTGTCTCGTATCAACATTTTTATAAAAATAACTTTGTGAGAAATATGTCAACATTATTGTGTACAAATACTCCAGGTCCAATTTAAAGCTGATCACAACGTAGCAGAACTAAAGTTGCACATAAGGACAGTATCATTATGCTTTATCTTTAGGTTACCAATTACTTATATTGTAATTGAAGAGACTCACACTATTAAATATCTTGACTAAATTAAGAGACCACAAATATTACTACACTTTAAATATGCACATACATAGAGATATTGCCAGTCTGTTAACGACACTTACTATAATTTCACTAGAGGCCCAGCATCTGGGCATATCAATGACTTCAAACGTTTTAAAACGGTATGTAACAACTACTAATACCTAAGAATATCTAATCACTGCATTATTTGTGATGATATGCACTGATAACCCATTTGACTATGTTTACAATGGGCTCGTCATGTTTATAATTAAATGAGTTTAGATTAGCTTTTCATTTCTTCGATAGGAAATTGATGTTTGGGAAATGTGTCTAGATCGTATCGTCGTAGAAACGTCAGCACTATTATTATGTAATGCTCGGACGGTAAATCCAACAATCATAATTAGACCTTAAAATTAACCTACAGCTTGGCTTTAAATTCGTGCCTATCTCGTCAAAATCGTAAATTTAAATAACATCCGAGAAGCAGCCTTTTGGTTTAAACAATGACAATCCTATTGGTAAATGACTGTGGAATATTTCTAAATAATTATCTCTATAGACTAATTGAACATTATAAAACAATATTTAAATAATAACTGTTATATTGTAATGGTGGGAAATTATAGCTGTATCATTTAGACACAGAGCATAATGTCTACAATTTAAATATTGCTTTAAGAGTCATTGGATTGAAATCCATTGGCTGAAGGCTTCAACCCCTTGTATTTATACTAATCAATATAAATTGTGAAGTTCAACAATTTATAGTAATATAATATTCTTTGGATAACAAATAATTCATATTTCTAAGAGGAACTAAATAGCAATATAACATTAACTTTTTTATTTGAGATGGAGTGTTGAGTTTAAGATCCAATATTGTCTTTTGTTAAGTAGGAGACCTAGAAATGCGTGTTTTTGGAATAAGTCTGCAAAATCCTATGGCATTGCAAATAATAGAATTAAATTAAGCCTAATATTATCACACAAATAAGTTAAAAACAAAAGTCATGTATCATCGCGCCACCCCTTTACAGAATTTGTCTGGCTTTAAATTAAGATCACAGTATTAAGTTACATTTATATGTAACTATGAATGCGCGAGACAATAGGCGCTTACATATTCCACAGTCATCCAAGGAACTGGGCCACAACAGGTCTCCATCAACATACATTTTATATTATAGGAAGATGTCACATTATTACCGATGACTTTAGTTCAAACAAACATCACAGATTTATCACTTTGACTGACTTGATTAATAAAATTAGCAAATTTACATAAGACAGTAAGAATTTGATGAGAATAACGTTTTTACACCATACACCAGGGGCCCTTCGGCTGCATAGCTAGTGGCGAAGGCCCACACACCAAGACAGTATTACAACCAACAAAATAAAATAATACCATAATCAAAAGAAGTGGTCAATAAACTAAATGTAGGACTAAAGTCATTGGTAGAGCAGCACTTAATGATACATAACTACGGGCACCTGTGACGAAATTAGAAAAGTTAATGTACCTGATGTGTCCCAGTCATACCCGCTTAACGATCGTTTGTTCAGAGTTTACGATGTGCTATTATCACATCAGTCAGTGGCGGCGACGACCCAAGTGAAGCCGCAGTGGCGACACGAGTCCTTTACGTACTGTGTGCGGGTTCCATATGGCCCCAGCCGGTGGTACTGGGAGCGATTGGCGAAGAACAGGGCAGGGTTGTTGGGCGGCAGCACTGTGGCGCGGTAGTTCCACCGCTGATCTGTCAAGTTACCCATCAAATTCAGCAAATCGCGCCCTTCGTACGGCACCTTCACATTCTCGGGCTTTATTTCTTTAGGACGGGGCTGCGGAAGCACGACCGGCTCGAATATTTTCTGAAAATGTTAATTATGTTGATTATTGGAACCTTTAATTAGCAACCTTATTGCAATGACATATAATAAGAAATTAATCTGAGCAAGGCTATTAATAGAAGACATTTATATCACAATAAAATAAACTCGTACACGCCCACATAGGAAACTTTGTGGCTAGTATCATTTAAATAACCTATAGCATGAAATCTTTCCATTATCACGCGTCGATAATGTACACATTGATGGGTAGCGTAATATGGACATTCGCCATTACGGAATATTATGAAAATAGAGGGGTCAAGGCCAGGATGAACGCAAACAAAATAGTGCAAAATGTTAAATTCACCTTCTCTGTTGTCTGAGGACTAGACGGCAGGGAGTCACTGTTGACCGATTCCGACTTGAGCGATCCCAGCGAGCCGATACCGCTAGATTCACTGGACACTGACGGGCTTGGGCTTGATTGCGATTTTGTCAGGCCCGCTATATCTATAATGTGCCCGAATGAGCTGAACGAGTTGAAACCCTCCGTCTCCATTTCCGCAAGAGGTAGTGCAACGCTCAAAGCCATGTCTGCGAATGGAAAATCACGTTTATATTCCACAATTACACGTGCAGAGACAACTGCGTGAGAACACTGTATTCAGGTAGTGCTATGTTGACAGAATCCAACATAGCGCGCCAATTTATTACGGTTTTACGATCACAACACTTTTAAAACACTTGACATTCACCTCCGACTAGATTAATTATTTCCTATTTCTCAAATTCAGATGGTAAGCAACGAGTAAAACAATAATTACCGAAAAGTGTTATCCCAAAAGCACAAGCCTCGACGTAGTTGAAAGAGATCGAACATTAATGAAGTGAAGCTAGGTACAAACGCGAATCGCGTTGCGTGATGTCGCCGAGCGCCAACCGGAAACTGTCTATGTCGGTAAAGCAGCATAGTTAACTACGCCTTACATTTTATTACTATAGAGGGTTTTATTATTTTAATCCCTGCATAAGACCATACCATTGAATTAAACATGTAATGAAATTTATTGACCTGATTAGATAATTTCAATGTACTATAAAATGTTATTTAGTTAACAATCGTCGTATTTAAAGCGCCATCTGTACAAGGCATTGTGAAGTAAGTTTTCTAGAGCGCCATCTATTCTAGCTAATACGAACCAGCATATCGTACATAAAACTGGTATGGGTACCAAATTCGAGGAAATAACACGAGGTGGCACTCTTAAGAATATGTAGTTCAAACGATAGGACGTGAAATCTTTTATGTTGTTTACGGTAGAAAATGTAGATGGCACTTTTTCATAAAATATTTTAATGAAAAATTTTTATGTACATTTAATGTGCATTTAGTGTTACTTGGATATTTCACTAGTACTAGTTTTGGGTACCTTTTATGTCTGTTGGGTCTAGACTTTTACATATTCATATTTTCATTGGTAGGTACCTACGCAGATTTTACAAACCGAAGTAAGTACCTACCTACTTGCCTGTTCTTAATGATGTTCTAAGATTTCATGACAAAATCATGTAGGTACTTAGAAGTAAAACTTCTTCTTGTCTGTAGGTAGGTATGCGCGCTTAGGCTATACTACCGACTGAATATTGTTGTCTGGTCTGCGGTTTTCGTGTGTAGAACTCTACTTCCGAACCCGAACTAGAACCGTGTTAGAACTTCAAATTGAGTGTTTTATGTTCATTAATGAAAATATCCCAGTTAGTGAATTTTATTGGTAAGTAATTTTTTTAGTTCATACATGTAAATTAAATTAAAATAAATAGTTACATTAGATCGCAATAAATAAATTGAACATTAATAAATAATAACTAATAATTAATTTAATGTAAAAGTAATGAAACGGGCGAGACGCTCTTAATGATATTGCAAAGGTAGATAACTACCTACCCAGAAACAACGGAGTAGATTCAGGGCATCGTTGCTTTGGCGTTCTTTTCTTTTAGACATTCGATGGTTAGTCTCAATACCTACCCCTGTAATTTCGCTAGCTACAATATCCTTTAAATAGGAACACAGTAAATTTTACACACTATTGCTTGGCGGCAGACAAGTTCTTGTAAATTTAAGTCTGGTACCTACTGTGGATATAGACAAGTTGTTATACATACTCAAGCACATAAACCTACGTAATATATAGCATCTAGTTATAAAGTCGGTGTCTGACAGACGCGGCTTGCGGTGGCGCTCTAACATGCGCCTGGCTACAACCACAGCCACTGTCCATGTAGGTAAGATGTCCGTGTAGGAAGTAAAGAGGCTGCGATAAGTAGGTTCTTAATGGTTACAGCCATTGCAGTTCACGCCAATGTGGGGTAGGGCCTAAGTTACAAATGTTTTTAAGCAATTTTTATTAATCTTTGGATTTGTGTAAAATAAATCAGAGTATGTCAACCTATGAGAGAATACCGACTACCTATCAAGAACTGCATTTTTCTGAGATAAAATAATTTTAACTTTTTTCTTATTTTTAATAATTTTTTTACTTGATGGTAGATTTCCTTACCCGGAGGTCGTCTCGGTAGATACCACCGCAGCACCAGATATTCTGCCGCCAAGCAGTAGTGTGTAAATATTACTGTGTTCCGGTTTGAAGGGTACCTACTATAGCTAGTGAAATTACAGGGCTATTGAGACTAACCATCTAGTCTAAAAGTAATGAGCGCCAAGGCAGCGATATCCTGGAATTTGTTTTACTACTCAAAGTTCTGTGTATCGCTGCAATGGTCATGGACAGGCGTTATCTCTCAACTTAAGGAGAGTCTCGTTGGTCACATTACTGTTACATAAAAAAAATGTTAATCCAGGTCATCAGTTAGCTTCATTAAGAATTTCACTGAATTTCGTTAGTACCTAATAAATAGGTTTACAAACATAGGTACCTACTTGGTCACTCCCAAACTTCAGAATTTATACCAAACAATAGTCTACTTATCTATCTTAAGTTTCACTTGGTATACTTCCCGTTTTACGACATAGGTAGGTACTTGGTAGTAAAAAGAATAAACGTCATGAAACATGTTTCTTGTAGGTATGTAGAAAAATGAGTTGTTAAATTTAATTAATTTATTATTTAGGTATTAGGTAGGTTCCTAATGCGTCAAAGTAACGCCAAAAGTTACCCTTGTAGGTATCTATTAGGTATAAAAATTTCAATCAACAGTTATCACACCGTTAGGTGCTTGGCGGCAGATTTTCAACTTGAGGGTTGGTAGCTAGCCAGCCGAGTACCTACTAGAAAGTACCCTAGTGTAGTAGTACCAAAGAAAGTACCAAAGTGGTAGGGTACTTTCTAGTAGGTACTAGTCTAGTACCTACTAGTCTAGTAGGTGTATCCATACATTATGCATATGTATGGATATATGTATGTATGCATAGTAATATGGTTGGACATCATTACAGTAGGTATGGGTAGGTAAGAAGCCCTATACTTAATCTTCCAACAGCAGTTATGCAGTCTCTTGCATTTGA
The DNA here is from genome assembly GCA_950106695.1 of Biston stratarius. NCBI lineage: Eukaryota > Metazoa > Arthropoda > Insecta > Lepidoptera > Geometridae > Biston > Biston stratarius. The sequence continues at coordinate 21,696,834 of OX467115.1, read as the reverse complement.
CTGCCCTGTTGGCTCATAGGCAGTTGCTTCAAGAGCCGTAGGGCGTGGGTTCCATTCTCACTCAGGAAAAGCATTTTGTGGTATAATCATAAATGTTTGTACCTACAGTGTCTGGGAGTTCTGTATATATTATAAGTATGTATTTATTTTAAAAAAGTACGTATTCTAGGTATCAGTTATTTGACTTCCATAGCACAAGCTTTGCTTAGTTTGGGGTCAGATGGCGCTGTGTGTAATGTTCTACAATATTTATTTTTATTTTCTATTTTGAAATCTTTATTTTTATTTTTATAATTAGGTTTGTGTTTGATCTCCATTTAACCTGCTATTAGTGAAGCAGTCTAAGATGGAGCACGCTAGTAAAGGAGATACCGAACATTCATTCGGGCAATGCATCCCACTGTTTACAACATGAGTGAAAAAGCTCGATACTTATCTAAATTCTCGGAACAAAGTGCTTAACTACCACCTGTGGATAAAAATAGGTAGGTATAGGTATAGGTAGGTATGTAAGTCAATAGGCCAATACCTACCCAAGGAAATAAAAAATAAGATTAGAAAATGTACTTAAGGAAATTCCAATTTGGTATAAGTAATTTTAAAAATTCCAGTTAGCAATTGTATCACAATTTATATGTATTGAATTATGGATTATAAAAGTAGTAGGTAGGTACTACTTAGGTAGGTACAGATTTATTATATATACCTACCTATCATTGCGGAGAAAATTGGTAAAGTTTCTTGGTCTTACAACACACACTCACACAATACAATAGACAGAAAACGTTACACCAGCATATAAGAAAGAAACAAAAATAAATATTGTGTGTGTGTTTGTGTACCTTAACGTGTTTGTGTGCGTAGGTATACCTACCTTATCAGCGTATGAAAAGTGAAAATTGTAACCACAAAGTATTCATCTATTTTTTACATTATACCTATGCGTGTTATTTCCTAATTCGTAGTTATAACTTGGCTTAAAACACATCGATCTTCCCTGTGTGTGTAACGCTGTGTAAATAAGATACGAACAAATACCTAACTTAACAGGTAGACACGTAAGCGCCCATCGACGATATAAAAGCCGTTTAATTTAAGATGCCACTCCGAGACGTCTTGCGGGCTCGCAAGGCCTCCCTAATTGCCTCAAATCGGGGGCTTACGATTTGTAAATATTCTTATATCACCACTTATCGGAGCGTCCGTTCAATAAAATAATAATAGTAAACATCCGTGCAAATGGCCGGCGGGGGGGAGGCTCCGAGGGGTGCGGGGTGACAGACTAGAGAGGGGGTGCCTTATCGATTCGCGCCCGCGCCGCGCGACACTGTATCTATCCTCTCATCGAAGCTCGCCTGGCGAGTGTACAAAGAAAGAGATAGGTTTCGCAGACTTTGATCCTTTTGTTTTTGGGCAGCGTCCGGCGATGCGGGCGGGGTAGAAAAATGTGAAGGGGCGCTGATTGGCCGCCGCAGCCCCGCCTCCACGCAGCCTCCGCGCGGCGCTCAGTTCAAGGGCGGGCGCCGACTGACACGTCGAACTGTTTGGGTTGCTAGCTGGAATGCTCTTCTCATCACTTTTGATTAGGAACGAGAGATCGAATTGGGCTTAGAGCTTCGAGCGTATACGCTATTCCGTTCGTAAACTAATGCATAGCTTGAGTAGTTTGCGAGTGTCTCGACGCCTTTGATAGCGCAGATATTGCAAAAGTTCGCATAGACATATTTAGATAGCTTACGCGCGAAAAAATCTATTAGGTAAGTACACATGAGTGAGTTGTTTGTGTGTGCCTAGGTAATGTCTCTACATAGTTTAAAACAAAGTCGCTTCCCGCCGTCTGTAGGTGCTCTTAGATCTTTTAAACTACGCAACGGATTCTAAAGCAGTTTTCATCAATAGAGGAAGGTTTATAAATGTACCTATAAGACAAGTATACTCACCATACATTAGTATTTACATTGCACCCGAAAAGAAAAAAAAATAGGCGTGCTTCATCTTCGACCACATCATCGCTTATAATCAGGCGAGTTGTTGGTCAAATGTGGACTTATACTTACGTGTTAAAAAAACAGCCAAGTGCGAGTCGGACTCGCGCACGAAGGGTTCCGTACCATTATCTATAAAAACGGCAAAAGAAACAAGTCTGTTGTAGCCCCCCTTAAAAATGTGTTTCATTTTAATTTAATTCTTTATTTTTAAAGTGAATATACATAGGTACTAAATATTTTGTGAATATTTCAAGCGTCTACCTGTTGCCTTTATCAATATCTAGCAAAACGAGCAAAAAGTCACGGTAGTTGTATGGGAGCCCCCTTAAATATTTATTATATTCTGTTTTTTAGTATTTGTTGTTATAGCGGCAACAGAAATACATCAATTGTGAAAATTTCAACTGTCTAACTATCACGGTTCATGAGATACAGCCTCGTGACAGACGTACAGACAGACAGACGAACGGACAGCGAAGTCTTAGTAATAGGGTCCCGTTTTACCCTTTGATTGCGGAACCCTAAAAATGCTAATGTTCTCAGAAGGTTTTGTTACTTATGTTACTTACTCGTACTTATTTATAATTATGTAATAGGTATCTATCATTTGTGTAGAAATAATTATCTCTATTATCACTACATAAATATTATAAAACAAAGTCGTCTGTCTTTCTTAATGTTTCTTCGCGATCAACTTAAAAACTACTGAAAGGATTACCTATCAGGCAAATTTCACCAGTAGATAGAGTGATTCATGAGGAAGGTTTATGTACATACCTATATAATTTGTCAAGGTTTTGTGTAAGTTCGTTGAAATATGATGATAATTGTAGGAAGTATCGGAAAAGTCAAGCCACCTGGGAGCTTTCATCGAAAACGCTGCTTATCTCTTTGAGATAGATCAAATCCGTTTGAGATAAATCAAAAGCCCCGTGAGTAGCCGGTACTGAAATATAAATAAAGTCATATTAACTGTATTGAACATCCCTGACAGTTCAAAACAGTACTAACTTTAAGTAAAACTAAAACCTACCTATACCTACTAACCTATAGGAACATGGTAATCAAAATTAGACAAATGCTTACGTAATTTTACGTAACTTAGTAATTTTTAACTAAGGATACGATAATCAGTTGAGTAACCGTCTAGCTGCCAATCCGGAAGTCCTGGCTTCAAATCCTACAACACGCACCTTAATGTACAACTAGGTACAAAAGACTACAAGTTTTAGAGTTTTGAATGTTGTCGAACTTGGCCAGCGTGGACAACCTTCTCACAATGAAAAGAGGCCAGCGGCCTGTAGTGAAGCAGCTTATAAGAAATAGGGTTGATCAGAAACTAAATATTTAAGCATAGGTACCTAATATTGCTAATTAATGATAACTTTTGTTTTACTTATGCGGGATTACACACGCTTAATTTTATCGTAAACTCTGACGATAGTTTCGGCCACGTCCGGTGGCCTTCATCACGGAGACAAACTTGAGAACAACGCGCGTGCGGCCCGTCTTGCCCCGCACTGCAGGCCGCCGCGCGCCTCGCACGTGATTAATCCCGCATAAGTAAAACAAAGGTGTTAAAACCACGTCAGTTTCAATGGTAAAATAGTGATAATTTACTAACTTAGTATCAAATAAATCTAAAACATTTCGCACTAATGTTTTGTCACAGCTCTCTCTGTACTTAGAGTTAATTGTAGAGTATCCGTTACAAACAAGCTCGGCCATACAATGGGCGGAGGAAAAAACTAAACGCGTATTAGTGGAGACACGTTTTAGCTATTCGAGTACTGTTAGAGCGAGTTAACTCTAGAGGTCATTGGATCATGTGGAGTGACGTGAAAGAGATCTGTCTGACGCAGAATATTTTTTGTGTGCGTCAAAGAGTTTTATGTATAGAGTGAACATAAACAATATTGTTTGCCTTATGATGACGTCTTTTTTATACTCCGTTGGTATAAAAGAGACAGACAGATTGAGATAGAGGACTGTTATAAAAAGTGTTAAGCGAGATTATTTCATAGATAATATTCAAATGCTATGATGAGTGACTGCTGCCACTGCTGCTTTATTGCGGGTGTTCCCCGATAAATTTTTTTCGTTTGCTTATTAAAGCATTCCACTCGGAATGCTTTAATAAGCAAACGAAAAATGTTCCATCTTAGATCGCACCTTCGCTTACCATCCGGCGAGATGGAGGCCAAACATTAGCCTATTTATTAATGAAAATAATAAATGAAGTTAAAAAGTTAAAACTTATTTATGTTTGACAGGCTAGGTTTTTTAGTGACAATGTGGTCGTAGATGGTAAAACACTCTCAAGTGAGGCTGCCGCAACATACCGGTAGGTGCTTGACGGCAGATTTTCAACTTGTAGCTAACCAGCCGAGTACTAGCAAATACCCTACCACCACGTTATGGCTTCCTCACGATGTTTTTCCTTCACCGGCAGCTCAAGTTTATTGTTGGGGTTTCAACCCAGGCGCTTCGGCGTATAAACCGACCGCGCTAACCACTGAGCTGTCATCACTACAAAAACTTTCAAAAAAAATCTTTTATTGTAGGCTGTGTATTACAAATTAGCTAGTTACTCAATATGACACCATATTTGGTATCTGCAGCTACACAATATTAAGCTATTTTTGGCTGACATTCAACATATATTTTCTATAAAACACCTGATCATTTTTCCACGTCTTTAGATATGTGCTTAAAGTAATAGTTGTTAATAATTATTTATGAGTAGGTACAATGACTTCTTTCGGCTTAGAATACAAAATGTATAACCCTGTATTTTATCAAAGAGTCTACAACGTATTTTAATAAATAAAAAAAACAGCCAGCCCTGGTCGAACCCTAGGGATGCCGCATTATATTAGAACCGACAATATCTGCGTCGTCACTCGAGCGCAATAAATACCCAAATAAAGCGCAAATAATACCCAAATCGCTCATCACGCTCCCCTCCCCCTGCCCAACTATAATTATCTATAATACACCGTACCCAGGCTATAATATAGCGCACAGTGGCTATAATCACAGATTAGACTTATACAGATAGAAAACCGTACCAGGAAAATATAAAAGCTTTTTGGTTTTTGAACTATGTACCGTGAAGTATCAAATTAAATTTAAAGAAATTAGCTGAATTTTTTTGTCTGTTTCTGATAATTTCAAGAGTGTAATCCAGGATGCTTGTTAGCCTGCTCAGTTGTGTTTAACTTTTACACTAAAAACAAACACTAATATAGTGAGTCTAAAGATTTATATGCTGGCTTCTATGCCAATGACCTTGTCTCTTTTGTATAACAAATCAATGGAATGGTTGTGGTAGATGTTGGTATAGAGAAAAATGCACAATACTACTATAAGCGAGACGGTACGACATGACTTATCGAGCCTGTTTAAAAAACAATGGAAAAGATAAATAAATAAAATAAAATCAATTCTCATAGCTTTTGCAATATGAACTCTTTTTATACATCGAAAGCAAGAAGTATAATTCCCAACCCCCTTTTAGAGATGTAACAAAACATCTGCAATTTTCTAATCTGCGCTAATATTGAAGCTCCCCGAGTAATCATGGCTTGCAATTACAGTGTTTTGCATGTGACGTGATTACCCCTTGCGGATACGTAGATTGACTGACGTTTGTTTTTTATTTAATAATATATCGAATTTCTAATTTGGAAATGTTTTCAGCCTTGAGCAGGACTCCGCATAAGGATATAATGTAATTACTTGTATAGTTATTCTAATCTGTAGGGATATAATGTTGATAAAGTTAAAATAGACTTCCACAAAGTAACGTCTGAATTAATCAGTTGTTTAAATACTTTTGACCCGTGGTTTCATTACCACGGTTTCATTGCATTCTGCGTAGTCCAATAAAACTAATCCAATGGTATCTTAGGTGTAGGTAAGGTAAGTTTCATGCGTTTTTTTTTAAATGGCTGACAGTTTAGGTGTTTGACCACAGCTCACCTAATGTTAAGTGATGGTGTGGTCGCAGATGGTAAACACACCTAGCCTGGAATGGAACAGGCTCGCAAGTGAGGCTGCCGGGACGCACCGTTAGATGCTTGGCGGCAGATTTTCAACTTGAGGGTGGTAGCCAGCCGAGTACTAGAAAGTACCCTACCACCACTCTATGGTTTCCTCACGATGTTTTCCTTCACCGGCAGCTCAAGCTCGTTCTTGGGGTTTGAACCCACGCCCTTCGGCATGCAAACCGAACGTGCTAACCACTGAGCTATCATCGCTACAAAATATTATTGCTATTGTTGCTGTCCCTGTCGTCATGAGCCCTTAATTTCCTGTATGCCATATACCTACATTGATAAAGATATGTGCCGTGGATGGTGGTAGATTACCTAGGGGCAAATAACTGTATATTTTTCCATCATAATCTATCAAATTCTGAATATTTCAAAACGTCTAAAAAGCAAAACACACGATTTTTCCAGGGTTGGCACGCCGCCATAAATTATTTCACAACAGAGGGCCGGCTGACCCCGACCTCTAGTCGATTAAGCATCGTCTTCCTTCAATTTCATATTTATAAACGAGGATTACGCAAAAATGTAATGGATCACCTACAGGACTTAGGCCGGCGTTGTCAGGACCTTGTCGCAGTGAAATTTTGTACAGTAGGAAATGTTTTAGCTATGTATTAAAAAAATATGATGAGATATGTTAATACTTAGTAGAGCCGTCCCATAGGTGCGAGCAGTACTCCATACACTACCTTACATTATCATCAGCCATAGGACGTCCACTGCTGGACATAGGCCTCCTCCTGGGGGTTTGCCAATACTCGCCACGCTTGGCAGGCGGATTGGCGAGCGCAGTTAGGTATGATTGTTCAAAGAAGACGCTGCTGCCCATCTTCCGGATTATATTTTTTAGCCGACTCTTACGGCAACCACGGGTAGAGAGGGTGGGGTACTATTCTTACGCCGGCACCACTACGGACTCGACCTTTCTTGCGCTTTATTTTAAATTTCATGATTTATTTTTCCGTGTTCCCGCCACAAAATTCGTCCCGCAAGTTGTACTTCTGCTGCAAGACACTGTCGGGGGTAGGTAGGGGCAAATTTCCGAGAGGGGCAGGGTAGGGTCTGATCGCCGCGCTCATCCATCATGGCTCACGCATGTGAATTGGGGCGTTTTATCTGCAGATAGCTCGGACACCTATTTGAATATAGCGTCGTTTAGGCCGCGTTACATGACGAGGCCACTAATGCTGCCGTGTTTACATGCCAAACCTTATATAACATCAAACTATTACAAGAAATAAACGTCTATTTTATTTGATAATTAAATTATTATAGCCTAAGTTTGCATGCTTATCCGATATTCTGCCAAGCATTACGCGCTCCCAATAGCTAACGCAAGTGTCTTATGGTACCTACCTCATATGATTACTAAACTTATTTCGTAAGACACAGCGTCGCGTTTAGCTAAGCAAAAATATGGCAGTTTCCCGTCGACGTTACGAAATGTATTCGATAGAAGACAGACAAACAAGCGACTTTACGTCGGTGCTCAAGGCTCTGTAACTGTGATGTGGCCAGAATATCGTCACCTAACATATCACATCACATCATCAGCCATAGGACCTCCACTGCTGGACATAGGTTTCATCCTGGGGAGGGGTGTTGCCAATACTCGCCACGTTTGGCAGGCGGGTAGGCGAACGCAGTTAGGTATGATTGTTCAAGGAAGACGCTGCTGCCCATCTTCCGGATTACATCCCTTAGCCGACTCTTACAGCAATCACGGGTAGAGAAGGTGGGGTACAATTCTTACGCCGGCACCACCACGGCAAAACGTCACCTATAATAATAATAAATTAGCACAGAAAATGTACTTCAGTATTCATCATTATCATCATCAGCCTATCGAAGTTCACTGACGGACATAGGTCTCTCCCATGTCACGCCACTCGGACCGATCTTCAGCTTTTTGCTTCCAACCACCGTCACTCCATCGAGTCTCAGGGCGTTCCACGCTACGTTTGACAATTCACTGTCTCCACTATAGAACACGTCTACCCCAGCAATTATTGGTTCACTTCAGTCTTATTTTAAAGGTTATTTTAACTTTTTTCTAAGGATTTTTCAGAAACCAAAATTTTATTTAGCTAAATGAAAATTGCTAGACGTAGTAAGTAAACATTAAATGGTATTAAGTGCAAAAGAACTACATACATTAAGTGAAATTAGAGAGATTACGCAAAAAAAAATGGATGTACTGATTTGGATGTATGAGGTATCTCTAGAAACATCAGCGAGTGAAACTAAAAATAAAATTTAAAAAAAATGTGTGCATGCGTGCTTTTTTTAATTATCGTAAGCTTGTTTAATTGTCTTAATTTTTAATTATAATATATTTGTTTTAGTAATAAATGAACACCGAATACTCAAAATGAACCGCAAAGTAACATCTGAATCAATCAAATCAATTTATCTGAGAATTTCCTTGCTCTGAATATTCAAGTAGTAGGACAGGTAAGTATAATTAAGGCATTATGTTGTTACATATTTTAATTTCGACAATATGCACGGCGAACACTCGCAGATAAAATAACCACAAAGTTTAATACCTGAGGGTGAGTATTGTGTTCATTAAAACTGGCAAGGGTCGGGCATCGGGTTTTAGCGCATTGATGTGTCGATAAGCTTTCATTTAGATGCAATAGAAAACAGTGAATTACATTCTTAGTCCTTTTTAATATCAGTTTAAATGAAATAGCATGTTTTTTTAAATGTAAAAGTAATGAAAAGAACGTTCCGCCTTCCCGATGGTTAGCCCGATGTCCATGATTATTGATTATTGCAGCGATACACAGAATTTTGAGCAAAAAAACGTAGTCCAAGGCATTGCTGCTTTGATGTGCATTACTTTGAGACTTTTGATGGTTAGTCTCGACAGCCCTGTAATTTCTTTAGCTGCAGCACTCTTCAAACAGAAACACAGTAGGTAATGTTTACACACTACTGCTTGGCGGTAGAATATCTGGTACTGCGGTGGTACCTACCTATCACCTGCTAAGGAGATCTACCACTAGATAAATGGTTAATTTTAATTACTAACACTAATATTATAATAGCGAAAGCTTGAGTGCTTGCTATATTCACGTTGTAATGGCTTAACGGAATAAGATGAAATTTAAAATGCAGAATGATTTTTGAATTTAATTTTAATGGTACACTGAATCAACAAAGGGTACTTTTTGTCTCGGAAAACGCGAGTAAAACCGTGGGCGTAGCTAGTTCCCAATAAAGATCCTTATTATTTTTACACGACTCTACAAAAAAGAAGAGTAATGTTTTCAGAGTTAGTTATGTGAGTTTGTTCTATCATAACTTTTAAATGCTTAAACATATTTGGATGTATGAGGTATCGTTAGAATTCTTATATCAATGAGTGACACTATACCTATAGCTTATAAAAAAATGATTTTTCAACTTTCTTAATTAAGCTTGTTTATGTTTTTATTATTTTTTGTGTGTACCAGAAAGTTTTTTTTTTTTGCGGTTGACATACATATCTCTATGTATAGGTTCTGAATACAAGCTCAGGTACTGGCTCTAATAGTCTTGGTTTGAGGGTAACCTCAAATTCTTTCTGATGCCAATTAGAGTAGACAATATTGTGCAGAAGGATTGGTCCTATTAGTGTCGGATATTGTTACGAGTTAAGCGAAGCGAGAACTTGGGGCAGAGTCTAGCAGGCTGGGAGCAATTGCGTCATATGTTTACGTCGCCAAAGCATTAAATTACAATAAACAATGTCAATGTGGGTTATAGCGAAAATTGAATTGTTAATAGTGTTAAGGTCTCAGGCATAAAGAAGTTCTGAAGTTAATTTTTAAGATGATTTTTGATTTCCGTCCACGAGGAACGGATGATAGTGTGTCGTTCTTCTACTTGCCCTGTGGTGGAACGGAGACGGGATAAGGTCATGGAGCTCCTGCGCACACTCCCCGAAATGTATCCGGTAAAAAATAGACAGACATGCTACTTTGCGACGATGATCAAGACTTAGCAATTTGTTGGTGACTGGATTGTTGTCATCAATAAGTCTTACAGCACGTCGCTCCACCGCCTCCAAAGCTTCCAGCTGGTATTCAGGAGCTCAAGAAAAAAGGTGGCAGCGGTACTCCACACACGACCGGACTTGTGCCTGTTACAAATGAAGTAACTGTCCCGGTGAGAAGTACCTTGTTAAGAATACCGAATACACATGAAAAACACACCTCCTTTACATGAAAAAGTTGCTAAAATAAGCTTTATAAGTAACAAGCAAACGGCTTTATAGTTTGTAGCTTTACAAGTTTTAATGTTTCTTGATAATTTTCTTTCTTTGAGACTTTTATAATATTGATACCTTATTGGCATTGTTTTGGTAAGTTGTAGGTATGTATAATGGTTGGAACTTCCGTTAATCTGATTTTCATAATATGGAACATATTAATCCTATCACGAAGGAGCAACGAGAGTAAAAGGGTGGGAAATATATTCTTCCTCTTTCCCTCCTCAAGAGTGCGTCCAATGAGCGCGCAATTTGGACCAAAATCCTGGGCAATCTGGGGTCGTGGTCAAACGTGGCGCAGTACAAATTCGCACTTGGTTTCGAGAAATAATTCTAAAAAAGCGATCATTGATCTTTTGACTAACTAATCCTATATGGCGTGTTCTCAAAATATTCACTCACTCTAGTAAGACGTAGTAATCCATAATTAAGTAAGTGATTATCTAGAACACGTGCAAAACATTGCGATTCACATCCTTAACGCCTATTCACTATAATGTATCAACATACATCAAAACATTAATCTGACATCGATGATGGATGCTCCGACTCCCACTGTATTTGTGGACCGCCCAACTTATCTTTAGCCATGAGTAGGGGCGCTATCATCGTATTTTCAATACAAAACTGACAACAACTCACTGACAATGTCTGGTTTAAACATTTGACTAACTACAGGTAAATTGGTCGAATTGTTTTACACTAAAATTATTTCTTTTTAAGTGAAGTTAGAGACAACATGTCCTATTTCACTCACTCCTCAGTCCAGTTATATTTTCCTCTTTATTTTTTACACGTGAAAAACTCAAGAAAATTCGCAAGTAAAACTATTGCTTGTTTTTTTTACAAACACCCTTCTCACAACTGTTTCTTCTCACGAATCTTTCGGTAAAACAGTTCGCGTCAAATTAATTGCATTATTTCGTGATAGATAAGTATTAATGGTTGCTATTGCTGGGGTAGAGTGCCCTCTAATTATAGAATCTCGTTGGAGATGTAATGGCTGTGTGAGTTATTGTGCTAATTATTGTTATCGCTGCGTATTGGGGTACAATCTCGATGATATGTTTCTAACTTGTTTTGATAGAAGGGTTTTCTGAGGTAGAAAACATTTTTACGTGTACTTTTGGCGAATTTGTCAAAGTAATGAGCGCCAATACAGTACATTGGTGGTCAAACGCAGACATATCCGTATTAAAAAAAAGTTTGATGTTCAAAAGTCATATGTACATGTTTAATCTTCATAGGTCAGGGGTTATCTTTTACCATTACGACCATTTTATTAGTCTAGGACTAGTAATAAAAAGTACCACCACCAACTACCAACTACCATCCATACGAAGATAAATTTGAAAATGTACCTATATTGTCATTCGTATTACTAATCACTGGAACAAGCTTATACTTTATTGTTGACTGGTGTTTGACTACAGCTCATCCGGTGTTAAGTGACGGTGTGGTCGAATATGGAAACAGCACCTAGTCTGGAATAGAACTGGCTCTCATCTGAGGCTGCCGGAATATACAGATAGGTGCTTGGCGACAGATTTTCAACTAGAGGGCTAGCCAGCCGAGTACCTAATAGAAAGTACAACGACGCTATGGTTTCCTCACGATGTTTTTCCTTCACCGGCAGCTCAAGCTCGTTGTTGGGGTTTGAACCCACGCTCTTCGGCATGTGAACCGACCGCTCCAATCACTGAGTTATCAACGCTACAAACCTTCCGGGATCTGATTCCTGAAGCATTTAATCTAGATCTTTTCAAGGTCAGAATGAATAGGTATCATCTAAGACTGCGTACTTTATCTTAAGTTGGTGGTTAAAGGCGAACTTAAAAAGAAACAAAATGGCTGTTTGACGGTAAAAAAATCTGTATTGTCTAGATACACTTATAAAAATCGATCGTTAGAATCCATCAAGTGACACGTCCTGTCAATCAATTTACAGTCTTACACGCAAATTACAGTATTAAAAGAAAAAAAGCCGGCCTAGTGCGAGACGGACTCGCGCACGAAGGGTTCCGTCCAATTATCTATAAAAATGGCAAAAAATGACGTTTGTTGTATGGGACCCTTAAATATTTGTATTTATTTTAATTAAATTATTTATTATTAACTAAATATTCTGTAAATATTTCAAGCGTCTACCTGTTGCCTTTATCAATATCGAGCAAAAACGAGCAAAAAAAAAAATCACTTTTGTTATGTGGGAGCCCCCTTAAATATTTATTTTATTCTGTTTTTTAGTATTTTTTCTTATAGCGGCAACAGAAATACATCATCTGTGAAAATTTCAACTGTCTAACTATCACGGTTCATCAGATACAGCCAGACAGAAGAAAAGACAGACAGACAGCGGAGTCTTAGTAATAGGGAACGTTTTACCCTTTGGGTACGGAACCCTAAAAAGCCGAATAGCCTGACAGAGGAAAGAAACCATGAATGTTGTCAACTTTCAGTATTCAATCACTGAGTAATTTGACATACTTACTGTTCACTAATTTAAAGCGATTTAATTTTTTTCAGCCTTCAACATAATCGTAACGAATTAATCTGTTCTCCTTTAGAACATTTACTAAATGTATGGTTTAGAATCTCATTAGTGGCGCGACTGTGGAATTCGCAGTAGCGTTCCACGAATATGCGGCCGCGGCCAACGCGAATATCCGTAAACGCGAATACCGAATGCCGAAAACCCAAAAGCCGAATAGTCGGACCGCGCGGTGACATATTGGAATGTGACTCCATTTATCCCGCTTCCTATTGGAATCCGGAGTGACGCGGCAAATTGGAAATGCGGTTCTATTTTTGGCGTTATTGGTAGATAATACACTTGTAACTGTGGAAATTTTATTAATATATTGAGTGGCAAATGATAATTAATACAAATGATATTACTAAAATTATATTAGTATATAGTAAACGTATATTAAAATATAGTAAGACATTTTACACAGCGTCATTTAGCCCCAAACTAAGCAAAACTTGTACTAAGGGAACCAGATAACAGATAGAATGATTGGCTTGTCATTTAGTTAAGTTTCTGTTTCGAGAGCTGAAGGGTTTGAGTTCTATTCCCACTCAGGACTAACATTTGTGTGTATAATACCTACATACAGAATACTCTGACTACGGAATATATAACAAAAACCGATACTTTTACTTAGAAAAAACTGATTCACTCACAACTTAAAGGCACCCAGAATATAACTAAATACATAAATAAATATATTAGGTCATTTAACATAGCGCCATCTAGCCCCAAACTGAGGAAAGCTTGTACTATGGGAACCAGACAACTGATAGAATACTTCTATACTTTTTTTGTAAATACATACTTATAATATAATACATACAGAACACCCAGACATTGGACAAACATTTACAAGTCTGCTATGTCTACTCAACTGAATCGAAATCGACCAGGCTAAGTTAACCCCCGTTTTCGCCCGGCCCGCAACACATTCGAATGGACACACGCATCACACGTCAAAGCATGCACCCCAGGTCGCGTATTAAATCACATTTTGACAAGTGTACCGTGAAAAATTAATCGAGTGTCGTGGAGAGCCCGCACTGCAGAAAAAATGAAAACATGATGGCATTTTGCTCAGTCCCCGAACGCCAAAGGTCGGACCGGTGGGTTGTGAAATGTCTCGCCCCATGGACACAGCGAGTGGCGACTCGTCCGCGGGGAATACTCGAACTTAACACTACATAGGGGATAGTATACAACTAGTTAGAGAGATTGAAACAATTGAAACGTGTCTATGGGGCTATTTTCCAACCGTAATGTCATTTCTGTGATAGTTTTGGCGGGAACGCGGGAAAATTATTCCACAATTGTTTCTTTTTTTTCTTTGTTTTTGGCGTCGTACTTTGTGTATTTGCCAGTGTCAAGTGTCTTGATAATAAAAAGTATTTTTTGGAAAATCGAGTGATACAAATCTAAGTCACAGAGAAAGTCACACAGAGTATGTCTGGTATGTCTGTATATCATGCCCTAGTAAATTACCTAGTAGTGACTTTACTACAAGCTACGATAAAGTTTTGAAAGCAACACGAAAAGTATTTTTTCAGCACATTATATCACTTTCTTACATTCGCGCACATAATTCGGTACTTTATGAATAAAACACCACTATTTTTACATATAAACTCGGAAAAAGTTTTGGAAAATAATATGCGGCGACATAATTTTTCCGCGTTCCCGCCAAAACTTTATAACAGTTTCGCAAATATAAATGTCATGAGTTAACATAAATAACAGTTTATGTATCTTCTTAGATGCCTGAAATAACGCTCCAAAAACACCTAATAAATAAGGTGAAAGGCTCTTGGCGTGGCCTTTTCAGCGTTTTATATAATAGATCAATGTTATAACATTAGGTAGTCAGAACACGGCGACACGCGTGTCACGTCAATCGTTATTGCCTGTATGCCGCCATTGCCCGATCTGATTGGAAATATTTTCACGAAATCACTTATGCGCACCTCACCAACAGGAATATGGGAATGTTATGTAGAGTTAAAGGTTTTGATCGCTTTATGACGTTGTACCAAGATGAAGAATTGTTTTAAAGAAAGTAAAAGAAAGAAAGCATTGTGGTAAGGTACTTTCTAGTACCTACTCGGCTGGCACCACTCTCAAGATGTAACACAGTCTACAGTCAAGTCAGTCTAAGTCAGTCTATACTATGTTCCAGCAGCCTCATTTGAGAGCTAATTTTCTTCCAAGCTAGATATGATTACCATCTTCGACCACATCGACACTTAAGATCAGGTGAGTAGTGGTCAAAACATAACTGTCAAACATAAGAAAGGAGTATTTTTCTGCTGAATTAATTTGAATTTGTACACATACTCCTAATAAAACATTTAGAAAAATATCCTCTATGTTATTGTGCTTCTATAGATTGATCAACAGTGGATAATGTATGATAAAAGAATGAGAGAAATAATTGCAAGAAGCTAAAATAAGATGTCATCCATAAGTTTTTTCTTAAATACGAAATGTGGTATACTAAAATTATTATTTGAAAATAATTAGAACAATATCGATACCTACGTATGAATTTGGACAAATCTTCAAAAAACGATGCCAAAACAGAGAAAAAAATACTGAAATTGACATAACATCCAAAGTATCAAGTCAATTATCCTCAGATCGCAGGTGTCACGGTTAAGGTAATCGCTGTATAGAGTTTTGTCGCGCATTGTGCGACGCGACGCGACACGAGGCAACCGCGTATTCTCACCGCGTGTATTCTAATGGGGCGACGCGGACGGCTGCTGGCGCGTATATCATAGACATTACTGTAACCACCGTTTTATAAAAATAGAGACAACACTAATATTGAGACAGTTTATATAAACTTAAAATCAGCCCAGGTTTGCTTATCAAATTTGACAGATGTATCCAGCTCATCGTTATTTTTATAAGCTGTCCCACTGCTGGGCACGAACCTCTTTTCATTGTAGGATGTGTAACACACTTAACACACTACCACACTTGCCAAGTGCGGGCAGCCAGACTTCACTTATCTTCAAGAACTTTCAGACTTGCAGGTTTCCCCACGAGCTTTTTCTTCACAGTTTTAAAGTATGGGTAAACAACCAGAAAGCTATGGTTTTGCGCCAATATGTGACAGAGAAACATTTAGCCTTCATAAGGAAAAGAACTTTCATTAACCCATTTCATAAAGTGTCATGTTTCTGAATTTTTAATTTATACTTGAAAGAATTAATATTTAGCATATTATTTTATAGCTCAGCGTATTAGCAAGCTGAAGTGGCAATGGGCTGGACATATCTGTCGCAGGACCGATAACCGCTGGGGTAGACGTGTTCTAGAGTGGAGACCGCGAATTGGCAAACTTAGTGTAGGACGCCCTGAGATTCGATGGAGCGACGATATACGTGGGACAGCTAGCGGTGGATGGAAGCGAAAAACCGAGGATCAGGCTGAGTGGCGTGTCTTAGGAGAGGCCTATGTCCAGCAGTGGACTTCAAAAGGCTGATGATGATGATGATGATGATGATAATGATGAAATTAATATTTTATTGTAGGGTACTGAACAAGGTGCATATCTGCTCTGCAGTTCAGATAAACAAAGTGAGCGTTTGATTCTCGTCATCTAGTAAGTTTTTTAACACCCATAAGTCCGCGTTTTATACCAACTCGCCTTATGGAAAGCGATGACGAGGTCAAAGATGAAGCATGCAGACTTAGAAAATATATATTCACTCTGTCCTGGAAAAGATCCAGATTATACATATCTCTCAAAAAACAAGGAAGCCGACATCTTGTTCCATTTCTTGGCTTGTACGTACACGAGGAAAGAATTGAATAAAATAAATAATAATACATAACTAAACAAAGCGTATACTATGGCGGAACCAGATGACTTAAATGCTTTTTTTTACAAATACTTCTAATATACGCATTTACAAAACACCCAGACACAGACCAAACATTTCTTGTTCGTTATATAAATATTTATCCTGGGTGGGAATCGAATCCAGATCCTACAGCTTTAAAGCAAATATGCTACTAATTGATCAATATGTAAATATGTGAATATTTGTAATAAAATATTAGCTATAGATTATCCGTCAGAATCCAATTGCATGGTCACTCTTCAGCACACGGCACTCATGCAAGAAGCAATCAGAGTAGGTACTTGCGCTATTATAAATGCGACTTTTATGTGAATGAGCGCTTCGAAACTCCGTGAGGTGAATGCTTTGAAGGTAGCTACCGATAAAGGTAAATTTTTGATTTGATTCGATTTATACTTGCACTAGCGACCCGCCCCGGTTTCGCATGGATAGTAAGAATGGGTATAGTAAGCTATCCTTAAAAAATATGCCACCGAGGATTTTTTTGTAAATCTATAAAAGAGGAATATCTCACCATGCATTGTTTTGTTATATCTCAAAGGGCAGCGTTTTCGATGAAAGTTCCCAGGTGACATGACTTTTTCCGACACCTCCAATAATTATCATCATATTTCAACCAATTTACACAAAACCTTGACAAATTTTATACCTAAACCTTCCCCATGAATCACTCTATCTATTGGCGAAACTCGCATGATAATCCGTTCAGTAGTTTTTATGTTTATCGCGGCGGACGACTTTTATTTATAGCATATATAGTGATTAAAGTAAGATTTAGGTACTTGAAACAGATGGCTGTAAAAAACAACTGCAAAATTGTTACTACCTGTTATTTTAAGTTTAGAGACATTACTTGTTGTTCGTTGTTGATCGAAAGAAATTTTGCCTAGTAACCTCTAAACTTCAATATGAAGATGGCACTTGATGATGATGACTTGTAAATGTAACTTATCTATAGTTAATCTATGAGTGAAGTAGCTAATCTTGTTTTCACGTGTGATGAGTCACGTTAGCGAGAAATTGACGAAGCATTATATGCGTTCTTTTACTTTAGGCTTATAACGTTTATATGTAAGACTTCAAGTTGCCAGCTTCTTTGTTTCCTAAAAAATATAAGCTATATATTTTCAAAGTTTATGTGAATAGGTATCTCCTAAGTCTGCGAGCTCCATCTTCGACCACAGCATCGCTAACCATCAGACGCGTTAGTAGTTACTCGGGAACCTTTTTTTAATGGTTGACAGGCTATGTGTTTTACCACAGTTCACTTGATGTTAAGTGACGTGAAGCGATGTTAGGTGTGGTCGAAGATTGTAAACGCACCTAGGCCAAAATAAAACTGACTTGCGGTACTTGTGAGGCTGCCGGAACACAAACGTTAGGAGCTTGGCGGCAGATTTTCAATTTGAGGGTGGTAGCTAGCTAGCCGAGTATTATAAAGTAGCCTACCATCACGCGATTTATACATATGTACCTACACGTTAAAAAATTAAGAGGTAAATCAATAGTAAGAACATATTTAAAAATTTACCAAGGTATTAAAATTAAATCCTATGCAAAAAATCTACTGACACATACATACAATAAATTATAATGTTATTCCCACGCTTCATTAAATATTTTTTTATTCCGACGAAGGTTTTAAACGACCAATGAAAACAAAAGTGTGAAACTGCATAAAAACTGTATCAAAACTGCACAAAAACTATATCAAAAGAAATCATCTTAAAATTAAGATCCATAACTGAGAGCAGCTGACTCAACCGCGGGACCCCAACATAGCGAGTTTAGCACATAAATACCTAGAGAACTGTCATCAATTTAAAAAAAAAATACGATTAAAATCTTGCACAAGCCGAAAAGAATATTTTTGAATCGCAGCTGCGCGCGTGCGCTTCACCTGCCCCACGTGGCCAAGGTTTCAAAGATAATAGCCGATACAATAGCGGTCGAAGACGCTATTCTTGAACCGATACTGCGCATTGATTTAACGTATCTTCTCATTGTTCGGTGACGTCGGGACACACACCTGTTTTATGAATGATTGTTGGCTTTAGTGAATTGGCAATTTCAGTTGGGTTTATGGGCAGTAAAATGACGCTGTGCCTCCTTGACCGTTTGTGAAATTTTACAAAATTTATTTACAAACGGCTGCATGGTTTTTTATGGTTGACAGGCTAGGAGTTTAACTATAGCTAACGTGATGTGTGAACCTTGGAATGGAACTAGCTCTCAAGCGAGGCTGCCGGAATACCGATAGATTTTCATCTTGAGGGATAGTTAGCCAGCCTACTATAAAGTACCCTACCACCAGGCAAATGGAACATATGTTTAAATGGAGTTTTGTCGCTTACTTGTATTTTTTTAACTAGTGTTTTTTTTTAGTGTATTTGTATAAAAATAGTGGTGTCTCATTCATAAAGTGTTGAATTAAGAGCGCGAGTGTGGATAAATGATATAATGTGGTAAAACACGACTTTCCGTGTTGTTTTCAAAAGTCAATCAAAGATTATAGTAAAGTCACCATTAATTTACTAGGGCATGACTGGATTTGATTAGCACGAACTGGACTTGACCAAGATTGGACTTTGACTGCAACTAAATTGCAAAAACCACGATGTGGCAATAAAGATAAAGAAACTGAAGACTGGAGCTTGTACACACAATACAGAAACATTGAAACTAGCAGAACGCACAGAGTGCGATGCCAAGAAGATAGATAAAAATAATGTCTAAGTATAACAAAATTGAACAATTACAAATATATGTACTATATGTATATGTATGATATTATGGAAACTGACGTGGTCTTGACACATTTTCGTTTTATTTATGTCTCAGCTTTATCCCCATGATGAAGGCCACCGGAGGTGGCCGAAACTATAGTCGGAGTTTCCGAAAAATTAAACGTGAGTAATCCCGCATAAATAAAAAGAAAATATATGTATGATATTCACATATTGTTATGAACAGTAGAATTTTACCTTTTTCGTGCATTATGTTTTGGTTTTATAGTAATTAATCAAAATGGCTAACATAAACGGTGATTTAAGAGTCGAAAGTTGATAATAATTCTAGTTAAAATTGTTTTAATAGTTCAATTTTTAAATAAATATAATTACTAAACATACCAAGGTCGTAGAATATTAAGGAATTTCTTATTTATAATAATAAATGTCACTATTATTAACCGCTAAAATAATGTCACCACCCATTGCACAAAATGAAATTATGCGTATCGGGGTAATTCTCCAAACTCATTCATAGATCACGTACAAAAACACAGCATAAAGCACCTACCTATAAAACGATACTTTGATTTATTTTGCACCCCTGTTAGCCAACTACTGTATTACTTACCTAAATCTAACTTTAAAAGAGTATTGATAGAGTCCAAATTCATTTTCAATATTTGGATCACGTTCGAAGTCCAGCAGTGGTGTCCAAGATTGGTTCAATTGTCATCGGTGTGTCGTATTTTACACTATTTTACGATGGTCATATTTTATTAGTTTTATGTCAGTCAGGATCAACTAAGAAAATTAACTTTTACTATTGCCGGTGAGATTGAGGATCAGGAATTATGTGACTCTAGGGTGTAAATAATAGGTTCCAAGTAAAAAAAACTCATTACACTATACCATCATCATCACTTATTCAGCCTGCTACAGGACTTAAGATTGACGACAATAATCTTCTTTATTTATACCTACATATGTAGATGTAGAGGTGTGTGTGTATGTATGTATATATACAGAATTAGGTAGGTTTACTGAGTTAGTAAGTAATAATTCTTCATCACGATTGCCATCGTAGTGAATAAAATGTGTAAGAATTATACATAATATATATGTAGGTACGTTTGACACACAAATTTTTGCATTTCCAATATTATTAGTATATACATCTAATAACCTATTAATTTCATAATTTCTAATATTAGTATATATGTAGGTATGTAGACAAGCGATAATTCTACAATTTTATGATTATAAACTAGGCTGTTTTACATTATATATGTGCTACTCAACAAAATTAAACGTTCTCGATAATAACAAAGTAATAATTATTTCAAGCGTTTTATTAAACACTCAAGTTTTATACAGAACTTAAACATATTTTTTTCTTATAAGTGAGCCAGCCATGTTTAAAAATTAAAGCCATAAATCCGGCCCCACCTACCTGGCCACTCTCGGTACGCAGAACTGCACAATGCAACTCATTTTTTTCCCCAAAGCGCAGTTTTTCGGCAAATTCCAAAAGGACACCTGGTCGGAAACGTACCCCGGGGGTCCTCCAACCCTGATTGATACAGGCCCCGTCAAATACTTCACAATGAAACGAAACGTAGACCTATTCGTTCCAACGTCGGCGTCGCAGAGTCTCTAAAACAATCAATGATCGACTTTTGTGAATGGATAGAAACAAAAATCTTTTTGTTAAGCTTATGGGTGGGTAGAAAGTAAAATGAAATACCATTTTGTTTTAAATACGGATAAGTCCGCGTTTAGCCACCAGCTCGCCTGATGGTTAGCGATAATATGGTCGGAGATGAAACACGCAGATTTAGAAGATACCTATTCACTCTGGCCTTGAAAAGATCTAGATTATATCAGGAAGCCGGCAGCCTGTTCCATTCTTTGGCCGTACGGATGAGAAACGTAGAATCAAAACGCATATTTTTTTTAGGTGTAATAAGACGTTCGTAATTCTCTCCTGATGGTAAGAGATAACGTTTCTTTATGATTATCTTGCAAGCTTGTATTGCTGTTTTAGAGCTCATTACTTTGAGATGTGTAAAGATTAGTTTTAATAGCCCTGTAATTTCGCTAGCTCCAATAACCTTCATACTGATACATTACTGCTTGTGGCAGAACATTAAAAATAATGCGTATCGAAACGACTTCATGCTAAGAAGGTCTACCAACTAATGTTGCGTTTTGCGGTGCAGACAAAATAACACTAGATGGATAGATAGAAACTCTTTTTTGTGCACACCAAAAAATAGAAAAACACATAAAACAAAATAATCTTATGAGCTAGTTCAACAAGTGGCGACCTTATCGCTTAAAGAAATCTCTTCCAGGCAACCAAGAACGTTACTGCTTAAGTAGTACAGTAAAAGTAGTACGCATGCATTGAATTTTTTTATTTTTTTTACCAGGGATTATTTATATTCCACTTTTGTTTTGTATTTGGTTTAATTCCACTTTCATTACGCTTACTGCAATTTGATTATTTAAATAATTTAACGTAAAAATATAGTGAAATTTGCTGCCCGAGTAGTTATTCCGCGGTGACTCCCCTGTTAGTTCATTTGGTAGAATATCTGCTTCAATAGTTGTAGGACGTAGGTTCGATTCCCACCAGGACAAAGATTTATGGGACAATAAATGTTTGTCCAGTATCTGGGTGTTCCGTATGTATTATAAGTACCTATGTACTTATTTACAAAAAAAAAAAAATATTTGCTCAGTTTGGGGCTAGATGGCGCTATGTTAAATGATCTAATATATTTATTTAGTTATATTCTGGGTGCCTTTAAGTTGTGAGTGAATCGGTTTTTTCTAAGTAAACCTGTTTCATTGTAAATCGCATCTTTGCTTAACATCATGTTAGATGGTGGTCAAACGTTAGCTTATTCAGCAATAAAAATATTCTTGCATGTCATGTAATTTCATTTTTTTATGGCAACAAATAATCGCTATCCTCGATTGCAGCGCTATTTATATATAGCAACTTTGATTAGTATACATCTACTTAACTCTTTAATTTTATTTTCGCTTTTATGTTTATTAATCACTGTTAGGCGGCAGAATATCTTATACTCCAGTGATACAGAAGATTTACCACCGAGTCAAGTCTTATGAATTTTAAATGAAACAAGCATGCGAAGTTCTAAGAGAAGAAGTTACGGCTTAATTCCACACAATTTATTCTTAACACCACATGTTCCCCAGTGTTAGCAAAATCTTGATTTATTATTCCAAAACAACTGCTTCCAACATTATGATTGATCTCTTAATGAATATGCAGATATGTTAAATGATGATAAGATCCCGCAAATAAACTCCACGGGGAGTGATTGCGACGCGTTGCGTACCTCAGCGCCTCTGCAGCCAGATTTCAATCTCAGATAAGTGGAACGGGCCCAAGAGCAGTTTACATAAATTCTAGAGTTAGCACCTTGTTAACAAAGTGCACAGTTTGATTATAAGATCGTTTGATAAGTGCAGATTGTTTCGGGCCAACGTTTTTCGGTGTTTTTGAACCACCTGAAGGTATGGCTATTTGCTAGCTACATTAACGCGGTGGTTGATCTCATTGAGGTTGCCAAGATACCTCCGCAGTATCAGATATTCTGTCTCGAAGCAAATTTGTGAATATTATGAATTTTAGTTGGAAGGTTGCTGCGGCTAATAGCGAAATTATAGAGTAATTGAGAACAGCTATTGAATGTCTTAAAGTAATTAATTCTAAGCAGGGATGCTCTGGACTTTGTATTGTCTTGTTACACAAAGTTTTGGATGCCATTTTAACCACTGCAACTTGCAGTGGTCATAACCAGGTGTGTTACCACCAGGAGAGCATTTCGTTTCTTTTATTGCTACTATTAAAATAAGACATTAGAGCAAAACAATATTATTTTAAATCTGGTTTGGACATTTTTTTGTCATTTTTATTTTTTGCGATTTTGTGATTTTATTTCGTACCGAAAACTGAATACTGAAAGGTTAGCCTATGGCGTTCTTTTTCAAAACCTAACTGTGGTGTAATCTCTACAGTTTTTTTTTACACCCATGGGTACATTTAGCGCAAATAAATTGATTATGATTATGAATAATTGAATATTGTTATTTGTACTTTGAAAGAAATGATAAATTTACACTGAATATTAAGCCCTTTCAGACATTTAGTATAATTATTTCTTTCAAAGTACAAATAACAATATTCATAGTTATTGTATGATTACCCAATACACATTTATTCCTTAATATATACATATCTATAGATTATAGTAAGGTTCTTGAGAGATTCACGTTTCGTGCTTGTAACGAAACGATTTTAAAATAGTAAAAGTTTACTAAGATATGAATACAGAGTACTTACTAATTTGTCACAAAATTATTCACTTCCACAGAAGATAAACACGAAAGATACCTCGTGAAAAAATAGAAAAGGCTGCAGAATGAGAAGAAATAATGAAATATTTTCATCCACCCCTTCTAATTAATAGCCATCAGTGTCTGCTTCAGACTGTAGGGCTGACAACGCTTTCAAGTTTTTTAATATGCTTCCTCACCTTCGAAGAACAGTGAGTGAAATTGCTTTTTTCTCCGGTAACTTTTAGACACCCCTAGTGATGCCGTGTAAATTTTTCGGCAGTACACATCGTTAAAGCATTTTTAAAGTGAAATATATTCTCAGATTTTTAAAACAACAGTGTTATTCGTTTTGTATTAATATTCAATAAAAATGTTTTTATTCTTAACCTTGATTTGCAATTCTTATCACGGTCTCAGTACTTGGCTCACGATGATAGATCAGTGGTTAGCGCGGTCGGTTCGCAAGCCGAAGCGCGTAAGTTCAAACCCCAATAATGAGCTTGAGCTGCAGGTGAAGGAAAACATTGTGAGGAAACTATAGCATGGTGGTAGGGTAGTTTCTAGTACTCGCTGCCACCCTCAAGTTAAAAATCTGCTGCCGGTATAATCTGGTATCAGCCTCACCTGAGAGCCAATTTCATTCCAAACTAGGAGTGTTTACCATCTTCGCCACACCGTCACTTAACATCATGTGAGCTGTGGTCAAGCACCTAGCTTGTCAACATTAAAAAAAAGATGTACAAAATACTTTGCAATTCCTCCAAAAGTTTAAAAAAGGGTACCTATTATAAAATAATCTTAAAGGCTGTTTTATACTGTACTAGTGACGTACATCTTTGCATAATTAGCTAACTTTCTGATATTTTAAAAGGTCACCTATTTTAATCAAGGTTGAAGTTTCGGCAGCCTTGTAGGGAGGTCGTCTGACTTCCAATCTGGTCCAGGTACTGGGTTCAAATCCCATGGCACGTACCTCTCTTTTCTATGTTCGTATTGCCGATAACTTCAAACGGTGAACGAAAACATCGTAAGGAAACCTACATGTCTGAGAGTTCTTTAAAAAAGATATGTAAAGTCGGTCAACCAGCATTTGGCCAGCGTGGTGGTAACACAGCGTTAGATAGATAGATAGATAGATAGAAACTCTTTATTGTGCACACCGAAAAAGAAAAAGAGTACAGAAAACAAAAGAATCTTGTGAGCTAGTGCCACAAGTGGTGGTGGTGGTGGTGGTGGTTAGGTGCTTGGCGACAGGTTTTCAACTTGAGGGTGGTAGCTAACCAGCCTAGTACTAGAAAATACCCTAGTACTAGAAAATACCCTAGTACTAAAAAATACCCTTGTACTAGAAAATACCCGGCCAAAATAGAAAATAGTAAAATATAATAGAAAATACCCAATAAATTGTCGGCTGAAGGACCTAGTAGTATCCATGGCCAAGAAATAATTAAAAAAAAAAAGTCTTGAACCTTACTGATATAATATTCTTCTCAGGAAACAAAAAGTAGAGAGATGTAAAGATTTACATTGATGGTAGGATTTATGGGATTTTCTTAAATGAAAATAAAAGTAGAGATAGATATAACTGAATCTAATTAAGGTAATAAAGCTGGTTTTCTTTTATTTTCTTCGGGAAGGGACGCAATAACCGCGTGTAGTGGATCAGCGGAAAGAGATAAAAAACGTAAGACGTGGACAATCCTTTTCGTGAAAATTGAATAGTGGGATTACGAGGCCTGAACAGGGGTGGCACAGGGAAGCTTCTGAGGTTTATGATTATTAATTTAATACTTTTCTTTAGTAAAAACTAAAGATGTATTTTTAAAATCGTGCTCTCTAAGCCAAAATCAAAATTAAAAAGTCATTTATTCAGTTTAGGCCCTGGTAAGGCACTTATGAACGTTAAGTTACATGTTTGAATCTACCACCGGCTCGTAATTACACTTTAACTGAGAAGACTCCGGCAAGAAACTCAGCAAGGCATTTGGCATTTCATCAAGGCAACCCTTAAATGTGTTTATCATATCCCTATTTGTAGGTATGATAGCTTAACGTAATGTAATGATATTACGGAATTGACTTGTAACATTGGTGCTATCAATAAAATATTTGTATTTGTATTTTGTGGTAAACACGGTCATATCATATGCTAAAAGCCGTGAGTTTAAATTCCAAAAAGAGCTTAAACTGCCAGGAAACATCGTGATGAAAGTTGGTAGGTGTACTTTCTAGTACTCAGCTGGCAAATTGGTACACAGCATGCTAAAGTTGAAAATGTGCCGCCAATATGGGACCTTATTTGATCTTCAAAAGATATCCGGCTGTATTGACGTACCGCCAGGTAGCGATGTTGTTTTGTTAGCCTTATTTGAGAGAGCCATTCTAGGCTAGTTACCTTCAGGCGTTAGACTACACCACAGCTGACATTAAAACACACTGTTAAGTGCTTGGCAGCTGGTTTACAATTTTTTTACGATGCTTTCGTTTACCGGTAGTACACTGGGATTTAAGTCCACGCTTTTCAGCGTGAGATCCAGTTAC
Source organism: Biston stratarius (assembly GCA_950106695.1). Taxonomy (NCBI): domain Eukaryota; kingdom Metazoa; phylum Arthropoda; class Insecta; order Lepidoptera; family Geometridae; genus Biston; species Biston stratarius. The sequence continues at coordinate 21,670,478 of OX467115.1, read as the reverse complement.
GCTTACCACTGACTTGAGCTACTATTGTTACTATCAAGAACATTAAAATACAATCTCTTTAGCATCATCATTGCTTTTAGTTAGCGAAGTGATGATCAACAAATTTTTGTTAGATTTTAGACAATTTTTTTCTTGCATTTCTGCTGTCCTGTTCGAAAACTAAATCAAGATTGTAAGTAGGTACTGATTAGAAGTTTTGGTTTACCTTCTTTAGGTTTGGGACTTCTTGGCAACCCTGCGAGGTATTGTTGCCAGTTCGTGGCCTGATTACGCGCTCTATTGTGTCGTGGACACAGAAAGCAATTAAGTATTAGACCAAGTTTTGGTATATCTATTACTATCTAATACTGTATCACAAGAAATAACATTTGCAGATTTATATAATTTATACAATTTAATCATTATTCTTGTTTTTGATGATTGCATTATTAATAGATATGACTTTAATTATTATAAAAGAAATGTAGTGAGTAAACATTGCAACAATATAACCGGTAGTGATTAAAAATCAAAATGAAATAATACGATGTGTTGTGCCTTCCGACGCCAATAATTTGAAAATATAAACACACTGTCATAAAAGTAGACCTTCTAACGTTGGACAAATAGATAAAATACCAGGTAACCTATTCATTAAAAAAAAAAACTCTTCTGTAACATTATTGGTGGCACAGTACCATCTTTGTATCGACTCGCACTAGTCTGTGGATAAGTAACCACAGACTAGTGAACAAGTGTCACGGCACTTAAGTGCTAAATCCAGGCGCTGACAGCTGAACATGGCTCGTTGCAATCGGTGAAGTGGTCTGCTAACGAACACGCGTGTCAAAGCGAAACACTTCATTAGGTGAGCGACGCTCTTCGGTGCTCCTCGCGCCCTCCGCGAAGCGCAGCTCCTTGCCGAGGTAGGGTTACCATGGAAATGTACTTATTTAAAAAAGTATACTTGTAGATAACGATAATGATAGGAATTAGACAATATATATATTTTTTCTATTAGGTATAGTCTAATACATCGATAAGCCTATCAACTTCAAAAAAAAAAAGGTACATAATCGTCACAGAGTTAATTAGACTTTTATTCTTCTCTGTTTTTGTCATCGCACTTTCTGAATTCTGCCAGTGTCAAGTATATTTTTGAGCGTCTCCAGATAAAATCTAGCTAGGTAATTAAGTCACATTGAAAGTCATAAAGGTTAAGTAAGTTATGGTCAAGTTTAATCCATGTCCTAGTAAAGTAGTCGTGACTTTACTGGAAGTTTCTACGGAGTTTTGAAAAAAATAACACGAAAAGACATGCTTCACCACATTATATAACTTGTGCATATAATTTGGGACTTTATGACTGAATCATCAATATTTTAAGCAAAAACACTATAAAAAGTGCAAGTTTTTAATAATAATGCCATGTCGTGACATGAATTTTTCGCTTTCCCGCCAAAACTACGGAATAAGTTTTTGTTGGAAATAAATCTTATTCGAGTAATTTGTTGTGTCTCTGGGTGTTCTTTATATGCTATGTATTTAAAAAAAAAAGTATTGTCTCAGTTATCTGGTTCCCATAGTACAAGCTTTGCTTAGTTTGGGACTAGATGGCGCTGTGTAAAATGTCCTAGGATATTTATATATAGTAATTAAATAAAAATTAGGTAATTGATGAAAATTAAAAAGACTGACACTAAGACATCGTAACCTAAAAATAGTCAAATCTTGAACTGTGAAAATGACATATTAGTGCATCACTAATTCACTACGCACTTAAAATTCGTCAAAATATTTAAATGCACAAACATCAAGCTTTTTAGGCCCAAAACTCCGCTAGTAAAATTAAACATCTAAAATATAAACAAAAAGCGAACTTTTTGTCACAGAACTAAGTAGATGGTGTCAGTAGCAAGTCCCCTAAGCTTAGCGGTCGCCTCCAACAGCGCGCTAATTAGACGCTCGCTCATTAGGGACGGAATTATGCAGTTTGCGGCATTCGAGTTAAATGTGAGTCCAAGAATAAGAAAATTTGAGAAATTTGTCTATTAAGAACATGCGTTTTATGATTTTCCTTCAGTTGTTTGTCACAGATATAATTCGTTCATATTTTTTATGGCAACTGACGTGACACATTTTTGTTCTACATATACGGGATTATTCAAGTTTAATTGGATCAGGTACGAAATAATTATGTAAAATATATTAAGAGTCAAAATAAAATAGCACATTAAATTAATTATCATTTCACATAGTATACGAATCAACCTTAATTTTATAAACTGTCCCACTGCTGGGCGCGGGTCTCTTTTGTGTGAATGGTAAGACCGTAGTCCACCACGCTGGCCAAGTTTACTTGGTGGTAGATTTCTACTTGGTGGTAGATTTTCTTAGCAGGAGGTCGTCTAGTAGGTACCACCGCAGTACCAGATATTCTGCCGACAAGCAGTAGTGTGTAAACATTACTGTGTTCCAGTTTGAAGGGTACTGCAGCTAGCGAAATTAAAGTCTCAAAGTAATGAGCGCCAAGGCAGCGATGCCCTGGACTTTGTTTTACTACTCAAAGTTCTGTGTATCGCTGATATGGTCATGGACAATTGGACAGGCGCTATCTCTTAACATCAGGAGAGCGGCACGTTCGTCTCATTACTGATACATAAAATAAAAACAGGCTTTGCGGGCTTGCAGACTTCACATATTTGAGAGAACTTTTTTGTTGTTTTCCTCACGATGTTTTCCTTCACCGTTTGAAGTCATCGGCAAAACGCACATAACTATGAAAATACAGATGTGTGTACCGTGGTATTCGAACGCAGGATCTCCACATTAGAAGCTAGACGGTCTCCTAATTAAGCTGCCAAAACTTCAAATATTTAGATTAAATCATATAAGCATCTAAGTAATTTTTTTTATTACAAATATGCTTGCGATTGACCGCCAACTCGCCTGATGTTAAGCGAAGATGCGTTCTACGGTAGAGCACGTTCGCTTAAGAAAATCGATTCACTCGCGACTTCGCACCCAGATTGTATCTATCAGGGAACACCCACTCGGGCAGCAAATTCCATTGTTTAGCGGTTCCTACAATGAAGGTAGATTCGAACCCTTTAGTTCGAGCTTTTGGTATATCAACCATGAAGTGGTGTCGCCTCTTGGAACTCCTGGCTGTTCGATAGTAGAATGGGCAGGGTGGGATTAGGTCATGTAGATCTGAAGCGCACTCACCAAAGTGTCCAAGATACTATCTTAAATTGCCGTTGCTTAAAGGAAAAATTGTAATAAATAAGTAATAAATGTAATTTGTATTAACAAAACTTTAATTAATTAAACTCTCAACCTAAAAAAATCTTTTTGAAGTGTGCGTTAAATCCCTTTCACATTTAGGTAAAGCGGGCAAAAAATTGCATATTTGTAAGCGGGAAAAGTCTGCAACAACGTTTATGTACAGCACATTGAGTTAATGAATGGGGAAGAAGGCGAGGCATTATTTTAATTAGGAAAAATGGTATGCTCAGTCTTATTACGATGCAAAAGAGTGATCAAGATTCAAAAAGACTGCTTCGATAACATCTATGTTAGCCATGCGTCTCAGAGCATGAAGTTGACATTGTCAGGTATTTTAATGATCAATGGGGATTTTTCTAATGTAATAAAATCCTTTGTATGTAGGTATGAGGCGCTTGTATCTTTAGTCCGGGTTTTCAAATTTCACCCTCAAACTTTAGTTTGTATGTAGTTGTTTTGTAGCGATGATAGCTCAGTGGTTAGCGCGGTCGGTTCGCATGCCGAAGGGCGTGGGATCAAACCCCAACAATGAGCTTGAGCTGCCGGTGAAGGAAAAACATCGTAAGGAAACCATAGCGTGGTGGTAGGGTACTTTCTAGTACTCGGCTGTTTAGCTACCACCCTCAAGTTGAAAATCTGCCGCCAAGCATCTAATGGTGTGTTTCGGCAGCCTCACTTGAGAGCCAGTTCCATTCCAGGCTAGGTGTGCTTTACCATCTTCGACCACACCATCACTTAACATCAGGTGAGTTGTGGTCAAACATCTAGCCAGTCAGAGATTTAAAAAAAATGTGACGTGAACTTTTTGTATTTTAAACCTCATTCAAAAATAGATGTAAAAATAAATAATCAACTCTTTTTTGACGTTATAATGGAACTAAACAGATTTTTGTTTTACTTATATATTAATACGCCGGATACTCCGTCTATAGTTCCAGATACATCTAGTGGTCTAAGAAGTCACAGCATTGTACAAATGTATGTACAAAGTGCGTTCGACCTCGTTTTGCTCCGTACTGCGCGGACGGGACGACAGCAGCGGTTGCTTGTTGGGGAGCGGGCGCAGGCGGGTGCAGGTCGTGATGTAATGCAAAATGTTTCAAAACCATGTCATTTTCTATCCTAAAATAAGAAAATACAGATCGATTAAGCATATAAAAAATTTAACTATAAAAAAGTTATTAAAAAAAAGAAATTAATTTTACCCAAAATAGTTTTATGTTCTATGTGACGGAAAGCGTCGAATTATATTGAAAATTGCCGGAATATCATGTTGATTTGTGACCAATGGTATTCTTTGGTGTCATAGGCGATGGTGTACCTACTCAAGTTTTTTGCATGCAATTGCAAATCGTTGTGACCTTGTTAACTGTCTTCATGTTATGCAATTGTATCTGCTGAAGTACGCCGTCTCACCTACATAAGGGCGGTATACCAGGGTCGGTGGATGGTTAACGCTGAACAACTTTATAAATGCCTTTGATTACTATAATGACACAACCACTGTTGTACCGTTTGTTTATACATTACTGATTCAGCGCTTGACTCAGTACAGTTTTGTTAATACGAAATAGATCTACGTTTGGCCACCAATTCATTTGATGGAAAGGAACGGTGCGGCCGACGATGGAGCACATTGTTCTATAAGAAATATACTTATTCACTATAGCTTTAAAAATACCCTGTAGTTAATAGGAAATAAATGCACGGGCCATACGCATCAAGAAAGTAGAGCCGAATATTTATGAATACTGGGAACGTCCAAGAGGGACGGATGATAGTGTATAGTTCTTTTGTTTGTCCTGTTGTGGAAGGGAGAGGGTGGAATAAGGTTATGGAGCTCTTGCATACACTCTTGAAATGTATCCGGTCACAAAATAGACAGACATGCTCCTCTGCGGCGGTGACCAAGGCTAAGACATTTTTCGGCGACTAAATCGCTATCACCAGCAAGCCTGGGCCAATTGTTATCTTATATAAGGTATCTCAAGATGTAACAGAACTGTTGTGCTATTTACAGATCACAAAGTAAGTAGTAGTATTTTCTTAGTTTAAAACTTGCGCCGATGTGACCTTTAGTGTACAGCTTTACACAGCATTCTGCTTGTGCTCAGTATACTGTAATGATAGGATTATTTCTTAAGCCACATCACTATTACCATATAAATTATTATATATAGTTTCAATAGTTTACAAAACAAAATTTGAGGCGGACTTTTCTAATAAGTTGTATTCTAGGATACGATATATAAATTCACAATTTTGAAATTATTCGTATTACTTACCTATTTATGTAAGAAATATTTTCGAACCACTGGAAATTAATTCCGAAACATTTTGCCAGTACAACCTGTCCATTAGACGATAAATAAACACAACAAAGTACAAAATTTAGCTGCGTTAACGTTGCTCCACCCACGGGCCAACAAAGCCGCTCCAGAAAGGTAGCAGGCAAAAACGCCGCGTCATACTCCAATCATTTACGAAATATTGACAACAATGAGCGTGGACTTTAAAAAATGCCAGTTATTAATATTTGTTTTCTTTGTTCCGCACCACGTGTCCTACACCTGAACTCTGCGGATGACACTGCCGAAAAAAATATCGAAAAAAATCGCACGAAAAAGAGCAGAGGCGCAAACAGACAACAGCCAGTTTGAATGATTGCTTCCCTGGAAGAGCGGCAAGTCCATTTTTCACAAGTGCCATTCACCGCTTTCACGTTGCGTACTGTGTATTTTATATATTTTTTATTTATCGAGCTTCCCCCGTCGCCCGTTGCCAAATTGATATTCGTCGAAAGCGAATTTACGGCGTCCAATTCTCTGTTTTATTCATTTTAGTGATTTCGTGATGGTAAACACGCAGGTAGATGTGTTTAATTTTGAAATGAATGTTTATTGGCGCGTTTCCGAACGTTTCAATGATGCGACGTTGTGTGAGTGCCAGTGTTTACGCACTGTAGTTACATTCTTGTTTCCAATTTGGAGTGGGGTTTGTTTACAACATTTAATTGAAATATTTTGCGCGAATAAATGTGGACTATTTTTGGGATTAAGTTAAAATAACTAATTAAGTTAACTAGGCGCTTCGACTTCACATTTTCATTCGCACGTCGAGGATATGGAACTCTTTGCCGGAGTCACTGTTTTCCGAAAAGTACTTTAAATCAAAGTAAAGAGATTCCTTCTAAGTGTGCTCCATCCTAGATCACATCTTTAATATCAGGCAGGATGCGGTCAAACACGAATCTATTAAGCATAAAAAAACCATCTCAGCAATACTGGTCACAAATATATAAATAGACGTGAGCTCTATTAAAATTAAGTCACAAAGTGGGCAAAATCATCAGCCATCAGCAGTTGTATTGGGGTGACCATAATCAATTCAGGGCTACCACAAAAACCACTGATCCGGCCTATGTCTAATGACATAAAAAGTATGTCCCCGCTGTGGAGGTCAAAAGGAAGAATATAAATTACAGAAGTGGCATTCTTAAAAATACTTTTTTTTACAGGTTAGATTTTGCGATAACCGTTATTTAATCTCCAAACATAAAAAATAAAATGAATGATCATAATACTACAATGAAAAGGAAAATAACTTTATAACCAAGATTTTTGCTAAGAAACAACAACATCCATTGGTTGCCTGACAAGCCAAAGCCTTAAGCAAATATATCGTACCCATAATTTCGACGACTTATCTGTTTTTTTATTGTAACGATACAAATTCAAATAGGACTAGTCTTTGCAATGTTATAAGCTACTGAGGATACTTATTATTAATCAAAGGGAAATTTTCGGAGTCAGAAAATGTGTTAGTATTTTTGATTTACGAATACGTATATACCTATGTATACGCTTCTACAATAAAACTCCTAGTGAGTTGCAAAAATTATCAATAAATAAATTCAAACAAATTGTCAAAAATATCCTATGTAAAAAGGCTTACTACAAAATATCAGATTATCTAGACGATAAAAAAGCTTGGGATGAGTTTTGCTCCAACTCGAAAACTAACAATCTAACAAGGTAAAGGTTTCTTGTTCGCTTCTTTACTTTACCTCAAAAAGATTGAAGTGAACGAAAGATCAAAGTGATCACTTTATTTCCTAGTTTTAAGTATGTTTATAATTTGTGACGTGTGACGTGTCCAAGAGTCCTGTAAGGTCTAAAGGAAATAAAGCACTTTGAGTTTTGAGTTTTGATTACACATCAACATTTTGGTGAAATTTGTTGTCTGTGGATTCCTACAAAGGCTTTATTTAATTATTTTATTTTAAAATAGCTGAATGCCTGGTACTTTATACCCGGTGCGCTAGAACTCGATTATTCCTCTTGCATATAAACCTCATTTGCAGTATCACGACCATTAAAAAAAATAGATAAATTGGTTCAGCCATTCTCAAGTTATGTGTGTCAACGAACGTCCTTTGATTTGTATTTATAATCGTAGATATATAAATAGGCAGATCTATAGCATGACTATTTGCGAAGACTTTCGTCGAGTTTTCGGTATAATATGTTTAAAACCGTGACCTGACCTGTACCTATATTTAAGCAAATAAAACATTTGAATTTGAAAAAAAAAACAAAACAAAAAATTACAGCATTTTTCGTTAGTTTCAGCTTCACGCTGTTAATTTATTTTCAATACATTTTGGTATCGTAAATTTAAAGAAACTATCCCAAATTATCATGCTAAACCCTCTGCTCTCTGCCTAATCTTTGCTCTCTGGCCACAGACGAGCCAGGGGTTGCGAAAGCAACGTCATCGGCCGGCAATTTGAATAGTCGCTTAGCCGCCGACATGACTGATGTGCTGAAGAAGGGTTGACGATCGCTGTCACTCTCTATATAATTTTGCGTGACGCCCTGTATATCATTTTGCATGTTTGTGTCGCAGTTATGGTGTGATCATTGGAAATGTTTGAAATCTTCTAGAGTTTTTATTATTATATGATTGAAGTACTTTCCATTAAGTTTTAGGTAATGTTAATGATGATATAACTACACGTACAATAAGCTTGAGCTGTCGCTGAAGAAAAACATCGTGAGGTAACCATAACGTGACGATCCTGAGTACCCACTCAGGACAGTCTTAGGCCATACTGGGGCCCTTGAGCACACAATAATTTGGGGCCTTTTTAGAAAGAAAAGAAAATGTATGATGCAAACATTTTTCTGCTATGATCTTATAGGTATGTGTAATGTAAGCGAGTATATCGGGGCCCTCCTGAAGATGGGGGCCTTGATGCCCTTATGGTAAAGACGGTATCGTGAAGATACCAAACCGTGGTGGTAGGGTACTTTCTAGTACTCAACTGACTAGCTTCCACTCTCAAGTTCAAAATTTGCCACCAAGCATTTGACGGTGTGTTCCGGCAGCCTCTCTTGAGAGCCAGTTCCATTTCACCCCAGGTGTGTTTAGCAACTTCAACTGCAATGTGACTTAACATCTGGTGAGCTGTGTTCAAATAAAAAAAACATATTTAAAAAAATAAATTTAATGTGTTTTGTTACATTTTGTTTTTAATTAAATTAAATCCACGTCCATGTAACCAAAACGATTTATAAGACTAAACACTAAAGATCTAGAATACTTTAACGTATTTCGTGTTTAATATTTCAGCCTGTGTTTTACCAGTCAGTTTCAAAATGAAAAGACATTACAAAAAAATATATATTCCTTGTATGCTCGTAACATTATAATTTTGCACATCCCCTAATGTGGACACGGGTTACGATAGCTTGTCAGGTGGGGTGTTATTAGATTATTCGGCCAGTATTGTGAATTTTTAAGCTAAAATTTAATTTGTCTTATATATTTGTCCAAATATATTATTAGAATGGTATATTGCTGGCTTAACACACTGGCCATCACTTAACATCGGGTGAGTTGTGGTCAAACACATAGCCTGTAAGTCATAAAAAAAACTGTTTTCCTTTGTTTTTGGCGCCGTACTTTGCGCATTTGCCAGTGTCTCATGTTTAATTTTTTTAAAGAATTTTTGAAAAATCAAATAGGCTAACTCACACAAAGTCATGGTCGAGTCCAGTCATATCTTAGTAAAGTAGTAGGCTTTACTATAAGCTTCGATGGAGTTTTGGAAGCAACACAAAGTCGTGTCACGAACCACATTTTATCGTTTTCCCACATTCTCACGCGCGTAATTCGGCAATTTGTTTTAAAACACCACTATTTTGCACATAAACATTCGAAAAAATACTAGTGAGGAATGAGGAATAACATAGTCACTAAACAGATAATAATGACATTGTGGTAATATATTTCCTGGTACTCGACTGGCTAGCTAAGGAGCTAGCTAACTTAAGGGGGCGGGGGCGGGGGCCCCCTTAAGTTGAAAAAAAAGCCAAAACTAGAATAATTTGTTTTATATGCTATCTTAGGATCTTAATATGAATAGCATCATCATCAGCATCATCTCAGCCATAGGACGTCCACTAATGGACATAGGCCACCCCATTAAAAAAAAGTACATATATGTATTCTATCAATTATTTATTTGGTTCCTATAAATAAGTATTCTATCAGTCATCAGGCTCCCATAGTATTTTAGCCATTTAGCCCCAAACTAAGCAAATCTTGATTTGCTTAGTTTGGGGCTAAATGGCGCTGTGTGTAATTTCTAACGATATTTATTTATTTACCGTGGTATCGTTTTCGTATGAGATGATTACAATATAATATCTGTGACATTGGCTAATAAAGCTATGCTATGCAATCAATGCCTCAATCGAATGTCTGACAGTAAATATCGATTGGCTAACACATTGTTATGCTAATTCCGCTCAGCTGTATATGCAGATATACTTCCGTGCGCCCTAGCCACTTCTTGGGCGGGGTGCTCATGGATTCTCATCGTAGAGAAATGATTTATCGTCTGAAAACTCATTGAAAATACACTTATCAAAACATATACCTACGTACCTACCTAACATATTATTATGTCAAGGTTTTATCATTATTGTTCAGTTTTCTAAATTGTCTTTCAGTAAAAGCAAAAGTGCTCGTTCGTTATATATATTGATTATATATCTACTATTATCGCTTTAGCGAATTTTGCTTTTGCCGGCTTAGTTAGAATATGCGTGAAAGAGTAAGAGTCAGAGAGATAGAGACGGAGAGAGAGGTGTAATTGCTTTCGCTATTATGATATTAAGATAGATGAGATGTAAAGGGTATAGATGATTAAACATAATAATTAAATTAACTTTAAATAATAATAAAATAATTCAGACCGTATATTCAGACAAATAAATTCATTCGTTCGTTCATTCATTCATTCGTTCAACATTTAAAGAAAAGAATCATTTTAATCGGTTCAGCCGTTCTCAAGTTATGCGCTTACCAACGAACATCATTTTTTATTTCTACTCGTAGAAGATAGATAAAAACATTTATGTCCGCGTAAACGTTAATAACTAATAGACATTCAGTAGCAGAACACAGTTTCAATATCTGTCAATATGTAATTCTAAATTCAAATTCAATCATATGAACGCTGACAGCCAACATTTTGTTCTAAATTCAAATGACGTAGGCCACAGCGTCGTCCAATGGTCCGTGGATGAATTTGAATTGGCGTCGCCGCAAACGGACGACGATTGTCGCCACGACTCATTGCAGATTCAACGGCGCGCCGAATTCGCCGAACTACCTACTGTATATATTTAGGGCCAATCTGCGGACTGGGTTTTGATGGATGGCATTGCAAGATTGTTTATGAATTATGTTTGAGCTTTCTCTATCCCTAAGAGATAGGAAGAAAAGGGGCCTTGCTGATTCGCATATATGTTTCTATATATTCGAAATTGCCGAGACAATGATACTCAACATTTTTTTTAATAGCATTAATTGAGCTGGCTACGAAATTTCACGAAGATCTCTAATTAGTATCAAACAACAAATCATTATTTTGTCAGTGGAGTTAAAAAAAGTTGAAAATAGTATGGACGAGCTAGATGTTTGATCACAACTAACCTGATGTTAAGTAATATAGATTATAGTTAAGGTGTGGCCGAAGATAGTAAACACACCTAGCCTAAAATAGAACTGGCTCTCAAGTGAGGCTGCTGGAACACACCGTTAGATACTTGGCGTCAGAGTTTCAACTTGGAATGGTAGCTAGCCAGCTGAGTACTATAAAGTACCCTACCACCACGCATTAGTTTCTTCACGATGTTTTTCTTCATCGGGAGCTCAAGCTTATTTATGGGATTTGAACTCACACCCTACGCCGTGTGATCCGACCGCGCTAACCACTGAGCTATCATTGTTACAAATTATGTATTAATTAAGGGATCGCTATCTAAATTCCGTATTTCACCCACATCTCTTAACCTGTTACAGCGTCTAACAAAGACACACGCACACACGCATATAAAAACAAAAGTTTGCTCAGTGAGAAGTGAGATTTGGAACACCGATATCTCAGTTATAAGCTTGATGCTTCTCTTTTCTTATCTAACTAAATATTAACGCGCAAAATTTTCACCTAGGAAATAAATTAAAAACGCAACAACAAGCTTGTAACGAGCGGCGAACAAAGCCTCCCAATAAATCAACGCGGGCAGGTGAGGCGAGTGCCTGTTTGTGCATTAAGAAAGCCCGGTTTCCCGGCCTTTCTCGCCCTTTCTTCGTTTTAAAAAGCATTCGATATTTTCGCCGAGTCATCGACAACACATAAATATTGGAAATGGGGCGGCCCCTTTCTTGTCTTGTGAATAATTAATGCCGTAGCTTCTTATGTCGCGACTTGTTCTGTTGTTGGAATTATGGCGGTGGGAAATTGGCTGGTGCAATATGGTAACTGGCTGGGAGGGCGGTGGGCGGATGTAAGAAGGACGAGATTGAACTGAATACCGAGCCAATATTTTTTCTTGGTTACCAGTACTTCTTGTAAGGTATTTTTAAAATAAAAAGATATTTAGTTTTTTTTTTGTTTTGGCTTAAATCTTACAGTATTTACATTATCTGTTGAGCTAATAGTTTGTGATCAACGTGTAATAAGAAATTCTTTTCCAAAGCAACAAGTAGTGTATTTTTATGGTTGACAGGCTAAATATTTGACCACAGCTCATCTGATGTTAAGTGTCAGTGTTGTAGAAGATTGTAAACACATCTAGCCTGGAATGAAACTGGCTCTTAAGTGAGGTTGTCGGAACACACCGTTAGATGCTTGGCGACAGATTTTCAACTTGAGGATGGTAGCCAGTACTAGAAAGTACCCAACCACGCTATGGCTTCCTCACGATGTTATCCTTCACCGGTAGCTCAAGCTCATTGTTGGGGTTTGAACCCACGCCCTTCGGCATGCGAACCGACCGCACTAACCACTGAGCTATCATCGCTACATACATTACATTGTATGACATGTTAACGAGGTTCTCGGAATCCTCATTAAATGTGTAATTCATTAACCGAGCCTGCACTGTAAACAAAAGTATGTTCGTTGTTGTTCGTCTTCTGTACGTGTGTTTGTTGCCTAACGGTTAGACCGATTTGGATGACATTTTGTGTATATATTTCGTTGGGTATCTAGATGGTTTGAAAATACAATTGGACCCGGTAGATGGCGCTGTTATCGGTATATCTGTTGGTTGTTAGGCGATACGAAGTTCGACGGGTCAGCTAGTTAATTTTATATCTTCATTCATTCAAAGTGTAATTGGTAAGATTTTTTTTGTAACAAATGACTACTTCTTGACAGCCCTGTTGGCTCATTGGGAGTATGTCTGCCTGAGTTGTAGGGCGCGGGTTCGATTCCCGCCACGGACAAATGTTTGTTTGGTATAAACAAATGTTTGTTCTGTGTCTGGGTGTTCTGAATATTTTATAAGTATGTATTTACAAAAAAAAAGTATTGATGTATACTATCAGCTATCTGACTTCCATCACACAAGCTCTGCTTAGTTTGGGGTCAGATGGTGCTGTGTGTAATGTGTCATACAAGATTTAAAAAAAAAATACTGTAACATTATTGTTATTTATGGCCAATAAATATTACTGATATTGTAGATAAACATTCTCATGAAATCTAAATTTTATTCATTCCAAGATTTGAAACATACTCGTAGTTGTTTGACAGATCATTAAAATTTCTGCTAAAAAAGTATAGTAGCTTTGGATAAATATATTCAGGTTTACAAGTAAAACGTAAAAACAAGCTTGTATCAAATACCGAGTCCACGAAACGTTAAATAGTTGCGACAGTAAAGTTAACTGATAAAACCCTCCGCGAAGTTTATGTTTTGAGAACGTTGCTGCTTTAAGTATGTCAACGTGTTAAGGTTTTCGGATTTTAAGTAGTCTTTATTCAAATTCTAAGAACTACTTTAAAATTCTAATAAGGAAAAAATTGTATCTGATTTTGAAATGAGAAATCTGACGATGACAATTGAAAATGGTAAATCCGATTTGATTCAACTTGCGAACCAATTTAATTTAGTAAGGTACCAAATATACATATCTTTTAGTTTAACTTATGCTTTATAATTTAATGATGACTTATGATTATTCACATTTAATTATGTCCGATACTCAGACTATTATAGTTTCAACGACATCCATAGATAAATATGCCTGGACATACGTCCTAGTGTTACTGTAATACAGGCCTGTTGGTTTATTGGTAGTATATCTGCTTTAAGAGCTGTAAGGCGTGGGTTCGATTCCCAGCCAGTACAGGAACTCTTCGTGGTTATTGCTATAGTTTTTTTCTTGAGGGAGTGTGTAGTTATGTCATTTAAAACATCTACGCCATCAACACACACAACATCAACACACAGCGCCATCTGACCCCAAACTAAGAAAGCTTGTATACGATGGAAGTCAGATAACCGATAGAATACTTTATATTTGTAAATACATACTTATAATATATACAGAACACGCAGACACAGGACACATATTTGTTTATACCACAAAATGTTTGTCCTGGGTGGGAATCAAACCCTACAGCTCTTAAAGCAGATATACTTACTACCAATAAGCCAGCAGGGCTGTCAATAATAGCTTGAACCCATGTGGTACTAAGTTATAATTATGGCATTTTTAATTAATCTCATAAGCTATATCAAAGATAATTTATGTTCTATATAACTGATAGTAAAATTTATCATACAAACTGTCAAGTGTAGTACGAGCTTTAACCGGAAGCAATTTACGTGACAACTGCAAAAGAAAAACAACGAGTAATTCTCTCCAACAAAAAATTAGCTTATCTCACACACGCAATTTGCGCTGGCAATTTCGACGCTCCTCTCATTACACCGCCGTGATATATTCGCGTGTTTATTACTGCAATTACTTAGAGTAAATCTCACGTCCTTCCTAGCCCGCTCTCCCCCCGGCCTCCCCTAGGGTCGCGCCCTACGCCGCCATTTTACCCTCCTTCCGGCCGGCCCTGCCCTTAAGTCTTATGTACCTCATAAGTTTCTTAGCCGACTCGGTAGCCGGATTCAAATTGGGGCGAATTTAGTAGCAATTAATTATAGAAGCGAGGAAGTGTCTTTAGTATTAGTAGACCCACGATTTTGTAATTAATATTATTGTGAATAATTTCATGATTTAATGCTAAAGGGGGTCGGATCTACGAATAAGAAGGTCCAGATATAGAATATACCTTCCTATTATGTAATACTAAAAGACGTTTCCATACGCTTCGTACAATGACACGATACGTGACTTCTTCTTGTGTTTTTGACGTCATACTTTTTGAAACTGTGAGGTAGATATAATTGATTAGAATAGCCGATAAATTTAATTTGAGCATTTGGCAGTGTCAAAGTGTTTCGATATTCTCATGTATTTTATAGAAAGTCAAGTTAAATAAGTCAAAGTAATACGCAAGTCATGGTCAAGTTTGATCATACTCTAGTAAAGCATTGATGACTTTATTACAAGTTTTGATAGATTTTGACTTGTAACTTTGGGGTAATCAATAAAATATTTGTATTTGGAGTTTTAGAAGCAACACGTTACAATCTAAAAATTATTATGAGTTCTTAAAGTTTCGTTTATTTTAGTTAAATTAGAGTAGAAAAGAGAGAGAGCCTGTAGAGTGAGTAAAGTCTTTATATGAGTGTTAGCTATACATTTTAAACATTACAAGATGTGGTGTGGTGTGGTGTGGCGTGGCTTTGCGTGGCGTGGTGTGGTGTGATGCGGTGTGGTAGCGGTGGGACGGCGGTGTTGGCTTTGTGATTTACATGTTAGTTAATTTCACAAGAAGTTCCATAACTAATATACTGTATTCATTGAAATCGAATTCTTTAGTGGTAGAAAAAAAAAGTTTGTTCAATAAAGTTAATTGCTATAATTATTTTATAATTATTATATGTATTAGATTGATATATAAACAATTCATTTACTATTGTATTGTAGTTTAGCTAGCTTGTATGTATTTTACTTATATGGTTTATAGTGTGTGTGTGTATGTAGTGAAGCGTTTTATAATACATTTTCAATTTTAAAATCGTCTATTGTCACATTGAACGAACATTAGACGGCGCTGCAATATTAAAGCGGCACATAGCGCTATATAAGTCAGCCCCGTCGACTTGCTGTAATTAATTAACGAGCTTAGTTTAAAAGCAGGGCCGTAAGACGCCCCCGACCCCCTGGGGGGAAAGGAACCCCCCACGGGTAAGAAAATTCGGGGGAAAGTTTATCATATTTAGGCGCAAAATGGCGAATCCAGCGCTCTGCCGGCGCTACGAGATTAATATCTGGCTTTAACTCGACGATGAATTTTGTTGGGTAATGTTGGTTACTTCGTTTTACGGATGTGTCTGGAGATGCTATTGTTGCTGATAAGGATGTGTGTTTTATAGGCGTGATATAAAAGGTTGACATACTGCATGATATATCTACATTGACATCGCGTATTATGATAGATGTCAGTGGTAGTATAGAATAAATTTAGAAAAAAAAGGTATGAAATGACTAGCCACCGAAACAACACCGACTTTGCGACTAGGTTTGACTGTCAGTACATGGACCATAGCTGTATGGTTCATGTTCTGACTAATAAAATCAAATGTACTTACATTTTATTTTTTATGCTATATGTAATTTCATGCTATACTATATGCAATTTTTTATGCTATGTATTTATTACTATCTAAAGTATTTAAATGAATTAATTTTATATTGTATTATTCTTAACTTTGTTTAATGGTATATATGACTTTTGGTCGAAATAAATTAATTTAAAATTTGAATTTTGAATTTATCAGAGCCTTTTGGCTCATTAATTCTGAACTTAATAACTGTTTTACATTATTTTTTTCATAAGCATTAGTATCGACTAAACCAACCTATAGGTGATAAGACCGCCATGTGAGCCTATTTTAATATGTTTATTCTTTTTGTAGCCTTAATAAAGAGTTATAGTATTACTATAAAAAATCATTTAAATACATATGTTTAATGAGTATTTCTTTTTTGTTTTGATTTTATAATAAAAAAACTTACATTTATGTAATTGAAATTCAAATTGCTTTTAAAAAAAAACTTAATAGAAATTAAAAATTCAGCGAAGCTCAGTTTATCTATCTAAAAAAAAACTAAGTATGTTTATTAACTACATTACATACTATGTAATCTAACTTACCTACTATACAAAAACAAAGGATTGTATGAAGACCTATAAAAGTCTAGAGCCAATCTAAATACTGAAGCTCACTCCCACATGTAACGCTTTTAAAATTCATTGTATGTAATTAAAATAACAATTGAATAAGTAATTATTCCACAGACCGAATTTGAGCGAGATCTAGAGGTGTGAGTAGTTAGAAATCTCACAACGACGTGATGATTGGCACCTTTCACCTATTATTATTTATTCAGTGCTTTTATTGTTGGAAACCGAGATTTACAATGGGGCCACCACGCCAACGCAGGAGGTAGTTAAGAGATTTACTTCTTGGTATCCAATAAGCCTGTATTCATTAGGAATAAAACGGATGATTTCTAATTTTAGATTAAAATTCTGGAAACAAAAATTAGGCATCCAGTCACGTGAAAGCAAGCACCAAGCAGGTTACGCCACGTCGCCAATTATTGACATTTTAGTTGCTGAAATGTCATACGGATACGATTGTTCCAAACGGCGTGACATAAAAAAAAATAGGAACCCCTTTCAAAACAATTTCAGCGCTTACCTTCACGATCTTACCAATGCTGCTGAGATAACGAATATAAAACAGATTTTGTAGATTTCAAGTGCACTTTAATTTATTATTTCCACATCCGTCACCAGCGCCATAGTTTGTGAATTAGGCACATTATGGTTAAAATTTATACGTGAAAAATTAAAATCCTTTTACGTCAAACGGGAAAGCTGTAAACTAGTTGGTGAAAACATTAAAATAATTAGCATAATGAAAACACGTATCCGTGTTAGTCGGCACGAGAACTGGTAATAAAAGAAACTGAACCACGCTTACATACTGCGAACGCGAACAAAACTAACTCGTGTGCGTTAGTTCATGAACCAAACTAACCCTTAAAAGCCTTTTCGTAGCACAAGACCGACTCAGTTGATATTGACGAGGGTTCCTTATATTTGCAGCAACGCTCTAATACAAATCTATGGCTTCCGTTTTCTGTACTCGAAGCGTATCTAACGGGACCTATTAGAAAAATGTCTGTGTGTTTGTCCTATCTTTAGTGGCGTTTTGATGTTTTAGCAAAGGTGAAAGAGTCTTGTGGTACAAATCAGCGCTTGTATGCGATTTTGATGATAGCCTGAGAACCGTCGTTATGGAGTTGACAATAGATAGATAGAAACTATTTATTGTGCACACTGAAAAAGAAATAGAGTACAGAAAACAAAAGAATGTTATGAGCTAGTGCCACAAGTGGCGGCCTTATCGCTAAGAGCGATCTCTTCCAGGCAACCAATTTGTATAAAATTAGGATTGCAGGACTGTTTTTCAGGTCCAGCATTTTATTCTTTATAAAAAGAATAACGTGAAATTAGCGTGTTGAAAACCGTGACTTAGACGACGACCGCATTAGATAACAAAAGATATACAACTTTATAATTTTGCAAAACACTTTAAAAATTTAAAGTGTGAAAGCGAAAAAGTACGAGAATCTTAAACCTTCTCTTAAACATAAAACATACAGTAACACGATTTACATTCAAGAGAGCGAAAAATAAAATAACACGGAATAGGCGCGGTTCTGTGCCTGAGGGCAACTGGCTTGTAATCTCCAGATATTTCATATTTTAAACGTAGACGCCCTACGGCGTAGCATCTCGTAGCGCGAGCTACGGCGTAGAGACATGTTTCTGTCAAGGAATTTTAATCAAGTTTGTTTTTGAATTTATTAGTCACTGCTAAGTTTTATCACCATGTAAAAAAATATGCTACGCCCTAACATGAATTTATTATCATAAAACTTTTTGTAAAATAATTTTTTCAGCCTTATCAAATAAATGTTTGGACAACTGTTTTAAAGCTGGACTAAAACACATACACAAGGATAGCCGTCAGTATAGAAAAAACATTTCAGGTGGAACTTGTATAAAATTGGCAAAGGACAGTGTTTACTGGCGTAAAGGAACTCTTCTTCAATGCCTTGCCTATAATATAGACTAAATTGCCTCCAATATTTGACTGTGATCATCAGTAGAGTTAAACCGGACAATTATGGTCATATTATGTTTGTAAAAAATGAGCCTGTCACACCAGTTCTAGATACAAAAGTTTGTCTGCTTGTTTAATGTTTTATTGTTCACACCAAAATTACAAAATTAAAATAAACACATTTAATATTCAAATATTGTGTAATAATTGGCGGCCTTATCGATAAGACTGATCGCTACCATGCTTTTAGAATAGACGGACCTCGCCGGCGAGGCAAAAAGACAGGCGTCCTGTCAAAATAAATAATAAATAATATTTACATTAATACCTACAGTTAGATTTTTTATTACCTCTTTAAGCTAGATTGGCTGGACGGAGTTATACAGAATTTGGAATGCAGATAATTTATAACCTTGATTCACACTTAGACAACTTTTTAAACGTAGTTAAAACCGTGAAGCGCAACTAGTTATGCAATAAAAAAGAAATGCTTCATTTTAGTATACAGAGTTATAAGGTTGTTGGGTTAATAAACTGAAAAGAAAACACTGTAATCAACATTATGAACAATAACAACAACGACGGGAACAACACTTAAATAAAAAAAAAATACTCAGCTGCTATATACATTTTGCCAAGGGTCAACGATTTTTTTCTATGAAACAACTGATATTTTTCACGATTACAGAGTTGTTCCCATAATAGGGTATTTTACTCCGTAAGAACTAATCTAATATAATAGAGATAGCTTGTAAAAAGCAGTCGACATTTTTTAGTTTTAGAACATAAAATAACAAAATTAAATTTTAAATTCAATCCAAAAGTTTTGTGTTTTTAGTGGTTTATCCGCATTGCAAAATCTAATTGTGACACTTTTCAACAACGGCTGTAATACCCTATTGGACTGGTTTATAATGATGAGTTCATTGCCTCCCTTTCAGATGAGTATACCTTTTTCCTGACAAAACGTTACCACGTGTATTTCCTAAGTATAAGATAAGTATGGAGGAAGTTGAAGAGTTCAACGTATGACCTGTGGTGGGAGTGCCAATTCCAAGGTCAATATTAGGTTCCGCAACAGTCACTAAAATAACAAACTATTGACTCCAAAATTATCCAATTGAGAGTTGTTACCGTGAGGACAGAGGGTCACCGACCCGACCGTCAAATCGTCGCAAACAACCTTGGACACTCCTTTGTATAGAAAAGTTTCAAACAGATTCTGTTTGTAGTTATTATGAGGGTATTATACGATATGGAAACCATACGTGGGTCCGGTTAACAACATTTGGCAAACTTGCTTTACTTATTGTGGTAACAAATTTTGGCTTTCAGAGGCTTGATTAAGTTTCATTTGATTTATTGTTAAATAATATTGTTATTATTTCGTTACGTCTGATTGATTTTTGATCTTAACAATTTTTCAATGGGCACAACACACAACAGCTGTTCAATATAAAAAGTCAGTTGATTAATGATTAACTGTATGGCAGCAGTTATGGTTTAATTAGCAACATTAAACATAATTGGCAATTACAACAATTATCATATCTTTTCTAGGTACATCTACAATTACTAGATGGTATCATCTCCTCAGCATTTTTGTTTTACTTATGCGGGATTACTCTAGTTTAATTATATCGGAAACTCTGACTATAGTTTCGGCCACATCCGGTGGCCTTCATCATGGAGACAAAGCTGAGTACAACGCGCGCGCGGCCTCGTCTTGCTTCGCACTGCGGGATGCCGCACGCCTCGCACGTGAAGATAGCGGTTGATGCACGGGCGCGGGAGGTTTGTAGTCGGAGTTTCTGTTAAAATTAAAAGTGAATAATCCCGCATAAGTAAAACAAAAAAGTGCCAAAACCACGTAAGTTTCCATATCTCCTAACCAAGTAATCGTATAGGAAGGTACCATCACAATATCAGAAATTCTGTAACCAAGTAGTAGTGACTAACAGTAGTAGTGTAGTAGTAGTAGTAACTGTGTCCTAGTTTAAAAGTTACTGCAGCTGGTGAAATTACAAGGCTATTTAGACAAACCTTCAAATGTCTTTAAGTACTGAGCGCCCAAGTAGCGATGCCTTGTGCATTGTTACTCAAAGGTCTGGGTATTGCTGCAATGGTTATGGACAGGCGTTATCTCTTACCATCAGGAGAGCGCCTCGTTCGACTTATAACTTTAACTTAAAAAAACCTAAAAAAATTGCCTCATAGTAAGTAAACACCAAAGCCTATGCATATTAACAATACCCAGCCCCAGATCTATCATTATTACCAACCGGATCAGAAATTTGATAGTGCCCCTTCTCCAGCGTTCAAAATAAAAATAGTATAAAAATCTTACAATATGTATAATAAATAGTACTTTCATAACGTAGGATATGTTCCAGAACCAACTGGGCGTTTTAAAATCTAGTGAACAATCAATAGAACAACGTGCGCTTTGCGAAACAAACATTATTTTTAAACATATTAGGTACCTATATTGTGATTTTGACGCCCCCTGAAGCTAACGCCCGGTTTGTCTAGATCCGGAGCTAACAACAGCTGAGTACCTTAATGAAATAAATACATAGTCTCGAACATTGCGACAGTATTTACAAAAATACGTCGATTGCAATAAGTTGAATGTACCCGCGTATCTATTTACAGAAACATCTAACGCAATGCATAAGGTTGTTTAATTTATTCATAACAAAATAAGTTAACACATCTGCCTTTTAACTTTGGACCTTAATGCCAATACTGACTGGAGCTTAATGATACGTCACATAAGTTTAACGGAACTCCCGTCTACAAAGTTAGGAGAAATTAATATTATTTCGGAAATGAATTCGGGCGATGTTATTAACGTATTTTCAGCTAAAGCCTTTAATGTGTTAGCAAACTTTCATTTAAAGGTGTGTTTTAGACATAATACTTAATTACCTTTTTGAAAATTACTAGAATCTCCTTTACAATCTCAAATGATTCACATAAAATACAAATTAAAGGCTACATTATGTCAAAATAAATAATATAACTTAAAAACTCGTCATATAACCCGCCTCTGACGGTTCCCGGTGCGTAAATGTGCCCATCATAATTGCGCATTTCCACGCTAAAGTTTTGGCATAGACCAGTAAAAAAACACTTATTGTCGTTTTGATATGGAATCATTTCTAATTTTATCTTCTCTCGAAAATTTTGCTCATTTATGAGATGCAAGGCCTGAAGGCTCATAAAGCCCGATACCGTCGGTGGCTTACTTCCGTTGCGTGCCGGACGCATGCCGTCCGGGCGTCGGACGAGACCGGACGCGGCCGCAGGAAACCTATTACGCCGAAATGAATTCCTTGCCGTTTCCGGACCGCGACAAATCCGTCGCCGCGCCCGCTCGCCCGCGCAGCGGACGCTCTGGGCACTTCTTGAAGTGCAGGGGTGTAAGTCACAAAATAAAATTAAAAAACAATACTATATTCTGACGTTTCTAGCACGTTTAAACAGTTTATTTACGACAGTCAATTATCTATTTACAACGCTGTATAATAGGGTCTCATTCAGTAGAGCAAAATTGTAATGGTTAAAGAAGAAAGAACACACACAGACAAATGTTATATACAATTTGTAAATAGTTTTATTTCCTTTCTTAGTGTTAATTTTAAATATTTATGTCCCTATAAAGTATTTATTAGTAAACTAAAACAAAATACGGGTATATAAAAACTGACAAATAAAATGATAAAAACTACCACAAAAATAATTTATGCCGAATGGACCCATAATTCCAAAGTCGATGTGTGCCAAACTAAAATTTTATAAAAGTTATAGACAAGTAAAAAACTAAACCAAACTCCGTCTTACGAAGTTTAAAAAATAAAAAGGTGTTATATATGGCTTCAACATTTACATTGAACAATAGAAATGAATATTTTAGCAGGTCTGGAAAAATAAATTTTCCTGTGCCACTTTTTATTTAAGTACATTTTAATCTAGTGAAATATTCCAAATTACATTTGTACATACGTACGTCGTGGTGGTGCCGGCGTAAGAATAGTACCCCACCCTCTCTACCCGTGGTTGCCGTAAGAGTCGGCTAAGGGATGTAATCCGGAAGATGGGCAGCAGCGTCTTCCTTGAACAATCACACCTAACTGCGCTCGCTAACCCGCCTGCCAAGCGTGGCGAGTATTGGCAAAACCCCCCCCAGGAGGAGGCTTATGTCCAGCAGTGGACGTCCTATGGCTGATGATGATGATGATGATACGTACGTAGAGTGTGGTCAAACTGCACTCACAATGAATATAAATAAACGTTTGTTTGTTTACGAAGGTCATGGTGGTCAATTGGTGTCAAAAATTAACTGAAAACTGCATATACGTGCTAACGTGCTGAGTTTTTGGGCATGTCTAAAAATATGTACTCTGTCATTCACTACATAATTGTCTAATTTGAAATAATATTACAGAAGTATATTTAATTATTGCTTTCGATTACGTATCAACCCTAATGAATCGCTCCCAGACTTGACGAAGCGGAATTTTAATGAAATTTCTAGAAATTATTGTCATATTTTACGTATACTTGGCTGTAATTCAATTTATACAATTAATAAATTATTTTTTCTTCGTAACATTAAGTACAATTTTAAGATTTGTTACATTTATTTACATGGAAATAATATTAAACTAAATATATTATAATACATCGGGTTATAAGCTTAACGTATACTAAACTAAAAGACATACTTATCGTATGAACAACTTTTACAGAGGTAACAACTCTGAATTCATGATTAAAAAAATCTGCTGCTCCGTACATTTGATCCAGGGACAGCAAACCTTTTTTACAATCGATTTTTATCACGATTTAAAATTGAAAAGTGTCCGTAGTAAAAGTTGTTCCAAATGATGAATAAAATGACTAACTTTCACCTAAATTCACCCATACTTGTATAGACGTATACATTTCACAAGGCGTCATCTAGCTTTAGACTAAGTGAAACTTGTACGATAGGAACCAGGTAACCGATATATTATTTTTTTGTAAATAAATTCATATTACACAAATATTTGGAATGGCCTTTGAGTAATCCTCTATTTTCGTTACTGTTTGTCTTGTGTATTTTTTATGGTTGACAGGCTAGGTAATTGACCAGAGCTCACCTCATGTTAAGTGACGGTGGTGGTCGAAGATGGTAAACACGCCTACCTTGGAATGGAACTGGCTCTTACATGAGGCTGCCGGAACCCATTGTTGGGTGTTTGGCGACAGATTCCAATTTAAGGGTGGTAGCTACCCAGTCGAGTACTAGAATACCCTACCCTACCACTAATGTTGAAATTTGAATCCGCGCCCTTCGGCGTGTGAACTGACTGCACTTTATACTGCAACTCAAGCCCTGCAACTCATGAAGCAGAGCTACTATCAAATGAGTTAACTGAACATTCGATAATGAACATCGTGTATCTACAATTTCTAAGCGATATAACTATGCCAAAGCCTCTGTCATATTCACCCATCACTCCCCGTACTGTCTCTCTAACATATTACACCATATACCATGTTCTTGGTATTCCAGTACGCCATGTTCCACACAATGCGTTCCACCGGACAACGCGACTGTACCTTATTTGAACGCACGTGACAATGACGTCACGCCATTGTCAAGCTCGACACAAATCACAGCCTGTGTCCCGATACGATTTATGGGACACCGATAAAATATGCTCGAGGTGTCATCAACTGGAAGTAAAGAGTGTCAATTGAATGAAATGCCGAATCTATATCATTTTGCAAATGACGTGACACCGTTTTCATACTTTCCCTTTTACGGGCTGGAACATCAATCTACCCGTCGTGATTTATCAGTTCCCAATAAAATAGCTCGAGGTGTCATTAAGTGAAGTCGACAGGTGAAGTAGCGTGAGAGACGTTTTGAACACTCATCGTGTCTTGGAAGCTTCATCATATGCTGTCTGCCTCGTCAGATTGTCTTGAACTTACGTCAAAATATATTAGTATACTAATATAAATGCGAACTATATATATATATATATATATATATATATGTGTATAGATACAAGAATTGCTCGTTTAAAGGTATTAAATAAAGTGATTATTAACGTAAAAGTTATTTCTCATCCTAAAAAGTCATTTTAGAATAATAAAAACAGTAAGGTGCAACTTTTTTGACAATATTATTATGACAAACATTTGGGCTATGTATAGATAGATAGATAGAAACTCTTTATTGTGCACACTGAAGAAGAAAAAGAGTACAGAAAACAATAGAATCTTATGAGCTAGTGCCACAAGTGGCGGCCTTATCGCTAAGAGCGATCTCTATATTATTTATCTCTCTTATTATTGTATATTAACAATTTTCAAGCACGTTTGCTACCGCTGACAATCATCAGTATTATTACTGTGTCCGATAGGATTACTTTTAGCAGAGCAAATATTTGACACATACGAACTTGCCGCCATCGGTTATATAAGTTCGCAAGTGTCAATCTTCGATTTTGGAGGTTTTTTTAGTGTAACGCTAAAAACCACACTTTCGTGTTAGTACAATTTAATTATTTAGTAGATCTCGAAAAATATTTTGTTTTTGTTTCATTTTTGATTTAAATTTCCATCGAACTAATAATAAATACCTAAATAAATTTCAACTATTACAAAATTCTTGAATGTTTGGTCAATTTTAATAAAAAATTTTCTAATTCATAAGCTATAATTTAGCAGGTAAAAACCAAATTTAAGTTACCTAAAGTCAAAAAATATCGCCTTAAGCTAATTCAGTCATGAGCGAAATGAAAATAAACGTATACTTAATTTTAAATTTCAGACAGGGCAGGCTTATATAAAATGGGGATGACACAGTAACCATGGCAACGGAGGGGAGGTTTTGTCTGTTATTGATATTATGAATATAACGAAATGGGTCTGCCGGTTTGTTTATTTCATTGGGATTTATATTTAGTGGCTACAATTGTTACGCACAGGAATAAAAAATTTAGTACACTAAATTTTATTGAAATAAAATTTGCAATCGTTTTATATTCATCATCATCATCATCAGCCGTAGGATGTCCACTGCTGGAGGTAGGCCTCCCCCATAGGGGGGTTTTGCCAATACTCGCCACGCTTGGCAGGCGGGTTGGTGAGCGCCGTTGGGTATGATTATTCAAGGAAGACGCTACTGCCCATGTTCTGGATTACATCCCTTAGCCGACTTTTACGGCACCACCACGGCTTATAAGTATTATATCCACGAAAAAATAATTAGTGAAGATAATAAAGATAATTATCAAGAGTCCTAAAAATATAATTGTCAACGTTACATACTAATTCATTTTTATATTTAATGTTAACATTAAATATAATAATGAATTAGTATGTAACTTATAAAATGAATGAAATTATTATTCAATGACTTATGAATTGAAATTATACGAATTAAATTGTGTTAATTTAGTTTCATTTATGTTGGTAGTTAAATTATTATCAATCGAATACGCGGAAATGCCATTACTCAATTTATATTTCAATATAATAGAAACATTTTATTAGAAGCCTTCAACACCAAGAACCATTTACTATAGATTTCTTAAGACGATTGGCAGAAAAATAAATAAGCTAATAATAATCCAGCGAGCGGCGACGACAGTTTGTAATTTGTTTTCTATCGGCGGGCGAAAATATCAAATGAGTGGATACGGCCGGATTGGATCGAACCTTTTCATGCGGGCAAATTGGTTTTCTTTTTTGGCCCTGCCCTACCTCCGCTCGGTTGACGAGGTGGTGAATTTTTGGGGTTCAGTTGGCTATTCTGTAGATTAGACTTCGAAACTTCTCGCTTTATTCTGGATCGGCCTTCATCCATGTTAAAAGAATTGTACGAAATGCGTAAACTGTTGTTAAATATACAATTGATTGAATCAGGCATTATTTTGCGAAAGTTTATTTTGAGTATTCAAGGGATAAATTTAGTAAATTTCCGCTTAAAAGTCGTTTGAGTTACAACAGTGACGAGGATTTAATTTATATATTTTACAACTTGACGATAATTTTTAAATATCTATCCGAAATATTCCTTAAAAATTATCTAAAACTAAAATCCGATATATACTTAAATTCTAATCTATTTCTAAATTTAGTACCAAAAAGTAAAGCAAGAAATCAAAAAGAAAAAAAAGTCTCGTAGAGACAAGGGAGCGGAAAAAACCGAGACAGGGAGGAGAAAGCGAGACAGAGTTTTCAGTTTGTTATAATTATATACTATATACATATACCTACCAAGTAGGTATTTAAATAGGTTCTATTCAAAATCAAAAAGTTATTTATTCAGTTTAGGCCCTGGTAAGGCACTTATGAACGTTAAGTTACATGTTTGAATCTACCACCGGCTCGTAATTACACTTCAACTGAGAAGACTCCGGCAAGAAACTCAGCAAGGCATTAGATATTAAAACATGGGTAGGTACTGCAGACTCCGTCTTATATCTATTCTGTTAATTCTCTCCATCCTGAAGTTGTCTGGAAGAGGTTGCTTTTAGCAATAATGTTGCACTTGTTACACTAATTGTTAACTTGTAATTTATTTTTGAAGTGAAGAATCCTTTAGCCGCGTTGAGCGATTTTTTGGTAGGGGTAACACTTATAACTTCGCGTCAGTTACATGCTAATGTGACGTGTTTTAAATTTTCACTTCTGCCGGTAGTCCCTTGACTGTCTATTTTTTGTGTATTATTTTTAATGTGAACAATAAAGAGTTAATATATCTAGCTATCTGTTTATCTATCTATTGCTCCATACGATTTAAAAAAAAAATTGATAAGATTTAAAAATGCCTACGGAACCTACGCCTGCTGACAGATGGTACACACTTCACAAAGTTTTCGCAGTTGTGTTTCCTTTTCACGTAGCTCTCTCGTTTTATGGGTCATGCGACTATGTGCGACTATTTTTAATGGACTCCGGACTTTTCATTTTTCCGGGGTGATAAATTGACTCCATGGTCTCGATGGATGGTCATCTTTCACATGTTGGAGTGTTCATATTTTCGTGCAGTCTTTTAATTTTGTTTCATCATATTTACTTGCAGTGTTTTGGTTTATTATTTACTAGCAACCTGTTTCGTTTTCAAATACAATTTTTTTTTTCGGATACTGACGTGGTTGTTTTTACTCAGCTTTGTCTCCGTGAATAAGGTTACCGGATGTAACCGAAACTATAGGTGATTAAAAAAAAATGAGTAACGTAATAGATACAAAATCAAATACGCTCAATGTGAAGAAAAAACATAGTAATGAAAGCATACCATGGTGGTAGGGTACTTTTAAGTATTTGGCTGGCTAGCTACCATACTTGAATTGAAAATCTGCCGCCAAGCACCTAAGCGGTGAGTTCCGGCAGTCTCACTTGGGAACCAGCTCTATTTCAGGTTATGTGTGTTTACATATTTGATCACATTATCACTACACATCAAATGAGCTGTGACTCCTAACCTGTCAACCATAAAAAAATGTGTCAAAACCGTTTTCAGTTTTCATAGTTAAAGCTTTACAATTTCATACAAGTATGAAGACTTTGAAATTTTAATATTCCACATAAAACCTAGCAAGGGTCTCAGGGGCACAAATTGAACCAAGCCTTTTAAAAAGGGTTCCGGACTGCATCCCATTACAAGGCGGGTCACGTCTCCAGCCGAGTGGCTGCGAGGCTCCAATCACTTCACTCTAAACTAATCAATCGCAAGAGGGATGCGATGCAACTATGTTATCGTACGGTAAGGTTTTTACGCGCGTGATACGGTTAGGTAAAATGTAAGAGGTGCTATGGAAGCTAAAGAATGGAGGTTGTTTCATTCCGCTGTCAGACTTTTTTGTTACCTGAGAGATATTATCATCATTTTTACCCACTCAACGTTTACCCTCCAACTCGTTTGACGGTAAACTATGATGTGGTCGTAAAGAAAACACGTAGTTTTGTAGCGATGATAGCTCAGTGGTTAGCGCGGTCGGTTCGCATGCCGAAGGGCGTGGGTTCAAACCCCAACAATGAGCTTGAGCTGCCGGTGAAGGAAAACAACGTGAGGAAACCATAGCGTGGTGGGAGGGTATTTTCTAGTATTCGGCTGGCTAGCTACCACCCTCAAGTTGAAAATCTTCCGCCAAGAATCTAACGGTGTGTTCTGGCAGCCTCACTTGAGAGCCAGTTCCATTCCAGGCTAGGCGTGCTTTACCACCTTCGACCACACCGTCACTTAACATCAGGTGAGTTGTGGCCAAACACCTAGACTGTCAGCCATAAAAAAAACGTAGTATATTTACATGCAAGTTACCGCATTTGACAAAAAATAATAATATAGTTATAAAAAGTAATAAAACCCATTAGCAAATAACGAATCATTTGTCCCAGCGCTGTAAAACCAGACTTGAAAAACAATATTGTTTTGTAAGAGCCCTTATCTTTAACAATACTTACTTGAAGATACTGTCTTGCATCGAGTCCTGCAAATTGATAAGATCTGAGACCCTCGAGTGTCGCTGAGGGTCCCCGCTGCTTTACGTTCCCATTAGACCCAGTAGCATCCGGCTCAGAGATTTGTTCCTCGTTTGTACTGATCTTACTGAGCTCTGTTATACCGAACGAGGGTTGAAGAGTCACAAGTTCACAAGATTGTCATGACTTACTTATAGACTGATGTTTAGAAACTTACAAAGAATGTGAGTTAAAGTCAATCAATTATACACACCAGTACGTATAATATATATTACTTGTAACTTTGGTGTTATCAATAAAATATTGTAGGTATTATATAAAGGATATTTTTTTTTTTATTATAGATAGGCTTACGTTTGACCGCCA
The DNA here is from genome assembly GCA_950106695.1 of Biston stratarius. Lineage (NCBI taxonomy): Eukaryota > Metazoa > Arthropoda > Insecta > Lepidoptera > Geometridae > Biston > Biston stratarius. Next base: position 21,640,728 of record OX467115.1, on the reverse strand, counting down.
CCTCACCTGATGTTAAGTGATGATGCGGTCTAAGATGGAGCACGCTTGCCTAGAAGATACCGATTCTCTCTCGACTTGAAGACACCCAGATTATATCCACCGGGGAACACCCACTCAGGCAGCGCATTCCATTGTCTAGCAGTCCGCACAATGAACGTGGAATCAAATAGTTTCGTTCGAGTTTTTGGAACATCTACCATGAAGCGATGTCGCTTTTTTGAGCTTCTGGTTGTCCGATAGAAAAATGAAATTCGGAGAGGTGTGTTTAGTAGAGAAAAATAACGATCTACCCGTAAATATGTACAAATTTTAAGATGAGTTGACCTGAAATCTAAAAAAAACAGCAGTTGCATAGAGAAATGTTATCAAGGAAATGTATGGAACTACTGATTATTTCCTAATTTTCAGAAACCGAGTATCAGATATTTTATGGCCAAGCAGTATTGTGTAAACATTACTGTGTACATAAAGGGTACTGTAGTTACCGAAACAAAAACGGAATCGAGAGTTTTCACTGCAAGTTCCAAATCAAAAGTAATGAGCGCAAAGGCATCGATACCCTGAACTTTTTGTTACTCAAATTTCTGGGTCTGCAATGGCCATGGACCATCGTTATCTCTTACCATTACAAAAAGGTTTTTCGTTTCATATTAAAAACGCTCTGGTTAAGCAACAGAGTGTGTAGAATCCTTTGATATCTTTTTATTTAGAAGAATATATGGTTCCTATATGATCGCGGATATCTACTAACTACTTCTCACGTATGATTTAATAACATATGTAAGTATGTTGAAATGCTGAAAGAATTTTGATGCCATTTTAAAATCGGCTTAACACGTAAGCAACTTTTTATTCTAGAAAATTTGATTGAAACCACGAGCTGTAGCTACTTACAGATATTTGATTGTGTAAATTTGTAGCATTGCATCCGACTAAACTTGCCTTCTGCAAAGCCTTCCAAAGTTTCCAGTGTTATGGCAAATTTATGTCAGGTATTAATTTACGTTAGTTGTCGCTTCGCAACTTGGCCAACTTGGCCGATGTAAGTTCTAGACGTGCCACTGACGGTTCTTCGCCGGCATTAAATATTTATTCGAGTTTCATGTAACTAAGTTAGACTTGGAGCTTTGTTCTCGAGTGTGACATGCAATAGAAGAGTTGAATACTTCTAACTTGAGTTTCAGGTACTGTTTCTTTATTTAATTTTAGAGTATACAACGAGACATAAAAGTGTTTGTGGTTTTGATAATCTACCGTTTTAGGCATGATGTATGGAAAACAGCAAACAAACAAAGTAATTATACGACATTTAAAGAAATAATGAAACCTGCATGGTGTCAGATTTTAGAGTGAAACTAATTTCACACGAAAACTATAATAACATTCTAAATTTAAAAGTAAAGTTATCTCTGTACTTGACTCTACATCATATCTTTCTGCTCTCTCATCTAACGAAATATGCCTAAACATGTCACGTCCTTAAAATTACAATTTTCAAATCTCGTCCAATTATTTATCAAATCAAATCAGTATTACTAAAAAAAAAACACATTTTCATAGGGAGAAAAACCGAATATATAATAATTTTAGATTGGTTTTTATTTGGTTAATTATTTTAAATGTGGTAAGCGTGGTAAGTAGGTATATTATTGTCATTGGGATATGTACTAAAATTTTCTGGGAATTATGTCGGTTTATCACCGTAAGTTTTCATCATACATTTTATCGTACAATGAAAACAAATCCAGAGGGCTATTAACTAAATAAATTCGCTCCCAATATGCTCGGTAACTCGATTTAATGGCGATAGAATTGATTTATTCAATTACGAGGAATTTTTACTACCCCACTGAGCGGGGGTAACTTTGTTTTAGGGGTCACGAAATGGGGGATAGTTCTCACGGAATCCGTATGCCTATTGATTTATACTGGAATTATTTGAATTATTATTAAAAAAACATGACAAAAACAATTATGACACATTTATTTAGTTACGAGATATTGCGTTCTATACCTATTACGTTTTAATTCCTGTTTTTTTTTCAAACATAGCATGGTGGCAAGGTACTTTCTAGTACTCGGCTGGCTAGCTACCACCTTCAAGTTGAAAATCTGTTGCCAAGCAGCTATCGGTGTGTTCCGGCCTTACTTGAGAGCCAGTTCCATTCCAGGTTAGGTGTGTTTATCATATTCTACCACACCATCCCTTACATCAGGTGAGCTGTGGTCAAACAACTAGCCTATATGTTATAAAAAAAAGGTTTATAATTATAATGGATACAGGACAAATTTTCATCTTTATTGTAAATAAAACTTCTTATAAGCGGAAATACATTGGAGATCTAACTCCAAAATATTATAAAAAATTGTGTCCACGACGTTTGTGCAATGTACTTACAGTTGAAAAGAGCCCAAGCGCCAGTGGGCGTTGGAGGCACATAACTCGTACGCAACAAGATGCGCAAGCCTAACTACCGGCCTAACCGTATACAGCGTGTTTAAGAATACCAAACTTTTTATTTTTTATGTAACTATAATAAGACGAACGAGACGCTCTCCTGATGTTAAGAGATAAAGCCCGTCTATGACTTTTGAGTAGTAAAAAAAAGTTCAGGGCATCGCTGCTTTGGCGCTCATTACTTTGTGACTTTCGATGGTTAGTCTCAACAACCCTGTAATTTCGCTAGCTGCAAGACCCTTCAAATCGGAACAGTAATGTTTTGAACTGCTTGGCGGCAGAATATTTGGTACTGCGTTGGTAGGTACATACCTAGACAACCTTCTGCTAAAGAAATCTACCACGAATTGAGCAAAATTATTCATATTTTTGTTATTGACGCTAGGTGTTTGACCACAGCTCACCCGATGTTAAGTGACAGTATAGTCGAAGATGGTAAATATACCTAGTCTGCATGTTTTTCTTTACCAGCAGTTCAATCTCATTGTTGAGATTTGAACCTACGCCCTCCAGCGTATGAACCAATCTTGCCAACCACTGAGCTATCATCGCTACAAAAATATATTGTATATTGTCAGAGTGGTATCCATAGTAAAAGTTGTTTATAATGATAAGTACAATGGCTTTCTTTTGACTTAGTGCACCTAAACTTATAATCCTGTATCCTTTAAAATAGTGAAAGTGACTATTCCTCCCAATCGTATTGTTTATTTCATTCAAAATTATTAATCAATATTTTGCCTACTGACGTCAGTATTAAGTATAATTGAAATCTCAAAATCTATTAATTTTAAAACCTTGATATATTAGGAAGGTTTGTGCCCATAGTTGCCACGCTATGGGCATGTATGTTGGCGGCCGTAGGGGCGTAGAATAGGACGACCTGAAACTCGATACACGATGGAAGTGGATGAAAGCGAAAACCCGAAGATCAAGCTTGGGCGTGTCTTAGAAAAGGCCTTTATCCAGCAGTGGACTATGATAAGCTGATTATGATGATGATGGTGAAATATTAGTAACATTCTGTACACACCGGATGAGCGAGTGCACTTTATAACTACACCTAAGCGACAGGTACAACAAGCCACCGGATCAGTCTTTATGGCCTATAAACGTGTAATTCACGCCACCTTAATCCGGCCCTGTACGTATAAATCTTGATTAGCTGAGCCCACGGCGATTGTGCACGATATCTCTGATTATAACGTTAACAATTGTAATTGAAAAATAAAACGCTGAGTACGGTCCTGGTAAAATGTTTCGTTTGGCAACTATGTATTGTATGGCATAATAAAACGGGTCTATATGGTACATTATTACGAAGATAAGTTTTATAAGGAATAATATAATATTGGCGGGTATAAAAGCGTATTTGAGTAGCAATTATAATTCAAGTCATAACGATTCGCAACCTTGCACGTGAAATGACTAATCTAAATCTTATGACTTTGGAAAAAAGAAATAAAATTGATATCTGGTGTAATGTTTAATATTAGCGGACGTTTGACATCCAGCCCTATTCTAAGAAATGTTTGTAGTGGAACCAGATTACTGATAAATAACACTTATTTCCTTTTTTTGTAAACATAGCTAGATATTTGTCTTACGTTTGTCTAGTGATTATACGGTCTATGATGGAGTACGCTTGCCTAGAAGATACCGATTCACTCTTGACTTAAAGACACCCTGATTCGTGGAACACTCACTCAGGCAGGGCATTCCACTGTCATACGGTCCGTACAATGAAAGTCGGATCAAATCTTTTCGTTCGAGTTTTTTGAACGTCGACTATGAAACGATGTCGCTTTTCCGTGCTTCTAGCTGTCCGATAGAACAATGGGCATGGGGGAATTGGTGCAAAGATTATGGCTTTCCTTGCACCGGGTATAGTAAGGGATGGGTTATTTGGTTAAGGACATACATATAAGTACATATATACATCCTTTAAACTTTTCTTTCCTTATAAATATTTAAATAATTTTAGATCCCTCAGATAGCGATTTAGTACTTACATATTTAACTTTAGTTGCAAACATATATGTACATAAATTTGTAACAGAACCTTAAATATATATACATACTTACTCGTATATAGGTATTTACCAGAGCTAACGCGGCACCCAATCGCGTATACTGGACCATATTTCACCCACACCGGTGGAATGTTCGGAAGTGCGAAGCCTTGTGGACAAGGATATTTATTACGGTTTCCTGGATGAGACTTCGTTTATTACCATTGAAAATTTCATTACTTAACACAAATGAATATTGACTTACTTATTAAAAATCCTATATTTATTTAATTCACCTTGCTACTATTTTCTCAGTAGATACTTTTTGACCTCCACCAGAGCAGTTGTTTAAAGGAGTTTGGATAAAAGTGGTGTCTTTTTTCAGCACCCACTAATGAAACTGTATTACAGATAGACCTATGTAAAGTAAGTAAATATTTAAACCAGAATTATAGACAGACCTATGTAAAGTGAGTAAATATTTAAACCAGAATTATAGATATACCTATGTAAAGTGAGTAAATATTTAAACTAGAATTATAGATAGACCTATGTATGTAAAGTGAGTAAATATTGAATCTAATATTATAGATATAACTATATAAAGTTTCAATTAACTATATAGCACTAGAGCTTGATTCGTCCTAAATTCACAACGTGTCATGTCTTTGTTCATTAGACACCGAAGATGAAGACAAGTGAATGTGAAATGGCAGTGATTACAGAAACGATATGATTATTAAAAACAAATGGAAAAAAATGCATATTAATAACATTATTTGCATTTTTACCAAGTTCAAAAAAGGAGGAGGTACTATGTCCGACTGTCTGTATTTTTTTTATCACAAAAAAATCCTAAAATAGTCAACACACAATCTGTATTCGATTTCGAGAGCGTTTCTCTTACACATTGTATGTATAACTGATAAAAAATAAGTTATAAAATAATCAGAACGTTTCACTAGCTTAAAACTTTATTATCGTTCAGTGATCAGTCGCTTCTAGTTTCATCTTACGCCAAGTCGTTCTCACCTTTCCTCGCGTGGCCTTGTCTTGGAGCCATAAATTACCTAAAACAAGCGGCATCTGTGGCCCCCTGCGCCGGTAATGGCGGCATTAGCAGCACTAATGGCGATGACGTCACATAAATCCCCATCACATTTGGAACGTGTCGTGTCTCATGTGTTTGTGCCCACAATTCCTATATGAGTTTTAAGCGAGTAAAGAAGTGTTTTCTGCCGGTATACTTTGTATGTAATTATTTACCACGTAGATAGTGGTTAAAATTTTGGTTCATTTGTTCGTCTTATTCATTTAGGTACCATTGTTTAAGATAAATAAGAGTGACCTGGAAAAGCCGTATCATATAGCAAACGCTTTACTTTTAAAGAAAAGAAAACTTTTATGAAACTGTCATTATAGGCGTTTATTGACTACTGTGTACTAAATCCTCGACATACATATATAGATACTTATGTATTTACATAAGTATCTATATACTACCAATGAGCCAACGGGGCTGTCGAGGATTAAATACAAAAAAAGTATATAATTATTTTATCAGTAATCTGATTTCCTTAGTACAAACTTTGCTTAGTTTGGGGTCCAGATGGCGCTGTGAGAAAAAAAATGAGTCGGAAATATTAACAGAAACTCTATGAAATATATTACTTGTTATTCCCATTTCAGTCTGCCATATCCGTAGGAGGGGGCAAGTATCTCGGCAAGAAAAAATAAAGAAGTAAAAATGACAAGACGTTATTTGCATCCCGCTAATGGTCGCCGCCGCCGTAATGCGGGGGTAGATGAACAAATATTGCTTTATCCAGTCGCACAATTTATTCCAAACTCGGTTTATTCGCCATTCCAACGCCAGAAGTCGAGAGGGAACGGAAAACGGTGCCATTTGGATTTTTAAGTGATTCGCAAATCATTCCGCTTAATCGAATGAGACTATTTGTTGTCAGGATTTTTCCTTGTTTTTTTGTCTATTTGTTAGGTACATTTGATTTATTAGTGCGCAGGGCTCGGCAATGGTGATGTACGAGAAAACAGCGGCGTCTAAAGTGCCGAACGCCTTATCGTAGAGGGGGAAAGAGGTCACGAGAATGGCCTTATCTAAATAGCGTGACCGCGCGATACTCGCTTCTCACCTGCTGACTTTATGCCTTTCCCGGGGAAGCCTGGCGCCGCATACAAACGACTCCCGACCCCCGTCGGACCATCCAAGGCTCGTAAATTTTTGATGTGTAAGCACGTCACGATTTTTTCACGAGAAAAACACCGTAAGCGCTGCACATTTCCTCCGAATTGTAGGAAAAATGCAAATTAAAATAACTCTCAAATCCCAACTCAACCGTGTCGGAGCTTAATCCACGAAGTGACAACGGCATTCTGACGAGGCGCCGGAGCCAGGAATTATTAAAACGAACGCCAACTTTTTCACTAAGCCCGTCGCAAAGCCGTTTCAATTGCGCTGCGCTGAAGATAATTCCGACTGACGTCATCTTTTTTCAAATTCTCGACTCTGCTTCGTTCTCTGTGCAGCAATTATAACATTTCCACCGACTAGGAAAACAGAAACACGTGGGAGAGTGCGCGTCGAATCGCACCGTTCGTAATTTAAATTTAGATGGAAATTTAATGATGCATTCACAAAGGGCGCTCGTAAAGTCGGTTGCGAGATATTTTTTACGAGGATCTCGCGAACTATTGCGCGCTTAACGACTCCGAAGCAAGATCGCCCTCGCTTTAATGAGCGCCCGATAAACGTGTTAACTGCCGCGACCTTATTTTTATGCCGATGTAAATTTGCTGAAAAACGTATTCATTACTCGTATTGCGGGGTAACTGTGACATTATGGGACGTTAAATTTGCAAGAGATGTTCGGTCTAGGTAGGTGGAACGAGGCGGGCTAAAGTAGACCTGGCCATGATTAATATATGAAGCAGGCGACGCAGCGTCGTCAGTAAACATACCCAACCTTCGCTCACGTTGGCCACTGTTTGCTCGCCGTTCTAGTCCCAAGAGAAAATATGTTTGCTTTGCATAGCTAACCAAACCATACCCGGCTCGGAGCACGCCTGTTTTCCTTGACATGTTTCCATTGGAGGTTGCACAAACATCGGCTAAAAAGGTCTAAACTTGCCGCAACAACGTCTTTGAATGCAGTGTTTTTTACCCACAATGTATTTAAAAAAAAAACTTTCTTAACAAAAGTACGGCCATATTTGGTTACATTTTTTATTAATCATGTACCACAGGAGTGCTAAAGTACAAAGAGTAAAAAAAGTTTTAAAAAAAAATAGGGTTCTCTCACCATTATATTTGCGTCTCTTTGTATAAGAAGCGTAACACAAGGGTCATTATAACCCCTGATCGATACTAGAAATCGCAACCAATGTTTGTTAAAGTACTAAGCTTCGGAGGCCATAATCCTCCACCATACAGCTAGATTACTGCACAGTATACAATCTCGATACAAGCAAAATAATACGCACACATGTACCTACCCACAACTTTTAGTCACAGATAAAAAACAGATATATTGATTATTATTTTACTCTTTGGCACTATAATTTTGCTTTACGCACAAACTACGTGCAATGCATTTGTGTGAAGTAACGCCTTGACATTTTATGCGCTTGTACTTCTTGAATATAGCCAATAATTGTAGAGCCATAGGGTCTTTTTTATAGTGACAAAACCGCCAGTTGTTACACTTATTACTTAAGTTTATAAACTGTAACCTAATTATGAAAAGAAAGATCCACAAAAAAAATGCCTTGCTGAGTTTCTTGCCGGAGTCTTCTCAGTTGAAGTGTAATTACGAGCCGGTGGTAGATTCAAACATGTAACTTAACGTTCATAAGTGCCTTACCAGGGCCTAAACTAAACAAATGACTTTTATATTTTGATTTTTGTTTTTATTTTTATGTAGGAATCTTTGGTGTGAACAGTAAAGAATAAACCAATCAATCACTCATCTTATCTGAAACATTCCGGTTTTTTTTTCTAATCTCTTTTTAGTGTAGTTTTTATTTAGTGTACTGATCTACTGATACTGATCCTAAGAATGAATGTTACCTATTAGTACGCATCTGAGAATCATTTATGTATGAATCATAGTAATAAATACATACATAGCTTACTATACATATTATTATCATATTATGTTTTATATACAATATACATATATAGCTTCATAGCAGACTGACAAATATTGTATAACTCTGTTGGCTCGTTTATAGTATATCTGCTTTAAGAGCTGTCGGGAGTGGGTTCGATTCCCACCCAGAACAAACATTTTGTAGTATTAACAAATGTTTACTCTGTCTATGTGTTTTATATATATTAAAACTATATATACTTAAAACATACTTATAAGTATGTATTTACACAAAAAAAAATATCTATGTATTCTAAGTTATTTTATTTTCGCATAGTACAAACCTTATATGCTTAGTTTGGGGTCCATAGTACGATATTTATTTATTTATAGTCTGTGTGCGCGTCTGTAGAACAAACGCTTTTATACTTAGGTTGTTTTTTAGGTTTAGGTTCAAAGAATTTATTCTCAATAAGACAATTGTCACTTACTTGAGAAACAATGGATTACTTAAATATGGATTCAATAACAATGGATTACTTAAATATGGACTAATTAAATATGACTGTCCCAAGTTATGCAAGTTTCGGAACTGATATCTGTGATTGTGCTGTACAGGAGAGCTCCACTTAACAAACGTATAAATAATATTCAAGTCGAGGGAACATATTCGAGGGTCGCCATCGAGGGTAGTTTGACTGCGTAACGAATCGAAAAACCAAATCATCGAGTAGCACCCCTACTGTACACCGCTATATGATAGTTTACAACAGGTGGTATAGAGTCGCTTTAATAATATTTACTTTTTATTCATCATCCTACATGACGGGAATCTCGTGACATTCGCGAAGCATCAGCTCAGGTAACTACATTGACTTTGCTCACAAGATAACCTCCACGTGGAATGTTGATTCTATGATCATTGTACCGATAGTTGTCACAGAAAACTGTCTTATAGTGAAGAACCTCGACCAACACCTTAAGAGGCTTTTGCTAGGCGGTTCGGTCAAGGGTAGATCTAAAAGAGCATTGCTAGCGGGTGCTTCACTCTGCAACCCTAAACATAGGTAGTGTAAATCCTGGTCCGCTGAGTTATTAAGTTTTTTATGGTATATATATTTTGTATGATTTAGTAAAAAAATGGAAGAAAGTAAATAAGCCAATTACTTTTAAGCTATTATGTTGCGGGCTGTACAATTTTCTCTGATACCTACTGATATTAACATAAGTGACATAAGTTATTATATATTTGACAGCCTTGTTGGCTCATTGGGAGTATGCCTGCCTGAGCTGTAGGGCGTGGGTTTGATTCCCGCCAAGGATAAATGTTTGTTTAGTATAAACAAATGTTTTTTCCGTGTCTGGGTGTTCTGTATGTATTTAAACAAAAAAAAAAGTATTTTATCAGTTATGTGACTTCCATCACACAAGCTCTGCTTAGTTTGGGGTCAGATGGCGCAGTGTGTAATGTGTCCTACAATATTTATCTTTTTATTTATTTATTTATTTTGGTTACGCTTGTCTTTATTGTGAACGCACATACACGTAAATTGATAATCATAATCATAACATTATATATGTAAATAACATTATATGTATATGTAAATAACATTAAAGTCTAATATGATGAATAATATAATGAGTTCCAAATATGATGTTAAGAAGTTCGCTATTTATTCTATAATTCAAAATATTAGTAGGTATATTTGTGCACGGAGACTCAACATGTTTTACTGTGCTTAAATCCTTATGGCTGCCCCTCAGCGGTCTGTCGAGAGTGCTTCCCATAGTTTTTTATATATTTTAATTTTAATTTCATATGAGGCGCTAATGGTGGGGCCTCAGCCCTGCGTGCCGAATCGCACCGAGGAAAATGTATTCATAACGTAATAAAACTTAATGTAGCGAGTGAACTAATATTGTTTTATCCAATATTTAATTTCAAAATTTGAATTTGGGCAATTTTCGCGATTCATAAATTTTATTTAAAGTTTTGGGGAAAGGGACGTGTGAATTTTTTTGAAGACTTGTTAGTTCTTTAGTAAAACGTAACTACATTCTTTGTAACATCGTAAAGGTACATAGCTAGGACAAGTATGAATTAAACAGCACAGTTAGTTAGCATTCCAAGTAAAAATTTTAAGCAGTATTTTAAAGTTTAAAGCTTTGTGTAAATCAGTAGATACTTAAACGATGTAAGTCCGATACAGTTTCAAATGGCCTTTAAACCGGCACCCCTCTCGTGCTGTGCAAACACAGAGTCAAATCAGCGCCAAGTTAATCCGTTTAGGTGTGCGAACCCACTTGATTAACTTTAATTTATTTTAAAAATCAGCGAGAGCGCGCGCGTCGCCTCCGGCGCGCGGTCCCTCCGAAATACATTATTCAGTGTTTTAGAATAATTTTCAAATTCGATTACATAGGGCCGACCCTTGGTAAGTGGGTGGGCCGGGCGCGGCGGCGCGCCGGCGTGTGTATTTAGCCAACACGGGGGTCCTCCGCGTGCGATTCTGATTTGAATATGCGGCGCACGTGGCGTCCCGAGCCCCGGGGACCGCGCCGATCATATTTCAAACGTCACCAGCGATGTCTCACTCGGATACTATCGCCGATAAACGACGAGATACCGCCGGCAAGGGTGGCAATAGTGCGCTGAGCCTCGAGACCGCGCGCACCTATTTTTTACCACTCGATTATCGCCTGCAGTTGACACCTAAATATTACTTTTCGCTCGCGTACTCGTACAGCTCCGTTCAACAGCCTCTGTTCGCTTTACAGGCATTTTGCGGTTAGACGCCGCTCGCGAACTCTTGAAGTTTATTGGCGTGACACGTTTTCAGAGCGACTTTTTCACGCGATATGAAATTCGATTCAAACCAGAAATAGGTGTTTAATGGCATTCTCAATTGGTATAACTTGACAGTTCCTGTTGAATTGTGAATATATTTCGCATTGACGTTTGCGTTAGACTTGAATTTATTTTGTAAAAATTGGATTCTGTAAATGATATTTGGATGTATGTCGATATATTTTTAGAAGGAGAAGCCCGTAAAATACAGCTTAAAATATTACAGTGACATAACATTTGTTTCTCATGGCGATAGCGCGTAATCGGTGGGAGTGGAGGCGCGTGTCGCGTGCGGCAGCCGCGCGGCGATGCACGATGGCCGCGCGTGGCTGCGACACGTGCACGACGACACTCCATTACCGCGACACCGCTGCCGACTGCCCGTGTGCCAAAATACTATCAAAGAATAATCAGGAAATGACAGCAGAAGAGACACTACTTTGCAGTCGAAAATGGTGGACACAAATATTCTAATTAGATTAAGGGCAGAATGTTTTAGAATAATATAGTACACTTGTAAGAAATTGCTTCGTAAGGGAAGTAATAAAACTTCTTTCTTAAAGTTGATTTGCCGTAGACTAAGGTACATCTTATAGGTATATTTCACTATTATTTTATCACTATACACTTAAAAATATCTCTCTCGCTCTATTTGTCTCTCTTTGTGCGTTAAGACGAGTCTCCGGCTAAGGTGCGCAGCGTAATCGGGGCCGCATTGTCTTCCGTCTTGCTTGAAAATGTTATGTCTTTCATAGACACTCGACATATATCTGCAGACAAACAGAGTCTTATTTGCTTATAGTAACTATTTCTTTTTTACCATGCAATTAATTTTATTAAAAACATATAACGAAATACACATAAGTTAAGTATTTAATCTGGCTAACCTACTATTTAAAAACAAATAGTTTATAGACCGATAAAAGTAGAGTTTCGTTTTACTTCATTTCGAGCTCTTTCCGAATTTCGTATCTGCGCTCACTAGTGTTTGGCATGGCGCGGACAGCATTGATATGATCGAAGCCGAATGCTGGCAGCAAATCGCCACATAATGCATTACTTGTATCGAGAAATCGCAGTATGAGGGAATTAACATCGGACGCTTGCAGTAGTAATTGAAATGAAGACTTAGCGTGTCGTACAGTTAAACTGCAGATTAAAATAAGCTGCTTTAGATAGTTAAAGTTTGATCCGATAGGGTGGTTTTTTAAAATTTACAATGGGTTTACTTTTAACCTTGCCTCACCAAACCGCAGACAAGGTTTAACGAGGGAAAACTTCTCAGAAAATGCCTATAAAGAGTTAAACGTTAGTTAAGTAAAAAAGCTCTGCTCAGACCTGTTATATTTGATACCTGTTATTTATTTATGTGAGCCTGAATTGTTATTTAAAGTGACAATACCGCTAACATATTGGGTAGGCTAGAGAATAGCATGGGCTCAAGCATTTGCACTACCAGTAAGACTTTGATAGGCCTATCAGTAATCCAACTCTTTCTTATTTTACTTTTTGTTTGATCACAACACACATTGTTAAGTCACAAAACAATGTTTACTAACAAAAATTGTTCGTTAAAAAATATGATTGAAATACCACATAGATTAAATGTGTAAGTCTGAATCGTTAGTTTTTACATTTTATTCAATTTCAATATTTACTTGCATAAAAATATGTCAAAACTAAGTTCGTAGAAACAAAAAGTGATAATGGTCCAATGCATTTGACATCCCCCATAGGATGTGCGATCGAATGGCCCCCACAGCCGACCGAGAGTGGCTTCATGCGTTGTAATCGCGATTTGCACATCATTATTTTAGGCTGGAGGCAATTTTTGTTAAGTGAATTCGAATGACTAGTTACGCCATTTTGAGCTCAATAGATTTAAAAATAGAAAAATATTATAGATTTTTTTGGCTGACAGGCTAGTTGTTTGACCACAACTCACCTGATGTTAAATGACAGTGTCGAAGATGATAAATCACACCTATCCTGCAATGAAACTGGCTCTCATGTGAGACTGCTGGAACACACCGTTAGATGCTTGGCGGCAGATTTTCAACTTGAGGGTGGTAGCTAGCCAGCTGAGTACTAGAAAGTACCCTACCACCACGCTATGGTTTCCTCACGATGTTTTCCCTCACCGGGAAGTTCAAGCTCATTGTTGGGGTTTGAACCCACGCCTTTCGGCATGCGAACCGACTGCGCTAACCACTGAGCTATCATTGGTGAAGTTAACCAGATATTTTCGTTATTGTGGAAACTGGAATGCGGAGAATCGAATATGTAACATGTGACTGTTACGACAAACGCATTGCAACTGAGCCATACCGACTGTCTAAAATCAAAAATGTTATTCGATTTTTACAAACTCGTCTCTCTAAATTTCTAAGAAATTTTATTGAAATATTCATAATCTATTATTAAAACATTTGCACAATTACAAAGAGTCACAATACAGTAATCACATAAAATTTCGTCAATCAATTATTTACGTTGTGATTGAGCAACAAACGAAATGAAGAGACAAATCAAAAATTCAAAGAAATTCAATAACCGTCCACGATTCTTTGGATTGTCACCCCAATACAGGGTTGTGCCGACAGGATTCACAATTCAAAAATAAAATGTTAGCCTTGCGAGCTGTGAAATAAAGACGATTTTTCAGTGTTTCTTGTTTGTGGGATAGTAAAAGTGGTCTCTAGTTACAAATCCCTGAGATTGAGTGCGGGACACCGCGCGCGAGGGTTCGATTATTACTCGAGTTCTCGATCTCGATACTCCACTCGATGCATCGCGGGGGAGCTGCATTACACCAGCTCCCGTGGCTTTGCAATCGATTTGTTGACGATCGATTGTGGTTGTAGTAAAAATTGAAACTGATATGAAATATAAAGCTATTTATGACTTTACATACACACTTACACAGAAAGTACATCCGAAAACACATACGAATGTAAAATCTATACAGGATGTGAGGGGAACGCTTCCGAAAACAAAAACAATAAATAATAGTGCTGCTAATTTCAATGCTGCTGTTAATTAAAGTTTGATGTTCCTAGAGCTCAATTTACATTGTAACATGCCTCGTCAGTTGAAATTGTTTTGTGTAACTTGTTTAATACATTGCGAACTTTAACAATTAATGGTAACATTTTTTTTGGGAAAATAACAATCGTTATATGTAAGTTCTCATAGCTAGTGTTAAGATAAAATAACTCTTTATTGTTCACACCATAAAACATAAAATATTGATAACAGAAACAGCTTAAAAATAGTGCAATAACTGGCAGCCTTATCGCTTAAAGCGATCTCTTCTAGGCAACCTTAGTATGGAAAGGATTTGTAGTATCAGTAAAGGATGTTGTGTGCTACAGTCAGAAGCATATAAGTCTATCAATATGTAAATAATATATTTATATATATATATGTCCAGAAAAGGGGTGTTGCTGCTAAATGAAATAAAATAACTTTCCGTTTTTTAATCGAATTGTATCTATCAGTGATCACATTTATCACGTAGGTATATTTGTGGTTAATGGTTTTTTACTCCCGGTAATAATAGGTATAGAGTTAGTTTCTAAATTTTTACATTTTATTATGAATTGTTCCCATCCTCAGATACGGTGGACAGACTTAGTCTTTGAAAAAAGATCAGATGGCTTGCTAGCGAGCGATGGAGCGTAGTATACTGGGAAACAAATTAACAAATCCGAAGACCGGGCAGTCTGGAAAGAGGAAAGGGAGGCCTTTGCCCAGCTGTGGGCAACACTAGAGGCTGAAATTAAAATAAATAATTATGAATTGTGTTCAATATACCCACATTTCAGATTACTCGAATTATATCTAAAATCGTATTTTCTTCCGTCGTCAGCACGCCTTAACGCAACTGTTCAGCAAATCTCGACCCTCTCCGGAGCCGTGTCTTGCGCCATATGTTGCATCGAATTTATTATTTTATTATGTTTTTATTTACTCAATATCCGCAGAGACGAGTGTTTAAGCCGACGTTTATGATATTCCTCTGTGGTTTGCAACTGAGGGGTGAACTCGGGATGATGTGCCATTGTTTCATTTTCACCCTTGTTTTGTCAGTTTGATTCACTGCTTAAGTTTGTTTTGAATCGAGTTTGTGATGTCATGTCATTTGTAACGAAGTTAGGCAACTACTTCGGATCATATTTTGGTTAAAATCAACTTTTAATTGGTAAGGAAAACATTCTAAATAAATACCATCTCCTTTGCTATTTCAAATTGTTTCCACGTATTTCGGTAGTACAAGTCAGCATAATGAGCGAATATCTCGGGTCATCAAACGAAACGTGAATATGTGTGCATAATATTGGCTCAAATTGAGTGTGCTTACTTCAATACTACTAGCTAGATCGAAAGAACTTGTGATCTTAGGATATATTTACTGATATGATATTACTTATGGTAGAACGGATCATTAGTTTAAAAAAATGTGTAGATATTGCGGGAGCCTGAATCGTTCCAAGAGTTCCATCAAATCAAATCACTCCCCTCGTCCATGTCATTTGGAGTATATCTGTAAAAAACACCTATAAAATTATTACTATAACAATGGAGAAGCGTAAAAGTTAGTCTTTATTAAGTAAACATATCTTTACGATGGGTATACTATACAATCCCACTAATATTATAAATGTGAAAGTTTGGATGGATGGATGGATTTTTGTTACTCATTCACGCCAGAGCGGCTGAATGGATCTGGATGAAATTTTGCATGTAGATACTTTAGGCCCAGGAATAAAACAAACATCATCATCATCATCATCCATCACCACGCGAGTATAGTTAGTATGTTTGTTACTCAATCACGCAGATGTCAGATTGACAGATGTCAGATCGGCAGTTGTCAGATTGACAGATGATAAAATAGCGATTGATAATAAAATAGTGCAAGTTTCATGACTGTTCCTTATTTTTATCTACACGTTTAATTACTCTCTGAACCTTATATACAAGTACATATATCGTGCGGAAACCTATATGGCCAAAAGTTCTTAAATAAAGAAGTTTTCGTAGATATATGAAGTCTGCTAACCAGTACTCCGCCAGCGTGGTGGACTACGTTCTTTCCTTTCTCATAATGAGAAGAAGCTTGCGCCCAGCTGTGAGACAGTTTATAAAAACGAAGTCTAGATTTCTAAAATAATAACACAAGGCAGATACTACGAACATCTACGAAATTCGTAGCACAGTCGTAGTAATTATGTTTATTATTAAAGTGTATTAAAACAAAACTTTTTTTTAAATTCATTTCTAGTTATATTCATCAGTCTTGATTGACACGGTCATAGTTGAAGAGCTCAGCAGGACGCCGCGAGGGGGAAAACTATTAAAGGAGGAACTTGTAAAAGGTTGATAAGTGTGGTGATGTTTTGATGGTGAACTAAAAATTATTATTTAGGTATACTGTATAATAACTAACACTTTGGTTGAACTTGGGCTATTTAATGGGGCAATGCTGCCAGTGTCTTAGGAAGCCTGTAGCAAGATGGCGATCTAGAAAGCGTTTTATTACACGACTGCAAAAAAAAGTAATGTAATGTTTTTAGTGTTCTTGTATATATGTACATACATATGTGTGTATGTAAGTTTCTTTATTCCACCATAACTTTTAAATGCCTGAACAAATTTTAATGTATGGGGTATCGTTAGAATTCTTACATTATGCCAAGCGACAAAGAAATTAAAAAAATAACTTGTTAGTATGGCGTGGCATAAGTATTTATTTCACTTTCTTAATTAAACTTGTTTTATACCTTGTTTTTTGTCAATACTTATTTAGATAATGCCATTTTGTTGCAAATATGTAATTTAAGTATTTAAATGCGTGATTTTATTGCGTCGCGCAATAGGCATTAAAATATTAGATTTAAAATTAAATAATTATAGAAATTATTGTCAATGAATAAACTGATCAATCACGAGCAAGATTTATTTATACTAAAGCCACCGACACACTGGTGGGTCCCCAGACGATAGATAATGGAACTTGTCACAGGATTTGTTAATAGATGAAGCCTTATTTGAATATCGTCCCCGATCACGGGGGGCCTGTAAATTAAATCGGCAGACCCACTGTGCAGGTACGGTGCAATGTGTGGGGTTCTTTTGTATGCAAGCAATTATTTAAGCGATATTGCTATGAAGCCGTACGTACCTATGTGTGAATTGGAATAGTTTGCTAAGTTAAAAAACACATTTTCCTCGAATATTTTTTTTCCTCTGGCCACAGCTCACCTGATATTAAGTGACTGTGTGGTCGAAAATGGTAAAGCACATCTAGCCTGAAATGGAACTGGCTCTTAAGTGAGGCTACCGGAAACCACTGTCAGGTGCTTAGCGGCAGATTTTCAACTTGAAGATGGTAACTAGCCATTTGAGTATTACAAAATACTCTACCATTCACATCACATCACATCATCAGCCATAGGTCGTCCACTGCTGGACATAGGCCTCCTCCTGGGGGGGGTTTTGCCAATACTCGCCACGCTTGGCAGGCGGGTTGGCGAGCGCAGTTAGGTGTAATTGTTCAAGGAAGACGCTGCTGCCCATCTTCCGGATTACATCCCTTAGCCGACTCTTACGGCAACCACGGGTAGAGAGGGTGGGGTACTATTCTTACGCCGGCACCACCACGGCTAACTCTACCATTATGCTATGGTTTTTCACGATGTTTTCTTTCACTGGCAGCTGAAGCTCATTGTTGGGGTTTGAACCCACGTCCTTTGGTGTGTGAACTAACCGCGCTATCCACTGATCTATCATCGCTACAAAAATATGGTAATGCTCTTAAAATTGCTTTCATAGTGGAAGGCAATTCAAAAAACTGATGATAATAAAATGGGGGGTACAGCTTGGTGTTGCAGCTCATACATCTATCATCTATTTTGTTCAGTTTCTAGTGAACTGCTGGGAAAAGGCCTCCCTTTGCTCCTTCCAGACTGCACGGTCGTCGGCTTTGGTGGTCCAGTGACTGTCGTGACCATTTAGTTCATTCCTCCACCTTCGACTGGGTCGACCCAGTGATCCCTTAAATTTTGGGGTCCAAAACTGTGATGATCTACCATGTATATCCAACATTTAATTACAAAACTCGATAGCTAAATGATCAAAGAATTCGTTATGTTTCTTAATGTTTCAAAATATAGACGCAATCACATACCTACACACGTGACAAAGACTCAGCCAAACCCAATTTTTTAAATTTTTATTTGCGGACGTTTAATAATGTTACCCATTTCAAGTTTCACGCGTATCCACTAAATATCACCCAGGGGCAGTTGCAGGTTGTGAAAAATGAGCGGCCTACGGCGATAGCTTCACCGCTCGCCTAATGAACCAGAACAGCGATAACGTGACCCGTGTGCACGCGCCTTTATACTGCGATGCACCGCGAATTAGTTCTCTTTAGGCATATATTGTATTTTTGCTGACGCCATTTTGTATTTTTCAAAAGTTGCTAAATGGAACTAGTATAGGTATATCCCACTAATATTATAAATGTAAAAATTTGGATGGATAGATGGATGGATGGATGTTTGTTATTCAATCACGCCAGAACGGCTGAACGGATCTGGATGAAATTTTGCGTGTAGATACTTTGGGCCCTGGAATAAAACATAGGATACTTTTCATCGTCATCATCATCTATCACCACCCGGGTAAAACCTCGGTACGCAGCTAGTATGTTTATAAAAATATAAAACTAGGGAAAAAATAAAAGAACAGCCGAAAAATCCAGAAACTAAAAATTTTGTATATTCGGATTACATTCAAAAGATGGCGTTTATAACGGACTTATCGTTTAACAGTTGCGTCATGCATATTTTTATGGGTGACTGGTTATGAGATGACCACAGCTCTCCTTATGTTAAGTGACGTTGTAGAATGATAATGAAACATAATAAAATTAGTGCTGATTTAATATTATCTGATGAATAATAATAGTAATCTGAACATAAAAGAGTGAGACAGTAAAATTAATAATAACATAAAATGCATTAACACATTCAAACGTATGACAAAAATCGTTACCCAATAACTGGAATTACGGTCACGTGACAGGAAAAAAATATGACAAAATCCAAACGCACATGGGCCAATAAGCTAAATTGAAATGCCTTCATGTTATACGAGTCTTTCAGAGTAATTGGTCGGGTTTAGGCTAGGGATGCTCCACTGTCTTCATTTAGATTGCAATCTCTTCATCAGCGACAAAATTCTAGATACAATATTATTATTTTAATGTTTGAAAAGGCAAATATTTATGTTTATAAATCGCTTAGAATAAAAATAAAATATTTAAAAAAGACGCCCCATTTAAGAGACGAATTATCATTAAAAGGATTTTTTTTTTTTATGGCTGACAGGCTTGGTGTTTGACCACAGCTCACCTGGTGTTAAGTGATGGTGTGGTCGAAGATGGTAAAGCACACCTAGCCTGGAATGGAACTGGCTCTCTAGCGAGGCTGCCGGAACACACCGTTAGATGCTTGGCGGCAGATTTTCAACTTGAGGGTGGTAGCTAGCCAGCCGAGTACTAGAAAGTACCCTACCACCACGCTATGGTTTCCTCACGATGTTTTCCTTCACCGGCAGCTCAAGCTCATTGTTGGGGTTTGAACCCACGCCCTTCGGCATGCGAACCTACCGCGCTAACCACTGAACCATCATCGCTACAAAAGGATATCGGAAAACAGTTTTTTACATGCATTTTCTAAACACAAATAAATTGCGTCTTAAGAATAGAAAATGTGGACAGTCGTATTTATGTGTTAATGAAATGGTTTTTCTGTTAATATTGTTTTTAAATACAAATTAATATTATCGATAAGTATTAAGTATATCGAGTTTAGTTCATCTCTAGCATCGATCGTGACCTCTTTCCAAAGTATCCCCGATTTGAATAGAAATACCTAACATTAAAAATATAGGGTGTTTACTGAATAGATCTGCGAGGACAGGCCAGTTTATTCATTCGCTAAGTGAACCTCTGAAACGATGGAAGATCATTTGAATATTGAGGGTTAAGGATCAGAAACCCACGTGTGCAATCTTGTTTGTTTCTACACATGTATACAGAGCCAAAGACGTAGACGGTCAATTTTTAACAACGGATTTAGGTAATTTGGTAAGTTTTCCTTAGCAGGAGGAGGTGTAGGTAGGTACCACCGCAGTACCAGATATTCTGCCGCGAAGCAGCAGTGTATAAACATTACTGTTTTCCGATTTGAAGGGTTCTGCACCTAGCGAAATTACAGGGCTGTTGAGACTAAGCATCAAAAGTTTCAAAGTAATGCACGCCAACGCAGCGATACCCTGGACTTTGTTTTGCTACACAAAATTCTGTGTGTCACTGCAATGGTCATGGACAGGCGTTATCTCTTACCATCAGGGATGCGTATCGTTCGTCTCTTATATTTGTATTTTAAAAAGTCCATATTTCAGATGAATGATCATTCCCAAATCGCAAAATGTCTAAGTCACATTTTATTGAGACTTATTTGTGTCTAATAATGAATATGTCCAAGTTCTATTAATTTGCTCCAAGATATATTCTGTCACTAACTTAGCCTTGTCATGAACAGAATATACACATATTCTGTTCATGACAAGGCGTACATTTCTTAACATCATCAACTTACAAATAATTGAACATTGTTTAAGTGACGTATCGCACTGATGTTGTGACATATATGAACTTATTCGAATGAATTATTATTTTTAAAATGTCTATCAATAAAAGAGTATACAAACCAATTTCCAAATTGCCTGAACCACAATGATATTGAACGAAATATAAATAGAGTTTTTCCTCAATATCTTGTCGATACTTTGATTACCTTGGCTCGTAATTATTTTCCTGTCCTTATGGCTTAGACACAATAGAACAACGTAAAGACGAGAAAGTTATTTTAAGTCAAAAATGCTCTAAAAATCTACTTAATGTGAAACGATATGATTTTTGCACGGATGAATGTTTGAAAAAGTTTTTCAAGAGTATGTTGAACTCTGATGAGTTGTAGCGCCTGAACACCTTGACTGATTTTCATGTAGGTAGCGTTACTATCCTTGTGTTATCCTGGGTGTGATAGATTAATCAAATGAAAAAAAAAAGATACGTAGTACAACCATAAAACCTGAATAATAAAATATACTTGATATTTATTTATCTGATAAAATTAATAATCTTTGACTCGATCATCATTAAAACAACACATAAATTGATGAGCTATGAAAGGAAGACATATCATATCTATTACTATTGTAATAGGTTAGTTGATTAATACCGTGGTGGTACCGGCGTAAGAATAGTACCCCACTCTCTCTACTGGTTGCTGTAAGAGTCGGCTAAGGGATGTAATCCGGGAGATGGGCAGCAGCATCTTCCTTGAACAATTACACCTAACTGCGCTCGCCAACCCGCCTGCCAAGCGTGGCGAGTATTGGCAAAACCTCCCCCCAGAAGGAGGCCTATGTCCAGCAGTCTACGTCCTATGGCTGATGATGATGATGATGATGATGAGTTGATTAAATAAATAAAAAATGGTAATTAGTGTTTTATTCAGTTTACCTCCTTTAAGGAGGTCCTCTGTAGGTACCACCGTGGTACCAGATATTCTGCCGTCCATCAGTATTGTATCAAAATTCTTGCGTTCAGGATTGAATGTACTGCAGCTAGCGAAATTACAGGGCTCTTGAGACTAGCTATCGAAAGTATAAATAAAGGTTTTGTTTTGCTACTCAAAGTTCTGTG
The DNA here is from genome assembly GCA_950106695.1 of Biston stratarius. Taxonomy (NCBI): domain Eukaryota; kingdom Metazoa; phylum Arthropoda; class Insecta; order Lepidoptera; family Geometridae; genus Biston; species Biston stratarius. The sequence continues at coordinate 21,618,515 of OX467115.1, read as the reverse complement.
CAACGCTGCAATGGTCGTGGAGTTGCGGTTTCTCTTACCATCAAGAGAGCGTCTCAAATACACGTAATTTTTTGATTAAACATTTCTTTTAACATTAGTCTTTGGGATCGTAGTTGAGATTTCAGCTTTGGCCGCTGATTGGATGCGTGTTGCGAATCGATGGAGTGTGCCAGCGCACGTGTCACCGCTGCATTATCTCGCTCCCATCATGATGCGTTGATTGAATGGCAATCTGAGAAGATTGAAGAGTTTATTAGTTTAATTACGTTTATAACTGGGACTTAATCGCGCACAAAATACTATGAAATTAATTTTGGTTATTTATCTCGACGTTTCGGCCATGTTGCAATAGCCGTGGTCAAGAGTTGACAGTCAGCTGATACTATTTAATAGTTATGTTTTTTAAATTATGTATGTATTTTAAAAAAAAGGTATCTATTTATTCTATCAGTTGACTGCCCTGTTGGCTTGTGGGTTCGATTCCCACTCAGGGCTAGCATTTTGTGGTATAATCATAAATGTTTGTTCTGTGTCTGGGTGTTCTGTATATAATATAAGTATGCATGTACAAAAAAATAAAAAAAAGTATTCTATCAGCTAGCTTTGCTTAGCTTGAGGTGAGATGGCGCTGAGTGTAATGTCGTACGATATTTATTTATTAACCTCGATGTTTCGGCTATTTTGTAAGAGCCGTGGTCACACACGACCTGACTATCAATTCGTGACTACGGCTATTGCAACATGGTTGAAACGTCGAGGTAAATAAAGAAAACTAGTTTCGTAGCAATTTGTGCGCGATTAATGATGAACATATTTATATGTTTAAATTGCGAAAGTTTAAGTTACGTGAGAATGGCATCGCTACTTTGGCGCTTATTACTTTGAGACTTTCGATGGTTAGTCTCATCAACCCTGTAATTTCGCTAGCAGCAGTACCCTTCAAACCGGAACACAGTAATGTTTACACACTACTGCTTAGCGGCAGAATATCTGGTACTGCAATGGTACCTACTTAGACGACCTTGTTTTAAGGAGATCTACCAACAAGTAGACTGTACTGCTGAGTATGTGGGTATATTTGTTATTTCTTTATGTTGTAAATGGCTATTCGGATTTAGATGAAATTTGGATTGTGGATAGTTTATAATTTTCACACAACCTTCTTAGATGACCTCCTACAAAGAAACTCTACCAAGCTAAGCTTACTCTAGTAAACACATACCATCGTAATTAAACCTCGATCGAATTAAAAATTTGCCAAATAGAAGGGAATTAAAGTTGCCGACTGGGGGCCGACGATAACGCGACAATGGAACCTCTCTTGCACTGGCTGGTTAGCCTCTGCTACGCCAATTACCACCTAATTGCGTTCAATTTAAAGCTTAATATTCTTTATTCTTACATTTGTAGAGAAAGAGCCCAGTTTAACCTAATTACCACTTAGTTCCTTGCAAGGTATGTACTATTATTACGTAATTTTTATTAGCGCTCGGTTCACTCAATATTTTCTAGGGTTGAACGCTCTATCCATGGTTTTGTTGTGCGATTCACTTGGTTCTTCTTATTTTTTCCCAATACTTAGGAACTATATACATACATCTAAATATCTTTAAACATTTTATCATAGATAAATAATAATAAAATAGTTATAACGTATTCTATCTCTATGAACAAACAATTTAAAGTAGGTATTCAAATTCAATTGACCACAGCCCATCCAACTGTGGTCGAAGATGGTAAACACATCTGGCCTAGAATGGAAACTGGCTCTCAAATTGGACAACCGGAACATATCGTTAGGTTATCGGCAGATTTTCTATTAAAGTACAAAATACAAATATTTTATTGATAACACCAAAGTTATCACCAAATTTTGTAGCGATGATAGCTCAGTGGTTAGCACGGTCGGTTCGCATGCCGAAGGGCGTGGGTTCAAACCCCGACAATGAGCTTGAGCTGCCGGTGAAGGAAAACATCGTGAGGAAACCATAGCATGGTGGTAAGGTACTTTCTAGTACTAGGCTGGCTAGCTACCACCCTCATGTTGAAAATCTGCCACCAAACATCTAACGGTGTGTTCCGGCAGGCTCACTTGAGAGCCAGTACCATTCCAGGTAAGGTGTGCTTTACCATCTTCGACCACACCGTCATCTAACTTTGGTGAGCTGTGGTCAAACACCTAGCCGGTCAAAACATTAATTAAATAAGTTACAGGTAATTTGTGTATGTGTAAGTGGTAGCTAGTCAACCGATTTCTAGAAAGTATACCCTATCACCATGCTATGGTTTCCTCACAATTGTTTTCTCCAATACAAGATTTAAGTAGTTGTTAGTATTTGAACCCACACCTATTGTGATCCGATCGCGGTAACCACTGAGCTGTCAACGATTCAAACAAAATTGTTTCACCTGTAAAAAAAATCTAGCTTGACTTAAAAAAGTATTAAGTGTCTAGTACAAAGTACGTAATGACGATTACCAAAGCATTAAGAGACTACTGCCAAAGTATTAAGTGAATAGTACAAAGCAAACATTTAAGATTTCTAGAAGTGAAGCAGTAAAGCGGGAGTCATTGAATTCTGAAAAAGTTTAGGTCCTAGAGTTGTCGCAAACAAGGGAACTTTGTGCCCTTTGCTAGTTAAAAGTGACATTGTCCGTCCAATAACCTGAATCACTAAGTTTAGGAATTAAAGGTCCTACTATTGGATTATAACGACTGAGAATTAACATAACATGGAATATTATTTAATTACGTTTTATTGATTTGTTTGTTCCTTTTTCATATAGGTTTGCGGCCACGAATATATATATTTAAGTATATATGTTAAATGTGTGTGTGTGTGTTGTTGTTGTTGTGTATGCTTATATACAGTATCATATGTAAGTCTATATCTATAGGTATATATTATGTATGTCTATAAGTGTATATTCTGTAAAGATATTTTACAATTTTTTATTTATATTTTGCCGTGGTAGTGCCGGCGTAAGAATTGTACTCCACCCTCTCTACCCGTGGTTGCCGTAAGAGTCGGCTAAGGGATGTAATCTGGAAGATGGGCAGCAGCGTCTTCCTTGAACAATCACACTTAACGACGCTCGCCAACTCGCCTGCCAAACGTGGCGAGTATTGGCAAAACCACCCCAGGAGGAGGCCTATGTCCAGCAGTGGACGTCCTATGGCTGATGATGTTATACCTGTGGTACCTGTGGTGGGGATGTATGTCTTTTATATATAATGCTTAAATCGTTTTTACATAATTTTAATTCTCTTGTCAAGACAACCCGTCCTTAACTTAGTAGAATCCTCTCCATACTAAGGTTGCCTGGAAGAGGTCGCTCTTAGCGACAAGGCTGCCATTTGTTTCACTTTTAAACTTATGGCGAATGCTTGCATTTTACTTACATTCAAGATAATAAAGTTTCAATTCTGTGCGAATTGAAATGAATATATGTTATACTGTTTAGAAATTGTCTCTATTCCAAAATGATAATATTAGAAAGTGATGATAAATTTATTATCAACATCATCAGTATTTAACTATCCACTGCTGAACATAGGCCTCTCCTAATGTACACCATTAAGCTGAGTCGGCAGTTCTCTGCATCCAGTTTTGACGCCGCTTTACACAAATGGTATGGGTGACCTATACTACCATTGTCTACATCTACACTCCACTGTAGAACTTGTCTAGCACACCAGTTATCATTACAATCAGTCTCTAATAATCTATTTCTAGGCCACTCTCAAACCACAGTCAAACAGATCTTCAGAAAAATATTACGAATTAAGTTGTCACGAAAAGAAGTCAAATTATAGCTTAAAAAACTACATGAATAGGACAAAAAAGAAATTAATTTCAATGAGAATTCCTTTACAGCTCTTTTAAGTTTAATATACTGTTTGCTTTACTTTTTATATTCTAAGTTTTTATAACTCAGTATTTGTGTATAATTGTGTGTCGAATAAATATTCAGTGTTCAAAAAATTGGTATGGATCGTTTACTAATAAAACATATTGCCATAATCCAAAGTTCTTCACTATATTAAAAATTCATGATAAATAACTTAAATCTTAGGGCCGTGGTGGTGCCGGCGTAAGAATAGTACCCTACCCTCTCTACCCGTGGTTTCCGTAAGAGTCGGCTAAGGGATGTAATCCGGAAGATGGGCTGTAGCGTCTTCCTTGGACAATCACACCTAACTGCGCTCGCAATCCCGCCTACAAAGCGTGGCGAGTATTGGCAAAACCCTCCCAGGAGGAGGCCTATGTCCAGCAGTGGACGTTCTATGGCTGATGATGTGATGTGTGTGTTTACTAATAAACCATATTATCATAATCCAAAATTCTTCACTATTGTCATAACTTAAATCTTGGTTGAATAAAATCATATTGGTCATTTACTATTGGAATATTTCGGACCTATAGTAGCACCTCTGTGTCCTATGCGTTAATAAACAATTGTTCACCTTTGTCCGTTTTCTAATAAAGGTTAGTTACAATATGAGCATTTTACAGGTTTCTATTTGTTAACAAGTTTCGGTAGTAGCACCGGCTTCCATGTTATTAACTCCGTCAGTTGTTTTGGCTATTTCATTGTTTTGTTTTGTACTTCACAGAGTTGAATGATACGAAGCGTGGGCGGATTATTGAAACTGTCTAAAACTGTTTCTCAATCGCTGTTGTTACTTTCATAGTCCTGACTCATATGTCAACTTTGAAATGTGACAACAGATAACAATGAATTTTACACGATTAATATAGTATCTCAAACTTTGTCCAAGACAGTATATTACAGTAGGTAAAGGTTTTTGTCACGCAGTAATTTATCATCATCATTTTATTGCTGAGTATAATTTTCTCTTAATTAATAATCTTCAACCACACCGTTACTTAATATCAGGTGAGCTGTGGTTAAAAACCTAGCATTTAAAAAAAATATGACACGAGTCTCTCCGTCGGATTAAAAATTTCATGCACGATTTTTAGGCCACTGTCGGTACATCTCACTGTTGTACAACCAATGCCATTATCTATTTGTCTAGTCTAGTTTTCTATTTGTAGGTAAAAAGTAGCCTATATGTTAATCCAAGGTGCCAGCTACCTCCATACTAAATTTCATCAAAATTGGTCCAGCTGTTTGAGCGTGAAGAAGTAACAAACTCACAAACTCTCGCTTTGTAATATTAGTGTAATATGATAACGATAATATAATTATAGCAATTCATCTAAATATAACCATTTAAATAAAAATAGCACCAAAAATAAGCATATTCTAATATTCGGAAAGCGCCTCAACAAATCTAATTCATTCCAGGACAGGGTTAACAAAGACAACCCTTGTGTCCACTGAAGTAGATCGGAATCGATTTACTCTGCGTTCATTAGCCTGGGTGACGTCCGCTTGTCTTTATAATTACCTTTTTTGCACGGGAAGAATAATGGGATTCGTTGAAATATATGTAGATATTTAAGCATAAGCTAAGGGGAGGCATTTTTTCAGTACTCCATACTTCCATAGGCGAACAAAAAGAGTAGTATCCAATACTGGCAATGTTGGGTGTGCTGATGTGTGAGAATTTGGGATGTCTCCATAGTTTTGTCGGCCTATCTTAATATATGTAATTCTCCTAAACGTCAGTCTAACCTGTCAGTGCTTGCAATTTACGATTTAAGGAATTATTTTATCAAATAATCGCACTTAAAACCGTACCGTTTGTTTTTCTAAAATAGCTTTTAACCATTATTAGCACTCCCGAGAGAAGTACTCGCAATCTACGTCTGGTCCTGACTCAAAAGAAATTAATTAATCGCCGTCCCGGCCGGCGTAATGTTTTCTCATTAACGGCTCCACTAAGATTATTTCGCCATAAGCCCTCACCGCATTACTAATCACCGCTTCAAACGACCCTCGTGGACCACCCTCACAAAACCGAATTGAAAACGTATAGCACACATGCAAACTCCAATCAAAACGCCCACAAACTCAAGATTCATTTCAATTTAGAACGACTTCTACGCCGATGCAAGATTATCAATGCACCACAACACTCGAAATAATCAACGTGATTGCCATATCACTCAGCGGAATTTCGTATAATTTTTTTATAAAAATATTTTTCGCTCACAAAAGGGATCGCAAAGAGCTTCACGCAACATAATACGCAAACAATGGGTCGTCGGTGCAAAAACGTTTTCTACGAAACGGCACAGTACATCGTTACGCGTCTCGCTGATTCCGTAAATACGCTACTTTTTTTTAGCGCAGGTAAACTTTAACTCGAGATATTTTATAGTGTTCAAATTATTCGTTCCGCGAGCTAACTGAATTACACGAACTATTTGCAATCGAAACTAGGAAAGAGACCGTCCAATAAAAGCCAATGGGCTCTGGAAACATTTTCTTTCGTTTGTTTCCTTTCACATTATCGTGGAAGGGGATGAGGCGGGTCCGACTGAGCGTACGGAGCTCGCATTTAAAAGCGATATAAAAAACTTGGGGCTTTATTTCGCAGGATGACCTAAGTGGCCGGCCGGACGGTACAAAACCCCTCTTGGACTTACCTGTATTTTTCCACTTATTTACCCGACGTTTTTACATTCGCAGTGTTTGTTAGTAGAGCTCGCTTTGTCTGTCGGAAAGATCGTATTTTTTAACGAGTACTTAGCGTCTAATTAAAAGGAAAGCTTCGGACGGACAGTCGAGGCCTTTTGATGCCTACTGTTATTACATTTCATGTATAAATTTAATTTGGCTGGATGGAGTTTCAAGTGGAGATCCCATGTTCTGAATTTTTTGGCGCGTTATTGAAAATTTTGAAGTGCTTGTTTCCTCGAGCGTGATCTCTTCTTATTGAGATATTTAATATTATTCAGGTAGACAGAAAATGATTAGATATTCCATTTTTTTACTTTTATGTACTTTTTGTTTAATATATTAAGATTTAAATATCTAAAAAAGTGCATGTGGCGAACACAACAGCCAAACAATAAACTTCTTTTGTACCACCAATGAACGGCAATATAATAATAGGAATTACGGCAACCTAGTTACTTGTTAACATAAACATTTATTAATAAAAAAAATATTAAATTATATATATTTGAACAATTTTATTAACATTTCTTCGACGAGTAATAAATTCAAGGAAATGTAATGAGGAACAAATAAAGCTCACGGCACACGGTAATGTAAGTCAATGCGACAGTTAACGTCACTGGCAAAATGGTCTGCACAGTCAACTCTTGCGCCTCAGATTAAATACCACAGACTACATGATATGCTTGGAGTCCATTACTGTACGACAAATGTATCCGTAGAGAACGAGGGAGCTACCATCATATTTTCCCAACAAAATGTGGAGAATAATTTTAATTCTAACGTTTGGCCAAATCCACACGTAAGTTGGTCGGTATATGTTTTATCTCCTTTATGACAGATGGTGTAATAAAATTTATTTATTTGAAATCAGGAACGAAAGAGCTCCAAATAATGAGAATTACGAAACACGTGTCCTACGCCATCGTTATTTGAAGAATATTGGAGAGTCCGCTGCGAGATAGCTCTTTGATTTACTGCTTTACTTTTGAACATAATAAATCATATTCGAATAGTGCTCGAGAAAACTATTAGCTATTATTATTGGCAAACTACAAGAACCTTTTGTGTGGTATAACTTTTTTATTCGTGAGTTATGTGACATTGTGATTTGCGTAGCGAATATGCGAATTATAAACTATTCCTTTTAATAATATGTCAATAATACCTATGTCCTTTTTTACTATTGTGCAATTGATATCTTTTTTATAACATAGGTCAATATATATAAGAGCAGAATAAAAAAGTGATTTAGTTGTTGGGTTTATTATGTTATTTAAGAAGTTTTTATTCTTGATTTTATTCATGTAAAAGTTGCTCAGTTTGTTTGTTTCTATTTCATGTCAAATTGGCTGAACAGTATTAGCAAAAGGTGTGTTGTTAAAATATGAAATAAATCTATGTCTGGCTATCAACTCGTTGATGGAAAGTGACGGTGCAGCCGAGGAAGAAGTCCGCAATGAGTTCCATTGATGGGCCATACACATTAAGATAGTAGAGCCGAACCGTTTCGTAAGAACACTGGGAACATCCACGAGGAAGAGGTGATAGTGCATCATGAGATTGTTCATATCAAGCATTTTTTATACGTGAAAAATTCGTTCAAAATTTGCTTTAGGACGCAAGCTCTTTCGTTTTTAAATGAACATGTCTCCCCCGTACGGGATTGCTGTCGTGTCTGGAAAATAGACCAATCGGCAATCTTTATATCTTTTGGGACAATATTTATGATTGCCATTAATTACTTTTTTTTTTTTTTTTTTTTTTATGGCTGACAGGCTATGTGTTTGACCACAACTCACCTGATGTTAAGTGACGGTGTGGTCGAAGATGGTAAAGCACACCTAGCCTGGAAAGGAACTGGCTCTCAAGTAAGGCTGCCGGAACACACCGTTAGATGCTTGGCGGCAGATTTTCAACTTGAGGGTGGTAGCTAGCCAGCCGAGTACTAGAAAGTACCCTACCACCACACAAAAAATTACTGTAAGCAAAAGGCGACCGTTTATTATAATTTCGCTCAACTCCCCGTTGGTGTCAAAATTTTGAGGCTTAAGACCGGATGGATATCCACGAAAAAAAATTATGATGTAGCACAAATTTACAGTTGTCGGATTTTACCCTTTACTTGTGCCATAAAACAAAGCTTCTTGCCAAATTTCATGATTCTAGATCAACGGGAAGTAATTTATAGGTTTTAATGCGTTACGAGTGTGAAAATATGCGATATATACGGCCGCACTTTTTGATTGCGTTGACTTAGTACTTTGATTTATTACAGCTGCAAGGGGTTGCAGACCTGGGTGTTTGATGTTAATTTCAACTTGATACCTCTACGCGTTCTTGAGAAAAAGGGTATTGACAGACAGACAACTAAGTGATTCTATTTGTTTTCTATTTCCTTTTAAAGTTCGGAACCCTAAAAAGATTTGAATGTATTGTATTTTTATATTAGTGTATTTTTATTTCATTTTTTTTAAACAAATTTCTATGATAACTGTTGGGTGAAATATTTTACTGTTGCCTAATACTTGTCACTTAAAAATTATATTCTTAAAAAGAAGCCGTTTTATCCATATTAGCATCGCACGCTTTACACACTCACAGAATAATTGATATAAAATATAATAATTGGTTCCCGTTAAAATAATTGGTGCCATGTTGTCTGGTGTTTGGGTAAACCCACTTTAGAGGTTTTTTAAATACTGAAAATACATTGTTTAAACAGTTCAGTATTTACTTCACTGCACTCGGCGGGATTGGTTATTATACTCACCATCCTAAAGTGGCTTGGAAGAGATTACTTTTAACAATAAGGGGTTTTTACAGCTATACAGTGGAATTTGCTTCCTTAGTGGGCATTCTCCGATAGTTACAATACAATACAATACAATACAATACAACTTTATTATACACCAAACATTATAAAAATACATACAAAAATTAAAAACAGAAGAGAAAGAAAGTAACAAAACAAAAAATACAACATAGAAACAACAAATAAACGGTGTACAAGGGCGGCCTTATCGCCTAGAGCGATTTCTTCCAGACAACCTACAATGTGTGTCTGAATAGTTTTTTTCTAGGTAAGCATGCTCTTAAACCACTTCTTTGCTTCACATAGAGAGAAATGGCGGTTAAACGTTAGACTACTTATATAGTAATAAAAAAGACCGCCACTTGTTACACTAATTGTTTTTTTTGTTGTATAAATTTTGAAGTCAACAATAAAAGGTTAATATATTATTTACATTATTTTATATACCTATAAGTATGTTTATCACCGAGACTTAAGCACGCACAAAATACTATGACATGGCCCACTAATGTAATGTGACGTAACAACCTAAAATATTTATAAGACCTAAATGACGGTAAGAGAGACACCACCCACATTTTTCATCGAGATGATACGCACTCTCCAGTCAGCTATACTGACCACGTCTATTGCAACATGGCCGAAACGTCGAAGTAAATAAACAAAACTAATATCATAATGCCGTGGTGCAATGTGCCGTGGTGGTGCCGGCGTAAGAATAGTATCCCACCCTTTCTACCCGTGGTTGCCGTAAGAGTCGGCTAAGGGATGTAATCCGGAACATGGGCAGCAGCGTCTTCCTTGAATAATCACACCTAACTGCGCTCGCCAACCCGCCTGCCAAGCGTGGCGAGTATTGGCAAACCCCATGGAGGAGGCCTATGTCCAGCAGTAGTTGTCCAATGGCTGATGATGATGATGATGATGATTACCATAATTATTATACACTAGCTGCGCCCCGCTGTGTTACCCGCTACAGTTTTTATAAATAAAAATTAATCTATGTGTTAATCCAGGGTGTCAGCTACCTTCATAGCAAATTTCATCAAAATTGGTCCAGTCGTTTGAGCGTGAAGAAGTAGCAAAAGTACAAACACACTCTCAAACTTTCGCCTTTATAATATTATTGTAATAAACATACACAAAAAAACAAAATATCATGCTCGTCCCATACCTTGAATCTATCACTGAAGTTATTAAATAAATTAAAATTATTCACTATATAAATCTTTTAATGCTATTTTATAATCAGCACGAAACAGTTATTGCCTACTTATCTGCTATTAACAAATAATCACAGGATTAAGCGTATTAAGAATAGGCATGTAGTATTTAAATGACCCACCCACGAATTTCCAAATTCATTCATAGCCTTAAGCCGCTTTGTGAACGAACTGATCAAATTACAAATACTACCAATAAACTTCCAGCATTTTATTATCAATAATTTACAACATCGCGCCGTTGAGCATAAAAATGAAATTTAAAACAAACCATTAAACGATTTTGTACGGGAACCTCTAACAAGGACGCTTCGCTTAACCGGATTAGGAACACACCTGGGTACTCGAAATTTGCCTTAAAAGGTCTCAAACGACACTCCGTATCAGTCTTAAAGGTCGTAACATCGACTACGGGCGCTTAACAACAACCTATATTAGAACGAATTAAGCTTTGAATTCAATTGGAAGGGTGAGATCATGTTGGTAGCATTGGACATAAGTCATTCCGGAAGCGAGGAGTGCCGAGATGGTAGATTTTAAAAATGGAACGTTTGATTTGCATTTGAATACGAGCCCCCGGCAACCCAGGTGCGCTTCGGTACATTCGACACCAAAAGTTTTAGTTTTTTTTTTTGGACGCGAGTTAGGTTATTAATATGGATGCCCCCTTATAATCGACGATGTTGTCGAAAGCTATTAGCATACGAATTAAAGTTGCTAACTCTTGATTTACACTGTGAGGATTAAAAGCCTTACTTTAAGTTTGTAGCGATGATAGCTCGTTAATTCGCGCGGTCGGTTCACACGCCAAAGGGCATGCAGGGTACTTTCTAGTACTCGGCTAGCTAGCTACCACCAACTGTACCATGATGGCAGGGTATTTTCTAGTACTCTGCTAGCCACCTTGAAGTTGAAAATCTGCCGCCAAGCACCTAACGGAGTGTTCCGGCAGCCGCACTTGAAAGCCAGTTCCATTCCAGGCTTGGTGTGTCTACCATCGTCAACCACACCGTTACTTAACATCAGGTGAGCTGTAGTCAAACACCTAACCTGAGGACCCGAAAAATCCATGCGTGAAGAAGCTAACCTCGTTTTCACGCGTGAAGTTTTTAAAGCATATTAGGTATCGATTAACTAGCGACGATAAATTTAATGGATTAATTTTTTTTTTTTTTTTTTATACTATTACAAAATATATGACGAAATGTGCCGTGGTGGTGCCGGCGTAAGAATTGTACCCTACCGTCTCAACCCGTGGTTGCCGTAAGAGTCGGCTAAGGGATGTCATCCGGAAGATGGGCAGCAGCGTCTTCCTTGAACAATCATACCTAACTGCGCTCGCCAACCCGCCTACCAAGCGTGGCGAGTATTGGCAAAACCCCTCCCCAGGAGGAGGCCTTTGTCCAGCAGTGGACTTCCTATGGCTGATGATGTGATGTGATGTGATATGACGAAATTAAACTCTATTATGATTTGTTTTAAGAAATACATGTATGTGTTAGTCAAATTGCGTATTTTATGATAAATCATTTCTGTTCGTGACTGTATAATCATTTGGTTAGGTTATGGTATACTCACGTAATTTTCATGTTTAACAATGCGACCCTGGGTGACTTACACGTGCAACTAGTGTACTTAGTGTGATTTTTATCATAGTTTTGGCTTTGCACTTTATGCATTTTGCCAGTATCAAGAATTTATATAGATCCAAGTATTTGATAATAAAATAGAAGAATGATGAATTATGTTTGATGAGTTAAGTTTTTGATGAAAGTATGTAATTATTCTACCAGTTCTTATAGTACATGGGTTGATTAGTTGGAGGCTGATGGCGCTGTGTAATATTCTAAGTTTTTTAAAATTTATTATATAAATCAAGTGAATATATTTGAGTCACACTCAAAGTTTCACACAGTAAGGTAAGGTTGAGTCCGGAGATGCATTAGTGGTCGTAAAATAGTGGCAACTTTACTGGAAGCTATGAAACTAAAAAATTCAACTTTTAATCTCATTTTAAAAATGTTTTAATCCAATTCAGTACTAACTTTCGTATTATGTCCGTTATGTTAAAAACTGAAGGAAGAATTGAAAGAACAAACTTAAAAAAAAAACATAACTTTTCAAGAAAAAACATCAGCACTAAAATACGAAAAATAAACTTACTTTACAAAGTATTTATACATGCTAGGTACCTACTGATTTGTTTGAAGTCGGTGCTTAGCTTAGCCTAGGTGCCGCTGCTTGGCACCGACTTCAAACAGATTGTATGACCAATTGACCACACAATGAGTATCCAGGACTTGGTACTTTTATTTACAAAATGTTGGGTACTAAGTTCATTTAAATGTTTATAAAAAACATATTCTTCTTACGGTTAATAATGTTATAAAAAACCTTGAGGAAACAAAGAAATAAACCAACATTGCACTTACTTTTTATCTGTCAAGAGGTTTACGTTTGAGGCAGTGGTACGATATTCGGCCTCATTGTTTGAGTTTTTATTATAGTAACAGACAAAGGGCGCGTAAACGGTAGCGCGTTATCGGCGCTCCTGATCAACCTTATACTGCATTTTTTAAACTCAAGTTTATTTTTTCGAGTGTGATAAATTCGTACCGGCGCGATATGCGATACAGAGCGCAGGATGTTGAATTCGCAGTTTTTTGTTTATCATAAAAGCTCAAGTGTCAAGTTCCTTTGCAAAGAGAGTGATAATATGTATTATGGCATGGGAACCGATGTATTATCGTATTTCTTCATTTAAAAATAAGATTTAGCTAAAAGTAAGATTGTTGCGAACAACATGATAGAGTAAGTCGCTCCTGTTGCCGTAGGTATTTACCCAATGACCAACATAAACTTGACAAGCGATACTGGGTTCTGTCGAAGACGTTTTTCTTCTTCTTCGATTTTGGTGTCGAACTTTGTGCATTTGCCATATGCCATAGTAAAGTAATGGTGACTTTACAACAATCTGCAACGGAGTTTTGAAAGTAACGCGAAAAGTCATGTTTCACCACTTGACATCACTTTCTCACAACACTATTTTTATACACAAACACTTGAAAAAATACATATTTAAAAAAAGAATAGGTATGTGCATCGTTTTGACACGATATTTCCATGTTACAGCCAAAAAATTCGTAAGCGACGTTATTACTTAGACCTTAAAAACATCAGTTATCGACTCTGGAATAAGGAATCCTTGTTCTTCTAGAGTATGTATAGGGGCTCAATATAGAGAGCACAGAGATGGGCTTATACTGTGATAGCCCAAAATTATTTTATTAAAAAAAAAAAATTGTAGGTACTTTAATTTTACTTGAACAAACGATCAACGAACATGAGGCGGCTGCTTGTCACCGCTCGCGTTTCGTGCGCTCAACTATTGACCTCGTTAGTACTAACAAAACGACGGCAGCGCGCATGTAAAACAACCGTGCTTTACCTCGCGCGCCTTTTCCTCTCGAAAATAACTCATCGTGACTTTTCACGAGATGTCATTAAATCAGGCGGCTTTGTGCCTACGCCCGCTTGCGCGCCCGCCGCCCGCTCCGCTAGACGCTCCGCGCGCTAATGACGCACCACTCGACGCGCTGTTGTTTTCTTTACCTCATTAAGAAAATGCCAGCGACGGATATTTTTGTTGCGACTTCTAACCACTTTTGTATTGAAGATGACAGAGAAATTATGAGTTTTCTACGCGAAATTACAAAGCTTAGGGTAATCGCAGACGGAAAGAAATCCAAGCTATGTCGTGGACACTTTGACTTTGACTTTCTAACGAGTTCTTTGATTTTAACTAGCCAGCTATATTAATTAATACAGCCCATACTTTATTTTTTTTAAATCCTTATAATAAGAACTTGTCAATAAATGGAATACGCATTATTATAAAATTAAATTAAATAACAAGAATGACCGTTAAAATTTTCAAATCAATAAAACAGATATAATTTTATAACAATAAAAATAATAATAGTTAGTATAATAGCTGTATTACAATATTACAAAAAAAAAGTAGTAAAAATAAGTTATCATCCCCCATTTTGTTATCATCACTTTTCTGAATTTCCATAGGAAACAAATTCAAAGAAGTATCACGTCCAGAAAAACGTGACCTCCTTTCTGATCTACGATTAGCAAAAATTTTCAATGGCTGAATCATCCATTAAATTGCTTTATAATAATCAGAACCAAATAAGCGAATAACTCACTAAACAATTATCAAAAATACTAATCATTAATACCCACCAAAATATTTTCCTTCAAGAAAATATGCGTAAACAATAATATTTTTCGATTTTCCCGGACACGGCCCTCAAGCCCCGTTCTTTTAATTACGAGCAGAGCAGGCGGTGGGATGGCGGCTCGAGAAAATATTTAGTCGTTTGCGTCCGCACCAGGTCTCGTAATTACTAATGAGCTTATACTTAAGTACATGTACAAAAGACACTGTTAACCACGTAAACCCCGAGGTAAAATTATATTTTAATGAAGAAAATTTAAGATTTCGCCATACTGGTATTAATTAAAATTAATTGCGGCTGCGTGATTGCGTGCTCGTAAGACGTTTGCGAATTTTTTAATGTAAATTTGCGAAGTTTTAGTTATAATTACTCGCTTAGTTGATTTATATACAGTTTTATTCTTCGTTGTGTGCTGTAATTATGATCTAAGCGAAACAATTGTATTGTTTTCCATGACTAAAATATACTAATACGTTAATTGTCGTTGTGACGATTTATTTATTGGTGTTGCCTTGCAAATGTTTGTAATATACAAGATGCGACCCACGGTGTTACCCGTTACGTTTTTTCGGGATAAAAAGTTGCTAATCACCTAGCGGTATGAAATATACCTACTTTACGACCTATATAACCTATATATACCTAAGAAATAAATATAAAAAAATTCATAAAAATTGATCGAGCCATTTCGGGGGAGAGCGACCACAAACACCGTGGCACGCGATTTATATATATATATATAAATATATATATAAATATATATATATAAATATACATATATAACTCATAAATAATTCCGAACCAACATTGTTTCAATAAACTATCTCACTGCTGGGCGTTCTCATTGTGAGCAGGGTAAGACCATATAGTCCACAACGCTGGCCACTTAAGCTGGTTGGCAGATTTCTAACATTTTCGAGAACTTTTTTTAAATAACTCTTTGACATAAATACGTTTCGTCACGATGTTTTCCTTCACCGTTTGACGTCATCAGCAATACCTACGCACACAATTTAGAAATAACCAGCCAAGTGCGAGTCGGACTCGCGCACGAAGGGTTCCGTACCATTAACTATGAAAAAGGCAAAAAAAAAAATGCGTTGTTGTATGGGAGCCCCCCTTAAATATTTATTTTAGTATTTGTTGCTATAGCGGCAACAAAAATACATAATTTGTGCAAATTTCAACTGTCTAGCTATCGCGGTTCTTGAGATACAGCCTGGTGACAGTCAGACGGACGGACAGACAGCGAAGTCTTAGTAATAGGGTCCCGTTTTTTACCCTCTGGGTACGGAACCCTAAAAACAGAGGTACGTGGTAGGTGAATTCGGAGCCAGGACTTCCACATTGGAAGTCAGACGGTCTTTCAACTAAACTACCGAAACTTCATACATATAAGGCAAAGATGACAGATCATGCTAAATGTTTGACCATAGGTCGCTTGATGTTAGGTGGTGGTGTGGACAAAGATGGTCACATCTACTCGGGAATGGAACTAGCTCTCACACATGGCTGCCGGAACACACCGTTAGGCGGCAGATTTTCTACGTGAGGGTGGTCAGCCAGCCGAGCATTAGAAAGTGCTCTACCAACATGGCTCAAGCTCATTGTTGAGATTTGAATCCACGCCAGCGTGTGATACATCCGCGCTAACCACTTCGCTGTCATCGCTAAAATAATTTTAACGTGTTGTGCTATCATATATGGTTAGTGAATGTAAGAGTTATTTTAGTGTACTGTTAGGTAAACTTATTGACTTCCCATTTGTACCTGTGCTTCATGAGCGTGGGTTTGGGTTTGATCCTATCTAGAACAAACACATTTTTGTTCTATGTCTAGGTATTTCGAAAAAGTATATGTATGTGAGATATCCTCCAATATTGACTGGAACTTAATGTTCTTGTTGAATTCATAACAATCGACTTTCAATTATACTACCGAAAACTTAACCAACTTAACTTAATCATTTTATAAAGACAATGTTGAAGTAAACACTTATATGCCTATTTTTACCATATTTTTTAGCCTATTTTTGTTATAGCTTAAAACAATAGGCTTAAGGAACTCGGGCAAATGCCTCCAAGTGGATTTTAATTTGGTCCGGGATAACGTACCATTCTCAGAAGTATTCTCCGTAGGGATGTTGGCGAAATAAGAGTAGAAAATTAAAAACCACAGTAATAATAGCGGACCCCAGACCTTGATAGCGACCTATTTTGTTGAATATGGCTGCTGATTTATTTCACGTAAATTATGCATTCTGTGAATCTTAGAGTATTTTGCTAAAAGGCTCATAACTTTGAGTAGCAAACAAAGTCCAAGGCATCGCTGCTTTGGCGCTCATTACTTTAAGACATTCGATGATTAGTCTCAACAGCCCTGTAATTTCCCTGATACCCTTCAAACCGGAACACAGTAATGTTTATACACTATTATTAATATTATCAAACAACAAATTCTAAAAACAGATTGAAATTTTACTTCAATTTTAATAGCCAGATATTAGCGTTACATTGTCCTGAAATCTCATCTACCAACTAACATTGCTATTGTCCACCGAAGCGAGCGAATTCAAGTAATGTTCTAGAATTATTTTCACAACTCATTCCAACACTAGAAAACTTACAGAGCTGTTGCGGATCGATAGCGGCGCTTCACATTAATTTCACAGCAATTATTAAACACGAGCAATTCGATAATTAATCGGTGCAAAAAGCGAGCTGGGTTGGAATCGCAGCATCGCGGGCGGATCGCTGTAAAACGCAGTAAATCATGCGCACAATGCCCGCAGGTGGCGCCGGCGTCGCGATAATGCGGAGTTTAATTACGCGGAATAATTAGTGAACGGAATATTTTCCGGGCCCTAACTATCTCCGCCGTCTTCCGGCGATAACTAGGCGGTAATTGCGGATTAACCTCTCATTCAGAATTTAATAGGCGCTCGTCTACGTGCTACGACGAACCCCAATATGGCTCAATGACGCTATTTGTTTAGTGGCGCCGAAATAATTGTTCACGGAAAACATGAGAGAGAACAATGTGGTTTCATAATTAATTATGATAATATGATTATATCATTAGTGTGTAGCGTTGTACTTTCTAACCGATTAAATATTTTAAAATTTAGTTTATAAGGTATTTTCTTGAGCTTGCAATAAGGTTATCAAACCTTTATATGGTGAGTAGAGACATGGCTCATTTTCAAAGTGTATATAGGCGCTTGGACGACGCGACACGTAATCAAAATTCTGTGGTTTATACAGAGCTACAAGCTTGGGGCAAACTTAACCGAAAGCAGTACATAAGTTACAGTAGTAACTATGAGTATAATTGTAGTTAGTATGCTCATAGTAATAATAGTTATTATGCTCATAGTAATAATAGTTATTATGCTCATAGTAATAATAGTTATTATGGTTATATTACTAATAGTTATTATGCTCATAGTAATTATAGTTATTATGCTCATAGTCTGGGTGCTCTGTATTTATTATAAGTATGTATTCACAAAAAAAAGTGTTTAAGTATTCTATCAGTTATTTGACTTCCATAGTACTAGCTTTGCTTAGTTTGAGGTCAGCTGACACTATAAATAGAAAAATTTTTCGTAGGACATTACACACAGCGCTATCTGACCCCAAACCAAGCAAATCTTGTACTATGGAAGTAAGATAATTGTCAGAATACTTAAATACTTTTTTTGTAAATACATTCTTATAATATATACAGATATACCTAATAAAAAATGTTTGTTCTGTGTCCCAGACATAGAATGCTTGTCCTGAGTGGGAATCGAACGCACGCCCTACGGCTCTTGAAGCAAGCAAACAAATGAGTCAACAGGGCAGTCACTGCACTGTGTGGCACTGTGTGTAATGTTCTACGATATTTATTTATAACTTTTTGCAATAATCACACCATAGTTTTAGGTGACTGACTGAGTTTTATAACAATACGATCTGTGAAAAAGTTAATATCCTACAATCAATCCAATACCGTACATAGAAAATGTGAATCATGCATACCAGGCGCCCAGCGGTGATTGTTTTCAATGCGTAAACCAGTAGGCGGACCGCCCAATATTGCGCACGCCACGGCACGTGTTGCCAGCGTAATTTGCGCTTTATGGCACGTGAATAATTCCAGATAATCCTGCAATCCCTCCCAGAAAATCACCCATGCTGGCTGACTCTGTCGTAGTGATGTACTTGGCATGATTGTATTTATGACAATTATACAAGACGTCTTGAGTGAATCTACGGTACCTTTTGTTTATAAGCGTTTAATACGCTACCAGTTCAATAAAACCTTAAAGAGTAAATTTTTGACGCTTAAATTTGATCAAATATTCAACTTTAACTCGCTACCATAATACTAAACCACCTCGTCGACGTACTCGCTCACTGCTTTTTTTGAAAACAGGAAACCATTAAAAACATATCAGCAAAGTATGTATTGTCAAAAAAAGTATTTTCAAAAGTTATATGGTTCTCATAAAACAGGCTTCGCTTAGTTTAGGTCTAGATGTCGCTGTGCAAAATGATCTTCAGTCTTCAATATTTATTTATTATTATTTATACAAGTGTTTTGTTACTCAAGGTTCTGCGTATCGCTGCAATGGTCATGGACGTCCGTTATCTCTCACCATTAGGAGAGCATCTCGTTCCACTCATTAAACATAAAAAAGTGTAGTCATTATCGGGAAAGCTTTAATGACGAAGCTTGTAGAAGGATGAAATTTCTAAAAATCGCCAATTCTAAACAACGAAAGTAGACAATACGGTTAGTCTTGCACTGGTTGACGTGAGTGGTTAACAACTCAAATTTTGGCACTGGTTGTTTGTTATTAAATTCGCAAGCCATGTGAGCAGCCATTAAGCTTATATTAACTTACTTGTACAGAATCAATGTAAAGAAAAGAAGTTAAGCACTTAAAAAAAAAAACTGCCTTTTTCATTTTTCGACGATTTGTGATTTGTGTTTTTAGCTCAGTGGTCAGCGCCGTCGGTTCGCATATCGAAGGGCGTGGGTTCAAACCCCAACAATGAGCTTGAGCTGCCGGTGAAGGAAAACATCGTGAGGAAACCATAGCGCGGTGGTAGGGTACTTTCTAGTACTCGGCTGATTAGCTACCAACTTCAAGTTGAAAATCTGCCGCCAAGCATCTAACGGTGTGTTTCGGCAGCCTCACTTGAGAGCCAGTTGCATTCCAGGCTAAGTGTGCTTTACCATCTTCGACTACACCGTCACTTAACATCAGGTGAGTTGTGGTCAAACACCTAGCATGTCAGCAATTAAAAAAAAAGTGTATCAACCCGCTCAGGGCTTGTGTGGTTGGGCTTTAACCTTATCCCAATGATGTATGGCCTGCGTCCAAATATAGAGTACTCGTGGCTTCGAATATATACCCGTACTTGCAGTTAAAGAACCGAACATCACTAGCCGTTGTCTGGACAACGTTTGATCCCAGACATAAGGTGAAAAATAATAATATAAGCGTATTTTCACCTCCAACAATTCATCCGAACAGTTTGTCGTAGTTATTGCTACCGGGGTGGTTAGTTAAGCGTGAACTTTTGATATCAGCGAGAAATATTAATTTCCCGATGCCAATGAACACTGAGGCGTACGTAATGCTGTCAAATTAAGCCAAGTGCCTTTAATATTATTTTCGAAATTAAAATGAGGCGATTTTCTTTGAGGAATTTGCCTGTTTGGAAGGTGGGAGAGACTTTTGGTATTTTAGGTATAACAAGGAACGTTGCATGGCTTAACTTACACTATATAAATATAACATTTATGTGACGATAAATGTTTGTTCTGTGTCTGGGTGTTCTGTATGTATTATAAGTATGTATTTAAAAAAAGTATTTAAGTATTCTATCAGTTATCTAACTTCTATAGTACAGGCTTTGCTTAGTTTGGGGTCAGATGGCGCTGTGTGTATATTTTTTTTTAAATATAAAACTATCTCCGTATCAAACATTTAAATCCATCCATTGTGGTCTAGTCTCAAATTGTCTGTTGTATTTCGTGGCATTTTTATTTATTTTCATAGTGTAAATGTAGATAATTAAGAAGGTACGAGAGAATAAAAAAAAAAAAAAAAAAACAAGTAAAGTAACATGTATTTCTTTCTTTTTGTTTTTTTTTTGTTTATTTCTTTTTGTATCTATTGTTTTATGTAATGAAATTTGTTTTGTCATAAATTAAGTGTTGTCTATTGTCTAAGTTTTTGGAAAATATTACAATGCGGTGACTCTTCCAAAAAGCTTTTTAAAACTATATTTTTTTAAATACAACAATTTAAATTCGAACATACTAATGGCTTCTCGCAGCACCAGCCTACAATTACCGATATTACATAGAAATGACGGGCCCCACCAGATGGCAACGAGGTCGATCATTTAAAAATCACTGCACATTGTTCTGCGAAACTAATTGCAGGGAAGGAGGGTCGATGGACTCCCGGACTAAATCATTTTCTAATAGGGAACACCACCTACCCTTCCCACTGAGCTTTGATTAATTTCTGTTTTGCCAAAGTGTATTAGATTGGTTCGTATGGAGTGTGTGTTCTGATGTAATGTTTAATCTTGTAATTGGTGTATTGTGTGATTGATTTTGTTTTTAAAATTTCTTTATTGTCATGAACAATGTAATTATTTGTTTAAAGTTTATATATTAACATAGGTTACAAGTTATCTTAATCATAAGTTGATTTACACCTTTTAAAACTTTAAACTATATAAATTGTTATATTACTACCTAATGTACTCATTAAAACATAAAAATTAGGGTTGTTGCAAAAGACTATGGATAATCACGTACCTACTACAAATTCAAATGTTTGAGGCTATTTATAGTTTATTAGATAATATCTCAACTAATTCCAAGTGATATTAATTATCTGCTATATTATTGACTTTTTGAAATAGCTAAAATAATATTCCTAAATCCTCCAAAGAATACTTAGTTAGATCTAAAAATGCAATGCGTAGTGCAATAATAATAATTCCGTATTATGTTATTAAAACTATGTTTTCTCTTTCCAGGTCTTGATTTGGGATAAGAGATGATTTGATAGAAATACGTGGGTAAGTAAAAATTGTTTTTCAATCTTGCACAATTCAAGTCGGTGCAGTATTCACATTATGAATGATTTCAAGTCGCGAGTGAATCGTTGTCTAAACCTGTGGAATCCGCCGACAAATAAAATAAACAAGTAAATATCGATAGACATTTTACACAGTACCATCTACGTTTGTATAGATTGTTGTAGCGATGATAGCTCATTGGTTAGCGCGGTCAGTTCACACGCCGAAGGGCGTGGGTTCAAATCCCAACAATGAACTTGAGCTGCTGGTGACGAAAAACATCGTGAGGAAACCATATCATAGCGGTAAGAGAATTTTCTAGTACTCAAAAATAGTAACATAAAAAAAAATACGATTGCTACGCTACATATATTATAAATATTAACATAAAAGTAGAAGCACAGATAAATACACGAACATAAATATGCTCAAGTACCAAACAGTTAAAACTGACCGTGACCACTTCGCAGACAACAATAGGGCATCGACAATTGAATCAATGCCCTATTTCCTGTGAATTGGATTCGTTTCCTTTTTACCGAGGGTTCTCATTTATCAATGTACATAGTTTTCGGTCCACTAGTGCAGTGTTACGTTGATTGATTTTAATAATGTCGAAATGTTTCATAATACAAGCTATAGTGAAAACTAAAGTCTTATATCTAAGATCTTTATAGTTGTAAGAACAAAATTGATTGCCCTGTTAACTCATTTACCTCAGTTACCTCACTAGTTACCTCAGTTTCATGTGCTGGGTTTGTATTGTGTAGGGGTTCAATTCCCATCCAAGGCAAACGTTTATTTGACGAATTTAAATTTTTGTTTTGTGTGTAGGTTATAAGTAGGTATAAGTTTAAATTAGCAAAAAAGCATGTCATCATCATCATCATTAGCCATAGGACGTCCACTGCTGGACATAGGTCTCCTCCTGGGGGGGTTTTGCCAATACTCGCCACGCTTAGCAGGCGGGTTGGTGAGCGCAGTTAGGTTCAAGGAAGACGCTGCTGCCCATCTTCCAGATTACATCCCTTCCGACTCTTACGGCAACCAGAGGTAGAGAGGGTGGGATACTATTCTTACGCCGGCACCACCACGGCACAAAAAAGCATGTAATTAGTTGAAATAAATCAAAATGTCCTTTGATAATTTCCTATTGTGCAAGCTTAGCTTTGATGCATTGCACACAGTTTGAAATATTCACCGATATTTTTTGATATTTATTGTTTATAGGTCAACTTCCTAGAATAAATTACAGGTCCATCTAATGCCTGCCTATTCGAAAAGGCCCTCACGCACCGAGCCCCGATCAAATGTCTCCAAAATGCTAGTTACTGCACTAGTAAATGCACTGCATAGCCAGGAAAATCGTTCTTATTCATTTTCATGTAATTTTTAAACATTCGGAATAAGTAAACAAAAGATTGTCGGTGATAAACCCCAATGTTCCCCTATAGTTATAATCTGGGTGCCTTCAGCTCTCAAATGAATCGGTTCCTCCTAGTTAAGCGTGCTCCATCGTAGATCGCACCTTCGCTTAACATCAGGTGTGTGAATATTTCAAAAACGAGCAAAGAATCACGTTTGTTGTATGGGAGCCCCCTTAAATTTTTATTTTATTCTATTTTTTTAGTAATTGTTGTTATAGCGGCAACAGAAATACATCATCTGTGAAAATTTCACCTGTCTTACTATCACGTTTCATGAGATACAGCCTGGTGTCAGACGGACAGACAGACAGACGGTCGGACAGCGGAGTCTTAGTAATAGGGTCCCGTTTTACCCTTTGGGTACGGAACCCTAACAAGACAAGAATGGATGCCGAGACGAATAGGCTGAGAATCCATCCAACAATTAATCCGCAATCCGCAATCACTTTGCAAATGAGCACTCCGAAACGGCACAATTTATTGTATCTAATTATGACTAATAACGAAATATAATAATAATTGGATAGTTATTTGGAATTGCTTTATATAATTATTACATCCTATTAAAAAAAATAAAGTATATAAAATGCTACGAGTCTTGTGTCTTGGGGACCGGCTGCGTTTTTAACAGAATATTCTGTGACTATAAACAAAACACTTTTCCGCAACGAGAAAAATTAAGAATAAAATTACTGTAACCGTAACCGTAGCTTGCTATCACGTAATTGCTAATAACTGTAAAAGCAGTGATATAAGAACAATAATTAAATGTATTATTTTATTATTATTTTACTTTTGTGATAATTATTATAATAGTAAAAGCTAATATAAAAATATTGACATATATGATCATATTTTACAAAGTAAAATATGATCATATATGTCAATATTTTTATATTAGCTTTTTTTTCTTTGTCACGTGTCCAGTGCTTTTGTCATTTCTATTGATACATTTGAAATAATATTACGGAATTTGATTTGCTTGTAACTTTGTTGTTATCTATAAAATATTTGTGTCAGTAATAAAATGTTAAAAAAATCTCATTAACTTATAAACATGTGTTTTTCCCATGAAAAGTAGAACAAACCAGTTACAGTCGTGATGGCACGTTATATCCGGAACCCCAAAACTCAAGACGA
Organism: Biston stratarius; assembly: GCA_950106695.1. NCBI lineage: Eukaryota > Metazoa > Arthropoda > Insecta > Lepidoptera > Geometridae > Biston > Biston stratarius. Next base: position 21,593,966 of record OX467115.1, on the reverse strand, counting down.
TATTGATTTTGCAAAAATTTGTTACACAAATCATTGCTAGCAGATAATCTTCAAGATTTGTTTCACATGAGCTGAAATACGACCACATCGTAAAAATCGTATCTTTCTGTTCACTCCATCTAGCTCCCAGTGGTCAACTTAACCCCTAGTTGGTAAAACTCGAGATTATGTTGGACCAGGGAATGTTTCCACTTTACTTCCGCGCCATCGCCATCCGAATGCTTTTTTAGTCAAAAAGCTTTATCACTTCCGTGGGGACATGGACTATGGGCAGCGTAACTGATATAAAATCACTAGATGAAATCATTTTGTTGTGTTTTTTGAACTTGCAGTTTAACCTTAAAATGATTAGGTAATTTTGTGTTTTATATTTTGAAACTAGCAATTCACGGCTACAGAAATTCATTCGTTTCAAAATTGTGTATTCTTTAACAGGTTTTGATACTAAAAAAGTAAGTTAACTAAACATAATGGCAAGCGACTAATTCCAGGGGAGGGGTACTTACAGTCTTTGATTTTTATAAATATAAATATTATAAATATTGTAGGACACATTACACACAGCGCCATCTGACCCCAAACTAAGCAGATCTTGTGTGATGGAAGTCAGATAACTGATAGGATACATCAATACTTTTTTTTTGTTGTAAATACATACTTATAATACATACAGAACACCCAGACACAGAACAAACATATGTTTATACCAAACAAACATTTGTCCTTGGCGGGAATCGAACCCACGCCCTACAGCTCAGGGAGACATACTCCCAATGAGCCAACAGGGCTGTCAAAGATTATACCTTCTCTTAACATCAGCAGCTGTGATCAACTAGCCTAGCCTGTCAACCATAAATAAAAATAAAAGAAAAGCGAATCCGATGGTAACAACAAAAACAAAACATTAAATTTGCTTTAAAAAGTTTATTTTTGTCTTCTTGCTCTATATAGGCGGCAGTTTCCTTGTCCTTTACGTCACTAAACACGTTATGTACTTGACGGAATTCCTCGTGACGGAATCACTCACATTTTAACTTCACTTCTTATAAACACGTGTAGCAAAAGTTTTTGGAGTCGTTTCCATGAAATGCGTGGGGCACAAAGAAAATTTAGCTAAACTTAAAAAAAGTTCTATGGGTAAAGCTCTATCAATTAATTTATTTTTCATAAAACTCTATGCCAGCCTCTGTACAAAGATTCATAAGTGTTAACCAATTTTCAAAACACTTTTTGCAGTCTACCTCAGACACCTCTTCTACGACCTTTTCCAACGCTGTTAGTGCGTCTTACTGCGGTAAAAATTGTATCGCTTAGAATTTATTTTTTATTTTAGGGAATATAAAAAGTCAATAATTAAAAAGTCAATAATGTTTTAAAAATATACTATAAAATATTTGCCTCGTGCATAAAAACTGTTTTGTCGTAAAAAATTCTGCATGGCCTGATATCTAACTGGCATTATTGTTTACTCGAGACGTAGGAACGTTTAAAAAGTTCGACAACCTTTCCACATATTTCAAGCTCGACAAATTTGTTTCTTTGTTATGTAATAAGTTTTTTTTAATATAATTACATCAGTGAAATAATACCTTACTCATAACTTGTGACTTTATATAGGAAAAATTCTAACACAACACGGTTATCTAATACCTTGAAACGAGCAATCTAAATATAATTATATAACTCATAGGTGACTGACTGACTGACTGACTGACTGACTGACTGACTGACTGACATAGTGATCTATCAACGCACAGCCCAAACCACTGGACGGATCGGGCTGAAATTTGGCATGCAGGTAGGTGTTATGACGTAGGCATCCGCTAAGAAAAGATTTTGATTAATTCTACCCCCAAGGGGATAAAATAGGGGATGAAAGTTTGTCAATTTTAAACCGATCGGGCTGAGACTGCGTGCATAAAGCTACTATGACGTAGGCATCTAGCGCGGGTGAAACCGCGGGGCACAGCTAGTTCTTGTATATATATAATACAGGTCGGCGTAATCCCTTAGGCTGTCACCTGTTTCCGCAGAGCTATGAGCAGTTCAGTCATAGGATGTATCCCCTTACAACTGGCAATATCAGCGTAGCCGTTATAGCTGGTCCTTCGAGCCGGAAATAATCTAAAAAAAATCTTCTTTTGGTGTAATTCCTGGTGTACTGTAGCTAGAAAATTTATAAGGCTATTGAAACTAGCCATAGAATGTCTCAAAGTAATAAAAAACTATACCCTAAAGCAAGTATGCCCTAGACTTATTATGGTTGTTACTCTAAGTGTTTGATTCCACTGCATTGGTCATGGACAGGCTTTGTCTCTTAATAACAGGAAAATGCTTAGCTCGTGTTTTTTCATGGTAGATGGTTGACCATAGCTCCTCTGATGTTAAGTAAAGGTGCAGCTGAAGATAGTGGCATTAGCCTGGAACGTGAACTAGCTCTCTAGTGAGGCTCCGAAACATAGGCTAGGGATAACTAAGTGCTCGGCGGCAGATTTCTGATTTGGGGAAGGCAGCAAGCCAATCAAGTCCTAGTCTATCATGCCATTGTTTCCTCACTCATTTTTGTGATTTGAACCCACGCCATAAAGCGTGTGATCTAAACGCGCTAACTATTGAGCTACAAAAATGTTATTTCCAGTAAAATCAACATCTTTGTGTTGTCCGCTGGGCGACGCTGCAGAATGCAGGCAGTGGATCACTTTTATTGCCGGAAACCGTAAAATAAATGTCGTGGCCCATCGCTGGGCCCGGCTAATGACACACCCCATGTTACCAACACAGTGAGCAAAGTTCCTTTACGGTATTTAATTTCACTGCAGCTTCTAAAATACAATTGGCAAAATATTGCGAGAACTTAGAAACTTGATTACGTTTTTATTTATAAATCGTATTGTGTTGTTTTTTTTTTACTTTGTTGTATTTGTTTAGGTCAGATTCGCCGACTATAGTTTAGTCATATTCGATGACTTTTTTAAGCAGTCAAAACAGATTACGACGCGGATTCATAAACTTTACTCCTTAAAAAATGTCACCGAATGTAACTTGCGTCGAAATGAGTCCTAATCAAACTTAAATAATCCCATATAAGTGAAACAAAAAAGAGTCAAAATTCTTTAGTTTTGTTCTATTGAGTTTATCTACTCATTTAATTTATACTTTTGCTACGGTTCTGCGTTTCACAATGCAAAAAAATACCCTGACAGTATTAATTAGAATTTTCATAAAGCTAATATACATTTTTTTAATAATAAATTTTTGGCAAAATAAGTCATAGTCAACTCAAAGTCTCATAAAGTAAGTCAAAGTCGCGTTCAGTTCATGACCTAGTAAAGTTGTAATGAGTTTTCTGAAACTTTTCACGGAGTATTGGAAACAACACGTAAAAATAGGTTTTTCCACGTAATTTTGACTTGTCTATATGCCCGTGCGTATAGTTTAGCATCACTATTTTCAAACATAACATTTATTAGGATATAAACTGGACTTGGTTGTGATTAAGATTTATTTTACATGATTTTGAGACACTTAAAAACATTGATTAGTTGTCACTGGCAGATTGAACAAAAAACGATGCCGAAAATAAAGGAAAGAAAAAATGTAGTGCAAAAATGCAATGATGAGTACTTGTGAAGCTCAATTAGCGGTCGCGGGCAGGCGGCGGCACGCGCTCTCTTAAGAACACTCCGCGCCGCCCACCCTCGACTTATTAATTACGAATACCACTTAATAATGCGAAAAATGCGCGCTGAAACGGCAAAATCAGTTGCTTTTAATAATATTACTTTCTTACGAAAATTATATGACAATATTGTACATTTTCTCACTTATTTATCAGATTGTCAAGACACGTAGCGATAAGGTACATATTTCTAATGAAAATAAAGGAGTATTTTTATCATGGAAACTGACATTTTGACATATTTTTGATTCACGTGCAAGGCGTGTAGCAGTGCGAAGCAAGACTAGGCCGCGCGCGCGTTGTACTCCGCTTTGTTTCTATGATAAAGGCCACCGGATGTGACCGAAACTGTTGTCGGTGTATCTGATATAATTAAACGTGAGTAATCCCGCATGCCGTGGTGGTGCCGGCGTAAGAATAGTACCCCACCCTCTCTACCCGTGGTTGCCGTAAGAGTCGGCTAAGGGATGTAATCCGGAAGATGGGCAGCAGCGTCATCCTTGAACAATCACACCTAACTGCGCTCGCCAACCCGCCTGCCTGATGTTTTCCGAATAAAATAAAATAAAATAATTCACTTGATTTTTAATCAAATATTTGTAGATATAGAAATATGAACCCACTTGGCACTGATAAAATGCACAGTGCACAAAAAACAAAAGTGCGATGCCAAAAGCGAAGAAAAACATAGTGTGGTGTATACAAACAACCACCAGGTGACGGCATATGGTATGTAAGACAGTGCATACTGCGTAAAGGGCGTGTCACGAGGCGTACCGGACGCGTATTACTCGGCGGGCGGGCGGAAATCGGCAATATATTGCGATCGCCGCCGGGCCGGCCGGTCGCCACCGGACCCGTAAATAACGCAGATAAGGAGCCGTGTTTACGCCTTATGCTAGCCAATGCAGTGATTTGTGGTCCCAAATTGACGATGGCCGGCCCTTTGCATGAAAATTGGTTGTACAGCTCGCACTTGATAACTCTTTCACATTTCTTGTTTTACACATATTTTACTATGTGGGTATCTTTAGTAAGAGATCATCTGAAAAATCTTTACTAGTTATTCTGCTGCCAAGCAGTATTGTGAAAACTTTACTGTGTTCCGGTTTAAAGGGCACTGTAGTTGGTGAAATTACAAAGCTAAATGAGGTTTATTAACAAATGTCTGAAAGTAACGCTATTTTGCTTTTAATTCCAACTTAGACGCTAACTATCAGGTGAACGATTCGTTCTTTTCATTCTTGTTTCCTTAACAAATGTAAAAGAAAATGCGCGTGATCGAGTGAGTAAAGGTTTTAATGTATGTTTATTATTATGTAACACTGTACTTACAGGTTTACCAAAGTTTTTTTTCATTCAGCGCCATCTGTTCCCAAACTTTTTGTGTAAAATGAAAAACTTATGTTATAACATACTTTTCTTATAACATTTGCTAAAGTTTTTTGAGAACATAGAAATCCCTTTAAAAGCTTGAACAGAGAATGATAAATTGTATTGAAAATGATACAGTTACGCTCTAGGCACCATACTTTATCATGAAAGTTGTACAATGGGCTCAAATATCTACTAAATAAGTTAAATGACTAACAATGGTATACATTTTTTAAATATAACAAATTTTTGTGTTTATCCAAAAAAGTTATATTCACATAATTTTCCTTTATTGTTTCCTTGAATGCGTACAAATGATTAGCGATCTCCCTCCCCTTATATCTAAGAGTTCACCGTCGATTACCCGAGAAATGTATTTATTTAGGGCTCCAATGACTTCCGTAGTGGACCCTGATGTGACCAGTGAAAAATGACATAGGAAATCCCTGATATATTGAACGCATGAGATATTATTATTGAATATGTGCTTTAGAAAGCAGTTTACCAAATTTAAGAATAGAGATGTATCGATTCAAATAATACATTCTTTGGTCACCCAGACAGTAAGTATGTAAAAAAATAACAAATAAAAAATTAAGTCGACATCCTCGCATAAACTTGTCATTAAAAAAGAAATGAACTAACATAGAACAACATTCATAAATGTAACAAAAAAATACAAATAAATAAGAAGCTCGCTTAAGAGGAAACAAGTCGTCATTTTCTTCATACAAACGTTTTCCCCATTTTCCTTCCAGGATTTTAATACTAGAGCAATAATTTTTAGATAGGAAGTAGATACTTACTAGTTTCATGCCCCTCTGTTTTGATTTTTTGATATATGTTTTTTTTATAAGAGCTAGGAATCTTCAAAAATCTTAAAATTTACCTAGTTTCAACGCTGTGTTTCAACGTCCAAATTCCCAATCTCATAGACATAATCTTAAAAAAATAAAACGCACAGGCAAAGAACACATCCTTCTTATTTACTTGTTAAAAGAAATACTAAAATCGGTCTAAATTTGGAGGAGGAAACAGAGGAATACGAAACCTCGATTTTGCTCATTTTATTTCGGGATAATGAGCCTGAGGTGCAGTTGTCCCTTTCGCTCAGTATGTACGCGGGTTCTGCGTGCGGCGCGACAGAAATAGTTTGGTGAAATTCCTAATTTTCAAATGTCTCAGTTGACTGCTTTCCTCTACTAGAAAGTATTCTATTAAATCTATTAATAAATTACGTAGATATAATAGTCTAAATGAGTAACATATCATAAAGTAACCGGTAAGGATTTATCTAAAGTCATGTTAATTTCGGAATACCTAATTGTTTAAAAACAATGCTAAAAAGTAAATAACAACTATACCTAACCCGACTACTGAAAAATAATTATAACTATAGAAAAAAAAAACAACCTATGTCACCCCGAGCATATTAACGAATCGATGGACAATCGATATACGGTCAAATCAATCAGTAATTGATAATAAAATTATATACACACACATACAAACAAATATTGACAGCTAAAAACACAACCCTTCCTTTTGGCTTTGCCGTAGTCGGATAAATAATATAAATGTCGAATTGAAAGCCTTCCTTCAGGTCTAATAAGGTTAAAACACGTATGCACGTGTATTATAATCAGGATGCAATACATTGGCAGGATTATTGACAAGGGCAAGATTAAAATTTTCCGACTTCTGCAGACCAGGAAATCCCTCTAAACGTGCCCCGTCTGCCGATAGCAATCGGACGGAAACTCTCTAAGCAATTAGTAACGGTTTAAGCTTAGCCTGACCCGATACATTACGAGTAATGATTGATCGTACCGTATCATACCAGTCGGACACAAAAACTGCCTAATGGCTGCCTTTTAAAAATACGATACTCGTCACCTCAGTAATGGCAGCGATATGTTACCGCCATCAATCCTCTATTCTCGCCGCGTCTGCGCCGTGGGATCTAATTAATTATGGTAATTAAACAGCTCGAGAGTTGCCGAGTGGCTTTTATGCAACGGAGGGTTGGAGAATACGCACACAGGTGAGTGTGGTTATGTGTTTAGGTGGTGCCAACTATGCACTTGTTTATTTGTGTCACTGGTTTTAAAATATCTGAATAGAAACCGTGAGCATTTTATGACGTCCAAGTTGGTACCATCGCAGTATTAGATATCCTGCCGACAAAAACTATAGCTAGCGAAATTACGAGGGTTAAGAGACTAACAATTATGAATGTCTCAAAGTAATGAGCGCAAAAGCAGCGATGCTCTAGTCTTTGTTTAGTTACACAAAGTTCTGGGCAACGTTCATGAATAGGCTGTATCTGATTCAAGAGATCTACGCGTTCGTGTTATTACATTTAAAATAAAAGAAAAATGATTTTGCACATTATATTGATGTTTTTTTAATAAACTACATTCAAAATAATAATCTAACTAACATACTTTGATTTCAAAAATCTTTGTGCATGGCTATTTTAAAACCTGTAGTTCATTTATACATATCACCAATTTCACTGTTAGACAAAGAGCTGTTTAGGAAGAAAATATCGCAAGAACTAGAAAAATCAATTTGAATACAACATTCATTACTGTGTTTAAAGTGTAGTGAACCAATGTGTAATGAAACTCGAATACCATCCAATATGGCTTGCGAAGGGATTGGAAAATACGAATGAAGATGCGATTATTAACTATCTAATAACGATATAATAAAGTACGAGGATCTAGGCCGGAATATCCTAAGTATATAAATATATGTATATCCCAATAAAGTAGTTACACTGGAGAAGATATAGTCAACGAGAACCATATTGTTTTATAAAATAGTTAATTAAAAATATTTCAGTATGTGTTGGATGAATGGAGATATTTCAATTACTTTTAGCATCTAATTTTTAATCACCTGGTGATAAAACTAAGCCGTGACTTCGTCTACGTAGATACTACGTAATTTTTGTTTTATTTATGCGGGATTACTCACTGAGTGCACTTGAGTGCGAAGCAATACGAGGCCGCGCGCGCGTTGTCTCAGCTTTGTCCCCATGACGAAGGCCACCGGATGTGGCCGAAACTATAGTCAGAGTTTCCGATAAAATTAAACGTGAGTAATCCCGCATAAATAAAACGAAAATGTGTCAAGACCATGTCAGTTTCCATAATACTACGTAATATCAGATATACCAAGCAGTAGTGTGTAAATATACCTTTAAGTTGCGAGTGAATCGGTTTCTTCGAGGCGAGCGTGGTTCACCGTAGACCGCATCTTCGCTTAACATCAGGCGAGTTGTCGGTCAAACGCAAGCCTATGGGAATAAAAAAAGAAAAAATACTGTATTCTGTTTTTAAAAGTTTACTGGGAAATCGCAGGGCTATTAAATAACCATAAAATACGGTTAGTATCGAATGACTCAAAGTAATGAGTGCAAAGCAGCAATGTCTTGGACTTTGTTTTATTACTCAAAAAGTTCTGGTACTACCTACTACCAAGGTCACATTACTACTAACAAGGACAGGCATTTTTATCATCAGGAGACCGTAGAGCACTAATTATTCTGTAATTTATAATTAATTTTAATTTTAAAGTTAAGTTTATAATTAATCATTAAAAACTAGCATTTTCCTAGCCTGCTTTCATTACGTTCGTAAATTGTTTGAATTTATAAAATAAATGTATTTCAGAATGACAGATGTTCGTGTATTTCATAGCAAGATTCTCGTATATATGTACATATTTTCGATATACTGGGTTAATACATAGCTTTTTGGATAAACCATTGAATATTTTAAAGCAATGAGCGCAATATGCAGTCATGCCTTGGACTGTGTTTTGTTATTCAAAGTTCTGGGTACCGCTGCACAGGTCATGGACAATGTCTGTCACTACTAAGACAGCATTTCGTTCGTCTCATTACTTTAACATAAAAAAAAGATTACTTTGTCACTTAACAAAATACACAAACTAAAATACTTATTTTACACAATTACGATAAGTGTATATGCAGTACATAGCTCTCCATGCCGCGTTGCGCTCCGTGCATGTTCTACCTAATGATGTGGTCTAAGTTATAAAATATCGCGTCCTATATGTGCTAGATTTTAATTTTATAGATTACAACTAGTATTTTACCTGGCCGTGGAGAGCTCCCAGTGGCGAGGAGGGTCAGGCATTTATATTTAAGTTAACAATTTAAAAAAGAAGAAGCAGTAGAATAAATGGGTAAAGAATGGCAATCAGTTGGGTTTAGGCAGATTACGATGATAATTTTGACTTTTCTTTAAGAGGAACTTGCAATGCTAAGTAAAACTTTCAAAACGAAATTCATAATGAACGATAGGTAAGGAAACAACATACAGTTGAATATTAGCTGATTTAATGATGATTATGACTTGTGCGGCTTGTGATTTGCCACAATAGTGTAGGAATAGTGTAGGGCTCGGCCTGCGGCCTCGCGGGTGAGTAGCTCGGCCATTGGCCATTGGCATTACCTTTGAGATATTACCTTGGATATATAGATAGAAAATCTTTATTGTGCACACCAAAACAGAAAAAAAGTACAAAAAACAAAAGAATCTTTTGAGCTAGTGACACAAACGGAGGCCTTATTGCTAAAATACAGCTACAGTGAATTTGAATATTTTTTAGTAGATACTGTAACATATAGCTACATTAGAAAAACGCGAAAGTCTTAGTGAGGACTGTGTCGTAAGTATATAAGAATATCTATACAACTTTATAAATACACCATGAAAATATAATAGTTATACCTAAGTGAACACTATAATATGTTGTTCAGGATTACTTCTCGCTAGTAGCCCATCGCTTGCACCATACATCCACATTCCTGACGAAGAATGATGCTTTCGGCTCCTCGCGCGAGTAGGTAGTGCTTTGTTCGAGTGATTAACTGCCTCCGAGGTACTAAGCCCTTCAGCTAATGAGTCGAGAGTGGTATTAATCATAGTGACGAACCGGACCGGCTGACAGACCGTGGGTGGTTACCGTGCTTAGGTAAAGAGGCCGCGGTATGATCAATCAAATGGTCAAATGTTCTGTGACCTAATTGTTTGATTTTTAAACCAATGTTGTGGCGGCCAGCTTCTATATCTTGACTATAGCGTAGAGTCTGTCTAGGCCCTAGACAGATGTGGCCTCAAGACAAAAGTCTTTAATCACTGTGTTGTACCTGTCAAGAACTACGGAGCTGATACGCGGGTATGGTCCGTAAGTTCAAAGTCACTCATCGGGCTATGGAATCAGCTACGCTGAGCATTTCTCTGAAAGATCGTATTCGGAACGAAATAATTTGCCAGAGAACTAAATTCACGGAGATATTCAGCGTATTATCAAGCTGAAGTGGCAATGGGCTGGACCGTAGAAACGATTACCGCTGGGGTAGTAGTGTTCTAGAATAGAGATCGCGAACTGGCAAAAGTAGCATAGGACGCCCTGAGACTCGATGGAGTGATGATATACGTAGGACAGCTGGTGATAAATGGAAATGAAAAACCGAAGATCGGGCTGAGTGGCATGTCTTGGAAGAGGCCTATGTCCAGCAGTCTATGATATACATAGATAAGATGCAGTCTGGTGATGCGGCTTGGACTGCTGAAACTGCCGCGCATTGTAGTGGCTAAATACGTGGCCGCTACAGCAGATCATGCTAGTATGGAACAGGCTTAAATGATAATCTTATCACTTAATTCTTATTAAAAATTTAAATCCTACAGTTAATGTAACTTTATTGGAAATTGTAACACAAACATTCATGTTTTAAAAACTAAACGCAAAAATCAGATGATGTATAACAGTTGTTTTATAAGCGTAACGATTGAATCCGTGCTTAAAACAGAATCAAAATGAATTCATCACATACAAATGAGATTAGGATATTACTGGCGGTGGGCGGATTGCCAGTTGTGCTACAATCGGCATAGTAACGGGAATCTATGTATCCTTTTAAATGGTTGAGCATACAAGAGATTCGTCTGTTAATGATAGGGAATAAGCTAATGATAGTAAAGATTGACACACGATAATGAGAGAAATATGGGCATCCGCTTTGTTTGTGAACTTGAATAAAGTTAAATTGATGGCTATCATTTATGTACGGAATAATCCGCGCTACTCGCACATACCAAAAGGTCAGAATCAAATGATCATTAGTTTCACACGTCGAGAGCTAAATAAATCGTGAAGTACCCGCAATGACGAGACGTGTTGCCGACAGAGCCGCGCGGATGACTGATCCGTCGCACAAACTAATGTTCTTTTTTCGAAATCCTTTTTTTATTTTTTAACACGCACAAAAGGCAAAGACGCATGAGTTATGCCGACTTTTGGTTTTTACTATACACTCGAGTTGGATTAAATATTTAAAATATGTTTATTCCTTTTCGTGGATGAGGGTACGTGATGGCATGTGACATTAAAATGACAAATTGGTTAATTATTCTTAATCCGCCTGAATAGTTTGATCGTGCTCGAGTGATGACCTGTCACGTTGTCGGCCGTCAGACAATTTTGTCGCGCTGTCGTATCTCAGTTTATGCTGATTCGCGTGAACTCGTGAAGTTCAATGCCATTTAAACGTTTTCTTAACACATTTTCCTCACTTGTTGAATGACTTCGCAAAGTAGTCATGTTCACTTTGCTTTTGAATGAAGGTAGGTATTGACATTCTATTATTCGAGAAATTTACACATATGTAGTATAATACAATATCTGCGTATTTGTATGCGTGTAGTCTGTATAAGACATGCAAATTTTTTAAGACCATTACTTATTTTCTACGCGACTTTATATATAATCTGTTTTTTTCTAGTCTGTGATTGTATTTTATTTAAATTAATTTTCAAGAAATGCCGTAATTTGTCTCTGAAGCTGAAACGTTGATTCTCTTCAAGAGCTCTCCGTAATTTCGTATCCGGAAGACAGTTTGTTGTATGGGTCTGTAGTACCCCTTTGAGGCGAACAGGCGCTGGACTGGACAAAGCATTGTGAACCAAGATCAATGTCTTGAATGCGAAATCTATAGGTACTAAAGTGCTTTCAATACTGCTTATGTGCGCAAAGAAGCTAAAACCACCAATGTTATATGTCCTGGTTTAACACAGTAGAAAATTCTATCAATTTCTTTTTTATTAGATATAATTAAACGTAAGTAATTGTGCATAAGTAAAACAAAAACTTTAGCATTTATAATATAAATAATAAATAATTTTAATATTGTAGGACATTTCACATAGCCCTATCTACCCCCAAACTAAGTAAAGTTTATGCTATAACTGATATAATACTTTTTTTGTTGCAAATACATAATTATAATATATTCGGAACAGAAAACAGAATATTTATGCCCGTCGCACATATGTTTGTCTTGAGTGAGAATCGAACCCATGCCCTACAGCTCTTGAAGTAGATATATCCTGACTGATGTCCTAATATTACGTGACTTTATGGCGACTCTACTTTTGCGCGGTTGACCAGAGCGGGTACTCCTGTGACATAATTAGCGTGCGGTGATTAATTAATAGGTAATGTACCAATCTGGGCACATTCGTGTTTAACATGATGGCATTTATTAACTTAAAGCTTCACGGCTGTGATGAGTTTTTTTTATGGTTGTCAGGTTAGGTCTTTGACCACAGCTCACCTGATTTTAAGTGACGGTGTGGTCGAAGATGGTAAACACACCCAGCCTGGAATGGAACTGGCTCTCAAGTGAGGCTACCGGAACAGACCGTTAGATGCATGGCGGCAGATTTTCAACTTGAGGGGGGTAGTTAGCCAGCTGAGAACTAGAAAGTACCTTACCACCGTGCTATGGTTTCCTTACGATGTTTTCCTTCACCGGCGGCTCAAGCTCATTGTTGAGGTTTGAACCCACACCCGCGTGTGAACCGAGAATCGGTGGTTTGTTTACCATACCGTTAATGGACTAATTTTTTGCCGCGTTCTCATTAAAAAAATGCCAAGAATATCGCAATGACATGCAAAAGCGTCAACGGCGCTAATTCACGGCGACACCCAAACAAACGCTTTGTGTGATTCACCTGTTGGCTCAATAGGTCAATGTTACATACAAGGAGTTAAGCGAAACAGACTTTTGTGGCTGTAGTCTGTACGCTGAGTACGCAGCCGTCGCCATTGTGCCCGGACAATGGGCCGTATGCGATTCAATCCGCCGCTGCGACTCGCGTCTTGGGGTTCTATTTTCAAATCGTACGCCTAAATTCACATTCGCTTTTACTCGCATACAAACATGTAAAATCAAATTGAAAACTAATCCTGGTTTTGGAATACATACTATTTATCATAAAACATTTAAAACTCACATTTTAATTTTTTATGTAGAGATGATAACCCAATGTTTAGCGCGGTCGGTCCACATGCCGAAGAGCGTGGGTTTAAAATCCCAACAATGAGCTTGAGCTGCCGTTGACGGAAAACATCGTGAAGATACCATAGCGTGGTGGTAGGGTACTTTCTAGTACTCGACTTGCTAGCTACCACCATTAAGTTGAAAATCTGTTGCCAAGCATCTAACAGTGTGTTTCGGCAGCCTCACTTGAGACCCAGTTCCTTTCCAGGCTTTGTGTGTTCACCATCTTCGATCACATCGTCACTTAACATCATGTGAGTTGTGGTCAAAACACAGCCTGTCAACCATAAAAAATATTTTTTTGTTCCACACAGGATAGAACGTTATTAGGTACATAAACACACACACACACACATCATCAACCATAGGATGTCCACTGCTGGACATAGGCCTCCTCCTGGGGAGGGGTTTTGCCAATACTCGCCACGCTTGGCAGGCGGGTTGGCGAGCGCAGTTAGGTGTGATTGTTCAAGGAAGACGCTGCTGCCCATTTTCCGTATTACATCCCTTAGCCGACTCTTACGGCAACCACGGGTAGAGAGGGTGGGGTACTATTCTTACGCCGGCACTACCACGGCAAACATACATACATATCAAACAAAAACTGGAAAACTATTACTTTTCGCCACGTCGAAAGAACCACCACAAGAATATCTAGCTTAGGTTCTCCATGTAAACATTGGACTGAATTTAAAAACACGGCCTAATGCACAAATGTCCTATGGCGCATTTTACCCAGGAAAGATGAATAGATAGCCAGTGTATTGGATCAAATTTCAAATGATAAAATTTAAATGCGGATGGTTGAGATCAATGGTCACGAAAGCGTTAATGTAAAAAAAATGGATAAGGATTGCCGACAGAGTTCAAAAACTTAAGACTACGTCACATTAGTATGTCGGTGACGCAAATCCCTAAGTTTTGCCCCTACTAAAAATCGTATATCATTCATAGTTGGCCATATTCGTATCCGAAATACTTATACGAGCGATTTGAAAATAGGACTTTCAATTCGTATGTTATTGTTAGCAAGCATTCTTAAGAGGGCAAGTAATACATGAAAAGTAAAAAATATATCGTGCAAATACCTATAACTTCCTGAAAATTTCTATTAATATAACTTTCATATGAAAAAAGCTGCGGTAACCAGGCATCATCAAAAAACTTCGGTCATAAATAAGTAGATGCATGCGTTAAAACTAAAAAAAGATACCTATCTCTGTAGAAATACATGCGCTAAAATAGAACGAACCCAAAACTGAAATAATAGTAGAAAAAATACTATTCTAAGAAAACTCACGTATCCTAAATATACTTCGAAATATGCCCTGTAAAAACATTTTTGTAACCTGCAAAAACTAACGCAAACATGAATTATAAGGGTAGATTAGTAAATATTCTCAAACCAAACATATATCAAGAAAACACGCTACTGGTGTTCGAACAATGGATGTATGGCTCCCTCAAAACCACTTAACATGGGACTGACAGGTTAGTTCAATCACTATTATATATCCTCGGGCACCAATTCGAGTACATTTTTTCCGTGGTTTTTTTTTATTAGGGAGTCATATCCGATAAAGTTTCTCACGGTGCCTTACTTCGGACGAATTCGCACGATTATACTATACTTTATGCTACGTTTCTTCTGCTATGTGAAATAAATGAATTAATCTAAAACTTACTCGCATGTTATTTTAAACTTAACAGGTTAGGTGAATGTCTTAACGTAATGAGTCCCAAAGCATCGATGCCCTGGACTTTGTTATGTTACTCAAAGTTCTGTGTATCGCAGCAATGGGTATGGACATGGATTATCTTTTAGCGTCAGGAGCGCTTCGTCCGTCTCATTACTTTTATTATAAAAAATCAGGAGAGTGTTTCATTCGTGTCATTAGTTTTGCCAAAAAATATAATTTTCGTTGCAATACTCTCTTGTTACATTTAACTACATTGTAGCGTAAAACCACTCAATATCAGAGTGTGTTCCAGCCGTCGTCCCTGTGGGAAGCGTTATGAAACACGGCTCGACGTCACCGCGCGGCTAATCGATCGCGAGAACAATGTGACGTAATACAGAGGAGGGAGGGTCCACCCGGAGAGGGAAGCAGTTCGCAGTCCAAATATTTACTTCGGCATATGTTTGGTTTCTTTTCCTTCGCCTCATATATTTTTACTTTGATCGTGTAATGGTGCCCCGAGGCGCGCTCGATTTGTCCGATATTAATTTCTCTCGGTTGGATGCTGTAACAATAACTGGGGATTAAAAAGCGAATGTGATTTTTACTGTATTTTTAGGCAGAAAAAAACATCCATGTCTTTTGGAGTTGGACTAAAGAAGCTTATACTCTTGTGTTCCTGTTAGTTGACTAACCTGGTAGTTCGTTTGGTAGTAGGTATTCGTATATCTGTTTCAAGAGCTGTAGGGCGTGGGTACAATTTCCACCCAGAACAAACATTTATGTTCTATGTCTAGATATTATGTGTATATCTATCTATCTATTACAAGTATGTATTTCCAAAAAAAGTATAGAAGTATAGAGTAGTTATTTGGGGCGAAATAGCGCTATGTGAAATATACTACGGTACTTTTTTATGAGAAAATTAAGAATATAATTATGTATTCTAATACCTTAAGTGGTAAAGAAGGAAACGGTTACCTGAATTGCAAGCGATCACCGCTGTTTAGTAACATTTTTTTAACAGCGGAAAGCACCACAAGAACGTTGCTGACCTTTAAAGGTCCTGGTAACACGCTATTAACTTAATATTCTTTTAGTATTCACGGTTTACGTAAACAATGACGTCAATCATGGCAGTAGAAATATGCTTATGAATAAACACTAAGACAAGAATATTATAAGCATTTAACTGAGTGCATCAGGCCAAAGAACGTACTCTAGTATCCATATTATAAGAGCAGCATACTTGGATTGCAAGCTTAATGAATTGCATTAATATTGCATTAGCGGGTAACTAGCCGCCCCCTATGGCAAACAATCATTAGAGCTGCCGGATTGCGGCGATGTTTGCGCTGCCGGATTTGTTTGCGAATACAAATTGGCATCTAGGTGGTTCGTGTTTTTAGACTGTCCAGGTATTTGTTGTACTCGTAAGTTATTTGACATAATTAATAGTTTAAAGCTTGTCCAGCTTCTGTATTATTATCAAGATGTAGAAATACAAGCATTGAAGAAAGTACACAAACACTGAAATAGTCATATTTGCTTTGATACCAAAATTATTGTATAACTATGTATGTTTATTCGTTAGCGTAACTATTAAGGACGTAGGAGTGACTTACTTTTTATCCGAGAAAATGTATCAATCTGACTAACCGCGGGGCGTAATTGGTATTACAATGGTTACGTGAGTTGCTAAGCGACGTCTGTATCTGTGCAACTCATACTGACCGTCCGTCGCTACCGGAAAATTGGACAACACCGTCTGTCCAATCACACGCGACACTCCACGCAGATTAGCACGCTCGACCAATGTCCAGTTTATCCCGCACTATGCCGCTGCCACATCCTAGCGAAAATTCACACTCGCCCGTTTTACATTGAACTACGAATCCGGCGAACAGACGCTCGCCGCAACTATCGCAGAATTGGACATCAACAATATTGACAACGTCGACAATTCCCCAGAAAATCCACTACTCGCTATACCGCACAGGTATTGGAAGCATATACGCTTTTCCGTCCCTTTGTCTGCGCTGAAATGATATTAGTGACCACCCTTCGTATACCACCTTCAGTGGGAACACGAATAAATCGAAACTTCTAAATAGAGCTGATATGCGCGTGGTGAATGGGATTCAAACAATGGAGTGTAAATCGAACGTGTGGCACAGAAATTATAAACGGAGGCTCATTAATTGATTCTACTCGAATGAAAGGAAGTTTCTGAGCACGTCCGACTTTTGAACCAAAAAAATAACCCACAGACGTGACGAGGGTAAGTCACCATCGCGTTACGGGGAGCGTTTCGTGCCATTCAAATCTTTACTTAGCATTCTAAGTGTCGTCGGCGGCTTTAATTTTTTTTAAGGTTCAGTACAACGCCCATACTTTATTCAAGTCTCGTTCCCACCACACTTACTGACTTGGTACTTGCAGCTAATAGTGGGCTGCTCTGGTTGACTCGATCGTGATATCACAGGAAAATAAGAATCTAAATTATGCTCTAGTGCAAAGAGTATAAAGTTTACTTTACGCTATCAATTAAAGTCAGTTGAGCTCTCCTGAAGTTCGGGAAACTCAAAGAAGTAGTTTGCATAGATATGTGCGCGTTTATCTAAGCAACATCGGTCGGCGTAGGCATACACAGTATCAAAAGGGCGGATCTGGATGCGCATAGATTTACACATTGTCTAAGAATACGAGTCCTAGTGACCACAGCCTGCACTCGACTCGCACTTGGCAATTTTATTTTGTTATAAAGTTTTTACATCATTATTTATTGTGGATTTACTTTATTCTATATATAATACATACATAATACGTTCGAGTTCGATTTTTTAAAGTGAAAACTTGTTTAGCCTCCTTGAGAGATTTTTTGTAGAGGCAAAACTTATAGGTTCGGATCGCCGTCATGCTAATGTGAGATGTGTGTTTGCACTGTGTATGTGAGTGTGTGAGTGTGTGTGTGTGAGTGTGTGTGTGTGCGTGTGCGTGTGGTGTGTGAGTGTGCACGCATATGGTGTGTGTGTGTGTGTGTGTGTGTATGGGTGTGTGCGCGCTCCTTGTAGAATTAGTCTACTTTATTCAAAAGTTTTGCAAAGGAATTAATTACTCCGTAGCTGCTTTGCTTTGACTTCAAAAATATGAACGTCATATTCATATTTTTGAAGCTAGTCTTAATTTAGATAAAATTGAAGGTTGTTATTTGATGATGATTACAATGTTCTTTTATTCTTACATTGTGATTAAAATTTCTTCTTTCAAAAGTCTCTACATTTCTCTACAAGTATCTCCATTGGTAGCGATGTTAGGGCGTGGGTTCAAATCCCAACAATGAGCTTGAGCTGCCGGTGTAGGAAAACATCGTGAAGAAACCATAGCATGGTGGTAGGGTATTTTCTAGTATTCGGCTAGCTAGCTGCCACCATCAAGTTGAAAAAATCTGCCGGCTCACTTGAGAGCCAGTTCTGTTTCAGGCTAGGTGTTTTGCCATCTTCGACCCTACCATCACTTAACATCAGGTGAACTGTGGTCAAACATCTAGATTGTCAACCTTAAAAAAATCTTTCCATTTCCAGTCATCACATATCAGCATAGCAAGTTCGATAGGCCAACGTATTAGGCATTCATTACACAGTGCTGCGGGGTATGTAGTTGTATTTACTCCATTACTGGGAGGCTGGGTCTCGTATCAACTATTTATAGTGTTTGAGGCGCTTCATAAATATGCAGCGGTAGGCGCTCGCCTTGCCGACATCACCTATTCAGCACGAGGTTGGCTCAAAGTGCACTTGCTCTGCGATTTGTACCCGTATGCCAAATGTGACGAAAAAAATTAAAACTGTTTATTTTTATTTTTTACAAATATAAATGCAAAAGTGTGCTTGTTTGTTTGTCACTCTTTCTTTTAATATAGGTATATAAAAACACTTCTTGAAAAATACAAATAGTTAAAAAGTAGGAATTTCTATCACTTAGAAGTAGGAGTAGAATAACGCACTACCCATACGTAGAATTAAAAAATAAACATGTTTTTTTTTGTCTCATGGCTTAAAAACAACAACAAGGTAACATAACTTATATTTTCATCAAAATTTACGTAATATCTACATAAGTCCTTTACATCAGAAGTCACGCGAATTTTATTTATTTTTAGCTGCCGTCAAAATATTTCTTTGCGAAAAAAGTTTTCGGCAATATAATTTTATTGTAATCTTTGTTACGAACTCATGTTAACAACTCGTGAGGCATTTGTTTTACTTCTATTACACAATTTTTATAATGAGTCGCAATGCCTACACGTATTTGTTACGTTCGTTGTCGTTCCTGCCTGTGCAAATATTATGTCACTTTGTTATACTTTTTTTTTAAATAAAGTTATGAGACGATGGAAATATTCTCCTGATCTTTAGGAATGACGCACGTCTATGATTATTGCAGCGATACACAGAACTTTGAGTAACAAAACAAAGTCCAGGGCATCACTTGTTAGCGCTCCTTACTTTGAGACTCTATGGTTATTTCAACAGTTCTGTAATTTTGCAAGCCTTCAAACTGAAGCACAGTAATGTTTATACACTACTACTTGGCGGCAGAATATCTGATCTCCTTCTAAGGAAATCTACCATCACATAAACTTAAATTTTGTATTTAGATAGAAAGTATTTATTGTGCACAAGGATATTAAAAAAACGTGGTAAATACATATTGGTTTATAGGCAATGTTTCATAATAGCTTACTAGCTTGCTAAAACAAACTAAAACATTTCTTGATAAAAACGCTACTTCTCTGTGCGTGTGGCATGACAAATTTCATAGGAAGATACATATCGTTAAATTTATCTCAATATTTAAAGTGTTACGAACAATATCTTGAAGTAAGTTTTGACTACGCAAGTGCTTTTATTTACTAAAAGAAATTACGTTCCAACTGTCCAATTTGTTTAAAAACTTTTTTATACCTGTTCCAGGTGTCGCTGCATTTTCATGCCTTGGACCGCTTCTTTAGCTCTACGGTTGGTTAGTTGCAACGCTCCGTGCGTTACCTCACTTTCAACAGAACTTTGCGATGTATATTCCGGTGCATTTTTTAGAGTATCGCTTTTGTAGGCTCTACTTGTTTTAATACTAAAGTTACTTAGATTTTTTCAATACTGTTGTTGAGCTAGTGTTTTCTAACAGTGAAAAACGTTGTTTGAAATAGCAGTGCTTGGAAAATTTAGATATGTACATTGTACACATTAAGAAATACCATAAGGTATATTTTTACGCATAGTGTTAATATAAATACTACGTGACTTATAGAGAATCTTGTCTTAAAAAGGATTTTGTACAATTTTATTTAATTTTAATTGTTTAATTATTTGATTTAAATCTTTTTATATGAAAAATGAAAAAATATATTTTAAGACAAGATAAAGTTAAATGATTAATTGAAGGTAAATGATTAATTTAAGGTAAATTATTAATTTAAGGTAAATGATTAATTTAAGGTAAATGATTAATTCAAGGTAAATGATTACTGTAAGGTAATTGATTAATTTAGGGTAACGTATACATAGGCTAAGTATGGTCTCGATGACGACCGATATAGTACTGTTAAGCTTATCTAAAAAGATGGTCATTAATAACTTTCCAGTGGCTAAAGTATCTTCGTGTTTGTATGAATGAATACCAAGAGTAACGCAAAAAATATAGCTCGTATAAAAAAATCTGATCATGGAAATTGTGCTCCGTTTGTTTTTGTCAACAATACCATTTAAAAAATTATCTTATTAAGCTTGTAAAAACGGAAGATTTAAAAGAATAGTCTATATCAAAAGTTTTCCATCATAAAATGAACGGAGTTAGTAACTCCTAAAATTATATTATGTAGGTACATTATTTGTACCGAACCTCAACACAATAGCACGACAAAAAGTCTACCCGTAATCCTTTTAAAATCAAACAAACAAGCTTTCTTATCGGGTCAAGTTGCCGAACTATTGAAACGAAGACCGAAGCCACACCAAGTCAGCGTCATCTCATTCATGCGGTTGACATCTCACCTGTCAGTAACCTCGATCTTTTCAACGATAATCATCGAAAACCTATTCAGAACTACCGATTGTTCGTTTCCCTACCCGCCCCCGAGCTAAGGGTTGATAAACATATCAAAAGCACTTTTTCAAAATAGGTTTTCATGCGACACCTGTTTTTTAATACAATGAATCACAGCCTTTTGTGAGGATTCAATAGAACATAATGATAATCATTCGATATCGATGTATTATAAGTACATCTTTATCGGTCGTCACAAGGACCTCCCGTGTTGCGATGTTGATAGTCGGTCCTGTAGTGAAATGTAAACACAAATCTGATCACGCTGGCGATCTAGAATATTTGGTTTATAGATGATCTAATTGGTTTTTGTGTAGTGGGCTATGTCGGATAACTGGCTCTATGCAATAATGTAAATGTACTACGTAGTAGGTGATATAATTCGAACACTAACTTCGATAAACTCAACTGCGAAGAAGAAACGTTGGTAGGAACTCCAAAAAAAAAAAAATTTTGTGATTAAATTAACAATTTCCTATAACAAATCTATTAGTTTTTATTTTTATGATTTCGTTATTTTGTCTAAAGTAATCGTTGTTTATAATGATGAGTATCTACAATAGCAGGATCTACATAGTAAAAGATCGTCTAGTTAAGTACTATCGCAGAGTCAGACATTCTATTACCAAGCCACATGTAAACACTGCTGTTTTTTGGGCTGAAAATACTGCAGCTAAGGAAATTACGGGGATATTATGACCAACCATGAAATGTTTCAAAGCAATGATGAACTTGACTTTGTTTTGTTGCTCAAAAGTTTAGGTACAGCTGCAATTATCTTAGACAGGCGTTATCTCTTGCCATCAGGAGAACGTTTCATTCGTCTCATTACTTTAAAAATATATTTTCATTACTCATACTCGGAAAGTAGGTCTAAATTTGCCTGAGGAGCGGGGTGAAAGTAATACTTTCAGCCCTAGGGAGAATTGTTTTTAACTGACAGCTGTCAAATTATTAAAAAAAAAAAACTAGTTCTATTTTCACATTCTATTGAACCATGTTCCAACTTTCTATACAGCCATTCAATTACAGTGCGATGTATAATTGAACATAAAGTTAAGTAATAATAAAAGAATATATTTTTTAAATGACA
This sequence comes from Biston stratarius, assembly GCA_950106695.1. NCBI lineage: Eukaryota > Metazoa > Arthropoda > Insecta > Lepidoptera > Geometridae > Biston > Biston stratarius. The sequence continues at coordinate 21,571,650 of OX467115.1, read as the reverse complement.
TTATTATAATTTACTTTCAACTATTTCTTTAAAATAACAGTTTTGGGCAAAATATTTACCATTTTTTCAATGATTTCAATGAAAAATAATGGCTGAATAGCTGGCCGGCCACAGAAAAAAAAGAAGGAAAGCGGCAATCCGATCTTCATTTGTTTTTGCGAGTTGTAGAATTTTGTTCATACTTCCGTATATCAGAGATTTGTATTAACACAATGAGTTCATCTGATTCAGATATGGATTTAGCGCCTGCTTTCATAAGAAAAGAGGCTAAAGCAGTAGTGGACAACCTTTTACCACCTAAATCAAAACAAAGATACCTAAAATCGTACGATTTTATGAAATGGCGCGCTGAGAAAAAAGTGAAATCGCTATCAGAAAACGTTTTGTTAATATATTTACGAATTATCAAAGACTTACAAACATTCAACATTATGGAGCGTGTATTCTATGTTAAAGACAATATTAAGTACTAAACACAATGTACATTTCAAGGATTTAGAGAAGTTGTTGATTTATGTAAAATAAAATTCACTAATTTTTTCTTTAGCTAATTCATGTTTTTATTTTTACTTTCTTGTATTCGTAATGAAAAGCACAGTGTTTACCTCGGGTTAAAGACTTATTTAGTCCCTCAAACTATTGGCCAAATCAAACCAAACCTAAATCCCGTGACGGGATCAACTAAGTTACTTTCACCTCTAGGGTAAAATGTACTATTTCGGCTTAGTAAACCTCAATTTTATAACCAATTAATTAAATAACCAAATAATAAAACAATTGTATATCTAGAAGCTATTGTTATCCCTACCTCTGCCGTAACCTTGAGGTCGCCTTTTCAGACTGGAAAAAGAAGATAAGGAAACTAAGTCGCCAAAACGACATCGAAAGAGGTGCCAAATAAATAATTTACGGTCTCATCGGCCGGTTTTATTCAATTATATCTTTTTAAATCGTGCTCAGAAGTCCCTCAAGTTTTAGCAGCAAGCCTGCACGATTGGGAGCTGTGGTAAGCAATAATTTTCTATATTTTCAAAGTCGACAGCCATAGGCAGTTCTCCTAGCAATCTACAGATTAGAATCAATCTACAGTTACTGTAGTAGGTACTACTGCCGCCTGTCTCTTGCTATATGATATCCAGTAATGGTAAACGGTAGCATCTTTCTAACTGCTATACCAGCGAAGCAATAGGTCCTCTCCTTTAGATAAAAAAGTAAAGGCGCAGCCTCTAATTATATTAACAAACCACAGATCAACGAATGTGTTAATAGTTGTTTTTACGTAATTACTTATTTCACATAAAAATTATTCTGACAATTTGCAATCTTTTCCCTTTTTCTTCTTTTAGCTGTAACTCGAAACATTATTTTATGCAAATATTTCTTTATTATTGTCGAGTTTAAAATGGAAACAGCGGAAAGACCAAAATGTTTTTGGAGTCATCCACGTGATTTTAGAATTACATCATAAGTTAACTGTTTATATTTGTTTACCAACCTTTATTTAGAGAATTCTTTCGGCACGAGTATTTTCCATCTTGTACGGTTTCACTGCTATTATGTCATAGTTGTGCTTTTCTTTTTTTTTCATTTAACAATGCTTAGAATGTTCTATAGAAAAGTTATTTTAGTAAAGGGCAAAAGCGTTCTCGAAATGTTTTTATACTTCTTGCCAAATTTCGTCCAAAGCTCTAATATAATTATAATTCCTATTAACTTTAAGAAAAAGTTATCTGCTAGAGTTTTCATTGTAGGATATTACTCGTGTTTATTTAAACTGTTTATATTTTATTTAATAAAGTAGTATAGTAACATTTACTTAGTAGTCTACTAAGCAAATTTTGACACATTTCGTTTTTTTTTTTGGCATCTAACTTTGCATTTTACCAGTGTCGAATAATTTAATGTTTCTATTTAATTGATGAAAAATCAAGTAAAATAAGTCACATATAGTAAATTAGGGTGAAGTCCGATCATGGCCTAATAAAAGTATACTGATAATATTACTAGACGTTTTGACTGAGTTTTTGATGTAATATGGATAATCGTGTAATTCAGCACTTAATGAATAAAACTAATTGCAATGTATACACCTTTAAAAATAATCAGCACCGCGGTGAGTGGCACCGCGGTGAGTAGCACGGCCGGCAGCACGTGCCACGTGCCGCCCGGGCTGCGAATGACGCGTGTCAGAGAGCTAGCCCGCCCACTGCCTGTCACGTCGCACTCCAGTCCACTCCACAGATATCGATGCTCCAGTGCAAGTACGAAACTTCTACATCGATATGTTTTAAATTGAAACGAATTAAAACGAAAAACTTATTCGTATCGTTTGTGGTAGAGACATTTATTTGGAACGTAGGGTCTTAATATTTTGAATGTTTTCAAAAAATGGTCGACTAAAATTAACTAAAGTACCTATGTATAAAACTTTACACTAAACTGTAAATAATAATACAATTACTTACTTTTATTTGTGATATGAAACAAATTTCTATTACATTTTAATTACAATAATCAAAAAGACGTAACAAAAATATATATAAAAAAAATTACTCAGTACGAACATAAAACTCTCAATACGGCGGGGCCATATGGCTAGCGTTTTAGGCGCGTTGTCTAAAATAGAGATGAAGTTGTTTGAGTTTTCCACCTTATTTGATTATAAATATTTAATGCAATTTTAATTTTATGTTAACGTAATTTTAAGTTCAAATTTTTAGATTCGTGGCGGTTCTATGGTTATTCAAATATAAACTTTTGATTGTAATTGTGCTTAATATATTATTTTATTAGCTTACTGTTAGTTATGCTGTATTTGGAGAAAAATTATTTGCAGAAGAAAAGAAAAAATTGATTTCACCCTACGTTAATGAAACCCTAAAAACTAATTAAGCAACTTCTCTATTTTGCCCCTCTTATTTCAGCTTAATAGAGTTTACTATATACATAACATAAAGAGCATCATGGTGAATTGAATGCTGTGGATGACAGGAACGCGATAAAGTGTCGATTAGCCTATCGCTGCCTCGCCACTCCGTCCGGTCCTGCTGGCTTTACTAAGCACAAATAAAATTTGTACCTACTTTAAGGTGAATGTAGCTTGAGCATTTACACGTAACGATAAAACAGATGGGTTAATTATACAAATGATATATACAAAAAAGAGTATTATAGCAAGTATAAGTTTAACAACATCATTTTAGGACGAGTTTTTTAATCAATTTTCTATTATTTATCTCACATAAATGATAATTGAATGATGTTCGTTGGTAAACGCATAACTTGAGAACGGCTGAACCAATTAAGCTTATGCTTTTTTTAATAGTTGTATATTCTTATAAGGTTTATGTACTTTGGAAAGTGCGCTTCAGATCAGCATGCCTAATTCCACCCTACCCATTTTACTATTGGACTGCTAGGAGCTCTAAAAAGCGACATCGCTTCATAGTAGATGTTCCTAAAACTCGAACTAAACGGTTCGAAGCCACGTTCAAAGCTAAGCAATGGAATTTACTGCCCGAGTGGGTGTTCCCTGATTTACACAATCTGGATGCCTTTAAGTCGCGAATTAATCGCTTTCTTCTAGACAGAGTGCTCCATCGTAGACCGCATCTTCGCTTAACACCGGGCGGGATGGCGCGTAATAAATATATAGGTATATATTCATATGTATAAGGGCAAAGGCTGAGCTCTACCGCATCGGGTACTTACGAAGTATCGAGCGTTCAGCTATTTAATAAATAAATGTTGAAGGAGATTTTTATTATATTTATTATATATTTCTCTTGATCCTAGTTTGGCAACAAAAGAGTGCGTTCTAGTTAACATTCATTTAAATGTTTCACTGGCATGTCCATTCGCTGATCTAATTGATCAAATCAAAATTCCGGAAGCTCCACTCGAAGCGAAACAATTTGCAAACTCCGAGCAACTCAGCCAAATAGTTTATCTCGACGAGCGGCTCACAAACATAGTGAACGAACAAAACAAGCAAGTCGTGACACCTACCTACCGTTTTGCACACAGAGATCGGTATCCTTAACTACACACTTCAGCGTAGCTGCGTCTCTCTCACGCTAAGAAAATGAAACGGACCAATGAGGGGGTGAGGTGACACGCATTTCCGGCCCCGGCTCCAATCAGCTGCTAGAACAAAGGAGTCGCGATAGCTACTCACCTACAAGTAGCTACATACAGGCGTCTCTTGGCTATAAGTAGAATTGTGTTCACACGTGTGCAGTCCGCTTACAGTTGAGTTTTTTTTACCTGTGGACGCGTTTTTGTGGGCGTAGCGTTTGTTTGTGTGGGGTCTGATGTCTAGCCGATGATCACTTGGCGAAGTTTGCGCAAGTCGCGAGAGTAATGGCTGGAACATTATCGGCTTTGAACCTCGCTCTCGCGTCGCTCGTCCTTTGTGACTGCGCTAACAGCTATGAATGAAGGAAGTCTAGTGCACGTTGAAAAAATTTATTACGTTCTTTGACGTAGACGCAGCAGTACAGACTAACTCAATTTTTTTTTCAGTTTTACCGAGCAGCATTTTGAAACCACCCCATTATGTTATGTAAAGCAATATTATTTAAGTAAGCATTTATTTCGAATCTTATAAAGGGAAATAAAACGCAAAGAGGTATTATCCTGAACGACATCCTGTTATGGCTTATTTTCTTCTCTCGACTCCCAGAATCCTCACGTAGTCGTTAAAGGTACATTTTTCTTTTGCAGTCCTCATGTGACGTACCTGCCTTATCCTACGGACCCTTTTTAACTGTCATTAATGCAAATAGTGCCTTATACGTCGGCAACAAAGTAGAAAATGTAATAATTTGACGGTAACACACCCTGTAAGACTACAATTTGACTATCGCGAATTTCCTGCATTTCTTCAACTCTGAAACGTACGATGACTAGGGGCTCTTATGTGGCAAAATGGGACCTAAGTTGGTTTCAAAAGGTTTGTTTTAGTTCGAGGAGTGTTGAGACGCCGAGAACAAATCTGCGTAAGGTACATGGTGTCGAGTAACTCGTGTTCTTACCCTCTCTCCTTTGTTCAGGCCGGAAGAGTACGCTAGAATTACATGCTCGAGTCTGATGTGCGCTTATTTTTTACGGAGCTATATTGTGTTTCGTGAGCTCTCTTATACTTGTACAGTTCAACGACTGAAGAAATGAGAGGGTGATGAAACTGGAGAATCCAAATAAGTTTTCAATTTTTATTCGTTGAACAAAGGCGACACCGTGGGAAATCATTTCGAGCAGTGGACTTTGCTTTTTGACTAGTTATGGTTTGTTGGCCGAAGTTGGCATAATATCAAGGGAGTTTGAACAAACAGCGTTCTATACATTACGATTTCATGGGAGCGCAGGGCGGACTCATTAGCTCGCGACTCTCGTCGTCGCGCGCCACCTCGAATACTGATATCTGGATTAAATTACTCCGCAAACTATTTTACACAAAACCAGAGGCCATAATTAAAGTCCGGGCGAAAATGGAGGAAATCAAACGTCTTATCTGACCAGCGGGAAATAGCGTTTCTTCGCTGAATAGTTTCCGACTCGGGTGGCAAGTGAGCGGAATAAATAATTATTGCCGCAATCTAAAGTTGCCGTTTGCGATGTGGCAAACTCGAAGCTTCCTTGGAAGATATTCAATGTAACAGTTTCTATTGGCCTCCGCCTTTGTGATCCCCTATCTGTACAAGTTTGTTCAGAATCTCCGCTTTATTTATTTCTTTAACCTGTTCCACTAGTGTTTCTATTTAAATGAAAATCTGTATCTTTTAAAATTAACTTATAGAAGAAGAAGAAATTTATTTTTATTTCGTAACACAAAAACAAACAAATAGAGACAGATAGTCACAAAATAGGGGCTCATCTCAGCATAATGCTGGACCCACTAAGTTGTATGACCAGCGCTGGTTTTCCGGAGCCCTTGCAGGTAAAACAAAATACAGATAAATAAAATTAAAAACAAATATATAGACGGTGGTTCATATATAGTGGTTCCCCTTTACAGACATGCAGATAACACGTCGTCTATATAGAAGCTCAGCTATTTAGATCGCTGCTTGTATCTGTACTGTGTACTATAACAAACGTACCCCAGTTTCACTTTCACATAAATACGTAAATGTGCTCGCGTAAAATCAATAGCATAAGGAAATACAATTCACTTTCACGGTGTCTGAAATAAACCATTCTTTCCATTGAAAGGGGAATAATCTCGCAGCGGGGGCTTAATCAAAATCCGTGAATTGCTTTAAATCGAGGAAAACGCAGGAAATATCTTTGTGTCGGCAATTTCCTTCATGCGTGGGGCTAATACGTTATCGGAGTAATGACTTCCTTAATTAATACGCAATATTGTCGCGACGCGCTGCGATCTTTAGCGCGAGTGTATGAGTAGTTGGAAAGTTAATACGTTTGCTTTGCGCCTTTTGAAACATTTACTATGGAATAGACTTCGATTCAGTTGCAAAACACATTAAAAGTTTATTTTCATTGCAAATAACTGATGAATGGAGAATTTTCTATAATATAAACATTTGAATGATATGTCACTCGGGATAATGTAAGGATTACAACGACACCCCAAACATTCATATTTGTTCAGGCATTTAAAAGTTATGGTGGAATAAAGAAACTTCTATACATAAACCTTGAAAACATTAGACTTCTTTTTTTAGGCCGTAGTGTAAAAAGGAGGGTAGTGCGGTTGTCATCTAGCACTGAGGGTAAGAAGTTATTTTCAGAGCAAATATTACATGACTTATTTATTTTTGAAATAAGTTCAGTCTATTTTTTTACCGTTTTGAGTTTAAAGTAATATTTTTTAATAAATAAATAAAAATAATAAATTTTATTTTTTTATAAATAAATACTGTAGGACATTACACATCGCCATCTGACCCCAAACTAAGCAGAGCTTGTATGATGAAAGTCAGATAACTGATAGAATACATAAATACTTTTTTTGTAAATACATACTTATAATACATAGAGAACACCCAGAACAGAACAAATATTTGTTTATACCAAACAAACATTTGTCCTTGGCAGGAATCGAACCCACGCCCTACAGCTCAGGCAGACATACTCCCAATGAGCCAACAGGGCTGTCTTTAATTTTATTTTTTATTTATCTTAAATTTAATTTTACACTTAGGTACTTCATTTTCTCAAGGCTATATAATCGGTACATATCGTCATAAAAAGAGGGTAGGAAAGTCATCATCTAGCACCGGAGGTTATAAGAAGTTATTTTATAGTTAATATTGGTAGGGAATGTTTTGTTCTTAATGCACATTAAAAAAAAACATTATCATTTTCTAACCATTTCACGTTGCAGATATATCACATCTTACTAATTTCATGATCCTCAAGGCTGTATAAGCAGTACATAGCGTCAAGAAGGGAGGGTAGCACCGTCGTCGCCTAGCACCGGAGGCTGTAAGAAGTTATTTTAGGGGAATATTACGAAGCATCAGGGGCTTATCTTTACGGCAGGTGTTCCGTCCCTCGCGAACAAATTTACGAAATATGTCGCGACTTAGAGGATCACGACTTTACGGTGCTGCGACTATCCGTTTGGATTGCACTGCTTGAGTATACTAATGTCTTTATTTGTAGAAAAAAATGGTCGAGTTTTAGATAATAAAATATCTTCTAAAATAATCTTATATTGAAATATACTCATGTTATGAATAATACCTATACAGAAATGTATAATATACATCTTGTTCTACCTATAATGCTGCTTTATTTCCTAACACCAGGCAAGATATATAATAACCACAGGTCTATTTTAAATAAAAATAAACTGTTATTTTTTTTCTGGTCCCTGTATTATTCCGTAGTATTTTTTTAATGGCAGGATAAGCGTTTACCTATAGCTCTCGTTATGTTAAGTGACGGCGGTCGTAGATGTTAAACACACCTGGAATGGAATTGGCTTTCAAAGCGAGGCTGCAGGAACACACCGTTGGTGCTTGGCGGTGGATTTTCAACATGATGGATGGTAGCCAGCCGAGTACTAGAAAGTACCCTATCACTTAGTTTCCTCACTATGTTTTCCTATACCGGCAGTTCAAGTTGATTGTTGGGATTTGAAGCCACGCCCTTTAGCGTGTGATACCGACTGCGTAATCACTGATATATCATTGCTATACTACGCTAGTATTTAAAAGCATACCCACAGATTCACAATTTAGTTAATTTTTGACTTTTGAAATGTTATGTAATGTAAACGTGTAACTAGTCCTTAGTTTGTCTGTAATTATGTTAATTAAATACACCAATACGTTTTTATGTACCTACCTATCAATGTGAATATAGCATTTTAAATTTCAATAAAAATAACAAAAGTATGCTATTGAAATAATTGGGTTAATTATCATAAATATGGCATGAAACATATTTATATTTGAAACTAGCTAAGGGCAGTAGTGCTCGAGCTTTGCCCTCGCATATGTATATAAATCTCCCACAAAGTATTACGATCATTTTTAAAAAATAAAAAATTAGCTAGATAAGTTTAGCTGTTCTAACGAACATTATTGGATTTTTTACGAATAATATTTGATCGCTCCCGCCCGGTATCTCGTACAGTGCGGTAGCGCTCAGCCTTTGGCTTCGCATCTAGGTATTTAAACCTCATTCGAAGAATCACAAACATTAAACAAAAACAATCAACTAACTCTGTTCAGTCGTTCTCAAGTTATGCGCTTACCGACGAACATCGTTTGATTTCTATTGATATATGTAGATAGAAGGTAGATTATACCGTGTTTATAACATATGTTTAAATACATGCATATCCTCGTTACAGAAACCTATTTGTATCAGGGGTAAGGTAACCAGTGTTGGCAAGATTTCTTACCCTAACATGTTAGCGCCATGTTCGCGTCATGTAAGATTTTGTTCAAGTGCGTACTACAGATGTCAAACGTCACGCGCCCCTGATCAAAAGCCACAAGCACACCACTATATACATACATACCTACCCCCCTCATTAACTCACTCCATAGTCGTGTAAACGCTAATAACCAATTAAACAGATTAATAAATATATTTACGTCATTCCAATTTACTCATGCCATTCATCTATTCGATATTCGATTCCAATAAAGCTTTGATCTTACGAAGCTCCAGAATCGATTCGTGATCATTGTTCGTGTTTGTTACACCGAGTATTCGATTGTTTGTTGTATCGAATAATTGTTGGTATAATAATCGGCTTATATTAATTATTACGATGAGATTGTTTTGAAAAGTACCCTCTATGTACAGAAAATAATAATGAATATGATGTGAAAAGCGCTAACGTAATAATGGTTGATAAATTTTTTTTACAAAATGTTTGTTGTACAGTATTTATACTGAAATTGCTTTATGAAGTATGTAAGTTGTTTTGTTCACAAAAACCATTATATTTTTAAATATCTAGTCGATATTCTAGCATTTTTATTAAATAATATTAAGTTTTATTTTTGACGTTGAAATTGTTGTATTGATCACTCAAATAATGTTTCCGTTGATTTCTAATTCGTAATGTTTATACGTAATACACTGGGCTTTCAATAAAAACTTTATGAAAGCTGAAACATTGTGAAATAAACTGTTGCTCCCGTCAGTTAAATAAAAATTACTGGAGAATCGTCCCGAGGGAGAGGTCTCATTGTGGGGCCACAATGAGCGCGCCTGATTGGCGGAAGGATGTTCTCACTAAATAAAAAATATCGACGCGTCATTTCGCGCAATTTTCGACGAATTTTCAAACGATAAAACCTGTCATTTTGCTGTTGACGCGCCTATAAAATATTCATGTAGACGGGCGAGAGATGAGCGATTTTTTCTTCGATTTGCGCCACGAAATAAGATGTCATTTTCCGTATCATTAGCGGCGGCTCGGAGCTCCGCCGACACTATTTATACGCAAAATACGATAAAAATGACATCCGACCGATCGACTGTTTGATGCCATTGATAAATTGCTACCTTTTCAGGCCTTTATATTATCTTCTTCATCATTTATGCCCACTTTTTATTAATGGAAGGTAATTTTGCTTTGAAGATCTTTTCATGTTTTTGATGTCGCAAACGTAATCGAGTCAGTGAAATGAACTAACTAATCTATACAACTGCGCTCAGCATTCGATTTGCAATTGATTTAAGCTGCGTGCCTAAATAGAAGGCATAAAGCTAGGTACAGACTGGTGTTGTATTTTATGGGAAGGTAAACTCGTTCGGAATAAAACTCGATTGCGATAGAGCTGGTCCGTTGAGCCCTCTCTTTACGGCGAAATAGCGCGGAGTAGTTTATCTCACCCCTTTCGTCGATACCGCTGCCGGTACACAAAGGAATCCTGTATGATAAATCTGTAGATCAGTCAGATAAACGCTAGATAGGTACGTTACGACATAAAAATGAGAACGACGCTTAAATGAGATCTTATCCGATTCAAAATAGAAATCCAATTCAGGTTATGTAGTAGGTTATTTTTGTATTTGAAGAAATTCGACAGCAACGAAATTAGATTTTGTATATTTGGAAATGAAACATTATTTTCCGTTTGTTCAATTAAGTATTTGTCCATCTACTTGTTTTGTTCTAATTTTATCTTAGATTTAGATTATATTACAGACAGATAAATACTACGAGAATATTGAACTAAATACTAACTAAATTATGAAAAGGCTTGCGTTTGACCGCCAACTCACCTGATATGGGGTATATGATAGAACACGTTTACCTAGAAGAAACGGATTCACTCGTGATCTAAAAGCATTCGGATTGCAACTATTGGAGTACACCCACTAGGCAACAAATTTCACTGTATCGCAAATCATTTTGTTCGAGTTTTCGGAACGTGTTGTTGAAACAGTGACGCTTTCCTTCATCATTGAGAACTATTGCATATTTAATTGTAAAATCAGCACAGAACTATAATAAGGTACTTTTTATTAATCCTTTATTATACGCGTACCGCTTAGCTAGTTCATTCGTTCATTCTTTTATTGTTCAACGTCGCACTGACCCATAGAAAAGCTAGTTTTTGTTTACGAAACAGTGCTTTTATCACTAAAATTTCAATTATCTTTCCGTAAAACATGTGGCGCCCGCACGGGGACCGTGCGACACAGCTTACTGCCCCACGTTGGGCGCCAATATTGCGAGCGCCGTGTCCTGCGCTAATCCCCGGATTCATTTATTTTTGACAACGCAATACGATTTTATCTCACGGCTTCGGATGCTGTTTGCCTTCTGTTATTATGCTCCAGCGATATTCGGGCTACTTATTTATTTATGTACCCACCCCTTGTAGGGTTTGACTTTTAATACGAGTTTAGTGGTTGGAGAGATTGGATGTGCGTGTTTAATTTCAAAAATAATATGTGATTTAATTGCGTGTATGAATAAGTTATGATATCGTTTATTATAATGGGTCAGTACAAAGCTTTAATGAAGATTAATGCGGTCGAAACTCTACGTGAACCAAATTTAGGTGCAAATTAGAATGCCGTGGACATAAAATTAGTTAAAATCTGTTAATTAAAGTCTGTCACTATCTACTTACGAGACACGTAAGCCGAGGGATATTGATAAGAAATATTAAAAAAAATATAAGTAGAGCCAAAATTTGGTAGCCTACGCTTCAACTTTAGAGAACATAACATCTCGTCTACAAAAATATTTCTTTTTAACTCAACGACGACGTACAAATAGTAATAGTAATATAGTATAATGCAAGATCGGCTAACTATAAATGAGTTCGCTGCGCCCCATGGTTTCACCTGCGTTGTCCAGTATAAAAAACCTATGTGTTAATTCAGGTTAGTTTCCAAATTTTATCTAAATTCGATAAGTTGTTACAGCCTGACAAAACAACAAATATACACACATAAACGATTGCATTTATTATCGTATAGATAATTTAATCTAATACTATTAGACAAGCAATATTTGTAGAAATATACATAATTATGTGTTTTGAGTTTTCAAAAACGGCTTTAACGAGTTCAATGAAATTTGCCATATTTAGATAAATCTGAAAAATTGATGTTGTTGGTTTGGTTCTGGGAAAATGCATTTTTCTGAGTCTTCGTAGAGTAACCGAGCAAAACTCTTTCGTCAGATACTTTAACATGATAATAATTACAATCAAACATAACATGTGGCAGTCATGTACAAGATATACATTACATGTAGATACTAAATTTTAGGAAACGCACATCTGTATTTTCATAGTTATGCGCATATTGCAGTTGACTTCAAACGGTAAAGGAAAATACGGTGAACAAAGTGTCCGAGAGTTCCTTAAAAAAAATGTTCTCGAAGATATGTGAAGCTACTAACCCGCACTTGGCAAGCGTGGTGGACTATGGCCTTACCCTTCTCACAATGAGAAGAAGCCCACGCTCAGCAGTGGGACAGTTTATAAAAACAGGGCTGATTCGGATTCTGACCTAAAACCTATTGATGGATCTATATTTTACCGAGCAAGTGCGTTTATAATTTGCAGCAGGTTCCAAGTAATTTTAATTTGACATTTCTCTATATTTTTCTAATGCTGAAAGACATGACAATAGTCCTCTTATCACCTACTAAATTTGACGATCCGTACGAACCGCGTCATTTGCATATCTTATTAAAAACCAGACGTCAGAGATAAAAATGAAAATGAGACACGTCAAAGAAAAAAAAAATACGAACAAAATGCGCACGAGACAATAGATATTTTTTGGCGATACGAAAAACGCTTTTTTTGTCATGGAAATACGGCGGCGGACACTTTGCATTTTCTTTATTTCCTCCGTTCCTTGGAGGAATCTGTTTTTTTAATTATCGTGTTTGGTAATTAGTTTTGGAACGATCTTTCTCTTCCGTTTCCTTTTCCTGTGCAGTCAACTTGTCTATGGTTAATTAGGTAATTTATAGTCTAAGCGATATGGAAGCAGCCGCTTTAAGCTTCATTTGCAGAAAATGTTATTTCGTTGCAATAATATTAGAAAATGTTCCCCTTCAATATGATCTTTGTTTTTTACAATGTTTATTTCCACTTTTCCGTTTGTAATAAGAGATATTTTCGCATTTCCATGAAACCTGATTGTCGTAGGTGTAGTGAGTGTGAACAAAAAAATCAGCTTTTGAAGTAGCTAAACGAATTGGCGAGCCACTTGGTGAATTTCGAGGGAGTTATTATTTTTCTCGAATGACATACACGTTGTCGAAAAGCTTCAATCATACTTGAGCAAATAGTGTGACTACGAAATACTAAACTTATTTTTTATGTTTGATAGGCTAGATGTTTGACCACAGCTCACCTAATGTTAAGTGACTATACCTATTCTGTAGTGACCTATTCTCAGCAGTGAGCGATAAATAGTTGATGATGATGATGACTCTCATGTGTTATCTATAAACTATGTATATCTACTAGTTACCTTTGTTTAAAAAACAAATCTTGCTTTCTTGCTGCTAAACTTGCATGTTCTCTGTTCTCCTTCGTCCAATTCAAACACGCTATTTTTTGTAGTGATGATAGCTCAGTAATTAACGCTGCACGCCGAACTAACACATAAGTGTAGTTAACCAGAAATATACATACAGATTCTTTTCTTGTAATATAAAGATAAATAAATATCCTAGGATATTTTACTCAGTGTCATCTAGTCCCAAACTAAACAAAGGTTGAGTACTATGGAAACCAGATAACTAATAGAACTGATGCTTATAAAATAGAAATACATTCTTATATCACATACAGAATACACAAAATTTATGCTCGTCACACAAATGTTTGTACTAAGTGGGAATCGAACCCACGCCTTGCAGCTCTTGAAGCAGAAACACTAACAAATAAGCTAAGATGATAGTCAACTACTACTGTTTAACTACTAATTACTACTTTTAACTACTACTAGATGTTTTACTCATATAAGAATATAGATAAATATTTTTATCTTATTACTACAGAATATGCGTCGGACTTTGCAGTTCGACGGTTTGTTCAGGTATGTCGGTTACTTGCCCAGTAGATACAATCATTATAGAAACGTTTCGAGGATTATATCGATCTGTAGTAGCTTGTAGGTTTCATGATAAATATTTTAGATTAGGTACTATTTATGTATATACGTCTTATTTTATTTTTAGAACTTTACCGAGAAAACCCACAGTGATTTTTATTTTCTTTTCGACAAAAAGATTTTTATAAAAGTAAGTCGTCACCAGTACACATCGATCGTAGGACTGAGGCAGAAATAATAATAAGTTCGTATAGGACGAAGAAGCTCTATTGTCACTGTTAGGTTGAGAATTAAAATTTCCTCACACCTAATAATGGAAGGTCAATCGGAACGTTGGGAATATTTCATTACGCTAATAGAAAAGCAAAAATGTACTGAATTGACATAAGCTGTCCACGTGACATATCGACAGCTTATGTCAATTCCGTACATTTTTTAACTTTTCTATTAGCGTTATCGAATAGAATATTACTTTGTCTAGGCCCTCTGTTCTTCATTCCGATGAAGGCGCTATAGGCGATGTAGAGACAATATTTCTGGTGTCACAGTTGAACATAAACGACGGCACAGATAATACAATACTTGTAATAATATGTACATGGTACGGTAAGAGTTTTTATAGAGTCATTTGAGGGGCGGGGATCTAGATGGCGCCACTCTCTGAACGTGATTCGGGCTTCACATTGCCCACTTTGAAATAGTGTAGCGTCATAATAATAGATGGCTCTTCTTTTTAAGTTTTTTTTTTTTTTGTTTTTTAATGTGTCCTCGTTGCGGTAACCTCTGGTCGTCACGAGGCCTGCTTGCATGTATGCCCTTATAAAAGAAAGTACAAGTATTTACTTTCCTGTAATGCCGCACCACCGCACAGATGCTCAAGCACCGAATCAACGCAAATGACACTAGTCTATTGAAACTGCCCTCTGTTTTTTACTGAGGGTCGCGTAATCCGAGTGATGTATCGTGCCTCTAATACGAAGTAATTTCGACCCCGTGTTTGCGAGATTACGGTCCTACTGGTTTAATGTGTCTTTGGGATTTGTATAAGTACAATGTTTGACTTCAAAATAGATGGCCCACTTTTTACGTTGATAAGAGTAAAACTGAAAAGTTACATTTTAAGTAGCTTCTTAGTGTTTCTCTATTGTAAGAAGTATTGTCTTACTTAAAACAATAATAACTACAACTGATAACAATGCACAATGTTTCATAACAATGATTTCCTGAGATAAATATTATTTGCGTGCGTATTTTGACCAATACTTAACGTTATATTAATGTGTGGTCGAAGATAAGAAACACGTGTTGCCTGAAATGTAGCGATGCGATCGCTGACGTTTTTGGTGTAGCAGATGTTCAAAGGTGGCAGTTACTACTTACTATCAGGTAGTCCGCTTGTGTTTGTTTTATATATAAAAAAACATAAACAAGCCTCTACTGTGTTGCAAAAAGTAGAAAACGACTTGTCAGTTCTACTGTTCTATTATTAGATAAATTTGAGCCTTGGAAATCAGACACGTCGTAACTCAATACCCGCTGATTCGCTGCGACGTTAGCGTAAGGGCAGCTTCAAGGAAATTAAAATTCTCAAACAGAGGGCAGTTACAACAAATCCCGGTACTAAAACTCCTATATATATCCCGGAGAACGCTGTAAAAAATCATTGCCTCCATCTACCCTCGGCCCTCGCTGAGGGGAAAAATCTAATCTGTGCATTTTTTGCGGGACCGCGATGCCACAAAGAATTTCATTTCCCACTGTTCATCTATCTCTATTTCACTGACGGCTCTTGTTCTTGGCCCTTCTCCCCTCACCCCCTCGCGGACCCCTCATCCGTTTTTTTAGACTTCCTCGATCGGAGATAAGGTTAAGCGAGTCCTCGTTATTAGTGGTTTGTACGCGACGCGACATTCTCAGTCTCGTTTTAATTCATCGTTAGTCTGAACCAATCTTCTTCAATACTTGATTTGAGAACTAAATTTATTAGATTTGACTAGTCTGTACTAATTATCTTCAATGCTTGATTTGAGGAGTAATTTTATTAGATTCGACTAGTCTGTACTAATTATCTTCAATGCTTGATTTGAGAACGAATTTTACTAGATTTGTCTAGTCTGTACTAAATCCTTTTCAATGCTTGATTTGAGAAGTAATTTTATATTGGATTCGACTAGTCTGTACTAATTATCTTCAATGCTTGATTTGAGGAGTAATTTTATTAGATTCGACTAGTCTGTACTAAATCCTCTACAATGCTTGATTTGAGGAGTAATTTTATTAGATTCGACTAATCTGTACTAATCCTCTTCAATGCTTGATTTGCGAACTATTACTATTTTTGACTAGTCTGTACTAATCCTCTTCAATGCTTGATTTCAGAACTAATTTTACTAGTTTCTTCTAGTCTGTACCTACTAGTTCTCTTCAATGCTTGATTTAAAATTAAGCTATATTAGTTTCGATACCATAGACATATACCAAAATATGTTTTAGAACCTTCCTAGTCTGTGGAAAGCGAATATGTTAATTAATCGCCCACATAAATCAACCGAAAACGTCCATAATTTGAAAACGATAACGGAAACAGTTTTAGCTAGAGCTAGAGGTCTGTTTATCATAATAATAAACACTACAAAGAAATCGAGCGCAAAGTCAACTTGCGAGCGTATCACTAGTCTCACAATCAAAATGAACCTCCACGAAAACGGAATTACACAATTGTACACAATTGACATTCAAATCTGTGGACATTGGCGCTTTGTGCTTTTATTGCCACTTATTGACGCGTAATTGTCAATAAATTTCTACGGGATCGGAGTTTAATGTGGGTTTGGGTGAAAAAGTTATGTTTTATTAATATTTTTACGAGAGCGTTTAGGACGGCTGATAAGATCTGCCGTTTGGGAAGTTTTTTTCTTTCAATTTCCGTCACGATTTGTAGGCTCATTATTTGGTGAGTCGATGGGGGCGATACGGGCGGTGGTCGAATGTTATCGCTTTTAGTACGATTCTATCGTTGTCTCTTAGCGACTTTCATCGGGGTGACGCTGACACGAAGGGGGCTCTTGGTGAATATGAATTCTAACAATAAGTTTGGACAAGGTTATACGCTTGAGGTATATATATATATGTTTTTTATGTTTGACACGCTAGGTTTTTGACCACAGCTTACATGATGCTAAGTGACGGCGTGGTCGAAGATGGTAAAGCACACCTAGCCTGGAATGGTACTGGCTACAGCCAATATTGAACTACTTAGTTACTTAGCAAGGATAAAAACACACACTTTAATACAAACTCATTACTAGTTTAAATTTTAGTTAATAATAATTTAGAATTATATTGTTAACCTCTCTACTAACATACAAGTAGGTAATGTAAATAATAACAGCTGGTATCTGCCTTCAAACTACAACGCACTTTGGCAGAAGTTCATAAACTCAATGCACCTATCTACAAGTTGTACTTGAAGACAAAAAACTAAATACATTTTTCCAAATTTTTCCAGACATTTTTTTCACGATTATCACTTTCGACTTAACACACAAGATTATAACCCTGTGGACCCTATCTTGTAGCGAAGCTATCTTAAGACGCCCATGTTGCTCTGTACATACATACATAGGTGCACTGCTAAAAACCACCTTTTTTTCGTCGTATTCGGGTAAAATTATGATAAAACAAGTAATCACATAAAATAAAATATAAATAAATATCGTAGGCATTGCACACAGCGCCATCTGACCCCAAACTAAGCAAAGTTTGTGCTATGGAAGTTATATAACCAATAGAATTTGTAGCGATGATAGCTCAGTGGTTAGTGCTGTCGATTCGCATGATGAAGGGCGTGAGTTCAAACCCCAACAATGAGCTTGAGCTGCCGGTGAAACCATAGCGTGGTGGTAGGGTACTTTCTAGTACTCGGCTGGCTAGCTACCACCCTCAAGTTGAAAATCTGCCGGTGTAACGGTGTTCCGGCAGCCTCACTTGAGAGCCAGTTCTATTCCAGGCTAGGTGTGTTTGCCATCTTCGACCACACCGTCACTTAACATCAGTTGAGCTGTGGTCAAACACCTAGCCTGTCAGCCATAAAAAAAGAATACATAAATACTTTCTCTTGTATTTACAAAAAAATATATACCTAGTACACTAGCTGACCCGACGAACTTCAAATCGCCTAACAGTCACACACCGGCAACAACGCCACCTACTAAACGTTACTACATGGTCTAATTGTATTTTCAAACCATCCAGGAATCCATTAAAATATACACATAAAATTTCATCCAAATCGGTCCAGTTGTTTAGTTAGGTGACAAACACACGTAAAGTAGATTTATATATACATATTAAGAAGATACAGAACACAACCTACCACTAACTGTAGGCATGTAACACGGCCTATCTAAAGTCATTAAGTCATTTACACCTAGTTACGTATCTCCGTATTAAACTTGCATGTACTTGAAGTCTCAATAAAATTAGTGGTAATTCATAGTTCTGTATGAGCTACGGGCGCACTTTGTGAGTCTTCAAAGGCTACCGTTGACTTGTAAAGTTCAAAGTCAATCCTGTAAGCTATTTTGAGAACTACTAACTTAGCTTTCATTGACGATAGTAACTAATAGTTTACCTAAGCTATTGTGTTCGCTTTCTATTGAACTTATCGTATCGAATACATAACTGAGTGGAATAACTTGACGTTGAACGTTTTGTTTTAATGATTTTTTTATATATTTAGATCTAGCTGCACCCCGCGCTTTTGTCCTCGTTCCGAGACAAATTAGCATGTGTGTCAATCTAAGTAATAAGTTATCTGAATCCCATTTTCACCCAAATCTGTTAAGCAGTTACAGTGTGAAGGAGTAAAAAATTTATATACAATAAGTATAATTTTGATTTGATTTTTTAATTTTGTCGTGGTGGTGCCGGCGAAAGAATAGTATTCCACCCTCTCTACCCGTGGTTGCTGTAAGAGTCGGCTAAGGGATGTAATCTGGAAGATGGGCAGCAGCGTCTTCCTTGAACAATCACACCTAACTGCGCTCGCCAACCCGCCTGCCGTGGCGAGTATTGGCAAAACCCGCCAGGAGGAGGCCTATGTCCAGCAGTGGACGTCTTATGGCTGATGATGTGATGTGATAATTTTGAGAGTGCGTCAAAACCACATGGTATAATTCCCCCATATTTCGATCGGACAGCCAGAAGCTCAAAAAAGCCACATCGTTTCATGGTCGACGTTACAAAAACTCGAACGATTTTTGATTTCACGTTCATTATGCGGACTTCTAGACAGTAGAATGCGCTGCCTGAGTGGGTATTCCCCGTTAGATATCATCTGGGTGTCTTTAAGTCGAGAGTGCAATCTTTTAGGCAAACGTGCTCCATCTTAGACCGCATCATTACTAAATATCAGCTGATATAGAGGTTAAAGATATATTAAAGTATATCTTATAAAAAAATAAAAAATAAATTAGTTCTACTGCAAAAATCGGGCTTATTCACCTACGTTTCAAACACGGTAACTATTTCACCTCAAAGCCAGCTCCGGATTTAAGGGGGGGAACCGGGGCATTTGCCCAGACGGTAGCCTCAGGGTGTGTCAAAATCATAATATAGGTTCCTAATATGCTTGAAAAGAAAGAGATTATTTCGCAAAGAATCCGGCGTATTTTGTACGTTATGAAAGTATTCTAATTCGATTTTTGAATACTTGCATAGTGTACAATGTACGTGACGTATCTGCCGGGGGAATCACCTTCGCATCTAAAACTGGGGGCTCTATGAGCGATCAGAATAAACGCGGGACATTCCGAAAAATAGATCTAGCTGAGTCTCATCTCCAAGAAAACGCGTTTTTCCGTGTTTTAAATTGTATATACAGTTATACACCGGACAAAGCTCCGTAGTCTCATAGAAGGTTTTTGTGTTTTTTTTTTTAGAACAGATTTAAGACTTTAAAATAAAAATTATCTATTTGGAAATCTTCACATTTCAGTTTCTTACACAACTGCTACTTAATTCTCCAAAATAAAGTTGGAGTTCTTTCATTGTATGGAGCTAAAAAACTTCCCTAAATTATTTTTTATACTTACTCGCATATAATAAAAAACATTAATTTTAGTTATCGCGTTATAATATACGTTCGAATCTGTATCATTGTTAAGGAAATGAAAAAATACTGCATGCAGCAAGCAAAAAAAAAACTATATATAAATACTATATTGAAAAAATATAGTCACACATACATCCACATCAAGTGAGACAAAGTGATGGTGGAATACACACATGAACCCTGAAAACATGACACTCCTTTCTTGGGCAGTCGTGTAATAACACGACAACTTCAGAGAGTGCAAAGATAAGTCTGTAAGCACATATTCCGATAAGTTCCGACCATGTCAAGACAAGATAAACGTTTATTAAGCACGTCATTCGTGTGACACTATCTACCCTTAATCACAGTTGTTGGGGAGGGCAAATGGAAAAATGACCGAATTTCGTAACCCTTGTTTGTTTGCTGTTAAACTTGTACCTTCACATTAAGGAACTAATTCCAACTCAGAGAAAATATTGAAATACATTTATAAGAATTTTTGTTCTTCAAAATTTCTATATGTTAGAAATCTATTTCCTTATATTCCTTAGGCCTAAAAACATTGCCTAGATGACTAAAGTTACATAATTATGTTTGTGGCAATCACAGCTCTATAGCAAGCGCGGTTGGATTACGCATCAAAAGGTTTTGGTTCAAATCTCAACAATAATCTTGAGTTGCCGAAAGACTTTCTAGTACTCGACTGGCTAGTTACCTTCAAACTGAAAAACTGCTGCCGAGCACCTAACGTTCCAGCGGCCTCATTTGAGAGCTAGTTTCCATTTCAGTCTAGGCGTGTCTACCATTTTCGACAACACCATCACTTAACATCAGGTTGTGGTCAAACACCGGAACCATAAAAGAAACATGATATTAATCAACATATCTATCTATAATAATCTAATCTATCTAATAACTTTAAACGAGCAATTCTTGTATATATCACATCTTGTATATATTGGCCATAGGCCTCCCCCGGGGAGGGGTTTTGCCAATACTATCCACGCTTGGCAGGCGGATTGGCGAGCGCAGTTAGGTGTGATTGTTGAAGAAAGACGCTGCTGCCCCTCTTCCGTATTACATCCCTTAGCCGACTCTTACGGCAACCACAGGTAGAGAGGGTAGGGTACAATTCTTACGCCGCTTGTATATATAATCTTAATCTCAAAAACGGCACCAACGATTTTCATGAAATTTAGTATGCAGGGTTTCAGGGGCGATAAATCGATCTAGCTAGGTTTCATTTAAAAAAAAAAGTCGTTTTATCAGTGTTTTCAGGCAATGAAAAACCGAGCAAAGCTCGGTCATCCGGGTACTCTTTATTTATGTATTACGCAGACGTTAAATTAGCATACACACATATTATAATTACGCCTTGTTCCCGCACGGTTTTGCAAAGATTTGATCACTTGCTAAGATTCTGGAATACATTTTAATCAAATATATATAATTATATACATACAGTCATACATTAAAATGCCCTGTCAACTTCTCACTGCTATGTCACGCATGTAAATAAGACAGGCTACTTTAAGCACAGGTTAAATTTAACCAATGCTTAAAAGTAAAGCCTTATTTGTCAAATGTAGGCTAATGACTGGAACCAATTTCATTAACAACGAATAACATTCGATTCTACAAAAAGCGTTTTAGTCGCGCCCTCTGCCAACATCAAAAAGTCCCAGTCGTTCATTTTTTGCAATCATCAAATTGATCTGTCCGAGTGCCATCTGGCCCGTAAGTAAAACGCTTTCAGATTCCGTCAGCCGAGGAATTAATTCATATAAAACACATATCGCGCTTGTAAAGGTCCGATTTCGAGTTTGTCGTATGTTGTGTAAAGTACTCAAAACTGTCTCTGAAAAGTAGGTCTACACAAAAAAATTCAAGAAAAAATATAATTAGATCGTCAATATGTTATTGCTCGCTTCCAAAAGTTGAAGCAACCTACACGGTTCCATTATAACTACTAAACTACTAGAACGTTTGACATGTTTCACTAAATTATATCACTTTGCCACACAAGTGCCTTAGGCACACTTATAATCTATCTACTTATCAGATACATCTTTTTTAATATATTATTTCACTACAGGAATAAGTTTACACAATTTTTGTTTTCTTACCAATCAATGCAAACAAAACTTACACAAAACTCCATCGTGTTTACTCACTCTGTGCCGATACGCTCCCCGTGGTCAAAGTTCTCAAGGAAAACTCATTGTGCGTGAAAGCGGTAGTTTCGCAACATATTTTAAAACGAAAGGTACAAAACATTTTCATATTTCAGCTGAAAATTGTAACGGTTTTCGCCAACGTAGGGCGGGCACGTGTACTCATCAACTAATGGTCCGTGTACGGCATTTGAACCGAGCCTACACTCGGTACAAAACCACCCGCCTCGCTCCCGGTCCTGCTTTCGGCGCAAAATTATAACGTGTAAAACACGGGCCTCTCCTTGCATTCCGCGCACGGGATTTTTATGAATGCCGCGATTATTATTCGCATTTTAAACTCGAATGCGGCTCTGTTATCCCCGAGACGTATTGCAATATTCGTAACGAGTTTTCTCAGTGCTGCTAATTTCAGGTCGAGTGTAGTGTAGCAGCTATGTAGGTATCTTGGAATCGCTTCAGTTCAATCGTCGCGAGTAGGGTAAAAGTAGAGTAAACATCGCGAATCGTACATGTGGAATCGAACGCAATTGCAAATTTATAAGCGTGGCGGCCAGAGCCGCACTTCTAGGGCGGACCGCGAGAGCACGTACTCGCGCAGTTATTTTTGCTCTTTATGTATTTTTTCTCGACGAGGCTCCGCTCTCCCCTTTTGTTCTCAAGTGGACCAGCTGTCATTATACGCCATGTTACTGTTACTTTTTTCGACGTTTTTATAAAGTTTGCGTCGAGAGGCGTTCCGTTCGGAAAAATGTTCGTTTTGCGTGCGTCGGAGAGTTTGCGTGTCGAGTGATGTCGACGCCGGCGATTGGAAATGAGTTATGGAATTTTATTTCAGAATTTCTCTTACATCGCGTAAATTTCTGTCGATGACAACTTTTGTAACCGTTGTTGCATTCGCTTTTCAATGTACAAATTACAACTTCAATTTTGCAGTTTATTAATCCTTGAATGAAACTTTACGGCTAGGAATAGTTTTTTTTTCTAAAAGAAATTGTGGAATGCAAGCCTACCGTTCACCTGATCACCGCTACCTGTAGATACCTGCAACATTAGATATGTATGTTAACGATGCCAGAAACACGTTCTAGCACGTTCCATGTAACTCTGCAGAAAAACCTTCGCAGGGAGGACATTCGAAATTTTGCAACTGAGCGGAAGAAGAAGTAAGCGCCAAAAGTGTCTAGGATTTACAAATTTGTTAAATATGTAAATATTTGTCGGCGATTATGGTTTATACAGTAGTAGAACTCCGACACAGGAATAAAATAAAACGATACACAAATCACTTAAATTACTACAGAGATCAGATTAAATGTGTGAATACATTGAAACAACTTTTAAATTGATTTGTAATACTGCAGTTACTTTAATTTCATTTATCGTTACTTCTTTTTGCTGTCGCTACTACATAAGTACCGGTCCATTTTTTTTAATTTAACTTCAAATGTATCACCAGAAATGTTGCCATGTGTCACTAAAATTTTCGAGAGGCTTCTAAATACTTGATAGCTGCGAACCCTTTTCACTTCAACCCTCAAGATTTCAATCAATGTAAGTTTGATGGCTTCTATTATTTCATACTACATTAAAGAGGGTCTATTATTAATTTGTTATTTACTCACTGGTTATTTAAATATATAAACAATGTGGTTAGGACGAAACGTCTTATTTTACAACGGTACCGCCGTACGGATGCCATACATTGCGTTGTAGGAACGGCAACTGGTGCAGGTTTAAAAGAGCTCTTTTTTATAATCATCAACACATATTTTCACTGGCCGTCCCTGCCTAATCAAATATAGTATGATCCTTCCAACACTTCTTTGAATAATAACAATAATAAATATCGTAGGACATTACACACACCCTAAACCAAACGAAGCTTGTAGCATGGAATTCAGATATCTGATAGAATAATACTTGTTTTTTTTTTAATGATATACAAAAAAAAATATCAAGTAAATATATATCTTGATATTCTTATAATACACACAGAATACCCAGACGCAGAACAAACATTTGTTTAAACCAAAAAAAATTTGTTCAGGGTGGGAATCGAACCCACGCCCTACAGCTCTAAAAGATATACTACCAATGAGTCAAAGAGGCTGTCAATACTCTTTCTAGCAATCAACTTATAGGTGTTCTTAATCAGTCGAGGTCTTTTAATAGATTATAAAGAGATTTTACTGGCATTCCTCCCACGTCTATTTCTACTGCAATAATTTAATCACGAAATCAATAATTGATTTCGTG
The DNA here is from genome assembly GCA_950106695.1 of Biston stratarius. Taxonomy (NCBI): domain Eukaryota; kingdom Metazoa; phylum Arthropoda; class Insecta; order Lepidoptera; family Geometridae; genus Biston; species Biston stratarius. Next base: position 21,547,092 of record OX467115.1, on the reverse strand, counting down.
GTTAAACTACCTTAAACCATAATATATATGCTCTGTATATATAGCTTCATGGTGTGGTCTTTAGGGATATTTGTTTTCCATTGTACAAAAAGTTTTCAATTGTATACAGTATGCAATATATGTATCTCGTACAATATTTTCAGCAAATCTCCATTTTTAATTTATTTTTTGGTATCTAAATGCAAAATTCTAATATCTATTTCACCATCGCTGTGATCTAGGATGACAATTCGCGAAAAATCTTTCGCGAATTTTCGGAATTTGAATTTCGGGAATTATAGCATGGTGGTAGGTTGGACACTTTCTATTAGGTACTCGCCTTGTCAAGAGCCAGTTCCATTTCAGGCCAGGTGTGTTCAAACACCTAGGTGTTTGACCATAACATGTTAAACATAAATGTAATGGTTGTATTGATGGTTTTTAAAAGGCAAATAAAAGTACAACAGCCTTCACTTTTTATTAGTTCACTATAACTTGAACAAGATTATTCATCATTTTGGAACTATTTGAATTTCGAATGTAGATAATAAAAAAATCTTATGCAATTATTATGAACACAAACGTCTCAAGAACCGTTCTGGCAAAGACTCTGCTCTGAAAACGTCCTCTCTTATCACGTTTTTGCTATTTTTATTGGTTAGATAAGCCGGTTCGAGAGACCGCGGAAGCAATCTCAGCATTCAAGTTGCAATATTGCTGGGATTTTGCTTACAATGGAACTCAAACGGCTGAGAGTAGGACTATACGTACAGATGTACCTACTTATAAGGTTTTATACCTATATGACTCACAAAACTTAGAAGAATTGTACGTACCATAGATTATTTTCTGAAAAATAGGGCTCAGATTTTGATTTATTGTTTTATGGGACTCTAATTACAATTTGTACCATCGATTTCGCTCGATAATAAAATAAAATTGATCGACTTTTATGTTTAAAATATCTGTGAAACATTTACAAGTAGGTTAAAATATAAATTTAAAGATTTTTTTTTTAATGGCTGACAAGCTGTTTGTTTTACCACAGCTCATCTGATGTTATGTGACAGTATGGTCGAGGATGGTAAACACACCTAGCCTGGAATGGAACTGGCTCTCAAGTGAGGCTGCCGGAAGACACCGTTAGATGCTTGGCGGTAGATTTTCAACTTGAGGGTGGTAGCTAGCCAGCCGAGTACTAGAAAGTACCCTACCACCACGCTATGGTTTCCTCGCGATGTTTTCCTTCACGGGCTCAAGCCGGCTCAGCTCAAGCTCATTGTTAGGGTTTGAACCCAGGCCCTTTGGCGTGCGAACCGACCGCACTAACCACTGAGCTATCATCGCTACAAAAGTAATAAAAGTATACATACATATGGGACGTATTATAATTACCTACTACTTCGATCATTTGATAACTGTACTAAGTCTGTTGCTCTAAAGTTAGAATTGAAGTAAGGCTATATAGTTTAGCCTTGTATTGGTTTTTGACTCCAGGAAATCTATCCGAGCCACTCAAGATGAGTGACACTATTCGTGCCCTAACTCACCCTCCGGGGTACGTTTCCGAATTCACTCACGCACGGACAGAGGGCGCGCTCGGCGGCCCGCCAATACGTCCTAATGTGATGGAGAAATAATTTCCTAAAATGCATTGAATTGAGAATAGCTCACATCTGAGTAGTTTTCACTGGGTCGATGACGTTTTAGTTTATTAAGAGGGCTGAAAAACGGTCGGATGTAAACGTGGGTTCCACGACTGGACGTTGATTCGTAACATTTGATAAATTACGCTGTCTGACCTGGTTTCTTGGACAAAATGTTTTTAATTCAAACCTTCAATTCATTTAAAATCCTTACGAGTGCTCTATTACTTTCATATTTTATTGTACTGTAATCTATACCGACTGATTCGACAGTGATTTGTTGAAGAAACTATACGAGACATTAGAACTTTAATTTTTTTTGTTTGTCTGTCCAATGTTGTTAATTAGTAATGGAATATATTATAACAAAATTAATTTTATTATGACTATATTTATTGTTTTACTTATGCGGCGACATTACTCAGTAAGTCCGACTTTAGTTTCGGCCACATCCAGTGGCCTTCATATAGACGGAATTTCCGATAAAATTAAACGTGAGTAATCTCGCATAAGTAAAACAAAAATGCGTGAAAACCACGTCAGTTTGTATAGTAAAACAATATTTATTGTTGCAATACAATAACTATTAGCTATAATAATAGTAAATTTATTGAAAAAAATAAAATATATTTTACTGTTCGATAAAGTTTACGTAGGCACGAGGTGCCAGAAATGGTCACCTTCATGAAGCGATACAATATTTTCCCAACACAACCCTTTCAGCATAATTACGACGTCGGAGAAATTCCAATACCGTTAAAGTTACAGCACTATCACTGCATATTGTGTGTCCAGTTCAGTAAATCCCAATCTATCTGTCTCAAGCCGAGGCATTCTATAAGCTTGTGGGTACGTCGTCTCTCGAACATCCATATCAATCCGAAGAGACGTGTATATCATACATATCTCCAATGAAGACGTGCTTGTTATGTAGAGCTACGTAAGGCAAAGACGGATTGGACACCTTTCTATGTTCTTGTTATATACTATAGACGAGTTTGGCCGACCGTCACGTGTCCTGGGACCGGGTATGCCTGCTATGTATCCTACACGTAACTCGCATACCGATGTGTCTGTAAATTGAACACGGTCGAGTCGTACTTACGAGATTTGGACCACTTTGTAGGTAATGGGATTTGATTTAGGAATGAAATCGGGAAAAGAGGTTGGCAGAAAATGGGATTTTTTTTTGTTGTTTCTGTGACATTTTGTGATTACTTTGATTTTGATCTCTCATGATTTTACCTGTTACCCTTTGGAAACTGTATTATTTATTTCAGGTACGGTATTTTTTGTAATGAAATGCGCTGCCTGCACGGGTGTTCCTTAATGGATAAAATCTGATTGTCTTCAAATCGAGAGTGAACCGATGTCTTCTAGGCACGCGTGATCCATCGTAGACCGCATCATTGCTTAACTCAGGTAAAATGCCGGACAAACGGAAGCCTTTATGTTATAAAAAAATTGGAAAGATTAAAATTTGCGTATGCATTAAAGCGTGGCATAATATGCGTTCGAAATTTCACTTCCATCCGTCGAGGAGTTATAATCATACATACTCAGTATGAATCTATAGTTTTATTGTATTTTTTTAATTTATTTCTAAGGCAGCATTTAGATTTTGTCACATAAGAAAAAAGTTTTAAATGTATCAAAAATTTATTTATTATTGAATGTATTTAAATGTGTGCAATAAAGAGTTAAATAAATCAATAAATAAATTTCTAGAATACGCTGATCTGGTATTAAATTTAATTTAAATATTTCTATAATAAAATAAATTAATCTACAATAGTTGGTACTTGCAGTAGTACCAACACAAAGTAACAACAAGTCCAGTAATAGTGTTTGAGTAACGAAACAAATTCTAGGGCATCGGTGCTTTGTCGCTCATTACTTTTAGGCATTCTATATATGATTAGTCTCAGTAGCCCTGTAATTTCGCTAGATGCAGTACCCTTAAAACTGAAACACAGTAATGTTATCCCACTACTATCAATTGTATCTCTAATTTCAGGTAGCATCTTAATAATGTCCGCTTTGCTCCGCTGGATTGCAATACTAACTTTTTGCGCGAATTAAAGGCACGGATATACGTCACGAGTGGACTTACTTATAAAATCACATGTTTGGCGGTCTACATCGTTGCTCGCACTTAATTGCCATTTTAAGAACATTATTAATTGTTGAGTTAGTTACGTTATGCGTCATCATGCCCGCTACAGCCATGCCGTCGATAAATACCGTGCTATTCGTGAGATGTCGTCCACGCATACAGATCAAGTACAGAGGAGGAGTTAGGACGAGACATGATCTTACAAAACTGTATCAGCCTCTGTCTACGTGTTAAATTGTCAAAATATTAGCTTTAGATTTTATTTCCACAAGTTTATTTTTCTGAGAAAAGTAAAACAAAATTACTTTGATTTTGGCTAAATCCATTTTCACGTTGAAAGCTGAATCTAACAAATAAATTAATACAAAAAAAAAAAAAACCCGACATAAAATCAGACATAGCTAAGAACACTTCTGACTAATTCACCTTTCAAACAAAACAAAAACAAAATCAAAATCAGTTCATCCGTTCAGGAGCTACGATGCCACAGACACGTCAAACTTATAACACCGTCGTTTTTGCGTTGGGGGTTAATAACAACCAAGTGCCATGTTTTTTTTTTTTAAATTGATAATGTTATAGTTTAAATGAAACATTGGTGTGTGCTTAAGACCACACGACAGAAGCGAAAATTATCTCATGGAACGATCACCAAGCGAGTATAGCAGTGACGCGTTATCGCATCCCTTAGTCGACGAGAGCCGACTTTACTCGAACAAGCGATACATAGACGAGCGTGACGGCCTAGTTTCATTCAATACCCACAAAATAAGGTGCACAGTGCGCCTAAAGAAGTTTTTACTTCAAAAAGTTTTACTCCAAATCTGACACCATGCAGTATGCACTATAAGTTTTATTCAAAGTGGCCAGTGCGTTAAAACGGTAATTTCATATTTGAGCCGCTATTACTTACAATACTTTGTTAGTAGCCCAAGAAGCAGAGCTATTACCAAATGAACTACAGATCCGTCAAAATTTTACATAAAGCAAACGCAGTTAACGTTACGCGACCACGATACGTGTTATGTAGTCATAGGGAATAATGATTCAGAAATCAATATACAAAGTTACAAAGCTAGGCCAATTGTAATTGTATTGCGTAATTAGCTGCTCCATACATTAAGGGTCAAAGAACTTTTTCTGTGGAACAGCTAATTTGTTTCACGATTACAGAGTTGATTATCGTAAAAACTTCAGGGTCCTACAACAAACGACAAGCAAAAGCACATATAATAATTTACGATTAGATAATAATAAAATATTGTTAAGTGAGTTTATCTATGTTTATTTGTAATTATTTATATTATAATTTCTTTATACAATTACTAATTGCCTGTCACTTTTGTTCTAAAGTAGGTATAATTTAAAATGAGTAGGTATAAACAGCTTGTATTAAAAAAGTTCTCGAAGATATGTAAACTTTTTTCACACTTTCATCATCAACAACCTTGCATAGTCCACTGCTGGACTTAGGTCTCTCCTAGGACATGCCACTCAGCCCGATTTTCGGCTTTTCGCTTCCAGCCACAGCTGGTTGTCTTATGTATATCGTCACTTCATCTAATCTTACGGCTTTATAAAAACAGGACTGGCTTGGATAACAGCTTGCATATATATATTTCACACTAATATTAAAAAGGTGAAAGTTTGTGAGTGTGTATGTGTATGTTTGTTACTTCTTCACGTGCAAGCGGCTCGACCAATTTTAATGAAATTTGGTATGGAGGTAGCTAACACCCTGATGTAAAACATAGACTTTTTAATCCGAAAAAATATAGTGTTCACATGGGAATAGCGGGTAACACCGCGGAGCTCAACTTGTTTTGGTATATTTTGCATTTTTTAAATATTTTTCAAACAAAATATGGGCCAAAACCACGTCAGTTTCTATAGCAAAAGTTTGGATACTTTATTTCTATTTTTATATAATTTTGTATTTTATGATGTATTTGCATGTTATGCTTCCTTCAAAGAGCAAAACGTTTAGCTTTAAATTAGAATAAAATTTGGTATAATTGTGAATGTAGATGCTAATTTGTACCCTCAATGAACAAAATAAAAATTGTTATAATATAATGAATATAATAACCCCCTTTTAGGTTAGTACACACCAAGATTATAGATATATTAGAGGAGGGTATTGGACTGCCCTGTTAGCTTATTTGGTAGAATATCGGCCTCTAGAGCTGTAGAGCGTTTGTTCGATTACCAACAAGACCAACATTATGTTTAGTAAAGCATATGAGTAATCGATCAGTTTACATGTTCCCATAGTACAAGCTTTGCTTAATTTGGGGCTAGATGGTACTGCGTGAAATCATCATCAGCGTTTTGTAGTCCACTGACGTAGGCCTCTCCTAACACACACCACTCAGCTCGATCCTTGGATTTTAGCTTTCCTACGTAAGTTTCAGGCCGTCCTACACTACGTTTCCCAATTCGCGGTCTCTACTCTAGAACACGTCTTCCTCAGGGGTTATCGGTCCTGCGACCGATATGTCCAGTCCATTGTCACTTCAGCTTGCTAATATATACGCTGAGCTATATCATCAGGTGAATTACTTCGTACTTCGCTGCGTGGAATGTTCTACGATATTTATTTATTTATTTCTAGGTTCTCCCCTGGTCTCTACTGAGTCACACTCTTCACGCGCGACTTGTAACTAATTTATGTTAATAGGAAGTCGAGCCGCGCATGAGTATGTAAAACACGTTCTCACCCGTAGTTAGGTTTGGTCTTGGCGTGCAACGTCGAGAAGAAATATTTTAAGCCTAGTCTTTATTTACTACTAAAATAATATTCTCTTTGAACCTAAGATCCTGAAATAAACGTCATATTTGTTAAGATAGAGATAGAAGCTCTTTATTGTGCAAACCGGAAATAGAAAAAATGTACAGAAAACAAAATAATCTTTTTTTTTTTTTATTATTTCGTTATACAAAACGAAACACAATTTTTACATCAGCATTATGTAAATGGTAAAAAATAATTTGATCTTAATTATATTAGTAAACAAATGTGTATACAGCATGAACATTATAAATCAAAAGCATATGAATAGTGCAAAGAGAGTAGTGACACAAACCATATATGTCTAAATTAAAAAAATTGAATTACATACATAAAAAGAAACAGACGTAATGTATAAGTCGTCAAGCTAATCACGCAAATCTTATGAGCAAGTGGTGGCCTTTTCACTAAAAGCGATCTCAAGAATGGAAAACACGTTACTGAATAAGAAAAGACGGGAGATGTAGTAACACTATTAAGTTCTAAAAAAGTTAAGTTATACTGAAATTCTAAAACTACATATAAAATCGGTATTGAAATTCTAAATAATATAATTTTGTTATACTTAGCTAAGTCCGGACATCATCTAAGAATAGCTTAAATTCTAACATTTTTATGTTTTCGTCAGAAATTTCAAACAAGAAAACGGTAAAAACTTTCATTAACTTTTAGCTATGCGTCATGTAAATTAACATTTATTTTAAGAATACACATTTTCCCTGTAAACCCATAAGTCAATTAATCAAATACAGAAATCAAATAAACTTCCACGATGCGACGTAACGTGGGGAGACACAAGACGTACAAGACACTAGTGTCAGTATAATAGAGCACGCAACCTTACACAATGATAAAAGTGAAATAGGTATTACACAGGTACACTACATATACTACAGGTCATTAAGCTTAGAATGTACTAAGCTATAAAGGGTCAATTGTCATCATTATTAACAATTTTTAGTATGTGCACAAATCCCAAATTTCTAAAATTTCAACTAAATAATTTGATTAAAAAATTCAACTACTTAAAGTCGACATAAAAAAGTTTAGTACTTTTGTATGAATCAGCGGATTATTTCACGATTTCAAAGTTATGCCAATAATGACACTTATAATTATAATTATGAATATATTATTATATAATAATAATAATATATATTTCTTTGTATACACAATAAATAATTGAAACTTTAGAACTAAAACTCAACCTAAAGTAAAGGAACACAAAATTAGACTTTTTTGTAATTATATGTTTGCATTCTAATTAAATCTTTGACATAAATGTAAAGACAATTAACAGACAACATAAAAAAAATTAAGTCACTAGTCGTCGCCGTAGGATTCCCTGTATTGCGATAGTTAGTACTTTTCTTTTAAGACCTATTTACATGAAGTCTTATAGGCCTATATTACGGGTATTCATACCCTATATTAGTATTATGAAACCAAAAACTTAGTATTAAGTCCAACTTATGTATATTATTCTTATGTAATAAATAGATTAGGATAGGTATTTAATTGTGATGATGGAATATGATCATAGAATGTAAAAAGTTATATCTATATAATACTAGCACCCTGTGGATTCATCTGCGTTTTTCAGGATAAAAAATAGTAAATATTTCCGAATTTAGATAAATCCAATTTGATCAAAACATTACTCGAAAATTCTGACATATCCGAATATTTAAAAAAAAATTTTTTTAGTACATATCTTGTCCTAACAACAACACACAAACAACAAAAAATAAATCAACCAATTTGGTCGAGCCGTAGGTACTCATGTGATGTTCGGTCAAAAATGTGGCAATTAATTTTTTATACAGAATGGAACTTAGATACCTATCCTAGATAGTAGATACCTAATTTTCCTTATAAAAAGTACCTAAATGTAATCACCTTTCGCCTTTTTGAATTGTGAATACAAACCTAAACAAATAATACATTTCACTGCAGTTCAATTTCTAAGAGAAATACTTTCACACTTTGTATCCGCTCTAGTTTCAGTGACCTCAGGGGCTGAATCCGAGTCTGTTCGTGTTTTAGGGATACGATTTTCCACATCTCAGACAGCTAGGTGTCAGTGATACAATGGAGCATTCCCGTCGAGTGGGAGGCTCTTATCGATCTAGTGGGACGTCATCGGGCGATACGGCCGCGACGCAAAAAGCGTGTCAGTGTGGTGAGCACAAAGCCTTTGTGGCGAGACCGGACGCCGCTCGCCGCCGCCGGCTGCTTTGTTTGCTGTTTAGTACTCGCTCGCCGCTGAAAGTGGCAATTTTAGTGCCCGTAACTTGCATCGACCTGTAGTAACGGCAGATAGCGGCGCTCTAGCGGTATCGTTAGGTGAACGGCATTGCAAACAACGGCCGTTCTTACGAATGTTGCGAAGGTCGGTATTGCTTAACTGACGTTCTCTAATACGGAAAGTTACGAAGTTGCGTGTTTTTTATGTTTTAATAATTTCGGTGTTACAATTGTTTTCGCAAGCGCTAAACCCAAATAAACTCAGTAATAAGTTTGAATAGCCGGTTCCATAAAACATGTTTTTACGACTATCCGAAGTGTCTTAAGTCACCAAAATGAAATTTTGTTTAAAGTGGCGCAAGTTTATCGAGCGTAAGCGGGTAGGTACCAAAGTTGAGGCCGGCGACGAAACTCCGAGATTTCACTCAAAATAATAAGTTCCAAGTCTTGCGCAGTCAATTTTTTGCGAACTCGGTGTAATGGATTGTTGGGAAACTTCGATAACTTTCGGAAGCTGCTCTTCGATTTATTTTGCTAAGGAATTTTTTAGCCAATTTCTCTTGGGGAAGTTTGAAATCTTCCAGTCACCCTTGAGCGAGTGTTGTTCGGGGAATTAGATTTATATTAATTTTGTTTTTGGATCATATCAAGCAGATTAATTTGCAAGATGACATTTTTAATTTTTGTTTGCAAAGAGCATTGATGATTAATTACTTAATTGGAATATTGATAATTGTAATTACAACTTGTACACTAGGTAAATTAATGTTACGTCACGAACAGCCACGAACGTAATTGGATCACTTTAAACATTAATGTTTTAACCCCACAAATTTCTGTTATAACTCCAACAATTTATGTTATAACCCCAACAATTTCTGTATTTGGCGCATTGATGGCGCGTAAAACAAACATACCGACACTTTATCCGTCACGGGGGAGCGAAAGTTAATAAAATTCATGTATCGGAAACTTATAACCGTGAAATATGGTAGGATTGAAGGGTGCGACTTCAAGACGTTCAGTTTTGTTGAATTTTTTATGTGGGGAAAGAAATGTCTTTTTGTTATTGTTTTCTTTTGCTACAAGTATTAGTAGCGATAATAGCTCAGTGGTTAGCGCGTTCACACGTGGGTTCAAACCCCAACAAAGAGCTTGAGCTGCCGGCGAAGGAAAACATCGTGAGGATATCGTAGCATGGTGGTAGGGTATTTTCTAGTACTCGGCTGGCTGACCACCACAATCAAGTTGAAAATCTACCGCCAAGCACCTAACAGTATCATTCCAGGCTGGGTATGCTTTACCATCTTCAACTACATCGTCTCTTAACATCTGGTGAGCTGTGGTCAAAAACGTAGCTTGTCAATCTTGTTGCTCAAATAAAAAAATAAAAAAGTATCTGTACTGAACCACAATCATTTCTGCATTTCCATCAATAATTTCAAGTCCTACCACTTAGCACAGGCCTGCTTTCTAAATCATTTACCCAATTGAACCTTATGTAATTCACTGAGCAAGATTAATTTTATACGTTTTCAAACGATGTCTTCTTTCACCAAAAACAAAAAATATACACTGACTTTTTCTGAATGAACTTAATATACTTTAATGGTGGACTATGATTATCGTCAGCTTGTACCTAACTATTCCAGGTCATAACACTTTTTTCTGATATTTACTTATCAACTACTACCATAGCGTGGTGGTAGGGTACTTTCTAGTACTCGGCTGGCTAGCTACCACCCTCAAGCTGAAAATCTGCCGCCAAGCATCTAACGGTGTGTTCCGGCAGCCTCACTTGAGAGCCAGTTCTATTCCAGGCTAGGTGTGCTTTACCATCTTCGACCACACCATCACTTAACATCAGGTGAGTTGTGGTCAAAGATCTAGCCTGTCAGACATATAAAAAAAATAAGTTTTGAGAGCCAACACAATAACATGTAAGTTAAGTACATGTGACTAGAGAACTAAAAGTAGTTTAAACAATTTAGTACCAGCATTTCCCACATACAAATAACCGCTAACAGGGTGTCAAAGGATTATCTAGTATTCGAGACATTGCGGCACCGTCCGCATCAGCATTAAAATAAAAATAAGGGTGGCCATAAATAGAAGCGGACAAAGACAAGATATACGGTTATAGCGCTACTGGACTGTTCGCATCGCTGTGTATACTTACTTCTATAGCTATTGGAATAGGTGCATTAAATAAGCACCTATGACCTGAAATCAACTGTTCGTAGCCTTTATACTCGTACATAGAGATATTTCTGTACTGAATTGCGAGTTTTAAGACTTTATAAATATAAGTAATGAAATAGATTCCAGTGAAAAAACATTAATATAATTACTTTTGCAATCTTTCGTAATTTATTTATGGTAGAAATTGAAAACTCTTTTAGGACGACTTCCAAAAGACGACTCGGTCGAGAAGAGAGTAGGCATGTTTATTTCGAATAATAGACTATGAAGGTAGACACTAAAAGTGTACAGGGTAATTTTTAATTAAACGCTGTCACTTCTCACATTCAACTTGCTGGTAGATCTCCTTAGCAGGGGGTCGTCTAGGTCGATATCACCGCAGTAACAAATATTCTGCCGCAAAGTAGTAGTGTGTAAACATTACTGTGTTCTGGTTTGAAGGGTATTGCAGCTAGCGAAATTACAGGGCTGTTGAGACTTACCTTCCAAAGTCTCAAAGTAATGAGCGCCAGAGCAGCGATGACTCGGACTTTGTTTTACTACTCAAAGTTCTGTGTATCGTTGCAATGGTCATGGGCGTTATCTCTTACTAACAGGAGAGCATCTTGTTCGTCTCATTACGTCTATATAATAAATAAAAAATTTAACATCAAACTTAGTAACTTTTATTAGAATCACATTTCTCCTAAAAAAAATAGATTTAACCTATTTTTAAGGTTCCTTACCTCAAAAGGAAAAAACGGAACCCTTATAGGATCACTTTGTTGTCCATTTATCTTTTCAAACCCTTTTTTAGGAACGCGTAGAGGTATTGAGCTGAAATTCATATCAAATACACAGGTCATCTGTCCCTTGAAGCTGTGAAAAAAATTAAACTTCTAAGCTAACGCAATCACAAGATACAACCGTTTATGCTGCAAATTTTTGACACTCGCAAGGGAATCAAAACCTACCTAACCTACTAAAATCCTGTGAACTAAGAATCTTGAAATTTGGTACGGAGCAACTTCTTATAACACAGATAAAGTAAAAATTGCGAAAAGCATAAAATACCATAAAAAATAAAATATCATAACTTTTACTTATATACCTACAAGTTTGTACGGAACCCTCGGTGCGCGAATCCGACTCGCATTTGGCCGGTTTTTTAACATGGTCTACTTAAAAGTTTAGTTAAGCTATAACAAAATACTTGGACCAATTTAAAATGAAATACTATACTATTTATCGGAGCAAAGTCTAATTCTTAAGTTCTACCCATTCTACTCTGCCCTCGTATTTTGTTTCGTCTGAAAACTCGTATATTTTTTTTAGTTTTATTTGTATCAAAACAAATGTTGAACTATTAAAGTAGTTATGTATGATCTACCGAAGCGGCCTATGAGAGATGAGAGAGAGAGACCGGCTAATTAAAAACGGTAATGTATAAAGGCAATGCTAGATCCGTAAGTTTGGGCTCTATTTTGTCTAAACTGTTAGAAAAGCTGGTGAGGATAATATTTAAGCAAATAATTATCAATACTGCATTAATCATTGCATGGTAGTAGGCTCGTGCTGTACCACCCTCAAGTTAACAATCTACTGCCAATCACCTAAAAAAAAATTTTTCATGTAAAAGTATTAAGACTTTCGAAATGTTCTCTGGTGGTAAGAGATAACGCCTTTCCATGACCATTGCAGCAATACACAGAACTTTGAGTAGTAAAACAAAGTCCAGGCTTTCTCCTCTTCAGCTCCAGGTCTTTTTGGCGTGTTCCAGAAGCCTTACTTGAGAGCCAGTTTAATTCCAGGCTAGGTGTATTTAGACCACATCGTTGCTTAACATCGTATGGGCTTTGCTCAAACACCTAGCCTGTTAACCTTAACAAAAAAAGGAATACAGCCCACAAAAATCCTGAAAAAAAAAAATACCTTACCAGCTTCTAAAATTGGTGTCAAACCCAAACTTGTCAAGCTAAAATCCATTACCATCCCGTATCGGTCATCGTAAGCTATAGCCCGAAAGGTTACAGCGCACAGGGTATTTTTTGGCGTCAACGGGGCATAAAGAAATAAATAAGAAAGCCTTCAATCGACGTCAGGCCGTCCACCCTTTTAGAGGGCAAATGATAGATGAAGGCAGTTCGTTACGGGAACGATGAAAATTAACGGTGAAGTGCCTCGGTGGCACTCTTGAACAGGTGAATCTGAATATTCGAAAATTAATGTGTCGATTTTTGTCGAACAATAATACCATAGTTCATTTTATTAAAGAGTTATTGATATAATAGTTACGCTTACAAACAAATAAAAAATAAGCGTACCAATAACTAAAATAAAACGAACTAACTAGATTTTTATATATAACTTTTTTTAAAATAAAAGTAATGAGACGTACGAGATGCCCTCCTGGTAGTAAGAGATAACGCCAGTCCATGACCAATGCAGTGGTACACGGAACTTGGAGTAACAGAACAGGGCATCGTTGCCTTGGTGCTCATTACTTTGAGACTTTTGATAGTTAGTCTCAATAGCCCTGTTATTTCGCTAGTAACCTTCAAACCGAAACAGTATAATATTTACTGCTTGGCGGTAGAATATCTGGTGCTGCGCTGGTACCTACCTAGACGACCTTCTGCTAAGGAGATCTACCACCAAGTAACAACTAGCTGACCCGCATCACGCGTTTCTTATACATATATAACAAAAATACAACCCTTGAAACAACTTGTGCGTATAATAAATATGTCAAAAATGAATCCTTTTCCTTAACAAAATATTTAGCACCCATTGCTTATTCGACTATTCTAAACCAAAACAACATCAAAGCTTTACGGAGTACTTTATAACCCCTTTCTGTTGTCGGATGAGAGGTTGCGATACAAATGGATAAATCGTGTCACAGGAGAGTCTACTTCCGACTTGGCCGTGACTCCGATAGGCTTCAAACGACTCGAACATGGGTTACTTATTAAACATTATTCATGGTGAAAAAATGCATTAAAATATCAGAATATTCATAAAGTTATTTTCCACACAATGCACTTGAAAAAATCCTAAAGAATATAAAGTGTAAGTAATTACTTCATCTCTCTTACTCTCTCCCTCTGTCTTTCTGTCTTTTTGTCTCCTTTCCACAACTTGAACAACTTTGAACCAATCTTATCAAAAATATAATACTAACTACTGTAGTAGTATGTGTGTATTTTGGCTTTTGAAAGACATAAATAGTATTTCATTTATTGTGTTTAAATAAGATGTTACAACCCACGTAAGTACCAAAAAACTGTTATAATTACGCGCGACTTACTTTTTGTAGTACTTACTTAAGTTTGATCAGGCTGGATACTCAGTTTGTGAAGCAGGGCAAGGACGCGCGCGCGTCATACTCTGCCTTAACTCCTTGAAAAAAGTCAGCGGATGTACCTAAATAAATTATATTATCGGAGTGTCAACACATCAGTAATTGCGCATAATTAAAATGAAATTGTACTAAAACCACGTAAAGTTTAGTACGATAAACTTATTGTAGCAATTAGCAAAATTGCCCCAAGATTTACAATTTAAACTGAAACAAATAAAACATATTTGATATAATACAAATGGCCGATGGGGCTGCAAAGTTCTGGAGTGGAGACCACGGACCGGCAAGCGCAGCGTAGGACGTCCACCCACAAGGTGGACAGACGACCTCATAAAGACCACAGGAACGCGCTGGATGCGAGCCGCTTCTAACCGGTCTTTGTGGAAGTCAATGGGGGAGGCCTGTGTCCAGCAGTGGACGTCCTACGGCTGAGATGATGATGATGATGAAATGACCCGGGCTCTTGGTTCACGTGTTCGACTCGCACTTGGTCTGTTTTCTAACATGACACAATCCCAGAAGTGAAAGAAAATATATAGCGCTATTACCTCAAGTAGTTCAGTTATTATCACCACTTACTGGATGTCCTGCAAAATCCTCTGTCGACTAAAATCGCTCGACTAATAGTCGGAAATTGTAGCCATTATCGGCGCACTCGTTCCAACTAAAATTATTATTGTTCACACTAAAAGTAGCCATTTAGTTCGTGATTGCAGTGAATTGGCCGATTTTATGAAGGTGCTACGTTGCCGTTGCTATAAGAATGTGTGAATTATTTTAGATTACTGAACCAGACTATTAGAGTTCCAAGAGTTAAACTTGACAAGATACGAGGGAAGATTCGAGGAAATGGGACGTACCTTAGTAGGGGACGCCTCTTGCGTTGATACTTTAGCATCGTCACTTCTTCCCAGAACAGGTTAAGGCTGGCACAGAATTAGCAGAAAACTTGAAAAGGCGCATATATAGTGCCCTGGACAATGGGTACATCTTTGAGCCTTTTGGGGTTGAAACTTTGAGACCATGGAGTTTGAGTATTATTATTACTAATTTTATTTTTTATTTGAAATAATTGATTTTTATTCTTAATATATTAGTATTACCTATTACGAATTCAATCAATTTCAAAGAATTTTAAACTGATCTTCGAAAGCTTCATCACAATCAACACTGCATCTCGAAGAAGCTCAAAAATACCTCAGTTGACATTACCCTCCCGAACCCTTGGCTTCCGGTTATCGCTACACAAAGAGGACCGGCCCTCTCCCCCTCACCCTTCCCCCTCCCTCGGCCTCGCAGGAAGAGGAAATACCCTTCTATCGTTAAGGTCTACCCGCGTCACTCGTTGCCGTTACGAAATATTTCTCGCCTTGGGGCTAATGAAAAGTTTAAATAATTTATTGCAATTTTTTAACTAGTAGCTTCAAAAACTTTTTAAAAAATATTTTTTAGAGGTAGAAAAAGTCCATTTTCTTGCTCTAAATAAGTTTTTTTTTGTAGTTTGTTTAGGTTTTGTTTTTTTTTTTTACACAACTTAGTTAATATATACAACTTAAAAGAAATTATATTCTTCGCTGAAATCATACCGCATATGAAGTTGGTTAAAAACTGAGATTTCACTCCAGTGAATATCGAAAGAAAATGTTAAAAAGTCAGGGGTGGCGCTACCGGAAGCGCTGCTAATGCATCCGAATGCACCCGGAGGTCAACGCGCCACCCCTGCACGCGATCAATTCATTAGCCAAGTATTGTATTGTAAAATATTCGATATGAATAATCGATAAGGATGCTGGTTTTTAACTCGAATAGTGTTTGAATGACTCTAGATCTATATTTATTTCTATGAAGAAGTAAAATAGTATAGCTTAAATGGCCAGCTCGAATGTCAGATTGGATATGCCATCTGAAGGTCTTTGAAGGACAGATTGCTATTTAGATAAGACACGTCAGACTAAATAGAAACAATGATCTCAAAAATTTGCCGAATCGTCTGTAGCCTGACTTTGGTAATCTTTTAGAAACATCTAGGGCTTCTAGCTTATTTTTAATTCACCAGCCGGGCATCACACGCAGCATCTTAGCATTGCAAATAAATTTTAGATCTCAGAATGTTCATAAAACGACTTTTTGTTATTTTTACCAAAACTTAAAATACATATTTAATTCAGGGACTAAGATTAGTAGATTACTTTAAACGTATAGTTTCTTAAGAGAAAAATGATCACAAGGTTTACGGCTTTTACATCTATGTAATACAAAAATGAAGCTTACGGGTTTTACATCTATGAAATACAAAGATGAAGCTTACGGGTTTTACATCTATGAAATACAAAGATAAAGCTTACAGATTTTACATCTATGAAATACAAAGATAAAGCTTATGGGTTTTACAAATATAAAATACAACAATGAAGCTTACGGGTTTTACATGTATAAAATACAAAATAAATATAAAGCTTACGGGTTTTACATCTATGAAATACAAAGATGAAGCTTACGGGTTTTACATCTATGAAATACAAAGGTAAACAATTATCATACAAGTTTTAACTTTTTAGTGTAACGTATTAAGTCAAATAACATACAAAAAGGCCATTATATGTAATGCCCTGAAGCAATACCTACGAACTGTGGTCGGTTAATGAATAATAACCCCTGTACAGTCAATAATATGAACGCTACCATAAATAATTTATGCACTTTAAGCTACGCTAATCTCAAAATTCTGTATTCGCAGTGTTATGATGTCGCATCTGTCCCGATCATAGATAAGGCGTCAAATAAAAGCTCTGAAATAAAACAGCTAGAAATTTACCAAAGTTATGATAGCAAAACGTTACTTGTTTCTACGAGTAGGTCAATTTCTATGTCGATTTTTTCTTTGCTTCTGGCATTGCACTTTGTGCATTTTGCCAGTGTCAAGTGTTCATATTTTCAAACGTTTATTATTGAATTAATTTGAATAAGTCTCAATCAAAGCTACACAAAATAAGTAATTTCCAAGTCCAGCCCTGTCCAGTGACAGCATTACTAGATGCTTTGACGGAGACTTGAAAGGAAAAAAAAAACGTTTTACTACTTTATAATCAAAACCCATGTTGATGGTTTTCGGTTTTACCAGTTCGAAAAAATATTTCCTAAAACCTCTGAATACCGGATTCCAAAAACTCCCGTGGGATTTGCAGGTAATATTTTCATAATACGGTGAAACTGCGGGTGTAAAACAAAAACAACCGCTAGCATACACGGTGTCGCTTGTCGACCTTTTGGAGGGAAAAGTTTTAATGTTAACAAATGTTTTGCATTATGGAATAAACACATAAGTTATGTTGTAACTTCACTTAGTTGTCCTTACTATTATATAATTCGATACTTAGTACGCTTAGAGTTAGTTCCTTTATGATTCGGAGTGACAGTTCCTTCACACGAATCGAGTGACATAATGACTTTTTATCCCGGAATCATGTATCGGACTTGTTGATGTGAATAAAATCAAGAGGAGCAACTGTTATATGCACTAAAATTTAAAAAAAAAAATGGCTACCTCTAGCAATTAGATAAGGTAAGTACTACCGCTGTATCAGATATTCTACCACCGAACAGCAGTGTGTAAACATTACTGTGTTGCGGCTTTAGGGGTAGCTAGCAAAATTGCAGGTTTACCGAGTTTTTATTTTACTGGTGACAGGGTACCACATATCACCTTATGTTAAGTGATTGCATGGTCGACGATGGTGAAAACGCTTAACCCAGACTGGAACTTGTTCTCAAGTGAGGCAATCGAAACATACCGTTAGATGCTTGGCATCAGATTTCCAACTTGGTACCTAGATAGCCGACAGGTACTATAAAGTACACGGCCACTACGCTGTGGTATCCTCACGATGTTTTCCTTCGTCGACAGTTTATTGAAGGTCTCAAAGCAATGAGTGTTAACGCAGCGATGCCCTGAACTTTGTCTTGTAACTCAAAGTTCTGGGTACCACGCAATGGGGATAGACAGGCATTATCTCTTATCATCAGAAGAGTGCTATAAATAATTATAAATATAACGTAGTTTCTATCGTAACTTTCGCTATTTAAAATACGCCAACAAAATTATGAAAGTGTGGCGCCGTGTTCGCGCAGCGGAGCGCCACTGAACTTTCAGCGGGAATATAAAAACGCGTTTAACTTTGTGTTATTATTATAACGTGCCATTATTGCGTCATTTATTATAATACTGAGGGGACGGGGTTGAGAGTTTGTAATGGACGTTTTGTTTGGGAAAAACAATTTTTTAAACAGCCTAACGATTTTCGGTTAAGCCTTTGGGAAGGGAGTAATTTTTCAGCGTTCGTGGTTTATGGGCTGTAATGTTGACAATTAAGATTTCGATTAATAAAAATAATACTAAGCATTTTCTTCCTTCCCAACGAGCAGTTCGGCTTTTAAATCGGACACTCTTGGTTCAACAGTACACCGCATGACGGAGTACATACTAGTGTCAACACGAAACCTGGCCACGGCTTCACCTACGAATCGTTTCTTCTAAGGAACGGAGTGGTTTTTCTCGACGCCGTGAAAGCCTTCTATAAAGTATGGCACAAAGGCCTGATATACATTTCGGACTGCCAGATAACCTTGTATTCATAATGCAAGACTTTCTCAGATCTCGAAGCTTTCGCTATCGCCCCCCAGGACTTACGACCTCTTCGCTGACGACTCCACCCTCTGCACCAGAGGGTGGAACAAAGTCAATCACCTTCAGCGAATCCTCCGCAAACTGTGAGACTGGTTCAAGAAGTGGGCTATCTCCATCAAACCCCAAAAAGTGCAGAGGGTACTGTCACCCGACCAAAAGGCTACCGATGAAGAAAAACATCGTGGGGAAACTATAGCATGGTGGTAAGGTACTCTCTAGTACCTACTCGGCTGGCTAGCTGCCACCCTCAACTTAAAATCTATCGCCAAAGATGTGTTGATTGATTAACTCTTTATTGTACACACTAAAAATTAACAGATGAAATAAACTTAGTTAACAGGTGTAACAACTAGCGACCTTATCGCTAAAAGCGACCTCTTCCAGGCAGGCAGAAAGGATCAGAGGAAGTAAAAGACAGGGTGTGTAAATAACGGGGATATGCATATGTAAGCATGTAAATTTCTATTTTATGCTTTAAAGTAATTATGTCAATGCTATAAAGTATTTGTAGTATAAGGCAGCAGCGACATTGACACGTCTCTGGCCCTCCGCGGCAGATGGTCCTCACAGCCACTTGAACTCTACGAGGGCTATTGGAGCACGTTCATGCCAAACGCTATATCTATACCTATAGGTAGTCTTATAAGCTTCGGGTATACTATGTCGAAACGGTGTCACTGTATTTATTACAACTTTCACTATGGGCAAAAGTAGTACCTATACTAAAATTCTTGCTAAATTCACGCAGTAGCAAGAATTATATAGGTATAGCCGTAGGTAATATTTTGTAAAGTAGGTAATCTCTATAAAATTACGATTTTTCGAACTTTTGCAACGTTCGTAGAAGTACAATCAATAGATAACGTTAATATATAAATTAAAAAAAATCGTCGGTAAATTGATTGATTAATCGACATTTGAACCCATGCCCTTTGTCGTAAGAACCGACCCCATTAACTACTGAGCTACCATTGCTACAAATGGTTTAGCTATAGTTTACTTAATTTAAATTTGGTTTAGTATCTATAACAGGATACCTTAGCCAATTCTTGCGTTGTTTTTGATTAATTTATGTAATTGCTAGTATAATTGCTAAATAATATATTTTTTGTTAATTTGTAGGTACCTAGACTTTGACTTAAGAAAGACATATTTATAGTTAGACCCATGAACACAAAATTTAGATGAACTAATCGACCACTCACTCTTTTTTCTTCTACACAGTCCTCTTCTTTATAGTAACCACTTATTTGAATAAACCTCGGACAGCGCAAAGTACCTACTAACTAGACTTGTTAAATCAAGTCAATGTCTAGGTAGTCAAGCTGTTACATAGTTCATGAGTTCATTTATTTGTTTCAGCTTTATTCAATTGGCCTTCAAAGAATAAAAGTACAAAAATATACGCCTCAGTGTTTTGTCTGCTGGATTACAGTTTTTGAGAAGATTTGAGCATGAAGGATACATTGTAAAATAGTTTTTTTTCGTAGGTACATCGAAACATATGTACATATCCTAAAAAATGAGATAAACACTTTAGTTGTAGTACAATGGCGGCCTTATCGCCTAGAACAATTTCTTCCAAGCATCCTTTGGATGAACAGAACAGACAGTTATTAGTAAATATAGAAAAAGTGTTTTATTTTTAATTTATATTTTATAATAGGTATATATTTTTTTTTACATGAATTGATTCTTAACGGCTATGGGAGCTTTTATTTCCCATAATATTTAGTGTGTGTGTGTGTCTGTAGTCTATCCGATGTTACATTCAAATGAATTTCCTTGTTAGATATATGTTTTGCCTTAAGTAATTTTTCCAAATCAACAAAACAAATTATAGGTCCTTTAGGTAGGTACTTATATTTATATAATAAATGCATTACTTTCTAATCTCAATCTATCTTGTAAATTTACGACTGTCAACAACAATTTTTAATTGTGTGGTCACCTCAGGCCCCTTCCTTTACCTGGCGAGTTTTTAATTGAATAATCCCAGTCATTAATCATAGGACCCTGTCTGGAGGTGAACGTGAATTGTTTCCACTCTGTTTAAGCGACTTCAAGAAGGGGTTAAACCAAAAGCCAAGTCCATTCTGTTTTTTGGAACGAACTACTGTTCATAGATATACACTATTAAGAGATGGCTTACAGAGCTGCCAACTTTACACACAACTAATATGCGGACATTGCCAACATCTTTCCCTGAAACTTATTTGGTTTAACTATCCATTAGTTTGAAACAATTGAACCGAATGTAACTTTTTTTCACGTCTTATCTGATTTTAAGTATTTGCGTCTGACGTTATTTACGTACCTATGTATGGCGGCAGTTAGTGACAAATAGGTACAAATTCAACATTTTTCGCATTCATAAAATCATGATTGATTTATGATTTTTTTGATTAATCATTATTGTTTTAGAAATTAATTAAACCTAACCAACTTCCATTTTTATTTATTATAGATGTTTTTTATGGACTACCAGTTATATTTTAGTGAATAGTAAAAGTACCTATTCATAATATGTACAAAATAGACGTATATCAGTTCCTGATAAGTAGATAGTACATACCTATCAAACTCTACTTGTTTGTGAACATCGACCAAATGAAAATAAGTCCGCTCCATCTCACATACAGGACGAAGGGCCGTACCTACATCAAAATCAGGAGCCCGAACACGTACCATACACATGACCTGCCCGCACGATCCCACGCCTTACATACCTACAGGAAACCCCAACTCCTTAACGCACACAGACAAACATCATGCAACTAAATCACACACACAAAGCATCGCCCCTTTGTCTTAGCTAAGTGTCAACCAATAAAAACAAAGGATTCGAAAATGGAACAAAAAGTGTTGGCCAATCGCGCGGCGCGTCACGCGTGTTGATGCGCAGCTATTGGCTTGAAAAAAATCCGTTTAGCTCCGATGACTCCCGGCTAGACATTGAGATTGATGCGACGAGACGGTTGGCCGTTTACTAGGACTATTTACATAAGAAACTTAAGGAAGTATTATTTTCTTTACAGATTAGAATACCTGATTCCTAGAGTCTTGAAGGCAGCTACAATGTCTAAGAGATAAGGTTGGAAGGTTGGTTAAGTGTGAGGATTGGAGTTGTTACGGGATCGTGGAAAAACATGTCGTCATATTGTATTATTTTCCAACACTTATGTATTTTTGAGTGTCTGTGTATAAAAATTGTGGCGATTTATTCATAAATTGCAGAATTATTGCGTAAGAGTTATATAATGTAGTGATAGGTTACCTACATGACTTTTCATGTTGCTTCTGTTGATCCATATAAGTAAAGCACTAGTAAGTACTTAGTAAAGTCACTTCTATGTATAATATTGACCGGACTTAACCATGACATAAACTTTATTTTTTATAAGCTTGAATTTTAATAAAATAACGAAACACTTGACAATGGCAATATCACAAAGTGCAACACCAAAAACGAAAAAGAAAAATGCAATTCTTTAGCTTTCAGAGGCAAAATTGATGACAATTCTCAAACTGAATTACCTATCTTATATTTTATTATAAGGATATAAGTACCTCCTTATTATTGATAGATATTTCTAGACCTCGTAGGTAGTTCTGATTTCTGATGATGAAAACGAAGTCAAATGTATCTAATTACAAATGCGAATAAATTTTGAACAAAACTTATGTGTGTTTAGAAGTAAAAGGTTGATCACCAAAGTTCAGTCAGGCAAGATCTGCTTACCAGAATGGGAATACTTTGCCGTAGTGAGTTCACACGTGTGAGCGGGGCCTGAAGGGGTAGCGAGAGACGGGGGACGTTCAGAGGGTCATTTATCATTCATATCATCTTCGCTCCACTTCGCTCGCCGCACCGCCGTAAATAAATAAGAACAGACTCATCTTTTACAGCCGATTTCGATTCACACAATCGAAATAGTACCTTATACCTGTATGAAGAAAGATCTTTATCAAACACAGAGGTTTAAAGACTTGGTTCTTGTTGTCACTGAAGCTTGTTGTTAGCGGGTATAGGTAACTGTGCATATGTTTTAGATGCGTGTAGATAATGGGAGGTTTGTATAGGATATAAATAACTGCGTTTACCCGTCACCGTCGAAGTCATGTCACGTATTTCATTAAGTTCAGGATATCTGTTGCAGTGATTAAGAATATTCTTGTTACATTACAAAATTGGAAAGAATTTTTTTAATATTAATTTATTACTTTTTTATTATCTACTCACAGATTTCATTTACTTAAACACCCACATCCAATCATCTAATCTTAACCGACTCAATAAAATAAGAATTCGTACGATGACGAGAGGCAGACAACAAAGCTCGTACAATTGGGAAACCTTTTATTATCTAAGCATATTAGGTGCTTAGATTCCAAATAATTCCGCTCGCTTCGCTCTAAGAAGATTAGCAACGATTGGATGTTCCAAGAAGGTCCTCAGCTTTTCACATAATGGCAAGGTACGGCTTAGTGATGCCCATCAGGCGAACCATCGATCGCTGACCTTTTAGAGAGGCCGCTTGGTTTCAACATTGGTACTGTGTTATGTGTATTTCGAGGACAGAAAGAAAATAGTTAAGAGTATTTTTGAAATTAAAGCCGCTCTTTGAAATCGGCATAGATTCATCAGTCTACATGAAAAATATATCTGTTTAACTACAGCCTACCTGATGTTAAGTGACTGTGTGATAAACACACCTATAGCCTGGAATGGATCTGGCTCTCAATTAAGGCTGACGGAACACACCGCTAGGTGCTTGGTGGCAGATTTTCGACTTGAGGGTGGTAGATAACCAGCCGAGTACTAGAAAGTACTGTCCCACAATGCTATGATTTTGTCGCCTTTTGCTTCACCGGCAGCTTAAGCTCATTGTTAGGATTTAAACTCATACCCTTCGGTGTGTGAACCGACCGCGTTAACCACTAAGCTATTATAGCTACGATTCGTGGTAAAAACAAAACAAACAACAAACAAAATTTCTACGTTAAAATATAGATTAACAAACTGAAATATTTGACCACAGATTAGAAAAAAAACATAGCTAACAGCGACTAGACATTAAATAAATATTGTAGGACATTAGGTACACACAGCGCCATCTGACCCCAAACTAAGCAAAACTAGTATTAAGGAAGTTTTTTTTTTTTTGCAAATACATTACACCCATAGATACAATACCTACAAATATTTGCTTATACCCCAAAACGTTTGTCCTTGATGGGAATCGACCCACGCCTGACAGCTCTTAAAGCAGATATACTACCAATGTTCCAACAAGGCTGTCAATAGGTAAAGGTTCTTTGATCCTATAATTTGACTGGCCTCAAATAACTTCGTAGGTATAATTGTGTTTATCATATATTTATACTACTTACATACTTCCAGTCTTTAAGGTAATCTATGTTGAATGTTTTTAAAAAGCTTTGTCTGGTTATGAGTCAGTCCGAATCAGTCTAGTGACTTTGAGTCAGTCTAGAGCTTTGATTAGAGAAAGTGCTCTAGTGCCGGTCTATTTAAAAACCTAAGAAATTAACAGCTTAGCAATTAGGTTAGAAATTGAAAGGTCATGTACTACCCGAGGCACGTTTGTTTAGTCCATCATAATTGCTCGGCTGCATCTCAGAGCTGACGAGTCGCCGGCACAAAAACTCCTAAATCCAGTTCATTAGGGCTCCATTCATGTCCCACCCCTGGATGGAGATACGCGGTGATTACTGCAACCGCTCCCGACGGCTCACGAATAAAGACTGCATCATAATTTCACCAGATACAACCCTCCTGAAGTATTTAACGAAATTGCGAGCTAAAGACACTACATAGGGTTCACTTTGGAACTGTACTCTGCCACGTCACTTGCACAATGACATGTAAAAATAATGAACAAACTTAAGTTTACTGCGGAGGAAGATGAATCTTGGAGTAAGAGAGATAAGCGTCAGTTTTGTATGATGTTATGAGAAGAGATGCTTTGTGAATTAATAGGAGGAAAAGTTTCGCGGGACGTCGCACCGGCGAGGTTGTCGCAGTTCTGATTCAATTTGGACGCTAATTTAATGACGTTGTCGTGGAGGCAAACAAATTGATATTCATATGGGACCACCGTGGACTTGTTGTTGTTTATCTTTTTCATTTGGAGCTGTTTATGTTAAGTAGACGTGAATACCGGAATAATTGCTGTCATTATTTGCAATTTGATGTTTACTAAAGATAACGCTGTTGGAACAACAAAGTGCTTACGATTCAGTTTGCAGGTGTCATGTCGAAAGTTTTAAGTAAGTAAGTGATCTTAACTTTTAAACACGATTATTATTTAACAAAACATATAGCTTCAAATAAATATTTAATACTGCTTTTTTATAAAATTACTTCATTTCATTTTTTTATGGCTAACAGACTAGGTGTTCGACACAGCTCATTTGATGTTAAGTAACGATGTGGTTGAAGATGGTAAAGCACACTTAGCCTGGAATGGAACTGACTCTCAAGTGAGGCTGCCGGAATACACCGTTAGATGCTTGGCGACAGATTTTCAACTTGAGGGTGGTAGCTAGCCAGCCGAGTCATAGTAAGTACACTACCACTATGCTATGGTTTCCCGCGATGTTTTCCTTTACCGGCAGCACAAGCTCATTCTTGGGTTTGAACCTACGCCCTTCAGCATGCGAACCGACCGCGCTAACCACTGAGATATCATCGCTGTTGAATGGAGAAGTCTTTTCTTCCTCTAATCCTTTCCATCCTAGGGGTGCCTGGAAAATATCGCTTTTAGCGATAAGGCCGCCAGTTATTACTCCTGTTAATGAAGTTTACTTTCCTTTTCTTCTGTATTGTATTGCATAATTTTTGGTGAGTAATATAATAAAGAGTTAATCAAACAATTGATTGCAATCTGCGAGAAATACCTACCTATTTACACGGAGCAGCAAGTGAGACACAATAGACTAAGTCAAACAGATATATATATATATATCCGCAACAACACTGCCTGTTAGCTCACTTGGTAGAATATCTGCTTCAAGATATTCTACCGAGGGCGTGGGTTCGATTCCCACAAGAACAAACATTTACATATATGACTACAAATGTTTGTTCATCTTCCACCACACCATCACTTAACATCAGATGAGCTGTGGTCAAACTAGCTTGTCAACCATGAAAAAGAATATAAATAAACGAAACGTCAACATCGTTTCTAATCAGGAAATGTACCCCAGATTCCAGGTATCTAAATATGTCTTATATGTGTACTTTAGTATATCTTTAGGTAGATTGAATTGAAGAAAATAAACGTGAAGAGCCGACCCCACCTAGTGGGACAAAGGCAGGAAGATGATGATGAAGTACGTTTTAAGATGATCATCCCCGGAAGACGTACCCCGGTTCCCATCGTCGCACGCGCATCGCAGCAATTGGTAATTGGAACGTCGCGGCCAGCGCATTGTTGGTGTCGTTCCACCCTCGTTATCCAATTCAACGCTGCGCAGATGACTCCTTGTTTCGTCAGATTGAGGCTAATCGGTCGGCAGAAAGATTCTACGAAGTTGGTGACTTGGATCAATATATGAGGTCAGATATCCTTATTAGAAACAAGGAAATGTTCGATTTTAATCTTATAAGAAATGAGTAATATACACTAGCACTTGTGGCACTGTAAAGAGTTTTTATCTATCTAATTGTAAATTTACAACAGCAAATTAGGCATATCTAAGTAGCAACTTTAATAGTATTTTTTTTTTAAATTTAGGTATATAATATATGCCGCCGTGGAACGCCTAGCAGATAAGACGATAATAGCAGAACCAAGAGCGTGAGGCGACGCGTCGCCACGCGCTCAATGATACTCCGTTTTATGGGAATCTGGTTCTGGTTCTGGTGCTAATTTTGTTTATGATACAATTGGAAGAATAATTTTAGATAACGCATGGCAATACCAAGTGATATGTCATTCAATTTGAGTTTTGGCGGGAACGCGGAAAATTTCGTGTCGCCCCATTCTTTTTTTCAAAACTTGTCATTTGGAATGTTTATGTATAAAAATTGTGTTGTAAGGGCCGAATTACAAGCGCGTGTATGAGACACAACCTAAAGTGTCAAGTTTGTCTAAAAACATAGACAAAACACAATGACTATATATTTGTCTGTGGCATCCTAGCTCCCAAGCGACTGAACAGATTTTTATTGAGTTTTCTTTTATTTGAAACCACTTGATCGAGATTGTTTTAGCTATAACTCAAGAAAATATGTGCAAACGTTTGAGGATAAAATGTTTTATTGGATAAATAGGTGTGAGCATCTTCCACAAGTCTAATCATCGGAGTATTTTAAATGTACTTCATTCGTCTTCATTTTAATGACAATTTGTCTAATCTAATTTTATTATATCACTATATTAACAGTATTATCATAACCATAGACAATTTTATTATAATATTTTTTCTTTATACAAAAATACCATTATCCAAAAAGCGCCTTACAACGAAGACAGTGTACGTAATAGACACGTAAAACGTGCGCATCTACCGAGAGCGCATTTAGAAGGCTAAGCCGAACTGTAAGGTTCAGATAAACGTGGCCGAAGTAATCCTCTTTGTGTAAAAATGTCCCCACTGTCGCTCCCTACCGGCGCGCAACTTTATTAAAAAGCGAGTAATCTCCACTAGTGGACTGGGTAACGCGATTATGCTCTATATAACAACTCAATATGACGGGGCCGATATCAAATTGGATTTAAATCCGACTGTGTTGATGACACCGGTGTAAATTGTTACTCATGTGTAATACATATCATCATCATCATCATCCACAGCCTTCTTTATTCCAATGCTAGCTATAGGCCTCTCTCTTGTTATTATAAATATTTAAAAAAATTATATGCTTTTGCATTTTACCGACAATTTTGTCTCCCTTTTTACGCAACTACCTACGCAAAAATGAGGGTTAAGATTTAAGCAGTATATGTAAGTACACAGGTATCTATTTCAGGTGAGCTGTGGTCAAACATCTAGCTTATCAAATATAAAAAAGTATGTTCATTAAAGTTTTTTTTTTTTTTACTTCCTAAGCCACGAATCATATTTTAACACTTAAGGCGTGACGTTACATTTTAAAATGAATATGGCTGATTTTTATGCACTATGAGCTCATTTAATAGTAGTTCTATTTTTTGAGCTCGATAGCGTGGGTTCAATTCCCACTCAGGGCAACTTCACTTAGTAGTAGGTAGATCTCCTAAGCAGGAGATCATCTAGGTACCACCGCAGTATCAGATATTCTGCCGCTAAACAGTAGTGTCAACACTACTGTGTTCCGATTTGAAGGGTTACTGCAGCTAGCTAAATTACAGGGTTGTTAAGACTAACTATCGTATCTCAAAGTAATAAGCGCCAAATCTGGTATTTTTTTTTTGCAGGTATTATCTCTTACCACCACGAGAGCGTCTCGTTCGTGTCAATATTTTTACATTAAAAAAAACTGTGACGCAAATAGCGGTTTGTTCTGTCTGGATGTTTCATATTTATAATAAGTATTGTACATATTTATATAATTTTATTTGTATTGTAATTTTTATTTGTGTGTATATTTATAATAAGTATAGATCCTTTTGTAAATACAAAAGGATCTAAGTATGTATTCTATTAGTAATCTGGTTCCCATAGTACAAACTATGTTTAGTTTGGGTAGATGGCGCTGTTTAAAATGTCATCAAATAACTTTTTAATTATTATTTTTTTAATTAAAAAATAAGAATAAGTATTGGAGGACATTTCACAATGCGCCATCTAGCCCCAAACTAATCAAAGCTTTTACTATGAGAGCCAGACAGCTGACAGTTTTCTTTTTTTTTTTGTAAATACATTTATTACAGTTTAATACATACAGAATACCCAGACACAGAACAAACATCTATGTTAGTCACACAAATGTTAGTCCTTAGTGGGAATCGAACCCACACCCTTTAGCTCTCGAAGTAGAACTTTATCAAATGTACTCACAGGGCTACCGAGATAAATATTTGTAATGTTTGGTGTTCAATAGAAGGCCTCAATATGCATTCCAAATATGTGTACCTAATTCGTAAAACTCTAGAGTTACATTCGGAAACATGGCGCGGTGGTAGAAAGTAGGCGGATTTTAGTTTTCAATCTATAACCTGTAAAGATATTAAATACTCATTAATTGTTCCCTAAGTGGCTAAACAAAACGAGTTATATTTTACATCCATGGCGTGACCAATTAGTGTACTAACAATAACAGGTCGTTATTGCTCTAATTATGTCATTCGATTTGAAACTTCAAATTGTTTATTTAAAGTTTACTTAAAATAACAACCTAATTAAGTAACGGTATCTACAGGCTTATCTATACAAAACTGTTTACTGCACCAATAACTAAACGTTTGATAATGTTATGCATTACGAATCCATAAAAAAATTATTGCGATCAACAACTCGAATTCTAAACAATTCATCGTATCACAAAGTATTTGAGCGATATGCAAAGAGAAATCATTGCCCGTATCTTGACACCCGGCAGTCAGGAAGCGAGAGAGGTGGCACACTTCATTACTCGCACATCAAACAATCGCTCCGCCGCCGCCATCTTGCCGGAAGTGACGTCACTGACGTGCCGCCGCGATCGCTTTGATCCTCACAAAAATAACTTCAACTGGAGTCGTGGAGGCTCGATGCAACGGGTAAATGTAATTGCTTCGTCTTAGTACCTACGAAATGAAACGTTTACCCCCAAGTCTGCAGACAGAGAACGACAAAAATACAAAATAAAATCTTGTGGCTTTTTCCATTTTACAACATATTTTATCTTTATAGTAAATAAAGAATTTAGTATATAATTTTGTAAAAGTTACGTACTACGTAAATGATTAAGAAATTATGAAATATATAAATGTCAGTGGGACGGCGTTCTTGGCATGATTATCTACCTAAATAGAACCTGCTTTGTTTTTATACATTAGCCTATCGTAGCAACATGTTTCGCAAATAAATCTTGAAAATCATTTCCATTCCAGAGTAGATATGTATACTATCTTCGACTACATCGTCACTTTTCATCATCAGTGAGCTATGGTCAAACACTAAGCTTGTCAATTATAAAAGAAATAATTGAAATGCGCCCTTTGATTTGCTGTATTGGTATTGTAATGGAGCTTAGCTTTTTAAGTAACTTTTGTAGCGATATTGGGTCAGTGGTTAGCGTGGTCGGTTCACACGTCGAAGGGCGTGGGTTCAAACCTCAAAAATGAGCTTTGAGCTTCTGGTAAAGGGAATTATTGTAAGGAAACCATAGCATGGTGATTAAGTATTTTTTCAGTACTCGGCTGGCTAGCTAGGTTTTCAAGTTGAAGATCTGCCGCCAAACACCTAACGGTGTATTTCAGCGGCTTCACTTGAGAGCCAAGCCAGGCTGGGTGTGCTTTACCATCTTCGACCACACCGCATTTAACATCAGGTGAGCTGTGGCCAAAAACCTAGCTTGTCAACCATTAAAATAACTGATTCGTGTGATTTGTCGAATTAAGTTTACTTTAGTCAGTAAATAGGCCCAAGTCAGCCCTGTTTCTTATAAACTGGCCTTTGGCTTTTTTAATTTTCAGACATATAGGTTCCTTCACCGTTTGAAGTTATCGGCCAATACGCACATAACCTAGAAAAGATAGAGGTGCGTGCCATGGGATTCGAACCCAGGACTCCAGATTGGAAGTCTTACGGCGTCGCAACTAGGCTACCGAAACATATAAAACTTATATATTAAATAGGTATATGTATAGTATTTACTATCTTATAATATGTAGAAAATAAAGATCGAGATATCTTTAGTATATAATTATGATACTTAAGTAATTAAAATATGTTAGGTATATATTAATCGAGAATATTTTTTACTAAAACTCAGCACCGTCATCAAAAACACAACACGACACCACGTCTTCAACAAATAGCCAAAATAACAATGTGTGGCACTAAATCATGTTACCATTCAAAACACTGACTCCCGCATCTTAGAAAAAATCTCCCTAAAAACGGGGTGAAGAAGTGTGTCATCTCCCGTCAGAAGACAAAAGCCGTTCTTAATTGAGGGGAAAAACGTCCGATGGGCCTCAGAGTACAAAGGCGTTAGATGTCATGCCTTATCAAGAGAATTAAGGGCATATTATGTGCGTTGAAAGGATTACACAGGTGTCTCGTCGACGTTCATGTTACACGGAAAAAAGGCTATCGATGTATAAACGAGATTTATATTTAAGGTAACAAGTCTTATTATGATTCGTAAAATGTTAAATGAACGAACGGCGAGTACTCGGAAAATAAGCAGACGTGTTGCCTGACGGTAAGCAATTACCATCGCCTATGGGTTTGGATATATGCAGTGCCAAACGTACTGCAAATAAGTTGCCAAATTTTAAAGATTTTATAATCATGATTCTCTTTTTACATTTTGCTGGTGTATGGCAAAAAGGAATGCGTGAATTCCGCAGTGTGCGATTTCCACAGATAAATTCATTTTGATCAATTTTACTTGGTGGTAGATCTCCTAAGCTCACCGCAGTACCAGATATTCTGCCGCCAAGCAGAAGTGTGTAAACATTACTGTGTTCCGGTTTGAAGGGTACTGCAGCTAGCGAAATTATATTACAGGGCTATCGAGACTAACCATCGCATGTCTTAAAATAATGAGCGCCAAACCAGCGAAACAAAATCCAGGGGACTTTGTTTTGTTTCAAAGTTCTGTACATCGCTGCAATGATCATACACATGCGTTATCTCTTACCAACAGGAGAGCATCTCGTTCGTGTCATTGCTTTAAAAAAATATCAAGAGAACATGTGGATGTGGATATTACATGTGGATGAGCTTGAGATGATAGCGGCTCGTGCGCTGATAAAACCGTGGCACAGGCATAAGATCGAATTTACGATTAACGAACTGTTTGATATTAGTAATGTTTCAATTATAAAATTACGAATTATACGCACGATTATCACCACTATTGCACGTCGAACCTGGATAAAACCAGCACAAAATCGAGTCAGATAACATAGCATGTACTTTGCTATTCAATAAGGACAGCGATAGCTAATAAAGACAATGATATATTCAACTGCTTTTGAATTTATGAGATGAACAGAACGATACAGGAACGGTTTTATACAATAATACATGCCATACAAACTACTTCTTTGAAAGGTGCACAACCAAATGTAAATCATATCATACCTAACTATAATTTTAAGGCTATTTCATCGATAACAATTCAATAAAGAGTATCGTATAGAAAATTATATATTTTTGTCATTAAAATAGTCTGAAATATTGTAGCAACTTTTACACAATGATATCGAAGAAATATATGGCATCATTTCTGATGCACTTTGCTTCATATCACGTTACCTGTCACCGGCAGCCATTAGTGTTGTGACCTCCATCTAACTTACCCCCTCAAACTTACCCTCAGCTTCTTGGCGCAGCGCCAACTTATCTTTGCACTTGAATAACGTGCATTCACTGTCGACACGACGATAAATCCACCTGTGTAAAGTGCTATTTACACGAACCAGTACTTTCACGGTGATTTGGATAAGTTTGCAAACATGCGTTGACCCAAAACTTCTCATTTGCCCCGTGATTACTCGCGTCTCCAGGAAGCATGTTTGGTACGCTTTGACAGGCGACATTAGTTGTTATTAGTGAGTGTCAATTTCAGAATAGTTACATATCGTAGATATCGATATTAGTTGTGTTATGGCTAAAATGAAAGAATACAATTTATTCCTAATTAAATTTAAACATATTATTATAATTAAAATGATAAATATAAAATAACTAAAATATATTATTAAAAGGAGTCCCTTTAGGCAAGGTTCCGAAGATACTGGCAGCGTTCCCCCTTTGAATAGCTAGACTAATTCTTTGTCCGAGGTAGCTGCCAGCTCTTCGGTCTCCTGTGATGTCGACTAACCTTTTTGCTATTTCTTTAAAAAGCCTTATAGCGCTAGGACCCCACGGACCAAGGGTCTCGACACCGAATGGGACAAAATCATATTCGGAGCCTAGACCCCTGTATTTGCATGTTTTAGATTTTTCAGCCGCTTCACAAGCGGTATATGAAAATATACAAGATTCACAATAAAATAAACTTTCCTTTTCCTATATTGTATTATATATATAATTGTAATTCAAAGTTGACAAAGGTCACGGATCCTGGTGTCTGTGAAGCGTATTTTTTTTTGATATTTTTGAATATAATCTGTCAGTGTTAAAATTGAATGTACTATTTTTTAACCCCCGACGCAAAAACGACGGTGTGTTACAAGTTTGACGTGTCTATGCGTGTGTGTGTCTATCTGTGGTATCGTATAGCTCCCGAACGGATGAACCAATTTTTTTTTTTTTTTTTTTTTTTTATTTATTTAAAAGGTGAATTAGTCACTAATGTTCTTAGCTACGTTTGATTTTGTGTCGTTTTTAATTGAATTAATTATTTTTTTATATAAAAGTAATGAACGAACTCTCCTGATCGTAAGAGATAACGAATACTTACCAACTTAGACGACTTCCTGCTAAGGAAATCTACCACCAAACCATGGACGGCAAAAAGC
Source organism: Biston stratarius (assembly GCA_950106695.1). Lineage (NCBI taxonomy): Eukaryota > Metazoa > Arthropoda > Insecta > Lepidoptera > Geometridae > Biston > Biston stratarius. Next base: position 21,513,451 of record OX467115.1, on the reverse strand, counting down.
GTACCGCCTGAGCGTGATGGTAAGCAGTCATCGCCGCCTATAGATCACCAGAGGCATTGCTCAGATATGTTCATGACCAGTAATAATAATTTCGTCAACATTATGTGAAAGCCATTTAGGGTTCTTTAACGTAAATCAAAACGTCCCTTCGAGCGATATGGCAAACATCTGAAATATTCTACAATGGCAAGCTTCAAAATGCTGACACCTCGAGCGATCTCATTAACATCTATTAACGTAATTCGGTATAAGTATCGAAACAATGCCTGGAATAAAAAAAGCCGCTTGTCTCGCGAATAACAATATTACACGGTCTTTATGTCCTTTTGCCTGCAGGAAATGACAATTATTTTGGGTCTGATGCTTGAGAGTGGAATGGTTCGTCTTTCACACGAAGCCCTTTGTCCGAACACGACGCGACATCGCAAGACAAAAAATACCCCATTCACAAATATGGGTTAGCGAATTTCGTTCAATATGATTTTCGTCTCGAATTGGTACAGTTAACAAAAATATGTGTATTACAGGCTGATCAAGTAATTAAGTATGAAGGCTTCAAATTTTTTAAATGTCAAAGTTATAAGTCAAACTATACGCTGTCCTAATAGTAAGAGGTAAGTAACGCATGTATATGACCACAACAGAGATACATAGAAATTTGCGTAGCAATACAAAGTCTAGGACGTCGCTGCTTTGGCGCTTACTTTGAGACATTAGATGGTTAGTCACAATAGCTCTGTAACACTTATACCTACACACATTAAACAATCACGATCAATCTAGAGCTGAATTATTTTGAATGATTCATTTTGAAATATCGTTTGAATATTTATCGTACTAACCAGATTTTAGTTTTAGGCTATTTTGCTGATCAAATGCCCAGACTAGAATCAATTTAGCAAATAAACATATATCAACGTTCACTCTTGCAAATTAGCTTTTATTTAAATTCTATTCAATTAGCTACCATCCGAGATGAAAATGAAAACATCTTTTTTTTTAACACGATTAAATCAACTACCAACCTACGACTACCAACTCGTGTGATGGTAAGCGATGATGTGGTCGAAGATGCACGCAGACTTTTAAGATTTTTTTTGACCTTTGAAATATCCAGATTATGTACCTCTGTAAACAAAAAAGCCGACAGCTTGTTCTATTCCTTGGCCGTACAGATGAAAAACGTATAATCAAAACGTTTGATATGAACCCAAGGAAATTCCAGTATGGGTGGTAGAGGGCCGTCTTTCTATTTGTCCTGTAGTAAAAATGAAATGGAAGTACAAGGTCGTACAGCTCAGTAGCACATTCTCCGAAATGAATCCTGTATAAAATTAACAACCAACGAATAATCACTCTATCGATAATTTTATCACTCGAATACATTTTATGATGCCAAGTGTTTTGGCAGCTACATCACAGATATATATAACTTACCAAGTGTGAAACTATCATCACCGTGATAACTGCCTGTCGTTAAACTAATGAATATAAATCATCAAATTCAATAGATACTGAAGATCATATAAATAGGTGTTAATCAAAATCATTTCATTAATAATCGCCGCCTTCTAATACCCGTTATTAAATATCGAACATCGAGAGAATGGACAAAGAATTATTAGTATACACGATCTCATTAAATACAGATAATGATAGTACCTAACATGACTTAAGTTTTTCAAAACGTTTCATAATCGAACTGCTTAATGCGTGTATAAAAAATCAGGGTGATGCTGAAGGGACAATGCCGCGCTGTCTGCCGGTGGACAGGTATATGACGGGGCACATTTTATTGGTTTTCCGAAACATTCTCTGCCCTATTAATAAATGAGTGGCGGGAAAAAAGCTGTAGAATCCATTTGTCAGGTCTGCGGTGATTTATGGGCGAGGACTTTCGAGATTCCTAGAAGAAGGACGTGTTTTGTTCTATTTGCTTACCTGTCACTGTGATTTAGAAGGGTATCGCGGTAATGGTTTTTGGACTAGGCGGAAAATATAATCGTTATGTATTTATCTATGTACTCGGTATTAATTAATCTACTGTCGTAGTGTCACGTTGTAATCTAAAAATAGGTTAATGGTTTTCATTATTCTGTATCGGCTATTAAAGACATCTCATTCAGCTAATATATTTCGAAGTCACGTCATGAAAAGGCTCGACTATTAAATAATGTTTATTTATGGATGACAAGCTAGGTGTTTGACTACAGCTCATCTGATGTTAAGTGACGATGTGGTCGAAAATGGTATACAAATGAAATAGGCTCTCAAGTGTGGCTGCTGGAATACATCATTAGATGCTTGGCATCAGATTTACAGCCGAGTACTAGAAAATACCATACCACCATGTTATGGCTTCCTCACGATGTTTTTCTTCGCTGGCAGCTCAAGCCCTTTTAGAGTTCGAACCCACGTCCTTCGGCATCTGAACCGAACGCGCTAACCACTGAGCTATCATCGCTACGTAAATATTAACGTAATGAGACGAACAAATCGCTCTCCTGACGGTATAAGACTATAAGATAATGCCTGTCCGCAAATATTGCAGCGGTACTACATTGAGTGCCAAACTAATTCCATGGCACTCATTACTTTGAGACATTTACAAGTCAAATCTAGATTTAATGTCATTTTTAATATCTTATAGAGACTTAATTTGAAGAAAAAACTTTTCATTCATTACATTTTTAGTGGCCTATTAATAGAAAAGCGTAGACAAGACTATTTTTTACATTTGATTTGTCAAAAAAATCGGCCCTAGATAAAGTGCAACTCGATACAGATTTGATTCTCACGCGCTTCAATAAATTACGCCGTAATTGATGGCCAACGTGTTCCCGAAAATGGCAGGTAGCTTCTAATAATGCATGGAGAAGGCATCGCCGCAAAATACTTGGAATACTTCGGCTTTCATTGTGGAATGCTTTGATGCGTAACTATTGGGATCTACTCATATTTGGTTGCATTGCTGTATGAACTCTCGAAATAAGATTAAGTGAAAAATAAAATGTAAGTTACATTGAGGTAGAGAGTAAAGTATAGACCAAAATGCAGGTTTAACAACAAAAACACTCCCAGACATTCAGACGCTACACTTTCTTCTTGACCACTGATATCACCGCTTAAATATTCTATCGAAAAATAAACCACATAATGACACGTTAGATACAAGGCATTCCCTTTCGACCGGACAGTTTAATATCGCATCGTCATCGAGATACGATCGATGCGTCTTCGGTATCACACCGCGATCGCGCCGCGAATATGCTGACGTCATGTAGGTGTTAGTTATCGATTTACAGAATACACCTTTGACTACGGTATTTTAATGATAGTATCGAAATGAAGACTACTCTATGGGGAAATTACAACACATGTTCTCAACCCTTAATATTGTTTTTCCCAAATGTCGCAATAAATATAGTTCATACTTCTCATTAAGTTAACCAATGACCTTTAATAACCTTTATAATGCTCTGTAAACTTCTCACCTACGTTTTTTTTTTTTTATGTTGAAGTAATGAGACGAACGACACGCTCTCCTGTTGGTAAGAGATAGTGCATGTTCATTGTTCATGACCAAAGCGACGATACACAGATCTATGAGTAACAAAACAAAGTCCAGGGCATCGCTGCTTTGGGGCTCATTAATTTGAAACTTTCAATAGTGAGTCCCAATAGCCCTGTAATATTTGACACTACTGCTTGGCGGTAGATTATATAGCACTATGTTTCTTTAAGTATAGATAAACTTTCAGCCATGTTTATAAGTTAAACTCAAGATTTCATGACACTGAGTAGGTAGGTACTTGAATGAGTTCCCCTAATAAAATCATATTTTAAGAAGAATAAATCTAAAGAATGTTGTAAAACTATACGAAATTTGTATATTTTCAATGTGTGTTTAACCAAATGACGTTTTTAGCCCAGTGGTTAGCGCGGTCGGTTCACACGCTGAAGGGCGTGGTTCAAACCCCAACAATGAGCTTAAGTTACCAGTGAAAGAAAAACATCGTGAAGAAACCACAGCGTGGTGGTAAGGTACTTTCTAGTACTCGACTGGCTACGTACTAGCTACAGTGTGTTCCGGCAGCCTCACGAGCCATTTCCATTCCAGGCTAGATGTGATTACCATCTTCGACCACACTGTCACTTAACATCAGGTGAGCTGTGGTCATACACTTAGCCTGTCAACCATAAAAAAACGCGCATTTGATTGTTTACAAATCTTCTTTATTGGCTACATACAAACCGACTGCCTAAAACAAAACATAAACGGTGTTCTTCTGATTTAAACCTATACAACCTTTATGGAGTCACATGGATATACCACACTTTTATCATCCAAAGTGGTGCTAGACGTTAAATAATCTTCTGGTGTGATGCTATTACTAAAACTAAGATAAGAGCGATACACGACCGTGGGGCAGAACTTGATCCGAGTTGATCCCCAAACGCAATACCTCTAGAGCGACGACCGTCCCCGGAAGCTTTTTGTTAGTACAATCTCCCAAAATTACAAAATATAGTAACGCGTTAAACCTCTAGTTAATCGGGAAACGTTTCAAATTTAACACAACCAAAAAACTATTCGGTTAATCCGCGGCTTCTTTGACGAAATATTTGTTTCTGTAGTGAGGCTTAAAAAAGATTATTGGTTTCTACGAAATGTCGTTCGAGCGAGAGGATAATGTTCCTTACGGTCCGGGAACAAATTACTCGTTGAGGGATAAACTCACCTCGTTTCGTTAGAAAAATCACAATCTCGGATTCGGTTATCTGAGAAAAAATTACCTGAGTGCAGAACAGTACCGTCGCACTCAACTTACCTACTTCCTTGTACGTGGGGTAACGATATTTTTTAATGAGAAGATAAGTGTTTGACCACTGCTCAGCTGATGATAAGTGACGGTGTGGTCGAAGATGGTAAGGCACATCTAGCCTGGAATAGAACTGGCTCTCTAGTGAGGCTGCCGGAACTTGGCTTGGCTTAGGTACTTGGTGACAGATTTTTAACTTGACGGTAGTAGCTAGCCAGCTGAGTATTAGAAAATACACTACCACCATGGTTTCCTAACGATTCTTCACCGGCAACTCAAGCTCATTCATTGTTAGGGTTTGAACCCACGCCTCTCGGCTTGTGAACCGATCGCGCTAACCATCCAGCTATCATTGCTACAAATTTTCTTGAAAATTTAGTTTAGATATTATTTATACTTAAGGTTGCTTTACGGTTTTTAAAATTATATACCTACCTGTTAGATTACAAAATAACAAATTTTATTTCTCTATCATAGTTTATTTATGAACAGATTACTTACACGAACAGACGAGAAAATTGTTACTAGATAGTAAATCTCTTTTAACACTAATACGTATAAATAACTAGAACTTAGCAGGAGATCTAGGTCTAAGTAAGAGCGCATCATGAGATAAAGTACCTAGCGGTGCTGTAGTGCTTTAAAAGTTGTGTGTTCCAGTTGTGTTTAAAGTGCACTGCAGATAGCGAAATAAATAAATATAGTAGGACATTACACGCAGCTTCATCTGACCCCAAACCAAACAAAGCTTGTACGATGAATGTCAGATAGCTGATTAAATACTTAAATACTTTTTTTTAAATACATACAGAGACACCCAGATAGAGAACAAATGTTTGTTTACACCACAAAATGTTTGCCTTGTGTGGGAATCGAAACCACGCCCTACAACATAAAGCAGATATACTACCAATGAGCCAATAGGTATGTCATATTATGTAACTATTTAGACTTATACATAGTTTTGTAATACATACATATGTCTCAAAGTAATGAGCGTCAAAGCAACGATGTCTTTTTTTTTTTCCTCTAAAGTTCTCAGGATCGCTGCAATGGTCGTAGACAGACAGGCGTTATCTCTTATCATCAGTAGAGCTTTTCAAACATCTCATTGCTTCAACATATTAAAATCTTTGTACCTATTGAATCTAGTCATTAATTTATAATTTTAATGGCAACCAAAATGCATCGAAAAGTTACGACATTCCTTGATTAAATTTCAAAACTGCCAAATACTGCCGCTTGCAATCAATAACCACGAACTCCAGAAAAACTTGCTCCCTAATGAAATAAGACGGAGCGTGATCGATCAAAATAATAATTAATAATAGACCGAGAGATCGCGACGTCCGCTCTTAGTCATCGCGTTTAATTAAAAATGGCGGCACAAATTAACGGTTACATTTCAAATTCAGAGCCTGTTATCATTAATACTTTGATCGTGCATTGGTAACGAGCATTGTTGCAATACTTCTCTAAACATCGAGTGGACACGTGTATGATAGTACGCCGACAATTAGTATTGCGTTATTCTTAATCATCAATCAAGAGAGGCTATAAATTACATTGACATTTATACTGACATAATGACATTCTGTATTAGTGAGGTTCTTGATATATTAATACTATACATCGAATACCCTAACCCCAAAATTGGAAATATATGACACTAGGTGTGCCTCACAGATACCCACGTTTTCCTGGATTAATTGTAACATGTGCTTTAAACCAAGCTCTAATCTAGCAGCATTTTGAATTTTATCGAAATCCATCAAGCCATTGTCATGTCCTGCGTAAAGTAGTAACAAACACCCATAAAAATAGACAAAGTTTCGCTTATATAATATTAGTCATAATTATTTTATTTAAAAAAAAAACTAACATGCTAACAATTAAGGAAAAGAAAAAGATAAGTGGTAAAATAAAAGCTAAAAAGATTTTCACTTATGCAAACTACAATAATTTAACGCCTTGCCACTGGCGCGACGTGGGGAAGATAGATGAATATTTCAAACGAATATCAAATAATTATCATTTAACAGCCAATAGAAAGCTTCGCGCAAATTTAATGTTTGAAACAATAGAAACCTTTACACAAATTTTATGTTTATTTATTCTGTACACGCTGTTGTTCACTACTTCCCTCGTGTGGATGTACGTATATTAAAATAAGTCTCGATGAAGGCACAGAAACAGTGTAGCACGCCATCTGTCAAGCTGAGATGTAAACTTATCTATAACATACATTTTCCCAAAACTTTGCTTCATCCTTTAAAAGTGACGAACTTTCCATATAAACTTATAAGTCCATTTAGGGTTTTTTTTAAATATATAGGTACGTGTACTTTTACTTTTAACCACAAGAAGGTAGATGAAATTTCGTGCTTTTTACTCTGAAAATAACGGACTCCCATACCATTCATCCTTACCCCCTAGGGGGTGAAATTTACAAAAATCCTTCCTAATACATAAAAGACATAACATAAAAGGCATCAACGGCCAAAATTCCACGTTTGTGGTCTTCGATTTAGGCTCTGCTTAATTAATCAGTTACGTAAAAATAATCGTAGGTATTTTTACGTAAAATATATTTAAAAAAAAAAATTAAAAAAAATAAAAAAATTATATTAATAATACACATTTTCATAAAATAAAATAGAGGGGCAGCACTAGCTGACATTAAGTGTTGAAATTCTACAATTTGACAAATATTCTCTTGGTCAATCAAACTCATCAGGTAATTGCATCGCCACTGTTTGCAATATCTGTAATATTTTAGAAAATAATATTGTAACATATGGTTGCATTACCTATGAAACTTTTAAGGTACCCATGACATAAAAGTGGAGGCCACTTACCTAACGACAGATATAGCGTATATAAAACTTAAAAGTGTGGAGGTATACGTAACTAAGGCGTAGAAACTGGAAGCAATAAGGCCTGTAGGAATTGGGAGGCCTGTGGCCAACAATAGATTTAGTGTAGTGAGGATAATGATGATGATAACCTACATATTAATAATTAAGCTATTTGCAAAGTGTACAAAACATTTTTTAATTTATAAATTGATCAGTCAAAGACAAGTGCGGTGGTTACGTAATTAGATTAGGCGATGTTGCGATAGGTTATAATTGGTGCGCGCGCGCATCGCCGAGAGGTGATCGACGGCGCCGCGGGGAGCGTTCTCTGGGCGAGCGCCGACGCCGCTGTCGAATTAAAACGAGCTCATAGACAGGATAGGACTTTTGTATTATGTTTTAAAAAATTAGAGAGAATGCAGATATTATTCAAGACTTAAAACGAATAAATAGTTACATAAGACAAATAAAAATTTGAAGTACTACGTTGGTAGTATGACCACGTGGGTAGTTTAGCTAGCGAAATTACAGAGCTGTCGACAATAGACATCGAATGTCTTTTTTACAGTTGACAGGTTAGGTGTTGGACCACAGCTCACCTGATGCTAAATGACGGTGCGATAGGAGATGGTAATCACACCTGGTTTATACCTAATGGAACTGGCTCCCAATGCTTGGCGACAGATTTTCAACTTGAGGATGGTAGCTAGATAGTTGAGCACTAGAAAGTAGCACCATGCTATTGTTTCCTCACGATGTTTACCTTTACCTGCAGAATAAGCTCATTGTTAGGGTTTGCACGCACGTTTGGAGCTACAAAAACAAACGCTACGCTCTAAGTAATGAGTGCCAAAGCGGGGATGCCCTGGACTTGGCTTACTTACTTACAGTTCTGTGTATCATTGCAATGGGCATGCATTATCTTTTACCATTCGAGAGCGTCACGTTCGTCTCTTTACCTTTTGATTTTAAAAATTACGTAATTTGACATAGCTGTTTCACTTTTGTTGAATATGCTAATATAGACAGTTCACATGTTTATAAGAAACGCTGCCCGTGAAACGTGTTGTGTGTTTCGGTGGAGGCTACTGAAACCAAGAAGCGGTACCCTACCATCATACTAAGTTATGCTACATAAATGTGTGATTGTTAATAAAGATTTTATTGTAATAATGTAAGCTCGCATCAAGATAATGAAATATCACGTAAGAGTGTATCCATAGTAAGAGTACGTTGAAACTCGAAGCAATCTGCGGGTCGGCGGGAGGTGTGCCCGATCGGACTAATGATAACAACGATCGACGGATTATTACGTTAAACCCGACTGTTCTATCGAGTTCACACCTACGCGACTGGCAAATTGCAGTTGCGTCATGTACGTGTACTTAAATGTTTCATGTAATCGATATGAAATACTATGATTTTTTGTTGAAATATAAAAATTCATAGTTTATCATCTTGTTAGTGGAATTAGTGATTTTCGTAATTAAGCATGTAATTAAATGTGGACAAACTTAAAATTTTGAAATTAAGGTTTATTCGTATACTGAAGCCCTGGAGTAATGAGATTGTACAATTGTAAACTTGTACTTGTAAGTTTAGGAAAACAGGACTCTGCGTAACGTTTTCTTTTTCAAATCTGTATAACGAAGTTGCACGTGAGTGTAGCGGTGTATTGTACGTTCGGAGGATAAGAGGCGCAAGGTCGGCCTGCGACTGAATAGAGTTTCGAGTGCCTCGCGGCTGATTAGCGGGCGCGAGGCGCGACGGCGAACGCTGCCGCGGTGCCGGCGAGCGCGAGAGGGCGTCGCGGATCGACAAAGGCTCACGCACGGCCGTAGCCGACCGTAGACAATCCGCCGCGTATCGATCTACCGCGACCCTTCGACTGAACGCCGACCGCCGCACAATGCCGCCGCTCTTTATTATAGCATCTCACATTGTTGTCATTGTTATTATTATGATTCTTTACCGCTTTCCATTGTCGGTCGGCGTTGCGGCGGTGCTTTTTCACGTCTCGCGTTTAGTCTGGCCACTGGGAGCGCGACGCTCGCACGTTATTCGCGGAAAACGAGTGTTTTCCTCGCGGAAATTTTGTCACATTCGTGGATTTTTGATGTGGTATTATTTGCGCGCGCATTGTCGCGTGACTGACGGCTCGTCTCGCGAGATCCGGCGCGGAAGCCAGTCAGCTGACTGCCTCCGCATACCCATACCTACATCTACGTACGCAGCGTATAGGACATCGCTTAGTGACGCTACGTGAACAAGTGCTTGTGTTTATGTGTTATGCTCTGCTTATTACATGTATCATTATGTTTTAGTGTTGATAAAAGTCTCTATGACGGTTTCAAAATTCCTATTGGTACTATACCTGTATGAGAGAACATTTTAAACTAGGCATTTACTAAATATAGACATAAAACTATCAAAAATCATATCTATGATGTAAAACAGATTCAGTATATTATACTACAGCTCGAATTTTTAATGGGTGATCTTACCGATATAAGAAATTTCTACTCAGCTATCATACTGCATGTAACTTTTACATTATCGCTGTATGATTAATACAGTTTTTTTTAATGCTGTTTTATTTTATACATTGTAGTATCTTTTGCAATCTGTTTGAAGTACATATTGCCTGTTTTCTAGTTACTATAGATACTTCTGATATGATTTACCCACATCCAATCTAACTGGATCTTATGAGGCATATAAGATTTTGAAATGGCAACTGTAACATGAGTAGTAGTAACTTACTGAGTGTAAGTATGTGTTTTTGATACACAGTTATTCTAATATTAATATTTTCCACAATGGTTATTATCAAAATATGTCTAGTAAAATAATTAAACGTTTGCCAAAATATACTTATAATTTGTAATTTATATGAGCGGTTTCTTTTTTGGATATTTTAGAAATATTGCTTCTTAATATAAACAAAAATATTTAAATAAGTACTTACTGATATAATTAGATTTCTCTGTACTTGGATCTCAATTATAACTTCCAATTGTAATTACAACATATCATTGTATGTGTAAATGATCGTATCTCGCTATCCCAAATATTGTATATATGACTCAGCAAGCCACTCATTAAGCATCAACAAATAAAGATGTTTGAGCACGCAGCCTCGTATAAGCGATTTGTAATTTCCTTCCATCCAACAATGTATGTAATTGCCAGTGTCAAAGGTCTGCCCATGGCGTGAACTGAAATAACTTTCTATAATATTTATTCGCCGTTCAATTAGTTTTACATTAAAATAATATGAAATATTGATGCCTGAACACATGATTGATGCCTATTTTGTTTTCAACTACAGCTTTTTTTGTTTGAAAAGTCTTATTAAAATCTTCTTTGTGACGGTGACCTACTGATATGAGAAGTAATGCCCAAATTACTAGGAAATTAATATTTATTCCTAAGCTTCTATCTTTTCAAAGATAGTTAATATTTCTGAAGATAAAAAATCACTACTATTTCATTATTATGTACTAGCTGCGCCCCGTGGTTTTACCCGCGTGATGATGATGATCAAAAGTATCCTATAGGTATCTTATTTCAGGGCCTAAAGTACGTACACAAAATTTCACCCAGATCCGTTGAGTAGTTTACGCATGAAGGCGTAACAAACAAACAAACTCACATTCGCATTTATAGGTAATATTAATTAGGAGGTAGGCTTAGAGCAGCATGATAAGATAATGAACTTTTAACTTGTTTAAAAACTTTTTACGTTGAGCCCAGGAACACTTGCACATTTTTGCGTGGTGGTGGGGTACTTTCTAGTATTCGACTGGCTAGCTACCACCGTCAAGTTGAAAATCTGCCGCTAAGCATCTTACGGTGTGTTCCGGCAGCCTCATTTGAGAGCCAGTACCATTCCAGGCTAGGTGTGCTTTACCATTTTCGACCACACCGTCACTTAACATCAGGTGAGCTGTGGTCAAACACCTAGCCTCTCAACCAGTATAAATTTTTTTTACAATCTAAATGTGCAGAAAGATATAAATATTTGTCGGGAACAGACATCAAATCAAAATTAAAAATATATATAAAATAAAAAGCCATGATTGTGTGTATGCAAGCATTAACAACATTACAACTATACTATGTAAAATCAATATGAGCGACCTACATGCGCGCTTCTGTACATAAGTCGGGGTACATACAGACGGACCGTCGCACGTTACTATTTAATTTGCGGGCAGCTCGGTTTCAAGATAGGCCTGATGAGACGGAGACAGCGGCCGGAAGGGGCCCCGGGTGGGCCTGGGTCACCCGCCTCCCTACCGAGGTACTAGGCCTATTCAAGCCCACTCCAGCTCTATAGCAAAATGTTAGCTGTGTCTTGCGTTATTCTGTGTATCATTTTCAAAATTTTTATCAAAAAAGTCAAGTTCCATAGAAGTTACAAATAGGTATTTTTCGATAATATGATTTACAATGTCAATGGAGGAATATGTCACATTAAATAAATTATATCTGAATAATTCCTCCACAAGGAATAATAGTAACTTTTTTACTCGTTTTAAATATTTGAGACATTCACAGTCTTGAACGTAAATAAATTTCGGACGACATTTTCCAGTAGGTATCAAACAACGCCATCTAGCTCCAAACTAAGTTAGAATACTTTTATACTTTTATTAATTTGTAAATATTTTCTAATACTTAAGTAATCACGTATTGTCCTATTTTATTCAACTCCGGAATTTTATCATATTAAAGTAAATTATGTAAAATGATACATCTATTACTAATATAGGTACGTTTGTGTAATGGTAAAATGTGTAAAGTTCTTTTAAACAATATTTTTGAGTAGTATGTTAGTCATAACTTATTTATTTCGGTTAAGGTAATTAGTTAATCAACATAATCCCTGATAAGGCACACAATTATTGGCTGTCTCCACAACAACATAGGTAGGTACATTTGAAACTATTTTTATGCAGAAAGTGTAGTAGAACTTCAATAACGTTCAACCTCAATTTAGTTTTATTTTTCATTTCATCAAAATAATAATCGAATATTAAAACGAAATTCTCACGAACAATAGCAGTCGCCATATTGCCGCGCGACACCTCAGTGTTGCCATGCGTGATAATTATTAATTTGCACCGAGTGTCGCTGCACTCGCGCCTCTCGCGACTGTCATTAGTGACACCTCCCGCCAATTAGGACGCTCACAGAGTTTGATGAGCACTTTTTACTTTTTTATTTTACACAAGCGTTACTCCGGCAATTATTGAATGACTCCCGACGCGTTGCCAGTAGTGGCAGTTTTTGTATTGGAGTGTTGGAGGATTTTATAGTTGCTTGTCAGGAAACGAAAAGCGAAGTGTTAATGATGTTTTGTCGATTTATACCTCACGGAGATAGAAAGTACAACAATTTGCATGTTTATTCATGAGGATTTAGGATAGGTATAGGTATAGGTATGACTACTTAACGTATTGAAATTTCTGTTTTCAGATTTTGTTCACATTTAGATTTATATAGGTAGTTAGTAGATTCCGAAATAGTTAAAATCTGTAATAAATACCTACATATATAACTTAATTGTATTATGACTTTTGTATGAAACTATTAACTATCATATTTAATATAGTATCTGTTTAATATCAAATAGATTTGCTCGTACTTATGGTAATTTACTGTTTTACATTAGTAGTCTTACTCATAAATGTTGGTTATGCAGTTTTTAAAGTGTTGTGAAATTGAGACATGTCGTCTGAATTCACGTAAGCGAGAAGCTGATAAGATATTTTAAGTATTGATTAACTTTAAACAGCGTTTATTAGTAAGAATATATTGTGACCAGGTAATTTTATACAGAACATTAACCCACAGAACTGTAGATGCGGTGAGTGAATCCTGCATTCGCCAGGATTAATTAAATAGAAACTGGAGCAAAATGGCGTCGAAGCGAAACAGCGTAACTATTTTCACGCTCTGATTTTGTAGTCTGAATTTAGTCTAACTTATCTGTTTCATCAGATGGCTTGTATTTTATCACCATAGTTACATTAAAAGTTAAAATAAATAATTTGAAAATGAATATAATTAAGGTTAAGTAAGTTAAAGATGTCGATTATACGATGTCGCTTACCTTATTATCTATCAAATACATAGGTACGATACGGATACGGTTGCGACGATAGCCTAGTAGTTAGCGCGGTCGGCTTACACATCGAAGAGAGTAAGTTCAAATTACAAAAATGAGTTTGAGCTGGTGATGAAACAAAAAAACATTGTGAGGAAACCATAGCGTTGTGGTAAGCTTTATAGTACTCGGCTGGCTACTGTAAATCTGCCGCACCGAAGCACTTAACGGTGTGTTCACACACCGACCACGCCATCACTTAACATCAGGTGAGCTGTGGTCAACACCTAGTGTGTCACACAAAAAAAAATATGATAATGAGGTACTTGTTAATACATAAGTTTAATTATATAATAAATTAGAAATGTCTTAATTAAAGCTAATTCGTCTTAGTAAAGTTCTTTACACTGACTGATAAGCAAAATACCCGGTATAAAGAACCTGGATGACCGAGCTTTGCTCGGATAAAAACACGGATAAAGAGACGTATTCTAAAAATTAAATCTAGCTAGATTAATTTATAGCCCTCGAAACCCCCTGCATACTAAATTTCACGAAAATCGTTGGAGCCGTTTCCGAGATTCAGATTGTATATATACTTATATACAAGAATTGCTCGTTTAAAGGTATTAGATTAGATAGATATTGTTGTGAGAATTTTTATGCCACAGGTGGGAATCTAGCTGACGGGTTGCCTGATGGTAAGCAATCACCGTCACCAATGGATATTTACAAATACGTTACCGACCTTTTAAGATTCTATAAACACGCCTTTTGAAGAACTTACTGTACGCCCTTTACTCCGCGGGAATAGGTACGGAAGAAGGAATACGAGAAACTAAATAAGATAAAATTTAGTTTTTTATGTCAATTTATTTGTGTAGTTTTTGCAAACTAAGTAAACAACGGCAAATTACTTTGTGGTTTATAATAGTCAGTATCATTAAAATATTTATACCTAAATTTAATATTACTTAAAGTTTTTACTATTGCACATGATACATATATTTATATACATTTTATCGGTACCATATGCAGTAATAAAAACTTTGAGTAAGTAATATAATTGGTATATATGTATATATCTAGTTCTGAATAAAATTAATATTATGACAGTACCTATAATATAATTATTAATGTATAGGTAATTTATTATTTTTTAAATGGAAGTAGGTAAGTAAGTGTAAATTTTCACAACTGGTGTGTATATACAATAAAGAGTTTATGTTTTACTCGTATCTAAGTAAGGTTAGATATAAGTTCAGTGTATCTCGAGACGGAATAAAAATAAATATTACTTGATTCCAGCAGCATCGTGTTTTATTACAACAATCCTTTTTTCCCAAAAAGCGAAAGTCTCCAAAAATCTCCGACAGTAAAACCAGTAGTCGTAAAAATTTATTGATTATAAACTAACTGAGACGTTTTATTCTTATAAAAGATAAGAAAACGAATAACTTTGTGGAGGGTCCCTAATTTAAAAACAATAGCTGTTCGTCGAACTTAAAATTAGAACTAAGTCTATAAAAAAAAGCTTTTGCAAGCTTTTTGCAGTAATGTAATGAGTCCCTGATTTTTAAGCTTTTTTGATTTAAAATTCACTGATACAATATACATATAATAAAAAGTGCTTTCTTTTTTTTGTTTGTCTTAATATATTTGCGTTTGACCACATCTTGCCTGATGTTAAACAGTGGTGTGGTCTAGGATAGAGCACTTACCTAGAATAAACCTTTAATATATATCATTAAAATCGTGTATAGATACTCTATGTTGATCTTTAAATAATTACATCAAAGAGAACCATACAGTGTTATAAAAACTATTCTACTATATATACATATCATATAAAAAATCTATAGCTATTTAAAAACTAATACCAAAATATAAACCTTTTGGGTTTGAAGACACCAATGTTGTACTTTTCGAAAAACAGACACCGGCAAAGAGTTCCTCATCCTCGCCGTCCGAAAATATGTGAAATTTAAGCACATGGGGAATATCTTATATATCCGGGTGTAAAGGAAGTGGAAACGCACTAAACGTATTCAAAACCACCTCACTTGTCAGAACTGCTGTGTGGAACTTGTTGTCTGCGTCTTGTGTTTCCAAGTACATACGTTTTTTATTGTTGACAAGCTTGGTGATAATGACAGCTCACTTGATGTTAAGTGTGGTCGATGATGGTAAACACACCTAACTTGGAATGAAACTGGTAGTCAAGTGAAATTGTCGAAACTCACCGTTAGATGCTTGGCGGCAGATTTTCAACTTGAGGGTGGTAGCTAGCCAGACAAGTACTAGAAAGTACCCTACCACCATGCCGTATAACAATACTTGAACAAGATCCTATTCAAACGTGGTCCTTCCTCGATCACATCTTCGCTTTCTATCAGGTAAGATAGTAGCTGAACGCATACCTAGTCTGTTGTAAAAACACTGTATTAGGTGCCTAGTTCGTTGGCTACCGACTAATCGACGGATTAAACTACCCAAATTAGTATCGAATATACAACCTACATATTATCTCACTTGCGATGCAAAATTTTCTAACATAAAAGAAGACAATAAAAGCAAAAATGTTATTATGTCACATGGTGTTAGATCTTTTGAGCAGGAAGTGGTCTTGGTAGGTACTACTGCAGTATCAGACATTCTACCGCCAACCGGTAGTGTGTAAACATTACTGTGTTCCGGTTTCAAAGGTACTGCAGCTAGCGTTATTACAGGGCTATTTAATCGACTGTAGCAATTAACATTGTCGGATCTACATTTTTGCTATTTTCAGTTTATTGCATTAAAAGACCTTATAATAGATTACAATTTGCGGGGGCATTTTTAGACATAATCTAAGACCTTAATGCAATAAAATGAAAATAGCAAAAATGTAGGTCTGACAATGTTAATTGCTACGGTCGAAATGTTTCAAAGTAATGAGCACAAAACCAGCCACTGAACTTTGTTTTGTTACTCATAGTTCTACTACCTACTGCAATGGTCATGGACAGGCGTTATCTCTAACCATCGGGAAAGCGTTTCATCACACTTACTTACATCATAAAAAAAAGTTTTCGCAATTCCAGATAAAAGATAAAAGCTAAGTAATAGAAAAATCTTCGCGGCTTCATCCGCATTGAGTTAGGAATTGTATAAGTAAAAAAAAGCAATACTTTCATCCATAATGAAATTTGCGCTATTTAATTATCTATATACCTAGAATAATATAAACGATACAGTTTATTCCGGAATAATGTTCCATAAGACACATCTATACCAAATTTCAAGTGGACACCTCCTGTAGATAGTTTTTTGATAATCCCACATGAGCATAATTTTTTCCCGGGGTAAAAAGTATCCTATATGTTAATCTATCTTATATTATATATATGCTAAATTTCATCCAAATCCGATCAATCGTTTTTGGGTGATAGAGTAACAAGCATTCAAACATCTAAACATCCAAACATCTAAGCGTTCACATTTATAATATTATATACCTACATACATATATATAATAGGAAGTAGGTAAGTAGCATTAAAATCCACCCTTTAAAGCAAAAGCGTAGAAATAAAAGTAGGTAGGTATATTATAAACATCTGTCGCACAAAACAACCGTGCAAACCAGCACGGTCGTGCAAACCTAGGCAAAGTATCATTCGATTGGCGATAAAGCTAATAGAAACCTAAAAATGTACGGGATTGACATAAGCTGTCGATATGTCACGTGGGCAGCTTATGTTAATCCCGTACATTTTTGGACTTTTCTAATAGCGTTATCGAATATCGAATGTTACTTTGTCTAGGTCCTAAGGTCTGCTTATGATCTTCAAATTCGACATTTACTATCAACAAGATCAATTATGAGTAATGAAAATGTCAAACATATGACATATTAAAATAAAAAGAAATTACTTTTGTTATCACTGCATACAAATTATATCATTGCATAAATGTCAAATTTATTTATTTTGTTGTTTATATTTATTAGTACTACTTCGGTAGGTATATCATAATATACATAAACATAATTAAATATGAGTAAGTCTGCACTAAAACCGATTATTTAGTTAGGGGTTTAAATCTATTTACAATGTTACTGTCCTTGTCTAATGACTTGCAGTGAAAAAGACAGAACATAGTAAGCTTAGATCAATCAACCTTTCAGAATTGATCCTAATATTTGCATAAATAAAAACCATTGCCTGTTGCGTTAACACATTAACTGCTGAAAACACTCACGTTGTGTTTATTATATCACGTAACTTTAATGTGTACCTATTTTGTGTTTAACATTAAAAAAACTATCTTAAAATTATATACCTACATTCAGCATCTAGATAAGCTGATAAAGTTTATGTATTTAGTAGGTACCTACATAACCGACTCTTTCGCTTCAGTCTCGTTTTATTTCCACGAGTAGGTAGGTATATTGTACTGATATTGTACTCGTATTGTCACCGGAACCTTGAACTCCCAGCCTCAACAGCTGAACAAACTTAAATAGAAAAATGTGTACGTAAGTATGAACAAACCTCTCATATTGTACTAAACATATGACTTTTATTTAACCGCTTCGCTTCTTCAAAGAGAAACGAATTAAAATCTGGGGCATCAAGTGGAGACAAAATAGTTCTTTTAATTTGTGATAAGTAATGAAAACAGGCGAGCTGCGGCCTCCACGATATAAAGTAAAGGCGAGAAGGCTGCAGCTCCCGTCGGCAAACAAAATTGAGATTTGCATGAGGCGGCGCGGCGGCGCGGCGGATGACGGCGAGCGGAGCGTACGCCTCGCTCGCCGGGCGATTAAAAATGCAGGGCGCCGCGGGTGGGGGAGCGCGGGCGGGCGGAGCCCGAGCTGCGGCGCCATTGGCGCGCGCGGGCGCGGGCGGGGCCAGAGCGGAGGCGGGGGGGGGCACGCGGGTCCGCGCCCGGCGCGCGAGCCTCCGCACAACGCACGTAGCCTCCGCGCTGTACGGTCCCGCGAACGCTATCCCGACGCGTACCGTCGCGAGTCCATGTGAGCGACACACGGTTCTCTCGTTGTGCACGGTGAACGAAGGATCGGCAAGCTGTACGCGCCGCAGGAAGACGACATGCTGACGATGGAGACGGATCTGAAGGGCGGCAGCCTGCACGCCACGGTGCCGCCGCACCACGCGCTGCAGCACGGGTACGGCTCGCTGGGCGCGCTCGGCGGCATGATGTCTCTGCCGCAGCAGCAGGCTCTGGCGCCTCACCAGCCCATGCAACACCAGCACCACCAGCCGCTGCCGCAGCACCACCAGCCGCCGCAGCATCACCAGCCGCCCAACAACAACAACAACAACACCAAGGCCTCCAACGCGGACCGCGTCAAGCGCCCCATGAACGCGTTCATGGTGTGGTCGCGCGGCCAGCGTAGGAAGATGGCCTCCGACAACCCCAAAATGCACAACTCCGAGATATCGAAGCGTCTAGGCGCGCAGTGGAAAGACCTCTCGGAGTCCGAGAAGCGACCGTTCATCGACGAAGCGAAGAGACTTCGCGCCGTTCACATGAAGGAACACCCCGATTACAAGTACAGGCCGCGACGGAAGACGAAGACTCTCGCCAAAAAGCAGGAGAAATACCCTCTAGGCGGAGGCGCGATTATGGGAGCCGGCGACGCGCAGAGGTCCGCAGCGCCGTCGGCGCAGCAGCCGCGAGACGTGTACCAGATGACGCCCAACGGGTACATGCCGAACGGGTACATGATGCACGACCCCGGCGCATACCAGCAGCAGGCGTACGGTTACCCACGCTACGACGTGTCGCAGATGCAGCAGGCAGGCTACGGCGGCGGGTACTACGGCGGCGGGCAGGGCTCGCCGTACCTGCCGCAGCCGCCGTCGCCCTCCGCGTACGGGCTGGGCCCGGGCTCGCCGGGCGGCTACGCGCTGCCGCCCTCGTGCGCCTCGCACTCGCCGAGCGGCTCCTCGGCCAAGTCGGAGCCGGTGTCGCCGGGCCCCCCGGCGCTGAAGCGCGAGTTCGCACCGCACGAGCCGCAGCTGAAGCGCGAGTTCGCGCACGGCCACCCGCACGAGCAGATGGCCATGAAGCGCGAGTACGGGCAGCAGGACCTGAGCCACATCATCAACATGTACCACGTGCCCGACGAGCAGCGGTACGCGGCGGCCAACGAGCGAGCGATGCCGCTCATCTGAGAATCGCCTTTCGCGTGCGACATCGACATCCCGCCGCTCTGAGCTGGTCGAGTCGCCGCGGCTGACTTTGCTGAAAGTGACTATTTTGCGAATCGGTTTTCGCGTTGGGACAGTGATCGTTAATTACCGGCTGCACATACTGCTAGGTATGTCCGTTTATTTGTTTTGTATTGTACTCGGTCCGCTGTTAGTGTTACGAACTGTTAACCCTAGCGAGCCGCCGCGCCGGTGCTGCCCGTCGCCGACGGCCGCCGACGAGGGTTCGGATCGATGTTGTTGAGCATACCTTGTATTATATTACTATTATTGTATTTTTTTATGATTTAAGTTAAAATACGTTAAGTCGTGAAGTGCGGATGGAAGTCAGGGTTCAGAGTGACGTTCGTATGAGAGACGATGAAGCGTGAGAGGTAATATGAATACCAAAAAAATTTGAACAAGTTGTAAATATAGCGTTAAGGTAGATAAGGTTAAAGTTAGTCGGTAAAGCGTAGATAGCGATAAGTCGTGCCACGACGCCACTCCCGTACGCCCGACGTGCGTTGTACAAATAATTGTTATAAATGGAAACGAAAAGTTATAAATCCTTGAAGACTAAAATATTGTAATACGAAAATGTACAGTGAGTGTTATATAGTCAGTGGACACAAAAGTATATGATGAAAAAAATGAAGTTATGAATAAACGACGCGTTAAAACTGTACATGATGTTTTGTTGTTCCTCCCATGTGCGCGATCCCTTGGTGATAATCTACTTGCAGGACAACATGGATTTATATTAACCCATTTAATGATTAATGGTTATCTACTTATAATTACTCAAAAGTTGCAAAACTAAGAATGTTATAAGTACTTATCTCATTGTATACATTTTAGATTCTATTATTACGAATATAAATAAAACCTAAAATTGTATATTTACTATTATTATTCTTCCAATATAATGAGATTATTAAAGTCTATACAAAAGACATCAACGCGTAACACTAAAATTTAAGCTCCCTGACAATTTAATTAATAGTTCGAATAGCGGAACTGTTATGAATCTTGAATATAAATAAAAATATTACAAAAAACATTTTTTTTTTTCTGTTAGAAAACTATTTGCTGTTTTAAATAGGTACAAATCTCTAAGCTTTAATTATAAAAACTAGTTCCAACTAAAATAATTTTAAAACTTTGTTAGGATTATATTGAAAAATAAACCTAATTTATCTCAAGCACTAATTTTAGGAAAATAGGCTGAAGACTTGCTAGTAGACCTCTGATCTACATGCCTCTAGTATAGCATTAAGTCAAGCTCCCCTTAAAAAGCTGGCATTTCAATCAATTACTGCCAACACGTAGGGGCGATATATATTTAATGAAATCCCTTTCGTCGACTTGATTAGAATTCGGCCACTTTTTCTCCCCGGGGAATGGAGTGACTTAATCTGAGCCCGCCCCGATGTTTAAGCGTTGATTTTAAACTATTTTCACTTACAGCCCTATTCGAATGAAGAGTGATATATGAAGTGGAAAGATTTGCAAATAGAAATACAGCCTTGTGATATAGGAAACATTTTTTTAAAACTAAATCTACCTTCTTACTTGTTTAACACAGATTGACGATTTTTAAGACTAGGGATTCTATATAAGTGAATGGGGAAGATTATTAATTTAATAACGCTTTCATGCTCTTTTGGGATATTTATAAGAGTAAATTTTACTAATAATCAATATTTTCCTAATCACCGTTTGTTCCTGCTAAAAACATTTTTGCTGCTGTCACTTTTGTTGGATGTAGAATGGAATTGATAGATATATTTTTAGATGAAAAAATTTTTCATTCCGACAGTCTTTAGTTCTTCTATGAGTTATTAAGATCGGTGGGCTTATTATTTTAATAATTCGATAGGAGGTAGAGCTAATTCCAGGATATTTCACAAATTATTTAAACAGTCACAAAATTGTAAAATAATGTTAATAATTATCCAACATAGGATTTATTACATATAACAAACTTCTTAGACAAATTATGTAGGTATATTTTTACTCGACTGGCTCTAAACTTAAGGAGAAAAATTACAATAAAACTCTCCAGTAACTCCGCGAAAAGAACAAATTCTGTGTATTGTGTCATTATGTGTTGAAAAGGGGCATTTTTAAACTTTTGCCGTTTTTGCCATGATTGTTCATTGTAATGTCAAGTAACATTGCCATCAATGTTAATGAATCCCAGCTAAGTTTTCGACATTTCACAAAATAAAACATCTTGTTAAGCGTATAGTTAAAACAGAATATAACATTATTATACTCCAAACATTCATCATCGCAGCTGCAGGATGTCCACTGCTGGACATAGGCCTCCCTCATCGACATCCATAAAGACTTGAAGGTTGGAAGCGGCTCGCATCCAGCGCATTCTTGCGATCTTTATTAGGTCGTCTGCCCACCTTGTCGGTGGACGTCCTACGCTGCGCTTGCCGGTCCGTGGTCTCCAGTACAGAACTTTGCAGCCCCATCGGCCATCAATTCTGTGTGCGCCCTGCCCACTGCCAACTTGCTAATTCGTTGGGCTATATCGGTTAGTTTAAGTTTCAAAGTTTAGTCCCATACAAAAATAAAAAAAGAGGTAAAGAAAAAAAATATAATAAAACAAAAAACAACGTATATGGCATACAACGGCGGCCTTATCACCTAAAACACTTTTTTCAGACAACCTTTGGATAGTTGCATCTTATACGTTCACTATTTAGTAGGTGTTTCATTTCTTTTGTCTGTGGTGACGTACCTACACGTAAGTGGGAGTCCAGATGTGTAGGTTTTATGGTATCTATAACTAAACAACAAATTTGTGTTAGATGCATTCATCTTTCATATCAAAAGGTTAGGTATAGGTAATAAGCCTATATAAGCCTATAAGTTAAGGTATATAGCCGTACTTGTGAGCTAATTCCATTCCAGGCTAGATGTGTTTACCATCTACGATCACACCGTCTATTAACATCAGGAGCTGTCGTCAAACAAATAGACCCTCAATCATATTTTTGTACGAGTATTGCATTTTTTTAAGCTAGAACGGCATTTATTACCTAAATTTATTAATTTAATTTATTTATTACCATTTATTGATAAATCTTTTCTTTTTAATTAGTAACATAAAATTTTAATTAGGAAGATCGTATAGGCTGAGTGGTTAGCTCTAGTGTCAGAGCTATGTACCGCTCCAAGTAATGGCTTGAAACTGTTAATGCTATAGAAATACAGAACAAACAACCGAAAACTACAATTTAACGTATAGCCAACCCACGGTAGTGGTAAAACAATGCCAGTCACGATCACCCATCCGAAGACTGACCAGATCAACCGTTGTTCTACATTGGATATTATGTTAAGAACAGGAATAAATACTCATAACAACAAAAAAATTATGAATAAATAAGTGAATTCCATAAAAATCGTCATTCCGGATGCAGTGAACGACCCTGGTTTCGCACCCCACCGTCACGCGGCGTGGCTGCGGCTGCGGTCGGGAGCCGAACCTGCGACCCGCGTCCTGCGACCCGGGGTGGCCAATCACGGTTCCCACGATACGGCTTTTGTTTTCTCTCACGGTTCGCGACATGTTACGATGATTGCTTGGACAGTTGCTTTCTAATCATTGGTTTAGTGGAGAAACAACTTACAAGTTTTCTATACAAAATGAAAATGACTTTCTGACTTTCATAAAACTGCCTGAATAGTCGATAAATTTAATTTTTTACTGGCATATAAAATCCTATTTCTATTACATACGTACATACCTAGGCACAAAAGCGTTAATTAGGTACTTAGAACTTCTATAACAATTTTAAAATGGCACAGCCAAAGTTAATGCTTTAATATTTTTAACATATTAAATGACAGCAAAATGTAAAAAAAAACAATTGAAAAGACATTACAAGATGAACTGAAAAGTAATCAATTAATAGTGTATTTTTTTTACTTGGTGGTAGATCTCCTTAGCAGGTCATCTAGGTAAATACCACCGCAGTACCTGATACTCTACCGCCAAGCAGTAGTGTGTAAACATTACTGTATTCCGGTTTGAAGGGTTAGCGAAGGTATAGGGCGACTGAGACTAACCATAGAAAGTATCAAAGTAATGAGCGCCAAAGCAGCGATGCCCTGGACTTCAGTTTTGCTGCACAAAGTTCTGTGTATCGCTGCAATGGTCATGGACAGGCGTTATTTCTTACTATTAGGAGAGCGTCTCGTTCGTCACATTATTATTACATTTTTCCATCTCCATTTATGTAACCGCGGAAAAAATTATAAAATATTCACGATAAGTCAAGTTAAATAAAAACACAAACGTCTTTATTAGTATTATAGTTCTTTCCAAGACTAGTTTTCTATAGCATTCAAATTCAAATCACATGTAAAACTACGAACATTTCGATAATGATCAGCTAAATTCCAAATATCAAATTGCAAAACGGCTGCCATAGAATCACAGCTGCCACCCTTCTCCCGTTTCTTACCTACGTAGGTACATCCGCCAACACATTTGGGCCTCAATCCCAAAGCAGAAATCCCTGATTTTTTCCAACCGTGTCGCAATTTCCCAAAGTCCCAGCCGGCAGTCTCCCAAGCGGTAGGATTGTAAACATCGGGGCAAACAGAACTAAAGTTGTCACGTAATTCGTTCGTCAAACATTTTATTTGTTCTTGAGATTGACACCGCCCGCCCCCAGCGCTCCCTTTGTTTTTATGTTGCACGGTGTCAATATTTAGTCTCATTTGTCATCGAGTGGTTTGAAGCGATTCGTCGGCGACACGAGGAGGCCTGTGGGTGTCAATGTGTGGGATTTGTTTAAGCACACGTTTTTCTACTGCGGAACTCAACTTTTTAGAACCTTTTCTCAATACTTTTTCTTCCAACTTACTGTAAACAATGGCTTAAAAATATAAATTAAATACTGCGACATTGTTCTATCCGTTATTATATTATTTCGTTAAACTAGGTAAACATATAAATAGCACACGCGATACTTGTACTATTATGAACTTTGGACTTTAGATTTATTTTATGATGACAGGCAAGGTGTTTGACCACAGCTCACATGATGTTAAGTGACTATGAGGCCTAGAATGGAACTGGCTCTCAAGTGAGGCTGCCGGAATACATCGTTAGGTACTTGGCGGCAGACTTTCAACTTGATTAACCAGCCGAATACTAGAAAGTACCTTATCACCATGCTACGGTTTCCTCACAATGTCTTCCTCCACCGGCAGCTGAAGCTCATTGTAGGGTTTAAACCCACGCGCATGCGAACCGACCTCGCTAACCACTGAGCTATCATTACTATAGAATGTTCATAATCTTAGAATATAATTAATATAATTATATAATAGAAAATTAAACTCGGAGGGTATCCACAGATATTTACCGTGAAAAATTAAAATATTTTTGCCGCCGTCTTAAAATATGTCGGTCCAGGTTGTCGTGCCAGTAAAATAGTCGAGACGTTTAAAAAAAACATTGTAAGTGGAATTTTAACTTTACTGCGCATGACCTTCTTGGAAGCGTTAGTTGGTAACGGTACTCTTTCCCCAGGTAGGCTCCGCACTGCAAGTAGGTACGGTTTGGTCAGCTATTTGTCAATTTAGTTACAGTCCATGCAGAAATAATTTTCGACCATTTTAGGTTTTGTCTCGATTTATGCACATGGCACATTTTCTGTTAAAGTATCCATAGAATCTTACTATCATATATCTGTATAGGTTTATTCACAATGAATAATTTGAATACTCAGAAACTTTATTGGTAAAAATTATAAGACTATTTTCTTACCAATAAAAAAATATTACGAGTATAAACCAATAGAGTTTTTGTGGTTACTTCATGAGACTAAAAATTTTGAACATTTAATAGGATAATAATGCAAATTATTTATTTTAATTCATAATTATTGTGAACTAGCGTCTCGCCCCGGCTTCGCACGTGTGCAATGTAGATACTACATAAAACCTTAACAAATTATATACCTAAACCTTCTTCATAAATCACTTTATCTATTGGTGAAACTCGCATGACAATCCGTTCAGCAGTTTTTAAGTTAATCGCATACAGACAAACAGACGCGGTGGCCGACTTTGTTTTATAATATGTAGTGATGAAAGATACGACATCATCTGCTTATGTTCGGATCAAAATGTTTTGGGAGTTTATTGTATCATAGATATATCACATCACATCATCAGCCATAGAACGTCCACTGCTGGACATAGGCCTCCTCCTAGGGGGTTTTGCCAATACTCGCCACGCTTGGCAGGCGGGTTGGCGAGCGCAGTTAAGTGTAATTGTTCAAGGAAGACGCTGCAGCCCATCTTCCGGATTACATCCCTTAGCCGACTCTTACGGCAACCACGGGTAGAGAGGGTGGGGTACAATACTTACGCCGGCACCATCACGGCTCATAGATATATATTACTACTAAAATTATTTTCGATACCTAAAATAAAAGTCGGTACTGTATTATGCCACCAAACTATTTCAACCTACGCAATCTCTAAAAAAAAAACGAAATACACAAACTCATGGTTGTTTTCTGATAATAATTCAAACCCAACAAAGCGGTATATTTCAAAAAGAGGAACCAGAGCAATAAAAATGTTTTTAGAAAGTTATATTGCCGTAAAGGGGTAGAAACCAGCACGGTCAGCCATATAATAATTAAATATTCCCTTCGGCAAATACAATACTTTGTTTCAAATAATATCTTATTTTTACTGTTAAATGGCAAAAAATAACCACGGCAATGTTATTCTGACAAGTTTTTTCTCATGCCATATTTTGTTAATATAAGTACTTAGTATTGTTACCATTGCAGGTTAACACTAATAACTACATGATTTCTTACTTAGGTACATGATAAGTTGTGCGTAAAGAAAAAATGTTACAAGTTTTAACTTGAATACGTCTTTTAATTTTTACTTGCTTCAATAGTGGGAGACAATTCAGAAAACTGATGATATTCAAAGCGGCGGATACAATTTGATTTTGCAACTACATATGTATACATATATCATCTACATCCAAAACTGTATTACACCACTCGATAAGTAAATGATAATTTAATAAATGTACTTTGAGTGAGGACTTGAAACATTGTAATCCGAAGAACTGTGATCCGAAGTGTTTTCTAACACTGTTGCATACACGTATTTTACATAAAGTGTAATCATGTATTATTATTTTTTTGTTAAAAACAAAAAAAATGTAATTTTTAAAAAGTAAAAATTTTTATAAAATACACACATTTTTAAGTGATAAGTCGTAGTGGTGCTTTATGAGGTTCTATAAAATAGTTTAAATTTTATGACACAATTTACAATCACGAAACAATTATTTATATAGACACCGTCTTACAGTGGAAATTCCCTTTAAACGCAACGCAACGTTTCCAGACCACGTTCCTTGTAAGAACTAATGATGTGTGGAACTCGTTGCCAGTATCTGTGTCTCTAAGTACAACCCGAGGTTGTTCCAAAAAACATGAATAGGTATTTTCTAGGCAAGCTTGCTGCATCTTCGGCCACGTCGTCGCTTTCCATCACGTGAGATTGTGGCCAAAGGCATGTCTAGACCGATGTAAAAAAAACTAACGGCACAAATAAAGTTTATATGTTTGGGAACTATTTTGGAATCAAATACAATACATATATATATAATCTATACATACAAAATCGTTCAAAAGTCTGCCTTATTCGTAAAGATCCTTCGAACGACTCAAAAGTAGCCCTTGAACATTCTGAATTGCAAACAAAAAACACGAGTGACGTCATCGGTGAGCTTTTAAAATTCTTAAATTCTCTATCGTTGTCTTAGTCATTTCCACTATCACAGAATTGGTGATAACAAGAAACCGTCTGGGATTTGCAAAGAATTCAAACTAGTTCTAAAAGTGATTACTATTCTCAGAATTTAGGCTGGCGTGACTTTACTTCTCATTGTAATAATCTATTACCGTGAGAGTTAAAAAGTAGTTATTAGTTAAGCTTGGACGATCATTTCGAACTTATCGGTTTCATGTCTATTTCTCTCAGGTCAGTAACGATGATAGCTCAGTGGTTAGCGAGGTCGGTTCGCACGCCAAGAGGCGTGGGTTCAAACCCGTGATGAAACCATAGCATGGTGGTAGGGTACTTTGTAAGTAAAATTAAATTAATAGATTTTTTTTTATGTTTGGCAAGCGAGATGTTTGACCATACCTCACCTGATGTTAAGTAACGGTGTGGTTGAAGATGGTAAAGCGTACCTAACCTGGAATGGAACTGGCTCTCAAGTAAGGCTGCCGGAACACTTTGTTAGGTGTCGGGTTTCAACTGATAGCTAGCCAGCCGAGTACTAGAAAATACCTCACAATGTTTTCTTTCACCGACAGCTCAAGCTCATTGTTGGGGTTTGAACCCACGCCCACGCATTCTGCGTTTGATTCCACTGCGCTAACCAATGAGCTACCATTGATACAATTTATATTTTAGATTAACACATAGGCTACTTTTTAAGATTAATATTGCGCATGAATCCACGGGTTTTTTTACAAGATAGCAATAAATGCCAAAAAGTTAAAATTTCAATTATTTTCATCGTTAAATTTTTGAGGGCATTTCTACATGTTAGCCTCAATAGCCCTATAATTTCACTTGTAATTTTCGCTAGCCCCACATTTTTGCATACGGAAGCATATAGCGCTATCCTTTTCTTTAGGTAGGTAGCCCAGTTAAATAACCGCATTACTACGCCCCAATTTTAACCTCCTCAATCACGTCCAAATGGGTAAAGAAATAAAAACAAAAGGTCCTCATAAATAACAGCGATAAAGTCATTAACCAGGGGCGGACTCAGACCTGAATAATTAAAAACAAATATACCCGCCTCGGATTACCTTATCTAACCATCTACACTATCATTAGAAAATTATTTAGTAGTTTGTATTAGGAACTGGGTTAGTAACAGTGTGACAGCTGTGAAAGGAAGCAAATAGGCGTGCGGGTGTTAAAATAAAAAATTCATGAAAAAAAAAAAATTGTTTATTCTTTTACATTCTTATACCACGTAGTAGGTACCAACACAGTACCAAATATTCTGCCGCCAAGTAGTAGTGTGCAAACATTACTGTGCTCTGGTTTGAATGGTAGATGGGTACTGTAGTTAGCAAAATTACAGGCTGTTGATTCTAATCATCGAAAGCCTTGAAGTAATGAGCGCCAAAGCATCGATGCCCTGGATTTTGTTTTGTTACTCTATAGTTCTGTGTATCGCTTCAATGGCCATAGACAAATTATCTCTTACCATCAGGAGAGCGTTTCGTTCGTCTCATTATTTTAACATAAAAAAACCACAGCTTAGTAAGAAGCGAAGACTCCTTGGTCCTACATTTTTTCTTCCCTTAGACGAACTACATCTACTATAATGCTTACAAATCTTGTCATTTCGAATAAGTGTTATAAATATGAGTAGATACATCATAAGGCATGTTCCCAATGTCTATTTACTCTATTAATAAATATTTTTTTTTCATATAACATCCGCGTCACCAAATGATAAAACAAAACTTGTTTATTCATTAGATATCAACGTTTGAAGAAGCCGCTTCGTACCAACTGGTTTCACCTGCATGAGTTAGCGTTAATCAGTGTTTATCTTGCGGCAGGATTAAATATAATGCCTGTGCTTGACGGGACAGGAGCTTAATAAAGTAATATCCATACCAAGGCGACCTAGGTTATTTCCTACTGTGATAAAAATAATATATTAAAGAAAATAATAAATTGTATTAAAACTATAGCATTATTTTTAAAAAATAACAGTTTATTAATTAAAGTAATGTGCATTACTTCTAATAGTGTAATTAACATGTCCTAATATATTTACATAGAAAACGTACTTTAGTTTAATAAAATGATTTTAAAATAAATAAATGTCAAAATATTAATAAAAAAAAAAAATACGTCACAAACAAAACAAAAAAAAATAACACTGACTTTAAGACTAAACTGTATCTCCCCGGTGCGGCGAAACGAACCTTGCCCGAACGTACCTAACACACTGGCGGCGTTCCCGCGCTGTATAGCCAAAGAAATTTGCTGTGTTAGGAACCAACCTGACCTGGGGTAACGGCCTTTTACTCTGAGCCGCCTCCCCAGATCTTGAACAAATTTCCTGGCTTCGAGACCCCATGGTCCAGCAGTCTCAACAGCAAACGGCACAAAATCATACGCCGACTCCAGGCAGGCATATTTGAAATGTTTGTTTGGAATGTTAGTTAAATTATAAAAGTTTTTTTTTTCTATCGGTTAAACTTATCGTAACCCTGTGTACAACAACCCCATCAGAAATATCATGAAGATTGATTTATTGTCTTGCTGCTTTATACCTTTATCTGAAGATTTTCATTGTGAAAGTATTTTGACTACCCACAGTACCTCAAGCAAACCTATTAATAAATGAGCTACAAGGGAATTTTTTGAAATCGATGTTTTATGTGTTAGTACCTACGTGTTTTTTTTTTAATTTTGGTTTTATGGTCTGAACCCGCTGATGTGCCTATATGGACGCAATTTCCATAATTGACTGTTGTTTGTATTAATAAAGTTCTAAACTATTCAATCAGTGTCAGGGTTTGTGAAATTTTTTGTGCATAATTTTTTTGGTACTATAATTTACTTGCCATGACCTATTCGACAGTCTAGAAGTTTCTAACTAGTTTTCTGTAATAGTACATGGAGTATAAAGTAAACATTGACATTCCCTCCATTTCCCACCACAAACTGCGAGTAAATAAACAAGTAATCAAACTTTATCCCTACTACGACTACAAGTTGTAACGCGACTTACCAAATTAATCTATGGAACGGTCCCAACTAACGGTCCTGAAGACTCTTCTGCCAGTCACACAATCCAAAAACTAATTCGAACAAAAAAAACATATACGCCATCGTAACACACTTCGAAAACCAATCTCTCAATCATATATAATAAGAACGGTTTTTGCGTAAACACAAATAGCACATACGTCTAGAAAAAGCTACACAAAGAACAGTAAATAAACAGTTGATACTGACTACACATCATTACATCAAAGTGATGAATAGGCATTGTCATAGGACATTGCACTTTGTACAGCTGGTAATAGACATGAGAGTCGATCGGTACGTTTTCTTATCGAGCAGTAGGTTAGTGGGCGCGAGTGGAGCCGGGTCAAACGGTTAGCAAACAGATTCGTCTTGGTCGGAATGTTGGCAATACCGTGAAATGGTTGCAAAAGCTCGGTCCTACTAGTTGTGTATTGTTGGACGTCTTTCGTTACGCTGAAAGTGGCGGAGCAGTTTCGCTCGGTTTCTATTTGCATACGAAGAGTGCTTAGCCCTCGCAGCGAAAGCTCCAAGTCAACACCAACAGACCAACAGACTGATCCATTATTTTAGAGCATCATAGTTTCAAACACCACGCTTGGAATAAATTGGATGGGGACCGAATCCAACTTGGATCGGGACTGTGGTAACTTGGATCAAACGATATTTTTCTCCTGCGCCACTATTATTCTGACAGCGCTGAATGCCTAAGAATATGATAAATTTAAATAAAAATAACAATTTATATACAAAAAAACAACGATAATATTAAAGGAATGATGTGTAATTAAATCGCCAAAATAATTGCACCCGTGCGAAGCACTGGCGGGTCGCAAGTAGTAAAGAGACCTTCAATCTTACGGTTGAGTGAGTTTCATTATCTTATTTAAGATTATGAAAAGATTAATACATTCCATATTTATCCCTAACGCTTACAATAAGCAATAATGTAAAACTTACTAAAAGGCTAGACTAACATTTTCGAGTAATTTAGACTCATATTATATTATTAGTCACTCGAATACGAAACGTTGGAGAAAACGACGCAAAGCGTATTTTAGTTAAGATCTGTAGTTTCTGAATAAAACCAAATAAATAAAATATACTACGCAATATTAGGTTCATAAAAAATACTCCCAACTACGAATGACAAAAACAAATCCACAATAATTCCTCCCCGCAGTTACGATTACAACAAAA
This sequence comes from Biston stratarius, assembly GCA_950106695.1. NCBI lineage: Eukaryota > Metazoa > Arthropoda > Insecta > Lepidoptera > Geometridae > Biston > Biston stratarius. The sequence continues at coordinate 21,481,388 of OX467115.1, read as the reverse complement.
ACGTAGAACAACAAAGTTATGTGAACAACGGAGCGTGGCCGCGTCGTATCGCCTAACAAAACAACTCGGAAGAGACCAATCGAATCCAAAAATAATCTAAAATAATCGTCCATCAATCAGCCGTAAAGAAACACTTTGTGATGCCGCTGTAATAGGTGGTTAAAAAACAAAAGTAGAAATTTATAACGAGATGAAACGTCCAAATCATGCTGTTTAGTGCAAAATTATAGCGTTTTAAACGCGTTGTTTAGGTTCATACGATTGTTATGGACCGAGAGCCAACAATAAATGCAGTTAAGGTGGTATACGTTTTTTTTTATATACACCACCTGAGTTACAATTTAAATCAATGTTTATTCTGAAAAAAAGATTTAGGTTCCCTAAAAAAATCCTGCTAAACTTACTCTTGTTACTTTATAAAAATATCCAGTGATACACATATTCTGCGTGGTGGTAGAGTACTTTCTAGTACTCGGCTGGCTAGCTACCACCCTCAAGTAGAAAATCTGCCGCCAAGCATCTAACGGTGTGTTCCAGCAGCCTCACTTGAGAGCCAGTTCCATTCCAGGCCAGGTGTGCATTACCATCTTCGACCACACCTTCACTTAACATCAGGTGAGTTGTGGTCAAACACCAAGCCTGTCAGCTATAAAATATATAAAAATATATACTTATGTTTATATTACGCTTGTTGCTTGATACCTTTTAAAAACTAAACGAACTTAAAAAAATTAGTTTTTTTTTTTTTTGGGATATATTTATTATGTATATGTAAAAATACACAAAGTAAACGGTTCAATTCCACCTTCATCGTACGAACCGCTAAACTATGGAATTTATTGCCCTAATGTGCGTATTTCCCGATAAGTACCTGGGTACCTTTAAGTCGCAAGTGAATCGGTTTCTTGTAGGCAAGCGTGCTTCATCGCACACCGCATCATCACTTGACATTAGGCGAGATGGTGGTCAAGCGCAAGCCTATTAGTAATAAAAAAAGTTACATAGTTATTTCTAAGTTGATATACATATATATTGTTTATTGATAATTACATTACATCGCATACTGATACTTATGCCGAGAAGATTATACAAAAAAATCTACTATTTTGGCAAAGGAAAAAAAGGGTAGCTCGTGATTATAATAATTCTTCCTACAATAGTGTTTAGCGCGACTTTGTAACAGAAATTGGAATTTGCAGGCTACACCTACTCACAAGCATAAATTTAAATATTATATGAATTGATAAGATATGTACCATTGATATTTTCATAGTTTCATCTTTCACACCTTACTGATAATGACGAGGCAGCTCCTGGCCCATAATGGCCGGGTTGCGTAAGTGGCGGGCACGGAAAAGCGCCGCAATCTATTAGCTGCACAAAAAGCAAGCTTAATTTCACACCTGTTTACCTTTAATTCCATAATGATGAGGGCACTAGGCTTTTTGCACGCGCTCTGGTTTTCCGCGGAATATACTAAGCATTAAATAGTACGAGTGATTAGCATTGGTTAACATGTAACAATTTCATTTTTCGTGAGGAAACCATAGCGTGGTGGTAGGGTACTTTCTATTACTCGGATGGCTAGCTACCACCCTCAAGTTGAAAATCTGCCGTCAAGCATCTAACGGTGTGTTCCGGCAGCGTCAGTTGAGAGCCAGTACCATTCCAGGCTAGGTGTGCTTTACCATCTTCGACCACACCGTCACTTAACATCAGGTGAGCTGTGGACAAACACCTAGCCAGTCAAACATAAAAAAAGAGTTACCTACTCGATTATTTGGACTCTTTAATTTAGTCCTTATTTAGTAGTAGTAAGTATAGTTAATTTACTAGTACACTAAACGCTCGGAAGTAACTACTCCAAATGCTTTTCGGCGGCCTAAATATTTATAAACTGGTGTTAGAGCTACTAGTTCTGTTATTTAATTTATATGCAAAAGATTTAAAAAATAGGTCATTTTTATTTTGTTCTGCGGAAAATTCGCCGAAAGTAATAATTCGTCGAAAACACAATTCGTCGAATGTTTTAAGGAAGAATGAAGAATAAAAGAATGTTATTGAGGCTAAATAGTCTTATTTCTAATGATTTAGATACAACGTACAGCCCGATAAGTGTGCTGTTTCTTCCACTTACCTGTTTTTTTTTTTCTGGAATGGCTTACCAACTTCGGTTTTTCCATTGAATTTTAATCTGCATCGATTTAAACAAAGGGTGAATACAGTTGTCTAAGGTAGATAACGCACTGATAATCCCCCAGGTATAGTAAGTAAACAGATTTTTTTTCGTGTTTTTCTCTAAACTTTGTTAAAGTTTCAATTGAAATCATCACTACTTTACTGGGACACGGACTAGACTTAACCGTGACTTACTTTATATGACTTTAACTATACCTAAGACTTATTTTACCTGATTTTATTATGTGACATTTGAAATTATGACGTACTTGACTTTGGCAAAATGCACAAATTGCGATGACAAAAATAAAGAAAAAAGATCTTCGTTATATTCGAGAGTTATGATATTATGTTGGGTATCTAGTTTTTTTATGTTACCCTTGGACTTCATAGCTCTGCAGGAAGAGGCACCCATTCGTATCATAGTCTTAAACGTGGTATTTACTTAAAAAACGTCGGTTCTGTTCAGCGAGCAATGTGGGGCGGCCGACGACGGCGTCAAGGCTGCTGTAACCTCGCTGTTTGTGGAGCGTGACGGCGACGTGTCGGCACCCACACCGTGACGTCACATCCCCTCCACTAAGGAACCTGACTATTGTTAGAAACCTCCAGGGGCCTTATTCCCTATGACCACACACTTATACGACTACAATTATAATTAGTACCTTTTCGTATAGTAATTTATTATTTTAATTGAAAATCGGTTTTGATTTTTTATTAATATTGTAATTGTATTTTGAAATTATGGTAACATATAATGGATTTTGTAATACCAATAAATTGATTATCATCATAAGTGGCTGCGAAATCAACTGCGTTTAGTTTACGTGCAATATTAAAAATAAGTTAAAATAGTGTTAAGATATCGGTAATGTGTTTGGTTGTGCAGTCCACAGAGTTGATTGCTTACCATCTGGCAACTCGTCTGCTTGTTTGCCACATATACATATGTGTTACATGTTCGTTTTGAACTGTCAAGTCCATAAATCTATATAAAAACATGGCAATAAACCTAATTAAAACTAAGTCCACCGGTCGAGCTCACCATCAGACGTACCCATCAAACCTGTCAAGTTATAAACACTTACCTACCTATATTAATATATGATCTATTTGATTCGTATGTTTTAATTGTTAGATTGTATAGGACTGTAGTGTTTTTTATTGTATTGTAATGTTTTTATTGTATTGTAGTTATTTATTGTATTGTATTATCTATACTATTGTTACTTGTTCCCTGGGTGGGCGAATTAGGGCAACCTGTAATGCTAAGCCATGAGATTGTATATACATATATGTATATAAATAAATAATAAGGAATAGTCTATAGGTTTGAGAATAAAAAGCCCTAGGTGGGAAACGAACTTAGATACGATATAGAGTACTCTGGACATCATTTTTTGTAAGCGGCAGTGCACGAATCTGTATGAAAATAGGGTAATGAAGTCTTATAACCAAGTGGATTTTTATTTGTTGTCTATTTAATTTCATACCTGCAGGACTCGTTGAAAAAGAAAATATAGGAAGACATCAAAGTTACATTATGTTCCTTTGTAGTGATAGCAAATAATACTTCTTTTTGCCAAGGGCAATAATTTTCACTTAAGTGAAAAATTTACTCATGGAAAGACAGGCACATACTAAACTGGGTATTGCGAAACTGTAGTACTAAGCTGAGAGGAGGTCATTGCACTCATCATCATTTTAAAAATGAGCCTGAATTCGCAAAAAGAAAGATGCTTCATAAGCTTTTATGAAGTAATCTGACATTTTACTTTAGAACAGCATATATATTTTTGCGACTTCAGGGTCGATCCCATAGCAAACGTTCGTATAATTTTAAATTATGTAACATCTACCGTAATCTACCTACTACGGGTTAAGAGGATAACCCATCCTTCAGGCAGTAGATATTTTATGTAAATAGGTATTGTTTGGAAAACATTACTTGTTATTATAAGGGTCGAAAACATTTCAAAACAAAATCACATACACGATTACCATGAAGCTGCACTAATTAGTAATCGCACCGCTGAGGTAATAAATCAGCATAAATACAGTCATAACGGACATGGTCGCCTTCCACGATTAAGAAGTCAGAAACGGCAAAAAAGTATCATAAAACAATTGTCTCGTCGGGGTCTAGGAGACAGCAAAAAGAAAAAGAATAGTCGAAACGTCCCTGACTCGAGACATGGGGCATGGCTAATCAGCGGACGATGTGAGACAATGGTGTCAGCGAGAAAGCCTCATAAAACTACGGACCCCGTAAAACCCCGTCCAAAATATTTACAACGCGTGACAAACGGTCCGGGCCTTTGTCTCACGAGGATTGTCTCGCCGATTCGTCGCGGTTAATCTCCGAGTGGTACGTCCAGTGCAGCGGACATCTGCGATACGACACGGCACGATACACCAATCGATTTTAAAACATTTACATCGTTTACGATGTTGAAAACTATGACAAAAATCTGTGGTTATTTAATCACTCGACGGCGACGATTTGCGGACAAGAGCTGAGACATCGCGATTTCATGTCACGATAATCAATCAGTAAAGTGCCTTTGCTTTTTCTCCTAGCGTAGCATTCGGATTATAAAGCAGGCGTTTCAATCACTTGATAAAGTATTTTTTGTGACACTATGCTTTTTTGGTTTCTGTACATTTGTACTCCTAGTAAGCACAATAAAGTTACTACCCATCTATTTTACAGTAAATTAAAATTGGAATTGAAAACAAAAAAATGTTTGTAATTTTTATCAAATTGTTAAAGTAAGTATTTACGGTACGTATGTACATATATCAATTTTCCCGTCAATTTTTTTACTAATCAATGGCTGACGAAGATCAGACCACTTCAAGGTAAGCTTGCTCCATCCTAGACCGTATCGTTTCTTAACATCAGACAGGTCGCGGTCAAAGGCAAAACTATTCAGAATTTAAAAAAAAAAACGATATTATTAGACATTCCACCAGTCGCAACGATGATAAATTGACAACATCAAATAACTAAATTAAAAGTATTTGGTCTTCTACTATTTCACAGAATCAAGGAAAATACCCGTATCTTTTTACACCAATAAAAAATCAAATCATCCATACAGCAATTCAAAGATACGATAGCACGTGCCGTCGCACATAATGCTTTATGATATCGAAGAGCAATCTCGAATTGAATCGTGGCTATCCGGACTCAAAGGAAAAAAAACAAACACTTTCGGCTCTTGACCATTTTACTTTGCGTCGTTAGCTATAAAACCGATGCCCAATAACTGTGAAAGTTCACACAACAATTTAGGTTTTTAACACTGAGCTGCCACCGCGGCTCTCATTAAACCGCGGACAAGAGAGAAGCGCAGTGCCGGCTTGTCGCTAATCATTTTACTGTCTTCTCGAATTATCGGAAAACGCATAGGCGAGCCTTTTTATGAGCTCATGTCATTGGGAAAGAATGCTTGCTGTTATTGAGCAGTCATTTCCCGAAGAATCGTAAGTAATTATTTATGTGAGTCCAGTGTTTTAAGGAACTCTGAACTACGTATGAAAACGAATTACCCAACATACTACAGGATCTGTACATGACGACGCATCTGGTAAAACGTCATGTTCCACCCGCAATCTGTTCTACAATCATTTTTATCATACAAACATTTCGTCAGAGGCAATTTTCCTCGTGCCGTTGCTGTAAAAAAACGACCTCCATTTCGAATGTCATTTGCACGGCGTGGCGTTGAAAAGCAATTATTTCAATATCTGGCCCGCGCCGCCGGCACCCAGTGGTCGGCAAAAAGTGGTCGGAGCACGCGCGCCGTGACTGAGACCGGCGGTAAGAAAGTTTGGAGAAGACATGAAGGACACCCGTGTCAAGTTTAACTCTTGTTATTGTTGGTCGTTGAGATAACTTCGGTGATTATGGTGTTTACGTTGCACGATAGACGATGATGCGCCACGACTGCCACACATACACATAATATTTGTATTCTCAAGCTATAGTGCCACACACAGACCCATAATATTTGTGTGTGAAGTTTTCTACCGATATAACTTCTTTGACGCTGTAAGCTTATTTGGTAGTGTTTCTACTTCATGAGCTGATAGCCGTGGGTTCGATTCGCATCCGGATAAACATTTACATGACAAACATTGATATTCGTTCTGTATCTGTACTATATGTAAGTATTGTAAGTTTTTTTGTAATATAAAAGTAATGAGACGCTCTCCTGTTGGTAAGAGATAACGCTTATCCATGACCAATGCAGCGATACATAGAACTTTGAGTAGCAAAACAATGTCCAGGTTATTCCCGCTTTGGCGCTCATTACTTTGATTCCCTCGATGGTTAATATCATCAGCCCTGTACCTACCTAGACGACCTCTTGCTAAGGAGATCTGCCATATATTATGTATTTATAAAAAAAAATACTTGCACAAATATTCCATCAGTTATCTGGTTATAGTACAGAACGTGCTTTGCTTCGTATGGGACTTGATGGTGCTGTGTGAAATGTTCTCCAATATTTATTTATTAGTGATAGCATCGGGTTAAAATTTATATAACTTTAACTAAGCGCATAATACACGTTTCTGAATCAATACAAAAAATAAGAATTATTAAGACTTATCATGAGGCCTTGCAAGTATCGCCTAATGAGATAAATCAGTGTTAGTTAATTGATTTAAAATTTATCCTTAATATTGATAAATTATTTGCTAGTACTTATCATGCAAAATGATTCGAAGTGACTCATCAAAATACAGATTCAAAACAGCTAGTCGTAGTGAGTGTTTCCACGTTCGGATCTATCGCGCTTATGCTATTTACCGCAAAAATATGTCGTACAGAACTAGTATTTTTATCCGACTACAGCGATGCCAAAAGGAGGGTTATGATTTCAGCCCGTATATACATACATGTTCATCTATTCCTGCATAACTTGTAAACTACTATTCATAATTTGAAATATGAGGTGTCCTTAGAAGCGTCTTAGTTGTTTGCTGGTTTATGCTATATGACGTCACACTAAATTCAATATGGCGCCTTTTACAAGACATTATTTCTCAGTCAAACGACTTGGCAATGTAGTCGTGGTCATCTGATCTGGTGCTGGTGCTGACTCGCCTGACAATCCGTCGCCATTCTTCTTCTTACTTACTTAAATCTAAATTTGCACATATCTTTTTATCGTGTTGAATCAGGACCTTGATTTTTTTACACCTTACACTACAGACCTTAGTATCTTGTATAAATTTCAACTTCATAGGTCTACCCGTTCCTGAGAAAATCTGTGGTGACACACGGACAGACGGACAAGAGAGTGATCTTATAAGGGTTTCTTTTTTACCTTTTGAGGTACGGAACCCTAAAAACTAAGTATATACACAGAAATACACCAAACGCTTTACGTCACACAAACAAATCAAAATGTTTGACAGCCCTGTTGGCTCATTGGGAGTATGTCTGCCTGAGCTGTAGGGCGTGGGTTCGATTCCCGCCAAGGACAAATGTTTGTTTGGTATAAACAAATGTTTGTTCTGTGTCTGGGTGTTCTATGTGTATTATAAGTATTGAAAAAGTATTTATGTATTCTATCAGTTATCTGACTTCCACCACACAAGCTCTGCTTAGTTTGGGGTCAGATGGCGCTGTGTGTAATGTGCCCTACAATATTTATTTATTTATTTGTTTAGTTTTTGCAAGACAAGCAAAAATTGTCGGGCCAAGGAGGCTTCATTTATTATTTAGGCAACATATCTAAACCAGCTTCGGCTTATGGTTTTCTCGTATTTTCGGAGACAAAAAGTAGCTTTTGTTAATCCTAGATATACCTAATCTATCTGTATTTTAAATGTTCCTCCTAATCCGGTTAAACTGTTACAGCGTGAACTAACATACACACAGACAAACTTTCACTCTTCATCAAATCTGTCTGTTCTAACATAGCCTTAGTTCGTGGAGATTACCACTAACCTAACTCTGTTAGTTGCAAATTCAGCATGTACCGAGTATCTAGACACTTACCTAAATAATGTAAATAGGGTACTCAAAAACCAGTATCCTCGAGCGAACGAGTATCGTAAAAACACCAGGGTCCTCAAGCAGTTCCACTCTACTGCCCGAAGTATAGCGCGACTTATTTAACAGTAAAATGGAACAGTGGAGCCACCATTGTGTTCTCTAAGCAAATTAAATGGTCTTTCTTGTAAAATTTTAGTTCATTCAATCATCCAATATAGATAGGTACGTTATAGATGTTTTGTAGTTTTGTTTAAACGAAACAAATAGCCAAGCACGCTTCCGCTGATCAATTATATTTTTTATTTTATTAAAAAAACAACGCAACGTTCGCTTGCAAGGTTTGCTGGCCGATTAGACACGTCTGTCTATAGAAATAATTTGCAAATAATTTAATAGTAATGTTAACATAACCACAAACGTTTCACGGTTACGATTCATTGCATTGTTTTAAATTGAAATGTTGAAAGTAGATTGTAGCATTGGATCTAGGTAAAACGAAATGTTAGATCGTTAGACCACTTGAAGCTTTTATTAACTTAAAACAAGGAAGTGCTTAAGTTGCACCCAGTCTATGTACAGTTTACTAATTTTGAAAAGTACATCTTATTTTTTTTTCTTTAATAATTTTACTAAACCTACATGTGGTATTAAAATAGGTTCGTAGCATGTCGAACGTGTACTTCAAAATCAGTTTAAAGCAACAATCTATTTAACAGAAACACTATCGAAAATGTAATGTATACAAGGCTATGAGCTTTGGTTTTATACAGGGCTATTAGCTTATTACTCTTCATTACACTCATCATTATAAAAAACTTTTAAACTTTGACCAAATAAATGGGGCAGCTGATTTTTTGTCGTAATTTTAAAATCGTGCCCATAGAAACTTGTTTATAATAATAACTATATCTGGGTGTCTTCAAGTCGGGAGTGAATCGGTATCTTCTAAGCAAGCGTGCTCCATCTTAGACCGCATCATCACTTAGCATCAGGTGAGATGGCAGTCAAACGAAAGCCTATTTCTTATAAAAAAAGCTATAACAATTCGCCTTCGTCTTAGCCCTAAACTTATAACCTTAGTTTTTTACAAAAATCTAAGCATCCATTTTATACCAATCTCACTTGATGGAAAGTGACGATGTGATCGAAAACGGAGCAACCATCATAAAAGTATCCTGTATAATTGAAATATGTAAATTTAATCTTAGTTAGTTTTTTTAGTGTTTGTGCTAGGAGACAAGCTCCGTTACTAGATTAAGCTGTACAAGCATTAGAAACAAAATAAACTCCATGTTTATTGTACAATCCTCTTTTTGTTAAGAGGCAAACATTTGTGAGTGTCACTCGAATGACAATGCATCGACGACATCATCGAGTGGTGCAGCCTCGGAGCTACTACTATTGGTTCACGAATATACTACTGGACTTTAAATAAAAAAAAACAAACACGACTGCCATGACAAAAAAAAAAGTTAAAAGATTTTTTCATTCACATTTGAATATATTGTTTTTTTCCGAAAAATGTATATCTAGTGTCACTCGGGATGATATAGGGATTCTATCGATACTCCATACATCAAAATATGTCCTGGCATTTAAAAGTTATCGTGGTTATAATGAAACTCACATACATACATAGACTCCTTTTTTGGGCAGTCGTGTAAAAACTCGTTTGGACGTTGTTTGAGTCGTGATGAACAGTGGAAGTAGATAAATTATGTGTAGATGTGTATTTTATACAGAAAACTGCAATTTTGTTACCCGACCCGACCGACTCACAAAAAGCCAAAAGGAAGAGTTATGTTTAGCAGTCTATGTATACCTACATAGATACGTAGCGTCGAAATTACTCGGCAGATTTTGTTGATTAAGGTGTCAATCGATTTGCTATTATGCTCCAGGTGACACAGGCTAATTATTCCTTTATTTATCCCTAGTCGGGTTATAGTTTTTTAAACTTTTTAGAATGTTTACAATCCTATACGTTACTTTTTAACAATATGCCCTCCTAGTGGTAAGATTAAACGCCTGTGCATGGCCATAGATTTATAGATAATATTTATTTCCACTATTTAAATGAAAGCACGAAACTTGTAAAAATAAATTTTCACAAAATGAAATTTACGAATTTCTAGTAGGGTCTGGGCAGGCGGTCAGTAACGGGACGGCTGTACCTACGGCAAGTGTGTCGGCCGCCAATCACAGACTGTCGCTTGAGACGTGTGCTGTGCGTGCCATAGAAAGTCCACAGTGTGAATGCTGACACTCGCCATCATTCCATATGTAGTTTGTATTAGGATTCCGTACCCAAAAAGACTCATAAGCTATTTTGCTTGGTGGTAGATCTTCTTAGCAGGACTTAGTGGTAACACCGCAGTGTCAGACATTCTGCCTCTAAGCAGTAGTGTATAAACATTACTATGTTAGTGAAGGGTACTGCAGCTAGTAAAACTACAGGGCTGTTAAGACTAACCATCGAAAGTCTCAGAGTAATCAGCGCCAAAGTAGCGATGCCCTGGACTTTGTTTTGTTGCTCAAAGTTCTGTGTATCGCTGCAATGGTATTTATGTATTCTATCAGTTATCTGACTTCCATCACACAAGCTCTGCTTAGTTTGGGGTCAGATAGCGCTGTGTGTAATGTGTCCTACAATATATTTATATTTAAATATTTAACCTCTTTTTAATTTCAGCTGTAAATGTTCCGGTGTTTGGATGATAGCTTTTGTTGATATTTTAGTACTTTTCTTAGAATAACTGGTACCAACTGGCGCCGGCCTATTTGCAACACACAATGTTCTAGAGTTATCTTGCAGGTACATATAAATTGTTGCCCGTATCTAATAAATAGGTATCCGGTTGAAATTGTAGCAAATTACGCGATACATGACAAAATTTCTAAAACAAAAAAGTTATTTTCCAGTACAATAAAAACTGTAATACAAGGAAGCGTAAATAATGGTGCAATTAAAGGTATCTTCGTGCTTTGGAAACTTGACTTTGCTCGTCTTAATATATTAAATAAGAACAAAAATATGTAATTTAAAAAATCAATTATTTTTAAATTCGTTGTCAAAAATCTAGCTGACATTTTTAGCGCATAAGTTAAACTAGCTAGATTTCTTATGGATGACAGACAAGGTGTTTGACCGCTAATGTTAAGTGACGGAGTGGTGATAGTACTAAATCATACCATACAAGTCACGCAAATATAAATGGAAGCATTATTTTTGTTTATGATCAATTCCTTTATAATTTTTTATGCTACCAAAACGTTGGCCACACCGACATCGAAATATTCGTTTAGTACAGGTTTTCGATTTCACGCTACAACCGATCTTACCGATACTATGTCCTAACAAGCGTGCAATTTCGAAATACAATATTAGTGTCGAAGTGGCATTACAATATAGTCCTCGGAAAGCTAACTCGCTGTCACCTACGGAAGAGAAACCGTCAGTGTGAAACGTCGAACCGTGATGTATGATAAATGTTACATGTATACCGTGCCACGGATCGGTGGAATGCTGGATGTGAACACATTATTTCATTTTCATTTATTTGTAATAAAAAAAATTATATGAGTTTGGCCACCAAATTGGTTCGTCTTTTGATTTTCATATCTTAAGAGGAATCTTTTTTGTGACTCGTCTGACGGTAAGTGACGGTGGGGCCTTGGAGCACATCGATCTATGAGTTTAAGAAATCTACTCACATAAATGCTTAGATTTTTGATTTCTCTCAAATATTATGTGATTTAAAGGTCTCATAAGGTACGTCTGTACTATAAACTGGCATAGTCTGGACGTTTTGTTGAAGTTTCAGACCACTGCTGACAGTGAATCTTATGTGAGATATTGTTTATTCACTAGCACATCTTGCACTAATAATAACAAATAAAAAAAAATGATTGCTTTGTAATAGAAATCTTATCTTATCTTAATCATTGTCTACTTCCATAGAGATAGACAAAAAACTCAGTCGTTGAGTCCACTATATGCAGTAGTCAATATATTTTTGTAAAGCAACACAGTTGTTCGACTGTTGTAAATGGGCAAATACTAAATTATCGACTTGTTTCAATAGTTGTGTGTACAAATAAAAGGTTCAAATAAAGTACATAACATCACATAGATACATCTTCATTTAGCCGCAAACATTCACAAGTTACATTTAGTTTATTAGATGCATTAGCTTCATTAAAACTGTAAACATTTGTCCTGAAGGCATCTCTAAATCAACGTCTCTGTGTCTACGAGTACTTTATAATTTAACATCAAAGATCACTGATACTTTTTTAATACCGATGAAAAATAAATGTTTACAGAAAATATTGTACCTTATCTAGAATTCATAACTCCTCCGTGCCAATCAGCCGCGTGCCCAATGCAGGTCTGACAGCGAGGTTAGAGCTTGCCGATTCCTTAATTGCCGTGACGTTTTGATGTCACATACCACGCCGTATCATGGATACCGTACTACTTATACGGTATGGTTTTACGGCTATTGCAGTAGGTAGTTTACTCTTGCGAAATATGATGGTGTTTGTTTGTGTACTCAGTTGCATTTTCGATACGTGCTTCTCAGATTTTTTAAATATAATACATAAAACATAAACATATACATGGTGATTGATCTCTGATATCTGATCTGTCTTTTTACAACTGTGTACGTATCATCGCTGAATTCAAACAGTGAAGGAAAACATCACAAAGAAATCTATATATAAATAAATATCATAGGACACATTACACACAGCGCCATCTGACCCCAAACTAAGCAGAGCGTGTGTGATGGAAATCAGATATATGATAGAATACATAAATACTTTTATTTTGTTGTAAATACTTATAATACATACAGAACACCCAGACACTGAACAAACATTTATTTATACCATAAAATGTTCGTCCTTGGTGGGAATCGAACCCACGTCCCACGGCTCTTAAGGCAGACATATTACCAATGAACCAACAGGGCTGTCTGAGAATCATTAAAAAAAGTTCTCGAATATGTGTGAAGTCTGCCCACCCGTACTTGACCAGCGTGGTTGACTACGTCTATACTCTTCTTATAATAAATATATACCCACACCCAACTAAAAGATTTTTTACTAAAAAATCTGCCAAAGATTGTAAATTTTGTATGATGTCATTTTAAAGTTTAGATAAGCTACAGTACCCTTCAAACCAGTAATGCTTAAACACTGCTGTTTGACGGAAAATATACCGGGTGCTGCGGTAATACCTACCTAGATGACATGATGACCTGCTAAGGAGATCTACCATCACCAAAAATTGTACACCAAGTAAATTTGTTAATGAAGTAAAATATAGTTAAAAATAATGTTTCATTCTTTTAGCTTAAACTTCCACCAAGTAAAGTGTTTGTAATATAAGTATGTATTGGAAAAAAGTACTATAATTTTAAATGACATAAATTGGTTTGGGTCTAGATGGAGCTGCCTAGATGTTTTTATATAGTTACACTTTTTGGCTGTGCTGTGAAGGTGTTTCAAGTGGATTAACATAAAAATAAATGAATATGTAAAATCTGATTATTGTACTTTGGATTCCCGTGCTAAAACTTACTGCTACATGTACTATAGTTTCTACTGTGTAATAAATTAAGCAATTACGCCTTAGCACACGCATAACTTATTTCTAATTTATGATAGAAAGCCCCGTTGTAATGATTTTCAAATACGATCATTAGCATCAGTTGACGAACATACATTATTTATTAACATCATTTCATGATATCGATACAATAGAGGGCTGATTATTACACAATCGATCATCCACAATCGAATATCGGACTACGTAATCGAATGAAAAGTAACATTTATCATAAAAAGCACCCTTGCATCGACTAAAGTTACACAAAATTTCGTATAAATTACTTAAAATCAAAAGGGATATTAGTACTAATGTCCGATTCGCATGACTGCTGCTTTCGGGTAAGTTATTTTTATTATTTTATTTCCTATTTTTGTGGGTGGCGTTCGTTTAAACACGCGTGTGGATGGTAACTGGGCGTAATCGTTTTTGTAATTATTGGAACAAATGACTTGATAAGCGAGTGTGGCCTAGTTCTCACGATTACCTAAACATAAGTAGCTAAAGATTAAGACTGCTATAACGAATATATTAAAAAAAAACTATATAGCATCACATGATACTGTTTATTGATGCCTGATTTCTTGAAGAAATCAGCTGGACGGGAGGCAACAAATTCTTCACAGGCATTTTTGACTGCCTCGCTGTTATTGATTTTTTTCCCGCCAAGAAGTTATCCAAATTCTGGAAAAGGTAAAAGTCTGTAGGCGCAAAGTCTGGTGAGTACGGCGGATGACGGAGTTCTTCCAACCCCAGCTCTTGCAGCTTGGAGACCATCTGCTGTGCAGTATGAGGTCGCGCGTTGTCGTGCAACAGCAGCGGATACGAACGTTTATTTTATTTTACTAAAGCTTGAACGGTTTGTATTGTACATCATAGATATTTCGTTTGGGTTCGCAAATTACTCCACTACGCGAGTGAAGCCGTTGGCAGCAGCTAGTTGTTTAATTTTATTATTCGTGCACCGCAATTTGGCTCTCCTATCGCATAATCGTCCCACCCCTATTTAATGGCATAGAAAAGAAAATTATAGCGCTCCATAACTTTTTGATGCAAATACATTCCCTTTGCAGGTGTAAATTGACATATACATAATTCGCGCAAAACCTCTACATATTTTATTATAATCGTAGATATTTCTTGTCTTACTACTGGCCTTGCACCTACTTCGATATAAGGCCACGTTAATAGTACGAGAACCGAGAACTATTCAGTTCTTAAACAAACAACCTGTCACAAATCATTCTGACAAATTGTTGAATTGCTTCCTACGTGAAATGCGTAATAATATTAATCGTTGCCACTGTTTTAATATTATAACGCGTCCCCTCTTTAATCGCTGCATTGGTTGCGTGTGAAACGCGAACCGGCAGCACCGAGTTTTAAGCACCTCAATAGTGCTACTATAACTTTGCAGTTTAGTTCAACCTTATGTGTTTATAATAAGGATTAAAATCGGTTATTTTATTGTTCGCAGGTTGCTCTAGAAGTGGAAATGTGCAAGGAGCATTAATCACAACAGAATTAGCTTTGGCGATCCGCTCCCAAGTGTCCGGCAAGAATTTATATCCGCTGTTCTGCTGGGAAGGTGTGGGTAAGTGAGATTTTAGTGATTTTTTCGTTATTAAATAGGTAGTAAAATTTTATTATAATTGTTTTTAGTATTTTATTATGGAAAAGTAAAGAGACTAACGAGACGCTCTCCTGATGGTAAAAGATCCATGGCTGTCCATGACCATTGCAGCGATATACAGAACTTAGAGTAGTAGATCGGGTGCAGAATGCTCAATCCAAGCTGGATGTTAACCTAACCATCCTTGACCACTTCATCATTCAATGTCAAACTCATTAAATTAATTAATTGTTATAATCATATTCTTTCAATGTATATGTTTTCAAAAAGTTCAATACATACACATCATACATCATCAGCCATAGGACGTCCACTGCTGGACATAGGCCTCCTCCTGGGGGGGTTTTGCCAATACTTGCCACGCTTGGGAGGCGGGTTGGCGAGCGCAGTTAGGTGTGATTGTTCAAGGAAGACGCTGCTGCCTATCTTCCGGATTAATATTCTAATCTTAATATTCTTACGCCAGCACCACCACGGCCCATACAATAAATACATACAATCATACAAATGTTTATAGCATTATAAAAAATGATGTTATTGTTGCGGCTACCACTGCTTTGGGATTTCACTTACTATGTAACGAAAACCGTATTTTTTCCGGAACAAGAGAACCCAAAACATCGTTGGTAGAATCATATTAAATTTGGTTAGCAGGTTCGGGAACATGGACGTTGATATGATAAAAGGGTCCCTGATAACAGGCTGCTGTCCGAGTCTTGTTCTGATGCAGCCAGAGAGCTGTTTAGTTGTGTGAGTCGCCTCAAGTGACCCACGTCTATTATAATTAGTGTGTATATGGGGAATTAATGTGTGTATAAGCATGTACCGTGTGTAGGTACAAATTATTTTATTTTAAAAATACATTATAGAAAATACGATGGGACTGCTATATGGCTGTCACAAAAGTCCCTTAATAAAATTGAAATTTAAAACAAAATGGCTCCTGTTACTACAACTCGAGACATCTATATATATGTATATCTTGAAATAGGATCTGCCAGAGGACACCGTTAGATGAATTGCAGCAGATTTCAACTTGCGGCAGATTTTCAACTTGAGGGTAGCAGCTAGCCCGCTAAGTACTAGAAAGTACCCAACCTATGCTTTCCGGCAGCTCAAGCTCATTGTCAAGATTTGAATCTATGCTCTTCGAGTAATCTGACCGCGGTAACCACTGAGCTATCATAATAATTATGTTTATCACCAGAACTTAATCGCGCACAAAACACTTTATTTGTGACATAAAACAAACTTCATAAGTTTTTTTTTATTTACTTTTTTCTTTTTGTTAAGCTATAATTGCTATTACCATTTGTAACAGATACCATTTGATAAACACGTAATACTATGTTAACGTTACATGTATGAGTATTGTACCTAGGACTGTAAAATTTTAAAATTCTGCCTTACATCAGTTTCATCAGAAGGGTTACACGCAAGTCGCGTAGCACCCAAGTTAGCTTCGCGAACAAACCACCTCCACACTGCTGGGTACCGCATAAATACTACTTAACGCTTGTGACACTCCAAAGATAACGATAAAAAGTGACTAAGAAGTCCGTAACTTTTTAATAATTATTCGGACGCGTCGAGTAGCGTCACTAATTTCTGAATATGATACCCTTCTCCAGATAATTCTGTTTTGTAACCTCGTTTATAGATTTTGACATAATTTATTAGGACGACCTTTTAGTGGTTGATTAAAAATAAAAATCTCGTTAATCCCTTGTTAATATTTTGATAAGGTTGATTCAAAATTAAATAGTAGTTTATTTTTCTCATCAATATTTAGCTTGAGTTCATTGTCGATTTTGATAAATTAATTTATGATACGACATAAAACAATTGGACTTCCGTTATCTGTGCACAACCAATCATTTTTATGGTTAACAGGCTAGGTGTTTGACTACAGCTCACCTGATGTCATGTGACTTAAGGAAGTCACATAATAACAGCTTGTACGTAGATAACGGAAGTAAAATTGTTTTTGTGTATGTTATGTGATGGTGTGGTCGAAGATGGCACACACCTAACCTGGAATGGAATTGGCTCACAAGTAAGGCTTCCGAAACACAATGTTAGGTGTTTGACTGCAGATTTTCAACTTGATAGTTAACTAGCCAGCCAAGTAGGTACTGAGAAATTATCGCTGCGCTATGTTTTCCTTCACCGGCGGCCAAAGCCCATTGTTGGGATTTGAACCCACGCCCTTCAGCGGATGAATCGACCGCGCTAACCAAAAACCTATCATCGTTACATCTCTTATGAAATTTGTTAACGTTTATAATTATTGTTAAAAATTTTAGCATCAAGATCGTTGAACCAGAAAAGTTTGAATCGATCCAATCGCTGCCTTTTTTTTAATGTAACAGTAATGAGACGAACGAGACGCTCTCCTGATGCTAAGAGATAACGCTTGTCCATGACCATTGCAGCGATACACAGAACTTTGAGTAGTAAAACAAAGTCCAGAGCATCGCTGCCTTAGCGCACATAACTTTGAGACTAGATGGTTAGTCTCAATAGCCCTGTAATTTCGCTAGCTGCAGTACCCTTCAAACCGAAACACAGTAATGTTTATACACTACTGCTTAGCGGCAGAATATCTGGTACAGCGGTGGTACCTGCCTAGACGACCTCCTGTTAAGGAAATCTACCACCAAGTAAATAAATGTTCTATTTATTCTATAGGTACCTAAGTTATTTAACTTTACCCTCAACTCGTTTTGTTTGCTTAATAAGAAACTACTACATTGCAAACTACGTCACCGGGAAACCTCTAAATCAGAATATTGCTATGGCTTTGTAACAAGCCGGGTTTGATTAGAATTGTATAATCAGGTCCTCAGGCCATGACCGTAAATATAAGAGCATATATAAATAACATAAAAATTTCAACATTTTTATTAGCCAGTAATTGATTTTCCATTCTTGGTTGTCTGAAAAAGATCGTTTTTAACGATAAGGCCGACTTTTGTGGCAGTAGCTCATAAAGTTATTGTTTCTTATACATTTTTTATTTATTTCTGGTGTGATCTGATCAGATATTTTTATAGTGTTTGACGACAGCTCACCTTATTATACCTTTGTGACGGAGTGGTCGAAGATGGTAAACACACTTAGCTGGAATGGAACTGGCTCTCAAGTGAGGTTGCCGGAACACACCTTTAGGTGCTTGGCTGCAGATTTTCAACTTGAAAGCTCCGGTAGCTAGTCGAATGGCAAACGCGGGTGTGGAAAAGTAATATAATGTGGGAAAACATGACTTTTCGTGTTGCTTCCAATACTTCATCGAAGTTTATAGTAAAGTGGCGACTAGTTTATTAAGGCATGACTGGATTTGACTGGCACTGACTGGATTTGACCAAAACTGGACTTTGACTATAACTATAGATCTTAGACATGAATTGCAAAAAACGAAGACGAGGCAGTATGGCTTTAGCCTGTCGGATGGAGCAAATTAAATTAAATTAAAAATTAGCCAAACTATAATAAATATTAGAAATTAGCCAGTCACAATAAAGAGTTTCTTATCTTTCATATGTAGGAAAAAAATATGTACTGGCTATGCGTAGCAATTGTTGCTTATTTTATTAATGAAAAATTTAACATTTGCTTTGCTCATAAAAATAATGAAATAGCCTGTTCAGTGCATCTATTAAAATACCGTTAAGGCATATAATTACATTACTGACTCGGTGTCGAATGGTACGTCAATCACGCGTGTCTACAATGGCGTGAACTATGTTATTAACAGATATTGGAGGCTAGCTTTCCATCATCATCAACCCACATCAGTCTGTACTTTTTTTTTCTATGCTTGACGGGCTAGGTGTTTGACCACAACTTAGCTGATATTAAGTGACGATGAGGTCGAACAAAAATATAGACAAACTTTCACCTTTATATTTTAGTGTGATATATATCTTTTGCAATAGTTACATTAAAAATTAAATAGTCATTATCGTCATCTTTAGCGGGTTTTTGGAGTGGTCATAAAAGTATGACTGTAATCCGGAGTAAGACAAGGCCGCCCGCGCGTTGTATTTTGCTTTGACTCCTTGAAAAAGGTCAATGGATGTAGCTGAATACTAATCCTATATTAGTAAAAAATATACATATACTAAATCCGTATAAGTAAAACAACCTAAAATGTCATTCATGAAAAATTTTCATTCATATTTAAAGGTACACTTGCCTATTCTGTGAATCGAAATTCCAATTCAAATTATTTCTAGCTTAATAAGAGTAAATAATTCACCAGATAAGCATGTAGACTCTACATCGATAAATTCAAGGGCTGTTTTTGTTTGACTCTGTTTTTAAATCCTTGAACAAAGGTTTTTAGCATCGTCTACCTGGTGATATACCTTCTTGGAAAGATGTAATGGCAAACTCAGTAATCCTCTTCTACGGAATATGCGATTGCAAAGATAGAGTCGAACTGCGATTAGGGTTGTCAGGCCGCTATCGTCTGGTTCATTAACCTGTACATTGTACAACAAAAGTAATGCTGTAAGAAATCAGAAAGAGAAACAATTAGATTTCGATGGATAGTAATCAATCTAATTACATATTTTTTAATGTTGAGTTAAATTTTACTTGCCATTTTTATATTTTAATGAGATGAAGGTGACGCTCTCCTGATGGTAAGGGATAACGACTGTCTATGAACGGTTAACACAGAACTTTGAGTAACAAAACAAAGTCCAGGACATCGCTGCTATGTCGCTAATTACTTTGATACTTTCAATGGTTAGTCTCAACAGTCCTATAATTTTACTAGCTAAGGTACCCTTCATACCGGAGCATTGTAATGGAAAAAATAATATGCGAACAGAAATCAATTACTTAAAATAATACATGCAAACTACAATAACAAATAATGATCTAATCTAAAATGCTGTATTCGGGCAATGTTCAATCTTTAAAAATAAAAATAAAAGAGTTGTAAACCTTACTTTGCTTATCATAAAATTATTACACTTCTGTGCCTGTATATCCTAGAGACATTTTTAAAAACAAACAGAAAGCGATTTCCAACACTTACATGACAATGTACTCATAAAACTACATTGACGTGACTAAGACACGGCGAGTGCATAAGGAAAAGTCAACCATAATGAGAAATACTCGTAGTAGGTAGGTATAATGTGCACGGAACTACTTATTCGCAATAATTACTGAAGTTAATAAGGAATTCGAACAGTTACTTATAGGAATTTATTAAAGAAATGCTATTACACAGTCGATGATTTTTTTATGACGAATTTTGAATCACTTTTTCCAATCATCTATGCTGTCTTTATTATTTCAGTTTGGCATTCATGTAAATATTTTTATCAACCGACTTCAAAAAAGGAAGAGGTTCTCAATTCAACTGTATGTTTTTTTTTGTTTCAAATAGTTGTTTAAATGTTTGCTCCAGTTCAGCGCCATCACTTGCCATTTGTACGCCTAACACATCCTGAAACATGTTTTATACACATGCTGTATAAAATATTTCGTGTTGATTCTTCTATAAAAATAATGAGTTTAAAACATGCCAATATCTTTTAAGTGGCAACCCTATCCGACCTGAGTGGCTTCACAGAGCAGCCGACGATTACCAATTTCAGCGAGTAGCGGCGTCACAAAGTCTGCCGAAAGTCCCAGCCCCGCTCCGGAAGGATTAGATCCAGATTTTTTGTCCACAAGATTAACCGAAACAAGGATAGCTATGTACTAACAAATATAGAAACGTTTTTTACATCATTGATACTTACGTAGCGCTTATGTATTGCGAATATAAATTGCCTTAAAGCAATCACAGTATACAATAAAAGAAAAACCATTTATAACGAAAACTATATTCTTACTTATGTACTCGTAATGGAGTTTGTACGAGTACGTGTTCTGCTTCTGAACTTAGGTGGAGACTTAGTTATGTCTCTATTTTATAAGCTATTTTCAAACAATCATTATACGAAAGTCGATCAAATTCCATGCAAAATTCAAGCGATTGATTTAAGAATCGATTACAAACTTGTGTCTACAAGGAATGAAGTGGATAAATTAGTTTCTAATGATTATATGTATACCTAACAAAATTAAAATCATCGATTATAAAAAAAAACGGCAAAATTGGGCATTCAGTCACGTGAACATAAATACCAAACAGCCAAGCAGGTTATGTCAAATGCCACTGCTGTTATTGATATTTGCGTAGACAACATAAAGATATGATTGTATTACACGATGTGACGTCATTCAGACGCCATGACAATCCGGGTAATTGGTTTTAATTTTTTCAATTTTGCAAATACATATTGTACATTTGCGATTTTATGAAAGAACCCTTTTTTGCGATAATCTAGATGTCAAGGTACGTCTACAGCAATAAGTTTTCAAACATAAGACTATGTATTGCACTAGCCTATTGTCATAAACATACAAGTGTTTTTTTGGAAAATGTTCGTCCAATTTAAAACACTACAAAAATAGTAAGATTTAATACCAAAAGGGTAAATATAGATATGAAAGGCAAATTATAAAGTTTTACAAATTAAATCAAGTAGACTTAGGAAAAAATAAAGCACTAGAGAAAAGTAACCGAGATTGAATCCACTACGATCGCTTTTCGAAGCGCGTCTTGTTCCAACTAAGCTACCACGACTTATGATTAAGAAAAGCAAAATTAACTCTACACTCAATTCTTATTTTATATATTATTTGCTGGTAACTGATAAAACAATATGGATGTATTCACCCTAGATGTGCCTAGCTGATATCACCACTTGTTAATGTACCACAATGTATACACAGATGTAAATGAATGTTGACATTTTAAAAGTTCTGAAGAAAATCGTTTAAAATAATAAACATATTTTTATCTAGCTATTAAGGAATTTAATATTCGTAGGGTGAATAATTCATTATTAATTCTTTTGATAAAAGTAATACTTCCCCTAAGTCAGTGGAAGGAAATATAAGACAAATAAACACTATTCTTTTTTAAAATTCTTCTCCAACTAGTGAAGCTCTATTAAGTACATTCCTAAACGTAAACAAAAATGTTAGTCGCCCAATTTTTTTTTATACCCCCGGCTTGTCTTATGTAGAATATTTCCCAGGAGCCCTGGAATTCAATTTGTATTTCCTATTAATTTTCTTTGGCAAATACGACAGTGGCGCCACATCTCTGCAAATAAGATCGTCGTTAATCTCTTTACAATTCTGTTGTAAAACTGACATAAGATCTTTAATTTCTAAAGACATAATAGAAAATAGCACTTACAATATAGGCACGTGATACACGACCTCACGAATCTACGACGTCACAAAGGCAGATTATAGTTTACTGATCTACGTAAATATTATCGTGTGAATAGTATTCATTTGTCATTATCAAGGTTACGTTTCATCGTATCAAATCGGTTAAATAAACGTACCTTATTTAATTAAACTGTATACTTTTTTCAGCCGTTTCCAATCGCTTTGATACCAGTTGTGTCTTGTCTGGAAAATTAAACGGATTAAGTTATTTTTAACTATCAATAAGTTGTTAAAAATACTATAATGCAAATATTATCATATCTGCATTATAAATAAATAAAAAATACGCAGCAAAAATATTTGATCCATACTAATAAATATAAATAAAATGTACTTATAAGGCCGCTATCAATAGGATTACTTCTCAAAAAGATGGCCTCATTGCCACGTTTTATAACAACATTCAAATATTGTGCAAAATTGATAAGTACCTACTTAATTTATTGTGATAGTTTGATTCTCATAAAAATATTTTCGCTTCAATTGTTAAGAGGAAACAAGTCGTCATTTTCTTCATACAAACGGTTTCCCCATTTTCCTTCCAGGATTTTAATACTAGAGCAATAATTTTTAGATAGGAAGTAGATACTTGCTAGTTTCATGCCCCTCTGTTTTGATTTTTTGATATATGTTTTTTTTATAAGAGCTAGGAATCTTAAAAAATCTTAAAAAATCTTAAAATTTACCTAGTTTCAACGCTGTGTTTCAACGTTCAAATTCCCAATCTCATAGACATAATCTTAAAAAAATAAAACGCACAGGCAAAGAACACATCCTTCTTATTTACTTGTTAAAATAAATACTAAAATCGGTCTAAATTTGGAGGAGGAAACAGAGGAATACGAAACCTCGATTTAGCTCATTTTATTTCGGGTTAATGAGCCCGAGGTGCAGTTGTCCCTTTCGCTCAGTATGTACGCGGGTGCTGTGTGCGGCGCGACAGAAATAGCTTGGTGAAATTCCTAATTTTCAAATGTCTCAGTTGACTGCTTTCCTCTTAACACTTATCTAAATTCATTCTTCCAGTTCAGTTCTTCCAGTAGCTATTACTGCAGTAAGTTTCCAAAAGTTTGAGTAACAAAGCCACGTAGCCTATAACTTATTACTTCAGACATTCTATGATGAGGTAATCATGTTTGTCACCGGGAATTCGTCTCGCCTAAAACACTATGAAATTAGTTTTGTATTTTGTTTTGTTTTATTACATTGTATTCAAATCGCAAATATTTTTAAAGATTGCATTCAATGATGAGTTTTAATAAGCGTGTAACATGGTAAATAACAGTAGCTTAAAGTTTGAAAAACTTATTCTGCTGGCGTTTAGGAGAACGAAAACGTCGATCGTGAGGAATCCGCTAGTCCGAAACACGTCAATGACGTATGGGAGATCCAAAGATACGCATCGAGCCAACCTGGTGCATTTTTATACGGTTAAAACCACACGGTGTTTGACCACAGCTCACCTGATGTTAAGCGACGGTGTGGCTGTAGATGGTAAAAACACACTTGCGCACACGTTGAGACCATTCGAGGATAGGACTATATTCAAAAGTGGAATGTTAAAGGCTCATCTAAACGCACTTTCAAGCTTAAGAGATTTACTTAGAAATATATGGCATCCAGTGAGAAGCATCACAACCAATTGCATGTAGAAATGGCCTGTGCAGTTGTTTATCGGCGAGCTTACTCATCGCGCTCAATTCACACCATCATCTTGCGACTGTCCGACGAGCCGTTGGCGTTGTTTTTTGACGGGCTGGCCCATAGTGAAAACTTTTGGCGGAGAAATATTCTTCAATGCATTATTAATCTTGTGGCAAATAAATAATTGATCACAAATCCAACGAAAAACAGGATTAATTACTACTTTTATCAAAAAAGTACTAGCCTTTTTTACGGTTCTGTCTGTCTTATCTTCCGATTTATCAAATAGACAGCAACAATGAAAAAAATCAATGGGATACCTGTATGATCATCCAATGTGTCAGCATCTATGCGTTGATGTTCCTATAAAAACAAAATATTGTAAAAAGCATGTTTCTTTTGTGAAGATTGTGCTTCTTTCATTTTTAAGGTACACAGTAGTTTGAGTAACAAAACAAAGTTCAGGCTCGCTGCTTTGACGCTTATTACTTTGAGATTTTTGATGGTCTATCTTAACAGCCCTATAATTTCGCTAGCAGCAGTGATTTGAACACCGAAACACAGTAATGTTATACACTACTACTTATTGTTTACACACTGCTGCAGAGTATCTGATACTGCGATGGTACCTACTTTGACGACTTGTTGCTAAGGAGATCTACCACCAAGTGATTAGAAGCATATCCTAAAATATTATTATTATTCTTTCTATTTTTGGTGTTCACAATAAAGAGATTATCAGGGCGAGCGAAGCGAGCCCTCACACTGAGCATTGAGCGTTTTTGTGGTACACTTTACTGAAAAACTATCATACCTATTTATTTGTGCTTTAACATAGTAATTTAACTTCAAATTTAGAAGTGTTATTTGTCAATTTTTTTTTATATCCCTTACAAAAAATTAACAATTTTGTATTCATTGGATAGAATGTAGTTGTACTACTAACGCCATCTGCTAGAAAACTAAAGAGTTAACATCGCTGCAACAGAACTTAACTCAATACTCAAATA
Source organism: Biston stratarius (assembly GCA_950106695.1). NCBI lineage: Eukaryota > Metazoa > Arthropoda > Insecta > Lepidoptera > Geometridae > Biston > Biston stratarius. The sequence continues at coordinate 21,455,976 of OX467115.1, read as the reverse complement.
CATCGTAGTTAATCTACTTAATACTTATATCTTAAAAATGACTACCCGTTAGAAAAACTACGCGAGCCCTCACAAAGCTCAGCTTTTTGCTAGTATTTATCTATCTTATGACCGCCTGTAGCTAGTTGACTCGCTTTAGCTTTTGCATTGAGCCAGAACCTTTCGTTCGTGTGTCTGTCGGCTATCGGGCGATGTCGAACGTCGGCGCATCAAAGCGGCCGGCCGATGCGCCCGCGACGGTGACTTGCCACTTTGCCCAAGGTGCTGGGTTTTCCTCGTGCAGCTGCATATTTTGTTTAGACATTCATCGTAATTTGAAGAATTAAAATAATATTGGAGACCGCTGAATTACATTTGATTATTGAAATATCGCTTGTTATATATACATTTCTATTTTTAATTCAACGTAGGTTTGATAAGACTTAGTGGAGCCTTAAAGTTTTTTTTTTTGTAAAAGATATGAGGCGATCGAGGCACTCTAATGGTAAGAGATAACGCCTGCCCGTGTCCATTGCAGGAATATACAGAACTTTGAGTAACAAAACGAAGTCTAGAGTATTCCTCTTTCATAGATCTTCAAAAGTTCGCGGTGGCATATATCTACCTTTTAATGATAGCTTATTATATCCATTCTTACTAACCGTGCGAAGCCGGGGCGGGTCGCTAGTTTAATATAATCAATTGCTATATACCTGATGCTTGTATCCGTTCGGAAATCCTAACAAAATAATTGTCTACTTCCTACCGTTATCCGAAACCTCCACCCAGATTACAATTTGAGGGGTACAAAACTACGTAACCACTTATTATTTTGTTTGAGAACAATTCTTCGACAGCCTCCGGTAATCTTCGACAATCTTCGATGCTCTTAGCGGTTTGAATTCCAAGTGGTTTGGAGAGTCCGTTTCCGTTCTTTTATGGCACTGGTACTTTTCAGATTTAAGATAACTAGGTGTTCTGTATCGACAGTACAACAGACTATCTATCTAATCTTAAATAGTATGTACCCATACCTAGTGCCTACAATTTACATAAGGAGGTCATCGTACTTATCATTAGTTTTGTGAACAACTTTTATCTACTATGAGACCGATCCTAAAATCGTGTAAAAAGTTACAGCTATTCCATAGATAAATGTCGTTCATCCTCGTTGAAATGTTCGATATCTTTTTTATTCTATAATACGTTAATCCGCTACCCCTGGTTGTTCATAATGATAAATACGAGTACAATGACCTCTTCTCAGCTCAATACTACCACTATGCGTAACCTTATTTTTTTTAATGTAAAAATAATGAGACGAACGAAACGTGCTCCTGATGGTAAACGTCCATTGTTGTCAACGCAGGCCCATTAACACCGATAGACAGAACTTTGAGTATCAAAATAGAGCCCAACTTCTCTAACTACAGTACCTACTTTTCAAACCGAAACACATTAATGTTTACACACTACTGCTTGGCTTGTTTATCTGTTTTATTTGAAATATTTAACTTATAAAACATATGATCATTATTGTTATAAACGTACTTAGTACATCCTATATAAATTAATAAAAATATTATATTTGTGCAATAGATAGTTAGATTAAAATGCGTTTGACGACCATTTCGAGTAAGCTATTAAAGTATTGCTAATATTTGTGTACTGGCAGCAAAACAAAAAAAAAACGCGAAAAAAGTTTTAGTTATGTGTGAAAGTATCAAACCAATGTTACCCATAAATATTGTGAGTGAACGAGTGCCTGACATACTTCATCCTTTCTCTTCTTCTTCTTTCGATATTTATTAATTATAATTACTGTGAAATATCATCATCATTATCATCATCATCATCATCATCATTATCATCATCATCATCGTCATCATCATCGCCCACTGCTAAGCATATGCCTCTTTTCTTGTACGCCACTCATCCCGATCCAGTGTCAATCCACCCTGCCTGGCAACATGTCTTATCCAAGATTGTCGATCCGATATCGCACGCCTTAGTTCGGCGTCGGATCTCCACATTTCTCATTGAAATATACTAGTCCCTATTTTTAGTTATTACATAACATACACGTCAATGAAATCAGTAATCGGCTTGCACGTGCAGGCTCGCGGTGTAAACTTTCAGACCCGCCTCCCTCCTGCGTCCACATTATCCCGTCGGTCTCACGGACCCCGGTAACTCAACACCGGTGCGCGATTTGACGGCCTCACTCCCGGGTTTTTGGAGGGGGGTTCGAATACATAGATCACACATGTGGTCCGAATCAGCCCTGTTTTAACAAACTGTCCCACCGCTGGACGCGGGATTTTTCACATTGTGACAAGGTTAAAGCCATAAGTCCAGTTTTTTTTGGAAGGCAATTCACTTTTGTATATACGTACGTAGCTTAGAAAAGAGATTCGAAGCCATCCAACATAATATAAGTTGCCAGTAATGGCCATAACTACATTTCCCAACTGTCATTTTTAAAAGACCAGATATTATTTTTATTTCTGTGTGTTTTTCGTGAAGGTAGGTGCCGTGGTCGCACTCATTGTCAGATTATGATCTTGATTCTTTATTCCCAATTTTTTTTAAAACAATCTTTTTTGTACATATGTTTTAAAAAAAATTGTTTTAATTGGTTCTTCTAAATTTTCTCAGTAAGATACACATTGTATTGCATTGCAAGATACGATACTGTATATTTTCAGGATTAAACGCATCTTTATTGACGTCTGGTGAAATAAAAAACAAACAAATCAAGTATAAGTCAACAAACATTCGTAGTAAATGCGTTATAACAAAAATATGTTGAAAACGAAACCAAAACACAGGTTTATAAACATCGCCTATTGTTGATCCTGTACATCTTAATTGACAAAACTGTTCACTCCATTATAAATTCACATCAATGGGCGAGCATTCACCGCACACATAATTACATTAATCGGGTGTTGGATCACAAAAGTACAACACACACTACAAAAAGTTAGCGACTATTGATATTACAACAATATCACGGTTTTGGGACCTAGCCAAACTAACGTGACCTTCCCTGCCTCTCTTTACCCCACAAAAGCGATAGGAAAAGTTCTATTCGTGTGAACATCTGAGGTCTCAATAAATCGGTTGATTCATAAAGAGCTATAGCGTGAATTGTACACTTGTAAAGTTGCTTTGTTAAACGGCGCCTGTCATTGTATACAGACAATACAACTTGTAAGAAATGTTTTTTAGGAATCCTCCATTGACGAAACTGTTAGATGACTCGGTTTTGTGGCAAAATTGTGTGATAAAGTCAACCTGTTGCGTGCCATCGGATGAATTGAATGTGAATGAATACTTGAATAGGTACACTTGAATGCTAACACAATTTTCTGGGTTATAATGGATTCGTACGGAGTTTCATTCATTCATGACTCTTTGTGAAACAGATCTTTTTCAAATTACTATTTCACGTAAGTATTCATCACTCACAACATTGTCATACAAACACACAAATTTATTTGTAAAAAGTGAAAGGGCAATATTCGTCCCAAAATCTTAAAAACTAGGTACTACCTATAACGTAACGATGGTAGCTCAGTGATAAGCGCGCTTAAAATTCACTCCGAGGGGCGTGGGTCAAATCTCAACAATGAGCTTGAACTACCGATGAAGGGAAATAACGTCTAGTGCTCGCCCTTGAGTCAAAATTTTGTCGCCAAGCACCCAAAAGTATGTTCCAGCTGCCCCATGCTAGCTTTATTCCAGGTTAAGTGTGCCATTTTAGATCATACCGTCATCTACACAAAACACCTAGCCTGTCAAATATAAAAAACCAAGGAAGCTGAAATTTGAAAAAAGTAGAAAGTTTATCAAGCACAAGAGAAGTTCCAGACACTGGCAGGCAGCAACTATAGGTAATTAATATAAATTCGAAATTTTGATGGTATGTTTGTTAGTGACCATATATCTACGAGTACGTAACAGCTAAATAGATTTAAATAAAATTTAGTTATATGTGTACTTTGTGTCCTGGTGTAAAATATTAGAAACATTTTATCGAATACAAATGAAAATTAGGTAGGATAGCGAATAAAACCACAGGGCACTGCTAGACAGTTATATTAAACTTTAATTTAACCTAACTATTGGCAAGAACGCGGAATGATTATGTCGCTGCAATGTATTATTATCCAAAGTTTGTGCTTTCGACTTTATGTTTCAAAATAGTGCGGTGTTTTAATAATAAAGTGCTAAATTGAACACGCCATGAGTTCAATATATTTCATGAGTATATTTTTTGCCCATATTTGGCAAAATGTGGGCAAAAAATATACTCGTGATGTGGACAAACATGTTCCTCCATATTATTCAGTACTTACTACCGTTCTATGAAACTCTGTATTAATTAGGTGCTGCTCAATTTGAAACGACAAATAACTTTAGAAAACAAGTATAAAGTAACAATGAAAAAAAGGCTAACTCCTGAGTCCAAATACTGCTAGGTTTTAGATATTTTGTTAGTAAATCATACTGATTTGATTTTCATGAAAGTATATCCTTTAAATCGGCTTATAAATGAGTTCTGAGGTAACAATTTTTTTAAAATATCTTAATCTTCTCTTTTTTTAAGTTGGTTAAGAATATTATAGGTACCTACGTAGAAGCCATTTACGAGAGCCTACTTACGAATCCTATATTTACGTAATCACGGGCAACAACTGGTAGGTATTTTCTAATCTAAGTTTAGTATATCATGAAGTTACACTAGAAACGGTGACGACATATTCTGCCTCTAATTACGAGCATAAATTATATACACACATTTGGACAATACTCATACAAACGCACACATGCGCGAAATTTTCAGCTGCTACGTTAACCTGAATATGTAAGTACATATATACATCTTTGAAACACCAAAGTTTCAGCTTGCGTGATATTACGCAGCAATATGCGCACACATGCGTGTGACCCACACAGTGACAACTAGAGACGTCCCAGCGCACATAGCACGCATGCGCGGAAGCTGTGCGTGAGATTGCCCGTGCGCAGCTGCGGCGGCCAGGTGTGCGCTCTCTGCCTCCGCACCCCTCGCTACCCTCGGTACTGTCGTGAATAGATGTGCACAGATTTATGTTATAAATATAATTATTGTAGCACACATTACATACAGCGCCATCTGACCCCAAACTAAGCAGAGCTTGTGTGATGGAAGTCAGATAACTGGTAGGATATATAAATACTTTTTTTGTTGTTGTAAATACATACTTATAATACATACAGTACACCCAGACACAGAACAAACATTTGTTTATACCAAACAAACATTTGTCCTTGGCGGGAATCGAACCCACACCCTACAGCTCAGGCAGACATACTCCCAATGAGCCAACAGGGCTGTCAAAGTTTGTTATAAGTAATTAAGTGATAAAAACGTGCACCATCCTCACTTTCCCTTTCCATCAGGCGAGTTGGTGGCTAAACGTGGATCTATTTCACAAAAAAAAAACGAGAACTATAGCTTTGGCACTATTTTATATATCACACTTGTTCAATACAGTGCTAAGATTAGAGATATATGTACATCCCATAAACTGTCCGTTCGTCTGCTCGCTAACATATTGCATACAACTGTGCTGAAATATCAGAACTCGTTTTTCGAAATAATCACAGTAATCCTGTAAATATTAGACAACTAGCTGCGCCCCGCGGCGTTACCCACTATTCCCACGTGAACACTACATTTTTTGGGATAAAAAGTAGCTCCAGGGTGTCAGCTGCCTCCTTACCAAATTTCATCAAAAGTGATTCAGCAGTTTGAGCGTGAAGAAGCAACAAACATACAAACAAACTTTCGCCTTTATTAGCTTGATTCTGTAGTAAAAGTAATTTTATTAAAAAACTACGATCAAAAAATTACATACTCAAACAAAATAATAAAAGATATCAGAGTCAAGATTTAGGTGAAATATATTGATGTTTGTTTGTATGTTTATATAATGTGTGCACAATTGTATTTTTCAAGGAAATGATCATATTCTTGCCATTTACACAAAAATTCCCATAATGACAAATTTTGACGGTAGTTCTTATGAAGTAGGTACTATAGGTAGGTATTACTCTATTCTGCTTGATTTAATCTATTTCATTTACTTAAATTTACTTAAAAGTATAACATTCCTAACAATTCACCTTAAAAATTTTTCTTTCAATGTTTATTAAAAATGTAATTAAATCGGTAATTTGAAGCTTATTTCTTACAACCAAAAATGCAATACTTTAACAATTATGTACACCACTGTCCCATACAACCCCTCAAAATCTGTGAATGCTTGCGCAAACCCGCTTCCATGACACAAACAGTTCATGAAGTGTCGTAATTTTTATCTCTGGTATATTGACGAATATACTCTATTCTTCATGGTTTGTACCTACTTGAAGGGCAGGCTCCCCGCTAGTAATTATCCGAAATGTTTTATATCTGATTTTTAGAGGATTATTATTTACGGTTTGGACTGCACTGGAATTATTTTGTGTACACCAAATGTGGTATGGTGTTTGTTGAAAATTATTTTTGTATTAACGGTACTCATGGAATTTCGAGTTTGAACAAGAAAGTAAAATCTTTGCATTTCTCTCATGCAATATTAGAAAAGCTCTGCAATCTGCAATGAGTGACCAGAAAAATCTTTTAGGTTCAAAATTAACTGGGTAGAATAGTACATTGTTGTCCTAGGGGCGAAAGTAACTTATTTATTCCCGAGACGGGGTTTAAGCAAATAGTTTGAGGGACTAAATAAGTCTTTAACCCGAGGTAAACACTGTGCTTTTCATTACGAATACAAGGAAAGTAAAAATAAGAACATGAATTAGCTAAAGAAACAAAAAAAAAAGAAAGTTGGGATGACGCATTCCCGTTTTTTTTTTTTTCTGTGTCCGGCTAGCTATTCTGCCATTATTTTTCATTTTCATCATTTTTCAAGAAATAGTGAAAAGTAAGTTATAATAAAGTCATTTAAAAAAATATAATTTTTATTTAATACTTATTTCAATTTTACATCGCGCTGTAACTGAGTGGCTATATAAAAAGTTGGAACATGGTTCAATATAAATGTGAAAATAGAACTACTTAGTTTTTTTAAATAATTTGACAGCTGTCAGTTAAAAAGGCAACTTCAAACCTACTTTCCAAGTATGAGTAATGGATAATTACTTTGATCACTTACACTCAAAGGGTAATAATGTAAAAAACATCAATACGCAATGACTCTTTTGATTTAGGTTATAAATTGATTTTATTTTAAAATCAACCTAAGATTAAGATTATCAATGTTTGCTTGAAAATAAGCTCTATTCAAAAAAACTGTCCGGCAATTTGAGCTAGAATTACCCAAAATGAACCGTATCTAAATAGCTCGATGAACTCACGAAAGTCAAACGCTTGTATCGATTGGGGTTACACTTTAAGGTCCGCGGTCATTTGTCCACTGTCTCTGAGTACCAGTATGCCTAATATACCATTTCACAGGGACATCATTCGACTCATTCGTGTCACAGTTTCCACAAACGGCGAAAATCATCAATCTCAACAAATGAGGTGATCGTGGCGAGTGGCGACTTTCATTCCGTGAGTGATAGGAACTAAGGAAGCGTAGAAAGCGCGTGACAACGGCGCGGCGTGACCCGCGAGCGTGACCCGTCGCCGTCCCGTGAAATGCGTCAAATCGCCGTGCGCCCGCGCAGCCTCTGCGGCCACAGCTCTGGTGGTTTACGGTCACTGCTTGCGAGGGTATTTACACGATACGATTTGTGTGCCGTGGTTGTGCCGGCGTAAGAATTGTACCCCACCTTCTCTACCCGTGGTTGCCGTAAGAGTCGGCTAAGGGATGTAATACGGAAGATGGGCAGCAGCGTCTTTCTTGAACAATCACACCTACGAGTAACTGCGCTCGCCAACCCGCCTGCCAAGCGTGGCTAGTATTGGCAAAACCCCTCCCCAGGAGGAGGCCTATGTCCAACAGTGGACTTCCTATGGCTGATGATGTGATGTGATGTGATTTGTAACACACATTTCTTTATCAATTTCAAATCAAAAAATCATTATTACTAATAATAATCATAAATAAGAGAAAAAATATGTTAGTAACGGAGGAAGGCCCCAATTCGGTCCGTATTTTTTTTCTACCTTTGTGAACTATAATAGCCTTGGCTTTCTCACAATGAAATAAGACCTGTGCCTAGCAGTGGGACGGTTTATATATAAAAAACAGCGCTGGTAACATACACAACATACGTATATGTTTTTTTTTTTTTTTTTTACTTGACATTTCTTATTACATTTTTATTTTTCATTATTGACATTACAATTATGATTGAGATGTAACATTAATTATATTATTATTTTTTTAACTTTGACATTGTGTAATTGTTATTGTATTCTATATTTAAATGACTTGTAATTGGCATATTACCAATAAATTGATTATGATTATGATTATGATTATATCTATAATTAGATATAAATTATACAATATATTAAATTTGAAGATTTGGATGTTATGTGTAGGTGGAAGCCGTGGTGGTGCCGGCATAAGAATAGTACCCCACCCTCTCTACCCGTGGTTGCCGTAAGAGTCGGCTAAGGGATGTAATCCGGAAGATGGGCAGCAGCGTCTTCCTTAAACAATCACACCTAACTGCGCTCGCCAACCCGCCTGCCAAGCGTGGCGTGTATTGACAAAACCCTCCAGGAGGAGGCCTATGTCCAGCAGTGGACGACCTATGGCTGATGATGCGTAGGTGGTATACTAAACCATATTTTATTCCGCCAAATAAATGATCTTGAAACTTCTTGTCAAATAACACCGTTATTTGAAGGATACTCTTCTAGTAGTCCGTAACTGCAGGCATATTTTTCATTGACATAATATGTTTAAACTCACTTGATTCGCCACAAGAGCTTAAATTATAAGTTAATTCGGCTCTGATATGCCACCCGTATAAAAAACTTTTGTACTTGTTTCACGTTTATTAATTTTCAATAAAATCGTTCCTTGTAAATGTTCTGACGGTATGTGACCTGAACGCGCCGTGGACACTCGCACGTCCCTAATCGACGCGAGAATTAGAGATGCAAAAGCCACTTTTCCGATAATTACTCAAATAATGTGAATCTGATGTACACAAATGTATGGCCACTAAGGAAATCACAGTTTTCCAAACATTTAATAATGGGTACCTAGTTACTTTTTAGCTACTTACTTAGGACTGTGTGAAATGTTACAGTAAACTACAAAAAAATTAAATACACTAATGATCTATACACAATTAAACAAATTATATTATCTACACTAAAACTGTCTACGATAAACCTTCAGGAATAAGTTCTCTAAATGATAATGAAAACCGTATCAAAATCAGTTACTTGGTTTAGGAGAACTAAACGAACTGACTCAAGTGAAATAAATATGATGAAGTTACTAGAGACATGCATTGTTAAATTAATTAATTAATTACAAAGCACGCTTTATAAAAACAGAGCTGGAGTAACATGTCAACACATATATGTGTTACTTTACATACTTTTACAGACGTGCATTGTTAAATAAATTAATTCATTAAGAAGTTCGCTTTATAAAAACAGAGCTGGAGTAACATGTCAACTCATATGTATATGTGCTACTTTGATTATATTATAACTAATTTTAATGATATCACTAAAAACATTCATTGTTAAATAAATTAATCCGCCTAGTGTGTTTATATGTATGTGTGCCTATCTGCAATTTAAAAAAAATATATGTGCAATTCTGCTATATTTCCAGAGGCGAGGGAACGCGCCCGTGACTTCCGTTTCCTGAGGTGCGCCCACGCAGCATCCGCGTTGCCCACCGGACCACAACGACCTGGGCCTGCCCAATCTGTATGTATAATAAATATTATTCCGACTTCACTGATTACCTGACATTTTAAAGTATTTTTTTAATTTTCAGTTTATTTGAATTTATTTTGAAATTTTCCTTTTTAAGATAATAATGCTATGATTCACGGTTTGGAGAGAGGCTGCGCGATAAAGTATCGTTTTTGCCATGATATTAAATATGAACCGTTATTAGGATCGATGTAAAACTAAACCATGTCATTTTTCAGATATTTTAATATACAGATACTTTTATCTATATAGTAGATTATAAAGTATCGATCTCTTCCAGGCAACCTTAGGATGGAAAGGACTTTTAGATTTAATCTAGCGGTTAATGTCCGTAGTTTTTTATGACACAATCGTATTAACCGTCTGTTCTTAATCAGTAACGTGTTTTCAATTCTTGGTTGCCTGGAAGACATCGCTTTTAGCGTAGAGGCCGCCACTTGTGGCAATAGCTCGCAGGGTTATTTTGTTTTCTGTACATTTTTCTATTTCAAATAAGCACAATAATATAATCTATCTTGGTTTGTATTTAATTATTTTCTATCTCGCTTTGTAGAAATAGAACATCACTATGTTGGTAAATGTATATAGTACCTATGTACATATTTCAAGCTGGCAAATGGTATTGCATTATGAAACCTTAATTACGTAAACGATTTTAGAGCTGAATTTTGCGAATCACGCTGTAACATGCCCGTCTTAAGCAATCTTGCATATCCGACATGCAGAACTCGGTGTCATCCATGTGTTGCCTACAGAAAAAAACAGAAACACAACTTTAATAAAGATGTAAAGCACTGATTAATCATAATTTCAGACATTCAGCTTCGCCTTGATATTTTCATTGTATTTTTAGTCACTCACTATCATACGACATATTTTTTCCATAAAAAGCCTTTTTACCCGACTGCAAAAAAAAGAGTTATGTTTTTCGCGCGTGTTTTATATGTATGTAAACTTTATTACCTCGGCTGGATAGATTACGACAGTTAAGGTATCGTTATATTTGTCTTAAAAACCCAAGTGTTCTTAGGAAGGTGTATGAAAAAAATGGCGGTTTTATGGCGCGAAAAATAATACGTTAATAAACAAAAAAATTACCGAAACCGGTATCAAAATAAAGGAAAGCATATGTGTAATATGTTGAAATTTAATTAGGAATAATACATATTTTTTCCTTTAATTATAGCTATTTTCATCGCAATCGGGTTATAGGTTTTTTTAAACTCTTCAGCTTATTCTTAATCTAAAGTATAATAATATATCAGGGTCAATTGCAAAACTACACAGCAATAAAAAAAAATTCACGATTTCATAGTTATGTCAATAGTAAAAGTTATTCATAGTAATGAATACAGTAGTAATTATTCCAGTTCGGTTCACTTCGGTTCGGTTTAGCTTATAACCCTAAATTTTAATTAATACGTCTGTGTCAGTGACCCATAGTGACGTATTGATATATGTACCTATTCTGTCCTACGACAGAATAGGTACATATATCAATGAGTTTATGATATATGAGTTTTCTTTCTGTTATATTTTTGTCTCAATAACACGGTGCAGCATGACGCGCGACTACGTCCTGCGTCGGAAGCGCGCCCATTAGGCCGTCCGACCACGAGACTTGAAGCATCCGTCGCGCGCGGTAGAAACAATCATTGGAACTATGAGTCTCATCGTGTTCTAATTGTCCGCGTGATCTGGCTTGGTATTTTAAGACAATAAACATCAGATTACAAATATATTTTCACTTGGTGGTAGATTTCCTTAGCAGGAGGTCGTCTAGGTAGGTACCACCGCAGTACCAGATATTCTGCCGCCAAGCAGTAGTGTGTAAACATTACTGTATTCCGGTTTGAAGGGTACTGCAGCTAGCGAAATTATAGGGCTATTGAGACTAACCATCTAGTCTCAATGTAATGAGCGCCAAAGCAGCGATGCCCTGGACTTTGTTTTACTACTCAAAGTTCTATGTATCGCTGCAATGGTCATGGACAGGCATTATCTCTTAACATCAGGAGAGCGTCTCGTTCGTCTCATTACTGTTACATAAAATTTATATATATATAGGGTGTTTCTACAAAAAATGGGTAACTCGATGTCATCGGTCAATAAAACGATGTATAATTATATTTGTTTATATTTTATGATTAATTTTAAAACAATTAAAAGCCTTTTATTTGGTCACCCAATTTCAGCTATTCATTTTAAATACAAATTTGTAAAACTTCATAATGTGTCCTCAAAAAGTCAGTACTTTGGCGTGTCACAACCTCAAAAGTGCGCAATCAAATAGCTGTGTATTAAATATTACCTTTAATAGAATAAAACTTAATATTTCACTATAATCTGTGATGCATTTAATAATATATAATCACAACTTTCATAATATAATATTCTTAACGTTGTTGTAAATTAATAAGAAACTTTGTCTTCAGTTTTATTCGTCAGTCCGTTGTGTGTTGTTCGAATTTGAATTTCCCGCTAAATACCGGCGACTCGAATTCAAATCCGCGTTAAATTTCAAGATTGGTACTAAAGTTAGCTGCAGACCGCGCCATTGTTCGGCCGCTATTACTGTGCCAGTGCTAGAGATGTGTTTGTCGTGTGAACAGGCACCGATCCAGACAAAATTTCAGTCCTATGGTGAGTCGCTATTTCCTTGTACATCTGTGTTTTATTTTAATTTATACATAGTTAACTTTGATATGTTAAAATGTAGCTTCTTGATATCCGAAAATATCAAAATAAACGTTAGTTCTAAAGATATCCTCAAATTCATGTTTGTTTCGTCAGTCCGTTGGCGTCAGTCCGTTGTCTTATACTGCGTCAAAGGACTGACTAGTTTCCAGGGTACTGACTTTTTGAGCGTGTCTAACCATTTTTATTTATTTATTTCAGTTTAAACATCAAGGTTCCTAAAAAACAAAACATATCTAAGGATAGAGAAGATATATTGAAAAAGAAAAGAGAAGCCGAAAAAAGTAAAGTAAAGAAGAAGAAAAGAACTAAACTGAACAAATCTATGTTTTATGTATTGAGCTGTAAATGCAAGACATGTACCCTAATATTGTGCAATATTCCCGGAACTTTCATGAAGCCGGACATGGGAAGGGGGCACCCGATGGTGTAAGGGCCACATGCAAGCGAATTGCTGATCAAGTGATTGCTTCAGGAGGTGATTTATAACTAACTTGACGGAGTTTGCTTCTGTTATCTGCGAGAGATGTCCAGGTATAAAAGTGACGGTGATGGAAGGCTGTGATATCGAGCAGATGATTACCTTGATTAACGACAAGTCGTCTCAAATGGTCACCTTTTAGGGGACGCTCTTGGTGCATCAGGTGACCGGCTCTGCTTACATTCCCAAACATGTTACAATGAAGTCACTAAGTTGTTTCTGCGACGCTGACGCATGCGATCATTTCAAGCTAGGATCTATTCATTATCAGACTGAGATGGTGGCTGAACATGGTACACGTGTAAATGTGTCTACCATATTTACAGACTCTGAAGATGATGATATGCCACTATCCACTTACGTGAGTAACGTGGATTACCGTTCCAAATTGGATAGCGATCTATCAACACCAGGAGTTAGCGGTTATTCACAACGAAGTCTTTATAGAAGTGGTGCTTATGTATTGGTAAAATATATAACAAGGAATACAGAATATTGTTATGCAGCAATCTGCTCTTCTGTTGATGATGAAGAAGATGAATTGAGAGTGACTCCTCAAAATTTGTAAATAGAATGGCACTCTATTTCAATTGAATGAACAAGATGTAGCAGATGTTCAAGTAGTTAAAAAATCACCTGTACCAAATATCATTATAAAAAGTAGTGTTATTTGATTTGTGGCATAGATTGTTATTTTTAAACAACATATCGATATTAGACATATCAGTAGGCTGTTTTGAAGACAGATAGTATTACTTCGTAACTGTTATTATGTTAATTGGTACCTTTAAGACAGAGAGAGTTATATTTTTGTTTCAATTGTTTGTTGTTACTTATAAAATGTATATTGTTAAGTTAAACTACCTCAAAGTAGTTAAGTAAAATAAAGTTAATAAAAAGCCGCTTTAAAGGTGGAGAAAGTTGTTCCTCAAAAATATGTAAATAAATATTTTTTTAATTGTTTCTTAAGTGAATTAGGATTAAAAGTGAGACTCAAAATATGTGCCATTATTAATTTCTAGGAGATTTCTTCTAAATCTTAATAAATTTATAGCATATCTTATGAAGTTGTGTGTTTTTTCAGTATTTTGTAACCCTCGTCAGTCCCCTGGCACTCAAATTCGGAAAAATCTAAATATCTCCGCATCTACTTTAAAAAGTGACTGGCCCTGTCATGAGCAATATATTCATTATATTAGCTATCTCATAACGCGATTTTTAAGGAATTTCATTAAAAAAACTATCATAAACAAAATATCCCGAAAAGTTACCCAATTTTTGTATAATCGCCCATATATATTATTAATAAGAACGGATTTGAGTGAAATTCGGAATGCAAATAACTTACTTACATACACATAGGCCTTTTATCTTAAAAAAGTTGGAAAAGCGGTAAAAATGCACAGGGCTAACATTGTAAAAAGCGAAAGTTTGTCTGTTTGTACTTATGTATGTGTGTAGGTTACTGTTCGTTACTTCTTAAAACCAAGTAATTTTCTGATTTGGATGATATACCTACTAGGAATACGACTAGCTTTTAAACTGGATTCCAAAAACTTTTATGAAAAAAAAATATTTCACTTTTATTGTGCGAACCGCTAAATTGTGGAATGCAAATAGGTATGAGTGTCTTCAAGTCAAAAGTGAAAGATATCTTCTAGGCAAGCGTGCTCTATTGTAGACCTTACCTCTACGTAATATCAGCTGAGATGACGGTCATACGCAAACGGCTAGCCATAAGCCAGAGCATCAATGGCTCATCATCATACGCTGCATCATATGCTACGCTGCGCTTGCCGGTCCGTGGTCTCCACTCCAGAACTCTGCAGCCCCATCGGCCATCAGTTCTGCGTGCTATGTGCCCTGCCCACTGCCACTTTAACTTGCTAATCCATGGATCATTATTTTAAATTATGAAACGCAGATATTTATCTCTACGGTCGATTATTATTTATTAACCGAGCAAGAAATAAGCTATCAAAGTGTTAACCGCACGCGGCACACTTTAGAAACAGCTTAAAAACTACTGGTACACCAGTATCATATCATATTATAGGGTCAGTCACACGTGCCGTAAGAGGATCTAGGAGGTCGTGCGCCGCATCCTGCGTGAGATGAGACGAACCTTCCTGCGTGGTTGCATGCGCCACTGAGCGCGACCGGGGAAACTCGGGTAAAGTGTTATAGCAATGATAGCTCAGTGGTTAGCGCGGTCGGTTCACACGCCGAAGGGCGTGGGTTCAAACCGGTAAACATTGTGAGGAAACCATAATGGTGGTAGGGTACTTTCTAGTACTCGGCTGGCTAGCTATCACATTAAACTTGAAATATATCGCCAAGCACGTAACAGCGTGTTGCGACAGCCTCAATTGATAGCCAATTCCATTCCAAGCTATGTGTGTTTACCATCTTCGACCACACTGTCACTTAACATCAGGTGAGCTGTGGTCAAACAACTACACTACACAAAAAACTAAACAATAACTAACAGTATACTTATAGTGGAATTCTATTCTATATATTCTATATTCTATCGAAAGTTTTTAGGTAAGTTTGTATAAGTATGTATACATATAAGTTACTTTTACATGCATTAACGACGATTTAGGTTAAATTTCATAAATATTATAATAATGAAAAGCATTTATACGATTGTCGTAGGATAACAGTTAAAATCGCGAAGCGCTGCTAAAATCACCTTTCTTGTCACTAATATTATAAAAGTGAAAGTTTGTGTTAATGTTTGTTACTTCTTAACGATAGGTAGGCAACACTAATACTACTAATGGGATACATTGATTTTTATTTAAATTTAAAAAAATACAATATAAATCTACCATTGACATCAAAAGATTCATAAAGTGCAGTTATCACACTTAATATAATAAAGGCGAAAGTTTGAAAGTGTGTAAGTATGTTTGTTACTTCTTCACGCTCAAACGGCTGGATCAATTATGATGAAATTTGGTATGGAGGTAGCTGACACCTTGGATAAACACATAAAAAGCGGTGTAGCGGGTAACACTGTGAGGCGCAGCTAGTAAGTTATATTTTCTGTTTTAAAGCAGTGTTTTATTTATAGAGTAACCTTCAACTGTTAAAAGTTTACTAGTTACATTTCTATAAAACACCAACCTCCTCTATAGTAAGTGGTACTCTGTATATCTATATAGTACACAGATAACATTACCACCTGCCACCGGACATCATACGGTCACTGCACAGTCGCACTTTCATAATGTTTAGTTTAATTATAACCAACCATGCGTATTTCAACAAGAGTTTTCAAATGATGGATTCAGTTAAGTTGAAACAAATTCTTCGTTTGAATTTGGAAAAACCAATTAGACAGCCCTGTTGGCTCATTGGTAGTATGTTTGCCTAAGCTTTAAAGCGTGGGTTCGAAACCGCCAAGGACAAATATTTTATGTTATAAACAAATGTTTGTTCTGTGTCTGGGTGTTCTTAATGTATTTACAATAAAAAAGTATTAATGTATTCTATCAGTTATCTGACTTTTATCACACAAGCTCTGCTTAGTTTGGGGTCAGATGGCGCTGTGTGTAACGTGTCCTATGATATTTATTTATTAATTAATTATTATTATAGTAGGGTAAGCTACGCCAGTTGGGAGGTCGTCTGAATGCCAACTTGGCGTCTTAGGTTCAAATTCCACGGCACACAACTCTGTCGTTTTAAAGTAAAGTCTGCAATACCACTAGTTCAAACTATGAAGGAAAATATTCCAAGAAAACCTACAGTAAGAGTTCTTAATGTTCTCAAAGATACTTGAAACTTGCTTTTTGTTAAATGTAAAAGTAAGGAGACGAACGATACACTTTCGTGATGGTAAGAGTTATCGCATGTCCATGACCATGAACGCAATACACAGAACTTTGAGTAGCAAGACAAAGTCCGCGGCATTGCTGCTTTGACGCTCATTACTTTGAGACTAGTCTCAACAGGCCAGTAATTTCGCTAGCTACTCTTCAAACCGGAACATAACCGGTAATGTTTACACACTACTGCTTGGCGGCAGCATATCTAGCACTGCGGTGGTACCTACCTAGACGACTTCCTGTTAAGGAAATCTACCACCAGGTAAAATTATTGACTGACCACGCACTTGGCCAGCATTGTAATCTTACCCTTCTCACATTTCGGAGAGACCTGCATCCAAAATTGGAACAATTTGCAAAAAACTGGGCTGATCTACGATTATAGCAGAATAGAAAGTATTGAGAGGTCATAGACTGTTAAGTTTCGAAGCGCAAAGCTCCCGTTGAAGTCTTTTGCTTGGGCTGAGCATAAAGATCTATTGTCGGTATCTCCACTGGCACATGGCATTTTCACGCAAATCAAATAGATTCAGTTTACAATGACTTCGGCGCTTACAAAAGATTTTATTATAAAGCGATAAATGGTGAAAATTTATTCACCGATGATACAACCGCCTTACAATCGAATCAATAGTTGAGATGTTTATTTTCTTACCACGTGCCGATGAGCTATAGATAGTAAAATTGTAAGCTTGATTTTATGTAAATAAACGGCACGAGCCTTACTAATAATGGGATTAAAATTTATCAATAGTCATTCAATGATATAAAGTAAAATTTACGTATAAATACGCTGATTCCAATAGATATGCAAAATTTTATTCCACCTGACGACCTGCTGATATTCATATGGTATCATCGTTTTATAATAGCGGTCGTTGAACCGAATACAACTGCGAACAAAAGTGTTTAGAAATCTTTTACGACTGCTTTTGTTATGCAATTCTTTTTTATTGCTATTATGTGGTAGAGGTCGAATTAGGTAAGTAAGTATTTCCTATTTTATGTGATAATTGGATTTTAAAACGCATGCAGTCATCAACAGCTGCCTAAAATGTAGATATTTATTAAATGTTTTTTTATTCAAAATAGGTTTGTGTTTGACCACACCCTGTGTGGTGTTAAGCTGTGATGCGGTATATGCTTGCCCAAAAAATCTGTTTACTCTGGATTTGAATACATCTAAATTGTACTTAATAATAACTAGTTACATTAATGATAATCAGAAAACTAATTTTAGCCAAGAATAAAAAAATATATCAATAATTATGTCACATTGTCATAAAATAATAAAATCATTAACAATTCAATGGTCCGATTTAAAACAAAAAATAAACATGTCAAAGAAATAAAATTTTAAAAAATTGTTTTAGTTTTTTACTGTTGTGAAAAGGGCAAAACATTAGTCGGTAAAATCGTAAAATAAATATGTATACTTCTTTATTTAACTCTAATCTTTCATATAAAAATTAGCCTAGTTTTGTTTTGGTTAGAGTTTAATGACCTTATTAGCAATGCCGTTCTGTATTCACCAGTACTCAAACAGTTCTTTACAAACTCGTCATTGTGTGCCTATATTGTATTCCGTAAACCAATGGCACTAACAATGTGATACAACTTTACTGTTTATTGTTCCATTCTATCCGTTATTAGTCTCTGGTTCAAGTCTATGGCTTATCAAGACTTCGATAATATACTTTTTGTTGTATGTTTACTATGAGACTATTGATTATGAATGGTTTTTATAAGTCACTGTTGTATTGAGATGTATTTTATTGGTTCTTTGGGTTACTAAGTCAGTGGGTGTGTCTGTTTGTAAACTGTTTTGTTTGAGTCCTATTGTTGTCCTCTTCATTGTGATGCAATGTAATGATTTTAGATTATGGTGAGCTAATTATTAAGTAGAAATGATCGCCTGCTGCCGTATATAACTGTTTTTATCTATCTACAGACAACTGTTTTTAGCGTTAAGAGATTGGCCGTGCTAGGTATATGTTATCAAATACGATAATTTTCCTCGGCCTTTTTTTTTTAACTCCAAGGCATAGCGTTTTTTGTTGGTATAATTATTAACTATAATTTGTATTTTCTTTTCTATCAGTAAGATTGGTCAATTTTTATCTAACACTATATGACGTCCCTTGCAATAGAGACACTTAAAAGTACTAGACACAATATTCTTATTCCCATACTTTGGACAAAATTTTATTAGAACAAAATTTCTTGCAACGTCTAAAATTCCAACACTGTGTAACAGGAAAAAGGTACGTAGCAAATTAAAACCTGTAATCAAAGACTCCCTTATTCGGAATAGGCTCCAAAACCTTGGATATCAACGTAGTTGCTTACCTGACGGTTTCCTACCGGATACAGTTTGGAGAATTTGCTTCAGATTAGCCCCTGTATTCTTCTTATAGCGACATCTATTAGGTTCTTATGAAAAAATTCGCTACTGCAAACCTTATTACGCAGGCATACGATATGTGGTCGCGCAGCTATTTTCTGAGTGCCTAATAGGAATCGCAAAAAGCAGCTCAGAGTACGGGGATTACATGATCTAATTCCCTGCTATAGGGCAGCCATGATCTCCAAAAAGTGACAGTGTTTCATGGTTGATGTTTCGTAAAATTGAACTAAACGGTATTGGTCCACCTTAATCGTACAAACCGCTTAACAATGGAATTTGCTACCTAAGTGAGTGTTCTCGATAGATACAGGATCTAGGTGCAATTCAAGTCACGAGTGAATAGGTTTCTTCTAGGCCAACGTGCTCCATCATAAACGCTTAACATTAGGCGATATAGTGGTCAAACGCAAGCCCGTTTGTAACAAAAACAAAAAATAAATACATATTCGGGGCAGACGGGGTCTTTCAACTTAAAGCTTAATAGTTTTGCTGTCTAACTTTCCAACGAAACTCGTGTGTTAATCTTCTTTAAGTAATGATACCCATATAACATTAAATAAAACACCCAAATACAAGCACTCAAACACACCGTAATGGCCTGTACAAAAACACGTGCACAAATTTCGCAACAGTCCTAATAAATAAATTCTTTTGCTCACCGAATTATTTCTGCCCTGAATAATTTTATACGCATTTTAAAATATCTTTTGAAAACGAACGTGGGATTTATGACGGAGAAACCCGTTCGAAGGGTGGTCCGCCCTTTGAGAGCCTCGGAGGGGTCCCTCGGATTCATTTTCTTATATTTTTTCGTCTTGACAACCCCCAGCTGCTTATAATACGTCATGTTATAAATAAAATCGCGATTTTGACCCGTCACGCGGATAAGGGATGCTCAGTAGATTGGCGTACGTAAAACTATCCTTTAGATCACTCTCGTTGGCTCCAATACTCCCTATTTTATTAAAATAAAGCTTATATTCACATATCCAACGCGTTTTGCAACTGTATATGTAATCTAGTATTGGTAAAAGCAATTCGACGCAGGACGTCCTGTCTGTTTTGCACCAATTATTATTAAACCGTTCCGGAACCGTTTTAATACGTTAGTGAGTAAGTTTTTGATTGCTTACCAATTGAGATTTGTTTGAATATTTTGAATTTTTATATGAATTGTTATTATTTTTATTCAACTCTAGTTGCGCCGTCAGAGTGTACACTCGTTTTCTGTGATAAAAAGTATC
Organism: Biston stratarius; assembly: GCA_950106695.1. NCBI lineage: Eukaryota > Metazoa > Arthropoda > Insecta > Lepidoptera > Geometridae > Biston > Biston stratarius. Next base: position 21,435,413 of record OX467115.1, on the reverse strand, counting down.
ATATGTGATAATTTAGATTGCAAGCTATCTGCATTCCAAACTTTATCTAAATTCGTTTAGCCGTTACAGCAAACACATAAACTTTAGGTCGTCTAGGTAGGTACCACCGCAGAACTAGGTATTCTGCCGCCAAGTAGTAGTTTGTAAACATTACTGTATTCCAGTTTGAAGGGTACTACAGCTAGCGAAATTACAGGGCTGTTGAGACTAAACATCGAAAGTTTCATGTAATGAGCGCCAAAGCAGCGATGCTCTAGACTTTGTTTTGCTACTCAGAGTTCTGAATATGGGTGTCCTGTAAGTATTAAAAAAAAAAGTATTTAAGAATTCTTTCGGTTATCTGGTTCCCATAGAACAAACTTTGGTTGGTTTGGGGCTAGATAGCTGTGTAAAATGTCGTAGGATATTTATTATATGTTATTATTATCTGGCTTCTCAGTTAACACAAACTTATAACATTCAAGATACAGAATGTGGTCTATATTAAATGGCGTCAGTGCTAAGCCCTAAAAGTAGTTCTCATGTTCTTTCTTACGGACCGTGGGAATTGAATACCATTCTGTATTGCTCTATCCTACGGTGCTACCCCTCGACCACAAGATATTGCAAAATAGAGCTTAAAGCGTGAGGTAAAACGCTGTGTTGCTAATAGTTTATCTGTTTTAATTTTACGTGACCTATTTTATAATAATAAAGTGACAAACAAGCAAGTAAGTCACGTGATAGTGAGTGATCAGCACCGCCTATGAACATAAGTAACACCAGAGACGTTACCAATGTGCCAATTCTTCAGGTTCAAAAGCTGTTCGGAAAGGTTTCCCGTGGGAGAGTACTTCACATCTTAACGTCTAACACAAAAGTGTCTTACAATTTTACAATCGTACGTTGTTTCATACCTTTACTTAAAATATCGATATGTTTACCTCGGTGTGCTCATCATCCCCGACTACACCGTCAATTTATGATCAACGTCTGATTAAGGTGAGCTGTTGTCAAACACCTAGCCTATAAATTATGCTGGTAATTAGATATTTAAGTTAGTAAAATTACCATTCAGTAAGGTAGCGTAGGTAGGTAATTTGTAGCTATGATAGCTCAGTGGTTAGCGCGGTCGGTTCGCATGCAGAAGGGTGTGGGTTCAAACCCCAACAATGAGCGTGAGCTGCCGGTAAAGGAAAACATCGTGAGGAAACCATAGCGTGGTGGTGTATTTAGTTAAGTTAAAGTTTTATTTAATTGTAGTCAAACGCCTAGTCTTTCACTCATAAAATAATATATGTATTTATATTGAAAAAATTAAATAGAAAGATAAAAGAACAAAAAATCATAGATTGTTTATGTCATTAATAAAGTGTTTTATATTGTCCATTTCCTTGACAATTCAGAAAGCTTTTAAAATATACTATGCAACTAAGATGCATATAAATGTATTCTAAATATACAATATTATTATAAAGCCATAATTTACTGAGTTGACTATTTTTGTATATCGCAGTGCCCCAAAGTGTGTCTTGCTCTCCAATACTTACTTAGTACCCACAGACTTATCCAAATTTAAATTAATAATCGCATCATGGTCATATTTGTTGTGATCAAGCTTGTAAATTATAAGATTAGTTTTTATAATACACTAATTAAGCAAACTTTTTTATTCCATTACGAGATAAAAAATGTCTATAATGAGCTTAACATTTGTGTTTCAGTATTTATTGACAGGAAAGGTCATAACATACATATTGACGCTTACTTACATACATAGTTTGATAACCAATTAAAATGTTTACCAACCTAATTGCGCATGTAAAGATAAGTAAGGATGTTTATATTTATTTCATTATATAGAAGTCTTTAAACCTAAATATTCATATTTTTTAATGCACACGTCGTAATTGTTTTCTACATGGCTATAAGCTTGGGATGTCCTACATTTAATGGGATCAATGTCCTCATTATTTAACAAACTATACTATGGACACAGCTTTTAAATCATTATTATTATTATTATTGACAGCCTTGTTAGCTCATTGGGAGTATGTCTGCCTGAGCTGTAGGGCGTGGGTTCGATTCCCGCCAAGGACAAATGTTTGTTTGGTATAAACAAATGTTTGTTCTGTGTCTGGGTGTTCTGTATGTATTATAAGTATGTATTTACAAAAAAAAAGGTATTTATGTATCCTATCAGTTATCTGACTTCCATCACACAAGCTCTGCTTAGTTTGGGGTCAGATGGCGCTGTGTGTAATGTGTCCTACGATATTTATTATTATTATTTAAAAAAAAAACAAATGTACAAAGACGTTCATTGGCTTGACTGTATTTTGATATGTATATATGTGGCGACCTCATATTCGTCCCAGGCGAAGGTGGCGTGTCGAACTAAATAGTCACGACAGTCACTGGACCACCTAAGCAGTCTGGAAGGAGGAAAGGGAGGCCTTTGCCTAGCAGTGGGACATTAGAGGCTGAAAAAAATTAGGCAAATAGTAATGTTCTTTTTCGCGATTTTACAACGTTTAGTATAAGCACAATGCCCGAAGTAAAAGTTGAACACAATATTAAGGATAATTATCCCTTTCGACTTAGTTCATCTTAAATATATAACCCTGTATAATGTAACACTGTACTGTAATTGTATCTCTTCACATTGTGTTGTGTAGTCCGTTCTCATCTGTCAAATTAAAAGTGTGAAATAAAATTGAAACGAAACTCCGTTACGCAACGTAATAACGAATTACTTGCGTTACAAAACGTCTACGTAATATAACGAATCATACGACAATCTCGTAACTCGTAGCGAACTGGCAAAAAATAAACTTTCAATCCGGAAAGCCACAAAATACCAACAAGAATGTCCGAAAAGTCTTCAGACGTTGAATAACGGAACGAAGCCATAAAGTGAATCTACCACAACATGAAAAAATATGCCTTTGGTACACTTTACACCCAAATTCATAAGTAGTTTATAAATGATACTAACCTCATATTGTAATTTACCCTTTTAACCACGTCGGCTGATATTCTGAACATCATATGTTACGTAATATGCTTAAAATGAAAAGAACCGAATTAGAATTAAGAGTTATTTACAAAAATGCCTCAAATATCAAAAGTTGCTTAATTCCTGTACTCTTAATAAATAGCTTTCATTTCTCATTCGAATGTTTTGGTACTCTAGAGTTGTAGGAAGTTGGGAAGTATTCAGCTTTATGGCAAAACAGATTAACCAATTGTAAAAAGGACACAATAAACAACTATATATATTAGAATATAACGAACGAATTTACGAATAATAATGTAATATATGAGCTTCTCTGTTTTCTTTAAACTACAATTTGGATGTTTTTAAGGCTAGAGTGAATGTATTTCCTCTAGTTTGGCATGTTGGTGGCCAAACTTAGATCTATTTAATATAAAAAACGTACGAAAGATACAATATTTTTTTTTTGTTTTATATGCGTGACGGACGGATACTGCGATGCTATTAGGATTAGGGTCTAACTTAGTATTGAGCAAATGTAATAAATTTATATATTCAAAACTGTTTCAATTACGGTTATATAACATATAACAGAACTTAAAGTCGAACCAAATTAACATGAAATTTTTGTGCGCGATTTGGTCCCAGATATCTTCAATCTTCAATTCAAAAGCTTTTGCATTTAATAATTGTTAGTTCTACAAAAGCTGGATTTGGAAGTGAGATTGGGCTGGGCATTTCGGTTAATCTTTAGGACAAAACACCCAGTGGAAGCTAGATCGTAAACGACCTCGTGGCAAATAGAAAAGCGATAAGAAAACGACCTCGACAAGCACTAGAAGGACTGGCCCGTTGTAATTCTAGACTGGAATAGGGATAAATGGGAAAGGGTGGGGAAATCTTTGCTTAGCGCACTGGATCATGTTATAGTACAAAAAAATGTTACTGTACCTATGTCATTTTACTCATATAATAAATGCGAAAGTTTGTTAATAAGTGTGTAACCATTACCCATTACAGAATTATCGATTTGGATGAGAATTGGAATATGAATAACATACCTACACTTTTTGTTTTGAAAACACAGGAACGCAGCTATATACCATATGTATAATTCTTCTGTACGTCTGTTCGTCACTGAACTCTTCTTAAACAGCTGGACTGATTTTGATGATACTTTTGTATATGTTTGAGTGGGTCTTCGGGTTGGACCCGGTAGGTGGCGCAGCTATCGTAAGCTAGGTAAGAAGTACTGAGGAGTTCAGCTAGTATATTATATGTCAAACGTTAGATAATTGATGTCAAAAAAGTCAAAACAATATTTTCTTTTTCAGGTACTTGATTGGTATCTGTGACGAAAACAATGACATCCAAGAACTGAAGAAAAGTAAGCAGAGTGATTAGGTGATGTAAAAAATTGTAAGCACAGATTAGATTAAAGTAGTCCAAATGTAACGTTGCGCAGGAAATTATTTAATCAGAATCAGAATATGCTTTATTGTGTCACTGTGAAGACAAGACGAGAGCGTTACCTATCACGGAATAAAATGTTTTTTTTTCAAATGTCACATGTGTACAAACAATAAAATTCTTATCTTAAAAATTAACATTAAAATATTCTTTGAGATCATAGAATGTTTTAGATACTAGCCAGACTTTAAAGCTGCGTTTGATTTGTTACCACTTAAAATTTTAATTCTATAGGTAGTTGGTTGAATATTTTAATAGCATTAATAAATTTCATATTATATAGTGTTATTTACGCTTAGTGTGCAAGTTATTTGCTCGACGGGATGTATTATTAAAGAAATTTCTATGTTAAAAAATACACAGTTCTTACATGTTGGCTAGAGTAAGAATTAGTTTACGATTTTCACTTGTCATTGTCTAATTTTTTTTTGCTTCCATATCTTGGTAAATTATAAGCAATAAACCACTGCTATGATATTTTCTGTTTGGGTTCTTTAGCTTGGTGAGACATCTCTCGTTTGGATTAGATCTAAAGAATCTATCTAGTAAGATTGGCGCACTATATATTCTCAATTGTAATGTCAAAGTTTCTCTACACTCACACAAATACATCTCAGTATTTGCATGTAGTCCCTGTGTGCCAAGCAAAATTGTAGGACCCCATTTTCTACGCAATACTGTACTGTACTTTTTTTTAATCTATGAAAGTATATTTAGTGTGGTACTGAAGTATGAGAAAGTAACGTAATTTCATGGTGAACCTGGTACAACGGTCAATAAACCCAACCCTTCGAGTCGGTCGGGTCTAGAATTATTGTATTTTAATAACCCCCGTCCGGCGTAAAACCGGACTTTAACCGGCTCTTTAGGAACCATTCACTTGCGAAAATAACACAATTGATCACTTGTCAACTGCTTCTTATTGTGATCCATGCAAAATTATTTCATTGAATACGACCTTTGCATATTATTTTGCCTCGTAAATTCTTAGAATGGCTGAGATTGATACCGTTACACGTGTACTTTAATTTATTCTATGTAGATGGGTAGATAACGACCTGTTATAGCTTAAAGGCTTGTTTAACTTGCTAATCGTCGCTCAGGTTGTAGATTTACTGATATGACGCCCTAACTTGGTGTTAAGTTCGCTCGATTTTCAAGTGAAAGCATATTGTTACACATTATGTTAGTACGATTTTAATTGATAAGTTTTTGTATTGTATTTACTTTTTGTTGAAGTTAAGTTCGAATTTTAATGATTGATGTTAAGATATTGAAATAATACGTGGATTTGAAACATTTTTGTTTCATTTAATGGAATTTAATTGTAATTATTATTTGAGTTGAATACTACGTCTATAGTTTAGGTCAATCCCGGTGACCTTTATCAAGGAGTAAAAAAATAAAAAAACACGTAGCATGCGATCTTGTCTTGCTTCGCACTGGCATTCTCATAAATAAAACATAAATGCTCTTTATATATTACGACGAAATGTTATAAAAATTATTAAAAAACATACTTGCATACTATTGTAATTATTTTTCTTGCCCTGTTAGATCATTTGATAGTAGCTCTGCTTCGTGAGTGTAGTGTCAGATTCCGACCACGGACAAAATTTTATATGACGAACATAGAAATATATTCTGTTATAAATATATAACTATTTACGAAAAAAAAAACTTTGCTTAGTTTGAGACTAGATGGCGCTGTGTAAGTAAAATATATTCGTAATAGTATTTTCCGATATTCGAATTTATTTTCGGCTGTTATAGATCTTCACAACATTTCGCTTCGATCGGAGGTTGAACAATGTTGTGGTTACTTTTATTCCCATGTTTATATTCTGAAGATGGCGGTGCAGCCGAACCACTCACTCCTGCAGGTTCTTTAGTTCTTTAGTCAGGAGTGCCGCCTCCTTCCAGCATTTCTTTTCCCTGCGATCTTTCGTTCCATTACGAGTTTAATCATTTTGTGTTTTGTTTCTCACAAGAGATGACCCAGTAAATCGTATGAAAAAATGATTTTATGTACTTACTTTTAATAGATTTCATATAACCACACTAACTGAATAATATAGGTAATAAATAGGTCCACCACTAAACTAAACTGTAACCTAATATGAAAAGAAATATCCACAAAAAAATGCCTTGCTGAGTTTCTTGCCGGAATCTTCTCAGTTGAAGTGTAATTACGAGCCGGTAGTAGATTCAAAAATGTAACTTAACGTTCATAACTGAATAAATGACTTTTTGATTTTGACTATCAACGCCATCTATTGACAATTCCCATACAAAATTATAATTTAATTTTTTCGGCTGTTTCTTTGTGTTTTTCCTAATTGTGTGCAGCATGATTAACGGCAATTGATTTGTTATTGTCTTTATTTATTTACACCGTTTTAATTATAATTATAAGCATTATGTTTGAAGGCAGTCTGAGAAGTTACGATGTTCGAGAGCAAGCGGACTCCATCACAATGCCGACCATATGATGGCACATAAAAGAGTGTCGACCTTGACGATTCATAATGATAAAAAAGGTTCATTTACACTAGTGCAACTGTTGTTGGAGAAGTCTATTGTGGAGCCAGCAGCGCCCACATGGTTCAGGCTAACAGGTGCGGCATTGTTACATGCAAATTACAACTTTCGCTTTCTGTAGGTACAATTTTTAGGGCTCGTATTTGCGTTTTAGTTTGAATTAGAGCAGTGGGTCAGATAGCAGTTTAGATATTTTGAATTTTTAATTTATGGCGTTGTCGACTTAAACAACTTAAGGTTATAATTGATCCAAGTAGAAAAGGAATCTTAAGTGTTCTAAGTGGAAATGATCTTAATCATTCATAATCATCAACTAGTCATTCATAGTCTAGTGCTGGACATAAGCCTCTTCCGAGACAGTCAGTCCATTCTTCGGCGTTTTGCTTTCATCTACTTATATATATATCGTCATTCCATCCAGTCTAAGGGCGTCCTACACGCCGCCTACCGATCCCACGTCTACTCCAGCGGTTGTTAGTTCTGTAACAGATAATTATGATATATATATAATACATTTGGACTTGAGACTTTGTGGAATGGGTGACGAGAAGACTCGACGTAGTTTACCGAATGCTGCCCAACCCAGCTGTATTCTTCGCATGGCTTCCCTCCCAATATTGTTTCTACCTAGTTCGAGCGTCTGCCCCATTTAAATATAGGTACTTTTACACAACCTTTATAGAGTGAAGCCATTAATAGGAACCGGTCCTGGAACGACATGCTCATTGAACATGACTTTAGTTTTATCCAATTCTATTCGAAGACCGATGGATGCATTATAAACAACTTGTACAATATGTACAACTCTAAAATCTTTGGACCCTTTTTGGAAATGTATGAAGCAACTGATTTTTTACTCCTATAAGTTGTTCATCATGATGACTACCTTTCAGTTTAGTACATCTCAAATTAACAACCCTGTATATTATATATGTAGTTAGAAAAAAAAGTAGCAGCGGTTCCCACTTCAATTCACACAATTTTAATTAAACTTATTTTTCTTGGTATACAACTTAATCCAGATTATAAACATCAATTGTTTTTTATGGTTGCCAAGCTACGTGTTTTGACCACAGCTCACCTGATTTTAAGATACGGTATGGTCGAAGATGGTAAAGCACACGTAGTCTAGTGTGGAACTGGCACTCAAGTGAGAGAAAGTCAAGCATTGATCAAAACCAAGCTAATGGTGTGCTGTTAGGTGCTTGACAGATTTTCAACTTGAGGGTGGTAGCTAGCCAGACAAGTACTAGAAAATACCCTACCAAGTTCATTGTTGGGGCTTAAACTCTTCGGCGTTTCAACCGCGCTAACCACTGAGCTATCATCGATCAAATTTTCTTGGAGCCATACACGCACACAAACATAAATTTTAGCATTTATAGTATAAACCAGTGTGATTTAAAATACTGAGAACCTGCAGTTTGGACTTTTGAAAACCCTGATCTGACTTCTACCAAGAACTCGACAAACCTATTGACAATTTAGTCAATCCACATTAACACGACTATTAATCTTGTCAAACGTCTGACACGGAATCGCATACCCGACCAGACTTTACGTCGCAGCCTCTTTATAAATCGACATTTCGACTCCAACAAATCGTTAAACGTTTGTCTGGAACACACAAAACAAGGAACCAGTTCAGACCCCTAGACCGACAGATAGATAAATTGCAACTGCCACAGAAGATATAATAGTAACCAGCACAGTACTGAATGTGTTTCAAAACCAGCCCGGACATGATAAACGGCTTGTTAATCGCCTTTGTCAAGCTTTAATGTCTTGTATTCGTGAAATGGATCGACTTAAAAGGATTCGCTGATTAACGAATATCTAACGTACTTGTTGTTGCAATTCTTGTATCGTATTCATAGGTGTGTGAATTTCAATGGAAAGGGTCACGATGACAATCATTCTTTTGTAATCATTCAAAACTGGACTGTCAGCGATGCATTTTTAGACGTAGAAAATTTGTCACGGGCTTTGTTTTAGTAAAACTACCGTTTTCTCTCACCTCAATTCATGCAGCAATACAGGTAGTTTCTATTCTAAATTAACATATAGGCTAATTTTGGTCCCGCAAAACAGGGATGAAAACGCAAAAAATTGCATTTATAAGCGAAAACTTCTTTAGCCGCTTGAGCAATTTTCGATAGACGTCACCAACATAATAATGTGTCATGTTTTTAAATGTTCACTTCTTCTGGCAGTCCTTATGACCTTTTTTTCTTATTCGGACGAGAATACTCACGATTAACTGACTGAATTACAGATAGTGTGGAAGACAATTTATGAAAATAGCGGTTCGTAGAAAATTGATACGAAAGTGCATACGCCACGGGTGCACTGAGGACGGCAACGTAGCATCCATGCGAATATCGTTGGTGACGATGCTTAACACGTCCCACCCCGCGCACTCAAGTCCCGTTCGTCAACCTGCTGTGTACACACAGTTGCCCTGATCCATCTTGTTCTTCATCATCACGTTAGTTTCGCATCACTGTCGAGTTGAGTATACATTAAACACCCGTCCATGTTCTGTCTCCATCCCGTTCTAATACCGTCTAGTGTGCAGCAGCCTTAATTTTGGCTATATCCCGTGGCCTTCTTCAAGGGAACCTCGTTAGTTTTCATAGTAAATTGAATTTTATTTCATTACAACTAATTTCGTTTTTTTAATACTTTCGATTTTTTAAATAAATTTCTTTGCAAAGTAGGTACAAACTAAAAAGCGTAATTCGTTGGTGAATTATCATCATACTGAATGATGTTACTTTTACACTTATGTTATATGAAATGACAGTCAACAATTGTTAAAGTTCTAAAATGTCAATAAACAAAATCGATGTAAATTATGTCAAAATTGTCATCTAAGTACATTTTTCTTTGATTCGAATTCATGCAAATTATGATTAAAATTCTTGACAAATAGTAAGTACGCGAGTCTATGTATGTGGCGTACATCGTCCTCCAAATGACGTGGGTTAGTTCAGGTGCGTGCTACTTATATGTTTGTCTTGCGGCGGTGGTGTCTGAGAACTAGTGCTATCTGATTGTAGAGCAGAGCAGTAGACCTATACTGCATAAATACATACATATAATGGCGCATATAAGCTTTATTTTATACTTTTATGAACACCTCTTCGTCGGTAACACAACAAACAAATGCGCTCCTCAATTGTGACTACAGGAGTTCGTACTGAGAATTGTTTGGAAGATACAACACTTTTAAGCTTTCGTTGGTGTCACCGTGCCGGGTTCATCGCGTTGCAGGTATAGGAACCCGTACAGTGTCTAGGATTTGCAAGCTAGTTGTATAAGGGGCCCCTTTAAACACGTATTATTGTACATTATTCATTTATGATTGAAAAGGTGCTTAAAGTAAATCAAATCTAAGATTTTAGGCTCAAAATGTCCTGTCAACGTTTCGCCGACGCGAAATACTCTGAATTACATGTTAAGTCAAGCTACGATTATAAGTAAATGGAGTCATTTTTTTATGGTTGACAGACTACGTGTTACCACAGTGACAGTCATGTGAAGTGACGGTGTAGTCGAAGATGATAAACACACCTGGCCTGGAATGGAACTGGCTCTCAAGTGAGACTGCCGGACATCATCAGGTGCTTTGCCGCAGATTTTCAACTTAAGCTAGCCGAGTTAGTACTAAAAAGTACCCAACCATGCTATGGTTTCCTCACGATGTTTTACTTCACCGGCAGCTCAAGCTTATCGTTGGTATTAGAACCCCCATTGCAAATATATGCAATAATAATACAATTTAATGTCAAATGTGAACTCGACAAATTGTACCTATCGAGTTATTGCGGTGGAATATCGCCTAATCACTCTTTAAAAGGACACACATACCTAAAAGACGTTAAAGTTAAATACTACAATCACAGTAAAGTTTGATGGATTTAGAGCATGATGATGTAACAGAGAAAGATGCCGCGACAAATCGCGTGGTTCGATGCATAGCGCTAAGCTCCTGAGATAGATTGAAGACAATAGCTCAAAACTCTGTAGATGGCACAAATACGTAGAAAGTGGGATGAGCGAAAGAAGCGTGTTTATCCAGTGTAGGCGTAATGATAATGATGACGAAGTGCTGAGCTAGAAAGTAGTGTGATGGTTCACTGGATCTATGTCAGTTAGGATTCAATAACACTAAAGTTTGAAGCATTAGTCGCCGTAAGTAATGAGACTCGCCTTCAAATGCGAGAGAAATTACAGGGTTGTTGAGACTAACCATCGAAAGTCTAAAAGTAATGAGTGCCAAAACAGCGATACCCTGGACTTTGTTTTACTACTCAAAGCTATGTGTATCGCCGCAATGGTCATGAACAGGCGTTCTCTCTCCTCTATCGACGGGAGAGCGTATCAAACCACTGATAAATTTTTCATTTTTTTTAAATGAAATATGAAAATAAATGAGACGAAACGACGCTCTCCTCATGGATATAACACATGTTCATGACTATTGCAGTGATACAGAGAACTTTGTGTAGCAAAACGAAGTCCAGGACATCGCTGCTTTGGCACTCATTACTTTGAGACTTTCGATGGTTAGTCTCAACAGCCCTGTAATTTCGCTGGCTGCAATAACCTTTAAACCGGAACACAGAAATGTTTAGAATAATTAGAATATCTGGTACTGCGGTCGTACTTATCTAGATGACCTCCTGCTAAGGAGATCTAACACCAAGTAGATTAAACGTGTAAAAACCAAGCAAATTGTATTATAACTTGAAAATCGAAAATATGTAGTCAGGCTTTATCTCTTATATTTAAGAAAACATATTTAACATTTAATTTACAAAAAAAATATATAATTTTACTTAAATAAAATAATTATGTAAATGTCTTACACAATACAATACAATTTCACACATAACCCTATCTGGATGAAACATTTTTAGTCAATCTTATTCATCGTGGAAAATAAAAATGCTATTCTAATCTCCGTAAATTATTTCGATAAGTCACTTCACTTTAAACTCTGAAGGTGTATTGAGCTGAAATTATTTCGCCGTTATGCCCTGTTAGCAAGTGAAATGATAGCTGGTTCATAATTAAATAACACGTCAATTTAAGAGAAATCGAAATATTTAAGAATTTATCACGGACACTGCACCGTCATTGTTCTACGTATAGTTTCGGAGTTTTACAAACGTCAATTAATATTAATAGACGTCTGGGTCACAGAATAAGAAGTAATACATAGCATACCTTCAGCCAAAAGTTGTAAAAAGCGCGGGTCCGATCGAACGACGCCGCTGTTGTTTTTATGAGTTTTTAATATGATGGTTCCGTGTGACGTAGATAAAAGTTTATTTATGACGACGCAAGTAATAACATTTGTTTATTTGACAGTTACGCTTACTGCAGTAAATATTTCGAGCTATTTATTTGAATCTGGTTATGTAGGTCACTGAGTCTATAGCAAAGCATCACAAAATCATCTCTAAAACCTGTGTACTTTTTTATTTTATGATAACAAATTAAATTCCAAGGCATCATTGTATTGGTGCGTATTACTTCGAGACAATCGTTAGAAAGTGGTATCTAAATATGGGGATATTTCCTATTACTAAGATACAAGTACAATAAAATTTAGTTGCATCTGCATTAGCTTTTATAAACGTAATGAGAGGAACGAAATTATTTACTGATGATAAGATATATAACCGACTGCCTATAACCAATATAGCGGAACTCAAATCTACTTTGAGTAACACAACAAAGTCTAGGTTATCGCTGTTTTCACGTTCTATGCTTTGACACAATCGGTGATGTCTCCTGTAAATTTGCTAACAGCAGTATCCTTCAGACCGGAACACAACGTTAGTCAATGCCTTTACCAACGGCTTAACTTAAAGCTTAACTCAACCAAATTTTGCAATAATAAATAAGATAAAGTTCTAATCGTCACATTCTTGTAATCGTCGATATCTTGTAATCATCGATATTTCGTAAACATCGCTGATGACCTCAGAGGCGCGGTCGAATCCTCGAAATAAATTAAAAAATGCTCACTCATCATCAATCAAACGAGCTCGATTCCATCAATATAATTTACTTTTTGTAGTTTTTACCAGAAAGCGTTCGGTGACTCGCCAGTTGAGCGGCTGGCGGGCCCTTGCGCCAGGTACGGCCAACAGACATCCAATCAACTTGTATATTAACATCAGAATTACAAAATCACGAGGTACCTAACACCTAAAATCCATTTCTGTAATTGATTGCAAATTGATTGAAAGTTGATTGCGGTGTAAATGTCTCCAACGGTGGGTGGTAAAAGTTCTGCGTCATTGTGTTGCGTGATTAAGTTTTTAATTTTTACATTCTCGTGGGAAATACATTTCAAATGATATCTGGCAATAAAATAAATGAAATGATAATCACTGATACTCACGTTAGCTAAAGATTTAGTGGTTTACATAATTATGATACCCTGACATGATTTCATGTGTTTGTTTCAAGACTCATAAGAAAACGCGTTTTATTCACAAAATTTAAATTGTAGAGGATCTAATAATCGCTACCAACTACTCTATGACACATAATTTTAGGGTCACTATTGAATATTTGAGTTAAGTGGACTAAACATTTGGGCTTAGCTTATCCATGTACGATTAGGCCAATTGGCTTGATCTCTATCGAATACGCGACTCAAAATATAGTCCGAAAAGTAATTTTTCGGATATCAGTACTTCTTTTGAGGTTTCGCATTATACTCATCATGATATAGGTATAATAATTACGCTTTCCCGTATGCCTAGGTAGATCCTATATCTCCACGTGCTACGACTCTGGCACAGATTTTTCGCGTCTTCTACTTTTATTGCGTTTCCATACATGCTGGTCGGTTGGACTTTTGACTTGTCCTTTCTTAAAAAATGCTTTCAATTTCATTATGATACGCTTGCCTTCGTAGACTTTTACCAGCTTGCCTACTCACAATCTAAATCATAATGAGACTATTATATCCCACTGCTGGACTTAAACTTTTCCAAATTCTACTTTGAAGAGACGATATACTTATGACAGCTAGCAGTGGCTGGAAAAAAGATAAAGTTTGCACTGAGTGTCGTGTCTTTGAAGATAATGCATATAAGCAACTTATTACGTAGGTATACATTTGCTGGTGATCGGAACGAAGTTTCCTCTATGCCGCTCGTATATAGGCTGTGGTGACATGTCGAAACAGTTCGGGCACCGTAGCGACGCTGTAATCGGTTTTCTCCAATAAACGCCGATTAGACTCGCTGGCGTCAGCACGCCTGGGCCGGCCCATGTACAGGTCAACACAAAATCGTGTGTTTGTTTCGAAAATGAACTTTTGCGTAGTAAATAAATACTTACTAGTCAAAAATCATAGTTCTAATGGACTTGAATAAAATACCTTGCTGTAATATTTAAACTAATATGTCAAAAGTCAATTATAGGGTATATTACAAAAAATATACTAAAAAGTATAATAGATACTTAAAAAAAAATGCAAAAATGGTGTAAATAGGTTGAAATAACTTTTATTTTTAACTTTAAGCGACTAACCCTCCAGATTTCATTCATTTATCGATTGAATCTAGTTTATCCGTATTAATAATTAATTTCTCAAGGCCAAAAAATTTACTAAGCTTTTCTATAATATTTTCAATTATACAGGATTACTCAAGTTTGATTATGTAAGATGTTCTGACTATGGTTTGGGTCACATTTGGTAATCTTTTTCAAGGGGACAAAGCAACGTAAGCGCGCGGCCACGTCTTGTTTCGCACTGCGGTCTGCTAACGTGTCAAAACCACAAGTGATCTGTTATGATTAGATAGTTTCTATTGAACATAAATTATTGCAAAAAAAGAATTAAAAATGTATAAATACCACGCTTGTAACCCTTCAAAACACGACAACAAAATCATTGTGTCACCGCCTGTACTCGCTACAGTCGTGACCAGACGGCGATTTCAATTATTATCTAGAAGTCGTTTCACGAGATCGCACCGCACCACTTTTAATCATTCTTATATCCTAACTTTCAATGAGAAAAACATTTTTCTTTGTAAGCAAGTGTTTCTCGGAATCTTGCAACATGTCCAAAGCCGCTATTTTTAAATTTTCTTTTTATTTAAATTGTTTGTATGTAATTACATAAGTTCTATGTATTATGTGATGTTTATCTCATTCTTTGTAATGATCTTGTAATTTATTTTTAGATTATTATATCTATTTAAAATTTAATACATACTTTTATTTCTTACTTGTTATCCAATGCCATCAGATGATAGAACCAAATGAAACGCACTAGCTTCCTAATTTCGAGTATTATTATTTTAGATATCAAAACGATAGTCTGATGAAGAAATTTGAAAATCTGCTCTATCAGGACGGACGTTATCTCTTACCATCAGGAGAGCGTATTGTTCGTCTCCTACGTTTACATTAAAAAACAGCTGTGTATGTTGTATGTTCCCGATTGTAAATAGTAATAATTGAGTCACGGACAACAACTTCTCTAACAGCACACTCGTAGAGTATAAGCACATTTGGTTTTGTTATCATGAACCACAGATTAGAAAAAAAAATTAAATGAGTGAAAACTATTTGGTACTACAATTTTTGCTTGTCATGTCTACAATCGCTTTCTTACACTATGCATTGAAGATATGTGTAATATCGGGCTCAGAGGCGTCCTTTGGGAAAGACCTATGTTCAACAGTAGACTTTGATAGACTATGATTTACAGCGATGATAGCTCAGAGGTCAGCGCTGTCAGTCCGCATACCGAAGGGCATGAGTTCAAACCCAACAATAAGCTTGAGCTGCCGGTGAAGGAAAACGTGAGGAAACCATAGCATGGATGGTAGGATACTTTTTAGTACTCGGCTGGCTAGCTACCAAGTTAGCTGAAGCAGTTGAAGCTAGTTGAAGCATCCAAGCATCTAAGGGTGTGTTCCGGCTGTCTCACTTGACAGCCAGTTTCATTCCAGGCCAGGCGTGTTTACCATCTTCGACCACAAGAAAAATCATAATGATGACGTCCGTTTAGTACATAAACTACAAAGTTGTTGAGATACATCGTGTCACGGAATTAACATCGTCTGAATCTTGTTTACATAGTATGTTAAAATAAAAAGCTGATTCCTGCTTTACACCTCATCTTGATGTAAAAAAACACAACATTCCATCTGTCTTCTCTAAGCCTTCCAAAACGATAAATAAACACTAGCCGAGCTCTCGTGTGGAGTAACGTTCTGGGTGCGTATTATTGAGTCAAACGATAATTTCATTCTCAAAAGTTATGCAAAATTTCACTTGTTCAAAATACGGTATAAATACAACTAATTATTTATTTAAGTATTCAAATAATTAGTTGCTTTGTCTAAATTTGTTTTAACGTACAAGATTTATATGACGTAAGAAACACAATATATGATAAATCAAACTAACTACACAACAATACCTTTAATACAGTTTTACAGTATACAATTTATCGTGCTATGTCGCTGCATAGTTTTTATTAAACATTGACTGAATTTATTACAATTTGTAAGATTACTTGGAAGCGGTAAATTTGTGATACTCACTATTTAAGGCACAAATCTAAATCTAAAAATATCGAGTGACTGATGAATAGCGGCCCCAAGATCGCAGTCCGTTCGTCCCGAGGTGACGGCTCGGCTCAAAGCTTCGACAGGCGTCCAACGCAGCTCATAATTAAGAACGGTGACTGTTGAAAAATGGCCGCAGCCCCCGGCCGGCCGTGAATAATCGACGTAATTACCAATCGGAATAATTTCCAGCCAGTCATAGCGATGCTATCGGTAGGTGTCGACGAGCGCTCGTTACGCGCACGCACCGACACTTTCCACGTGGAAATCGCAATTTCTTAGCTAAGCCGCTTCAGTTTGACGAGAGATCTCTAAATTTACACTTCGGTGAAAATAGTTTCATCGTCATCGTCATCAGCCATAGGACGTCCACTGCTGGACATAGGCCTCCTCCTGGGGGGTTGCCAATACTCGCCATGCTTGGCAGGCGGGTTGGCGAGCGCAGTTAGGTGTGATTGTTTAAGGAAGACGCTGCTGCCCATCTTCCGGATTACATCCCTTAGCCGACTCTTACGGCAACCTCTCTACCCGTAGAGAGGGTGGGGTACTATTCTTACCACCACGGCACAAAAAAATAGTTTAAGTTACTTTAAATATTTATGTTCGAAACGACAAATACAAACTGAACTGAGCTTAAACTATAGTCTTTATTATATTATGTTATGGCGTAAAAATGTTATTCACTTTTGTATACGGAAATATGTAAAAAGTACTTAGTTATAATATTTGCTGTTATTTATATATTAACACTGTTTGTTTCCATAAGCAAATAAATAACGTCACACTAACTTCATAAGCTTTGAAGCCGGCCCCTGCCCTTGTTACATGTTGTCATATTTGTTAAGACCCCCTGAGTGACCTTCTATATGGTACAAAATTAATAATTAAACATTATCGGTATCAAGTTTTTTACATGTGACATCACGAAGCTTAGGATTCCTCCCTCCTTTTATCACACGAAGTTTTATTGATCCCCCTCCTCTCTTTTCCAAAACATCTAATGTAATTTATAGTCCCGTGTCATAATACATTGTCAGCCAATATCAACCCAACTAGCACGCGAGTCGCGTTAAAAGTCTTTCCACTGGCGAAAATGAGACACATATTCATATTCTTGTTATTTACACCCTAACTACGCTCTTCCATACTTTTTTGAAGCTTTTTTTTCTATTAATCAGCTGTTTTTTGTCAATTTCAGGGTTGATTGATGTTCAAACAGGAAACTGAAAACAAATCGTATACTGTTAAGAATAAGTGCTAGCTCCCACGAGCGCGGATTGAAACACCGCATCGAATATCTTCGAGTTATTCGGCAGAGGTGACATCAACAAACCTGCATAGCTTACACTGATAAATGCCAAGCACATTAAACGAATTAAATATCAGTGCCTCCCACGTCGAAAACAACAATTCGCGAATGCTCCGTCATCGGCCTACTCGCATGGATATAAAAGATATTTAGATAGTCCGATAATCGTAACTATAATTAAAACAATCCGAGTGGCTGTCGTGGAGGCGTGTCCATTGCGCCATCGACGTGGGTAGATTTAATTAGTTGTAAAGTACTTTTTTGCGTTACGTCATCGAAGTCTACCTCGCGGGCTCGCGGCCTTGCTGGCGCCATTTCTAATGTGTGTAGCAGAGCCCGTGTTTACGTTTAATTTGGGAACAAAAAGCTTTTGCTTTTGTGACAATGATACTGCTCTTACAATCGTTTTTATTATCGGATCTACTGTCAACATCTTGTGGGAAAAAGAGCCTAAATTTCTTTTTTATGTTTGTGAAGTTGGTTTATATTATCTAGAAAAGAAAAAATATTTTTCTTTTTCTTTTTTATATGTAAACGTAATGAGAATAACGATACGCTCTCCTGATGGTAAGAGATAACCCTTGACCATGACATTGCAGCGATACATAGAAATTTAAGTTCAATTTTATGAATGGGTCTCATTACTTTGAGACTTTCGATAGTCTCAACGGCCCTGTAATTTCGCTAATTTTAGCACCCTTAAAACCGAAACACAGTAATGTTTATACACTATTGCGTAGCGGCTGAATATCTGGTACTGCGGTGGTACCTACTAAACGACCTCCTGTATTGTAGTATTGTGGTATCTACTCTAGAACACCTGTACAAAAGCTCTGCAAAAGTGGTAAGCGACCCACACTTCGCTTCCACCGCGAACGATACCACTCTGTCTTTAAAACCTTTCATAATTTATAGCAGCATAGCTCAGTAAATTATGCTGCACCAACTCTATCCAGAAAGAATAAACTGACACATGAAATAGCTTTAAAAGTTGACAAGTGCTTAGAAAGCGTATTACTCACAAGCGAGAAATTTTTCATAATTAAACAAAAGACGGAAGTTCACAGGCGTTTTTGATACATAGATGCCAACAAAACTCAAGGGACTCGTGTATAAAATGACTATCCAACCTGTGCTCACTTCTTCACGGAACTAAGCAGCTCCGTTACTGAGGACTCAGCAGCTAAGCTTCAGGAAAGTCTATTAAAGTGGCTGGTAATGTATTCCATAAACCTGCGGAGTACGTTGGTAACCAGGTACTAAACCTTGTAGTCTCTAAAGCAAGACCTTGCGACCGGCCAAAAAAACGATGACTTGACGGTGCAAGGCACGACACGACACGAGGGCCAACCAACTCTCATCAAGCTAGGATAGCCGCTACGTAGAAAGAAACTTAGCAAATATTTTAAGGACTGTCGCGTTTACAAATCGTCCGGACAATATAATCGCCTGCTTTTCACCTGTTTGGTTATTTGATCACACACTGCATCCGCACATTGCGTCCGTACTTGCTGCAGAGATTTTCCATGGGTTAGGCTAATCTATTCCATAGAATCGAGCATTTGAAGCCGTTGCTGCATTACCGTTCCTGCCGTGCCCACTAATAGCGACAGCGTGATGGATTACACAGCTAATTGTCGGAGTCGCGTCGACAACTCAAAAACACATTACTTACGATTTTTCATTATTTATTCTGGCAACTTACGGTTCTCATAATCGGAGCTATTAGGTTTTCCCAAGGAGTGAGATTTTACTGGAAATGTCGTTGTGATTGTAATGATTCTCGATAATCATGCTATAATATTCTTAAATGCAATGGACAGAACATGTGTCTCTTTGTAAGCCTCAAAACCTGTCACTGCAATTTGAATACTTAAACTGGGACTCACGGATAGTCCGTTATACAGTACCTACGTGCAAAATAATGAAACTGTAGAGCATGTGCTGCGGCATTGCAACACCACAGATGAAAATAGAATTGCTACTAGCATGCATGAATCAGTTTCACATATATGCACATTGCCGCATAACTGATATTCATAATCATTCTCATCAAACCTAATAGAGCTACTATGCCAGCTGCCCAGAACCTCGCTCCTAAGCTTCAAGGAGCTGGGTTGATTCTGATAGATGTGAGAAGAGGGATATTAACAAAAAACACCAATCAGGACGTAAGTACAGGATGTGTCGCCTCCACACCAATCCAAGGCCGTAACAATCTTTATTTTACACTCAACCTGAACAAAAGTATGATGCCAATAAAGGGTATCCATATATGTAATAATTATTCGAATATATGTATGTCACATCTAGTTCGTCTACTTCCGTGTTATCAAAACTCAGGTAGCGCCCGGGCGCGCGTGTTATTAAGATTCTAATTTAAACCGGGCCCTTGTTTTAATTGAGTTATGGCACTGTTACGGCTGTTAGAGTAACCGATATATTATGTGTAAAACTACACTGTTTCTTCAAGTTATTTATTGTACTATTTCACGGTAATTGTATCAAAATAAGTAGCTTCCTAATTGGAAGCGACTTTAATGATAACCACCACCAGATTTAAAGAGTGCGTTATAATTATAATAACTCTACATTACAACTATCCTTTTTTGGGAGTTTGTAATGATATGTTAGGTATTGCGTGGTGGTAGGGTACTTTCTAGTACTCGGCTGGCGAGCTACCACCCTCAAGTTGAAAATCTGCCGCCAAGCATCTAACGGTGTGTTCCGGCAGATTTACTTGAGAGCCAGTTCTATTCCAGGCTAAGTGTGCTTCCGTCACTTAATATCAAGTGAGTAGTGGTCAAATACGTAGCTTGTCAGGGATTAAAAAATAATAATTAAGAAAAACAAAATTATTTGTCATAACAAAAAAAAATTGCAGTGTTTTGTTTATTTTGGAAAATAAATTCGACAAAATAAGATATTCAGTTATGTCAACACCAGTGTGTCACGTCACGCCGTGCGAAACGTCATTGCTGTTGTTGATATTTTCATAGCATCCTGTACGTTAACAGTTGATAGCGTGGAAAACAATTGAAGGTATTTGCTACATTTGTGATTAAGTACTCTTAGATATATTTTTTATGTAACAATAATGAGACGATTGAGACGCTCTCCTGATGTTAGGAGATAACGCCTGTCCATGACCATTGCAGCGATACACAGAACTCTGAGTAGTAAAACAAAGTCCAGAGCATCGCTGCCTTGGCGCTCATTACTTTGAAACTAGATGGTTAGTCTCAATAGCCCTGTAATTTCGCTAGCTGCAGTACCCTTCAAACCGGAACACGGTAATGTTTACACACTACTGCTTAGCGGCAGAATATGTGGTACTGCGGTGGTAGCTATCTAGACTACCTCGTGCTAAGGAAATCTATCACCAAGAAAAAACTTCAGACATATACCAACCGGAGTGAAACTCCCTAGAAACCTAGCGAAGGTCTACGGACAACACAATTACCACCGCTACATATTCATACATGTCATACACAGATTACATGTCACGTGAAACAATAAGTTCTCACGGGTTAATGAACGTGAATTTGGATATAAACCGCACCTACGTTGCGTACGTAACAAGGAGTTCCGTTTCATTGTAGACGCCAAACGAAGCATTCTCACGACGAGGTATAATTTTTAGAAATAGAAAATGCGGGACATCGCTTTCATGGCTATTAATTTTAGTAGATCATGTCAACCTTATTTCGTTATGATGAAGGTAAAATATTTTGTTTTAAGAATTACATTATTTTACTACAAACAAATTGCGGTTGGAACGGGGATATTATTTACAGAACGGAGAATGAGAGTGTATAAGAAAATAACTTATAGCAAGTATTACGAGCTGACACGCATTATGATCAAGGATAGTGTTCTAGGAATACACTTTAAGCACATATGATCGTTAACATGTTGTCAAAAAAGGCAAATCATTTGACAGGGGTTATCATCAGGGATATTGAGAATAACCATCGAATATATCAAAGTGATCTGGGCCAAAACAATGATGCTCTCCAGATGGTAGTAGAAAATGCACGTCCATGACCATTGCAGCGGTATTCAGAACTTTGAGTAACAAAACATCACATCACTGCAATAATAAAATAACTATTGTTCACACCAATTATTATATATATATAAACAATTTTAACTGAATAAACTTAACACTTGTTGAACAATTGGCGGCCTTATTGCTAAGAGCTATCTCTTCCAGGCAACTTAAGTATGGAGAGGGTTTTATTAAGTTAAGGACGGGGTGTGTTGAAACTTACCGACACCATCAGGCGGTGATAAGTGCAATACAGGCAAGGAAAATATACAATTTTATGTTTTACTACAAAGTTATAAAATTAAAACAATCCTAAATAACCGCTTACGATAGTCGGAGAATCCGAACGAAATACTGGTACCTGATTGGACCTGACCTAGACTGGCCTGGTACTGAAAAACACAGAAAAAATTGTTCTACCTTGTTTACAAATATTTCGAAAGCGTTCCGTGTATAATTTTTCGTGTAAAAATGATTCTGTTACAAGAATTAATAACATTTTAAACGCACGAATTGTGAGCGGGTTATAAAATATAATAACAAACTCACTAGGAAACGTGGCACTGCAATTAATTTCTCCAAATGCAATGAAGCGTTGGTCGATGCCTGAACGACCTCCCTTCCGCCTGCCTTCGCACTAGCAGAAACAAAAAACCCACCGGTGAGCTTCCGATTGCATGCGCTGACACCGCTGAAAAATTACATAAACCTACCGTAACTCGATGTAGCGACGCAGTTTTACTCGGGAACCACATATTTTAACCGAGACAAAACAAAAGATGGCCTATATTAGATATAGTAATCCAAGGAATAAGCTATCACTATACCGCTGCAGTGCACATAGTTTTCACTTTCTGTTCCGCGGCACATACTTTTGCATTAAAGTTAATCTGTACTTAAACTAGCCTGTCTCGTTTCACGCTGGTGAGAAGACAGCGTCTCAAGCAGTGGTTAACTTTAACCAACGTTTATAAGTAAGGCCGGTAGTGTAACTAATCAGCTGTGTCGACAGTTTTGTCTGTCTGGAAAATCTCTCTGTAACGTAATTTTTTTCTTCCTTTCCAGCGTTTTAAATAATTATAGCAGCGTGCAAAATTTACGTCTGTTTGATCTGTTGCTGGTATAAAGAAGAACTAACAAATATACCTAATTTCGCTTTTATAATGTAAGAGTTTGTGTATTAATATATATAATTAATAAAATAATAAATGATTATGGATCACATATTTCCACGGTGCCATCTAGCCCCAAACTAAGAAAAACTTGTACTATGGAAAACAGATAAATTTATATAATAGTTTTGTACTTATTACTATTAAAGAGATTTGAATGAAATTCTGCATGATAGTACACACTATAAGATAGGTTTTTTTAGGAACATTTTATACCGAAATTTTCACTCATTACTTTTTGAAATATTTAAGGATGAATCAATTTCAAATCCAATCTTAATGGCCCTGTAATTTGGAACACCTTACAATTTATTTAACTAACTTAACTCGGACTGTCGATATATTTATACACGATTATTAAAAACCGTTCTTAGTTTTAATAACAGTAAAATGTAATTACTCAATCGACCTAAACCATTACTTTTCCTGTACCCGAAATCTGTTAATCTTCATAAAGTGTCAAAATTTATTAATGACGAGTTACTTGACCAAAAACATGCAATTCTTCAAAATGTCATATTTTTCCGTCATCATTTTATTAGTACCTACACCAAACATTAGTCACTAATGACCGGAGTTTAAATGATCGCACAATTTTTTTACTTTTCATCAATGTTCACCTCCGCCATATTTCGACCTTCCGAGAACATAAGACAAATAATTTTAAATAAGTGTCGACAAGGACTTTTGTTACTGTCGACATTGGGCATCTTTCGTCAATCGCAGCATCGACTTTCTTTTGTTTCGCATCATCCCGCTGCGTCTTTAATGGTGCCCTTGCGGCGTCATAGCTCGTAGATACATATTTTGACATAATTTTTTGGACATTGTTTACTTTTTTAACTGCCACACCATAAATCGTACGAATAAGCATGTTTACGAGTTTACGCTGAACAAACAAAACAAAGGTCAAGCTCGAAGACAATGGCTCGACGATACCTGTAATGAGTAGGTAGATCAACAACGTGCAATACTATATCGAACTCCGACATTGTAAGAACATGTGTAAATACTAAAGACTAATGCCCACGTTAAAACATTTAACGGTCAGCTATAACAACGCTCGGTATTTTTAATGTTTCCCAATTACAGTCTTCACTCAGTTAACGATTTCGCTGAGCATTAACTATTCCAATTTTATGTTTTATGCCCAATGGTATGCGAAATACTTGGAGATAATGCTCGTTCCTGTACTTAAATTATTAATATTTTAATAAATTATGAGCAACGACGTGTTTAAATTGAAAAATAAATGATCATTTAATAATTTTTAATTGGATGTTTGCCATTTAGATGTCTGTAATCCACCTTCGAAAGGAAGGTTCAACGTTTAATAAAATCATTCAAGGTCTTTTAAAGATTTAAGTTCTAAACATTAAATAGGCGAGAAATGATTTGTGTTTAGTTTGTTACAGGTCATAATCGCGTCGCTGTAAGCTGCTACTGTCCATACAGCTGAGAGTAAGTTGGTGGGATTGTTTGGTTGGCGGTCGGGAAGGTGTCGTTGCAATTCCTGTTCATTGCACTTTTGTCTTGCACTCGGTGACTTACGAATTTTATTATCTATGGCTTAAAATGATATATGACCGCTCTTAACTGGAGAATCATAAAATATTTTCTGTTTGTGAAATATTTCTGAAGCAATAAAGCAATAATTCACTACGGGACTACGGGAAAGATGACCAGCTTTATTTGCCGTCATAAACGTTCCGTTTATGGTGTACTTTTTTGCTGTTTCCGAGCTCGGCGGAGTGCGACCGGTGCGCGCTTGTACATAAACTTTAGCTTTATCATTACTGTGATTGAACGTGTCCTGCACTTTAACGAACTAAAATTGCTGAGCTGAATGTGTTCAGATAGCCACGAGCCCGCCGTTTAAGTCTAAACGCAATGAAAAAGACGCTAATGTAAAAATCTTTTCTACATTCTGGATTTCAACTTAGATCTTTATCCATGAACATGTTTATAGACGGCTCTTTGTTGTTTTCTACACGTTATAATATTATTTTTGATACATCGGAACCGGAGCAGAGCGGCCTCCTTACGTCGAGCTTAATTGGTAAACCTATTGATCATATCATGGATCATTCGTCCTCGTCATCGGGCGAGCCGAGACGGAGGCGTCGGCGTTTCACACGAACCGCGAGTGTGAAACTTAGGCTTAGGAAGTGTCGACGGGGGGCTCCATTAGTCAGCGTGATTAGTTCTCTTAATGTTTCAATGTGATGAATAATCGGCCCGTACAGTGACAAATGCGCCGGTCGCCACGGACGCGCACCTGACTCCCTCACAAACGCGCCGCGCCATCACTCAGCCCTCACACTATACGCTGCAGATGAAGAGATTTATATTTATTAATGGTACTTCTGCCATCGCTTCACGGGTTAAATGGACTGAAATTCAAAAAAACTCTACCAACGTCTATAATTTGATGGTATCTGAAAAATATTCTTAACACACTGCAGGCGTTGATTAATCAATGTTGTTGAAGAATTTCGTGACTTTTCGAACAGATGATGGTCACCCTGATTGTTGATAAATGACTCAGCTTACATATTCGGAGTCAAGGGTTAAAGCCGGTCGAGATCTAGTGTCGGGATCTTTTTCACATCAACGGCTCTTTCTATTCTTTTTCTTGGTGGAGCGCAATCGATATGTGTCACTTCAGTCACTTCGCTATGATTTAACATTGATTGCCTTCTTTGAGAGCACCGCTCGGTGAAATTTACAACTGCATGCAATAGCTACCGTCCACCATTATTGCGCGAGTATTTGTAGTCTCAGCTTTTATACGATTTCTGAGAAATGAAGACGGTATTTTCTGCCAACATATTACGACGGGATTAGGTTAGATACGTAAGTCTGTGAACGTTATATACGGCTCAACGCAAGGAGGTTTTTAATATTTATTAAGGAATCTTTTATCAATAGGTGTATTAAGTTTTTTTTTATAATTAAATATTCTGTATAAAAAAAGTCGTTGTCCGCGTCTATATTTTATCTGCTTATTTCTTCTACCAACAGGCACGCCACTGATTTTTGATACGATTATATCTAGCATTTAGATATTTTTACGCAAGGTTTTTATGTACAACTAACTGCGCCCTGCGGTTTTACCCACGTGGTGTGGTGATGATGATGATAAGTATCCTATGTCTTATTTCAGGGCCTAAACTACCTATGTACACAAAATTTCACCTAGATCTGTTGAGTAGTTTACGCGTGAAGGGGTAACAAACAAACAAACTTACATTCGCATTTATAATATTAGTTAGGATATATTTACATCCCAATTATAATTTTGTACGAGTAGAGAAGAAAAAGTTTTCTATAAATAAAATTGCACACTGCGGCGTGTAGCTGGTACATTATTAAAATTTAAATCATTATCGCAAATGTTTTAAGTGTTAAGGGTATTTGTTATATAAACAATAAATTTTCAATTTATATGTTTTTTAATAATAACCTCTACTTTTAAGTATAATCTTAACTACCGAAATGAATCTGGATTAACTACAAACTTAATATGATTTGTATATTTTTATGAGTGACAAGTATTTGGCCACAGCTTATCTGGTGTTAGCTGTGGTCTGTGGATTGTGTGTACGTGTGTATAAATAATAAGCTAAATAAAAACATTCACGCAAATGCAAAAATGAAGTTGTAAAGGTTACAGACAAGATTAACTTATATCAACTAAGTTAGAGTAGCTGGATAACCGAGCTTTGCTCGGTTTTTCATTGCCTGAAAACAAGGATGAAACGACGTTTTCTAAAAATGAAACCTAGCTAGATCGATTTATCGCCCCCGAAACCCACTGCATACTAAATTTCATGAAAATCGTTGAAGCCGTTTCCGAGATTCAAAAAAAAAATATATACATATATATATATATACAAGAATTGCTCGTTTAAAGATATTAGATTAGATAGATTAGATAGATAGATAGATTAGATAGATAGATTAGATATCTGTAAGTAGACTAAAATTGTCAGGTTGCTTAAATGTGTATTTGTAATGCTACTTTT
Source organism: Biston stratarius (assembly GCA_950106695.1). NCBI lineage: Eukaryota > Metazoa > Arthropoda > Insecta > Lepidoptera > Geometridae > Biston > Biston stratarius. Next base: position 21,408,248 of record OX467115.1, on the reverse strand, counting down.
CACTTCCTTTTTTTTTAAATTGACGGATTGGTGACTTACCATAGCTCAGCTAATGTTAAGTGACGGTATGGCCGAAGATGGTAAACATATCGAGCTTGGAATGGGAATTAGCTCTCAAATGAGAATGCCGGAACACGCCGTTAGGTGCTTGGTGGTAGATTTTCAACTTAAAGGGTAGCAGCTAGCCAGCCGAGTACTAAAAAGTACCCTACCACTATGCTATGGTTTTCTCACGATATTTCCTACCACAGATTTGTTAAGTACACTGTTCGGACTATCCTGCTCGAACTTTCAACGTCGCTTCTTTATCTCAATATGATTTCTCATCAGTGATCAAACCCAATAAGCCTAGATATCAAGTCAAGACCGCCACGGGCAGCCGCGGTACCAATGAGTGGAGGCTGACCTGAACACTATAAATCAAAACGATCGCGTTTGTGATTAATCAAACATATCGGAGATACGTGTCAGTCAGGTGGTTGTAATATGAAAAACGGAATTACACGAAGATAGGATTTGAAAGTAAAGTGTTGACATACAACGCGGCAATCAGCCAGTGTATTGGTAACTATGCAACAGTATTTTTTTTTAAATTAACGATAAATAAAATTTAAAACTATTACCTGATTAGGGAAAATAAAGCCTATTTTACCAGGAGTATAGTAACACATTAATTGACACTTAATGGGTTTACGTAGTTTCGGCGTTACAGTGGAATACACACGAAAACATACATACACTGCTAAAAACATAACTCTTTGTTTTGTCTTTGCTGTAGTTGGATAAAGAGGCTTACGTTTGAACGTGATCTCGGCGAAGATTTTGTCTACGATGAAGCATGCTTGTCGAGAAGAAAGCGATTCCATCGCTACTTGAATGCACCAAATATATATACGTATGTATATATATAGTTAGCTATATATATATATCATATATAATATATATATATATATACATATATATGTATAGTTCCTTTTGGTCTTTATATTATCGAAGTTTAAATAATAACTTTTAAAAGAGCTATATATGTATATTGTTAATACTATATACAGGGTGATTCGGAAAAGTGTTTATGTAACCATGTTTGTAAAAATGTTTTCTGAAATGGCGAAGAAAATAATCTGCTGTTCCGTAAAAAATATCATAGCTTGTGAATAAAATATTGACTCAACTTCAATGCAACTTTAACAGACCAGCAGATTTTTTAAATTAATCAATTTTTTAAAGGTTTTGTCACATCTCGTTGATACACGTTACACACTCGTACACAGATACTTTGTTTTTCCAATTCATTATTACCTGCCCTATTTTTTATTATTTAGAATACCTAAAATAGCTTTCTTTCCTAATTCGAAAGTAGAATCCCTTTAAAAGCATTGTATCGTTTTTAACCGACTTTAAGAAAAATAAATATTCTCAAATCGAAACGTGTTTTTTTTTATTCGTCTGCTTATTCAAATATTTAAATTAACCAATTTTATCATTTCAGCATGAGATCTGTCTTTGCAGAAATCAAGATACTGATTTCTGTGACTTTGTAAGCGCAACAGTAAACCTGAAAACATAAAAGAAGAGCAAAAAGCCATTCGTCATTTTCGTCATGGTTTATTAAACTAAGCCTGTGCTCTAATTTCGGTTACGCTATCATAATTACTTTCTAAGTTATTGAATATAATTTCATAATGCCCATGCGGTCAGTGCGGTGGCCACAGATTAAAAAAGAGTCTGGGCCACCACACGTTGCGATGATGTAGCGATTTGTATTCTGTAGATCTCGTTTTTTCTTTATTTTTGGCATCGCATTTTAAGCATTCTGCCAGTGTCAAGTACTTTATATTTTTAAGCGTTTCATAATAATATCAACATGAATATTGGTTGCAGGTAAAGATACACAAAGTTACAGTTAAGTTATAGACTGGCCCATACTGCTATCCTTAGTCCATAGTAGTAATAAGGTTGTGGTGACTTTGCTAGAAGCTTTTACGAGGTTTTAGAAAAACACAAAAAGACATGTTTCATTATATTATACAGGGTTATAAGCTTGGGACGTACTAACCTCAAAGGGGGTCGATGTGATATCTATTATTTAAAAAAAATACAAATACAACTATGAAATCGCAAAAAAGGCTGTTGTATACATTTTGTAGCGATGATAGCTCTGCAGTGGTTAGCGCGGGCGGTTCACACATCGTGAGGAAGCCATAGCATGGTGGTATAGGTGGTACAGGCGTTATCTCTTACCATCAGGAGAGCGATTTGCGGAAAATGCGTCGAAAACACAATTCGTCTAATCAAAATAGTCATGGACCTTTTTAACTATAGCGGGAAATAGTCATAGAAGAGCAGGAAATACTCCAAGTTTTTTTCAACTAGATCGAAAAATATTCTGAGATGTTCAACGAAAGCGGGAAATACTCAAAAAAAATTAACTATAGCTGAAAACTAACTGATGACGCTCGTGGAATTGTGTTTTCGACGAATTGTGATTCGACGAATTTTTCGAAGACGCAGGAGAGCGTCTCGTACATCTCATTGCTTTTACATTTAAAAAAAAAGTATAAACAAATAAAAGATTCAATTAAATAAAAGGTAAATAATGCAATGCAGTAGTGCAATATACATAATTTTTCCGGGCCAAAACATTTATATGACTTTTAGCTCTCCACAGTAACGCCCTTATCTATCGTACTATCTTTTTTATCAACAGTAAAATTATTTTTATGAAACATTCCGTACTGGTGTTGTGTCGGTCGCAATCACGCTAATTCCAACGATGGGCTGAGCTGTGAGGATTGGCAACATGTTTTGATATTTTTAATCATCTGTTGCATTTATTAGTACCTAAGTACTTATTGATCAGAATTTATGATAGGTAAACTGGAGTTCAATCAAAATTGAAGGTACGTAAGTTAAATGTTTGGTTTTTGCTCAAAGTTAATTTTTTTAAATTCTAGATAGGCTTGCGTTTGACCGCCATCTCGCCTGATGTTAAGCAAAGATGCGGTCTATGGTGGAGAACGCTCGCCTAGAAGAAACCAATTCACTCGCGTCTTGAAGGCACCTACATTGTATATCAGGGATCACCCACTCGCACTTTTTTTTGCAAAAAACTAAGTATGACTTTGACCACGATCGTACCTGATGTAAAAGTATCGATGTGATAAAGGCACGCTTAAATACAATTAATTGACTACTACATATGCAGCTGAAACCAATACTCCCCAGAATTAATCCCTTATTACGTTTGAGCTAATAACACCAAACGGGTTTGCTTTTATATGACGCGGTGTGATTCGGCTTAAATTCGCGTGGAATGTTATTTTCTACCTTATGTTACTTGCGCGTTTTAAGTGTTAACACGCACTGTACATATACAAGCATCAATAGGCGCTATTTGATTATTCGCTATTTACAAGAATTCTCGTGTGAGTTAAGTAGGAGTAGGAGAGTAGTGAGTGAACTAGGGCCCAGTTTTTATTTCCTAAAATTCTATTACTACACTTTCACACATTTGATTATAAAACATATATGAAAGCTACACACAACAAGTTTGAAGCCCAAATATTTGACTTTATCTTTAACAAACTGTTCAACACGACCGTTAATACGGTTAGACTCAACTCACCAATTTGTACGTAAACATAATATCTTTGATGCATCAAAAACCACATTTTTATTATGAATTAACATGTTTATATAGACTCATTTGGTCAGCACTCTTCGTCGACCATTTTTCTTTTGGATTTATGGACTCTCTAATGCATTGTGATTTTTAAATTATCTGTATACAGTTGATTTTTGAAGAGCAGCTTTGTAAAACACAACTTAGGTCCAGCCAGACTGGATGTCAAAGTTATAACGTGTTAGATTGATTATCAGATGGATGTTAAAATACATTTTACGACTTTTTATGGCGAGTTTTTGGTGTAAAACCTTCTTAACTGATTCGTTTGTGGTCGGTTTAGCCGCAGCTATCAGTCTCAACGTTTTACTTCAAGGATAACCGAGGGTTTCCAATGAGTCTAACACCTTTATTGAAGGTATCGTTTACCAGTGTTTAATGCAAAATTAGTATTTTTTGCTTCCATACTGGGAAAGACAATTCAGTTGATGTATATGATGGATATGTATCCATCATATACATCCAAAATTGTTTTACAAAACTCGACGGCTAAGGGATCAAAAAATACGTTTCATTGAATGAGGACTTGATACATGAAAGTCCGAAGGACTTCTTAGCGTTCAAAAATGTACACGTATTCACCTTTCAAGTATACTCCTACTTAATTGATGTCTGGAGTCAGATGTGTGGTGTTAACCTTTATAATTCTTATTCAATGAATAAACTTTTCGCTGATGCTGTTCTAGGCTAATAAAATACCCTTACTTCTACATCTTATTCTGAATGCAAGAAACAGAATCAATTAACAAATTAATTTACTCTATGACTTCTACATTGGAGGTTTAAAGAATTTGGCTTGTTAAAGTCTACACTACTAACATCATCATCGCCGATCATCAGGTGAGCGGTGGTAAAACACTAGCCTGTCAACCATAACAAAAAAGTGTCCTACCCATTAGGCTCGTTGCTGGCAGAAACGCTTCCCTGCAATAATTGTTAAGCACTAGGTTAAGGCCGTGCCTACCAACATTTCGAGAACATCTGTTAACACAGTCATCCATCATCTCATCATCATGGCTCATTTAGTGGAGCAAAAATATGGCGATTACGCAAGTTCCTGTGTGTGAAACGTCAAATTTCTAAAGCTTTCCTCATGTACTAAAAAATTAAAAAACTAAACTCAAATTCATATTAAAAAGTTATTTATAATAAAAAGACGTCATTGTTTTTTCAACGGGATCTCTTAACCGGTCTCGACAAACAAATTTTTTCAGTGCCATCTTTACTTTAAATTCTGTCGAGTTTCTCATTATAAATTACAAACGCTTTTAGACAAGTTTTCTTATACAAACTTCTTTAATATATATATATGATAAAAACTAACAAATTGAGATATTTTTTAAAAAATTTATGTCTTCGACTATAAAAACCCTAACTAAAATTGTTAAAAGTAAAAAACTACGTCTGTTCAACGCTAGTAAAATCTCGTAAAATGGATTGAGAGGATTCATCCGATTTCCATACTTAGGACTCGGCTAACTTTCTAATATCTAACACGTTACGCTCGTTTGCCGCTTATGCGACTCTACTATGATCAGCTCTGTTTAACTCCAGTTCCAAACCGCATTACTAAATTGTCTCCCAGTTTTATGACCACATATAACCCACAAATCTGGCGTTCCGGTAGCCACCGCACCCACATCGCCTGTACCTGTCGCATATCCGGAACAATTACGTGGGTTCAACGCACTGCGTGACGCCAGCCGGCCCGTGACGCCTAACATTTTATTAATATGAGGTTAAAGGCTGTCCACCTGTGAGATGACCTGAGAGAATCTGCGGTCATCCATTGGCAAACTGATGTTATATACATATATATATATATGTACCTACACTACAAATGTCATCATCATGAAATAATTTTTCGAGGCTTGCAGAAAAAGCTATCGGAAAAATTTGCGACTTTCTTATTTTAGGAAAAATGTTGCAAATTTGAATGGTAGAAGGTAACTTGCTGTTTTTCACCAAAAGTCGAGAATCAAAATGTTTAGAGTCAAAGAAATACTTCTAGGCCATGGATGCCACAACCCTTAAATTATAAAAAAAAAAAACTTTGAAACTGACGTGGTTTTGACATATTTTTGTTTTACTTGTGCGGATTTCACGGATTCACGTTCAATTATGTCGGATACTCCGACTATAGTTTCGGCCAGTTATCCGGTGGCCTTCTTCAATGGGCAAAGCAGAGTACAACGCGCGCGCAGCCTGTCTTGTATCGGACTACGAGTCGCTGTGGGCTCGGACGTGACGACAGCGCTTGGTAAGAGTGGTCGTGTACCTGAAGACATCGCAGTGACCTTCTGGAATATTACAATTATATAATATTATATTATTTACACCGTAGAGACACGTGAGTTTACACACATGGACCGCACCGGCGCATCTCGGCACTCTACTCGCTTTCACCTCCACGTCCGCGCACCAACCGATGGCTCCTAAAAAAAATGTAGTTCATGTATTTAGAAGAGAACTTCAAAACAAAAAAGTGTGTACAAAACAATTGACCAATCTTCGTGATTATTCCATAGATAACTTTATCATTGGTAACGTTTTTAATTATCAGAAAAAAATATTTGGTATTATCGTGCGGGCGTCGCGTCAGGTCCATCGCAATGCAAGGATAGGAACTCGTACAGTGCCTAGCGCTTGCGACCCAGGTGAAGGTTTTTAATGGGTCCTTTTCAATACGTATTAACTCTAACCTTTACTGTACATGTTTCCATTCCTGCTCCTACCACCGCTACTTAGGACACTCTTTTCAAATAATTCATTCCTAAGAATGCATGTACATAAGAGGTCTTATAAAAACTTAGTATTCATTGTCACAACGTATCCAGTCTGCAAGCAGGCCTACAAATGTAACATGTAGGTAATTTTATTAAATCTAACGCTGGTTTAATTGGTTGTTTATGAGCTGCTCCTTAACGCTGTAGAAACAATTGTTAGGAAGTTCGACTGGTTTTTTAAATTTATTTCATAAATGTTCTCGGCAGGTCGATGTCTTTTTATAGATTCTAGAGACTTTTAGCTAGAATTCCTCTGCTAATTCTACTACGCATAAATTGATCATGAAACCATATATGGTCACATGGAGATTTTCAGCATATTTGTTTCCCATGGTAAGTAAGTTGTACAATCACAACCCGCAACGTAGTATTTAGTGTCACGTTCCGAATTTTTGAACTACTTTGTTATTTTTTGTGAAGTGTTGAATAAGGTGTATACATTGCTCTGCAGTTGAGCTAAACGTGCTGAAGTGAGTGTTTGGGTCACGTCATGTAGTTAGTTCATAGTACATGTAGATGACAGTATCTGGACAATGTCACGGTAGACCGCCACCGGTACAGTGCCGGTAGGTGAACACGAGGCAAGTGCTTATATCGGAAGCGGAAGCTGCTCCCACGCGGGAGGTTCCATCCAGCGCGCGCACCAATCTGCGCCGTGACGTCACTTCCGGCCCAGCCTGCCATAGAGTAGCTAACGGTTAATCACTGATTACTATTGCTGATAATTCAGTGTGATTATGCTATGCTTAACTAACTACAAGTCCTTTTTACCGGACTACGTAAAAGGACGCTTATGATTTTTGCCGTGTAGGTATTTTGCTTCCTCGTATTTCTAATTTACTGGTAGAACTTACTGTATCATGGGAAATAAATGTTCTTGAAGACCACGCGAGAAAGCTAAATAGAAATTATGATATTCATGCCGAGAACATCTATTAATTAATTGATGGAAAGATTATTCAAAACAACTTTGGTAGGATTATATTGAATTTGGTTTGAGTGGGATGGGAGCACGAACAGTTGAGGTGAGCGTTAACACGTATTCAAAGAGGCCCCTTAAGCCTACACCTAGGTTGTCTGGTCCTATGCACTGTACCGGTTCCCGGTCCTGCAACGCGATGAACCTCGCGCCCGCGCTGTTAAATCATTGAATGCTAAGAAGTTTCCAAACATATGGTGTTAATCGACGCGTCTTAACAATGCACTCTTAAAGAATATATGACGTTGCGGTAAATCTAATATTTTGAAGGATTGTAGAACATAAATTTAAGGCGTCACCTTGTCACCTTGTCACCTTGTCACCTTGTCACCTTGTCACCTTGTCATTTTTGGTGTTATATAAAAAAGGTTCAATAAACACATTAAAAATATTATAGATTTCTAAAACAGTTGAACTGTAGTGTCGTAATTACAGTAAAAATATGGCGCGGAGTAAGGAAGTAAAAAAAGGGCGTGGCGTAAGGAAGTAAAAATATGACGCGGGTGGGTTTTCCAACTTACGTATTGTTCCTGTTATATGTATATATATAACAGTACAACAGCTACCGTTATTAAGCTGGTTGATAAATGTATAGGCTCATTAAATTAAGATAGCCTTTTTCATAACTGTGAGCGCCATCTAGCTTCAAACCAAATAATATATATGGAACACCCAGACAGATCAAATATGTTTATTAGTTATACATATGCTTGAACTGGGTAGCAATCGAACCCACGCCCCTCAGCATAGAAAGCACCGCTACCACTACGTCAGCTACAAGGGCAAAGGGTTCTAAGAAAAATATGCGAAATTTCTCTATTGTTTTTAAATAAATTCTCTGACATCTCCAAGGGCTATAGAAATCAGTGTTTCTAATCATCTTTCAAAATATAGGTATATATTAAGTTGGTAGAACAATCACCCATATCAATATTATCTGTTTCAATATCAAATACAAAACGTTTACTTGAAATCAAGTTGGAACAATTTCATGGCCCACAAGAATAGAAATGTCTCTTGGCTATGTTATTACCATATTTGCTGGGTAGGTATCTCGTTTCAAGTCAGTCCTTGAGATATCACACCTACGCGCGTTTTCTGCCCGCTCCACTTCTGAAGCAACAATCAAACTCCATTGTTTATATAATTACAGGCTGTCTCGTGATATAATTAACCGGTTCATTTGTTTGGGCGCACCGACGCGAGCATCCATCACATCACACGAGCACGCAAAATGCACTGACTCGTTTCCGCCACGGCTAATTCATTCATTGTACACCAGGCTCTATAATTTCACCATAAGTAACAGCTAATATCTCTTGTTATCTCCAAACTTGCGTTATGCTCGTCACGTAACGCAAATTATCGTAATAACCAATAACCTATAGCACGAAGCTCACGTCAAATCGGCTTAACTTTAAATTAGGTTGGTACCTACGCAACATTTACCCAAAGTTTTTTGGGGTTTTAAGTCAAATTACTTGTGCTTTAAACCGATGAGCCGCCGACCTATTAGCGGCCAAATGGTGCAGTCTGTTCAGAACATCCACGGATATTACGACCGTCAGTTCTTGTTACTACACGAATGCGTTTCGTAAACAAATAACTTCACTTCCCGATTTGAGCATGTCTGTACAATTTCTGTACAGATGATACTGTCGAGTCGTGAGCGAAATCAAATTACAATAACTATACATGCTACCGCTACCGATACTTAAATAACGAGTTATTCCCAAATAACGGGTTATGTCTAATTTATAAGAGGTAAATTGTAGGATGCCACGCGCGCGTCCGAATTAGAGAGCGACCCTGAATTATGTTTATGGTTAAGTTTATTCTACGCTGATTATACGAATTAGCGTTTTATAAAAAGGAAGTTGGTCATGCTGTCTTGTTGCATTTGGTAACTAATAAGTATACAGACTGTCAAATAATGAGCAAATACCTACCTACCCGGTGTGTGGTTATATTTACAGAAACTCAAAATTCGAACAATTCTTCGAAATACAAACACTACAAATTTTTACGTAAATGAAATTATTGATTTTGTTACTCTAAAATTCTGGGTACTGATTTAATAATCACAGCAGGGATAAGGTATATATTATCACCACGATGGAGTCTTATGCCTCTCAGTACCTACTTCTCACTAATTTAAGAAATTCGAAAATTTTATCTTTTTCTTACTCTTTCACGTTTTATCGCCTAAGTGGATTTGTATGGAGATTGTTTATGATCTGGATTAAGACAGTGTACTTTTTGGAAAACGTGAATGAAATCGCTAACTCTAAAAATAGAGGATGAAACGAAGACGCCTGCGAAGACGGGATCTCCGGGCGTTAGCTATCCTTATAGAAAAATTACAAAATAGTATGAAACACTTTTATATCATACTTACGTCTTTACATTGAAAGGGAAGTGATCTTACGGTTATGAACATCGTGCGATCTAGAGGCTTTAAGTTGTGGGTATCACTTCGTCTATAATACAGGTATCCTATAAAAAATCACCAAGGTAGAAGAAAAGGTAAGTCAGTACTGTTTTAGATAGAAACACATTGATGCATCGAATGACGAACGATCAGTCGGGTAGCATCCGTTTAAGAGGTCATGAGTTATGGGTATTTTTACACTCAAAGCACGGTGCCGGCTTATACAAAATCGCCAAGGTAGAACAAAAGGTGAGACAGTATGTCTGCTCCAGACAGAACACACATCGATGCATCGAAGGGCGATCGTCCAGGTAGGCATGAATGGCCGGGGCGCCCCGCTGGCCGTGAGTTATGCGGCCCCCGCCGCGCGGTCGCTGCCTTCACACCTCCGTCCGCGTGTGGTCCGCGGTTTATGAGCCTGGAGCTGCTGCGCGCGTCCATGCACCGCTCCATGCAACATTGATGAAGCCACACTACATATAAACATTTTAAAACTTAATAATAATAGTCTGCTATGTTATGTTTGATATTCCAACTCGAATGAAACGGTTTGATTGCACTTTCATTCTACTAACCGCAAAACAGAGGAATGCGCTGCCAGTGTGAGTGTTTCCCGATATATATAATCCGGGTTTATGTTGCGATTTAATTGGTTTTTTGTAGGCAAGCGAACGCCACCGTAGACAGTATTTTCGCCCAAACACAAGCTTACGTAACAAATAACATGAAATTTATTGCAGTAGTAGAGTTTAAAGAATGTTCGCAAAATATTTTTGTAATCTAAAATAAATCTAAGTAAATTCGATAAATATCGTAAAACTATACGAAGTGTACTAATTCGGACTTGGCTAGTATGGTGAACTATAGCTTTAACCTTCTTATAATGAGACGCAGTACAAGCTCAACAGTGGGTTAGTTTTTTAAAAGCAATGCTAGTCCGGATAAAACCATAATTCAAAGAATATTTAATACATATAATAAATATATGTATATATATCATATATTAAGCTTTTGATGTAATAATCCGATAAGAAGTCATTGTATTCATCGTTATGAACAACTTTCAATACGGGAACAACTCTGACACCACGAAAAATCATCTGATCCATATGTTTAGCAAGGAGACAATAAACTTTTACAATCCATAATGAAAGATGGTCCCAAAGATTAAAAAAATTTAGTTGTAAAAAGACTTTTTTTAATTTATGTTTATGGTTGATAGGCTAGATGTTTGACCACAGCTCACCTGATGTTAAGTGACGACGTGGTTGAAGATAGTAAACACACTTAGCCTGGAATGGAACTGGCTCTCAAATGCGGCTGTCGGAACAAACTGTTAGGTGCTTGTTGACAATTCAACTTGAAGGTGGTAGCTATTCAGCCGAGTACTCGAAAGTACCCACCAACTATGGTTTCCTCAGGATGTTTTCCATCACCAGCAGCTCAAGCTCATTGTTGGAGATTGAACCCACGACCTTAGGCGTATGAACCGACGCGATAACTACTGAGCTATAATCGCTACATAATCTTACCTTATTTCCCTTTCATTCTCTGATCAACAATAAAAAGTGACACAGTTAGGATGTGGCATTTGAGTGTTGGCAGTTTGTTGCATGACTCGATCCGTATGACACCTAAATCTTCCGGCGTAACTAGTAGATATCCTTACCGCGAGATATTATAATATTAGTCACATTAGTGTGTATATTTTACTCGGGAATTATTTTATTTGTTAGACTTATTACGACCTGCCCGGTTTCCTGCGAGACACGATACCGGGCGATGCCATTTTTATTGGACAGGAAGGAAATTCTAACGTTTAAGATATTCAATAAGTTTATTTATATCGCAGTATGTATTTTGATCTGGTGGGGTCTACTCTAGAGAGCTTTCAACTTTATAAACTAAATCTAAATTCACTTTGGAAAAATGCGGATAGAGCTTTATTTTTAATATTATTCCAAACATAATACTTTTATATCAATAAATATGATTGTTTTTGTAATTATACGGATGAATATATTTAGTTTTTTTTAATTTATTAATTAGCAAAATCTTGCTTACAAATAATAATAAAGGCAAAATAAAGTAAAGGCAGGCCTCAGTTGCAATAATAACCCTAAAAGCTTAATATACATAAGTATAATTAGTCATATCCCACAGAATAGATAGAAAAAACAAAAATGCTATTAAAAACTGTTAAAATAATTATTGTATTTTCTATCTGGAATCTATAATATTTTAGATATTTATGAGTAATTTACAAAGCAATCACGGGCCGCAAGTAGGACTTGCCACGTGCGGCCCGCGGGCCGCGTGTTGCCGGCCGCTGATCTAGTTGATAGCCAAACTTAAATCTCCGGATCGGGGTTTGTCTTGTTATTATAAACTGTCCCACTGCTGGGCGTGGGCCTCTTCTTTTTGTGAGAAGGATAAGGTCATAGTCCACCAAACTGGTTAAATGCGGGACGGCAAACTTCACATATTATACCAAAAAAAGAAAACTCGCGGACATGTAGTTTTCCTTACAATATTTTTCCTTACAATATTTTTCTTCACCGTTTTAAGATACAGACGTGCGTGCCATGGGATTCAAATTCAGACCTCCATATTGGAAGCCAACGATTTCCCAACCAGGCTGCGAAACTTAAAGTCTATTCTCATTAAAAAAGCTATCAAATATAATCTTAAACTTTCGCGACTTGAACACATAATTTATGTTTATCATCGGGTCTTAATCGCGCATAAAATACTATGAAATTAGTTTTGTTCATTTACCTCTACATTTCGGCCATGTTGCAATAGCCGTGGTCACGAGTTGACATAAAAACTATCAAGCTAATATTTTGGATGGAACATCCAGTTGACCTACCTGTATAAATATAGTTATATAGCTAGTTACCTATCCTATCTCGACAAATATTCAACGTAAGAAGCCACAAGGCAAAGTGAGTTGGGTGCGATGCGACATAACATAAATAAACTTGAGCAACGGAAGCTCATTCCGGTAAATGTCCACTATCAGTTATATTGATAGCTTCTGTATAAAGTTACAAAGAGGATTGTATGACATACACGCATTGGTTGTGTCACTAACATTAAAGTAATTCAAAAATAATATTGGTCGTTCGGTAGTTCGGACGCGTCGTATCTTTTAAGTCACTGTTATTGGTTTCTTTACTATACTTTTTTAGAGACGCTCAATAAGTATAATTATTTTGTTTTATTTATCTTAGTTGAGGTACAACATTATTGCCATGTATCTGGCCCCTGATTCCCAAACGAACACTAGACTCGCCTAAAACACGTATTGCATTTTACGCTTATAAAGTTTAGTTTTTTATGGTCGACAGACACGGTGTATGACCACAGTTCACCTGATTTCAAGTGACGGTGTGCTCGAAGTTTCTTTTGATAGTTCAAAATTAGCGCCTTACACACTATGTCACATTTTTTTATTTGACATTAATCATCATCATTTCAGCCGTATGACGTCCACTGCTGCACATAGGCCTCCCCCATTGACTTCCATAAAGACCGGTTGGAAGTGGCTCGCATCCAGCGCGCGCCTACGGTCTTTATTAGATCGTCTGTCCACCTTGTGGGTGGACGTCCTACGCTGCGGTTGCCGGTCCATGATCTCCACTCCAGAACTTTGCAGTCCCATCGGCCATCAGTTCTGGTGCAACGTGCCCTGCCCACTGCCACTTCAACTTGCTAATCCCCCCTCTCCATAACTCGTTGTGCGCCTTTGAGCTTATCAATAAGATAGATAGTCAGAGACCATTGTGACATTTTGACATTGGCCATATAAAAAACCGTTCGACGCGAATTTAACCAAAGTGCCGCCATGTTACACACACGTAACTCGTTACGTGTACTTATAATGAATAGGGGCCCTGAAAACTTAAAAAAACGCACTTCATACCTGTCCTCATCTTAAGAATTACAACAATTATGTATTGATAGTTTTCTTGACAAATTTAACCTAAGGTGATATTTTTTAATCACTTCAGTCACTGAGTTTTCGGTTAGAAATATATCCGTCAGTACATTTTTTATGTTATGGTAATGAAACGAACCAGACGCTCTCCAGATGGTAAGAGATAACTCATGACCATGACCTTTGCAGTGTTACATATAACTTTGAGTAACAAAACAAAATCCAGGACTTCGCTGCTTTGGCGCTCATTACTTTGAGATATTTGATAGTTAGTCTCAACAGTCCTGTAATTTCGCTAGCTACAGTACCCTTCAAACCGAAACACAGTAATGTTTACACATTACTACTTGGTGGTAGAATATCTGGTACTGCGGTGATACCTACATAGACAACCTCCTCCTAAGGAGATATACAACCAAGTAAATAGTATAGTATGATTTGGCCATAGTCGTATGCGAAAAATTAAGCGAATTATTCAAAAATATGACCCCAGCTGTCGGTATAAAATCATTTACAAAATCTTATTTGGTATCGCCCACACATGTCGCATACACGTTGTCCTGGACTTGCTTAGCAAAGTCAAGTTCAACTTACAAGGGCTTGTATCTTAGAGGTTACTAAACTTACTTTTATAAACTAAGTTAACTAAGTTTATACTTATAAAATAAAGTTAATCATAAAATAAAAAAATTATAAGCTAAAGCGTTCTTATTTTTTTTTTAATTTAACGATTTTTATCTGTACTGCTTATAAAAAAAAAAACATTTATTCAAATTGATAAAATATTTAGAATTTCGTACAACTAGAAACTTAATTTAGAATTAATGACCTGCTCGAAAATTTAAATAAAAAAACACACTAAAAATCCTAAAAGAGTCCACTTCATAAAATGAAAATGTTGTAGCACGAGATTAGAATGTAGAATATATGTAAAAACTATTCATAATGGTGAGTATCGAAAGGAGGTCCATTTCAGCTAAGTAATGAGGTGTAGTTAGCTGAAATAGACCTCCTTTTAAACCTGTGTAAAATTTATATTTTATTTTAATTATCATCAATACGTTTAATATTTAATTATATATAAATGTCATTTTATATAGTTGTCTTATAATGAATATACTATAATGAATATACTATAAATAATTACATTCAATAGATCGGTTTTGGTTTGGTGAATCGGCTTCTTCTAGGCGAGTGCGCTCTATCGTAGACCGCGTGGCGATCAAACGCTAGCATATTGTAATTATAAAAATAAAAAAAATAACCTGCCTCTGATCGTTCCTGGTGCAAAGATGCCCATCACCCTCGCCGCATTTCCACGGTGAATGGCAATGGCCAACCTCCGCACCAGCTTTTTAATTATGATGTCAATGATAAAGGAACCTAGAGTTCTATTGTCATAACTATTAAAGATCAGGAAAACGTAGCGCCTATATGAATGCAAAAGCTCACGAGTGCGTACGGCCACGGGTTAACATTTGCGAGGGTCTTAAAACAGGAATTCGGTATAAGCTCAGTTATTTATCGCCGTCCCACTGCCCGCACAAGATTTATAATGGCCAGAGGAAATCGCGACAATGCGACGGTTTTATATCGCCTACTGTGTTTAATCTGAACGTGGTGTGAGATTTGCACGGACACTGTGCTTTTTTGCCTTCGTCGAACAACCGGTTGTCTAGTTATCATTGCTTGTCATATTGATTTGTTAAAGCTGCTCATTGTAGCTATATCAAGAGTTTCTGACCATGGAATTTGTTAAATCAGGTAATTACATATTGCCTATAGCAAATAGGCCAGTAAAAATAGAATTTAACCTTCCACTAAATTACCTATCCAATTTTCTTATTAGGTTTAGGTTCACTTACTGAGTATAAAATCACAAAATGCTGACAGATCCAGGCTGCGCTTATTGCGCCATCTTGAAAAAAAGTTTTTGGCCGATATCTCGGAATCTATGTACTTTAGGGCAAAAGTTATTGAGACTATTATTGTAGAGAATAAAATTTCGCATGTTTTATTTCTGTCAACTTTTTTGTTAAACTTACCATTTACGATTTATGGCTCATTTAATGAACCGGTTTTTGTATCTCGGCCGATAACTCTTGAAATATTAGAAAAACTGGTTAAAAAAAACCAGGATGCAGCATATGCCCATATTAAATGAGACTGGTAATCCTCAAGTATTGCATGAATTCAAGGTGCGGGGGCGGCCGCATTGGTAAAGATTTATCGAACAGCTACTGTCCCTAGATATTTAGCAGACCTGCCGAGAATCGTGCCGGTTAACTGAAATTTATATGCCGTTTTAAAATAATTTCTTGTTACGCCTGATTGTTTAAGATTTAAGGGTGTATTGGAATGCCGCTTGTTATGCCATAGAAATGGTAACATAACTACATAGTATAAAATGAAGTCACATTTTGCGTTACTTATCTTTCCAACTATGAAATGGATTTTGAAATGGTTTCGCTGGCATTTAAGTTCTTCCGGAAGATTCATAAAATACTAGCTGTTACCCGCGACTTCTTACGCGTGGAATTTAACAAAAAGTTTGTTCAGTTGTAATATAAAAATATATATAAAGAATCCTATATGTTAATCGAGACCATAAACTATATGTGTACCAAATTTCATCCAAATCAGCCTTTTTGCGTGATTGAGCAACAAACATCCATCCATCCATCCTCACAAACTTTGGCATAATACCTATAAGTAAGAAGTACGATAGGATGTACGTGCAGTGCTGTGGTAAGTCTCTAATATAACATATATTCAATTCAGCTATTTTATAACTACAACATGGAAACAAACAATACAGCAATAGATTGAATTTTGCCACGTCAGATTCACACGCTTAAAACACATTGGCCAAAGAGATTGTAAAAAATTAATTAAATGCTATCAAGCTACAATCAAATAAACAAATCTAAAGAAATCTGATACATGTGTAGTATACTGGGTGTAAAGGAATCGCTCCCGGGTAATAATGCTGGTGATTACTGATACGTTACGATTCAAATAAACGCGAGAAATAAATACATTTTTATATTTTTTGCATTTCTTTATAACACTTGAAATTTTAAAAATTTCGCTTAATTTTTTTTTCTTACTTGGCGGTATATCTCTTTAACAGAAGGTCGTCTAGGTACATAGGTATCACCGCAGTACCAGATATTCTGACGCCAAGCAATAGTGTGTAAACATTGCTGTGTTTTGGTTTGACGGGTACTGCAGCTAGCGAAATTACAGGGCTGTTGAAGCTAACCATCGAAGTCTCAAAGTATGCGATGCTCTGGGGTCGTATTATGAACTCTTATTTCCGGACAGTTTACGGCGTAAATTGAACTGCTTTGTAATTTCATATTATGAATGCTGAACTTTGTTTTGTTACTCAAAATTCTGTGTATCGCTGCAATGGTCATGGATAGGCGTTATCGCTTACCATCAGGAGAACGTCTCGTTCATCATATTACTAAAAAAATATAATAACCATAATATACAAATAGATACATCGACTTTATATGATTGTCTCTCTAATACAAATTATAACTAACGTGTTTTATACATATACTAAAAATATATCTAAAAAGCCATCCATCGAAATATTTCCCAAAACTCTGGTCCCATTGCCACGATGTATGATACTCAATCGTGGTACAAAATAAAGGCAAGCGCTATGGTAATATGTCTATTAACAAAATTATGTTTATCACCGGAACAATTGTGCTCAAAATACTGTAAAATAAAATTATAAAATCATAACAAATTTAATCATTATGTTCGTGATTATGTTTAGCTGAGATACATAATTACTAGCAACACTATCGTCGAGGAGTTAAATACGATAGTTATTTCATAAAAGTTTACAACGTATTAACAGCTGATTTTAGATGTTAAAGGACAGGTTTTTTTTTTAATATAGACTTACGTTTGATCTGATGTTAAGCGAAGTGTGCGGTCTACGGTGGAGCACGCTCGCCCTGTTCATTCATCTCTAGCATCAGCATTTTTTTTAATCATACTATACAAGTAATCACCAACACTGTCCACTGTTATTGTTTTCGGGATCGTTTCCCTCACACCGTGTATACTTAGTACAAGTAACTTTATCTCGCACCAAATACTCATAAGTGGCTATTTAAATAAGCAATTATATACTTAGTAAAATGTAAACATATGAGTTTAAACTTAAAAACGATGTTATTTTGCAGTTTATTATAGTATAGCGCAAATCTTAAATGACTTTTATTTATTTTAGAAGCGTTTAAAAGGCTTCTTAAATGAGCGTGTAAATAAATACTCCATCTTTAGTTTACTTGTTCTTCTATTTCCATGCGATACTTTGTTTTACTCGTTCTGCGAGGTGGATTTATTTCCATACGGCCACTTTCCAGTATATTTTCATTGTCATTGTCTGAAATCCAGTAAAAAAAAAACACTTGTATACAAAAAAAAAACTTGTATAGAAAAATAAATATTCAAAAACACGACCTATCAGCGGAACAACATTTTCGTATATTTTGCATAATTACTAATTGAAAACGAGAAAAAAAATAAAAAAATAGTATTGAATAATTATGTTCATGATCAAAAATTTATGAACTTGATCGGTTAGCTGAAGAACATTATCTTAACATATTAAATGTAACATCGCTATACAAATTCCAGAAGAATGGAATAAACAGTGTTAAAATATATGTTCGTGCTAGCAGTTACTCACTACTTCGTCAGCGTGGAATTTAACAAAAAGTTTGTTCAATTTGCAATATAAAAAGTATCCTATATGTTAATCTAGGCCATAAACTATATGTGTGCCAAATTTCATCCAAATCTGTTCACTAGTTTTTGCGTGAAAAAGTAACAAACATCCATCCTCACAAACTTTCACGTAATATTAGTAGGATAGGACTAGTAGGATAGGACTAGTAGGATAGGATAAGATATATAAGATACTAGCTGCGCCCCGCGGTTTTGCCCGCGTGGTGATGGATGATGCTGATGATGAAAAATATCCTATGATTTAAGATTTATGGGCCTAAGGTCTACATTCAAATTTTCATCCAGATCCGTTCAGCCGTTTTTGTGTGATTAAGTAACAAACATCCATCCATCCATCCAAACATTCACATTTATAATATTAGTGGGATAAATCTGACATCTAGCAACGGAGTAGTATGTACTTACCTTAAACTTATTAGCGATAAATAAGTAGTTTTGCTTTCATTAGTTGGTACCACTATCAACTGAATCAATCAATTTGGATCTCATTTAACAGATATAGATCGTATTATAAGGCAATTGTAATTATTATACGATATTCTAATACAAACCTCAACTAGACTGAAATACAAAATAAGTATCTATAATTAAAAAATGTTTTGTGTTCTTTATACATTTGGAAGTTTTGCCAGCGTAGTTAGAAGACTGTCTGACTTGCAATCTGGAAGTCCTTAGTTCGAATCCCACGGCATGCACTTCTTTGTCTAAGTTATGTACGTATTGCCGCTAACTTCAAACGTTGAAGGTAAACATCGTGAGGAAACTTATATGTCCGAGAATCCTTTAAAAGCATCACGATGAAGTGTGAAGTCTGCCAACCCGTACTTGACCAGCGTGCTGGACTACGGCCCTGCCCTTCTCCCAATGAAAAAAGCCCAACGTCTAACAGAAGAACAATTTATACAAAAAACGGAAGATTCGAAGATACACTTGGTTAAAATAAAATTTTACCACTATTAAAATAAGTAGCCCTTCACTATCACTTCACTACTCACTACATAGTATAAAAACAAAGTTGCTTTCTCTGTCCCTATATCCCTATGTATGCTTAAATCTTTAAAACTACGCAACGGATTTTGATGCGCTTTTTTTAAATAGATAGAGTGATTGAAGAGGAAGGTTTATATGTATAATAACATCCATTAAATAGTGGAGAAATACTGTTATTTTTGGGGTTTATACCCGTGCGAAGCCTTTATACTTAACGGAATTAACTTACATAAACATCAGTCTAGATTTTTGATATATTAGATTTTATCAACAATTGTAAAAAAAAATATCATAGGACATTACACACAGCGCCATCTGACCCCAAACTAAGTAAAGCTTGTACTATAGAATGTTATCGCGGTCGGTTCAAACGCCGAAAGGCGTGGGTTCAAACCTCAACAATGAGCTTGAACTGTCGCTGAAGGAAAACATCGTGAGGAAACCATAGCATGGTGGTAGGGTACTATCTAATACTCGACTGGCTAGCTTCCACCCTCAGGTTGAAAATCTACCGCCAAGCACCTAAAGGTGTCTTCCGGTAGCCTCAGTTGAGACCCACCAGGCTAGGTGTGTTTTACCATCTTTGACCACAGCGTCACCTAACATCAGGTGAGATGTGGTCAAACACCTAGCTTGTCAACGATGGAAAAAAAACAAACATTTGTTTTGGCTGTGTTGCTATGGATAAATAAAATATGTCTTCAGAAAGAGATTTTGAATCGACATCGTATTCATGTTAAGTAGCCACTACAATCACTTGGATCACCATTGGAATTATCTTGTTACAGTAACAAGGAGATAAAAAAAACGAATCATCATTCTTGCTAATTTGCATCCATCGTACCAATCTCTGCTTCAAGTACTTTATCTCAGAAGACGATTGCGTCGCTTTATAAAACACTAACTACATCATGGGTTTTTACTCACTTTTTATAGTATTTTTTTAATGGAAAATTAATAAGACGAATTAGACTCTCGCTTGATGGTAAGACATGAAGCCTGTCCATGTCTGTTGCAGCGAAACAAATCATTGAGCACCAAAAGAAAATCCAGGGCATTGTTGATTTGGTGCTCATTGCTTTGAGACATTATATGGTTAGTCTCAACAGCCAAATAATTTCGTACCCTTTAAGCCGGCACACAGTAATATTGACATATTACTGCTTGACGGCAGAATATCTGGTACTGCGGTGGTACCTACCGAGACGACCTCCTGCTAAGGAGATCTACCACGAAGTAAAAGTAAGGTAGAAAGGTGTGGTGGTAGTAGGGTAGTGGTAGGTATTTGACTATAGCTCATCTAATTGATGCCCCATAACATTTCAGCAAAATCAGTAAGAGTACGGACTAAAATTTCTAATACATATATACAGAGAGTAATATATATGTATGTACATACATATATTATGTAAAATTTTCACTACAAGGCCTAAGTATTTCTTATCTTATGCCCAACGAGTAGATTTTCAGTAGATTTTGTAGCGATGATAGCCCAGTGGTTAGCGTCGTCGGTTCACATGCCAAAGGGCGTGGGTTCAAACCCCGACAATGAGCTTGAGATGCCGTTGAAGAAAAACATCGTGAGGGAACCATAGCGTGGTGGTAGAGCACTTTCTAGTACTCAACTGGCTAGCTACCACCTTCAAGTTGAAAATCTGTCGCCAAGCACCTAAGGGTAAGTTCCGGCAGCCTCACTTGAGAGCCAGTTCTATTCCAGACTAAATGTGTTTACCATCTTCGACCACACCGTCACTTAACATCAGGTAAGCTGTGGTCAACACTTAGCCTATCAACTGTAAAAAAAGATGCTGCCGTCTTGAGAGTGAGTTAGATTACTCATGACGTGACGCGATACGATTAATATCAAGCAGATCTTTGAGAGATGTCGACAAATACGATGTCATAAGTGACATCCATACTTTATTAATGAGTCATAGATAGTTATTTATTTTAACACAACACAAATGGGAACTAGCTCTCAAGCGAAGCTACCGGAACACCGTTAGACGGTTGACAGCAGATCTCTAAGTTGAGGTAGAACTAGAAAGTACTTTACCGCCAAGCTATGGTTTCCTAACGATGTCTTTCTTAACTGACAGCTCAAGTTTATTGTTAGTACTTGAACCCACGCCCTTTAGCATGTGATCCGAACGTGCTGACCACTGAGCCATTATAGCCTTAAAATTTATGTGTATGCCAGATTTGATTCTGCGTCGCGTTGCATGCATGTGTATGCATGCGACGCTTATTGAAATCAAATATACCCACTTATATTTTAAATTTAGCATTTATGTGATTGACTCACTCGAGACAGATCGAAGGTCATATTTTTTATCAGCATACGGTTATTCTCTCCTTAATCGTAATTGGAACAAAAAGTGTTATTGACAGGCAAGTGGTCACGTATCATAGACGTAATAGGCTAAATAAAAAAATGCACGCAAATGCAAAAAAATAAGTTGCGAAGGTTACAGACTAGATTAACTTTTAGCACCCAAGTTACATATTTGTAAGTAGATTAGAATTGTCTGGTTGACAAAATGTGTATTTGTACCGCTACTTGTCTCCTTTTTAGATTGACAGGCTTGGTGTCAGACCACAGAATTGTGTAGAGTGTGACGTTTTTGAAGACACCTAGCATATTTTGATGGAATGTGTGCGGAACGAATCCTTTAGAAGACTATCATTCAATAGGAGTAAAATGATAGATGTTGGATTCTGTAACTCTATATTAACTAACCCAGAGTCCGAGGATGCCAAGACTCTATACAGGTTAACATAAATTGGATTGGATAAATAGCTATAGTGTTAATGTATGTATGTATAATTATATTAAGAGTCTTTATGTATAGTGCATTACAGGGCGATGTGGTCGATAAGCGTCAAAGTCCTTAAAATAAATTAAAAAAAAAGACGATATGGTCGAATATGGTGAACACATCTGGCCTGGAATGGAACTGGATCTCAAGTGAGGCTGTTGGAACATACCGTTAAGATTAGCGGCTGATTTGCAGCATGGGGCTGATAGCTAGCCAGTTGAGTACTAGAAAGTACCCTACCATGCTATAGTTTATTCAAGATATTTTGCAGTTTTGTAATTTGCTGTTTAATTTGCAAATTTCCATTTTATCTCGTCGCCAGCGTCTGTGTTTCCAACTAATTACAACCCGGGGTTGTTGAAGAAAAACTTGAATAGGTATTTCCTAAGCAAGCGTGCTCCATTTTCGGCCATATCGTCGCTTTCCATCAGGTGAGATCGTGGCATAACGCATGCATAGTCAGATGTAAAAAAAAGAACCTCTGATATTCGGCAGTGAAGTTGGCGCGACCACCAAGCTCATTGAACTATTTCCACAGGAACTTTAATAAAGTCCTTCTACACACAATACATAGTCGTATTTTTAGCCCACGCGGGGAAGCCTAGCCGGCCGTCTAGCAAGTTTTCTGTCAAGTAAATATCTGTGATTATGGCACCGGCGCGAAACGTTGCTCATAAAATGCTAATCGAGCCCAATGCGAAGGTAAATGAGGTGATTTCGTAAAATAATATCAATTCTTGAATGGTTAATGGGACATAAGCTCTAAATAACTAAATATTAGCTGATTTGAATACTTTTTGAAGAATAAAAGGTAAAAAAGCTTTATAAAGTAACTTAGTTGTAAAGTATGGGCCTTACATATCAATAGGTGCGTTGTTTTAAGTTAATTTAAGCTTAAAGTAGACTATCCCGTTTTAAACCGTGACATTATACGTTAGCAAAAACTTAACAGAGTATTTTAAGCATTAATTGTTACGCTACCTTTATAAGTAAGGTCCTAAAAGCAATGAATCTGTGATATGTCTACGACAACACGCCCACTTGACATGATCAAATCAAATGATCAGGTGTTATCAAAAACTATATGCCTTGTATAATAACCACAGAATCAAGATCAGTCCCGTATCATAAACTCTGCCAGTAATGGGCGCGGGCCCTTTCTCATTGTGAGAAAAAAAAGGCCATAATCCACCGCGCTAGGCAAGAGCTGGCAAACTTCACACACATCTTTGGGAACTATGTAAGAACTTCCAGACATGTAGGTTTCCTCACGATGTTTGCGCTCGCACAGTCTCTCCTTCTACCCATCTTAGACTACGCGGATGCATGTTATTTAGATCTATCCGAGGACCAGCTTAACAAACTTGAGCGTCTCCAGAATTATTGTATTAGATTTATATATGGCCTACGTAAGTATGACCATATATCTCAATTTCGCACTAAACTCAAGTGGTTACCTATTCGCCTTCGGCGGAATGCTCATTTGCTCTCTCTTCTTTATAACGTTCTTTTTAACCCCTCTACTCCATGCTATCTTAAAGAAAATTTCACTTTCTGGCACAATACTCATTCCCTGCCCCTCAGGTCGAAGGAGAACCTTACTCTTAAGACCCCTGCTGCACGATGTGAAACGTTTTACGGTAAGTCCTTTGCATTCCAGGCAGTCCAACTATGGAATGCGTTACCTGTTGCCATTAGACGTGCTCCATCGATCGCTGTCTTTAAAGAACACGTCAAACTATTCTATCTCTCGCAGTTATAATTATAACTATCTGTCGCTTATTTGTATATATATCCTCTTTATACAAATATTTATTTTATATATATTAGTGTATTTTTAGTTATTCTAATTAATCTATGTATTAGGATATATTATAATTATTAGAATGTAGATATATGTCAAAATTTTGTATTATCTTATATGCATATCCTCGTTATTGACACACCCCGTTTTTTTCTTCCTCTAATCCTTTCCATCCTAAGGTTGCCTGGAAGAGATCGCTTTTAGCGATAAGGTCGCCAGTTGTTACACCTATTAACTAGTTAATTTCTTCTGTATTATGTAATTTTAAGTGTGTACAATAAAGAGTTATTCATTCATGTTTTCTATAAGCATTTAAGAGCAATACGCACATAACTTAGAAAATATAGTGTGTATCAAGGGATTCGAACCCAGGATCCTCCAGATGTAAAGCTAGACGCTTTCTCAACTCGGTTGCCAAACCACAAAACTATAAATTACGCAAACAAGGACTTACAAATTCCGTCATAAATTGTACACATTTATGCTTTGAATGCGAGCTGTCATATGCTCACCCTGTACAGTTTCAGAGCATTCCCAACATGATACGACACCATGTTAAGACATTAAGCTACCGCGAGCGAACCAGTGTTTACATTGTGCGCCTGCGCAGCAGATCCAATCTGGACTGTAACAAATCGAGCGAGCACACTCTGCAGCGATTGAGTTATTATATCTTCCTGTTAGGCCGTGGGCCACTTGTTTTTGTAGCTCCCGTGTGTTTTTATTAATTACCCACAATAAATAATACATATTTTATGTGTAATACGATATGCGATGTCATTGTCAGATATGCGCGCGCATCGGGTGTGCGTATTATTCAAAAGGTGGTTTTATTGTTTTCGATATTAATGTTGTGCGGTATGTTACTGTTGGGATAATCAGATGCGGGGACAAATGTCGGTACGCGGCTACCGAGTTCCCGGCCCGACATAATGTGGTTTGTTTTCGTTACCAATTAGATGTAATAAAAATAAATGATAGCTGTAATTGTGTGGTAGCCGTACTTGTGACCTTGATACCCTGTCAAATAAGTATTTTATTGATAGTCCTGCGATATTTATTTATTATTTATTGGTATTGGTACCGTGGTGGTGCCGGCGTAAGAATAGTACCCCACCCTCTCTACCCGTGGTGCCGTAAGAGTCGGCTAAGGGATGTAATACGGAAGATGGGCAGCAGCGTCTTCCTTGAACAATCACACCTAACTGCACTCGCCAACCTGTTTGCCAAGCTTGGCGAGTATTGGCAAAACCCCCCCAGGAGAAAGCCTATGTCCAGCAGGGGACGACCTATGGCTGATGATGTGATGTGATGTGACTCGTGGTTATAAACAACTTTTACTACGGTTACATCTATGAAATCGTGAAAAAGAAATGAGCTATTTCATAGAAAAAGCTCGTTGATCTTTATGGCCAAATGTACAATGCGGCTGTTTTTTTGTTCTGTGAATTTAGAAGTGTACCCATATTAAAAATTGTTCATAATGATGTACAACATACAACATATTTCGTCTGTTCTTAATTTATATCGTGTTTTTAAATTCTTGGTGGCCTAGAAGAGATCACTCGTAGCGATAATGCCGCCACTTGTTGTTGGCACTAACTCATACGATTCTTTTATTTTCTGTACTCTTTTTCTATTATTGGTGTGCACAATAAAGAGTTTCTATCTATCTACAATGACCCCCGTCGAAGAAATTAACTATATTTCTTCATAAACAACACGTATCAGAGAAATTCCTATACGCACCATAAAGCATTTAACGAAAACGAGTCGCGAGCGCTTGTTACGGGACGTGACGATGCAACCCAAGGGTTCATTAAGTTCCGTGGAACACCATTAAACTCTTCATTCCTTGTAACTTATACATAAGTTGAAATGTGAAAATTGAAGTGCCTGGCAATTTCCAGTATATTTTTTTTCTAAATGTAATGCGACCAATAAGACGCTCTCCTGATACTAAAAGATAACGCATGTCTATGACAATTGTACACATTAATTACTAGCTGTTACCCGGTAATAAATTGTTATCCGAAATAAGAAATCGTTCAGCCGTTTTTGCGTGATTGAGTAACAAACTTTCAAATGTATAATATTAGTAGTTTTCTGATATAGAAAGTATGGTAATAGACTATATGTGCCAAATTTCATCCATATCCGTTCAGCCGTTTTTGCGTGATTGAGTGACAAACATCCAAACTTTCACATTTATACTAGATTTTTTTTTTACTAGCTGACATGTTACAAAAAGTTTGTTCAGTTAGCAGTACAAAAAGTATCCTATATGTTAATCCAGGCCATAAACTATATAGGTGCTATTCATCCAAATCCGTTTAGTACTTTTTGCGTGAAAGACTAACATACATCCATCCATCCAGCCCTCCTCACAAACTTTCACATTTATAATATTAGTATATTAAAGCGGAAGTGTTTGTTTGTTTAAAATACTTACCAGTGTCTTTCTTCCATAACCAAAACCTAAGATCAAAAGAATTAAAGGCTCTCCGAAATGTTTGTCTCCGAATTCATTCAGACGTCGAAGATCGTGATCTCTGCTGCCCCTCGAAGGGACGTAAAATTAAAAGGTGCGTCAACGCAATGACAAAAGCAATTTTCCGCGCGGTGCCGGTGGTAGGTTAAGTAATACCTCCTCATTTACCACTTAAGTTTACTCCTTACCTTACCTTAGGCGACGTGTAACATGTGCCGATTGACGTACTCGAAGATAAAGGAGATTACTAAGGTGAGCAACGTCTAGAAGATAGGCATCCATTTTGTAACTTGAGTAAAATCATCAGTTGGTAATCTTATCTCACTTATTTCACTAATATTATAAACTAGATGGTCCGGTGAATGTGTCACTTGAAATTGATTTGAGAAGAAGCGACGATTTTATATTTAACAGATTTCATACAACCGCACGGAATGAAAAACAGTTTTGCATGACGATATTATCAAAGGATAGGTCCGCTACGAAAGCAGTCTTTCGAAAGTAGT
Organism: Biston stratarius; assembly: GCA_950106695.1. Classification (NCBI taxonomy): domain Eukaryota; kingdom Metazoa; phylum Arthropoda; class Insecta; order Lepidoptera; family Geometridae; genus Biston; species Biston stratarius. Next base: position 21,381,038 of record OX467115.1, on the reverse strand, counting down.
CCGATCTGGAAATTCCCAAACCAAATTACTATTCCGAATTTTTCAATTTGTGTTTTTTTTTAAATTTTTTCCTAAACCACCTTTATTCAGAAAAATAAATCAAAAAGAATTATTGAAACTGATAGAGCCATTTTCAAGTGTTTGCGAAATTAAGACACGGCAATTGATTTTTATATATACATATTTTTAAGTTGTGTAAAAGTTTGTGTTCGATTTTTTCATCACGCTGTAACGTCTAAACATGCTTAAATTACACACCGCCATGTGCTTGGCGGCAGATTGTCAACTTGGATGGTAGCTAGCCAGCCAAGTACCTACTAGAAAGTACTCTACCACCATGCTATAGCTTCCTTTCCATGTGGTCAGTCCTGATATGCCACTATTTCGCTATGGCACACGAAGCATTGTCTTTTATTTGAGTAAAACGTTTTCGAAAAATACTTTCGAGAAACCAAAGTAAAACGAAGCCGCGTGCGACATGGCGGTGGCAGAGAGGCTGAAACGCGGCAGTAAATTTGGTGATTATATTATATGGTCATTATGTGTCATTACTGCCGCTAATAGCGCCGGCGTTGCGGACGACACACGACCGACGGGAAAAAATACCACCAAATACCGTTTAAACACAGGGTTACTCGGACAAGGTAAAACCGATAGCAGTGCAAAATCTATATATATGTATATATTTTATGGTTAACATGCTGTGTATTTGAACACAGCTCACCTAATTTAAGTGACAGTATGGTCGAAGATGGTAAACTCACCTGGATACAATACAAACAGCCAGAGATGGAACTGACTCTCGAATTAGGCTGCCAGAACACACCGTCAGGTGCTTGGCGACAGATTTTCAACTTGAGGGTGGTAGCTAGCCAGCCGAGTACTAGAAAGTACCCTACCACCACGCTATGGTTTCACGCTATTAAAGATCAAGTTGAAAAATCTGCCGCCAAGCATCTAACGGTGTGTTCCGGCAGCCTCACTTGAGAGCCAGTTCCATTCCAGGTTAGGTGTGCTTTACCATCTTCGACCACACCGTCACTCAACATCAGGTGAGCTGTGGTCAAACATCTAGCCTGTAAACAATAAAAATAAAAAAAACGTGAATTAAAAACACCTTTTTTGAGTTGTATATCATTTGCAAATAGCCCGGTATTTTGTTATGTCAGAAATGTGAAAGCTGCATACCGAGTGTCGTCGTGTGTGTTATGAATATTTCGCGTTGCCAGAATATTTCGGCATTAGTTAAACTACGCGATTCGGTAAACATTTTTAGTGTAACTCGGTCGGTGAGGTTTTATTTACAATGGAACTTTGTTAGAAGAAATCATGTCTGTAAGAATATTTTTATACATATATCCGACTAGTTCAGGATCCAAAAAATACTCTGTTTAATTAATGAAAAACACTAATGTCTCAAAGTAATTAGCGTCAATGCAATGATGCCCAATGTTACTCTAAATACTGTGTACCATTGCAACGGTTATGGACAGACGTTGTCGCTTACTTTCGCCGTATTTGCATCTTTCGTTCACACTGTAATAAAGCATATCCATACTTTTCCCATTAAGTATATATAGGTTATATACTTTGTTACTAATAAAGTAAATTAGTACAAACATGGGCGCCGGCAGCAGGGTGGTGCAAGGATGTGCACTTGCAACGCCCTGTCGGAAAATAAAATACATTAAATACACAGAAAATATTAAAATTAAAAAAAAGTTACTATTTGAATAATAACCAAATACCAGCATAATTTGACGTTAACTTGATTCACGTAACATACATACATATATAATTATCTATAAATAATTTTTTATTCGTTAATAGTGTATAGTATGTAAATGCACCTCCCTAAAACTAATCCTGGCAGCACCTATGAGTACAAACTGTATTTTAATCAAAGTTAATTTAGTATTGAAGTTCCGGCAGCCTAGTTGGAAGACCGTCTTCCAATCTAAAGGTCTGGGTTCGAATCCCAAGGCACACAACTCTATCTTTTCTAAGTTGTGTGCGTATCGCTGATGACTTCAATCGGTAAAGGGAATCATTGTAATGAAACCTACATGTCTAAAAGATTTTTTTTAAAGTTCTCGAATATGTGTTACATCTATTAACCCGCACGTGGCCAGCATTGTAGCATTGACCTTCTCGCAATAAAGTAATGCTAACCAATCAGTGGAACTGTTTATAAAAGCAAGTCTGATTCGGTTATTAAAGACTAAGTTGAGAACTTAGTAGCACGGAAATACTATCATTAAAGTTCTTCTCAACTAAATTAACCGATATCGGAAACAAAAAACCCTGGAAACCACAATCGACCTCATTATCTCGAAGGGTTCTATTAGACACGTCAGATTACGCCACGCTCGGGACGGAAATCAGGAGATATCCCAACATATGTCGATGGCAATCAATGGATCGGACGGACTAACCCGTCCGTGGAACAGGAGTTACGGTCCTATGGAACCACGATGTGTGAACCACGGATAAACATATTATCCCTAGAAGATCGTAAATCGAAACACGGTAGTACGTTGTGCAATCGATGATATGCTAAAACTTATATCGAAGACTTTAGTTGATAAATTTAAATGTTACAGTTCTTACCTAATCGACTGCAAAGAAAACTAGTAAAAGACATTTTTATTAAATTTTTATGTGTAAAACAATAAAATTTAAAAAAGTTACGACTTGTAAAGCGTCCGTCGATTATGAACTGGCCTCACTTGAAAGCCAATTCCCATTCCAAATGTATTTACCATCTTCGATCCACCTGTCAACCACAAAAATATTTTTAGTAGAATGATGTTAGTAAGTCTCGTAAGCAAAATGGAATCACGAATAATTTGTATAGTTGCTAATATTGAAAGTAGTACTTGGTTGACCGAGCATTGCTCGGCTGAAAACATGGATAAAACGACGTTTTCTGAAAATGAAACCTAGCTAGATCGATTTTTCGCCCCCGAAACTCCCTGGATACAAAATTTCATGAAAATCGTTGAAGCCCTTTCCGAGATTCAGAATATATATACAAGAATTGCTCGTTTAAAGATATAGATAGATATGCACAAAAATTTTTGAAAATGATTTTTTTCCTGCCCTAAAAAGACTTCACCTACTTCTTATCGCGTCGTTTCTACAAAATTTGTTACGCTCGTATACCTTTTGTCTCACCTAGCGAAACCCTCTTTTTGTGAAATGATATCACGTAGAGAAATGATGTAAAAACAAAATATTCCAATTCGTCACGCTTGTCCACGCCACAAGCTATTTATTTTGCCTCGCTAATAAATTAGTTTCTCGTTCCACGTGAGAAATTGAAATAGCATTGCAAAGGCAAAAACTTTTAATATTAATTGTTTCTTTCCGTCATATTTTGTATACTGAACATTATTTTTACATTTTACTGTAAGTTAATAGCTTCATTTAAAAACAACGTTATAAGGCGAAATTTACTTTCGTTTAGCGCAAAAGTAACTAGTAAATGACGTTTATTAATTCAAACAGCTTTTTACGCGGGACCCTACTTGAGTGTATAAAAAAACTTTACTGAAATATTTTTAATTATTTTTCTGGCTTCGTAAAAAATTACACTTGTTTTTATTAGCATAAAAGTAATTAAGTTCAATTTGTAGTCCTTGAACATTAAAAGCTAGGTGAAAGAACAAACCACTCTGCATATGTCGCGTTCCCCACAAAAGGGGACCAAATTAAGAGGGCGTGGAACGAAACACGACTTTAATTGCACGCAAGCGTTTACTTTTTTACTTGAGAAATATTTAATTTCTTTCTAAGCGACTTAAAATTTCCACAGAAAAAAAGCGCTTATGACTGCTACAAAGCCTCCAATTAACTGTCCTGATAGCTCATTTGGTAGAATATCTGCTTCAAAAGCTGTAGCTGTGTGGGTTCAATTCCTACCAGGACGAAAATTTATGTGACGATAAATTTATGATGGTTCTAGGAGTTCTGTGTCTATTTACAAAATAAATATCAATCATTAAATCACCATAAAATAATTTCGATCGAAGTGGTTTATTTTAATTAAAAAAATCTTAAATTATGTACATTAGATGAAAATGATTAGATATCATCCTATATATACCTAATTATTATTTACCCCCGAATGAAGAATCCGCCTAAAGAAGACCTGATCTACATAATATCTATTTTTTTATAAAGTGCTACAATCAAGATTAGTCTAGCACATATACGAACACCTAAAATACTAATGACGTTATCGTTGCGTTTACCCGACTAAATGTTGGTTCTCGGCACCGTTTCCGAAACACTTATCTTCAAAAATGTCATCATCATGAACTTGTATTAACCCACTGCAGAGTATAGGCTGCCTTTGTGACTTGTAATCTATCCCGTGAACACTTTGCATAGCGAATGTTTTGAATCGATGTTAAATATGATCGTCTAGTAAGACGACGCTAATGAAGGGCGGAGCTCGCGTGCGTCGTGGGCCAAGGCAACATATGGGCATGACCGCTGTCAGATGGCCTACGGGCACCTGTCACTGGTAAAACTTTGAGTTGTAACGTTTATTCTGTGACTGTTATAGGTATCCTGGGTGCCTTCAAGTCGCGAGTGAATCGATTTTTAGGCAAGCCTGCTCCATCGTGGACCGCATCTTCGCCGCCATGACAGTCGAACGCAAGCTTATGAGTATATTTGCTTAAAAATATATTATTCTACACGCGTAAGCGTATATACGCTTAATATTCTAGACGTTGTTTTTTTTTCTAGACATTATTTGACAGCCCTGTTGGCTCATTGATAATATTTCTGCCTTAAGAGCCGTAGGGCATGGGTTCGATTCCCGCCCAGAACAAACGTTTTATGGAATAAACAAATACTTTCTGTGTCTGGGTGTTCTGTATGTATTATAAGTATGTATTTACAAAAAAAAAAAGTATTTATGTATTCTCTGTTATCTGACTACCATTACAAGCTCTGCTTAGTTTGGGGTCAGATGGCGCTGTGTGTAATGTGTCCTACAATACAATATATATTAAAGATGGCGCTGTGTTCTTACCTAATACTAGACAGAAGATATCGAGAAGATAACTGCGTGTCATATTTTTGAGCATAATAAACAGACAATATTATCTGGAAAGAGTAAGGAGATTTATGCTATATGCTTTGACTATAAGTAGGTACATAATCAGTTGTCTAAATAAAGCATCTGCATCTCTATTTAATTTATTTACTCTTCTCTAATGGCTATATAGCTTCGATAATTTAGATGGCTAGATACTCTAAGGCAGAGTGAATGATTGTCAGCACGTCAAGTACACACACAGCAGAGTTGGCAGTAGGTAGTCTATCGTGTACTATCCTACACAGTTGTTCCGACAGACGTGTCCAAGATAGCACGCACACTGGCACAACGGGCTCGGCTCCAATTGTACGTCCACAACGAATTCATTTTCACAAAACTCATCTTGCAGACGGCGGGTGATGACGTGTCGCGGACGTTGAATACCAACTTTATTCTTTGGAAGAGGCAGTGAAATCAACCCATACAAAAATTATTCTCATGTTTTGTTCTGTATAACTACAAAGTATAATTATTTGGTTATTTCTGACTCAGTTTTTACTATTCAACTTGAAATAAAGATTTGATGGAAATGCCGTAAAACTTGAGCAATTAATTTTCCATTTTCTTCATTTGGCATCGATGAATAAAGTGTTTATTTAAAAACAAGGAATCTGAACCAACTTCAACAAATTCACGTTATCCAACTACATCATTACACTTCACGGCCATTTGACTGTCATGGTCAACCCGTAGCACAGCCCTCTATCTCCTAATTAACGTTCATAAACAGCAGAACATCAATTACGGCACTATCGCATCCAGCTCGCATAGATCTCTAAGCGGCACGGTGGCGACGCGTGGCCGGAAGCTCCACGGCCGCGTGAAGACCGGAAATGGGCAGGATGACCGGATCCTATCTCCGGCCGGCTCCTGCCTACCTGTCGCCATGTTGTGACGTCATGCGACATGCTCTACCGACGCGGGCTCTACCTATCTGATGCTGGACAGATTTCCGAATTGTCAACGGAAAAACGTAGGGACGATGAAGGGACTCAACCGGACAGTTAGATTTCATACTTGCATATATGTCCAATATTTGCAATCCGGATCAGATCCAAGGCCTTCTGGTGATCCAGTCGAATTGAGTCTTATTCTTTTGGATTGTAACTTGTTTTGTGTTGCAAAAATAAAATAAAAATGTATACGGTATAATCAATGCTAACGCTAAACATTACGCCCCTTTTATTAATTAGTGAAATTACATAATGATGTCGATTAACCAACAATGTTCTTTAAAATGCCATTTTTAAACTGGGAGGTTTTAAATGTGGTACTAAGAAGTCCTGTAGAGCGAAATGCACTTATTAGCTGAGAAGGGCGCGTGGAGTGCACTGCCTAATGGCTGCTATTCACTGGCTGAATGGCATCGTGAAATTGCTAACAATTATATACTCTGGCAATGATAACTGGTGGATGCGAAGCAAACTCGGGGCTTTATGGGAGCCGAGCTGTCTAGTATATTCACGTGCTTGCTCTATTTTGTTGAAACGTTTAGAGAATTTGCCAGATATTGTAACAAAAATCTGAACAACTTGAAATTTGGTTATTATAGGTATTGACGCACTTAGTTATATAATTCATATAGGTATAGATAAATAGATAGAACCACTTTATTGTACTTGTCTTTATTGTAGAAATAAAAAGTACAAAAAACATAAGAACCTTATGAGCTAGTGCCACAAATGGCGTTATAATCGCTATAGGCGAATTCTTTCAGGAAACCAAGAATGGGAAAACACGTTATAAATTAAAAACAGGCGGGAGATGTTGTATGTAACACTGTAATCTAGTATCTAATTTACCATTTTATATACAATTTATAATTCTTCTGTACGTGTGTTTGTCACTGAACTCTCTGACTGAGTCACTGACTCCAGCCGAACCGTTTTTGATGAAAATTTTATATACGTTTAAGTGGATCCCTGTTTGGTTTAGATTCTCAATTGGACCCGGTAGATGACGCTGCAACTTCCCATTCAGCTAGTCTAATATAAATATCTACTTCTTGATTCAATGTAATGTAATCTATTTTAATTTGAACAGTAACCTATTTTATATAATATAGAGTCAAGTACTTATGTAGATAGAAATACATTTTTACAAGCTTGGGGTGTACTCAGTCAAAATGGGATATTTTTTTCATTAATTACATCATTATAATAATTGATTGCATCGAAATAGCGACGGGAAATGTTTTGCGTACTTCAAGTACTGGCGAATAGAAGGGAGCTCAATGTCGCAGTGCACGTCAAAGATCGAGCTGGTATAGCTTGTATGTAAGCACGTAGTGCAAGACTATCGGTGGCCTTCGCAACGTCGAGGAAGACCGCTACAGTCCCTTGGGGAAACAGTTTCGTACTAAAACCATCTAGTATGTACTCCGTGATGCGGTGTACTTATTGGACGCAAGAGAGTCTGGCTCTAAAGCCAAACTGCTTGTTGAAAAGGAGGTTGTTGTATCTGACGTAAGACAAGATGCACTTTAGAAGGACGCGCTCGTAGATCTTCTCCAGTGTACTGAGGAGACTGATGAGATGGCAGCTAGAAGGCTCAGATACCTGGTTTGTGGATGCCGATGACATCGGCGGATTTCCACGGATCAGGGAATAAGCAGTTAGAGATGGCCGCATTGAAGATGCTGACCAGAAAGTGAATGAGAGGGATGTAGAAGTGCTTGAGCACTGTGTTACTGAAACCGTCCGCACCGGGAGCGTCCCTGGTATGGAGGCCCTTGATGATCGACTCGACCTCGGAAGCTGTACTTGGCGCAAGCTCCTCAAAGGGGGTGCTGCAGTGCGGCATAAGGAATATTTCGGATCGATATTAAAAAATTGTCGCCAAGTTAAACAAATATTTAAATTAATCCTCGTCACTGTTGTAACTAAAACGACTTTTAAGCGGAAATACACTAAAAATATATATCTCTTGAATCATTATGAACAAATCTTATCATTAATAACACAATTATTAAATCGCGACAAATCAGCAGTTCCATGCATTACGTCTAGAGTCGACATCTTTTTCTATAGAATATCAGATTTTCTTCGCGATTTCAAAGTTGTGCTCATAATAAATGTTGTTCATAATAATAAGGAAAAAGACTTAGCGGTACACCTTAAGCTGTACCCGCTGTATATATTATTATGTATATCGGATGTGTTGGGAGGTAATTTTGATCGTGACTCCTCCCATCAACTTTGTGGTTTTTAGCCTTTTCTCACTCGAGTACCAGATGTCGTGTAGCGCTTATTGAAGGAAAACATGACGAATTGCTGTACCCCTTCCAGTTCCATGGCAGGACTTTTGCTATGAGAATATTTTATTTTAATGACAAATTAGTTTTGCTCTAAACAATACATACAAAAGAGATAACAAACGTAAATGATACAAAACAGCAGCAAAATTTAAAAAATTGGTAAAAATAATTGTCCTCTAACGATACAATCTGGGTGCCTTCAATTCGTGAGTGAAACGGTTTCTTCTAGGCAAGCGTACTTCATTGTAGACCGCATCTTCGATTAACATCAGGCGAGGTGGCGATCAAAAGCAACCCTATTTGTAATATATATTACAAATAGGGTTGCTTTTAGGGTTGTTTTATATATATATATACAATATATATATTTTATTAACATTTAATCAAATTAACATATTTTATATTTGACATATTATTATAATGACATTTCATTATATTGACATATGTTATGATTTTGTCATTTTTAATGTTATTTTGAAATATGAATGGAAAAATGACTTTTTTAATATGAAAAAGTAATGAGACGAACGAGACGCTCTCCTGATGGTAAGAGATAACGCTGTCCATGACCATTGCAGCGGTACATACAACTTTGAGTAGCAAAACAAAGTCCATGGCATCGCTGCTTTGGTGCTCATTACTTTGAGACCCTGGATGATTAGTCATAACAGCCCTGTAATTTCGCTAGCTACAGTACCCTTCAAACCGGAACACAGTAATGTTTACACACTACTGCTTGGTGGCAGAATATCTGATATTGCGGTGGTACCTACCTAGATGACCACCTGCTCAGGAGATCTACTACCAAGTAATATTATTTTATATTTGTAATTTAAAAAAAACTATTTAGGGACTTCATGGTTTTACGACTAATTTACTCCAAGGTACATTGCATACGAAACACTTCCCGCTTCACTAAACAGAAACTGGCGACTTAGCAGAATTCAAGCTCATCACAGTCTTTAACCACCGAATATCAGGCAATTAGACCAAATTGCCAATTTAGCTTGTAAGTACAATGTTGTGCCGCCGTCTTTTGAATCATTCCGCAATATTTCAATGGATGTCCTGACAATGGACGCTCAGGGAGTAAGTCACGACTTGAAGTCCCGCGGGCGCTCACCTGTGCTTCTACCCTTTATATGGAAATGTCGAAATACAAAACGTTTTTTAATAATTTGGCTCAATTATTGCATGGATGTGATGTGATTGTGCCGCCGTAAATACGATTACTTTTGCCTGTGTTATCGTTAATGGCTAAAGAGCGATGGCACGAGCAAATTTCAATAATCTATAAATATGGATACAATTATAGACCCTTCGTCACGTAATATCACACACATTCATTATTTGATATCTATATAGGTATATAAAACAAAGTCGGTTTTGTTACAACACCTTATAACTCGAGAACTGCTGGACCGATTTTCATGGTTTTTGATTTGTTGGAATTTTGTCCGTCTCGAATAGCAGAATACAGTATATCGTTACAGATATGTATATATAGACATAGGTAGGTACAGGCACAGGTGCAGGTGCCGGTGCAGGTGCAGGTGCAGGTGCAGGTGCAGGTGCAGGTGCAGGTGCAGGTGCAGGTGCAGGTGCAGGTGCAGGTGCAGGTGCAGGTGCAGGTTCAGGTTCAGGTGCAGGTTCAGATGCAGGTGCCGGTACGGATACAGGTGCAGGTACAGGGACAGGTATGAGTATAGTATCCTATATGTTAATCCAGGTAAGACTATAAGAGTGCCATTTCATCCAAATCCGTTCAGCCGTTTTGCTTGATTGAGTAACAAACTATCACATTTATAATATTATTTATATTATGATATATTTTCAATTTATAAAGAACGATCTTTTTTATTGATCCTCCACCAACAAACTAAATTATTATTTGTAGGTAGGTACATATTATATAGAATGTGAGTATTTTAGCGAAGTTTTTAATAATATAATCTTTGTTTGATTTGGTCTTAGCTGCGTGTGATGTGAGTTTACATTTCTTCTTGTTTAAAGTCAGTGAATGTGAAGATGGGTCAAAGTTTAATAAAAACAATATAAAACAAGATATCGAAAATAATCACACTTTTATTTTATGTACTTAGTTGTCTATACACAATAACTAGCTCGTGAATTTATAGCAACAAATAATTATTAATAAAATTTATTATTATTAATAAAAAATAATATTATTTACTAGGTATGTTTTAACCAATCCCTTACCATACACCATTTGGCCTTGATGGCTTATAGTGACGGCAGGTAGTGTTACTCTTCCAGGCAAGCGTAATCCACCGTAGACCACATTACAAAATGTAAATTTCGAACCAGTCGTGTATTCTTGCGCCCTTATCAATAATAATATTATCATACCTTGGAATAGTTACTGAATGTAACTTAGAGTAGTTACTATATTGGCTTGCTCTTGACCGCTATCTCGCCAAATTTTAAGCGAATATGCGGTCTACGGTGGAGCACGCTTACCTGGCAGAAACCGATTCACCCGCGACTTAGAGGCCAGATTGTTATCTATCTGGTAACATCTAATCAAACTGTTCTGTTCGAGTTTCTCTATATTATTTTGTGCTTATAAACTTGCTCAAAAAAAGGAAAGAAGGAGTAAGATCAAGATTGTGTGCTCATAAGATTCTTTTGTTTTCTATACTTTTTTTCTATTTTTGGTGTGTATTATAAAGAGTGTCTTTCTATCCATCTATCTATCTAAACGATTATTAATACAACATTCCGATTCGAGTTTTCTTTCAATTTGAGGTCATCATTTTATAGCAAGGTGACATCATCAGCACCGTCGATAACCTCATCTGAGACGCGTGGCCGCTCCTCATCAGACCGACCCATCTGAATTTCCAGCTTGACCACTTCACTTCGCACCAGCACGATCACGTAGCATTGCATTACTGTAATGGAAAATGACACAAATTGATAAAATCTAGTGAAAATCTTACAGTGTTAAGGAGGAATTCTGTTGAGGCGGAGTCGAGTGGAGCAGCGATGTGACATGGAGGAAGTGACCAATCACATTGGTTTGAGTTTGATTTCAAGCAACATGATTGGTTCATACCTGCACGTCTCTTCTTCATTCCATTCGTCTGTAGCTAAATGGAAACTCATCCTAAGAAAACAAAGTAGCGCTTATATTTTTGCACGTAAATTCCTTCTCCTACTGGATAATACTCGTATACAGATAAATATTATAGGATATCAGCTATACCTACAAAGCGTACTATGGGGCTAGTTAAAACCGATATAATACTGATATACTTTTTTTTGTCAATATACTCTTATAATATATATTCAGAACACCCGGACACAGAACAAACATTATTTATCTTCACAAATGTTTGTTCTGGGTGGGAATCAAACCCACACTCTACAGCTCTTAAAGCAGATTTAGGCAAAAAAGCTGACAGGGCTGTATTCAAATAAAAATTGAAAGTACGCTACTAGTATCAATATAGGCTGCGTGACAGCTTAGGATGAAATACTATTTGAGCTAGAGAAACAAAGGTCTCCGAGTTGTCTCTAAGAAATTGTTTTTTGTACATTTGTTCTATGATTATCATCATCAGCCTTTTGCTCTCCACTGCTGAACGTAGGCCTCTCCGAGTTCTATAATAACGTGAGTTAATACAAGTTAGACAAGTCAATACAATTTACACACCACACTTTTAATTGAATAAATAAAGGATTTTGCCTCATTCGCCTGACCTGTCTTTCGGGTCGTAACTCGGGTCAGGTCTGTAACCTCAGCCTAAGGCTAATTTACATTTTAGCTTTAACCTCTTAGTTTAACTTTTTCATTTGTTTATGTTGCAATTTACGCATCACATATCCTCTGTTTGTTTAATCGATGCTCCACATAAACCAAGATCTAGTTGATCTAGCATGAACATTACGACTAGATCTTTTCTAAAATTTTAGTCATGCACATGCTAGGTCAGCCAGACTAGGTGCGCGAAAGTGGTAAGTGATAATATAATCATTATACTATAATATTTTATTCCTTACCAATAGCAAACAGTGCAGCAGCAACGTCGTAGAGCATGAGCCTCGACAGCAGTATAATGGTGGGCACAAGAGCCGTTAAAGTAGTCGCCACTGCGTAGTAATTATACAAACGCAACATCGAAATGTCTTTCTAAAAATTTAACAAATAAATCTTTTAAATAACCAACAGTAAATCTGTAGTGTACCTACCAGGTACATCCGTAAGTACCTGAAGTTCATCAGTAGGTAAAAAACTACTTAAGGTTAGCAATTTGTATAGTTGACTTTTTTAAATATTATTATAATGCACCTAGACATACATACATAGTTTTAGAATGTGATACAGACCTGTAAAATATAATTTAAATTAAATTTTATTAATGCTGTTACATTATTTTTTGTAACTTATTATATAAATTAAACGAAAGTTTTTTTTATGGTTCACAGACTAGTTGTTTGACTAAAGCTCACCTGATGTTAAGTGACGGTGTGGTCGAAGATAGAAAACATGGTAAGCCTGGAGTGGAACTCGAGCTATCATCGCTACAATATACTCGAGAGATTCCACTATTTAGTAAATAATAACAAAGCATGTAAATGGATTATCTAACAAATATTACAGAAATTATACGATGCGATGCTTTGGACTTTATTTGCTACTCAAAGTTCTAGGTATCACTGCTATGGTTATGGACAAGCGTTTTCTCTTACCATCAGGGAGCATTTATTTATTTATAAGTTAGGTATAAAATAGAGAATGACAAAGAGCAAATAGGCACCCTGGACTTTGCACTAGGAAAACCTGTATCGCAAAATCCAGTGTATTCCGTGTTAATTTTTTTGCATATAAATAGGCTAGTATTTTTTTTTTAATTCTTTATAAGAATATCGAATGTTAAGGAAAAAAATAATTATATATATTTATATATATATATGTATATATGTATATGTGTGTGTGTGTGTGTGTGTATGTGCAATGTGCATACATCTCATAACTTTTATAAAAAAATACTGATGAGAAAAGTTAACCAAACCATCTTAATATATTTTTTACCTGACATCCCGCGACCAACAGCATGATGTTCAAGATAACACTCATCCCAAATATGCTGAAAAGCACAGTAGACGTTACCACTTCAAGGGCCGAGTCGTTCATGAAATGTGACCTCTTCAGCTCCGTGGTCACTACTAGAACCGATGCAGCGACCAGGGAAAATACCTGTGGCCAAATTTCATTCATATCACAAACATGGAAATATATTGATTTTGTCAAAGGCATATAGAATTATATTGATTATTATGTATTAAGTCATAGAACATAAATTGAAATAAAATAAATATTTTTTTAAATAATTATTTATCTGGGACTTTTTGCTGGGACTGGGAGCTTTTATTTGGAGAGTAGGTTACCTAGTAGGTAGTGCCTCAAACTTTTGAATTTTTAGTTCCTTGTCCCAGACAAAAGCTTGTTTTCAAAAATTTTATATATTAGTATTAATGTTTTTAAAAACTTGATAAAAGTTTTTTTGTAAATCAATAGGATACGAAAATTTTCGTCAAATTTTCGATAACCAGTTGCATGAAAAACTTTACGTCCGCTAAGGACGATCAAATTAGGATGATCAAGTTTTCATACATTTTGGTCATGTACTCACAATATTTATAACTCCAAACACTATGATCCCGGGTAGTAGTGGGCAGCAACAGCAACATCTATTCACTTCAGGGACTTTAGGCATTTTTATCACTTTTTAGGTAAACGAAATCCTAATTACACTGATACACTTAGTGAAAAATTTTTCACACAAAATTACAATTAAAATGAGTATCGAATTACCTACTCAATGTCTGTCGAATAAGTAAACATCACAACCACAAACATTAAGTAGCTATACGTAACTTAGTTATGTATATCAAATATCACAATTATTATTATTAGTACGTACGAGTACCTATTAAACCTATAATTTATTCTTGATACTTTTATCGTGGATTTTGTAAGTAAACAACCGTCTATACTGTAATGATTAAACAAATATGATTATTGAGCAATGTCAATGCAAGTGAGGTCAATGGACGTCATAACTTATCATAGTTTATATTTTATACAGGATTACACGGTAAGGGGCAGTATTAAAGCAAATTGAGAATATTGTAAGCATCATTGTGAAGTCAATGATATTTAATACAAAAAATGCAACAACCTTCTCCTAAATACGTTGTAGCGATGATAGTATCAGTGATCAGAGTGGTCAGTTCATACGACGAAGAGCGTGGGTTTAAACCCAACAATGAGCGCTGCCGGGGAAGGGAAAACATCATGAGGAAACCATAGCATGGTGGTAGGGTAGTTTCTAGTACTCGGCTGGCTAGCTACCACCCTTAAGTTGAAAATCTGCCGCCAAGCATCTAACGGTGTGTTCCAACAGCCTCACCCGAGAGCCAGTTCCATTCCAGGCTAAATGTGCTTTACCATCTTCGACCACACAAACACTTTTTTTAAGATCAGGAGAGCTGTGGTCAAACACCTAGCTTGTCAAACATTTAAAAAATACAACCACGGTAAACGTTTCTTTCACTAGGTGGTATGTACCTACCTATAGATCTCCTTAGCAGGTAGTCGTCTAGGCAGGTCAAGGTACCATCGCGTTATCAGAAATTCTGCCGACAAGCAGTAGTGTAAAAACGTTATTATGATCCGGTTCGAAGGGTGCTGCAGCATGTGAAGTTACACGACGGATGATTTCAGGGTTGGTCCCATAGAAATAATATAACTACAATCGGTAGACGCGGAATTTTTTGTAATTTACTCAAGCATACCGTTATACATATCCGTTCTGTAGTAACCATATCATCTCTATGGTTTTTATTTCGATTCACTATAGATATGCTGAATTTATTTGTACTTATATATAAAATAAAGTATGCCGATAGAGACGGTATGTTTTTCGCAACGGCTGTACTAGAACCTCAAAAAATACAAACCAAACGAATTATCAAAAAAATAGTGCTCTCATAGAAAAAAGTACCTGGATGACCCAGTTTGCTCGTTTTTTTTTTGGTAAATGACTATATCTAAAAATGAAACGTAGACAGATCGATTTATGGCCCCCGAAACCCGAAACCATACTAAATTTCATGAAAATCGTTGGAGCCGTTTCCGAGATTCAGATTATACATATATCTACATATACAAGAATTGCTCGTTTAAAGGTATTAGATTAAACTATTCATAGTGTTGAGTATGATGAGCATGTTTCGGTCTACCGTTCCGCGTAACCTAGGAGTGATGTCTGTGTAGGGTTAATTTAAATCTCATAATCTAGTTCCAATAAAACACTCATTGCCAATTATTGCATAATTGAGCCACCCACTGTAGACCCCCAACTCCAATACAGAGGCCGATTATCCCCCTTTGTTTATTTTTCGTTCAATTACCATCTGGCCCCAGTTAACCGAATTAGCGGAACTTTTGACAATTTAGCTGATAGACATCGTTGTTTGTTTTGCAAGACAGATATCTATGTAGGATTGAAATTACGCTATTTCTTATTATAAGGTACTAGATTATATTATAAATACCTTTTTACGGAGTTGTTATCTATCCTTTAACCGTAGGCTTTGATTATGTATTTTTCTAGATAGAGAATCAAAGCGTCAAACGCGAAAAAAACCGACCAAGAGTTGGCCGGTAAGCTCGTTATGACAGTTAACGGTCTTTGTTAATAAGTTAATAACATCCGAATAACGAGATTTGAAGATTTTCCTAGTAGGTGATTTTCCTCGAAAATCTTAGTAAAGTAGTGAACGTTCTTGCGATAACGGCTAGTTAGAAAGTGTCGACTCTTAAAATCGGGTTTAAAATCCTCTTTGATCCGTATAGTTCACGAAAGAGAAAAAACAAAGTACCTACCTAGGCATGTCCGATTGAGCGTCAAAAGAGATTGGGAAACAGAAACTAAACACACTAGTGTGCCCGGTTTTTTCGAATGCCGGTTTCGGATATAGGATACTGTGTATATATAAAATTGTAACCATGTCTTTTCATCTGTGTTTTTTTAAATTTTATCATATCTATCGACCCGTGCGTAAATTTTCTATCATCACTTTGGCAGGAGTTTGTCCATATCACTGTGTAAGCATAACAAAAAGAACTTAACTACTTCTTTGCCATGACAAAGAACCTTACCTACAAGCGATACTACGTTGGAGGCCACGCATTCTGTACCTAACGCAATCGCTTTACCTTGGTACTGTTGGCAAGAGCCTCAAGACGAAAGTTAAAAAAAATATTATGTGTAGTCGACACACAAAAATAAAAATGTAGTTCATTATCATCATCTCAGCCTTAGGACGTCTACGGCTGGACATAGGCCTCCCCCATAAATCCCCCAAAATGTAGTTAGTTAAGTTTTAATCGTCTGCAAATGCCTGTTGCTGCCAATACTTGTATGTTATTTTTCGAAACATGATGAGTTTATTCACAAAAATGTCACGGCAGTAATTAGGTAACTCAAGTAAAAACTTTCGATCAACTCCATATGTAAAGGGTGCCATTTAGGCCAGCCATTAACACATACCGCCTGCAGCAAAAGCCCCATATACCTCAAAATAAAACCAAGGTTTAGATTTACTGGAATTGAATCGTGGCTGCTAATTTAGCCACTGCCCCAGACTATTAATGTATAAATAAATCAAGCCGAACTCTTTAAACACATAAACTCCAGATCAAATATATAGAGCAGGCAGCAGCTGTTGTTTTCGCCTCTCGAGTTGTGCCTAAAAGTTTTTCTTGATGATGAGTACCGTGATCCACTTTCGGCTTAGTAGATCTTAAGCTCATAGCCTGGTGGACCTTAGGTCATGAACACAATTTTGAAAATTATTAAAAACTTTTAAGGTATTATAATTTTTCAAGTTGGCGCCAAAAACCTCCCTTTTTGTCTTTGCCGAGTCTGAGAAAGCAAACATTAAAATATAAAAAAAAATTGTCTATGCCAGTCTATGGTTTGATTTTACAAGCGATAGGATTCTAAAAGATTCTTGTTAATTTTTTTGATAATTCGCTTATTTTTGCAATAATACGGAGTTTTTAATATTTATTTAAGGTAATTATTAAACGTGATTGTCATTTCTATTGTAAAATAGATTTCAATAAGAGTAAGTCGTATAACAAAATAGATTTCTTCAGTAAGATGTGTTTGAGGTTAGATAACACAAAATCGTGCATTAGATAATTCTATGATTTGCGTGTGATTCCTGCAACTTCTATCCAAATCAATTATCACTCAAGTTTTTATCATCAATATAAATTGTAAATAGCAAGTTAACTGTTTCGCGACATTGATAAATCTAGCTGACTCAATAATTCCACAAGTCTTGTAATCATTTACTTACCCGGTAATCTTGGACTAAAAAATCCCTTATTGATGTTTATATATTCTTATGTGTACTTGCAGGCTTCAAAATTAAACGCTTTCCATGGCATCTCATATAATTCTTGGATGTTTCAGAAATGGCTGCACAGCTTTTCAACCGCATTGGGCAATTGGGCCTTGGAGTAGCTGTTATGGGTGGAGTTGTCAACTCTGCCCTTTACAATGGTTAGTACACATTGTATGGTGGATGCGTTCTTCCCAAACTATATTTTAACCTAATTTTTAGGGTTCCGTACCCAAAGGGTAAAATAGGAGCCTATTACTAAGACTCCGCTGTTCGTCCGTATGTCTGTCTGTCCATCTGTCACAAGGCTGTATCTCATGAGTCATGATAGACAGTTGAAATTTTCACAGATGATGTATTTCTATTGCCGCTATAACAACAAATACTAAAAAACATTAAAATAAATATTTAAGGGGGCTCCCATACAACAGACATGATATTTTTGCCGTTTTTATAGATAATGGTATGGAACCCTCCATGCGCGAGTCCGACTCGCACTTGGCCGGTTTTTTTTTATAATGAATCTGTTGTCAATCTCAAAATTTTTATACACTTGTCTTCACAGTGATGATAAAGTCTTAGCTTTCTCATGGTGTGAGTTTCTACAGCTTACCAATCTGAAATATATCCTAAACAGTAAAACTTTTTAATTCCAGTTGATGGTGGTCACCGAGCAGTCATCTTTGACAGATTTGTTGGTGTTAAGAACTTGGTTGTCGGAGAAGGCACACATTTCTTCATTCCATGGGTGCAAAGGCCTATTATCTTCGATATAAGATCTCGTCCCAGAAATGTGCCCACTATTACAGGAAGTAAAGGTAAATAATAAAAATAAAAAAAACCATAAAGACCACACAATAAACCTGAATATTATGACCATAAATAGCTTTATGATTAGTTTATATGCAATAGAAGGAGAAGCAAGGGAAATACCACCAAAACTATAATCTTTTAATCTTCAACGATGAAAAGAGTATTCAAAGAAACATTGGGAGGATCATATCAAATTTAGGGCTGAGAACAGTGGCAGTGAAGATGAGTGTTGATGCATATTAAAAAGGGCCTCTTAAACCTACATTTTGCCTATAATGTACTATAGAAACTAACTTTTTTATTTTGCTTATGTGGGGTTACTCACTTGGGCTGTAGGTACTAGGTATGAATTCCCATCCCTGACATTTGCTGTAGCAAGGATCCATATACCAATACTATCAAATGCTGGGAAGTTTAATCTCTGTATAAATAATAAAACCTCTTAAAATACTAGTTACATTCAAAAGGTTTTCAATTTTTACTGGTTAATCTGTAGTCTGGATTTGTTCAATTTAATGGTAGATACAGATTAAATGTTACACTTGATATTTTTTCATTTTTGGGAATCTAGCCCCCAATATAAGTAAAGGTTTTTATTGTGGTAAGATGTATTTAGGGAATGATGAATGGTAGAATGCAAAATGAAAATGTTTTGTATGTAATTTTTCAACTCTAAACAAATAAATACATAAATAAATGTACATTTCAGATCTCCAGAATGTGAACATCACACTTCGTATCCTGTTCAGGCCAGTTCCTGACCAGCTTCCCAAGATCTACACCATTCTCGGAATAGACTATGATGAGAGAGTGCTGCCTTCTATCACAGCTGAAGTCCTGAAGGCTGTTGTCGCACAGTTTGATGCTGGAGAACTTATAACACAGAGAGAGGTATGATTTTGTACTTTAATTTGTTATATTGTAGTATTATTGTACTTGGTGTTTTCCTATTTTTTTTTTTCCTATTATGTTATATTATAACAATGACAATTGTTTTTAAAAAAAAAATTTAAAATCTATCTGGTTGACTTGCGTCACTACCTAACTTGGAAATTTCCAAAGTTGTCCACTTCCAAACTTAAATTTCCAAAGTATCCAAAAGCAAAGGACATTATATCACTAATAAAAAGGGCATTTTTTTTTTAAATAATCCATTGTAGTGGTAATTGAAAAGGATTAAATTTTCTTAGTCTTGCTTTACTGTCTAAATATCTGTCCATTTTGTCCCTCATCATGTTTCCGACAATGCTCTTATGGTCCATCAGCACCCCACTGTGGTTTGTCACAATAAATCATATCTAGAATCTATAAATCATATCAAGTTACTTGTTAGCGAGGAATTAGCCCAAATCACACTGAGAAAAATGCATACACTTTGCCTTGGAATAGAAAGTGAACAAATTAGGAAGAAACTGGACAAGTTAGGAAGCAACTAGGTAAATATGAAATAGACAAATGGACACCAGAAGAGGACAAATTAAGATTTGAAGGATGACAATTTAGGAATAGGTTGTTATAGGAGTGGACAAATTAGGAAGTAGACAACTTTGGAAATGGACAAGTTAAGAAGTGGCCCAAGTCGACTGGATGGTTTGGAATGACTTCTGAATCTGTAATATTTTAGCTTATATTGTGCTTAATTATGTGGCCACAGAATGAAAGGCTAGAAGACAAAATTTACTTTATGTTTATACAAAACACACAGATCAGTATGATTTTTATTATACTAATACAATAGAAAGTAGATTGAATAATGTTTAAAAGTGTAGAAAATTTCCTGGAAACATGTATTGAAAAGATAGATCAAGCACTTCAATACCAAACAATCTCTTACAAACATACTATATTTGTACACCTAATTTATTTATTTCTTCCACTTTGCAGATAGTATCCCAGAAGGTCAATGACAGTTTGACTGAAAGAGCAGCACAATTCGGACTCATTCTCGATGACATTTCCATCACACACTTAACCTTTGGAAAGGAATTCACACAAGCCGTTGAATTGAAACAAGTTGCCCAACAAGAAGCTGAAAAGGCTAGATTCCTTGTAGAAAAGGCAGAACAACAGAAGAAGGCTGCTGTTATCGCCGCCGAGGGTGATGCCCAAGCCGCTGTCTTATTGGCAAAATCCTTTGGAAGTGCTGGTGAAGGTCTTGTTGAGCTCAGACGTATTGAAGCTGCTGAAGACATTGCCTATCAACTAGCCAAGTCCCGCAATGTCACCTACTTACCTGCTGGTCAAAATGTACTCTTAAATCTTCCTACTCAGGGCTAACTTTCCTTTACAACATGAACTGAAGTAATGAATGCTGTTATTACGGTTTTATTGGGAATGGTAGTTCTGTACTGCATTTGTATTTTACACAAAAAATATTGTTTAAGTATGATGTTGCATTTGAAGAGACTATGGTATGGTTCCGCCAATAGAAAGTAGTCATGATTTAGCTTTATGAGAAATTGTAATTAAACATTAAAGTATAATTTGTTGAACATCATTTATTTTGATTTAATCACCTTTATAAATATAGCAATTATATGGTACTGGCTCTAAAAAAAAATTAATTGCAACTCTAGAAACATTATGATAATTATGTAGGTTACATATATTATGCTGAACAAAACAAAAACCACATTGTGAATGAGAATTGTTAGAACTTGTTTGAATGAGAGAAATAAACTGTGTTGCTGAACATCATGAACTTTGATACTCTGTAATCACATCTCTTTCATAAGGTCTTCATGATATGCTTCACATGTAGTTTCTTGTGAAAGATACCTTTTACCATCACAAGATGACTCATTATCTTCCTTATCGATAGCAAAAGTAGATTCTGGGTCATATTTGCCAACTTCATTATCTACTTCTGTCTCTAATGGAACATGAACAGAACGCATAAATAAGTTTTCTCGAATGCATACCTCTTTTAAATACTTCAGTTCAGAAGAGCCTAAACCTGAGGGCAAAGTTAATTGACACAAATTAACATTTTCTTTAAAATTCCTAACTAATGTGTCCACTTCTTTTTTAAAGTCATCACTAGCTTCATGTCTTTCAGTTAGTTTCATACACATTAGCCGTTTTTGATTACAAGATTCCTTGGTTTTTAATAGAATTTCCATTTCAATCTTCATGTCATCATAGTGAGAATCTGAAGATAATTTCATTGCTCTTTTAAGTCTCTTTTCTGCTTCATCATATTGTCCAATCATTCTAAGAGCTTTTCCATTTTGGAACAGGGCTTTACTGTTGTCCCATAAATTTTGTAGTCGGTTGAGTTCATTACAAGCTGTGCAGGCCTTTAAAGGCAAGTTAGCCTTATTGTAACAAATAGCAGAGTTGTAATATAACTTTTTAAGCCATTTTTCTTGTTTCTTTTCTTCAGCTTCATCTGCGAGGCGACACTTATGAAGCATCCAAATTGCTTTGCTGAAGGCATTTGCTGCTTGTGTGAAATTGTTCGATTGATACAGTAAACTTCCAGCTCCATAGAAATTTTTGACTTCCTTTTCTACTACAACAAACATGTTTGGTTCTGAAAATTTTATTTTCCTGTAAACAAACAGACAAATTTCAATGACGCAAGAAAAAGAAGAAATATTTACAGTAGTAGTATAATTATTATTTTATATGAATTATTTACTCAATTTATGAATTAATAGACAGCAAATAGAACAGGAATCACAGACATCGATAAATTCAACATAAAAGCTAAAAGACAATAATTCATTATTTGAATATAAAGGTACATTGCATAAATAAGTACCTACCTACATATAATTTAATCTATAATAAAGGCATCAACTTACTTCTTTTGAGATGTCAATGTTTTTTTAACAAGTTTGATATAGAAAGCACACTGGGCTTTAGGCGGTATTCGTGGAGGAATTCCATATTCTCCATATGCTACTTCATGTGAAAATAGGAATATTGATAACTCTCCAACTAACATAGTTTTGATAGCTATATCTAAGCCTGGTATCAAGCCATGGTCTTCAATATCTGTCATTGTGAGATACACCTCCTAAAATTATCTTACTTATTAAAATTTTGCAATAACAAAATGTAGATATCTGGAAATTCTATATTTTTTTAATATTTAAATTAGGTTTACAAGTATTCTCTCAGTTATCTGGTTCCCATAGTACATGCTTTGCTTAGTTTGGGGCTAGACAGCACTGTGTGAAATGTCCTATAATATTTATTAAAATGTCATAGAATTCTTACCAATGGTTTTTTTATACTGTGAACATCAAAAGGCTCATCAGCATTGTCAAAGTAACCAGAGAATGCTATAAACACTGTGCACGGTTCTTTAAGAGGTAATCCACCGCCTTCCTCTAAAATTTTCTTTTTCACACACCCTTCTGGGTGGATATCTATCATGTTTTGAGACAATTTAGCAAAACTTCCGACTTTATGCCCAATAAAGTCTATGTTTAGGCGTTCAGTGCAGAATTCTAGATTATCGTCGGGTTCGTCTAAATGTTCATTAATATGTAAGACAGAACCAGTTGTTGGTAACTTCCTGTAAAATGAATCAAGTAGGTACATTTGAATTAATGAAATTAATTATTATCATACTTCGACTTATTATGAGATACGCAGATTTTGATGAAATTCGGACTTATGCTCTAGGGACACAGGCTAGTTAACTAGTTTATATACAGTAAAAATAATAGTTCTTGTAACTTAACCAGCGGGTATAAAATTACGATAACCGTATTTCTGCAGAACTCTAAGAACTGTGAAGCGTTTGAAATGATATTTTTACCTTAAGTCCAAGCCTTCTTCCAGAGTATACTCATTTATGGATTTAACATGCATTTTAGTATTCCGTACAGTGCTCTTTTATTTATTGATCTACTGTAATTTTTTTTTTTTTTTTTCCCTTGGATTTGGCATCATGCTTCCACATTTGCCATTTGTCGAGTTTATAAATCTTGTTATTATTTTATGTTACTTATTTTTACGTAAAAATTAGGGAAACAGTAATGATTAAAGGAGTGGTACGGATAATTTAGAAAAGGATAGGCTCAGGAAAGTCGATAATATAGGAGAATGGATGAATAAAAAATAAGGAGGGAGGGTAGAATTATACTAACAACATAATAGTGCATTGAAAGAATGTAAACTATTTACAAAAAACAAATATATGTACATTACTTAAATTTTAATATTATTTACAGATATATATGTTGATATTGCTTTATATATATTATGGTCTTGAGACGACAATAAACACATCATGTTCGTAGGGAAAGAAACTTGCAGGGAAACTAATGTATTGTAAAAGTCCACTACATCAAACAAAGGACAACCAAGAAATATATGATCGACATCAGCTGTATCGTATCCACATTCACACGAAGCGTCCTCCACTATACCCAATCTTGCTAAGTGTGCTGGAGAACAAACATGTCCTAAACGCATTCGAATTAAAATTGATGTGGATATTTTATCAAAATTTTTAGAACGGAACCATGGTTTCGGTGGAATTTTTGGTTGAATACAGAAATAGTATTTTCCTTTTTTTTGTGTACTCTCTAGCCACACATCATTCCAGGAGGACT
This sequence comes from Biston stratarius, assembly GCA_950106695.1. Lineage (NCBI taxonomy): Eukaryota > Metazoa > Arthropoda > Insecta > Lepidoptera > Geometridae > Biston > Biston stratarius. The sequence continues at coordinate 21,356,836 of OX467115.1, read as the reverse complement.
GAAGTTGAGATGCAGCTAGAGAGGCAAGATCATGAGCAAAATTAACATAAGGTAACAAGTCACCGCACTTCACAGCATCTTTGGCTAACTCGTCAGCTTTTGAATTTCCTTTTATTCCAATATGACTTGGAATCCATACAAGCGCAACAGAATAACCCCTTCTTGAACACTCGTGTATTTTATTTTTTATATCATAAAGAAGGGGGAAATATTTTTGTGGCTTAAATGGGAATCTTTGAAGAGCCAGAAGTGCACTTTTAGAGTCTGTAAATATGACAGTCTGTTTCAACTTTGCTAGTAATATATATTCTATTGATTTTAAAATGCCCAGGCACTCGCCTGTGAAAACTGAAGATTCGGGTGGAAGTTTTATTTTTTGTACGATGTTATATTGTTGATGGTATGTACCTATACCTACAAAACCATCTTTTTCAAATTTAGAGGCATCACAATAAATATTATGCCAATTGTGCCATTTGTAATGGATTGTGTAAGTTAAATCTTCTTGGGCTGTTGGGCATTCTTTTGTTATATCTATGTTATTGTATATTTCTATGGGAGTGATTAAAGTCTCAAATGTGGAGTTATAGATTGGTAAGCGAGAAAGGCGATACGTGCGTGCGTTGATTTTATGGAACCTTTGCAAACTTAAAATTAAAGGAGGGATAGTTTTGGAATAATTTTGGGGAATTGACTGGCTTAATTCATACAATTTAGGAATTAAAGGATGATTTGAAAATTGTATTGCTCGGTAGAAGAATCTATCAGATAAATACTGTCGTCTCAAATTTAAAGGTGGATCCACACATTCCACTTGAAGTGCATTTATGGGACTTGATTTCATTGCTCCTGATACTATACGAAGCGCTTTTGATTGGATGCTATCCAATCTCCTCAATGCCGTTAGGCTACACGGCTCCAATAAAAAGGATCCATAATCAAGGACACTTCTTATTAGTGCATTATAAACCAACTTTAAGGAGAATGGATGCGCACCCCACCAAACCCCAGAGAGGCATCGAAGGAGATTTAATTTACGTTCACATTTTTCGGCTAAATAATTAATGTGTGGAATTCCTGAAAGTTTTGAGTCTAAAATTACTCCCAAGAATTTTGCTTGTGGTTTGATAAGTAAAGATACATTATCATAACAGACATCAAATATTGGAGGTATTCTTTGTTTAGTAAATAAGACAACTGAGCTCTTCGTTACCGATATGTCTAAGCCGTTTGTAACCATCCAGGATTTCAAATCCGATAACCCATTATTTAAACTGGAGCAAGCAGTAGTTACAGATTTATCATGACAATATAAGACTAAATCATCAGCGTATTGTAAAATGTTGATTGAATTTTTTATAAAGCAATCTAAATCACTCGTGTAAATATTGTATAGTATGGGGCTAAGGACTGAACCTTGGGGAAGTCCTTTCCACAACAGTCTCATATCACCATTTAATTTTAAAATTCGTTCCCGTAACATATTAAAGATGAAATTTACCAAAATTTTAGGTACCTTTAAAGCAAGAAGTTTATTTTTTAAAACAGGTAACAAAACATTATCATAGGCAGATTTAATATCTAGGAAAGCAGCTATGGTCACTTGATTTTTATAGAACGCTAATCTAATATCAGTATTGAGTATACTCACATTATCTACAGTACTTCTTCCTTTTCGGAAACCGTACTGAGACTGAGACAAGCAGTTATTACTTTCAATATAAAATTCCAATCTATTTTTGACTAAATGTTCACAAATTTTGGCCATCACAGAAGATAAAGCAATAGGTCGGTATGAATTGACGTCTGATGGGGACTTGCCCGGTTTTAATATTGGCAACACTGTTTGTGTTTTCCATTCTGTTGGAATGTTACCGGATTGTAATACTGAGTTAATCAAATCTAGATAATATTGTAGACCATTATCTCCTAAATTGCACATGAAACTATAAATTACTCCATCTTCCCCAGGCGCAGAATCTCGAAGATAAGAAAGTACTCCGATTAATTCTTCCATGGAAAAGAATGTTTCTATTTTGGACAGACTGTGATTTAGTGTTGTGGATTGTTTAACTAACAATTCTTGTTCTGGAACATACGGAGGGGCTATATGATTCAAAAACTGAGAAGTGAGTGCTGGAGGAAGTGTACAAAAAGTGGATTCTGACATGGCATTTTTAAATCGTTTGATATGTGTCCAGAATATTGTGGAAGGTGTAGATGGAGTTAAAGAAGAACAAAAATTTTTCCATCCAGTATTTTTTTTTTGTTTCAGTAATTGTTTTGTGGATTTAATGATGTTTATTAAAGAAGTAAAGTTTTCATCAGTCATGTTTTTATTATATAAAATTTCAGCCTCCTTTCTTGCTTTGACTGCGTTAGTGCATTCATTATCCCACCACGGCGGAGAGGGCAGTTTTTTAGGAGGTTTCTTAACTGGAAAAACTGATTTTGCTGATTCAATAATTAAATCTGTTAAAATATTGGAACATGTATCTTCATTAGTATTATTAATGTTTGGGAGGGTGTCTATATTTTTCTCAATGTGTTCTTTATATTTACACCAATTATTGTTTTCTTTTGATATTCTAAATGTTATAGTTCGGTAATTAGGTACTATTGGTTGTCTATCATAGGAAGAAGGGAAACTGATTATAATAGGAAAGTGATCACTGCCATGTGTGGAAGTCAAGGCATACCAGTTCAATGTGGATGCTAAGTTTGGTGTGCAAATAGAGAGATCTGTTACGCTCAGACCTTCAGTAGGTTTTGTACGTCGTGTAGGAATACCAGTGTTTAAGAGGCAGAGATTACAATCATTTAAAATGTTAACTATTTGATTCCCATATGAATTTGAAGTTGAGCTACCCCATGAAATATGTTGTGCATTAAAGTCACCCAATATTAAGAAAGGTTTAGGAATTATATCTAGTAAATTTATGAATTCTTGATAGATTGAAGAAGAAGGATGTGGTATATAAATAGAGACAATACATATATTATTTATAATAGCAGCTACCATAGATATATTATAATTACTTGAAGGAAGAGAATATTGAGTAAACGGAATAGAATTATGTACAAGTAATGCCGTACCGGCATAATTATCTGACCTGTCATTACGGAGACAAGCATATCCGGATACTTTGAAGGTGGATCCTGGCTTGAGCCAAGTTTCCCCTAAAGCAAATACAGATGGATTATATTTATTTAACAAGTAGGTAAGTTCATGTCTTTTACTGCGCACACTTCGACAATTCCACTGAATTATATTGTGGAATGTGTGGTCCATTAATAGTGGATGATTTATTAAGTGCATCAATAATAATAGCAGCGTGGTCAGGGTTAATGATATTGGACTGAGAAAGAGAGTTGATAAGATTAGTAATAATATTATATATGTTACATGTATTATTTTCATTGGATGATTTCAATGCACAACCATTAGAAGGTGATGACATGTCATAATCTTTTGTGAGCTGTCTGTGAGCATTATAATCATAATGATGATTTTGGACATTATTATGAATGCGAGGTTTTGAAACCACTGTTTTTTTATATGATTTAATAGGGCTTTGACTTAGAGAACTATGTTTATTATTATTATTGCTAATTTGTGGGTTTTTATGTACATTTTTAGTATTTACAACATCTGCAAATGATTTTTTAACAGGTGGGTGTAATTTACAAGCTTCAAAATATGAAATGCAGCTGTCTGCCATTGATTGCTTGATGGCTCTTTGGCGAGAATGTTCCGGACATCCTCGATTGGTGGCAAAATGTAAACCTGAACATAGGCAACATGAGGCCATATCTTCTTCTATGTTGCAGTTTGAGCCATCATGTTCTTTACCGCACTTGAAGCACCTCGGGACTGATCTACATTGTAGTTTTGTATGCCCATACCGACAGCACTTAAAACACTGAATTGTTGGATAAGTATACAGCTCTACTGGGAGGGCATTATAACATATAAAGATTCTTTTAGGTAGAACTTGACCATCAAATGTTATTACAACTGTTTGTGAAGGTTTCCAGGAAGCATTACCATCTGTTATAACTTTGTAGTTAAGTCGTCTTACTTTTAAAATTTTTCCACAACCTATTGGTAGATTGACATTTTCCATTATTTCTTCAACAGACCAGTCTGCAGGAATACCCTTAACAATGCCTAATCTTGTTACATTAAATGTCGGAATGAATGCTTTGAATTTATTCATGCTCAAGGTGGGGTGTTTCAAAAAGTTGTTAGCATCAATGTAATTTGAAAAAGAAAGAGCCATTCTGTTGCGACCGATACGTTTTACACTGCCATTAATTATGTTATTAAATTTATTAAGTTTCAAGAACTTTCCAAATGTGATAGGGTGAAGTATATGATTATCATTTAATTCAACAGTCTCCTTTTGAACATGTATCGTATATGGCATGCTGTCTGTAGATTCATAAAAAGTACGTCCGATTGGGGTTGGTCTACCACCATCAACTTTATTGCTAGGTAGGTTAGGCACATCTACTGAAGGGGCATTTGCTTGTAACAGTGTGCTTTCAAGTGAAGGAGCAGTCAAGGTAATATTTGATGTAGTGGAACTTTTCTCATATTGCATTTTCTCGGGAATGGTGTCACTGTCTGAACAGTTACAACAAAATTGTTCATCCTTAGTGTCCCTACAATATTTTTTCTTTCGCTTATTGCATGTTTTGCAATTCTTTTTATGTTGGCGCGAACGTTTTAAAGTCGAACGATTGTTGGTCATAGGACCAACAGATACATCAGAGTCCATTGCCGACTCATTTGTAGAAGAAACGGTTACATAATATGCAACCGATGCTTCTGTTTTATCGCCACCACCATCGCTGCCGCCGTCGCCAGGATCCGGCGGGCGACCCATTTTTCTTTAGGTCAAAATAAAAAAAAAATACTTACCAATACGAAGATATATACAATTTAACAGAAAACACTAACTACAAATTATACTAAAATATTAAAATCTACTCTCCTGAACGCTATTTACACTTTAATTTTAATTCTCAAAATAAAATTTATAAAAAACGCGCCTAACACGGTAGAAGTTTACCGCCTTTTTCCTACTGTAATTTTAATTTTAACAAAAACAAACTTCAGTCTTTTTTTTTCTTTCTTCTTGGCATCGCACTCTGTGCATTCTGCCAGTTTCAATGTTTCTATATTTTGTGAGTAGTCTTCATTTTTCAGCTTCTTTATCATCTATAGTTACAGTCAAAGTCTAGTCTTGATCAAGTCCAGTCGGTCCCAGTCAAATCAAGTCATGCCTTAATAAAGTAGTGGCGACTTTACTATAAGCTTCTAGATGGAGTTTTGGAAGCAACACGAAAAGTCATGTTTAACCACATTTTATCATATATCGCGCTTGTAATTCGGCACTTTATAAATAAAACACCACTATGTTTGTGCATAAAAACTCGATAAAACACTAGTTTTAGAAAAAAATACAATGGGGCGACGCGACGCTCGTACATATCGACGCTATATTGCGTCGTACGTTTTTTTGTCTTTATTCTTGGCATCGCACCCTGTGTATGAAGGCATTCCTCAGATAAATTAACCATTAATTAATTTGGTTGTCTATTCGAAGAGGCATTCATACAGCGAAGGCATCTGTGAAGTCTTGAGAATTGTATTGCAGAAAAAAATTCTGATTGATGGTAAAATGTATCAAAACAAGGGAAAATATTTAAATTAAATAAATATATTTTATTTTTCTGTCGGTAAAAAACAGGAATTTTATACTTTTATCCCTAATAATAGACAGTATCACAATACAAATATTAAGATGTATGCTATACTATGTAAAATCAATAGAAATATACCAAAAAATCATTTATTACTTACATAGATCATTAATAAATTTTCATGTAATAAAATCCAGTTTATGTTATGGTATTTACAACTTGGATTATAACTAATATAAATTATATATTACAATTAATACACGTCATTGTACCTAGACACACTTATTATGTAGTTCAATTTGCTCTCACAATAATTATCTATGCTACATGCTTAAATAGTGTCAGTTTATCTTCTCGACTTTTGATTTAGAGATTGTCTCAAAACTGCGATGTATGAAGAGATGAGGTCGTCCATCTTATATCCTAAAGACGTCTCGCAGAGTATCTTAGTTCCGCGTAAGAAGTTGCCCATGGTCATGTGGAAGAATGTATTACCCGATGACCAATTGGAGAGCTGAGAGAATGGATGGGTCACCAATACATCCTAAAAATAAAATATGCGTATTAGCTAATCATATAGACACCAATTTTTACACACACATATATAAAAGCGTGCTACGTCGCAAAAAATGTAGGTAGCGACAACCAGCGTCACCTATTTAAGCGTTATAAAATTGCCTTTTTTTATACACAGTACCTGGATGACCGAGCTTTGCTCAGTTTTTCATTGCCTGAAAAAACGGATAAAACGACGTTTTCTAAAAATGAAACCTAGCTAGATCGATTTTCGCCTCCGAAACCCCCTGCATACTATAAGTATCATGAAAATCGTTGGAGCCGTTTCCGAGATTCAGAAAATATATATATATATATATACATATATACAAGAATTGCTCGTTTAAAGGTATTAGATAGATAGATTAGATTAGATAGATAGACTAGATTAGATAGATAGATAGATAGGTGTGTGTGCGACTTACAGGAAATTATACTGGTCACCATCTCATTAAAAATAGGTTTAGAATAAGAGTGACTTATGAGTGCAACAACAATAAGATTAGTACTTACCCGACTTTGCGGATGAATGATGCTGACACCATTTCTATTAATGCCAATTACAACCATTTCAGGATATGATGGATCTGATGTTTGTTTAACTTCGAAGAATGCTGTCCCAAATGTGGGCATCTGGTTTATTTTCTTCAAGAATCGTTCTTTAGCTTCAGCCTCTGTTATAGCCCCTTGTTGTAAATAAGCCGCTGATATTTGCGATTTCCACAGGGAACTGGATTGGACTTTAGCCATGTCTGGAGGTATAAGGTCGTCGAGCATTTGAGCTATTTGAGGTAGCAACGCCTGATCGTTGCCGAATCTTGCTCTGTATACCAGAGCGGCAAGTTCAATTAGATCTTGCTTCGTAGTTTTATGATAGCCCCTCAAATATTTTGGTAGCTCTTGAGGGTAGTAGAATATTTGGTCCGCGTTTTTATCTCGTCCAGGAACAGTATTGATCCAAAGTTTTTTCATGAAGAATATTTGGTAGTTCATTTGGACTTGTGGTCCAGCTGTAAAAAAATAAATTATGTCCATTATGAGGATAAAAATAAATTATATATATATATGTATTTGAAAAAAATATATGAAACTCAATGGGAAATCTCACCTCCTCGAACAGGTCTAGTTTGTTTCATCCATTCTACTAGCTCGTGCACAAAGTCAAAGAAATAGTAATTTTCTGGGACCGAGAATACTTTGTCAGTGATTTTCACAAACAAACTAAAACCATCACTATTCTTAAGATTCAATCTACCCGTTATTTGCTCACATAGGTCTTTGGCTTTGGTTGAAGAGTCTACTTCGAATGCTTCGTCAGTGTCATCAGGGAAGTAAACTTTATGATATATCTGCATGCTTCTATGTTGAATGGCTTCCACTTCAACCACATAAGGCGCGTACATTCTGGGTTCATGCTTCTGGGTCCTGAAGACACGTTTAAGACATTCCTTTGCTATAGGATGGGGTCTTGTCTTCAAAAACTCTACAAGCTCTTTAATCAATGTTTGACCGCAAGCAAATATTCCAGTAATAAGCCACATCAATTCCCAACCTCGTTCCTCACTCAACTGTATCCTGTTATTCGTCAATTGCTTCATTATCTGGCAATAAACTTCATCTCTCAAGCTCGGTTCTGTTACTGCAGCTCTGAATATCTCGTCAGTATATTCAGTAGTTGATCGGGCTTTAGGAGCTGGCATGTCTCCCATGTATTTCAAAATTCCATAGAATGCAGACACCGCACTCTTAGCTAGAGCTTCGTTGCCTAAAGTCTTAATGAGCAATGGTTTACGCAGCGGTTCTCTAGTGTGAGCCCATAGGTCACCCGTGATTGATTTCTTAGCAGTAGTTAAAGTCGATTGTCTCGAAATCGACGTGTTGATATCATCGTTTTCTCTAAAATGTTCTTTGGCATACTTCTCAAGTGTATGCATTCGCTTCCTCTGAATCGTATTGTATTTCGATGGTTTTTTGTCAATGGCGATAGTGCCTTTCTTGAATATTTCTAACGTCGTGCTGGATGGTATAGTTAAAGTAGGTAAGATATAAACTTGCTCGGTCGGGAATAAGCCTTCTTGCCCGTTGCTCGCGCCGTGGCCCCAAGTAGCATGCATTAACGTTTCTCCTGTACAATCGTGCAGTAGCGTTATCAGGTCACCTTTTTTATACTCTAAGAACGATGACGCATCGTTGTAGCCCTGAGACTCAGTTTGAGCGATAACGTAAATCGATCGCCGCTTAAGTCCATCAATGATAAATATAATTAGCGAACTCATTTCACTTGCATCAACACTTTGAAACACAAATTCCTCCTGCTGAATTGTCCTTATTGTTATTCTTCCTACATTATCGTAGTCTTCGTCTTCATTGTAAGCAACATAGGTCACTTCTGTATATGATATTTCTAGTAAAATATGTTCCAGTTGATCGACTATGTAGATTCCAGTCCAGTTCACAGCGATTATTACAAGATCTTTATTGATAGTCTCGCCTTTTAATTTGATAGCTTCGAAAAACCTCGAAAATAGCATAGGCCATTTCAACTTTGCGAAAATAACGATATCTTCTTTACATCTCAATGCATCTATCTTGGACTGGATGCTCTGTGATGATTCGAATGCTTTCGTCACGAGGTGTTCCCATTTAGTAAGAGCAGCGTCGTTGGACTGGATGAACTGATTCGGAATATAGTTCACGATCACTTTTCTCAAAATATTAGGATCGATGCGAGGTCCATATTCGATATAGTGCTGTTGAGCGGCAATCATTGCTAAATCTTTCTCAGAATTGCATCTGTATTCGCCAAATTTCACCCCTTTAGCCACTTGGTAGTAGATGAGATTAGTTGCAACAGGGTCGTCCATAGGATTATGCCAAGGAGTAAAGACCTCTTTCCTATAGAACAGCCGCCAAGGAGCATTCTTTTCCGGAGTGCCTTGTTCTTTAGCGAACTGTTCACATTGCGATATCGCATCCATAATGTGTTCTCCTTCACTACCTAGCGAAAGAACTTTATCGTAAAGAGTTATGTACAGAGAGAAGCCGAAAGTGTCCGTCAATGCAACATTCTCAGCTATTTGCTGACAAATCTCTTCAGCGGTCGTCGCCGAATCTGATTGGACGGTCTTAAATGTTTCATCCATAAGAGTAACAGTTAAAAGTATAGGTTTTTTAGTCTTCGTTGCTTGAAGTTCTAGCCAGCTTGGCGGTTGTGTTCGTGGTCCGTTCTTGAACGTTCTGACGAGTCTTCCTTCGCAATAGGGCGCGTAACCAGGAGGCCCTGAACGGATAAACGAGCGCAGGTATTTGACAAATCGTTCAGAAGGCGGGAAACAACCGATGCAAAGTGATAGTAGAATCCAACCACGAGCGTGAGATGCTTTAGAAGGATTGTTAGTCAATTGCTTGCAGAGCTGGCATAATATCTCGTCCCTGTAACCAAAACGACATTATCATCTTCTTGTCCTTATCCCATTAGGTGGGGACGAAACAATATGTTTTCTTTCTCCACTTTATATTCTACTAGCGAACCGCCCCGGCTTCGCACGGGTGTAATGTAGATACTACACAAAACCTAGACCACGAATATACCTAAACCTTCCTCATGAACCACTCATGCGATTTTCACCAATAGATATTGGCGAAAATCGCATGATAATCCGTTTAGTAGTTTTTAAGTTTACCGCGAACAGGCAGAAAGACGCGGCGGAAGACTTTGTTTTATAATACGAGTATGTAGGGATTATTATAACAACGATCATATCCTTCCCTAACACACATCATATCATATTTTTCTACAAAATGAAAAACAGATGATACCTATAATACCTAAGTAGTAAAGCCATTACAAGATTGCCGTTTATCACCCATTCATCGTCAAATTTATTTGATACACTTGACAGCCAAATTAATAACCTCAGCCTCACTCACTGTAGCTTACCTAAGTTCTTTTCTAATAATTCCATGACCTATTATGAAGTGGAGTTTCTCTAAATTGGTACTGCGTCGTGAGTTCAGCCACGTGCTGTACATTTCATTAGTAATTTCATCGTTCATCAAGCCCTTCATAAATTCTTCGTTAAGTTTTGTTTGACGTTTCAAAGTCTTCGATATCATCTTGTTTCTGTTCGCATCGTTATTAGCGTCTTTTGCTAGCATTTCCTGTAAAATAAGTTATTAAATTTACTTTAGTAGGTATATATTATTTGTAATAATATGTTTAATACGTACAACACAATTCTCGCAGATTTATATGTTTTTGGATCTATGAGATAGATTTGATCTATCACTCTTTTTTCTATAATTGTGCGAAGAATTCGGAAATAATTTGTCCGATTGATCCGTTAGTACGCTTACCTCAAACTCTTTACTCTTCTGGAATGCTCTTCCTACAGTATCTGTTAGCTTCGTCATAACTGGCACATTATCAATCTTATCGTCGACATATTTTGGTTCTGCCAAGTCTCCCATAAAGCGCAGTATCGTGATCCAAAGTGCTTGAGCGGCTATTTTATCAATAGGTGAGGGTAGATCTAAAAGGGAATGCTTTAGAGGTTTTCTGGAGTATTGATGACTCATGTTGCCCAGGAAATACGTCGCCGCGAACTTTCTAAAGTTAAACTCGTCAAATGGCTCTTCGTCTCTTTCTCGCGGCATTGGAATCACGGACGAAATTTCAGGCTTCGCTGTCGCTGTCTGCAAGAAAGGATAAGACTTCTGAATTAGCTTAATCGTACCAAGAATACCCATTTTTTTAATGTGACTTTTATATTTGAAAAAGTGAAGTTGAAGTGTATATATTCATTTATGCTGAAACCTATCAGTTGATTTGAGTTTTTGTGATTTAATTATGTGTTAATATTATGATTTTAAGTCACTTGACTTATCTTGCAACTAAAACTATGTAAATAAATTTATATCGTAAGACTTTATACACATTTTCTAGCGATGATAGCTCAGTGGTTCAAACCCCAACAATGAGCTTGAGCTGCCGGTGAAGGAAAACATCGTGAGGAAACTATAGCGTGGTGGTAAGGTACTTTCAAGTACTCGGCTGGCTAGCTACAACCCTCAAGTTGAAAATCTGCCGCCAAGCATTTAACAGTGTGTTCCGGCAGCCTCACTTGAGAGCCAGTTCCATTCCAGGCTAGGTGTGCTTTACCATCTTCGACCACACCGTCACTTAACATCAGGTGAGTTGTGGTCGAACGCCTAGTCTGTCAACCATAAAAAAATACACAGTGCCATCTAGCCCCAAACTAAGCAAAGCTTGTAATATGGGAACCAGAAAGCTGAAAGAATCATTGTATACTTTTTTTGCAAATAGGTAATCTTATGGTACATACAGAACACCCAGAACAAACATATATCGTCACATAAATGTTTGTCCTGGTGGGAATCAAACACACGTCCTACAGCTCTTGAAGTAGATATTCTACCAAATGAGCTAACATGGCAGTCATTTTATACGTCATTCAATATTTCTATACATTGCAATTTTCAGGCCACATTAATGTAATTTTAGTTACATGGAAATAATATACCCTAAGCATATTCAATTATTAGTTATTTCTGAAGTTTAGCTCAATAAAGTCGCTTGGTGTGGCAAAAAAATGCGTAAAGTAAAAATTCGTAGCAAAGAAGACAAATAACAAGCAAGTGTGAACACTAGAGAAGAAAGCACAAAAGAGTATCAGAAACAAAAAGGTGCGTATTCATAAGAAAAAGAATAGTGACGACACTTACCACACCAAAACCAGTGCCGCGTACCGTACCTGCGGGAGTAGCACTGTCTTTCAAGAAACCAAACACATCGTCCACATATCTATCGTCTATAGCTTGCGCATTATGAATGGTATTATCTATAGGAACGTCTTTCACGAACCAAATAGATCTAATCAGCTCATTATACTTCTTCTCGTGCTCGTCTTCTGCGCCTTTAACATTTCCAGATTTCTGCAAAGCTGCTTTTTCACCGCCAAACTGTGCCAATTTAGCCCTGATAATATGACCCTTTTCTTTAACCAACTTCCGAATGAGGAATCCTCTACAATTAGCCTGCAGTTTCTTAAAGAATACTCGCAGATTGACGAATGTCCTTCTTAGTTCTCTGGATTTAATGACAGCCTGGATTCGCAAATAGCCTCTCTTCATAACGAGGTAGCGTTTCCTGAATCCTCGGGCGCGGAAATGTTTCTGTATCACAACAGCCGCTGCTCGCATTCTCAAGAACCTCTTTCTATATATGAACCTTCTTGCGTTTGCTTGCACTCTGATTACGGCTGTAATCATAACTTTGTGTCTCAGTTCTTCCAGGATCCCGTCGTGCACGTCCTTTAGAAACACTTTTGTATGACCGAGTCTGAATTCTTGGTCTTGTAATACTGCTTTGCAGATTATCTTGGTGGCTTCTTTGCAATCGGTTTTCTCAGCGGGAGGTATGTTGGGCACGATCAGGCGGTATCGGTGGACGAATTCGGAATATGAGTGGCGGATGGGAAAGCCCGCTTGTCTTATCTTAGCTGTTTCCATTAGACCCGCGTAACGCAGTTGGCGAACACAGAGCGCTCGATCGAAAAGCTGAAAATAAAGAAAAGTTTATGATAACAAGTAATGAGACGAACAAGGCATAGGTACTCGATAGTAAAAGATAACACCTGGCCATGACTATTGTAGCTACAGACAAAATACAGGACATCATTACAAATAAAGGATAGTGCGACATTCTTGTAATTTTGTGTTAAGGCCACTAATGACGTAGTTAAGTTTTTAAAATGTAAATGACACAAATGAAATACTCTCCTGATGATTAGAGATAACGCCTGGCCATGACCATTGCAGCTGTACCAATAACTTTGAGTTACAAAACAAAGTCGAGGCCATGGCGTGCTTCAACCCGCAGTACCTTGATACACTCGATGGTTAGTCTTAATAGCCCTGAAATTTTGTTAGCTGCTTCCCTTTTTCGGGAACACATAATGTCTACACAATATTGTATGACGGTAGTTATTAATTAGTTTCTTTTAAATAAGAGAAAATCTATATGTATAGTTCCACTTTTAGCCATTTTTTGTAAATATAGAATAGGCTCGCGTTTGAGCACAAACCGCTTAATCAATAGCCCTTACCGCACTATAAGTCTAGGGTAAGCAACATATAGTATAGGATAGGATTAATAACTTAGCCTCTATAAACTAAATGTAAGTTACGAATATATCAGTAAGTATAAGCGTTAGAATAGGTTACCCTTGGCTTCTTAAATTCATTTGGTTTGATACATCGCACGAAGAACGGGTGACATGCATATAACGTTTTCATGAGAGCGTCAAGTGAGGTTTTGAATTGGTAACTCAAGGACACAGTTTTTCGACTGCCGCTTTGAGATCCGGCATTGGCAAAATCATTAGCGAACAAGCTCTTCAGAAACTGGTTACTCGAATCGAACAACATATCTTTCACGTCTGCTGTTAGCATGTCTCTGTTTTTGTCCAAGAAACCTGCAACAAGGATTTTTCTTCGTTACTCTAAAACCTTTGAATTTTTACACGACTGCCCAAAAAAATAATGTTTTCTTCATGTATGTATGCGAGTTTCTTTATTCCATAACTTTTAAATGCCTGAACAAATTTGAATGTATCGTTATCGTAATAGGGTATCGTTAGAATCCATACATCCCCGTGTGACACTGGCTTTTTTTTTTAACTCAGACGTGTTTTTTGTTTCATTTAATGATCAGTGCCTGGATGAACGAGGATAGCACGGTTTTTTTTTCATTTTCCAAAAATAAAACCTAGCAAGATCAATTTATCGCCCCAGAAACCTCCTGCTACTAAATTTCATAAAAATGTATTAGATTTTTGTTGTTTATGTAAATTTGCAACCCGCAACAGCTTTGCAGGGGCATCATAAACCTTTTGCAAGAGAAAACAAATGAAAAATAAAATTATGTTTTCTGGAAGAGGTGTAAAGGATAATAAAGACCTGCGTATATAGTAGAATTTGGCGAACAGACATGCGAAATTCAATTTTTGTACTGTTATGGACATGCTGGGCCCAGCAACATTATCTATCCACTGACCTAAGACTATTTTACGTAAAAGTAATGACACGAACTAAATGTTCTCCTGATGGTTATAGATAATGCCTTTATGGATACCATTGCAGCGGTACCCAGAATTTTGAGTAGTAAAAGTCCAGGGCTGTTGCTGCATATTACTTTGAGTCATTCAATGGTTACTCTAAATAACCTAGTAATTTTAGTAGCTGTAGAATTTTATAAGCTGGAACACAGTAATGTTTACCCACTACTGCTTAGCAGCAGATTGTCCAATATTAAACATTTGCATTTACGATATTTGTGTGATTTAAGGTCCATAGAATATTAATACCTAGAAACCTAAGCCGATTGGAAGCGGCTTTACATAAATTCTATCAATGGAAAAATTGGTCACAGATTAAATAAAACTATAAATTAAATGGGCTGTGTTACCTCGGACTTCGTAGAACACATCACCAGCAAAATGTCTCACCCCGAAACGATGTTCGTGTGTCGATTTCGCTGCAATATAGCAACTTTTTGCACTGTGATTGCTGTTTAGCTTCGACAGCAACGTCAAATCGGTGCCTTTCGGAAACCTCGACTCTTCATCAATCAGCGACAGTAAATTCATTGGTTTTAATCCAATGATATCAAGATTTTCTTGATTATCAACGTAATTAATATTATCCCACGTTATGCCTTCCTTTTCGTATTGCTCTTGTTCTATCTTGAAAATATGTCTGATGAAAAACTGTTGTAAATTCTCGTTGGCATAATTGATGCACAGCTGTTCAAAACTATTAGAGTCGAAGTTTTCGAAGCCAAAAATGTCTAGTATACCGACAGATCCGCTGGATAGCTGCTGGTCTTTATACAGTGTTTTGTTTATCATTTCAACTATATACACGAACATGTGCCCGTATACGGCTTTGACGAGAGCATCTCTGCCTTCGACGGCAGATGCGACAGTCAGTGACGAAACAACCTTGTCTCCGTGAGCGACAAAAGTTTTCCTTGTCAGTGCATCACAGAGAACAGTCTTATTCACTCCTAGAAGAGTCGCTATTCTGTTTGCGTTCACGTTATCAGCCACCTCGGAAGATTCGATATTGTTGAAATTGAACGATTTAAATTTCAAATTACCCATGTGCAAAATCACTGCAAGAAGACTGAAAAGTCCCCACACTTCGTTATCAGGAAAGTTAAGGACTTTAAACGCAGATCTTATATCAGCAAACTCGTGACTATCATTTCGACCGTCACATGTCAACATATTCCCAGAATTGAGGTAGTAGTAATCTTCAGGTCGTCCTAACTCTAGTTTCCTCTTTTCGTCTGATGACAGCCCTGTTACTAGAGCGTAGAATATGTGGTAGTTCCTTTCACCTTTATTTTGAAAGACAATCCGTGATTTTTCCAACAAATACTGGTCTATGTTGCCTCCTTCAATAATTCCCTTTTGGCTAAAATAGATATTGACATATTTGCCGAATCTGGACGAGTTGTCGTTTCTTACTGTTTTAGCGTTACCGAAAGCTTCTAGGATAGGATTAGTTTCTTGGATTTGCTGTTCGATCCACGAGTGTTTTCCACTGGCAGCTGCGAGGTACTGGAGGAGCAGCTTGGTGCTCTCCGTTTTACCAGCGCCACTCTCCCCACTGGAACAAAATAAAACTTAATTTTAAATGCGAAACTGTGTCCTACCTCTATGTCATGGATTCTACAGGGTTATAAGCTTGGGGCGTGCTAAGCGAATACGAGTTCATTGTACTTATGATTTGGAACAACTTTTACTATGAACACAATTGTGTAAATACGAAAAAAAAACTTCTCTATACATTTGCTCAAGGTACAACATATATTTTCTTTCAATCTTTTTTACGATTTTCGAGTTGTTCTCTTAGTTATTTTTTTAATAATGATTAGCACAATGACCTTAGTATAACCAAAGCTTACATATAGTTTTGTCAATACACAAGTTTAGTCAATCGTTTCATTTGCGAAAGTGTTAACTTCTTTACGATGTAAACTGTAAGATATATGACACGAACTTAGCTGCGTTTCTGTAAGTGTAAAAATTATCGAGAACAGAGCTTAGGCTTACCGACAAAAACTGTGATTTAATAAAATACGCCAACTTGCACTAGTTATGGCGAGTGAAATATGACCAATGACCCAATCACCGATGGTAAATCAAAATCTAGCAGATCTTCAAAAAATACTTTTGGGTATTATATTCTTATTATAATAAATTAGATACAAATAGACAAAAATATAATCACCTGATCACAATGCATTGGTTCGAAAATGTATCCATGAGGGCTCGATACGAGCTGTCTCCAATTGCGAAGATGTGCGGTGGAATCTCTCCCATGCTCCTTTCTTGATAAAACTGTATCTGGTCCATAGTATATATGGGCAGGATTTCGTACGGATTGATCGCTATCAACATGGTTCCGGTGTACGTCTGGGAAATAAATTCAAATTAAATAATATAATCATTATTAGAAAACAATGGTCACATTGCTATCTATCCACAAACTTAGCAAAGCTTATAATATATACTTTTCATCAAGCAACTGATGGAATACCTACCTACTTATGTCGTTTTTAATTACATAAATTAGAGCACACAGAACGAACGTCTGTCACATAAACGGCAATTACCAATTGAGCTACTATTTTTCATACACAAAAATGTATGAAAATCGATCAATTGCTCTATTGAAACATAGATAAGCACTCAGGCCTGCGTAAACAACATCTGACAGTAAAGTGAAGCAGCCATTTTTCATACAATTTGATATCGAAAATTTGACAAGTTTTTTTGCTAATTATTATGCTCTACAAATTATAGACTCGCTGCTTATGAAGCGACATAGACCGGGGCGGTCCCGCTCTGCTATCTCGATGCCGCAGCAAATTAAGTTCACGTCTTTCAGACATCTTATGCACAGTCACGGTAGATCCATCTGACTAACAAGGGAGAACGAAATAAAATACTGATACATTCCCCCCTACTTTTGTAGCCGTTGATCCGCGGTGGCCAAGTCCATACGTCAGTTATTGCACGAGTATTCAGAATGTAGGATACTTATCCGCACAACTAATATGACAGCGCCTTAATTCTCATCCCATCTCACTAAATAATAAATGCCAATATGTGTGTTTGTTACTTCATTAAGATGTATAAGTTTTGGATGAAATTTGGAATGACTCTGGATTACCACGTAGGCGAAAACGCGGGTAAGCCGCAGGAAGCAGCTAATGTTATCATATAGACAATCTCAAACAACAAATATATATATATACCTATATTATGTTGTTACAGAGATCAAATATTTGTTGGCTACAAGCCACTTCTTGTCTAAGAGTATGATGATTCATTACACGATAACTATTGTATATCATATAAAATACGCAGATAAATAAGCGTCACTTGCTTTCCCTGCCACCCCATAGGAGCCGTTTAATACATACCACAGCTGAGCATAGACAAAGAATAACTTAAAGTACTAGTGGTAGCATAGGTCTACGAGGTCATCCTCATCACATTACATAATGTAAAATAATTCCCAGTTTTTACCAGAAAGTGGTATGTGAGGAAAATATAGGGCTCAAGATATGATTTATCATATATTATATATTAGCGAATTTTGGGTAAAATTTAATCTCTGAGGTATTATCTATTGGTAAGTCTGGGTAGGTAAATAGCTGATAATAAGCATAAATATTAGATACCTACAAACACTAAGTTACTACAATAAGAAAACTAGGTAAATACTACTTATTGATATGAATTCTAAGAACTTAGTTTATTATACAAGAAGTATGGACTTACATAAATCAACTGTTGATTATATCTGATATGTAAGTTACGCAAAATCGTGTACTCCTGGAGTTCTCCAAGTGTTATCATGTCTTCCACCCCAACTCTAGAAGTGGCATGAAGTGGCTTCAGCACATTCTGAATAGTTGAGATAATCTTCTTGCCATCGTCATCTTGAACTTCTATCTTGTCTCCTGATGTATTGAGCATCTTAACAGCTATAGGGATGTCAAATTCTGAAGACCCCAGCGGCTTCAGCCATACTTGGTCCTAAAACATAAAAATACAGAGGTCGAAAACCGTTGCATCATATGAATTGATATCATTGTTTACATTTGCTGGTGATCTGTTAACATATTTCTTAGTCAATTGATAGAAAACTTACTGATAACCGCACCCGGTCTGCCATTTTTGTTATGTTGAGATTCCCCTCACTGTAAACTATATTATTTTTCAACTACATCCATAAGTATCGCGTAACAGCTACACCAAGACTGTCGAAGCATTATCAATAATCCGAATTGTCATACTGTTATCTGATAGGAAGGCTCTTATCATGACTATTTAGAGATAATGCCAGTTATGAGCATATCATATAAAAATGTTGATTGTTGGTATTTGTAATTAAATAGAATGCACCATATAACTACAGTTACATGATGCATTCAATACTCAACTTAGCAATTTAAGTTATGTTAAAATTACTTATTTAGTCTCAATTAGGCTAGATTGTAATAACAGTGAGGTATCTGACAAAAAACAGATACCTACATCATTAAAAAAAAAATATATATATATATATAACTACAGTAACATAGACAATTTAGAAATATTAAACTTTATATCTCTATTTGAGGCTGGGGTAAATATTTAATATATGTTTATTACCTATATCATAAAATTATTTATTTACTAACTTTGCCATATTATTTGCATATTAACTACAATGCCATATACAGACACACCACAAATTTTAACACTGCCCTTGCATCAAAAGGAATGCCATATACACAGCACAAATTTTAACACCAGCCTTGCATCAGAAGAAAAACTAATGTCTTATAATTAGTAAATACAATTTATTTAAAAAGATTTTAGCATTACAAACAACTTAACTCAATATTAGTCTAGTTTACTTCTTTTTTTCATCTTTCTCTTTCTTTTCGGCTTTGATTTTGTCTTCTGTTTTTTTTTCCTCATCTTTTTTGTCTTTTGCTGCTTTTTCCTCTTTTTTGCCATCTTCTGCATCTCTGTTTGTAATTTTATTATTAATAAGATTATGTAGAGCAATGATGGATCTTACAAGAGCAGCAAGGTACACCACTAAAGACTGATCATTTGTTTTAATGTATATGTTATCGATAAAATTGTCATTAGCTATATCAGGTAGCAAGTTAAATATGTCTTGCAACTGGTAGATAATTTGATGATTCATAGGCAAAGAGCCTTGTCCAACTTGAATGAGATAATCTCTGATTTCACTCAGTTGAGAATGGAGTCCTTTTAGTCCCAGTAACTGATTGGTGATGCGTTGGGATAGACTTCCAACAGTTGTATCTTTAATATCTCTCAGTAAATGTTCTACTCCAACTTCTTCTGCCTCTTCTGCACCAATTTCACTCGGAACATGCTCAAAGGTTCTTGTTGTTGGTGTTCCATCATCATGAACCTCTTCCACAGCTCGGTAAGCTTCAGTAGGCAGACCTAAGTCCTTTGGCTTAGCATCAATGATGACTAGTACAGAGTTAGGGCAATAGCGCCTGATTAACTCGTTGATAGCTACATCATTCTGGTGGAGTTTTGGTCCAGTATGGTACCAACCCACAACCTTCTCTCGGGCATTGACTTTTTTGAACATGCCATACATATTCTCTAGGTAGTCATGATCAAGAAACCAAACAGACTTGTCTTTGTCATCCTCATCAAATGGTACTGAAATTTAAAAATGTTACATGTCATTATCTTGATAATCTTAGAAACTTTAAAAGAATTTTATGGACAGAACTGAACTAATGCCTCTATATGCCAAGTTTGTTAAATAACAAGTAAATTTTTAAACAATAAGATAAAAGTATTTAGACCTGGCTTTACAAGACACATTAAACAAACTGGAAAAAATATCTAATTGACAGTGAATACTATATCAAAATCTGTTAAGTAGCTTAAAAGAACTAAGCAAACTTGCCAAATATCTCATGTATTATTAACTAATAACAGCAATTTTAGAACAAAAAGTTAAAAAATAAGTGCCATGTTACCAGAATATCTAAATGGTGGAGTATGTAACAAAAATAATTTGAATAATTTATAAGTAATGCAGAGTCATCTTAACTAACCTGCAAAACTATTTGATACATCTAAGACGCCTTTCGCTCTCCAGCATCCAAGTAACACGCCGACGACGCGTTTCTGGTTGCCAATCTTGCCCATTCGATTGAAATGGTCCACAACGCTCAAGAGTACCAATGGATGAACTACCACTTTCGTGGTCACAACTTCTTGAGCGGGCATTGTAAATCTGTTACAAACCACACAGGTTCTTAATCAACCAGAAATATTAGCTAATTGTTGATATGAATAAAAATTCAATTCACAAACAAAATTATAATGAAATTCGAAACTCTTCAAGCCGAAATTAGCGAAACAAATTCTGACAGTCATTGAGTTGTAGTCAAATAGTCATTTAATTATTTTTTTTTACTTCTAAGTAGGGTTGTGGCACTGTACATTGTGTATTTCGTAATGCTGATATAATAAGATTATACGTTTTCAAAACGTGCGTGGTATACATACGTAGAACATTCAGATAGGTTAGCAAAGGTACATAAATAAATTCTAAATGTAAAGTTTTTTTAATTAAATCTTTTCAAAGAACTCTCCACCATCATCTATTTTAAGTTTCATGCTTTTCCAGTCTGCCTCAGACCCCTCTTCTAAAGCTTCTTTCTCGAACTTAGGCGCATCTTCCGGCGATGAAAACTGCATAACTGGCCTGGCCGGTATAATATCTAACAAGCGAATGTTAAATAACTCGAGTGAACGCAATCCGCCGATTGGTAACATACACTTGCTCGCATTTATTGTTGAGTCTACTTAAAATAAAACGAATCTTTTAATCGTTATTCAAATATCGTTAGATAGGTTTAGCGGGAACGCGAAAAATCATGATTTGTGACATTGTATTATTTTTCAGATCTTGTGTTTTTCAAGTATTATGATGATACGTATATGATACAAAATACGATATAATTATGATGCTATTTCAATTATGAAGTGTTATAATAATTCCATATGTATGAGAGTAGGAAAGTGAAACATGACTTTACGTATTGCTTCCAAAACTCTGTCGAAGTTTGTAGTAAAGTCATCATAACTTTATTATGGCAAGACCGGACTTTACCTTTTTGTGGTTTTGACTGTGACTCAGACATTTCACTTGATTTAGTATATTTCATATCATTGATATATGTATACTAGCAAATGTACAAAGTGCTATGACAAAAACAAGAAAAAAGAATTTAGGATTATGAACGTACTTTGTGCCAGCATATAAAACACAAGTAGTTGAGAGTACGGCCATGAATATTCTTTGGCCATGAAGCTTATAGCTTCATGAGTACGGCCCACAGCCAAGTGTAAATTTCGTGGAATAATCTTGAGGAAGCATTACGGAGATTTAAAAAATCACGCTACCAGTGCTACCAGATTTTGGTACGAAGCGATAGCCTTCAAAGATTCTCTGGAATAAGCTCGGTTTTAAGAAGTCGCAAATTTTGTAATTTCTTTGTTCCTCGTTCTAACACGGATATAGAACGAGTTCTCAGTTCTATAAACCTAGTAAAATCTAAATTTAGAAATAGCATGAAATTGCCGTTGTCATCAATATTTTAAGTATTCGCGAAGGATAGATACTCGTAGGAAAATGTAATAATTACTTACTACTCTTCCTGAATCAATGTATTAAAAAAATTGTACCAATGAAACTTATATTTAATGTCTCCGACTGAAAACGATAGCGATACGTCATCTTCTGAAGAATACATCTCTGCTACACGAGACGTATTATTCAGAAGATAACTCTTTAAGTTATTCATATTTTTATACTAAATTTTACTACCAAAATAATTATTTTTTCATAATTTCTTGTTTTTACAAAATTTACTATCATTGAATATTGACTCAATTCTCCTTTACTTTTGCATAAAAACTTGATTTATCATACAAATTCATAATTTAGTGGTTTTTCTAGTGGTTTCATCTTTAATTCATTTATACGTTAAAAATTCTGGCGGTTTTCTGGTGGTTTTAGGACCTCCATCTAGTGATCTTGCAAAAAGTTTGTTGGCAACACTGCGAAAACGTCTTTTAGAAGTGCACACTCTGAAGCTAAAATAATAAAATAATGTAAATAACCTCCTCGTGAGTAATATTATTCTTTGGTAAAATAACATTATAACATCTTAGTTTTAAATTCAAACGAGTCCATCAAAAATTCTAATAAGTTTCTATGACTGAAAATCTGTGCATTACTTTTATGAAGCTAACATAACTATTCAATACATCAAGAAATAATGGCTCAAAGAAGTTTAACATTCGTCACCGGCAATGCCAAAAAATTAGAAGAGTTGAGAGCCATTCTCGGCAAGAATTTTCCATTGGAAATCATAAGCCACAAGTTGGATCTGCCAGAACTTCAAGGGGAAGTTGATGAAGTTTCTATCAAAAAATGTCAAGAAGCCGCTAGAAGACTACAGAGGCCCGTGTTAGTTGAAGACACGTCTCTCTGTTTCAACGCCTTAAAGGGACTCCCGGGACCTTATATTAAGTGGTTTTTGGAGAAACTGGAGCCAGAAGGCTTAAATACGCTTCTGGCAGGCTGGGAAGATAAGTCTGCTGTAGCTATTAGTACATTCGCCTATTGTGATGGTAAATGTGAAGATCTAGATGTGCTTTTGTTCCAAGGTCGCACTGACGGTAAAATAGTTCCTCCTAGAGGGTCAAGGGCCTTCGGTTGGGACTGTTGCTTCCAACCAGAGGGAGAGGACCTTACATATGGAGAGCTATCAAAAGAAAGGAAAAATGTAATTTCTCATAGATACAAAGCCCTAGAGAAGCTTAAAACACATTTTTGTAAATTAGAAGTACCGAAAAATTAATGGTATGGAGTCAAGAATGAATATATATATTAATTTGTTTTAGTTCAAAGTATATAATAAAAAAAATAGTTTCTTTAAAAAATAGATTTTATATTTATTACCTACATTCATGTATAAAGTGCATTTGCTACTAATGCCAGTATTTAAATAAATTGGCCGCCAGAACCTACTAAAATGATTGTACAAAGTAATTCTATAAAGTTAATAATAGTATAATATTCTTTTTAAATTAATATATTGGCTTGCATTTGACCACCATCTCACTTGATGTGAAGCAAATATGCTGTTGACAATGGAGGATGCTTATATAGAATAAATCAATAGATAAAAAATTAATATGCAATGACTGCTGAAAATAGATTAAATCTGGTCTCCACTCATTAATCATCATGAACTGACCTTCTGCTGGGTCTTCTGTTTAGGGCTTTTTTCAATTATATACACATCCATAATAGATCTGATGTAGCTGGCTCATAGGGCTGGTCTTCTGCCAATGTAATGCTTAACCCTCATTGATCACAACATTATTGTCACAATTGTTTCGTATAACATTAGGTTTGCACTCTTAAATAACATTACATTATTTAATTTTATTGTTGGCTTCAAAAGTTCAGCACCTTAGGCAGAATTTTCTGAATCAAGTTCAATTAGTCTAATACTCTGATTTAATTATTCATATTATAATTAGGTATACAAAAAAATAAGTATATCTTATTTAAATAGGTTTATTGCACATCTAAATGATTATATTATTTTTTAAAGTATTCTACAGTTAATTTCCATAAAATATGAAAGAAAGCATAATGATCATAATAAAATAGTTATAATGTTGCATAACATAACTTGAAGAAGTGTGGACTCCAGGAGCTACATATGGCTCTAAGTTTGAATTATTGTAGTTTTTATAATACCACTCTTTGTCATCAACTTCCCTTGTTCTTGTGCTACCCAAGCTCATGCTATCTGAAAATCTTGTTTTGGCTTCTCTATTAGATACTGGCGAAAATGTATCTCTGGTATGTGTTTGTTCTATAGTTGGCATATTAACTTTTGTTACAGTTGCTGGTCTCTTGCTGAAATTCCGAGGTGTGATTTCTGGATTGTTTGGAATCAAGATTGCTGATAGTGCTGTAGGTTGACTCTCAATATGCTTTATTGTGGGCTTGACAGTCACTGCAGTTGATGATGAATAGGACATTGTACTTGACTCCATCCAAGTCTGTAGAGACATATCGTTAGTTGTATCTGTTGTGATTAGCAGTCCTTCTTTTTCAGTCACTTGTGTTATGGTTAAATTGGATTCCATTAAATTGTATTTACTCATATTATTTGGATCAGTTTTTTGTTCTTCGACGTTCTTTGTTCTGTTATAAGCAACATGGGTACTATTATCATCATTGACAAATGCCTGGAGTTCATGAATTTCACTTTTCATCTTTTTGTGTGTCGTGTTACTTTCAACCTTGTGAATAGGTGGTTTTGTTGAGGCTTCTAAAATACTCTGTGCTGTGCTTCCTTGACGAATATAAGTAATTTCAGCTTCAGTATTTATTGTTGCTTGTGTTACTGCCAAAGTAGGATCAGGTATTGGCATAAAGCCCCCAGATGTAGTAGGCATCATCGGAGAAAACCCTCCCGTTTCAAATTTTGGTGGCTCAGTCATATGATATACTTTATTGCCATTGCTGCCATTACTACTACTTCCAGCAGATTTTTTATTGACTGGCCAGTCTATCTTACGGCCTGTGTTTAAAAGCTTACCAACATCTATTGGTGGTATAGGCATTCCGAAAAATGTGAAGGTGCTACTAGGTTTCGAAGATAGTGATGGCTTTTTAGTGCTATTTGCATTTTTCATTCCTGCGTAAATTACCGGTAGCCCTCCAATGTTCTCATGCGATCTGTTATGAACCAGTCCCATTTCATTTTTGAGACCTTCAATCAAAGTCTCATTGTAAGGGTAATCCACATAATCATCATAGAAATAGTCTGATTCCTCTGGTGATGGTCTGTTGTTAATTTTGTTTACGTGGTAATTGTTTTTAATTTGCGTCGCATAATCTTTAATCTTGTCTATAGGTGAGAAGACCTGTGATGTTGCCAGATTGGGCAATAATGCTTCGTTTTCATGAGTGATACAAGACCTAAAATCTTCTTCTACAACAGGGTTGTTTGTGAGGCAATCGTGTCTTGAAAAAGTCATTCCTTTTACGTAAGTTCCATCTGCACATTTTGGTCCGACTGATGACGATTCCGAAAGCCATGATTTAAGCCAAATCATCCCACAGTTGCATGTTAATGGATTTCCTGAAAAGCAAGTAAAATTTTTATATATCAAATATTTAGGTCAAATAGCGCCGAGTCAAACATATTACTTACCATCAACGTCTAAGATAGCAATGTTATTCCTTAACTTTGCAAAGGTAGTTTCAGATATGGATGTCAACTTGTTTTGTTTTATTGAAAGAACTTTTAATCTTGGCATAAAGTCAAATGGCTGTCCGGTTATATGGCAAATGAAATTGTTATCCAGATTCAATTCTACCAGCCATTCCATATATTGAAAGGACGCCTTCGTTATTTTTGTCAGTTTATTAAAACTTAAGTCCAGTACTTCCAGGGAAGTCAATTGTCTCAGGCCAGAGTTATCGACATTGGTAAGCTGGTTGTTGCTAAGATTCAGATACTGCACTAGAGGAATGTTTTCAAAGGCGAGTGGAGAAATATACTGCAACCGATTTCCATGCATTTCGAGTATCCTTAATTTTGGTAAATTTGAAAATGCATGATCAGGGAGATCTATTACGTGATTCCTGCCGAGATAAATAGTTACTAAATTCGGTAAGTTTGCTATAGCTCTGGTATGAATTACTTCAATTTGATTATTATCTAAATCAATGGTGTCTAAATTTCCTAAGTCTTTAAAGCTCCCAGTACGTAGTTGAGCTATTCTGTTGTGTGGCATTTTAATGATTTTTAAGGTTTGCACGTTATTTATCGAGTTTCCATCAAAATGCTTAATGTGATTAGAACTAGCATCCAAAATCTTTAATTTAGATAACATATTTAACGAAACAGGCAACTCATTCAAGTTGTTTGAGGATATGTTCAAAGTCTCTACATCCAAAGCTCTATTCACAATGCTCGGGCTTATGGATTTTAGCTTATTTTTACTAAAATCTAGGGTCGAAAGTGCAGCGTTGTCTTGGATAGCTATAAAATCGAAGTTCTCTATCGTATTTCCATGTAAGTTTACTTGTTTCAGATTGGCAAGCTTACTGAAGCTCTTTGGGTGAATAGACAAGATTTGATTGTCACCCAAATCTAACATTTCCAATTGTACTAAATCATTGAAAGTAGTTGTGTCAATTTGTCGTAAACCGTTTCGGTTCATGAAGAATCTTCGCAAATTGTGCAAGTTTTTCATTGATAAGTGAGGAATTTTTTGTATTCCGTTGCTTGAAATGTCTAAAGTTCTCAAAGAAGGCAAATCCAAATCAGGTGATGGTGGGACAGGTAAACTCGTAATTTGATTTCGTTGTAAATACAATTTCTCCAGTCCCCTTGGCAAGCCAGGAATAAATTCTATTAGCCTATTCGTATTAGCATCTACTTCGTAGAGATTCGGCAAGTTTCTAAACGTCGCTGGATGGATGGAGACCAAAGCATTCCCAGAAATATTTACATATTCCAATAATGGCGATTCCATAAAAGTTATGGAATCTATCATTGTCAGTTGATTGTTGCTTAAATTAATTCTTCTCAGTGCTGGTAGATTGTACAATAATTTGGGCTGTAATCTTTGAAAGTAATTGTAAGATAAATCCAACCCTTTGAGAGCAGGCAAATTCCAAAATGGACCTTCGTTCATATCATTCAGAGAGTTGTTACTCAAATGTAGTTCTCTTAGAGCAGGCATTGCTACAAAGGCGTCTGCTTGTATGAATTTTATGCTATTCTTATTAAGATGTAGTCGTTCTAAACTCGGGTGACCTCTAAGAGCACCTCTAGGTATTTCCTGCAGTAGATTATCACTTAGGTCCAAGAATTTCAGTCGAGGTAAGGCATCCAGTAGTGCTCTGAATTCCGAAATATACATTATTTTGTTTCCGATAAGATTCAGTTCCTCCACTCCACTTCCTGACTGTTGTAAAAAGGATTCTGGGTGAATTTGGTTTATTTTATTGTAATTCAAATCGACTACTCTTAACTTCGGTACTCTATGGAACGCTCCATGATGTATAACGTGTATGTTGTTATTGGATAGAAAAATCTTTTCGAGCATAGGTTGATCAACGAAAGCTGCCTCGTTCAACTTATCTATTTTATTTTCATTAAGATTCAAAACAGAAAGCATCGGCAAGTCCCTTGTTGCCCTTCCTACCATTGTAGCATCTGCGATTAAATTATTACTGAACGAAAGTTCTTTAAGCGAAGGAATTAGGGAAAGAGCTCGCATATGTATGTGATTTATTCCGCAATGTGTTATTTCCAGTTTCCTTAATTTCGGAAGATTATACAAGGCATTTTCTTTAAGTATACGTAAATTTGCGCTTCCCTGTACAAAAAGTCTTTCCAAGTTTGGTAAGTTTTCAAACGTTCTCTCGTTTATGGCATTCAAACTTCCTGATTGTATGTTTATGTATCGTAATTTCTCCATATTTACAAACACTGGTATCCTTTTTAGGTTGTGTGACTGAATTGTTACGGCTTGAAGATTTTGTAACTTCAGTAAGCTTTCTGCTGGCACATTCCTAAGGTCATTTTCTACAATAAATATCTCAACTAAGTTCTTCTCTTGGGTTTCTAGCCACGCAGCTGATAATCGTTCCAATCCATTGTGACGAAGCATTAGCCTCAAAATTTTCATATTTTGAAATAGTTTTCCTGGCAATGATGGTAGGTAGTTATTCTCGATAATTAGCTCGTCTACTGGTTTTCTCATGTAATCTCCTAACTTCTGGATTCCTTTTGATACTTGTGTTAAGTCGCTGTGCGTGCACCTGTAAAGTTAATTATTACATTTAGCTCAATTTATTTTACATCTATACAAATTTCTCTGTCATTTCAAGCTCAGATCAAAAAACAAATAACCAACTAACCATATTTGTATGTCTTCTTGCCGTGTTGTGCATATGCATGGAAGTATCGATTCTGGACTGGGGCATATTGTAGATTGTTCTGATGCGACCGTTAATACCGTAAGGACGAGCCACAGGAGATGTTGTGCTTTGAGATCCATTCCTTATATTCATGTGTGAGGATCATTGTAGCATAATCTATTTCTGGTTCTGCTTTTACCGGGTAAATGTTTGACCTGGAACACACAGTAGTCATTACCTCTTTCTAGCAAAAAACGTTTTACCTACACAAACACTTGTGTGCTCACTTTGCGTTTCAAATTTAGCATTCGTTCTTTATTATGTCTCAATTATACAAGAAAACATAGACAATTTGAAAAGACTGTGTCAAGTCCCGACAAAAATATAGTTGAAGTAGGTAGGTAGATAATCACTAATCCGTTTAAATCCTTCCGATACTTTATTCAATCGTTTTAACTTAAATGCTTATTAAGGCATAATGGCGAGAGGACGTACAGTCATTTTCGAGACCTGGTACAATCCAGTGGCGTCAAGGACCGGCTCTAATGAAAACAATGAAAATGGGGAACAATGGGCAACGGTTCGGTGGTTAAGATGCACTTTCACTACCATATTGTACTATTAACGACAGCATGTACCTACCATTTGCGTCATTCTTACACAATACCATTTGGAGGTTTTAAGACTATCGATGTAGGTCAGAATTGGGATAGATACGGTAGAGTGAGCTTTTACAACAGTATGTTATGAATGAAGACGAAATTGTAACAATGCGAGATTATGTTGTGTAATTGGTAAAGAATGAAATAATTGGAACATCAAGGTCTGCCAAGAATGTGTTGCGGTTCAATTAAAATTCTATTGCTTTTCCTTCAAATAACTTCCTTCCCTAAAACTGATGAATGTTCATCAAGTAAAGACAGTAAGCATATAGATTTAATACAAATGGCTTGTACCCATCTAAATAAACAGCACAAGGGCTAGCAATATGTGTAAAAGCTACAATTCGGTAGTTGCCTGATTATAGGTCGCCTGGAGGTAATTTTGAAAACACGATTCAATTGCGCCATTTATTATTTTCAGCCTGAAATGTCACTTCCTACATATTGACGCTTCATAGAAATTATTGTATGTGATTATGCTCAATGTTAAGTAGGTTCAAATAAAAATCGTGTAAAAATCCCCTCCGAAAAAAATCCCTGTAATGTAACTGAATATCAGAGAAACTAGATATAGGTGAAGTACCTTGAATCAATGCATGCAGTCAGCGGCACGAGATTGCGGTACAGTTACGGCACTTATGTCTAACTGTCGCTGGCTGTCATTCCGTAACGAGAAAACTGATAGCATTTTGTAGACATTTTGTAGCGATGATAGCTCAGTGGTTAGCGCGGTCGGTTCGCATGCCGAATGGCGTGGGTTCAAACCCCAACAATAAGCTTGAACTGCCGTTGAAGGAAAACATAGCATGGTGGTAGGGTACTTTCTAGTACTCTGCTGGCTAGCTACCACTCTCAAACTTGAAAATCTGTCGACATGCATCTAACGGTGTGTTCCGGCAGCCTCACTTGAGAGCCAGTACAATTCCAGGCTAGGTGTGCTTTACCATCTTCAACCACACCGTCACTTAACATCAGGTGAGCTGAGGTCAAACACCTAGCCTGTCAACAATTTAAAAAAAAACTGCAAATTATAGGTTACATTTATATGTGAAAAACGTATGGTAAACACATTTCGCGCTATATGCTGAAAAGTTAGTCTATAGAGCAGTAAAAAGGAATTCTATTTGCAACCAGCTGCACCCTGTGTGGATTCTTTCACGATTTTACGGGAAGATATGAAATGCAAATTATTTCTGAATTAAAAGATATAGATTTAATTTTTGAAATTATAATTATGCTAAATATAATTTAACATAATTATATCTCTCTCATTTATCATATGTATTAGTGTAACTATATAAACAAATAAACAGAGACCGAAATGTGAAGATGCAAAGGACCAAAATATAATTGAGATTCAAGTAGAAGTGGCATACATTAAAGTTAATTTTGCATGATTTTAAACTATGAATATAAAGTAATAATTAAGTACAAAATTAAAATAGAAACAACATTATTTACAAGCAAACCGCCATAAGTTTTTCGAAATGGTAGGTAGGTAGGTAACTTTACGCCACTGCAGATCTATGGCATAATGGTGTCCCTAATGCATTTAGGTAGTGGCTTAGAATAATCTATTTATCTATCTAATACCTTTAAACGAGCAATTCTTGTATATATAATCTCAATCTCTGAAACGGCTCGAACGATTTTCATGAAATTTAGTATTCAGGGGGTTTCGGGAGCGATGAATCGATCTAGCTAGGTTTCATTTTTAGAAAACGTAGAATAAACCAGTCTCAGCTCGGTCATCCAGGAACTGTAATATTAAGTGTCGCAAATGAAGAAATACCAATGGTGACAGAGGTGAAGCCTGAATGCTTAAGGTACGCCCTTTGTACTCTGTGGCATAGTTGTAGGCAGAAAGTTTAAACTGATCGCGTCATAGTTCATTGAGTACCATGTCTATCGAATCCTTCTTCATCTTCGTACCAGATTTCTTGCATGTCTAGCGCCTAAAATTCTAGACGCGCTTATTTAAAAACAAACCTACCTACTAATTATGTTAAAACATATATTGCTTTCATTTTTTTAGAACGAAATAATTATACTATTGAGGAATAATTATGTGGTTGCAAAACTTGCGAGCATAATTTATCTACAAATAAAATGTTTAGTAATTACTGGAATGTGTATAAATATATTAAGTACCCATACATAACTCTAGTCTCTAACTAGTTTTGACTCTACTTATAGTCGCATAGATAATTGGATTATCTCTCTAACGTAGGTACATGTTTGTCCACTACTGAAACATGCACGTCTTTTATAAACACTTTCCTATGGCGCAGTTCTGTTAATAGCATAAATTTGCTATGATGTTTGCAGATAGGTACCTACCTACACTGTCTCTACTCTAGAACTCATCTTTCCAAACAGTTCGCAGCGTCGGTGTCACTGTCACTTACGTGGAGTGCTGTTGCTTTTTTAATATTTAAATTCTACTTAGTTGAAGATTTTTTAACTAAGTAGGTACTTGCTTTATGCTTCACACTTTACAATATGAAAGTTCCTCTTACCTTTATACTATTATGTCTAATTTTCTAAAAATTTGCTTATACAGTTAATGACTGCGCTACCATTAAGGTTGTTTCGATGTACAAACAGCCATTGTGTAAAATGAACTATGCTATTAGATATATCAACCGTGAACCGAGACAAGCTTAAAGTCAAAAACAAACCTCGGATTCCACCAATTTCAAAGATCGTAAAATATAAACAAAGAAACCCTTTAGGGTTCTAGGAATTGTGACACTATTGTAGGACAAGCGCGGCTCGTCGTAGCCAAACACGAACTGGGATCCAGAGTATTTCGCATGTAAACACAAGACTTTCGGTTCACACCTCGATGCGCACCAAGTAACTTATCTTTCACCATTGTGGTCGTGGCTTGTGCCGGTTAGTAAATATGTAAGTCCAGAAGAGATTCGAAGTTCGCATTTGAATTTGTGCCTACAAACTTCTAATTGGTTGATTAACCAGTATGCTCTCAACAGGCGTGAATTTAAGTGCCATGTAACTCAGTTCAGTTTTACCATGTAGTCCTGTTTACCCATACAACCTTAGATAAATTTCAACGCAGGGATGTCCGCTGTCCGCAGCACGTTGGATATTTACAGCAACAAAAAGAAATAGGTAATTGGTACCGCTGTCGCACTGTCTGGTAAAGTCGGATAGGTATACTTTCTGGGACCCGTGGTCATCAATTCACCAGCTTCCAATCGGGATGCAGCAGCCACTGCCTGCTTCTGGTTGAGATTTTGGATGCTATAGTCACTGTTTTATGACCGATGAATACCTATTTTAAATTAATTAATTATTCATAAACTAAACTAAAAAGTAATATACGTACTTATAGGTACGTATGTTGCTAACAAATACCTACGAGTAGCTAAGTATTTGTTTTCCCTGGTATTTTCTGAGTAGTCAGAGGTAAATGGTAAAATATTACCGCTTCCAATCGGTCTTTATGGAAATCAATGGGGGAGGCCTATGTTCAGCAGTGAACGTCTGATGATGATGATGAGATAACTACCTCTATCAGATATGGTAATAAATACACTTTATTATTGTCTTATTTTGATCAGACCAATGTAAAAAGAAACGTATATAGGTACCTATTATAGGTACTATGTGTAATTCGAGTAGCTTGTTCGTGATTGCGTAATTTTAATGGAAATAGAACTTACAATACACCGGCTTTAGGTAAATAAGTAGATACTTGTAGATATCTAGACATAAATTCGTTTCTATATCTTCGGTTACTCTTTGCTCGCAAATTGCAAAATAAAGAATGCTAAGGCGCGTTATCTCGATTAAATCAGCGGTGTGGTAACGAGGAAGGGTGCAAGCTTGGACAATAAAATTCAGTTGTTGTCGTTTTAATTGCTCAATTCTATAAACAACACACTTGGCATTAGAAATGTGGTTTTAGGAATTGCATTCGATGCTATTCGTGCACTCGATCCC
The DNA here is from genome assembly GCA_950106695.1 of Biston stratarius. NCBI lineage: Eukaryota > Metazoa > Arthropoda > Insecta > Lepidoptera > Geometridae > Biston > Biston stratarius. The sequence continues at coordinate 21,323,813 of OX467115.1, read as the reverse complement.
AACTGTCTGCTGGTGTAATTTTAATTGTTATCAGGTATTTATATTATGTGCAGCTTTTTTTTTTGCTAAATACAATAAATTTCTTTAGTCACATTCTAGTAATAAGATCTATCTATTAGTATTCTTGGACATCATTTATTGAGGGGATCTAGTAACAACTGACGAAGTAAGACATACATTAATTATTATTCTATCGAGCGAATTGTTGCTAATCATGTATTAGATAGCTCAGTGGTTAGCGCGGTCGGTTCACACGCCGACGGGCGTGGGTTCAAACAATGAGCTTGAGCTGCCGGTGAAGGAAAACGTTAGGAAACCATAGCATGTTTGTAAGGTATTTTCTAGTACCTACCTACTCGGCTGGCTAGCTACCACTCTCAAGTTGAAAATCTGCCGCCAAGAACCTAACGCTGTGTTGCGACAGCCTCACTTGAGAGCCAGTTCTATTCCAAAAAAATATTATTCTTTAATTCTTCTACGTACTTACATAATATTATGTTCAATTTTAAATGAATACCAGGCCAATTTTTAAAATTCATTCAGGTGAATATCCATATCAATTTAACATCAACTTCTTCATCTTAACCGACTTCTTCGCTTTTTCTGGTCTAGATGTTCTGTTTTCGCTTTCAATCGTTGCCTAATTTTATTTTACGTTTTAATCTTCACTCGATTGAGTCTTATGTAATCCTATGCTACATGAAAGATTCGAATGAAAGATATGCTTAAAAATAACATATATTTTTACCCACAGTAAAAAACTATACTTTGTCATAGAAAAATTTCGATTCTTGTTCGACGTTTAATGACCAGGAGCGTCTTAAGTCAAAATCTAATAGGTACATCTATCTACCCCAAATAGAACCTAGTAGGTAGATACTTAATTGGTTCTGGATAGATATAATTGAGGAGATCCGTAGACGAACCAAAGTTACCGACATAGCCCAGCGGATTAGCAAGTTGAAGTGGCAATGGGCAGGGCACATAGCACGCAGAACTGATGGCCGATGGGGCTGCAAAGTTCTGGAGTGGAGACCACGGACCGGCAAGCGCAGCGTAGGACGTCCACCCACAAGGTGGACAGACGACCTCGTAAGAACCGCAGGTTCGCGCTGGATGCGAGCCGCTTCCAACAGGTCTTTATGGAGGTCAATAGGGGAGGCCTATGTCCAGCAGTGGACGTCCTACGGCTGAAATGATGATGATGATGAGATATAATTGCCGCTCATAAGTGTATGAAGTTATTATAAGTTTGCCTTAGCCTTCTAGCGCCTATTTTTTTCTATATTTGAAGACACGATTAAGATCATGAAATAGGACGTGGTTATCATCTTATCTCAGGTTAGTATTTTATTTGAATTTGGTTCAATAACTATTAGCAAACTGACTACTACGGAAAACATTATAAATTTACTAGCCCAAACATTCATAGCTCAAATGACATTATTTTCGTACATTATTCTAGCTACACTATGTTACTACGTGTACATGTACAATTTGTAAATGTTGATTATTCAGTCTTAAGTAGATATAATTAACTTAGATGAACCCAGATAATGCTTGACAGCACAGCGGCTGTAGCATGTAAGAATAAATCAACATATATATCTGACATTAATGATTCTGTAATTTCAATAATAAAGTGGCTAGATAACAATAACTTAAAAAAATAAATCTTACTAAGACCCAGGCTATACACTTCACTCAAAGACCTAAGAATAATAATGACGTAGGTAAATATAAGATATGAGAATAAACCTATATGTAACGTGTAAATTCTTTGGTCCCACGATAGATGAACGATTGAACTGGAGAGCACACATCGAAGAGTTGAATAAAAAAATAGTACTAGCGCTCTTAAGTTAATAAGTTGGCATCTACTACTAGTATCGATGCTCTTTCAACTGCATATCATGGATTGGTCGGTTCCATATTAAGATATGGCATAATTTTCTGGGGAATTCCACTGACAAAAATCATGTCTTCAAATATTAGAAACAATGTATTAGATGTATGTTTAAACTTAAGCCAATAGCATAGTCAGTTGTGAATCATATTAAAAAATATATAATATTTTAACGTTTCCATGATTGTATATTTATGAGCTAACTGTATTTTTAAGAGATAATCTCAAAATGTTTTCAAAATTGACAGAAAAGAGTGCTCGTAACCGTCGCGATCCAAACGCGTTATAAGTAGGTACCTACACTGAGCCAGGACACAACTTTATAGAAACTGCTTTCTAGGCATGATCCCTGTTATATATAATCATATACCGGAAAGAATCAAGAAACAAGACACTCATCAGATTAAAAGTAAATTTAAACAGTTTTTGACTACAAAATGCTGTTATAAGATTGTTGACAACTTTCTGAAGGAATCATTTAAATAATTTTATTTAACATTTATGGTATTGACATCCATTCCAATTATTATTAATACTATAATAAAATAATAATAATAATATTTGCATACGCCCAAAAACATAATGAAACTTTTGTAAACTAACCAACCAACCAACCAATCAATACTTGACCAATAGCTTGCTTAATTATTTGCATAACCACTTATGTTTATGCAAATAAATATGTCTTTATTTGCTTAGAGTGAGTACCTACGTAAAGATTGTGAAGTCCCATATCATTTGTCAGAACACTGAATTCTTGATATCTGTGTTAAAAGACGTAAGTCGTTCGCTAAACTAGCATAACAACTTGTAGGTATTTCGTCGAAATGTTATGAGAATTCATTACTTGTTTGAATCCTGCTTACCTTGAAATTGGGGAATAACAAAAAATGCTGTTGTTATGTTATGGAACTATGTTGTATGCGTTAGTGGTTTTCGATTCTTTTGGGAATTTTACGGATCGAAGTATAAATTAGATTGAGTAAAAAAACTGACCTATGTACCTAGTGGTTTTATAATAAATGTAAGTGTACAAATACAAATACAATTTTTTTATTGATAATACCAATGTTATAAGTCAATTGCATAATATCATGACAATATATCATTACAAGAGTTTTAGAACACTGATTACATGTCAATTAATTAATAACAAAATGTCAAAGTATACATATATGTCAATATAAAAAAATATTGTCAATTTAATAAATTGTCCAAAAAAATAATCATAATTATGAACTAGTAATTTAATAATCTTTTAGTTTGTAATACTCGTCAATGTCATAAAACAGGGTCTCTAGCAGCCAAGATCTTAACTTGGTTCTGAAGAACGCGGTGGAAGGTGCATCCCGGACGGAGGCTGGTACGCGGTTGTAGACCGCGGGCCCCAGAATGTATACCGACCTCTCCGACTTGACTAGCCGGTGCGACGCGGGTAGGTAGAGTTAATTTATGGTTAAAGTTAAAAATAAGTTATAAAAACCTATTAATACCTAATTGTGATTTTTTTACTTTCGCGATTTGAACACATATTTACTTATTCACACTATTTATTTTATACGCGATTAATTCCCGGTGATAACCACATTAGGTACCTATAAAGTTACCTGTAGGTGAAGTAACTGGGTACGTAAATCACTGAAAAAATCCCAGATATGAGCATGTATGGTATAGGTCTTCCAGGAACTCGAGAAGACTCTAGTATGAAAAGAAAAACTGGCGAAAAAATGAGACTGCATGCGACTGGCTTTTAAATAATTTAACATATAATGTATTATTCTTTTTCTTATTTTTAGCTTCGTACTTTGTGCGATAATATACAATAAATTAAACTGTTAAAGACACAAAGTAAGGCAAGGTCGAGTCCAGTCATGACCTAGAAAAGTAGTGGTGACTTCAAGCATCAACGGATTTTTGGAAACAACACAAAAATCATGTTTCACCCTATTATATCACTTTCTTACGTCCACGCACGTAATTCGGCACTTTATTAATAAAATACCGTAATAAGTAGGTATTTTTATACATAAACGCTCAAAAAGACACAAGTTTAGGAAAACATTATAATGCGGCGACACGACCTTTCCGCGTTCTCTCCAAATCTCTGATATTATATTTTTCTATTGTTTTTATACCCAAGTACTTATTTATTTTTACACGTGGTTGTTAATAAATACCTGACAACCTTGCAACTTTTGTAAGTATTTAGATCATAAATAAAAAATCGCATAAAGTGCAATATATGCGATAAAAGGCAGTGGTTCGGAAGGAGTCAATTATTGCATCTGCATAATACGTACAAAACTAAGCAAAATGCATAGATAATAGATATACATATAGGTATGTTTCGGGTAGGTACCTACTTATTGAGTTTTTGTAAAGACCTGGGAACAAAACATAGTGTATGATGTAGTACATTTATATTTCTAAAATATTGTTAGGTAATATCAGTAACCCTGAAGGTTAATAACGTTAGTCTTTGATCGTGTGGGTAACAGATACTTACTACTGTTTATTGAGGAAAAATCAGTTATAAATTATTATAATATAGTAGGTTTGGTTGAAACATCAGCTGCCTTTAGTAACTACAGAATACGAGCCAGTGTGTATGATAGACACACCCACCGGAGCTCGCGGAATCGACGTAGGTAAGCCATGGCACCACTCAATTTACAGATTTGCTACTGTGACCAAACGTCTGACTGAATTACATAGGATTGGGATATCATAAAAATCCTGTGATTCCTGCTCTTAATTTCGCTTAAAACACCTGTAGAAATAGTCATCACAGAATCTATAGAGTAAGTGCGCCAACTATGGACTGGTTCTGTAATATGGACTACCGGCGTTTCTCAAAAAACGTCCTTTGTATCGAGCCATCGGTCAGCACACGTTAAACTTAACCCGTCCCGCAGCTCGCTATTCGTTTTCAGGCCGGCAGAGAGCACGCACTTATTCACGAGATCTATTTTACGTTTTTATTGACTTGCGATGTAATTTCTTAGCTAACTTCAGTAGCTCATAATTCCAACTAATATTACTCTTTGTGAAAGTGGAATAAACCAAAAGAAAGGTGAGCTATTTACAATTATTCATATTAAGTTGCAATATCCAATAGTTTTTATATTTTTCTGAACAACAATATCAACCTAGAAATGTATGTGTATGATAATATGGACCACCAGCATGTTCTAAATATGGACTAGTAGTACTACCATATTACAAACAGTCACTGATATTTAATTTTAATGTTTTAAGATGGCATCTAGAACCGAAGAAAAGTCCAGACAAACATGGGATATAAAATACAATGGCAAATGCAATTAAAGCTATACAAGAAAAGCAAATGGGCTTTTTGAAAGTATCCAAAACATACGAAGTACCTAAAACTACGCTTATCAAAATAGAAGGCCAATCACTTAGCGACATTACGAACCATAATCTCCGAAGAAAATCGATGTTACCAAGTGAATTGGAAGATGAATTAGCTTATTATATTCTAGAAATGGAAAAAAATCTGGATTTGGTCTTATACGCGGGGCCAAGCGCCATCTTAACCTATTCTTTCGCCATCGAGCCGACACATCAATCGCAAGAATTAAAAGCTTTACTTAACAAAGAAAATGTAAACGCATTTTTTTATTTGTTAGAGAGCTCTTTGAATGAAATCCAGTATCCTGCGACCAATTCATAACGTGGACGAAACTGGTATTTCAGTCATACCATAAAAATGCCGGAGATACTGAACTCAAAGGCAAAAAACAATTAAGGACTGTAACGTCAGCAGAACGTGGATCAATTCAATGTTGTTCAAAGCAACACGACTAGTTTTTTTTAAATAATTTTGTACCCAATTAACCATTAAACCCCACCCCCATATGTGGTCCATATTTGGTACACTTTTAGCAAATTCACAATAATGACATATTTTAGAAAATGTTGATTATTTCTAAGATGTTGATGTTTCTTAACAATTTTATTAATCGTATTTGATAATAAATAGTTATCAAACTGTTTAAAATATATAAGGCTGATTAAACTTTAAAATTCTGAGTTTTATTTGACAAAATCCTTATGGTGGTCCATAATTGGCGCACTTACTCTATCTATAGATTTATAAACAGAGAATCCAAAGTAAGTTATGTTTACATTAAACATAGAGATACACTTTCTTATCGATAGAGTATTATCGAAAAAAAATTCAATAAGTACTGTTCTAAAGTCAAAACGACATTAGCATGACTGCCCTGTTGGCTCATTGGTAGTATGTCTGCTTCAAGAGCCGTAGGGCATGGGTTCGATTCCCACTTAGGACAAGCATTTTGTGGTATAATCATAAATGTTTGTTCTGTGTCTGGATGTTCTGTATATAAGTATGTATTTACAAAAAAAAGTATTTAATTATTCTATCAGCTATTTCCATAGCACAAGCTTTGCTTAGTTTGGGGTCAGATGGAGCTGTGTGTAATGTTATACGATATTTATCTATTTATTATTCTAAGTAAGTATAACTATTAATTAATTGGAGGCGTGGGTTCAAATCCCAACATCGAGTTTGAGCTGCTGGAGAAGGAACACATCTTGAGGAAACCGTAGCACGTTTCTAACAATAAGTAAAAAATCTGTTGAAAAGCACCTAACGGTATGTTTCGGTAGCATCGCTGAGAGACAGTTCTCATTCCAGGCTAGGTGTAGTAGGTGTGTTTACGATCTTTGACCATACCGTTACTTAACATCAGGTGAGCTGTGGTCAAACACCTAGCCTAGGAACATAATACGTAAAGTATATCGTACTCATGTATTATACTATTCCAATCTGACATACTTACCCAGTGTTAGGAAAATACGGTAATCTAAGTTACGTCGTGAATGTTATATTATATTAGGATTAATTGTAATAGCGACTTTTCCGGAGATACACTAGAGAGTTCGCTAACGGCTTAGAAGAACAAATCCTACCACTAGATGGATACAGGAGGCCAAATCAGTAGAAAAGTAAATATAATTGGAAATACAGTCTAGTCGCCATTTTATGTCTATGCTCGAATAAATAATCGTCTATTAACTGTTAGCTTATATCGCAGTAGCTCTGTCTTCTAAGCTGTAGGTCGTAGGTTCAAATTCCAACGAGGACACACGTTGTTTTGGCGAACATAGATGTTTGTTCTGTGTCTGGGTGTTCTAAATATGTATATGAATTTACAAAAAAAAAGTGTTGCCGCTGTTCTTGTGCCCATTGTGCAAGCTTTCCTTGGTTTGGGGCTAGATGGCATTGTGTGAAAATGTCGTCCAATATTTATTGATTTGACATAAGTTTTTAATTACAAAGACCAAATAAGAATTGCGAACGATACTTCAAGCGTATAACTAAAAACAATCGGATTTCTTGTCCCTAAAATTTGAAAAGTATGGCTATAAAGACGTGTTTACGTCTAACACAATACATACATCAGCAATATAACCAGTTTCATCATTGCCAGGCCCCTTCGAGCCAGCCAGTTACTGCTCGTGTTCGCCTTGTAGTGGTTGAGCGTGTCAACATGTTTTTAGTTAGGAACTTATATAGAACTCATGTTAAATTTAATATCAGAACGTACACGACGGATAACTTTTTGAAAAGAACTCCTAAAATTTTAATTACCGGTAAGTTATCCATTTCAAAGATATTAGTTATTTTAGTATTCTTGCGTTGCTCTACATTGTTTTTTTTTTGCTAAACAGCAATAAATTTACTCGTTTCTGATATGTATGTATTAACTGCAGGTATTGTTTTAGTTACTTTTGATTGATTGGGTTACTTTAGAACATAGGCACTTTGGACATTTTGACCTACTAAGTTTGTGAAAGTATAATTCACTACTTGGCTACGTGGTTATAAAAATTTGGAAATGTTGTATTACTTAATTTATTTAGCAAATCTATTGATCTACGCTGTAATCAGAACTTGAATTTGCAATCAAATTCTTCACTGTATGAAGCGGACGTGTTTTATATAGACTTAGGAATAAAAATATCAGTACCTATAATGTTAGTTGATAGTCATAAAAATAATAGATGTAAAAGATAGAAATATCTATCAGAAAAGAAAGTAGATACATAAACTGCTATACGCATAGAAGTTCCTGTAAAATCGTTGTCGGGTAATTTGACACGATAGGTACCCGATTGATCGTGTCTTTTCAATTCAGCAAACTGCTTTTCAATTTAGCAAATATTTAATTACGTGTCAGAAATAAACTTTGAATACGCTTGTCAAAGATAACGCACCATTTTAAACTGTTAAAGTGGCTGCCGGAACACTCCGCTTAGTGATTTAGACAGTAGGGTGTAGACATTCGTATTTGCACCTAGGTAGGTATGTCTCTACCTCTTTGACCTTTGTCAGATAAATTAATTCTGCCTTCACTCACACTCGTTCGTTTGATCGTTTTTTACCTTTGCCTGCTAGAGTTTCCCAATAGGTACCTATTATTTAGATTAAATCTGCGATTGTTCTGCATTGTATGTAATTTTAAGGGTTCTGTTTTGTACCCATAAAGTGTAATAAGTCTACGCAATCTAACCGTATCAAATTTTTGGTTTAAATTTCACAGAATTGAGGGAATATTCTAATATTCGTAACAAGCATATTATAAGTGATGTTGCTTTAGTAGTAAAGCTGTCCATTTTTACCTACGAATTTACTTTTTGTTTATACCCAATTTATTTATTTGCAGGGGGTTTAGGTCAGCTAGGTGTTGAATGCGCCAAGTATCTTCGCGGAAAATACGGCCGGGAGAGTGTGATTCTCTCGGACATTATTAAACCTACCCATGACATCGTCAGCGATGGTCCCTATATGTTCGTCGATATCCTCGACTTCAAAGGACTGCAGAAGATAGTAGTAGACCACAGGGTCGACTGGCTGATTCATTTCTCAGCCCTTCTAAGTGCCATTGGAGAACAGAACGTTCCTCTAGCTGTTAGAGTTAATATAGAAGGAATGCATAATGTGATAGAACTGGCCAAGCAGTATAAGTTAAGAGTGTTTGTTCCTAGCACAATTGGTGCCTTCGGGCCTGACTCTCCTAGAAATCCTACTCCTAATATAACAATACAAAGGCCGAGAACTATTTATGGTGTATCTAAAGTGCATGCAGAACTGTTAGGAGAGTATTACCACTACAAGTTCGGGTTGGACTTTCGTTGCTTGAGGTTCCCGGGAGTAATTTCCAGTGACCCTCCGGGTGGAGGTACAACAGGTGAATATGAAAGTTCTGATTTATCTACTTTGCTAAGGCATTTACAAATAAGTAAAATAATGTACAATCCGGTTTTTCTCAAACGAGTAAGTTTGATTGGTGCAGCTTTTTTGTTTCATCAGGATGTAGGTAAGTAAATGGTTTATTTGACCTTTAATAGAAGTAAATATTGAGATTGAAATTTTGATTTTGCTGTCACCAGCCGGCTGGTGCACTGTTAACTATGACTTTGAAAATTGAATTGGTGAAAATTTAATTTTTACACCAACTAACTAGTGTTTAAAAATCGTTGATAAATAAAAAAGCAATAAATTCTGGTATCTGTGCTTTCGCAAATAAATAGTTTAGATAGGTAAGTAAGTATTTGAAATCTTTCCAAAATTTTAAATCGATACGTTAAATTGGGATGATTTCCGTACTAAAAGTGAGGCGATTACGTGCTGACTATGACAAAGACAAAAAAAAACATATAAAAATGACCTGCAAGGATACCTACAATCACGTCATACGACTATGCTAAATGCTAATACATCGGGAAGCGATTGTTTCTCCTACCTATCTCATGTCCAGTCCATTTCATCTCCTACCATCTCATGGCAGAAAAATGCGTAGAGCACGAAAAAAGCCTTCCACCATACAACATAACATAGATTGAAATGTTTAAAATCACAAAGTAGAAGGGGTATGTTTAGTTCAGAGTTTACGTATCTAGCAAATGTGATTGAAATTATAATTTATTTCTTGTCGTACTAAAATTATATTGATTTTGTTATGTTTTGGATTATTTCAGACTACGCAATAGCAATCTTCCACGACGTACTCAGAAAAGGTCACTATCAATGCTACCTCAAGCCCGACACCCGATTGCCGATGATGCACGTGAGGGATGCTCTCCGAGCTCTCTCGGAATACCTTGAGGTACCGAATGAAAAGCTCAACAGAAGAGTCTACAATGTCACTTCGATGAGCTTCACTCCGGAGGAACTAGCAGATGCAATGTCGAAGTATTTGCCAGATTTCAAGATCACGTATCAGCCTGACAGCAGGCAGGACATAGGTAAGATTTGGGATTATTGGAAATTGCTGCTTGGGTTTGCAATTTCATGTACCTACGTATGTCATGTATGCAAGCGATACGATTAACATCACTTGATATGGCGGTCAAACGTCCAATCGGTCAAAGCGGTCAATCCTATTTGTTGTTTAAAAAATATTGCTATAAAAATATTATACAAGATTAAATAGGTACATACCTACGCCTGACTTAGGGAGTGTATTGGGAAAAGACGCGCTTCGTCAGGATGTGTTCATCCCGGGCGAGTACAAAGGATTTCTTCGGAACCAATGGCTCTAGCGTATTCATCTGCGAGAATGACGTAGTACCTATCTGCCTACGCAGGTACCTACTCCCGTCAGAGGCGCTGTCCCGATTCCTATACATCTTTTTATCGTTATGTATTACGTAAATCTCTCAATATCATATTGCCTAAAGTAGAAGCGACGTGAGCGTATTCACATAGGTACATGTCATTAAAGCTTCTTATACCCGACCCAAAATTGTAATAATAATTATCTTAGCTAAAGTAGGCAAATAAAGTAAAAACATGAAACATTGTTTGTAAGGAAGTTTGTTCAGGTGACCGTCCAAGCATAGCAAATGAATTTTCATTTACTGCCGATACCGCCATATCGGTAAACAAGTCACTAAGTAAAACCATAGTTAAAGTAGGTACTACATATACCTACACAAAGCCTACATATGACCTAGGAATGCTTTGCGAATAACAGACGTAGGAACGATACGTTTACATAAATAATAGTTACGGTCACCAATGACGCTACTTTTAAACATGTGCATAATTGGTCTTGGTTGAAAAGTGTCCGAGTTTAGGTATTAGTTTGATATTACCGTCACAATTTTGATACCTGCTAAGATAATTTTTCGATAAAAAAAATATTCGTTCAAAAAGAGAGTAAAAATGTATGGAGGTAGTAACTGTGCTGACGTGAAAAAGGCCTGACGCTTAAATTAGTCCCTGTGATAGTGCAACGGGAGGAAGTCTCATATGATGTGACAGAACTGTACCTAGCGTCTATCTCGCTTCGATTGACGTAGGCTACTTATAGTTATAAACAAAGAATCCGAGATAGTTCATGTTCCACTATTGTTAAGTTTATATTGCTATAATTGTTTGTAATAGGTGAACAATAAAGAGTTATATTATTATGTTCCTAGGGTACCGAAATGTTTGGTATATTCGCTACAAAAGTTGCATAGGAACTTTACCGTTGCGTAGCCCGTCTACTACAATAATATTTTTATTTAATTTCAGCTGACTCCTGGCCTCAAATATTCGATGACAGTGAAGCCCGTCGTGACTGGAATTGGAAGCCACAAATCAACCTGGATGATCTCGTTAAACTCATGATCAAAGAAGTGAAGGAAAAAGTAGTCGCTAATGGGTTCGATCAGAAATAACGCCTAGTAAAAATTAAAAAATAAGTAAAAACTTCCTGTTTATTGTTTCTTTCTTGGCATCGCACTCTGTGTATTCTGCCAGTTTTAATGTTTCTGTATTTTGTGTGAAGTCTTCAGTTTTCAGCTTCTTTATCTTTATAGTCAAACTCCAGTCTTGGTCAAGTCCAGTCCGTGCCAGTCAAATCTAGTCATGCTTTAAAAAAGTAGTGGCGACTTTACTATAAGCTTCGATGGAGTTTTGGAAGTATGTAACACGAAAAGTCATGTTTCACCGCATTATATCATTTTCCCACACTCAAGCTTGTAATTCGGCACTTTATGACTAAAACACCACTATTTTATGACGTAAAACACTCGAAAAAACACTAGTTTTGGAAAAAAATACAAGAGGGCGACACGACTCTTTCAGTGTTCCCGCCAGAACTCGCTTCCTGTGTTACCAGTGGCCCTTATAGTGCGAACACATCTGCCAACTTATGAAGGCACCATCGTACATTATTCGTTGAAGTAATGTACCGAAACTTCTACCAAAACTTTATTCAGTCAAAACATCAAATCTCCGGTTTCAAGGTTTGTATATAATACAGTTTTTCAGTGTTTCTTTATAGTACTTGTTGAGTCCAGTATTAAAGTTTTAAAATAGATACTATTGATATGACGCCGAATTAAAATCTTGTAAGTTGTATAATACAATTATTTACGTAAGTTTTAGCTAATGTATTTGGTAATCAAAAATAATATAAAACAATAATATTATGTATACATACTTTAAGTATTTACATATATTATCATAGTCCTGTTTTACAAAAACAAAATGTATAAAACTAAAAAATAAAAAATCAAAATTAAAAATATGATCAATTCCTTTATTTAAGCATCCATAAAACAAAATAACTTTATCTTACATTAATTAAAACTAGGCCCGTTAGTAAGCGACGTCAAGCATTATTATCAATACCTACATATAGAAATGGAATTTTGAAATCATGAACCTCTATCAGATTTACAAATATTTTACAACTACAGTAATTGTGTGTTTTTAGAATTATTTGAGGACTACTGAAAATTTTATTTTGCTTCTTACTTCATTTTGAAAAGATACATATCGGTTAGGTACGTAGATTTACCACTAATAAATAATTTAAGATGGCAGAAGCTGTTTTTGGTATATGTATTATATTTTCCAGTTTACAGTATACAAATACAAAAAGCAGCCTGTTCCATGGCAAAATTATAATTTGATTTCAATCATTCTTTAGCAATATAACATTATGACATTAATTGCTTTACACATATCCTTAGATTGAAGTAGATACCTACGTATTTAATGACTGGTGCACCTAAGGCGCACTTTATTATGACCAATAAGATCATAATTATGATTAGAAAATCAAGGCCCATATTCGCAACGAGCACATGAACATATAACGCGCCGCGTTTACGTTACATGGCGGAATTCGAGTTAAATTCGCGTGGAATAATCGCGCTCTTTACAAATGTCAAATTCAAAAACATGACGTTAGGAGCCTGATTTAACTATATAACTTTATACGCTTATAAAATGAAGTTTATAAGCGTTTTAGGCAAGGAATCTCGTGTGAATTAGAGCATCTGGGGCCTTGACGTGAAATAGCAAAGCATTGAAATATAAGCTTTATATCGTGTACTACACTGTACATGTTCGCGTGAGAAAGAAGCGTTCACGAAGACGCGTGGGAAACGCATTACGTCTCGTAATCTCTACGACCTCTACGTAATCTTTGGTGGCGTTGGATACTCTATATGTTTGTCACTGGAACTGTTGTCGTACGTCAATGATATAGAGCTTACATTCACATGTTTATTTTAGTCGGTCCAATGATGAAACGTTTTATTGTGCAAATCTTAAACTATTCGCGTCATATACAATACGTGATTTATGATCCAATGGGTTAAAAGTACTTACAAGTATTGGATATCTTTTCTTGAAGGATTCAAGTGTGTTTCTGTAAATCTATAATATGTCTATAGCTCTGTCAAAATTCCGTTACTTGACCGTTCAATATATGAATTAGGTAATTACATAACAGTGATCAAAGATTCGTGGAAAATATTCATCCTTGCTGTTTAGGTGTCGTAGGATTAGATACAATGTTTTAGATTTTGATACCGTACGAACTAAAAGCAGTAGGCACATTACATCGCCTACTGACCAAAAATTAACTATCACAATGACTCGTTTCCCACTATCAAGACTCAGTCTTCGATTCGTTTTTCGTCGGCAAAAACTAAGAGATATTGAAACAATCACTTTTACACATATTTTAAACATCGCGATCGCTATAATATTCACAAAGTTACATTTTTCTTAGTACACCATATCAAAACACGAATACTTACAATATTTTGTATCAAACAATGTACACAACATCGATGACAAATCATCGAAAAAATTTATAAACAAACATACCGATGAATGCGATTCCCTAGACTAGATACTTTCGACTAGCTTAATCGGATTTGGTTAACATAGACCAAGGTAGATGGCGGTCTGCCATGGCCTGGCCAACAAGACAGAAAGAGATAAAACATTTTTCTCTTTAGTACACTTTGATGCGCGGTAGTTATAATGTGACGCCATGAATTTTTTTCCTTTAATTATAGCTATTTTAAACGCAGGCGGGTAATAGACTTTTTAAACTCTCCAGCTTGTCGAAAAGGACTGCAGCATTAAAGCTTTCAAAATTGGTTGTATAATGGACATACTAACGTAAAGTGATTGTTCCAATAGCTCATTTGATTTTATAATAGACCGCCCAAGAGTCTATTGCGTTCACGTTGATACTAATAATTATGATACATTACTATACACAGCTGATTAGGAAGCAATACACTCTTGCGCATATTATACATGTCAAATTATAACTACTTTCATACACATACAATGATATATTACTACATGGACGTTATAATTACAATGGCCATTTCTTAATAGGCAAACATTTATTATTATTATGAGATTTAAATTGCACATTTACATGAACACTGTGTCTATTCTCTTTATTTTCGAACATAAATAACAACGACACGCATTATCTTGAATGATACCAATATTATGAACAAATGAAAATTTGTATAATTATTCATATTATATTTAATGATTAACAAATAATTAAGTATAATTATGACGATATAGTACCTAGGTAAGTATGTAGAATATTATGTAAGTTAGTAATAACAATAGAGGTAAAGTAAGTAGCAAAAGAAAGAATAAAAGACAGGTACATTCACATAGTGATTTCAAAAAAGTAAGAAATACTTAGTAACATTTACATTAGGTTGAGGTCAAGCGATGCAATTGGGTGGAGCCCTTTGGGTTCAAAAAGTTTGTGCATATATGTAATATTAGAATGTATATTCCATACAGTAATATAATGACGCAGTTATATATAATATAATCTATGTCGGGCGCACTGCATTTAGTCGACAGCGAAATGAGCTTTATATTGTAGACTCATAAGATTAATTTTGAATGAAAATATATAAAATTATTAATAATGTTGCAGTTCTTTTCCAATGGAAAGACAACTACATTTTTAGTAAGTTTAGATCTGCATTCAAAATTGGTTTTAATTAAATGAGTTTATGGCTGTTATTTCTTATTTATAGTGTGACAGTAGATAGAGTAGCTATGAGACAATGAACTTATTGTACTACCACCATACATTTACATTTTACATGGTTAGGCAATCCCCCAGAAATATCGTTATATTCTACATTATTCTTTAACTTTCTACTATGAATCACCACGCAAACACAATTAAGTCAGTCTATTGCTTTGTCACAACATGAAAGAAGGGTAAGGCATCATACTTTCTTGTTTATTATAATGTATTATCACAATATGACCTATCATCACTATAAAACATTATTTTATTGAATATTAGTAAATTGTTTAATGGCACTTTTATTGTTTTTAGTCAAAGAAAAGAGAAATCTTAAAAGGAACGGCAAATAGGTAGAAAGCACAAAGGAAAAAGTTTATTAATCGCCTTGGAAGTAAAGATATTTATTTATGACGATTTAATTCACAAGCAATTTTAGTAAAATGATGAATATGAAATTTCTAACAGAAGCTTGTTAAATTTAAAAATCGTTAAGGTACTACTTTAAAAAATTAAGTACATATAATAAAATGCACAGTTACAAATTGGAATATGGTAATGTCAGTCAGACGCACGAAATAAGAAATATATATTGCACTAAATATGATCACATAAAATGCTTGTATACAAATAAGTCATTATTCTCCAGTTAACTGATTGCTCAGTATTTATTGATAATTAAATTACACTCAATGATGAGAAGTGTCAAGTCATCATGCTATAATCACTAACAAGTACCTATATCTAGCAGTTACCTGTTGACCTTGTTTAGATGATGTCGAGTAAAATGACATGAAAACAGTGTAAAGATTTTATACTTTGTTTATTTGAAAAGCTAAATTTAAATAATTTTAATTTGCTAGATCGAAAGGTCGAAGTTAATTATTCATTTATAATTTAGTGTATAATCTTAGTTCAGCTATTTTTATAACGATCCCACATGGGCGCCTGTTCTTATTTTGAGAAGATTGAGGCCATAGTCCACAACTCTGGCCAAGTGCAGGTTGGTACACTTCATACATCTTCGAGAACATTAAGTACTCTCAAACATGCCGGTTTCCTCACGATGTTTTCCTTCACCATTTGAATCTACCAGCAATACACACGTAAATTTAAAAAAACAGAAGTGTGTCGTGGAATTTAAACTCGGGAATGGTAGTCAAATGTTCTCCCAAATAAGGTGCCATTTATAATTATCTTTAGTAATATTCAGCTCGCCAAAATTAAGGGCACTTATAAAATCCATAGATTTATTTAATATTAGGTTGTACGCACTTTATATTAGGTAGTTTCTGGGTACATAACAAACATTAAAATATTAAACTTTAAAATGTATCATGCAAGTTACTTCGGTAGGTACATGTATAATGTATGTGCTATGAAATAAACATCATTGTCAAATATAATTAAATCAGAATTTTTATTCCACAATAAAAATGGGAATATCGTAGTTAACAAGTATCTTGTATCTTATCAAGTATTATATATCTTTGCTTAGTTTGGGGCTAGAACTAGATGGTGCTGTGTGAAATGTCCTACTATATTCATTATTTTATTCTTCTATATATCATTGTGTATGTGGATATTTAGTGATCGCCATTGTATTTAACTTCATCATATATGTTTACAATATGGAACCTAAATCTTCTAGGGGCATATTAACCTTAGAAAAGAAAATTACTACATCCCATGAAAAATTAAAAAAAAAATAATGATGACCTGTCAAAGTTATACCGTCATGTTGTTTGACTTTGAACTTTAAAACTTGTATAATAGACACACCTAAGGGCATTTCAATATTCGACCTTATAAGCCTAAGCAAACCTTCGAATATCTACGTCTACATGAAATATCAAGTTCAACTAAACCTGTCATAGATTAATTGACCTCTGATAGAACAAGTTTTGATCAGTGGATTTTATTCCATGATAAACCTTATTAAATCTAGGCATAAGGATTACATTAATCCAGACAGTATTTTTTTGTATCAAATAGTGAAGGAGCAGTATTTTTAGTTATAATTAACTGACTTCCTTATTAGTGTTGCAGATCTATAAAGCCACTATCGATAGCACTATCTTATAGCGATTTTCAAGGTCAACTATCGATAGTTCGGCAACACTATTCATTACGTCGTAGTTCAAAAAAACTGTCACGACCTTTTAAAAACGGCAAAAGAATATTCAACTCAGTCATACCTATTATAACCAACTTTTCCACTATTCGGCCTTAAGGTGCTGTTGTTGTTCCTTGTTCATGTTCATTTCTTTAAGACGCTGTCTTAGCTGTGCCTTCTTCAAGTTTGCCATGATTTGCGTTGACTGGTACAACCATGAACCCTGGAAATTTTAATTATAGATTAGGTATTATAGTTTTTTTTTATAAAACTGTAATGAGATGAACGAGACGCTCCTGATGTTAAGAGATAACGCCTGTTCATGACCATTGCAGCGATACACAGAACTTTAGAGTAGTAAAACAAAGTCCAGAGCATCGCTGCCTTGGCGCTCATTACTTTGAGACTAGATGGTTAGTCTCAATAGCCCTGTAATTTCGCTAGCTGCAGTACCCTTCAAACCGGAATACAGTAATGTTTACACACTACTGCTTGGCGGCAGAATATCTGGTACTGCGGTGGTACCTAGACGACCTTCTGCTAAGGAAATCTACCAACAAGAAATATATATTATATTATTTAAGAACGAGCTAAAAATTTGATTTGAGATGAAAGAGCGGAAAAGCACCCCTTTCGCCTGGTGGTAAAAGCTAACCGCTGTCGATAGCACATCTGTTAGCGTTTTAAAAACCCAGCTAGACAGCGTCATCGACAAAGCTTCGTAACTAACGCCACTTTTTTAGTCCTGTATCCATACTTAAAGCTAAAAAAAGTTTTGTTTGTTAGCTTTACTTCTAATAAAAATAAATATTTCAGTCCTCAATGTAAATTATTAAAATGCTTAGTAAGAGCGAGGTCACATGGGGGCGTTGCTAATGTGTTGCGTTGTAGCACAGCCGTGATTATTGTTTGTAAAATTTGCGGTGTCGCAGCGCATCGAGTGACATATCACAGATTTCCCTATATTACTAGCTTACGCCCGCGACTTCATCCGCGTTGAGTTAAGAATTGTCCCTATTTACCTAGCGATATGAAATATACTTTACGACTTATTCTTATACCTACCAAATATACCTACATAAAAAAATTATAAAAATCGGTCGAACCATTTTGGAGGAGTGCGACCACAAACACCGTGACAAGAAGTTTTTATATATATGTAGATATAATGTTGCAGAAGCACATAATCGTGGTTTCTCATAGCCTTCTATTTTTCTTATTTAATGAATACTTAAATATAAGTGTTATTTTTTAAATATAACATGACATTTTCAGCCATGTACAGATTGTAAAATAAAATATGTTTTTGGTGATAAATTTATTACTCTATTTTGTGGACATTACTGATAATTTCTTATCAAGCGCTAGGTGTAAATATAAACAGATAGCTGTGCAGGATGTTGGATTGCATAATGTCAGCAGAATGATACTTTTAGTGAGTTTCATGAACTTTTCGTTCATAGCTATCATAGCTACTGCTAACTCGTCTACCAGTGATCCAACATATCTGTGTTACTCAAAATTATTTGGTCAGTTTCATCCATCAGTCCAGTCTCATAGAAAAAAATGACACACAAAGTCGGCGTAAAATAAAATATTATTAAACATATACATGGAGTACAGACTAAATAGATAAATAAATACTAAAATGGAATGTGATATATATAACAAAGTCATTGAATAAATGCCAGTCATTTCAGTGCTGAAATTAATTACACAGTGTGTATATTAATTAATTACACAGTGTGTATATTAATTTCAAAGCCAAAAAAGTCACTGTTTGTAGCAGTTGTAAACAATTTAATTAATAACCAAGTCACACCTGGTGCTGAGGTATGCCATTGCCATACAACGCGGCAATGCCGCGAATGTCGTGGGTACCTTTGCACCGAATACAATAAGAGGCAGGTTATTCTGAGTGTAAATAGTTATAGTAAAGAAATTGACCTGAATTAATTGATTATTATAGCGGATTAGTAAGTTGAAGTTGCAGTGGTAGCAACAGTCGACATAGCATGCAGATCTGATGGCCGATGGGGCTGCAAAGTTCTGGAGTAGAGACCACGGGCCGATAAGCGCAGTGTAGAACCTCTACCCACAAGGTGTACAGAGGACCTAATAAAGACCGAAGGAATACGCTGGATGTGAGCCACTTCCAACCGGTCTTTATAGAAGTCAATGGGAAAGGCCTATGTCCATCAGTGGACATCTTTCGTAATTAATAGTAATTTTGAAATGAATTGGTATCAATAAATTTACATTAAGTTGGTATATTAAAGACAAATAATTGATCATAATATTTGCAACAGTGTATTTGGTTTACTACCAATATGCTGCACATGTTTATTATGTGCATTATAATCAATATTATATGCACTATCTGGCTAAAGTAATTTTCCTACTTAAGAGATAGCCATCTTTAATAGCTGAATAATAGTTGTGTGTCTAAGTTTTACCTATAATTCTGTTTTCCTGCAATTTTCCAGCATATTAAGCCATTATCCATCTGTTGATGAGGCAGGTGTGAGTATTTAATTGTATGTACTATATACATTGGTAGGTAGTTATATATTAAAATTACCTACTTCCTATGTTGCAGTGCTACATTTTTTTATTATAAAGTCATACCACATGTCTTTATGCTAATCGGGTTTTTATCTGTATTTCTATTTTAAATTTCTAGTGTAAATACTAAAGGGTTTCCTTTTTTTTTGCATAATAGGGAAAATTACTATTAATATTTGAACCATTTCATTCTTTACTGATGTATTGTACATCATAAATATCTTCTCAATCACTCCTTCTATTAAAAGTAGTACACAAAATGTAAATTATCCTAATTCAATGAAAAATGTTAAGTATCTTATCAACTTACCACCATTATCATACAGTTTAGAAGTATAGGTATGGAGAACACAACCGATATGAATAGGCCTTTGCTGTCAAAATATTGTTGCCTGGAGAATAATGCCCAGTTTTTAGCCGCCACTTCATTAATGTTCTCCGAGAAGTAAACCAATAATACTGTAACAAAAGCAGGTAGCAAAATGAGAAGATGCACAATGACCTTTAGATTAGTTTCCTGCATTGCTTAAACAAAGAACACTGAAATTATACAATATACTTATATGTTTTGTAAAAACTTGAATGTAAAACTCTTAATTTAATTACAAGCTAAAATATTTCCAATATTAACTTGGTAGGGCTTTTTATGTTCACAAATATTTACTTACATAATATAATAAATAGTATAACTTGAAAGTTTCCATAGTTTCTTGTTGAAAAACATGTGAATGTTACAATTATGTGAAAAGAGATTAAAGCTATGAGCCATGGATCATGCCACTCGATCTGAAAATATACAAATAAGTAAATTATTTTAAAAATTTAGACTTATTACTTCAGACGGTGTTAGTTGCTTACACCTGATATCTAATTGCATCCCTCAGTTTCTCCTATTTAATTATGAGTAATGATTATAATGAATTATGGAGATCATGCTGTCTTTTTCTTTTGTCCAGTGAGTTTCGGCTTTCTCTATACTAAATTTAACAATATCTCTGTCAAGCTGTTTAATTATGAAACATTTACATACAAGAAATTGTTACTTAGGATTGTTTTTTTTTTTGTAAAAGTGATGAGACAAACATTACACTCTCCTGAAGGCAAGAGATAGCACATGCCCATAACCATTATAGTAATACATGGAACTTTGGGTAATAAAACAAAGCATGGAGCATTGCTGCTTTTTTGTGGAATCCAAACTATGATTAGAATGAATAGTTTGAAAAATTATTACAAAGCATTCCAGTAAACAATTTGAAACAAATAATATGCCTAAATATTCACATGTATGTAGTTTCATGGCCATTATATGTTTATAATGAATTCTTACCTACTATTGTCAATTGTATGTTAATTAAAATTTCCTGTGCAAAAAACTAATCATGTAGGTACTTGCCTATTTGTACATATTAACTGAGCGACTAAGTAACTTAATATATCTGGAGATACAGTCTAATTCTAGTACAACAATAATTATTGACATTAACATCAATATTAAATTACAAACTAATAAGTAAATACCGAGGTGTTTGTGGCGTTCATAGGACTGCTAAGCGACATTCTAGCTAAGAACGCGTCACAGTTATCAATGGCATCAGGTCTAACAGAATACATAAGTACCGACATTAAATTCTTACGAAGGTATTTGATTGTTATAGAAACTAACGACGATGGAATAAGATAAAACCATGATCTATTGATTGATAGAGTCGACATACGTATTTGAACCTTAATTTGTAAATAAATAATGGTTTATAGCTTCGAACCTGAATTTGCCTGAAATGACGACTACATATAAATAGAAATGATCCAATACTTACGCTACGCAGATAGGAAACAAAATCGGATATTTGGTTTACTTCTACAAACTCTTCCATTACTGTATTTAAGTAAAACTAACAAAAATTATGGAGAAAAAATATTATTTTTTAGAACTTGATCTCGAACTTTTCATGAAAATCAACAAGAGTCACCGCAGAATACTGTCTGTTTCTATAGTGTATTATCTATGGTAAACTGACCGACCAGTTCTATCAATGTCAAGTAAAAATCCATCATGTTGTCTTTGAAATTAAATTTTTTTTTCTTTCTTTTTGGTATCGCACTCTGTGGATTCTGCCAGTTTCAATGTTTCTATATTTTGTGAGTAGTCTTCATTTTTCAGCTTCTATATCATCTATAGTTACAGTCAAAGTCTAGTCTTGATCAAGTCCAGTCGGTCCCAGTCAAATCAAGTCATGCCTTAGTAAAGTAGTGGCGATTTTACTATAAGCTTCTGGATGGAGTTTTGGAAGCAACACGAAAAGTCATGTTTAACCACATTATATCATTCTCCCACACTTGCGCTTGTAATTCAGCACTTTATAAATAAAACACCACTATTTTTATGCATAAAAACTCGAAAAAACACTAGTTTTACACGACGACGCTCACCGCGTTCCCGCCAAAACTCAAAAAATTACATTAATTATTCCTGTCAATGTTGCTTTATCTTTTTCTTTATTTTTGGTATCAAACTTTGTGTATTTGTCAGTGTCAAATATTTCAATATTTTCGAGTATTTTAAGATAAATCGAGATATGTTATGTTAATATGTTATTTTATTAGAGTTGTACATAGTACAATGACACAATATGTACGGTTTTCAAAGATAATTATATCGTTGCAGTGAAAACCGTTCTACGTGGATTACATAGCCTGTGGTATAATTTTTCAGTTCATTCATTGGCTGTCGTCATTCATCACGTTCTTTTTTAATGTCATTGCTAATGTCAATGTCAATTGAGTTCAGCTATCCTTAACAGAATTATTTTTTGTTTGTGTGATGTAGGTATTTAATTAAAATAAAAGATAGATCATTTTAACTAGTATGATACGCGAATAAAATCTTATATAATATAAGTATTAAATGTATGTATCCTTCCTAAGTTTGATAACTGTTATGTGACGTTATACGCTACAGTGGATACGCGCCGGTATCGAAATGTTACCAAATAATAAAACAAAAAGGATATGCGGTTTCATCGCTTGCTTATATATCATAGTACAAGATACTCGGGCTACTGGTATTAATGACAAACCGGCTGCGGATAGATTTAATTTGGATGTGAGTGACTGCTCGTTGTATCACAAGCTATGTTCACATTTAGACGACGATCTCGCAATATTGTCTTGTTCACTAAATGCGTCGTACAATAAGACATTGATTTCCCCAAACTGCCAGCACAAGATATGGACGCATCGGAACAACTTACTTGACAATGCTTACTTGGATTTCAAACTCTCTATGCCTTCAAAACCGTGTCAAGACGAGGTTACTATACTCAATTGCTTGAAGGCCACCGATCGTGCAATGGACTGTATATTGAAGAGGAAACCTGGCGTTAGTGATAAGAATTGTTGGAGGATGATAAACAAAATTGAATCTCTTATTTTTAATGACTGGCAAATCACTGGTGGTTTCTTGAAAAATTGCTATGATGATATTCAAGCGCACATGTGTGGTAGGATCCCCCCGGATCCAAAGAGCCTTTCACAGAGTCAATCATTGAAATGCCTTCAGAGCAATGAGCAGAAGCTTCGTCCAGAATGTATATCGGAAATTAATGTACTTGTTGATATGAAATATAGCACTCTGCAATTGGATAGACTTATATTTGCAGCATGTAATTTAGACCAGAGGAACTTCTGTCCAGATGAAGTACCTGGGTCTTGGCTAATGTACAAATGTCTTTTAAGGCACAAATATGAAAATGGTATGCATTATGGTGGTTCTTTTTTACAAAATTTAAGAAAGTATTATTCATCTTCTTCTAGGAGTTTTGCACAAACCATTCTTATTTGGGATGGAGGCGATAAGTTGTGCACTGACATCCCGCTTGGAGTGTTTTGTGCATTTTCCTCTACCAGCGTCTACCCAAGCCAGCCTAGCTCCTTGAAGTATTGGAGCGAGGCTTTGGGTCGCTGGCATGGTAGCTGCACCAAACCATTTAATAGTTACTATATATTATAATTTATGTTTGGACTGCATACTGAGGTGCATGGGTTCAAACTTCATGGGGATATGGGAAAGAGTTTGAACTGCAATGTGTAGGAAAACATCATGCGGGAAATCATAGCAAGGTAGTAGAGTACTTTCTAGTACACAGCTAAATAGCTGCCAAGTCTCAAGTTGAAAATCTAAAAAATTACAGTACTGTCAGGAAATTTATGGGTTTGTATGAGAATTCAGTGTTTTCCTTTATTTATATTGTTCCTTATTATTAATTCCTATTCATAAATTTAAACATTTGCAGGTATGAGGAAAAAATGTCAGGACCAATTATTTTATGATCAAAGAAACATAATGATGAATTATCGAATGAGTAAGGGTATGGTTAGATCATGTAAAGAGGACATAAGAAAATACCATTGCAGAAAAGGGGTTGTGGACGATAAAGATGTCCGACTTGCACAAATATTGCTCTGCCTAGAAAATGTACTGAGAAATGATAGCACAAAATTATCCCCCGAATGTACTGCAGAAATGACTGATCATAGAAGAATGCTCATGGATGACTATAGACTCTCTCCTGAACTGATGCAAAATTGTGCTAATGATATAACATCACTATGTAGGGGTGTCGAAACAGGTGGTAAAACTATTCATTGTCTGATGGATCATGCAAGACCCAGGAAAAGAAAAGATAAAAGAATAAGCATACCATGCCAAAAGTCTTTAGAAGCTTTAGTCCAAGAAGCAGACCCAGGGGAAGATTGGAGAGTAGATCCAATATTGCGCAAAGCTTGTAAACCAGTAGTTGACAAAGCATGTCAGGAAGTAGTGGGTGGTAATGGTAGAGTGATGTCTTGCCTCATGGAAAAAATTGGCACCATTCTAATGTCTCCAGACTGTGAGGCAGCACTGCTTCAAATCCAATACTTTATATCTAGAGATTTCAAATTAGATCCGCAATTATACAAGGCTTGTAAATATGATTCTGTGACATACTGTAAGGCAAAACTTAGTTGGCCAGAAGATATTCAATCTGAAAAGGATCTCTTAATACTGCCTTGTTTGTATAATTATGCTTATGATTCAGAGCAAAAAGGTAAATTGAAACCAGCCTGTGAAATACAAGTAAGAAAGGTTATGAGTCAAAGAGCTATTAGTGTTGATTTGTTGCCTGAGATAGAAGATATTTGTATAGATGACTTGGCCAACTTATGCATGGAAAATACTGGCAAAGGTGAAGAAATACTGTGTCTACAAGATAAAATAAAAGAGCTCTCTCCAAAATGTAAAGACATAGTTACCAATTTTACTGAAACACAAAGTGGTCACATAGAATTAAATGCTGTAGTGAATATTAACTGTAGAGTTCCCATTGAGAGGCTATGTTCATCTGAATTGAAGAGCAAGAAAGATGATGATGATGTGATGGAATGTTTGATCACACACAAGAATGATCCAGAAATCAAAGTCAATGTCAAATGCAGGGCAGCTATTGAACATGAACAATTGATATCGTTGAAGAATTATAGATTTACGAGGAAGTTTAAAAATGCTTGCAAATCTTATGTAGTAAGATTCTGTCCCAAAGCTCAAACTAAAAGCCAGGTTGTGACATGTCTGAGTGAAATTGTTCGTAATGATACAATAACTAGAAGAAAGCACACTATATTCAAAGACTGTAGGCAACAGCTTAGAAGTCAATTATTCCAGCAAAAGGAAAATATTGATTTGGACCCAGAGCTAAAAGAAGCTTGTAAAACTGATCTTATAACCTTCTGCCCGAAGGTGCCTCATGGGGAATCTGCAGCTTTGGAATGTCTCCAGACTTCTAAAGGACAACTATCTGTGGCTTGTCAGAAAGCTCTGTTTGTTGTTAGAAAACAAGAGTTTACAGATAATGCAATTGATTACCATTTGGTTATGAGTTGCAATGATATGATAGATTTGTATTGTCATAACACTGAACCTTCTAAAGTACTGGATTGCTTGAAGGTAACACAATATACCTTTTTTGTATTTGTATTCTCTTAATTGATGTACATTATTGTTCTGAACCCGTATTAAAGTTCTTTTATCAAAGTTTCTAGAGTGAAATTTAACATAGCTTATGAACTTGGAAGTTATTTTTTTATTTTATTTTTCTAGGCTCATCGTAAAGAACCACAATTCAACGAGGACTGCAAATTAGTCATTGTTAACCGCATGATAGAGCAAAATACAGATTACAGATTTAATAATAATCTTCAGAACGCATGTAAATTGGACATTAAACAGTTTTGTTCAGATGTCATTGGTAAGAACAATTACATTTTTATAAAAACCTGTATTTTTCTTGAAAGACATTTAACTTGTACCTACAGTTACAAGCTATATTTACATATTTTATAATAAGTACACACATGAGTTTAGTTTTTGTTTCTGAGTCATATTATCTATCATACGCTGGGTATTTGTCCTCTTTGTTGTTATGCCTACTGCCTCAATCGTCCTAATTCCTATAGTATGTTGTTACAAATATACATGTATATTATTATTCTGACTCGTTAACCATGATCTTAACTTATCCTTACTAATATTTTTAATGCGAAAGTATGTTTGACACATTTGTTTACATGGATCTCGATAGCTGGTAGGAAAGTGACATGAATTGCTTTTATCCTGAGAAAATCAACTGTTGTTCCATTGAAATTTACACCACAGATAAAACTCAGAGCACATCTGGTCACACTTATATTATAAAAAGCTTTTCGTGTATGTATATTTAGTAATTCTTTACATTGTAATGGCTGAACAGATTTAGATGAAATTTTGAACAGAGATAGCTTATGCCCTTGTTTAACACTACTTTTAACTTTATCCCGGACAATGCGGGTTAATCTGCGGCGGCAGCTAATAATAAATCTATCTATATAAATAGAAATCAAACTTGAAAGCGAAAAAGATCCTTGAAAAGCGCATAACTTAGAAAAGGGTGAACCAATGTAGCTGAAAAAATAGTCATGATACTTTGAATGAGGTTTATATAAATGCGTGGGTACGAAAGTATCGGGTATCCAGCTAATAAATATTGATAGACATTTCACACAGCGCCATCTAGCCTCAAACTAAGCAAAGCTTATACTATGGGAACCAAATAACGGATTATTCATATACTTTTTTATTGTACTTCCATACTTAAAGTACATACATTTGGAATACCTAAACACAGATGTTCGTCATATAAATGTTTGACATGTAATCAGTGTTCTAAAACTCAATGTAATGATATTACGGAATTGACTTGTAACATTGGTGTTATCAATAAAGTATTTGTATTTGTCCTGGGTCCTAATCCAACCAACATCCTTCAGTTCAAGAATCAGAGGGCCAAATGAGCCAACAAAAAATAAAATTTATTTAAAATTAATTTAGGCAGTCATAAAATTTATTTATCGTTAAAATATGAATGCTGATAATTAATGACTGCAATAATGTTGTAAAGAGCTTGGGGCGCCTACTAATTTTTATCAAACACATGACATGACTATACTGCTTATCATTTTGTGCTAAATTTACTACACCAAGATAATCTTATTGTTTTTGCTGATATTTGGACCTACAATTAAAAATTTAATCCATTGCAAATAAGTCTCTATCACTAAGTAACTGGTTAGCAATTCAAATGACTCATAGATGTAATTGATCATTCTATTGTTTACAGCGAACGAACCTCAAGATGTCGAACTCCAAGGCAAAGTTCTGTATTGCCTCAAAGACAAGTTTAGGGAATCTAAGCTGACGACATCGTGTGAAAATGAGCTAGCTAGCGTTCTCAAAGAACAGGCGTTGAACTATCGCTTGGATCCGTTGCTAGGGAGGCTGTGTAAGGCGGAAATACAGACGATATGCGCAGTGCAGTCTGATCTTATCAATAGCGAAGGAGAGGTAAAAATCAAGCCAAATGACTCCTAACAAAGTAAGGCAAATTACGCAATGACATAGTTTCATAGTCAATGGTTGAAGTATAAAAACTACGTACTAGTGTACTTCATACACAACTAATTATATGAAGTAGTGTACTTATATACTACTAAGTATATGAAGTACACTACTTTTGCTACCAGCGATATGTGAATCTGCGTAAACTTATCGGCACTTTGCAACCCTTTTCCACTACAGCCGTATACAACAAGGAGAAATAGGTATATAATTTGAAAGTAATGTATATTGTGGAATTTCGACTACGTTTCTCATCCGTACGGTCAAGGAATGGAACAAGCTGCCGGCTTCCTTGTTTCCTGAATGATATAATCTAGATCTTTCAAGATCTGAGTTAATAGGTAGGTATCTTCTCAATCTGCGTGTTGCATCCTAGACCACATCATCACTTACCATCGGGCGAGTTGGTGGTCAAATGTGGACTTATAACATAAATAGCGTTATAAAAAAATGTGTTTTTTCCCCGCGACATTTTCATCGACATTCATACGTACGTAGCATGGACGACAAAGCGACAGCGAAATTTCGTAAAATAAAATTAGTTTGCGGTATAAATACATTTCGATTAGGAAATATGTAAAAAATAGAAGATTACAGTCTACCTACCACTTGTCGTACACCTGTACCAATATTTATCAGTAAAGTCTTTTGAAAAGTAGGTACATATTTAAATGATAGGAAAAAAACTGTTATAATTACCTACAGCTCATTTAATATTCAAGTCGTGCACAATAAAGTGTGCGCCATTTGCGAGACAGCGATTGTGTGTCAAAATTATCTAATAGTAGTTTGTACTGAATTGGGACCT
Organism: Biston stratarius; assembly: GCA_950106695.1. Taxonomy (NCBI): domain Eukaryota; kingdom Metazoa; phylum Arthropoda; class Insecta; order Lepidoptera; family Geometridae; genus Biston; species Biston stratarius. Next base: position 21,295,082 of record OX467115.1, on the reverse strand, counting down.
TGCGACCTGTATATATTCACAGGCCGTTGTATGATTTGATTCATTTACCAACATGAAAATTGTAACTACACATAAAGAACAGTGGCTCAATTTTTTTTGAGTCTAAATTATGAATTTCCTTAATTATCTACGTGTATGTATGGTTGTCACTACGGCAGAGTTAAGTTGCTTAATGTATAATAGTTAGTGTCCCCAATCATACAAAAGGTTCACAAATTGTCACGGTCTAGTTGTCGCGAGTCTTTTTGTCTCTGAAGATTTTAATAGACAGTTGCTTTTATTTTAAGCTAGTTACCGTACAGCGCGGCTCAAACGTTTATCTGCCGTGACTAAAGATGTAAGACCGGTTTAAAACGAAAAATTCCGTTTAAAACCGAAATAAACAATTTTTTTCGATTTTGACCATTGATTTTACCGAGGTAGGGACATGATGGAGAACCTATAAACTGAGTAAAGTAAATACAAATAAAATAAATAAAGGTACCTATTACTTAACTTTAATCAAAGCTTACAGGTCCAGTTAGAAATGTTCATAAATAGTTTCGTTACGCATTTTTATCTAGATCTAGTTTTTTTTTCCACAGCTCACCTGATGTTAATTGACGGTGTGGTTGAAGATAGTACATCTAGCCTAGAATGGAACTGGCTCTCAAGCGAGGCTGCCGGAACACCGTTAGGTGCTTGACGGCAGATTTTCTGCTGTAGCGTCGTTGGTAGCTAGCCAGGCGAGTCCAAGAAAGTACCCTATCATCATGCTATGGTTTCCTCACGATGTTTTCCTTCACCGGTAGCCAAGCTCATTGTTAGGGTTTGAACCCACGCCCATCGGCGTTGGAACAAACTACGCTAACCACTAGCCATACCTGCAACACAAATCAAAATTAAATGATGTTCGTTCGTAAGTGCATAACGGCTGAACGGTACCATTTTATTTTTTTATATTTACTTCCAATTAGGTTCATATAGATGCAAGTGCGATGTTCGCGCTCTACCGCACCCGGTAACGTAGTATTAATGTGGTTACTTTATAAACTTTCAGGTAGAGGAATGTCTTAAGAACGCGCTCTTGAATCACAAGATAGTTTCGGCTGAGTGCGCGCGAGAGGTCGCTCAGATTATAGAGGAGGCCGAGGTCGACATCGAGGCCGATCCGCTGCTCGAACGCGCCTGCGCCTTAGACCTGCTCAAGTACTGCAAGGATCTGGAGCATGGAGCGGGAAGACGTAAGATTCTAATTCAACTTTAAAGAAAGTTATTTTGACTTTCACAGCAATATTATACATACGCAAGTGTATATTCGTTATTTCTTTCAGTCTCGACTATACAATAACTCGACAGATTACAATGAAATTTGAAATGGAGATTTTTTTTTATGGTAAACTAGTTAGGTGTTTGACTACAGGTCACCTGATGTTAAGTGACATTGCGAGCGTAGACCGCATCTTCGCTTAACATCAGGCGAGTTGGTGGTCAAACGCTAGTCTATTTGTAATTTAAAAAACCTAACAGTGTTCCGACAGCCTCGCTTGGGAGCCAGTTCTATTCCAGGCTAGGTGTTTTTTAATTAATATTTTTTTTTTTTAATATTGCAGGACACTTTACACACAGCGCCATCTGACCCCAAACTAAGCAGCGCTTGTGTGATGGAAGTCAGATAACTGATAGGATACATAAATACATTTTTTTTTTTTTTTGTTGTAAATACTTATAATACATACAGAACACCCAGACACAGAACAAACATTTGTTTATACCAAACAAACATTTGTCCTTGGCGGGAATCGAACCCACGCCCTACAGCTCAGGCAGACATACTCCCAATGAGCCAACAGGGCTGTCTAAGTGTGTAAGGTGTGCTTTACCATCTCCGACCACACTGTCACTTAATATCAGGTGCGTTGTGGTTGAACACCTAGCCTGTAAAAAAAAACACATCCTTTTAGGTACATACATACAAGATATGCTCGAAAAACATTACCCTACCCTGGTATAATGGGTAATAATGGGTATGAAACAATGTCACCCTGTAGGTTATTTAATTAATATCTACGTACAATGTCAGAAAACAATCAAATATTATTGTTTGGATTTTAATCTTGTTTTTTCGCTCATTTAATTATATTTATTAAGACCTACACAACACACCTGGGACATTACACTTTGACTACACACAGTTTAAAAATCTCAGGAGAAAAAAAAATAAGCAAAAATATTTAGTTGCTTTTTTTTTCTTTGAATGTAATAATTTGTTTTTGGATTGCAGGTCTGAAGTGTTTGAAAATAATTCTAAATGATAGTAATAGGAAGTTAGAGGCTGATTGCGAGAAAGCTCTCTCCAGTAGGTTGGAAATGTACAAATATGTAGCATCAGTAAGTATAAGACCTTTTACGAAAAGAGATTTGATTACCAAGAGATTTGATTATGTCCATAGACTATGTACTATCATAAGAACCTTTTCACTAAAGCTGCCCGATGTTGCAAGTATTCTTTTAATTTTGCTCAATTTTTTTATAAGGTATTGTATTTATTTTTCAGATGAGCATAATGGAGAATTTGGGTGATGTGTACAATGAACTTTCGTCATCTCCTTCTAAGAAGTACTTTTTAGTAGTAGGCATCTCAGTGATAGGATTAATTTTTATATTTGGTTTATATTGTGGTCGTATAACTAAGAGAGCTATGTATGTAAAAAGAAAATAGGTATTCAATTTATATAACATGTCTGAGCCAATTTGTAGAATTCGTCACATTATACAACTGTTTGACATTTAAAAAAAATAGCAATTATTATAATGTACCAAATACTACAATTTTGCTGCAACATACTTTTATAGTATTTAAATGAGTAAAAATCATGAACATGATTCCATATTTTATTTTTTACAACTAACATTCTATTCTAATGTTTCTTCAAAGTCCATAATATCTAGCTCCTCAATATTATGTTCTTTCTTTACTGCTATCTGCTTTGATTCAGCTCTTGGCTCCATTTTAATATCTCCTTTGACAATCTTTTGGCTCTCTTCAAAAAATTGGTTCGGGTGGTTAATTCCCAAGCCAAGTTCAATGTTATGAGCTGCATCAAAGTATCTACTGCATGCTATCTGGAAGTGACCTTTCTTGGTCATGTCAACTATGTCATGGACCGCTGAAACAAACATTATGAATTAGTGAATCTAGATTATAAAATAGTTGTTAACAATTAGTCATACTTATAGATATGATAGCAGTGATTAGCGTGGTTGGACCATATACCTAGGCGTGTGGGTTCGAATCCCATCAATAAGCTTAAGTTGCAGGTGAAAAAATACATGACAAATCCATAGCATGGTGGTAGTTTTTAGTACTCTGCTAACTAGCTTTCATTCTCTACTTGAAAATCTGTTGCCAAAGAATCTAACGGTGTTTTCCAACAGCCTCATTTGCGAGTCAGTTCGCTTCCAGGCTAGGTTTATTTATGATCTTTAACCTCACCATCATTTAAATTGAGGTTAGCCGAATTGTTATACACAGGAAGTTAAAACTTTTCTATATGGGGAAGTACTACACCTTTGTTAGTTATTCAGCATAATACTATGAATTTAAGTGATTATATATTGTAAAGGAATGTTTTAGTGAAATTAAAAGATAAGATTCTTCTGTGTGGTGAGCATAGTGCATTACCACATTAGTTATGAAAGTAAGTTTGTAAGCCTTAGTGTCCAAATACAAAATGTCTTGAAGTGAAATATTTGACATCAAAAAAGAATAAAATTATGGATTTCATCCCATTAGGCAATAACTTCATACATTTTGAAATACTACCTTGGGAATCAAATCCATATCCCTGTAGCTTATTTTTGAGATTGTTGGCATCACAGTGCTTGTATGGACATCCATGGCAGTCTCCTGGCCCTATATTCTCATTAATGATTCTCAGACAACTGAAAGGAGAGTAATTTTTCTTGCTGCCCTCTTTTCCATAGTTATATCTCACATTATAAGCATAGCTTTTCTCAAATTTATCACTTTCCATAATCTTAGTGAACTCATCTCTCCAAAATCTCAATGAGTCTTCTAAAGTTACACCAATACCTTTCAGAAATAGACCATATTGCAGTCTCCCTCCATGTTTTAAATGGTGAGCAGCTCTCAGCTGTTCATGCAGCTGTCTCATACACAATGGGAATGATTTGACTGATAATGAGTCGAGGCTTTCAATTGGGACAATTGCTTTTGCATTAGCATAGTCATTGCCCGAATATGATTGGTGTAAACCTTTTAGCAAACTCACTAATCTCTCATCTTGCTCAATTTCTCCTAAATGGTGGCTAGCAATAGCTAAGCTCTGCTTTAGATGAGTTCTGTATTGAGCAGATAACACTGATACAAAGTCCTTATGTGGAATGTAGGCATAACCTCCACTGAGGTAAACTTTTCTCATCTTCACCAAATCTAGAACCTCATAAAACCTAACTTTGTAAAATTTCATGTTATCAATGTTTTGATGAGCTGTAGATTCCCTGAGGTGTTGAATGATTGAATTTTTCTCTTCATCGGTAATGTTAGTATACCATAAATTGTTGAGTTTGAAGAATGTATCAACAGCTTCTCCCCTCATTATAATGAATCTCATTTTGAACAGTTCCAGTTCTCGAGCTATGAACCATCGTCGTAGCTCCTCAGTCCGACAGTAAGCTAGTCTGAGAATAAAGTGAGCTATGTGATCTTTGTGTCTTGCTTCGAAGTCTGCCTCATTCATACCACATGCCGTTTTCTCACAAAGTTTAGAATAGTATTTTAATCCTTGAGTTCTTAACTCACTTATAACATATTCTGTCCACTCTTCTGAATATGTTCGCAGTCCCTTCAGAGTAGTTGCTGTAGCTAAAGTCCTTAGTAACGTTACTCTTTCTAAAGCTAAAGTTTCGAATTTCTGCAGTGTGATGTTTTCAGTTGGTGGTATTTTGTACATCTGAAGATCATGAGGATACGTTTCTGCGAGACTTCCCAATATTGGGGTTTTAATAGATTTTCGTTTTAATTTTAAATCCATTGCTATTGTAGAATAAAACAAACTACAAAACCAACAAAGAACAAAATAATAATCAGTAACTACTAATTTCGCGCCAAACCGTCAAATGTCAATTTCTAAATATCTTGTGGATCTGACGTTGACAGTATGACATTATTGATATTATGATCATAATAATATTTTTCACATTTATTTCTTCCCCGCTTGTCTCACGACCAAACTTCTTTATTTAGTTATCAGTATTTCGTGATTAATATCGATAATAATCTTCATAATGAAGATGTGATGAAAGACTTGCTTAGATAAATCTGTCTCACATTGCAAGATGATGTTATTTAAAAATTAATGTATTATTTTTCATTGTTTCAAATCAACTCTGGCATAGTTTAGGTTGAGATCAAGAAAATCTTATCTATGATTTTTTGGTTTACATAACAACGATTTTTCAGGCTGTAGTCGTTTCAAAATTTGTATTATCTGTTAAAATGTAGTACTCAATTTCCGGTAGCTTTTCAGTCACGTCATCTGTCCCCTCCAATGACTTGCTGTCAGATCATTACTGATTTTGATTAGTATTACATCTGTCAAGTCGTGTAAACTCAGCTCAATGGAAATGAAGTTATTTTTTAATTTTACTAAGTTGTACTGAAAACGCCTGAATTATGTGTATAATACAACTATTAAGCTAACAAAATATTATTGCAGAACTGTTGAAGGGCTTTCAGTTTGTAAAATTGATGACTATGGTAGCTCAGAAGATGCAGTCGTCACTAGACGATTTAGTGCAATATACTCAGCTTTTTAAAGCTGTGCCTACTGTTTTGCAAGGGACGGTGCTCCCTTTTATGATAATTTACCCTATTGTGTTCTATTCGTGGATATTTGTGTATGGTTTCGAGGAAAATTTTGAAGCCGGGTTCGTTACGGTCGCCGTCGTGGCTGTGGTACAAATTCTCATTTGCCTATGTTGCTACTGGAGTGTTCACATTAATTGTTTCCTTTCCTGCTCGTCGGTAAGTGTTCCGCAAGAATGATAGTTAAACATCAGTTAGGTACACATAATGTGAAAACATGCTAATTATCTTCATATGTTTTAGGTAAAAGATCCTATACAAGCTGAAATAGTAAAGGTCGTGCCGACGTCTAATAATGGATCTTCAGAAGTGGTCAGATTACACCATACGAAGGCGAGCAATACTTTTTACCCTGAAAGCCTTTTACTCTACTAGCTAACTAGCTAGCTAACCCACTAACTATCCAAGTTTACCTGTCATGTTTGTCAAATATCGGATATTGCTTTTCCTAAGTGTAAAATCTACTTTAATATTATCTCTTTTTCAGTCTACTAAGAAAGGAAGCATCAAGCCTGATGTATGGTTCATATTTCAAAAGAGCAAGTACATGTATGATTGGGATAAAAAAACATTCCATACAGTTGTATTTCCAGTAAATGAGACATATGAAGAATACTTGGAATCAAAAGGATATTCTGATGATGAAGCAATTGATATTGCTGTTAGAGAATATGGAAAAAATGAGATGGTTATGGTAAGAAATTTGGTATATCAGAAAAATAATGTAACTCTGTGACTTTGATAAACAAATGGAAAATAGAAGTAAAAAGTTTCTATTTTTAACCAACTTCAAAAAGGACGAGGTTCTCAACTTGATTGTCTTTTTTTATGTATGTACACTGATTATATTTTTACTACTAACATTCTTAACTTGTTGTTGGGTGTTTCGAAAACCAATTAAGAATAACTAATAAACTGATAGGACTAAACTCTAAAATTAAGTGTTTTTATAACCTGAATAGTATGAATTAGTTGAGGCAAATGTAGTTCTTATTGGCTTATATTGACTTTCAAATTATTTCAGGTGGTACCAGAATTTAAGGAACTTTTCAAAGAAAGAGCGACTGCTCCGTTCTTTGTTTTCCAAGTGTTTTGTGTTGCACTATGGTGCATGGACAAGTACTGGTACTACTCAATATTCACATTGGTCATGCTTGTCATGTTTGAATGCACGTTAGTCCAGCAACAACTTAGAAATATGGCTGAAATCAGAAAAATGGGGAACAAACCTTATAACATAAATGTATACAGAAATCGGAGATGGAGACAGATTATGAGCGATCAACTAGTACCGGGTGATATAGTTTCATTAACTCGGTCCCTTAATGAGAATTTAGTTCCTTGTGACATTTTACTTTTAAGAGGCTCCTGTATTGTTGACGAATCTATGTTAACAGGTGAAAGTGTTCCACAAATGAAAGAACCGTTAGAAAATGAAAAGGATTTAAAGCAGAATTTAGATCCCGAAGGTGATGGAAAACTTCACATGCTTTTTGGTGGCACTAAGATTGTACAACATTCATCACCAAGCAAAGCCAGTTCTTCAGGCCTCAAGGCTCCTGATAATGGATGCATTGGTTATGTTATTCGAAATGGTTTTAACACTTCGCAAGGAAAATTATTGAGGACTATATTGTTTGGAGTCAAAAGAGTGACAGCAAATAACCTGGAAACATTTGGATTCATATTATTCCTATTGATATTCGCGATTGCGGCCGCTGCTTATGTTTGGATCAAAGGTTGCGAAGACCCTGAAAGAAACAGATACAAACTCTTCCTAGAATGTACTTTGATATTGACCAGTGTTGTGCCTCCAGAGCTCCCTATAGAGCTATCTTTAGCTGTAAATACTTCACTGTTATCTTTATCAAAACTAGCAGTATTTTGTACAGAACCATTTAGGATACCGTTTGCTGGGAAAGTTCAAATCTGTTGTTTTGACAAGACTGGTACCTTGACAAGTGACAACCTAGTTGTTGAAGGTGTAGCCGGTATAGGAGAGCACAAAGATGCAAAGGTTATAGCTATATCAGAAGCTCCAATAGAGACTATTCAGGTATTAGCATCATGTCATTCTCTAGTACAGTTAGATGATGGAGTTGTTGGTGATCCTTTAGAGAAGGCAACCTTAAAAGCCGCCGAATGGAATCTAACCAGAGGTGATGCTGTTGTACCAAAAAAAGGAAAGTCTCCCGGCTTGAAAATTATACATAGAAATCACTTCTCAAGTGCCCTTAAAAGGATGTCAGTCATTGCAGGGTATCAGGTCAACGAACGTGGGTTCATAGAGTCCCATTATATTAGCAGTGTGAAAGGAGCACCAGAAACAATCAAGACTATGCTCAAGGAAGTCCCTAGCCACTATGACCATGTGTATCTGACATTGTCTCGAAGGGGTGCTCGGGTATTGGCATTAGGTTACAGAAATTTAGGAAAATTATCGTCACAAGACATTAGAGATCTTTCTAGGGAAGATATTGAGTCAGATTTAACTTTTGTTGGGTTCGTTATCATATCGTGTCCATTGAAAAATGATTCGAAAAAGGCTATTGCAGAAATAGTTCATGCATCTCATTCTGTGGTGATGATCACTGGTGATAATCCGTTAACGGCGTGTCACGTTGCGAAAGAGTTGAGCTTTACCCAAAATCCAGAAGTTCTAATTCTCACTCAGACTTGTGACGAATGGGGTTGGACGTCGATAGACGAAGAAGTGAAACTACCTGTGGTACCATTCAAGACCTCGAGTCAATTAACAACTAAATTTGACTTGTGCATAACTGGCGAAGGTTTGACTTACCTGAACGAGAATCATCATAAGTTTTTGTTGGAACTGATGCCGCATATAAAGGTGTTCGCTAGATTTGCACCGAAGCAGAAAGAGTTCGTTATTGTGACCCTGAAGGCTCTTGGATACACAACTCTAATGTGTGGTGATGGTACAAATGACGTTGGAGCACTGAAACATGCGGATGTGAGTTGGGTTTTATATTGCGTTATTTTACATTATTATCAATTATTATAATTTACTTACTGGAATTAGAAACCGCCTCAATCAAAATTTTCTTTTAGGTAGGCGTAGCGATTTTAGCAAACGCGCCGGAGAGGCCCCGTGAGCGCCCGGCTGCGCGTCCAGCGGAGCCAGAACTGCCTCGGCGAACAGTCGGGCCGAGAGACGCGCGCGCTGAAGCCAGAGCCGAGGCCGCGGCCAGGCTAAAGCGGGCTATGAAAGAGCTCGAAGAGGCGGAAGATCAGCCGCAATTAGTTCGTTTAGGAGACGCTAGCGTGGCCGCTCCGTTCACTAGTCGACTATCAAGCATACTATGCAGTAAGTCTGTGTTTAGACTTATTTGAACTTATAATTTAGAATTATGGCGGAAGAAAGCATTTATATTTTGTAAGACTTGGAAAAGTTTTCCATTTCTCGATATCTACAAACTTTCAATTGAACATCCCAGCTTCTCAGCTTCATACATTATTATAAAAATTCAGATAGTGTCATTAAATCGCAATCATTCAACTTTACTTTTGTTTTTTAAGTCGTCAATTATGCCTGTATGTAACCTTTAATTACCTTTCTATTACGAATACTTTGCCGAAATGTTCACGAACTTAAGGGTTTATTTTTACCATTTTTCGGTGGACCCTTGAAACAATGTTCTACTTTTTAAGTTATAATAAATAAACTACACAACGATATGAATATTTACCTTGATTATGTTGAACAAGATCTCATTTTCATAGTAAACTGTTTATTACTACAGTCTGATTCAATACAAGTTTCCTTCCAGTTTGCCACATAATCAAGCAAGGGCGCTGCACGCTTGTGACCACACTGCAAATGTTTAAGATTCTGGCGCTTAATGCATTAATCTTGGCTTACGGCCAGTCAGTGCTTTATCTCGATGGAATCAAGTTTAGTGACACGCAGGCTACGTTGCAAAGTCTTCTGCTGGCTTCGTGCTTCTTGTTTATATCTAGATCTAAGGTAAATTCAAAACCATTTTTTTTTTGTGTAATACGTTATAAGGCTAACGAGACGCTCTCCTGATGGTAAGAAATAACGCCTGTCCATGACCATTGCAGCGATACACAGAACTTTCAGTAGCAAAACAACGTCCAGGGCATCGCTGCTTTGGTACCCATTACTTTGAGATTTCGACTCGCAAAATGAATGGGCTAATGAGACTACAGCCCAGTAATTTCGCTAGCTGCAGAACCGGAACACAATAATGTTTACACACTACTGCATGGCGGCAGAATATCTGGTACTGCAGTGGTACCTACCTAGACGACCTGCTAAGGAGATCTACCACTAAGTAAAGTAAGTTTTATACCTATTCATTCTAAGGCATGTTGTTATATCGTAGTTTGAGTAGTAGGTTATCGGAAATATTTGGAAGAAATTGGGAAGTCCTTTAAGCCCAGCAGTAGAATAATTTTGCAAAAAATTTAGTTTTAAACTTTAGAATTTGCTTCACCTGTGATTAAACTCATTTTTTTTTTATAAGTGTGGGTGCAAGGGATGCGTATAGTCGGCGGTTTGGGTTCGCCGGAGTTAGTATAGTCCCCGCAGATTCCTCGCCTCTTCAGTCATGCCACCGCCATGTGGACTGTACCATGTATTACGTTGACAGGCTAGGTGTTTTACCACAGCTCACCTGATGTTATGTGACGGTGTGGTCGAAGTTGGTAAAGCACACCTAGCCTGGAATGGTACTGGAGGCTTACGGAACACACCGTTAGATGCTTGGCGGCAGATTTTCAACTTGAGGGTGGTAGCTAGCAAGCCGAGTACTAGAAAGTACCCTACCACCATGCTATGGTTTCCTCACGACGTTTTCCTTCACCGGCAGCTCAAGCTCATTGTTGGGATTTGAACCCACGCCCTTCGGCATATGAACCGACCGCGCTAACCACTGAGCTATCATCGCTACAAATCCGAAATGAGCTATAATCCAGTAAAGTTTACTAGTGTTTGCATTCGTCTTTCCCCACGAACTGCAGAACTTGCCTAATGGTTTTATCTTATTTTACCCGACTGCCAAGGAAGGGTTATGTTTTTCGCGCGTATCTTATATGTATGTAATTTTTTTCCAAACGGTTGGATGGATTACGACAATTAAGGTATCGTTAGATTCGTCTCAATAACTCAAGTGTCCTTAGAGGGAGGGTTTAAAAAAAAACAAGATGGTGGATTTTTGGCGCGCAATAGTAATACGTAAAAAAATAACCAAACCTATCAAGTAGGGTATCTAAATAAAGGCAATTAAAACAGGATTATACAAATATATATAAGTTATACGTTTAAATTTAATTAGGAATAATTTAAACTTATTTAAAATGTTTTTTTTTTTTACTGTAATTATAGCTATTTTAATCGCAGTCGGGTTATGGGTTGTTTAAACTCTTCAGCTTGTTATTTATATGTAGTGAGACGAACGAGCCGTTCTCCTGGCTCCTCATTTTCAAACTTACATGTGATTATTTGTCAAAAATATAAGGTAAAGCGTAACGTATAACGTTTTACGCATATTGTGATAGTTCGAAACGAGAGGCTATCTAGGCTAGAGACAATGTTTTATGACATTGATGAATATTTCAAGTTAAAAGATTATTAAATTACTAGTAAGTAATTTCTGGACATTTTATTATATGGACAATATTTTTTTATATTGGCATATTTTTATGCCGACGTATTTTTGTATTGACGTATTTTTATATTGACATATTTTATATTGGCAGTATTATTATATTGACAATATTCTTATATTGACATGTTTATATACATTGACATTTTGTTTTTATTCCATTGACATGTAATCAGTGTTCTAAATCTCAATGTAATGATATTACGGAATTGACTTGTAACATTGGTGTTATCAATAAAATATTTGTATTTGTATTTGTATCATACAGTCGCGTTTCTTTTAAATTTAGTTTGGGTTAGAGAGTACCACTCCACGCAAATTTACTCGAATTCGTTTGGATTATGCTCATAGTGAATAATGGCTTTAATGGTAAGAGATATTGTTTGTCCATGACCTTCGCAGCGGTACCCATATTATAGTGTCAGTTTTAACTTTTTACTATGTTATTTTCAGCCGTTGAAACGATTGTCGAAACAGCGCCCTCTGCCGAACATCTTCAACTTGTACACGATTATGACTGTACTCACACAATTCGCGGTCCATTTCCTCTGCCTGATATATCTGGTGCATGAGGCTACGGAACGGTCACCGGGAAGGTAACTAACTATACTTATAACTTTACTACTACTACTTTGTTAATCCTATTTTAATCATGGTGGTGGCAATTTTAATTTCCGTACCCGAAAGTGTCTAATCCTATCATTGAGTCTAACACTGTCTGTCTGTTCGTTCGATCTATAATGGGTATGTTTGTTTTTGTATTGCACTTTGTGTATTCTGCCACTGTCAAGTATTTTATATTGCCAAGTGTCTTATGATAAAATCGAACAAAATAAGTCATAGACAGTCAAAGTAGATATAGTAAGTCACGTCCAAGTCACAGAAAAATACTAGACTTTACTAGAAGACTAAAGAGTCTCATGCGAATGATTAAATCACCACTATTCATAACTCGGAAAAACACTAGTTTTGAAAAATAGGGCCATGATTTTTCCGCGCAGGAAAAAATCGCATTGATATAATATGTTGGTATTCAATAAGGATACACTTATTTTTATTCGCATCAAATTAAACACGGTTACACGAAACAATCGTGCTAAGCCGAAAGGTCATTGTTCTTATTAATGATCACAACTTTTATTATGGTACCACCTTTTTTTTTATAGCTGACAGGCAAGGTGTTTTTACCACAACTCACCTGATGTTAAGTGACGGTGTGGTCGAAGATGGTAAAGCACACCTAGCCTGGAATAGAACTGGCTCTCAAGTGAGGCTGCCGGAACACATCGTTAGATGCTTGGCGGCAGAGTTAAAAAAAAAAAAAAACAAGAAAACAAAATAGACTACCCCATACATTACGTCGAGGGCGAATGATACTTTTCTGTGGAACAACTGGTTTCGTTGTTGTATTAGGATTGATCCCATAGCAATATCTATATATATCTTCATAGATGATTAGTACAATCAGATCCCAGAGAGCGCGAGACTAGTTTAATCTAGTGTGGGAATCGCCGAATTTGCTTTATGTAGATGACTAGGAATATTACCTTTTTATTATCTATGTAATGTAGGTAACTCATTCATAAATAAGCGTATCTACTATGTTTCGTACTCTAAATTCAGTGTATTTTCGTTTTTTTTTTTAAATAAGAAATGGGCTTACGTTTGACCGCTATGTCACCTGATGTTAAGTGATGACGCGGGTTAAGATAGAGCACGCTTGCCTAGAAGATACCAATTCACTTTCGACTTGAAAACATCCAGATTATATCCAACGGGGATTATGGCTCACTTAGGCAGCGCTTTCCACTGTCTAGAGGTCCGCACATAAAAATTTCAGTATTATCGTTACGCTCAACTTTGTGTTTTATGTGTTGCAGAGATACAAAGCCAAAATTAGACATGGATCTGGCGGATGACGAGGAACACGAGTTTGCGCCCGACCTACTGAACAGCACCGTATACATAATCTCTATGGCGCTTCAGATATCGACTTTCGCTATAAACTACAGGGTTAGTGCATATATTTCCATTCATATTTACGTGTATAGGTAATTGTATGTTTAAGTGTGTTCAAATAGCGAAAGGTAAAACGATAACGAGGTTTTACACTTATTATTTGTCGTAATAAAGGTGTATAATATTTTGTTGCACTGAAGTGTCTATTATATTTGATCGCATTAAAGCGTGTACTGTATTCTTTCGCATTATATTTTGTAGCACTAAAATGCGTATTATATTTTGTCGCACTAAAGCATGTATTATATTTTGTAGCACTAAAATGCGTATTATATTTTGTAGCACTAAAATGCGTATTATATTTTGTAGCACTAAAATGCGTATTATATTTTGTCGCACTAAAGCGTGTATTATATTTTGTAGCACTAAAATGCGTATTATATTTTGTAGCACTAAAATGCGTATTATATTTTGTCGCACTAAAGCGTGTATTATATTTTGTAGCTCTAAAATGCGTATTATATTTTGTCGCACTAAAGCGTGTATTATATTTTGTCGCACTAAAGCGTGTATTGTATTTTGTGGCACTAAAGTGTGTATTGTATTTAGTTGCACTAAAGCGTGTATTGTATTTTGTCGCAGTAAAGCTTGTATTATATTTTGTATCACTAAAATGCGTATTAAATTTTGTCGCACTAAAGCGTGTATTATATTTTGTCGTACTACAGCGTGTATTATATTTTGTCGTACTACAGCGTGTATTATATTTTGTCGCACTGTAGCGTGAATAAAATGTTGTTGCACTAAAGCGTGTGTAAGCGTGTAGTAAATTGGATAAGGCGTTTGTATTAGTAACTTATTTTGTAAAACAAATATATTTATCTCTCTTTGCAGGGTGAACCGTTCATGGAAGGTCTGCGCGACAACAAGCCGCTTTTGTACAGCATTTTGGTGTCAGGAGGCGCGGTGCTCGCGCTGGCAACTGGAGTGCTGCCAGATTTATCCAACATGTTCGAGATCGTTTACTTCCCACCTGACGTAAGTAAACACTTCACTTTTCCTGCTGTACGTAGGGTGGAGCATCAATTTATAGAGAAAAATAATTTACAAATATGCAATGACGCATTTTTCCCTAGAAAAGTAACCTCATTCAAAAGAAAAGTGACTCCATTCAAAAGAAAAGTAACTTCACTAAAAAAGTAACTTCACTCAAAAGAGAAGTAACATCACTCAAAAAGCGCCATCTATTGATTTTACGCTTCACTACTATGAAGTAGTTAATATAAAGTCAAAATAACCCGCAACACGCACAGAAATTAGCGCCATCTAGACTCACGACTCACTATTATCCTTTGTACCGTTTTTTGTATGTGATAATGTATTTGTCTTCCTTGAATCGTATTTCCACTGAGCCATAGAAACTGTAAGTAACTTTTTATATGTATTGTTTCAGTACCGAGTGATATTAGTGCAAGTTTTGATAGCCGACATGTTGTTTGCATACCTCGTGGACCGGATATGTTTGTTCCTCTTTGGCGAAGGACGATCCCTATGCACATAATAGAACAGTTAGGCGAAATAAGTGCTTAAAGAAAATCCGACCTCTTTGTACCCACTTTATAAATGTTAAAATTACATACAACTATTCGTAAGTGTAATCGATTTGCCAGTTTTTGTAATCGATATTTACTTACTTAATATGTTTGTCAATGTTCGACATTCCAAACAGTTAAAAAGAACAAAGGTTCTAGCCTAGTACGTTTACGGTAAAAATATATATGAAAACTGGTATAGCACCACTGCTGAAAGTATTTTTTTTTTATTAGTTTACGTCCTGTGTAATTCTCGCAAATTAATATGTTAACCTCTTTTTAAAACTCTAACATAATTTTTTTTATAATTTTTCTTACATACGTCAATATCGATCATTAAAATCGGGCGCTTATACGCTTACGAATAAGTTAAGGGTTATAAGTTTGGTGTGAACTAACCCGACAGCTGATCATTGTACATATTATGAACAACTTTTACTATAGTCCCAACTCTAAAATCGAGAAAATAAATTAGCTGTTATATATAATACTTAAATCATAGAAAAAAAAAATTGACCCCTAACCAAGCTGTTTTTTTTTTACGAATTCAATGTTGTATCCATAGTAAAAGTTGTTCATAATTACGAATACAAATACTCTGTCGGCTTTGTATACCCAAATCTTATAACCTTGTATACAAGATGGCGAATTTTCGATCCGCGACCGTGTTATTCCGTACCTTACATAACTTAGACAAAGATAAAAAAATAATTGTCAAGAAAAAATTGTGCTTAGTAAGGAAACTTCTTAACAATACACAAGCAAGTTATTACTGTAACGATAAATCTGTCATTGTCCAATATTACGTTGCCGTAATATAATGATATATTTTTGTCTCAAAATTACGATTTAACAATTTAAATGTTGGTTACATTAGTTAGTAAGTAATACAGTATACTGTTTTCATAATTTCGTTTGGATATAAACTGTGACAGCTTTAAGCACCTCGCGGAACGGACGCCATATCTAAAACACTATAAAATTATACAAGTACCTCAGTTGAAAAACGTTACGAACAGTATAATGAAAATCGCACTAAAATACTGGTTCCTATCGTAAACTTCATCTATTATTCAGCTTTGTCATCAAGGTCATGTCAGAGAGAGAGACAGAAAGTTGGTGTGCATTTTAAATGACTGACGCGTAATTCGTGTTTTATGTTTACACAAGCGCTACTGATAGAACAGCTCACTGTGGATATTCGAACGTCTATAAAACTATAAATTTTGAGGTCACAATAAAAATATACTGATAAATTGGTTCACATAAAACATAAGATTACGTTTCTGGGACCGTTTTTTACCGACATAAAGTGGATTATGATGCATTTTTTAAATATAGTTAGACGTAAAGAGCAGTTTTTTTTTTGTTTGTGTTATGACTAGTTGAGTGCAAGGTTCTTTTGTATACTATCAGGGTTTTGTACGCAAATATTTGAAAGCCCCAAGGCATCTTTAAAGAGTTGTCTTAACGATTATAAACAGATTTATCAATTACCAGTGTATTTGTGAACGGGTATTTTATTGAGGTTTTTTTGGTAATAATATTAATTTACATTTAAAGAAATCTTATGATGTCTACATTGAAGGTACTGCACAGCGGCATCCGGCGGGTTTTGCTCCGCTCAATCATACGCAATGTTTGTTAAAACATGGCGTGTGATTGTTTTTTGTGGCGTGTGTGCATCACGTCACAAAAAAAGTTGATACAATACTAGCTGCAGTGCTGACTAGGAATACAGTTTTAGCTTTATTAACAACAACCGAACCGAGGCCGGGCCAACCCTACGCCGGCAGAAGCCCGTCAGATTAACCCGCCGCCGGCATTAGCCCGTCAGAATAACCCGCCGGACTAGCTTCGTGTATAGACAACTTTAGTTTTATTTGAAGAATAATATTATTTACAGTAATGGATCTATCATTTATGTTCAATTGCATTCGTTGGAGAATTTATGTAGCATTCCTCGCGTCGTTACGATTTGTATTTATAATTGTAAATAATTGAATATAATAAAGTGTTCGTCTGGTAATGGTTGCGAATACATGTAACCGCTCAAATGATGTGCATTAAAAGCATGTAAAATGTGTTAGTGGTTTAAAAATATACTTGTGTAGTAAAATTATTGTATTTTTTTTTTAAAATCCTGGTCGTCTAACCTGTGTACCTACATACTTATAATGTGATATTTAAAATTCCACGATAACTTAATTATGTAATATTCAAGATTTGTTCAAGGGAAGTAAATTCCTTGCTGTCGTTTCTTCCCTTTCAGGAAGTATGTATAAATTTTCAAAGGAAATAAGTTCTAAAAGCGCACGCGATATGTTAATGGGTTTATTCAGTAAGAATACTTGTTTGGACTAACATCTTAGTGTTTGTAGCACTTCGTCGCTACCGAAACTCGACGTTTCGGATGCGAAAATAACAACGTCCGGGAACTATCACAGTTTAGTGTTTCCAGCCAAGACCACCGTAGCTGAGACCATGATCGCGTCCATGACCAATTCCTCCATAATTAAGACCTATGCCTCCATAACCAAGGTCATTGCTCCCGTGTCCATGTCTGTGTCCGAGACTAATGCCTCCGTGTCTAAGGCCATGTCCATTACCAATGCCTCCGTGTCCAAGATCAATGCCTCCGTGTCCAAGGTCGTGTCCGAAACCAATGCCTCCGTGACCGAGACCAATGCCTCCATGTCCAAGGCCGTGGCCGAGACCAATGCCTCCATATCCAAGACCGACGAGGCTGGTCATTCCAACAGCGACGGGAGCTGTGACTGTGACTGGAGCTGCGACCGCAACTGGTGCCGCGACATGCTTGATCGGGATCACTTGCGGGTGCGCCGCCGCGCCAACACGCTTGACGACCGCGTTGAAACCATTGACAGGGTCTGCCGTGTAGTCAACCACACGCAACGTGCCGTCAGGTTCTGTCAGTGAGTAGGAGCCTTTAACTAGCCCTCCGTCGCGGGACTCTGACTGCGCTTTGTTGTCGCCAGTCAGTGGGTCGTTCACTGCGTAGTTGAACCCGTAGCGAGGAATGGACTGAAAAGGTATTCAGTATGTGGTAATTGTTGGTAGCTTTTTTTATGGGATTGTTATTAACTAAAATAAAATGCATGAATTTAATAACTGTATCTCGTAAATCGGTTGATAGTCGCACAATAGAGAGTCTATGGAAGTCTAGAGACAATTGAAATGTTCCACTATTAATCGATAGTAGGTATACTCATCATGTTGACGTCATCATCATCCACAGTCTTCCGCTGCTGGTATAAACATCTCTCTTGTAGTATATACCTACCTCGATCCTGCGCTAACATGTTGACAATAAGAAACAACATTATCATTGTGTCCAGGTGAATATAACTATTTTCACATTTACTGAAAATGTAAAGATAATTTAGTACTTACAACGCTGTCGATCGCTGCTATTCCAATTGTTCCTATGCCGGATGGCACTGCCATCGCTACTCCCAGCACGCACGCGACCTATCGGTGAAAAACGATACGGGCTTTTCTTAATGCTTTTTAAGTGTCTACCTATATACCTAATACTTTCGTATGCAATCTAAAAGAAATAAATAATAATAATAAATATCGTAGGGCATTACACACAGCGCCATCTGGCTCCAAACTAATCAAAGCTTGTGTTATGGAGGTGAAATAACTGATAGAATACTTACATTAATACTTTTTTCTTGTAAATACATACAGAACACCCATACAACAAACATAGAACAAACATTTGTTTATAACACAAAATGTTTGTTCTGGGTGGTAATCGAACCCACGCCCTGTAGCTTATAAAAGCAGATATTCTACCAATGAGCCAAGAGGGCTGTCTTAAAAACAGTAAGGAGGTATCTGTGGAGTATTGCAAAAAAACATGACGTATACTTGCTGAACGTATTATCCGTCGCAGAACCGATAACTACTGGGGTAGACGTGTTATGAGTGGAGACGCAAATTCGCAAACGTAGTGTAGGACGCCCTGAGATTCGATGGAGTGACGATATATGTAGGACAGCTGGCGGTGGATGGAAGCAAAAAGCCGAAGATCGTGCTGATTGGCATGTCTTGGGTAAGGCCTATGTCCAGCAGTGGACTTTGATAGCCTGATGATGATACTTGATCTAATTAACGAACACAGTAGTTAGATTGTATTACTATTCGTAAGCTTAGGTTCTTACCGCTACGTATGAGAACATTGTGCTCAGTATTGCTTCTTGCGGTCAACACCAGCCTTACACAGTGTATGCTGGAAGTATCCTCGCACTTCGTATTTATATCCATCCTTGATTGCGACTCCCTACAATCCTTGCGTGTCACGCTTGGTTATTCACGTTACACACATTTTCATAACGTGTCCTAAAACCAACTATAATTAGTTAATTGCGGCGTTTCTTTTGTCTAAATAATTCCGATTCTGCTGCTGTTTCGTCAGAATCCTGTTTCGTTTGGTTGTAACGTGTGAATAATTGAATATCAATCTGCGCTACATGCAGGCTAATAAGTGGAGTATTAATTAAGCATTTAAATGTTGAGTGCTGTAGTAAGGTGGAGAGTTGAAGATAGCCTCGTCCGCACACGTCAGTTCCGCTTCCAAGAGACACGATTCGTGGCGTGGCTGTTAGCGACTACTTTTCATGTACCTACATATGTAAATATACACTTTTTATAAGTATGGTAAAGCCACAAGGGTCCCTGATTATCCAAGTAATTTCTTGGGCTAGACACGAAAAATATAATAATAATAAAATAAATTAATATATAATAATATATAATTAATATATAATTAATATAATGATATAATAATAATTAAATAAAATATAATAAAAATAAATACTAACAACCATCGGTCGAGCTGTTTGATTTTAATCACATAGCGTTACAATACGACTGATGCCGTTGGGTCATTGGTAGGATTCTGATAGACTTTTCAGACGTGGACCCCTAAAAGTGCCTACATTCAAATAAGTACCTATGCATCTAAAATTTCCGTTTCCAGTGAGGATAACAAAATACACAAGTGGCAACCGGTTGTTGCAAGTGTTGCCGTGGTGGTGCCGGCGTAAGAATAGTACCCCACCCTCTCTACCCGTGGTTGCCGTAAGAGTCGGCTAAAGGATGTAATCTGGAAGATGGGCAGCAGCGTCTTCCTTGAACAATCACACCTAACTGCGCTCGCCAACCCGCCTGCCAAGCGTGGCGAGTATTGGCAAAACCCCCTCCAGGAGGAGGCCTATGAACAGTAGTGGACGTCCTATCGCTGATGATGAATGATGAACCGGTTAATAAAAAAAAATACTAGTTCTCACATTTTTAGATAATAATTAAATATAAATTAATTTGATTGGCTTCTTAAAATAGTATCCAAAGTCAATTAGTGTTTCTTGCTTATTTATTCATGTATTTCAATGTGTCTGCGATTGCATATCAACTGCGAACTAGGTACCTACTAATTTGCAATGATATATGTTTATACCAATTAACCTCTTTAATTTGCTATAGGTCGCCGACCTTTTAATATATAAGTACTTATGTATATATTAGGATTAAGTATTTATTTTGTATCCGGCACAATTCAACGTGAGTAATCCCGCATACTACTTAGGTATAAACAAAAATGTGTTAAAGTCAGTCAGTTTCCATAGTAAAGTATTTATTATATCGCAGTTTATTTTTCCACTTTTCATAAGAGAATCAAACAGATAGTTTTTTTTTAAAGTAATTAAATATTGTAGGTCTTTTCACACAACGCCATCTAGCCCCAAACTAAGCAAAGCTTGTACTATGGAATCAGACAGTTGACAGAATACTTAAACACTTTTTTTGTAAATATATAAACTACTTATAATACATACAGACACAGAACAAACATCTATGTTTGTCACACGTGTTTGCTTATTTACCAATTTATAAAAAAATTAAGTATCTACCTACTGATATTAAGTTAGAAGTATTGAAGTTTTGCTACCTATTTTTGTTAGTAGGTAGATAAATGTAGGAGAAACATATACCTAACCATTGAAACATTCAAATAGTTACGTAAAAAGAGATTCAATTACAGAACCACTGCAATCAAAGCGATCCGGTAGCGTTTAACGCAATTTAGAATCAAAAATGTAATTTATCTAGCGCGAGTTGCAACTAATTCGGCTCCAGTCGACCGCCTCATTACCCCTTTTCAGTAGAACACTCTTTCCACTCAGACTTACACAAATTCACATTTGCAATCAGAGCCCGGAGAAAAGTTCCTCCTCGTCTCACCCCGCTCGCCCCCTCCCACGCCGCCTTTAATTAACAGAAAGTGGTTCATTAGAGCTTATTCATTAAAGCAAGGAGTAATTAGCGAACTCTAATGAATGCTGTAATAATGTAAGAGCGGCCGCGTCGGACTGCGGCCCCACTTCTAGATTAATCTAGAAGCTGAGAATAATTTAGTAATGGCGTTAATTTATTATATGGGTGATTGCGGGAATTAACTTGATAGAGTCACAGCTTCGGTCACGTTCTCATGGGTCGCAAGGGTGTTTACAAGACCTGTTACGCTGTCTAGAAACGCGTATGTTTTATAAATCCTGCAAATACGTCCCGCCATGACCATATTATGAGACGCACGCGATGCTCTCCTGATGGTAAGAGATAACGGATGTCCATGACCATTGCAGACATACGCAGAACTTTAAATAACAAAACAAAGTCCAGGGCATCGCTGCTTTGGCGCTCATTATTTTGAGACATTCGATGGTTAGTCTCGATATTCCTGTAATTTCGCTAGCTCCTGCAAATCAGAACACAGTAATGTTTACGCATTACTTCTTGGCGGCAGAATATCTGGTAGTGCGGTGATACCTTCCTATACGAAATCTTACTAATGAGATTTACCATGTTCCATATTTCGTATGATTTCACAATTTTTATTGTATTTGTTATCTAGTGATAATAGAAAAGCTTAATTTATTTCGCTGCTTTATAATAAAGTGCCTAGCCTACAAACTTGTATGTCTATTTTGTAGCATTCGAGTATACCATTTTAAATTGATAAATACTAGAAAATAAAAATAAATAAATATAAGCTCTTGTTATAGTATATAGTACATTTGCCCCTGAAACGTTCCACAACTGGGCGAAAGAAAATAAAAGAGGTTGCCTTCACATTACCTTCTTAGTTCTTCTTTCCCAAGTTCCAGCCCAGGCTTCGGTAATTGTTTGTCATTGTTTATCATTGTATACCATTGTTTATCATGAGAGTACCGCACGCTCATTACTTAAAAATTATAATCTGTGACAGCTTAGGTTTACGAAAATGTTACCACAGACTTACCTCTAGAGTCAATTCATTTCATAAATCACTTTGAATAATGAAGAAACGTTAATTATTAAGTTGGTAAGCCATATAAAACAAATGAGACCGAACGTTGCTTTTCAATATACTTATCTACACTACTTTCTTAAACGCTCATTTTAGTAGGTACAGCGAAGAGCAGTAGCCCGTGCCTTGGCCCATGCACATCAGTCTTAACTAACTTTAAAACCCATTTCGCTAAGGGTTCGATTATCGAAAAACCTATTTAAACACCTCTTTTACTTCTAGGATTTAGCGGTTACTCAATGATTCTCCAGTAAATCCCCATTAAGCATCGTGGGCTCCCCTACTAATAGTTGAGGTGTGCAATTGTGCATACAGTATTAATAGGTCGTATATACCTATTACCAACAGCCTCATTGTCTAATATTTTTTTTATTTTTTTTTTTATAGTGAGGCATAGTACTTTTCGCCCTGTTGGTAAAAAAACCGTCCTTGGACAGCTGCAACATTCGTGGTGCTGTCGATAAGGTGCCAATCCGAGAGAACATAATTATACAGGCATAATTTTTAAAAACGTTCCGTGCTGTAACTTTGCGGAGAACTTAGTAATAATTTTCAAAAATTTAACTCATTTACTTATAGGTATAGTGTGATCCGAGCCTATGTATACGGTACTGTAACGAGCGATGCCTGATTGTACGCGAACAAAGTTGCTAACGAACTTACGTGCTTAACTAGGCGCCTACTTACTCAACTTTACGACACGCAACGAGCTCCGTTTTTTAAATTACTTTTGAAAGCTGATAATACAGTTAATAGGTTGAAATCGTGCGTGAATTTACCTTTTGATTTATAACCGAAATCGGAGATAAATAGCTCATAGTATTGTAGTATAGCGATGATAGCTCAGTGGTTAGCGCGGCCAGTTCACACGCCAAAGGGCGTGGGTTCAAATCCCAACAAAGAGCTCGAACTGCCGGTGAAAGAAAACATCGTGAAGAAACGAAAGCATGGTGGTAAGGTACTTTCTAGTACTCGACCATAGCTAGCTAACACCCTCAAGTTGAAAATCTGGCGCCAAGCATCTAACGTTGTGTTTTGGAACACTGTTAGATGCTTAAGAGCCAGTTTCATTCCAGTTCAGTTCGGTTCGGTTGCCTTCAAAATAAAGCGTACCTAAATAACTTTACACTATTAGTGATATTAGAAGTAATTGCACATTGAAGTAGGTATTATTTAAAATATTAATTACTATGGACCCGCCCCGGCTTCGTCTCGTATAACTCTTTCGGACAAATTTCTCTAAATGACAGAAAAAATCGTATCAAAGCAAGTCGCGTTGTTAAAAAGAACTGAAGAAACAAACAGACATGATTATACTATACATTTGTACGTTATAGTTTTAACAATTCACTACATTTCTACCTGGCCCTGGTTTTACATGTTCATTGCTTATTGGGATATGTTCATAGCCGAAACATGCTCGTCATTGTATAGTGACCTATACCTGCCACATAAGTATATGAAGGGTCTTTTAGCTTGCAAACATCATCAAAGAATATTGTAAAAAGTCTTGGAAAAGACATAGGTATATCAAGTACAGATGAGACTGAATTTTTTTGTGGTTTTGGTACATTTATATATGATGGTAATTTAGTGATAACTTACACAAATAAAACACCTTAGTGAATGATTAATGAAGTGTTGTTAAATATCTAAGGTGCTTGGTGACATATTTTCAACTTGAGGTTAGCTAACCAGCTGAGTAATAGAATGTACCCTACCACCAAGGTAAGGTTTCCTCACGAACACGATGTTTTCCTTCATCGGAAGCACGAGCTCATTCTTGGGGTTTGAACCCACGCTCTTCGGCGTGTGTAGGTATTGACCACGCTGACCACTGAGCTATCATCACTACAAACTACTACTTAGTAAACTTACGACTTAGTAAAAACGCTCTCACACGCATTTTTTTAAGGTTCACTGACCCAAAGAGAGACGCCATGATAGCTCAGTGGTTAGCGCGGTCGATTCGCATGCCGAAGGGTGTGGGTTCAAACCCCAACAATGAGCTTGAGATGCCGGTGCAGGAAAACATCGTGAGGAAACCATAGAAACAATATATTAATTTTAACTAATAGAGCATAAAGCAAAGTGAATTGTGTTCGACTGTACATATTTATACAGATATCTCCACGTTGGACGAGAGTGACCCTTAGTTATGACATAGCTACTTAACAATTGCTCCAGGACATACGCGGACATCGCGTTTCGAATTCCACTGAAAATATCATGAAAATAATATTCATATTTTAGTAAACGAGAAAATGCCAACGCGAGCACAGTACAAAGTACACAGATTTCTCTGTTTGTCCTTTTTTACTAACGAGCATACGAGGCCCTTATTTCAATCTAGGGTTCCGTGAAATATAGCAATTTTGTCTTAGTAACTATTCACATTGTTTCTTCGTAAAAAAAATTGAGCTAACCCCACGTTGCGATAGCCACTATCGGTACACAATCTAAACAATTAGCTGTTAGAACACCTAAACAGGAAACAATATGGCGTTTTTCACGATTTCAGAGTTGTGTCTATAGTAAAAGTTGTTCATAATGATTTCACCTTAGTGCATTCCAAGCTTATAATCCACTAATATTAAATTTAAAAATATATTTTAAGTTTGGTATTATGACAAATATTGTTTGTCAATATTACCATTTTTTTTACAAATACTATTTGGTATTATTTGTCAATTTTATAGCCATGGTCCAAAAATTAAAAAAATAATCCCTTCAAATGTAGTTATGCTTTCCGATTCTAACACGGCAAATCTCAGATAAATTAACCAGCCACTCGAAGCGGCAAATGATTACGAAATTGGACCCATTTCCAGGACACTCTTGTTAAATAGCGCAGTCCTTTGACAACGCATGCTATTTTTTTTGGCATCTCACTTTTTGTATTATGTTTATGTGAGTTATACTATTAGATATACCAAGTCATAGTTGTGAGTCAAACTCACTATTTAGTTCATCTGAAAGGAAGTGCGCCCTTAATTGGTTCAGTCTCCGGATAAACACGAAAAATTCCGCGAGCTTCGGTATTGGACGTTTGTTAATATTGAAAATTCAAGGTTTTTTTTCGCGGAGAAATCATTTCGCTGCATTTTTTTTTTGTTGTGTTTTTTAATAAATATCGTAGGATATTTCACACAACGCCTACGAAAAACTAAGCGAAGTTATGGAAACCAGATAATTGATACATTATAAAATTAGTAGGTATGTACAATTTTTGTAAATATATAGGTACTTACACGCAGAACAATAACGCTGAATTATGTGCGTTTAGAAAATTAACAATGTGGTTAGCTCAAAGTTTTGGCGGGAAACGCAGAAAGGTCGTGTTGCCACATAATATTATTTTCAAAAAAATATGTTTTTAGGTGTTTATGTGTAAAAATACTGTTTCCTTAATAAAGTGCCGAATTACGTGCGTGCTTGTGGAAACGTTATTGGTGAAACATAGCTTTTCTTGTTGTTTCCAAAGCTTGTGAAATTACTATTTCTTTACATTTTCCATTCCAGGCTAGGTGTGATTTACCATCTACGACCACACCGTCACTTAACATCAAGTGATTTGCGGTCAAACACCTAGCCTGTCAGACATAAAAAAAAAAACTAGGGCATGACCAGACTTGAGCTACAATTACTTAGTGTAACTTTTACTTATTCCGCTTTATTTGACTAGCAAATATAAAAAGTGCGGTGCCAAAAAAAGAAGAAGACTATTCAAATTGTTCCATTATATGCATTTTCAGAGTTGAAAATTAGTAAGAAAAAACATCGATTTGGTAAAATTTTCCATGCTTATATTTCTTCTTTTCACTTCACATTTATTATAGGTTTGATTTATCTGTCATTTTGCCCGTTGTTAAACGTTGATCCGGTCCACGATGTATCATGCATGCCAAGAAGAAACCGATTTGCTTGCAACTTGAATCACGCAGGAACTCTTTTTTTACACGGCAAAGCTACATGAAAGGGTTAGTTTTTAACAGTCAGTATATGTTTATTTTTTATTTAATTTTCGTTCGACCATTTCTTGCCTGATTTTAAGCAGTGATGCGGTCTAGGATAGTTATATTTATATAAATAACTCGTTAAAATGTCAAATGTTTCGTTTTTATGATCCAAGTGAATTTCCAACGACAGTGAATTTTATATGCGAAAACGCAGACGTATAATTTAAAGATAATAGGGCCCTGAATTTATCTTTTGAGTAACATGTACCCACTCGAAAGTAACGTTACCGAACACTTTATGAGTACCATACACACATGTGGGCTTTCTACACTTACACACGTATATATAACCTGCACCCTGCGATTTCACCTGCGTTTTCGGGACAAAAAGTTACCTCTGTGTTAGTTAAATTAGCTATATACATAAAAGCAACATGTACATATAAGGAACAAATTTGAATACAATATTTCGCAATCGCGTTATTATTTAACGTTTTATTTTTCTACTTATCGACACAACAAGATAATCCAATTGTCGGTCCAAACTCATGCCTAACAGGCGTGAGGTGCTTTCGTCTGTGTATTACAGTTTGATCCTACCATCAAAACTCGAACGTTTGTTTTTTTTTTCTTGAAATCTAGAGAGTTACCTATGTTTAACAGGATGTCGTTCAACACCTAGAAATTACATTTTATATTTATAGCTGGCGTTAAACGTAGGATGTAAAAATACTCTACATTTCTCTAAATAGTAAAAAACAAATTCGTTGTCCGCGTCTGTCTGTTTATCCGTTCTCTCTATCATAAATAGTTTTTTCCCGATATGTTAAAAAAAAAATGACCAATGCCATAGTTTCATTCATCATGAAACTTCCGCTACTTAATTTATATAGATTAATATAAAGCATACATTTTATTCCGGAATAATGTTCCATAAGACACATCTATACCATATCAAATTTCAAGCGGATACGTCTTGTAGTTAGTTTTTCGCCAACCCCACATGAACGTAATATTTTTACGGGATAAAAAAAATCCTATTATTAATACTGGTAATAAATTATATGTGTTTCAAACTTCATCTAAATCCGTTTAGCCATTTTTGCGTGGTCGAGTAACAAACATCCAGACTTTCACATTTATAATATTAGTAGAATAGTAATAACATATCATTCTGTTAGAAATATTCATAGTTAAAATCGAAAACGTTCAGGTCGAAAGCTTCACTCAGTTGGGATCAAAAGTACCTATAAATATGTGTGTGGGTACAGATTTGTGTCCGTATTACATAGGTACGGGTATGCGTATGCCAATTGTTAACGGACGAGCTTTATTCAGAGCCAACTCGATTGGAAGCACTCATGTTATTTTGATAACGTTTTCTATCACACTATTACTAAGTGATGAGCGGAGTTTTTGGCGAAAACGCGGAAAAATTGTGTCGCTGCATTATATCATATTACAAAACATAAGTTTTTCGAGTATTTATATATAATAGTGGTGTTTTATTCATAAAGTGCTGAACTATAAGCGCGGCTGTGGGAAAGTGTCATTATGTGGTAAAACATGACATTGACAAAACGTGTTGCTTCCAAAACTTCTTTTTCTAGTAAAATAGCTTTTTTTTTACTAAGGCATGACCAGACTTAACCTTTACAGTAATTTAGACTTATTTTTACTAGTTTTGTCTCAAAAGACTTAAAAATATCGAAATATTTGTCACTGACAAATGCAGAAAATGCGACGCCAAAAACAAAGAAAAAGAAAGTCATAAGTGCCATTTTATAATTACATTGAAACATTATTAATGAAAAATAAATAATTTAATTTCATAATTCTTGGTTTTTTAGGTTAGAAGTTATTCCAAGTCACATGTTTTTTTTAAATCTGACAGTTTGATTTGAGCGTTTGATTACACCCTACGTGAAGTTAAGCAGTAGTGCAATCTAAGATGGAATACACTTACGTATACTTAGAAAAAGTCTATTTACTTTAGATTTTGTATCTTTGTTATGTTGTGTCAGTGTGATCGAAGATTTGCTATCTTCGATCACACTGACACAACATGATCACACGTGATAACCATTTACACTTGCGAAATAGAGATGGACGTATCTATATCCTAGCTCTGTCACGTTTCCTTGCGAAAGAAATACTTTTTATCACAGCTTGCTTGCTAGCTTGGATAGGACTTTTCAAGTAAAGAAACCACAGCACATCGTTTGGAGCTTGGCAATACATTTTCGTTTTAATATGAGATAGATTTACGTTTGGCCATCAACTCACCTGTTGAAAAGCGTCTGTGCGGCCGAGGATGGAGCACGCTGTTTTTTTTGTGTAAAATTGGCAAACAAGCGACATGCCACCTGATGGTAAGTGGTCACCGCCACCTATGGACAATTGGACACCTATGGATCTAGAAGAAATCTATTTACTTTTATACACACACCTTAAAAACCATATTGTAAGTAGTACCTACACAGGAAACAACAGCCTCACTTGAGAGCCAGTTCCATTCCAGGCTAGTACCATTTTTGACCACACCGTCACTTAACATCAGGTGAGTTGTGGTCAAACACCTAGCAAGTGAGTCATAAAAAAAAAACAAAGAAGCCAGCAATGATTTCCATTCTTCAATCACGACGTGTTCCTGAGACCTGACCAGCAGATCAAAACCACTTTTGGGATTTGAATTAACGTCATGTACGCGTCATGTAACTAACCACGCTAACCACTAAGCCGTCATTGCTATAAAATTGCCTTTTACTTATATTTAAACGGGAAAAATCAAAAAGTACGCTCGAGTACACAGTGTTGTCAAAAAAGCCTTCTGGGAAGCTTGTTTACATAATCGTTTCATTTGCAATGTAAAACGACGACGACCAACTGTTTTCTTTCTTTTTAATCCGAACACAATGCATATTACTGTGCATTTTGGTTGAAACAATACGGCAACTCAGGGTCAATAATAAATTATGATAATATTAATTTTGTTTTGCTAATTTCAAAGGATTGTTCTTGGATTGTTTGAAGTTTGTAATAAAAGATCAAAGAATCAACTTCTATAAAAAAATATTATTTATTATACAGCTATCGCCTTTGTATTTTGTAAAAGTGTTCTCGTTTATCTTGATAGCTCTAATAATGAATCAGATCATCTCCCTAATATTATAAATGCGAATGTGAGTTTTTTACGTCTTCACGCGTAAACTACTAAACGGATCTGGTGAATTTTTGCAGGTACTTTAGGCCCTGGAATAAGACAGGATACGTTTCATCATCAGCATCATCATTATCAATCACCACGCGAGTAAACCGCGTGTCGATGGACGGTCATAACTATGCACTATCAATTAGGCGTATATCATAGACCAACAATGAGCTTGAGCTGCAGGTGAAACGTCTTGAGGAAACCATTGCATGGTGGTAGGATAGTAGTACTCGGCTGGCTACCCTCAAGTTTAAAATACCACCAAGCACCTAACAGCGTGTTCCAGCAGCTTCACTAGGTTTTGCTATCGTCGACCATACCGTCACTTAACATCGGGTGAGCTGTGGTCAAATACCTAGTTTGTAGTAAGTGTTTATGTACTTGTGTATTACTATGATATTAAATAACGGCACCATCTTAATATGCAAAATTTTGGGTAAAAATAATTCAAACAGTGAGTTGATTTACAAAATTTTATTTTCTCTCCATTCACCGGCTCTCTTAGGCTAGTATGTATGTTCTTTCTTTGTGTATTGGTAACACCACAACTGTCACGAAAACTGTTCAGGCTTGATATCAGATGTTTTGAAAAATATTTTATTGTTACGTGAAAGTAATTAACGAAACTCTCTCTTGATTACAAGACACGAGGCATGTTCACCATGGCAGGTACCCAGAACTTAACAAAACAAAGTAAAGGGCATCGCTGGTATGGCAGCCATTACTTTCATGTACATATGTTAATAAATTAGATATCTTCATAATTTAAGCAGTGCTTCGCTTTAAAACGTATAAAAATTTGTCTCTAAATACTTAATTAAATTTAACAACAACATCAAGCCTTCACAGTGATCCATAAATTAAACAATAAGATGGCAAGACTCGCTAAACGCTAACATTAGAATTATATGTTCTCATATTAGTTACAATATCCTGGAAATATTTAACTAGGTGTAATTAGTTTTGAAACGATAAAAAATATTCTTAAAAAGTATAAAATAACGAAAAGAGACCGTTACATAAGTTTTTAGCGAATGAGCTTGCTTGAGTAGGTAACGATAAAAAAGTATTATAGTTTAAACAAATGTGACTCCATCGCACTACGCAAAAAGAACAGTTTAATAAGTAGCTGTTTTTTTAATACAGAAGATACACAAAAAGGAATGTTAGCGTTTAAGATAACTTACATACATTAATTACTGTAATCATTTTATAAATTGTTTCGAACAAGTTAAATAGACGGTAAGACGTTATATCAATATATACAGAGACCGAATAGCTCGAATTAAAGTTCAAAGACGTTGGCATCGAAATTATTGCTACGAAGTTTTGCCCCTAAACGTTTTAGGTACAACATGTGTCTACTTATAAACTAGAATTTAACGCTAATATATACAAATACTTAGAAACGAATAATGATAACGAGCGATTGTTTAAACAGCTCATTGTAAGGAAATAACGAATACTTACATATATTCGAGATAATATTTACAGAGCAATATTGCAAATCACAGAAACGCGTGCGCAAGTTATAGCAGCTAGGTATTAAGTTCAGAAAATTAGGTATACGATACTTAGTAATGAATTCATAGTAACACAAAGTGTAATGGCAAGAATTGATACTAGAACAGTTTCAAAATAAAATAGTAATGACATTTAGATAAGGATGGAAAACCGATTACACAAAAGTTTCGCTTGAAATCTAAAATAGACAAAATAAATGTTTATCCCTAAGTCAAGTATGTATAGTAGGTACTTAACAGTTATTCAAAGTGATTTGCATATTGTTTAATTTGCACATAATACATACGTGGTTATTTATATAACTAGTTACAATGGGTAATTTAACTTCAATAAGTTTTGTTCGATGAATATGCGAAATAAGCAATCATTAAATTCATACAATGACTAATTATTCAATACGATTTTTCAAAAGAAACAGCTTACTATACGAGCAAAAATATCAATTTACATTTTGAATATCATGTAAAGATATGCAATTGCGGTTAATTAATAATTAATTATCACTTTAAGTTCATTTATAGAAACAACACGCTTGTGTTTAACACATATCTTTCACAATACTTAAGTACCAGTAATTGGAAAATTTACATACAGCGAGTTAAGTTTTACATAAATTGCCATTTTCACAACCGAAATTAAATATGTAATAGATAGGTACTAAAGTATAATTTAATAGTTTATCGACTCCGGGAAATCTACGACGTAGAGTCTGTTGAGAAAGACAGTGATCGTGGCAAAATGTGAACTAACGATGGTTTTAAAATGGTATGGCTGGTTTGTTTCTATTAGTACTTTGAGCCATAAGTAAAACTTAAAAGAAATCAAGGTGGAACTGATGCATATCGTGTTGCTTGCTAAATAAAATGGGTGACACAGAAGCTCCTTCAAATCATATGCTGATTATCACTCTCTTTCAGAACAAACTTTTATTGGGTAGTTCGCGAAGTAGGAGTCTGTGGCACAGCACTGTCACTCAGCGTCGCCATCGCTGGGCGGAGGCAAGGGCCTTAGAGGAGAGATGGAGAGGTCGAGCGCTGGCTCCGGGGGAGCCGAAGGGCCGGCCAGCGGCAAGGCTGGCTCTGGGCGAAGGTACGGCGGCGGCGCCAACGGCAATAGCCCCGATGCAGCCGCCGGCCCGCACGCCGGAGCAAGCGCCCCGCATGCCGGGGTGAGCGTCCCGCATGCTGGAGCTAGCGGCCCACATGCCGAAGCGAGCGGCCCGCAACCCGAACCGGCCGGGGGGCTCCAGCACGCCGCGCTCGCTGTCTCCGGCTTCACGCCCGCGGCACTCAGGTACGAGCACGCCATCATCTGCCAACAAACACTACCTACCATTAGCTTCGCGTAATGTTTTATGAGCTCTACAATTACGTAGATTGTGCGTGTAATTTGAGAGAGTATAGAGTGGAGTAAAAACAGATCTTCCATAAATAATGAAATATGTAGTATTATGAGATGAGAGGCCTAAAGAATTCGCGGATGGTGCGAGGGGTGGTACTCTAATCACGCTAATGGCCAATGCGCCGAACCCCGCCCGCCCCCGGCTCCGTTTCAAGGAGGCTTTCACGCTAATGTAGAGTGGGCGCAAGAGCAGTTCAATCCTAAATCGTATCACACGTCTGCCGACCGACTACTTTATAATGTTCGCTTCTGGTGTTCTTAGAAATATTACTCAGAGACTACTTTATATTTTTATATTCTTCTCGTCGGTTGTTGTTGATGTTAAAAGCTAGGCGTTTTTATTCTTTATTTCATTTAAAAATACATTTCATTAGAAAACACCGTTCGAGAATTTCGATGATCACGAGTATAAAAATATGGATTCCTAACTGAGGTTACACATTACACATATTTTTAAGATAATTTTATTCTTAAAGAATATTATTCTGTTAACACTGAACATATAACAGAAAAAGAAGTCCAAAATATAAACTAAAGAAGCTCTACAGAGTTAACTGAGATTTTTTTATCAAAATATCTATTCTAAACAAAAACTGCTCCCAGTGTAAATCCCCCCTTAAACTTTGTACTGTGGTGTGCCACAGAATTGCGAGTATAAAGTAAATTATAGCTCCTAGGGCTGCGAAGTCAAGGTTGCAAAAAAGTGTCCTTTCAAAAAAAAATAAACAAATGAAAAACTGAACATTGTAATAAAATACGTAGGTAATTCTAGATTGTAATATTCATAAAATTTCCAACTACTACGAGTACTGTCTCGAATCTATTTTGAAGCCGATTTTTAGTCATAGTCATACATAATCTAGATGCTTTGAATACTTAGACTTTGCATCATAATTATTTTTAATTGTTTTCGTTGCGCCCTTTTTTATTTATAAATAGACTAACGTTTCATCAACCGACATCTGATGTTAAGCGAAATGCCGTTTAAAATAAATCGTAAGTACCTACATAGAATCGTTATTGTCACAATAAGTTCTACTCAGTTTATAGTTTTGCTTTGAATCACGTTAAGCCAAATATAAACAAATGGTTGCTATATGCAAACTGGTTTAGATTGTCCCGGCCTGGGTCTATATTTTTTATTTTTTACAAGTCGGTGTAAAATTGATTGCACTCTCTTTAGCACGAGCTTTCTTCCAGTCAATAGCTCTTACTGCGGAGGCAATAAGCGCTCCGTCGCGATGTTTATTCACGCCTAATAGAAATGTCTCGTGAAACAATAGTATCGAACAAGAATTGATTTATACGTCAGCTCTGAAATACGTAGCATTGTAATATTAGCCCACAGTTAACGTCGCGAACAAAAGCCTTTACACAATTGGCATAGTTTGCTACAACAGCTGTTCGTGCCGCGTTCCTACAATGATATTGTAACTTTAATATTTATTGCACTTGATCAACCGCCGCGAGTTACAGGGCCGGAGCATAGACGTCCCACACCGCTAGACGTAAACTTGAATTAAAAAGACGAAAATTCATGCATAAATTTAATTTATTCGAAAGCTACAATCTACGTAAAGTCTTTAAACGAGCAGAACTTAATTAACTTGACGCCATTGTAGCCCAGAATGTAAAGTGCATAATTAAACCCTTTACGTAAACGCTTCGGTTAATATGTTTAAGCGACGGTATTGCTTTAGAAGACCTAAACTCTCCTATGAGAATAAACAGGGGAGCGGCCGAGGTTCGCCGGCCGCCGCGCAAATGAATTAGTGGTGTTACGCTGACCCCCGAACCATGGCCGCGGGGTGGTGCGCGATTAAAATATAATTAGGCGCTCGGCAATCGTTTCGCCATCGAGGCAGGTGGCGCCGCTACACCTCGGCTACGTAAATTAAACAACCGTGTTTAAGGTTACGCGGAACGGTAGGACTAAACCGAAAAGATCTAAATCAGACGTAAAAAATCCTACGTCCTTTCCGACTTATTAGGCAATAGCGTGCTTCCTTGTTATGTTTTCTGCACGAGGCTAGGCTGCAGATCGCCATTAAGAAGAAAGGATATCATTATAGTCATTATTATGAAAAACTTTTAATATGGGACCTACCCTAAAATCGCGACACAGAATAAACTGTTTCATATAATAATATATATTTTCACTATTTCAGGGTTGTGTCTATTGTAAAAGTTTTCTACAACGATGAGTGCAATAACCCCCTTTCACCTTAGTACCGCAGCTCCGTGTAGCCTTATGTAGGAACATAAGGAACACACATATTGCCTAATAATAGATCGAAAGGGACGCAGGATCTTCCGTCTGATTTATTACTTGGCAGCGGACGGGTGCGGGCTAAAAATTACACCGGATATTGCCTGGGAGTAATTGATACAGTGGAATACGGCATACGGCGCGATGTAACGATACATTAATTGCTATCAGCGAGAACAACGTAACTAATAAATCACGTGTACTAACTACTTTCCAGTATTAATGAATTCAAACGGGCCGCGATAATTGCGTACCTAATTACGGCGGACGGAGCTGTCTAATTAATCACTGTCAGATTATGAATTAGGTATGGCGTTAATTAAACATACATGTTATTTGTGGTGGGGATATATTGCCGCAGAGCGTCGTTTCCACTTATTGTTTCGTGGGCGGGATGGGGGTGGTGTAAAACAATTAAGTTTGAAACTAATACGGACGTTTGAAACTACCCCTAGAATGTCCTACTACCCGCGGGACAAACACGGCTGTGTACGAAGAAAATTGTCTTTTGTAAGCTCTAAACTTTTTAATGTCTAGGAAATGTTAACATACAATTTCGTGCTACATTGGATACTGCGTACTTACTATGAGGATAAGCATTAAAATATATATACATACATATATACGAGTACGTATATCAATGACAAGGAATTATTTGTAGAGAACATCAAAACAAAGAAGTGTGTGTATATCTGTCTATTAATCTGCGTTAATGTTTTGTAGGAGACATTTTCACTAGTGGTGTTTCTATGATTAAAAAAAATATTTTAATTTCGTGTTGCAAACAAACATACAAAACGAAAAGAACAAAAACGAACATATATTTATTTAAAAAAAACAATTGTGAACATGTAAAGTACATATTTTTTTTAAGAAATGTATTTTTGTTATTATTCGTCTGGTACGTAGATATCGACATTTGTATGTTGTTGAATATAGATGGTTGTTCTGTGTCTGGGTGTTCTGTATTCACAAAAAAGTATATAAGTGTTCAAAGCTTTGCTTAGTTTGGAACTAGATTATTTATTACGAGATTATTATTTATAGATATAATGGATAGCTACGTAACGGATAACGATGAAGGAGAATTCTATCGCATTTTTTCATCAAAATCAACAGTTATAGGAAACTTTACTATAATTTAGGTTCTCACTCTATTCTAAGTACCAATTACGTTGGAATCATTCTGTTTAAAAATACGATAATATTTTAACTCGTAACAAATATAAATGTAAGTAAGTATTGATCTGAGTATACTTTAACCTTGCAAGATTCAGTCTACGATTATTTGTAACAATTTTACAATAATTGTTGCTTAAGTAAACGATGTAGTTAGTATATGAAAATTATTAAGTAAGTTAATTCATTATTAATTTAGAATATATGTCTTTTCTTTCATTTAATACAGGGATTTGTTCGAAAGCAGGAACAATATCTACGTGTAACGCCCCATTAAATAAATTAATAAATGTGAAAGTGTGTGTTACTTCTTCACAATGAAATGGCTGGACAGATTTTGATGAAATTTCGAATGCTGATGGCTTATACAAGGGATTGCAATATAGACTACTTTTATTCTGGAAAAAAGGGATGAAAGCGAGGGGCGCAACTAGTAAAAATGTTTTTTTTTTATTTGAAAAAGTTGTAAACATGTGACGGGCCACCTGATGGTAAGTGGTCACACTGCCGCCTATGGACACCTACAATACCCGGGGCATTGTCAGTTCGTTGCCTAGCTTTGAGGACCTTATTCGCCTTTTGTTTGGAGCGAGGTAGATCAAAATTCGGTGGAAAAACCGAACCGTTTGTAACTAAACCTTCCGTAGTTCACTCTGTGAGTATTAATGGTACGTTACTACAAATATATATCATATTATTATACGATATGATATAATAGCGCAATTTGTGAACAGTATCGTATATCGGCAATGATTGCGGTGCAGTGCAGTCCGGTCGGGTGGGAGGTCGCGCGCCGACCCGGACCGCCACGACCCTGACCCCGCAAATTGCACCTTTTACACGATACCTCACTTCTAACTTTGAATACTTGACAAATAATCGCGTTTTATTTTACTATAGATACTGTTCGAGTACGACTACAGAGTCGCCTGTTAGTAAACGTTCCTATGTACTCAAAAGCACGCAAACACTTAGTCGATTGAAAAGATTCACAGTTTTCTAGGCATATCAATATAGATATTTGTTCTGTAGGTGTTCTAAATATACTTATGTATTATAAGTATTATAATTATTTATATTGTTAGATTACTTTGTTTTAGGTTGCGTTGCGTAAAATGGACTCCGACATTTCACACAGTTTAGTTCCAAACTAAGCAAAGCTTCTAACTATAGGTACCAAACAGATGAAAGAATACTTTTTTGTAAATACATACAGAACAAACATCTATGTTAGTCACACAAATGTTAGTCCCGAGTGGGAATCGAACCCACGCCCTTCAGCTTTCGAAGCAAAACTTCACCAAATAAGCTAACAGGGCAGTCAATCATATTTATACATATATGAGATGTTCATCTATTTATGTAGGATTGATGTTTAATCATCACGTTATAGTCTAGGTGTATATATTTCATCTAGTTTGATAATCTCATAGTATTGGCTTGCGTACATAATATGCTGCAGGCAGTTGTCAAGCTGTCTGTCCCTTAAGGAAGTTCTATGTAGGTACATAATCGTATGTGCGTTCAGTTTAATATCAAACATTGAATAGAAAACGGTCGTGCGCTCACAATAGCCCATCGGCATTCCATTAACTAGCAGAACAAACACGGGACGCGTTCGGGCACTAACTCAATACGAAACGATTCCTGCGACCGATACTCGCAGTGTCGCACATTCGGCACATTCCTATTCGATTGTAACAACACTAACGACTGTTTATATTGGCGGGATCGGACGGTCCGCCTGGACTGGCGTCAATCGGACGGCCCGGCCCACTTTCGCGAGACAATGCAGTCTCGGCCTAAATAATTTAATAGTTGTAGACGGTGTCGCGTGGAGCGGTCGGCAAACAGTTGGCCGATAGTGACACGATATGGGGCCCGAGCCGTGGACATCGTTGGCCGGCTGGCCAATAGCTGACATCAATACGTAGTCTAGTGGAATTATTACCTTAAAAATCGGTAGGTCCTCATTCAATATAATAAGAAAAAAGTCAGTAAGCTAATTGAAATGATAAGCATAAGTATCTCAGCAGCAGCAGACAGGCGGGTAACGTTCGAGGAGGCGCGCGGAGTTTGGACTGCGAGTCGTGCGTGTCGGGGTCGCATGAATAAGCAATGAGCGCCCGCGCACGCGACGCGACAAACGGCCGCGGCGCACGCGACTCCCGCCCGACGCCGCCCAGACCCCGCTCGCCCTCGCCGCCCGCCCTAATTTATTACCGCCCGCCTTTACCGCGCTATCACTCTAATATCTTACGTCGCTATCATATCTTTCGTTAAGCTAGGCTTATCTTTTGTTTTAGTGCGCAGTTTCTTTACGTAAACTTCACTACTTCAGTAAAGATGGTAAAAGTTCACGTTTTTTACGATTGTCAATTTTTTATTCAAATTTAATTCTAAATTCGGTGAGGTGAAGTGAAACACCACAATCTTCTCGCTAATATAATTTATAACAACGAAAATTTGTTTGTTTGTATGTATTTGTCACTAAAATTGTAAATTTGAAAGTTTGTATACAGATAGCTTATAAGATGCCCTTTATTAACGCATATGCAATTTTTTGTTCTGGAAAATACAAATAAACGCGCCAGTTAAAGCTTGTTTTACATATAAACGAATATACAGCTTGAATGTTATATATAGGGCACAGGTTAAATCCAAATATTAATGTTAACTTAAGATTGATTGATTGATTAAGGCTTAAGATTGTAATGAAAGATCAGCAAAACTTTTAGTAAGTTTAGATCTGTCAATGAGAAACTCATAAATATTATCATTATTGTGTTACATTTAGCCTGTATTAGGCAGGAAAATTCTAATATGACGTATGTTCTCCAGTTCCATATTATCACTTTAGTTTATAAATCATCGCCCTCGTCTCTCGCAAGTCGCGCCGACAGCTGACCTGTTGCAGCGTCGACGAATGTCTTAATGCTACTGATTGTTCATGAAACAATCTGCTTGTTAATTGCATTTAGCTGATTGAATCGCAACTAAAATAGATCTTGGGATACAGATCTGTTGATTCAACAAGTTAATGTATATTTGATAAGATTGATTTATTAATAGTACCTAGTACATTAAAAGCTATTGCGGCGTGCTTTTAGGGTAGATATACTCAGGAGAAAACTTTGCTTCAGTTGGGAAAAGAGATCTGACCCGTTCGTTTTTGACTCCGATTCGTTTGTCGGGAAATAGTTACTAAAATGTAATTTTTGTTCGCGTAACTTTAAGAAGTGAACGTCAAAGGATTCCGCATAATTCTCGATAACGAGCGTTCGAACCGCTCTCGTACTTCAAAGCCGCCGTTTCAGTTACAGTTTATTATTAATAAAATTTGGTTGGGTTGTCGACTAGAGCAGCGGACAGAAGGGCATAACGAGCGTGGTCCGCGCTCGTTATCGACGGCTCCGGCCGGCCAGAGCCGCGGAAAATTCGCCCGAAACTGACGCGCGTGAAAATTTAATGAACGGCCGGACGCTAGTTAACTAAAAGGTAAAGTGCACCCTCTTGACGTGTTCGGTAAATATTAATAGTGAGTATGCTAGCGTGCGCCATTAAAAATGCACGAGTCCGCGGACATGGGCCCGTCGCGGCCGCTGCCCACGAACGTTCATTAGCCTGTTTATACACGCGCCGTCTGGAGGACCGCCATCTCCAGAATTCCACCCGATTGTCTCTCCATTATCCGTGAAACAATTTTCCGCCACAGTGCGATTTGTTTCATTGCATCGAATAAAACACGAGTTTCAGTGCCGAAGTTCGCCCGGTTTCGTGCTCTGCATGGTCTGCGAACACTTTCCGAGAACAAGTTTCACAATTTAGACCGTTTTAAAACTCTCACGGATGCTATTAGGGATAACAGGCCGTCTAGTCAAGCGATGAGTCTAGAAGTTATGTCCTCGACCTAAATGGCCCAACTTTGGGTTTAGTGCCGATGCTACGGGCGGGAGTTTAAGATCCGTGCGAAGAATCCGCGACGCGACTCGTCCCGCGGTGTGTTTTACTTTAGGACGGCCGAGGGCGGGCGAGGAGAGCGGGCGGAGACACCAGAGGCGAACTCAAGACGATATCTGTTACTCAGTAATGAGGTTCGTTAATTATGTATCGCTAGGTGCGTAAGCTTTTCAATTCGGTTCAGTGTCGCGGACTCTCGCAAACGAGGTCAAGGGTTCGCGACTCTCAACCCTGAGGGGCTGCCAAATTAATGAGGCACTCCTTTGTAATAAAGAAATAACAAGAATTGCGCACGCGAACCCGGCCCCGCTGACTTGGATGTCATTAAAGGCGTCGCGAAGTCTTGAGCGAGTCGTTACCGCGCCTCGCCGACAACAACCGAGTTTTCATCAACATTCCAAAATGTACCCTTAAAATTACTTAGCAATCTCAGTAGAGGAACGAAACAAAGTACATTTAGGTCACATCTAAATTTCTCACGAAGTCACAAAATTTTAATTAAAATTAGATGTTATTTTAAGGAGAACCATATCGTTATTTTCAAGAAATACAAAAGTCTCAATTCTACATCGAAATTTGTACATATGTACTAATTAAAATACTCTATTATAGAAATAAAAATATCAGTGTTTTTAAGAATTTATTAAAGTAAGTACAAAATGCTTGGTTAAAGTAGATATATGACATGCATTTATATTTGACACGTCTCCTTACGTGATGTTTAAAATCAGTATACATTAAATGCTTGTGGTTAAAAACAAGTTCGGATCGAATATTAAATCAGACTTTTTTTAGTTACACTTAATAGATAAAGCCGAATTAGTTGTTAAAGTACACTATATCGTACACATAAGAATATATAGGTAGCAATGATCTTTCCACAAATTATATGAGAGAAACAAAACATCGTGTGGCAATCACATTTTATTCCACTTCAGGAAAATTGCAAAACTTAACCACGAGCTCCGAGCATAATCGTAAACTCTACAAAGACTATGATTAATAAAACAAAATAATGCGGCACTAGATTAGGCGGAAAATCTTGTTTAGATCTTATTTTCAGACCGAGAAACCGCTTTTCCTCGAGATACCGAAACAAATCTCCATTTTTCTACCAATATCCATTAACCTAAATGTTTCTGTGTTAAATAACCCCGCCATTCTACTTTGTAACATTAAAATAATTGAATTCGTCTCGGAATGGGTTGGGCCTGATTAATTCTTATCGTCGGGACGGGCAGGCGCTCCGCACTTGATTTGGATAAACTAAGGACTCAAATATAATTTTTCAAGAAACACTTCAAGCTAAATGTTGACATAACCTTTTCCCGGGCCTTGAGAAAACTCTCAGCTGACAGTTTAAGATGTTCACTGCATTCACGCGGACAACCTTTTTCTATGATAGCTATTTGTTGCAGGGTTGGCAAAAATTTACAAGCTGATCATTGGCATAATCGTTTTAGCATTTTATATTTCGATCCTATACTCATATCATTTAGTTCTTATTTTGAATTTTATACTTCAATTCGTTATATGTACTTAATTAATTTGTATGTTAATGTTAGCTTAAGTAATATGTAAACACATCTTTATGGGCAGGAGCTGGGAGCGGGAACCAAACTATCCATCCGCGCTGACGTGTGGTCGCCCCTTTCCTTCGGCGTTATTTACTCGAGGATATCTATTGGTTTAGGATAACGTGTTGATTACGTTTTCAGTGGAATTCGTTGTTGTGCTAACAAGTAATTGTGTGAGATAACACTACGAATAGTAATGAGTTATACAATCTGGTTAGGGCATCAAACTTAGGCTGTCAAATAGTTAGTTAAATAGTCAACATAGTTGCGACCCGCGGTTTCACATAATAAATAATTATTTTAGTTAAATTAATCCAATGTATAAATCCATTTTTTTTAAAATCCAAATCCGTTAATCTAATTACATTTTGAAGTAATAACACACATATATAGATATATAGGATTGGCTTTTATTATTAATATTAATATAATAAATTGATGAAGAAAAACTGTTATTAAAAAACAGTAAAAGTTGTTCGTAATCAACATAATTTTTATTTATTTTTTATTGTTGACAGGCTAGATGTTTGACCACAGCTTACCTGATATAAGTGGCGGTGTGGTCGAAGATGGTAAACACACCTAGCCTGATATGGAACTGGCTCTCAAGTAAAGAACACACCGATAGATGCTTGGCGGCAGATTTTCAACTTGAGGTGGTAGCTTGGCGGCAGATTTTCAACTTGAGGTGGTGGCTATCCAGCCGAGTACTAGAAAGTACACCAACACCACGCAAAATTTCTAATAAAATTAATAAAAAATACTAACTCTTTCCTCCGCATACTTCCCGGATTGTACTTCCGGGACTACACTGATAAGGGCGCACGATTAAAATGAATCACAACGGTGCTAATTGGGCTGGCCGGCGGTACACGGCGCAGGGTGGCTCAGCCAATTAGCCGCGACTTAGAAACCCGCAGTCAGTCGCGCCCCGGTCTAATCTACCCCGCTCCGGCCGTGTCAACCCTGCGTTGGCATCGTGTTAGGTAATAAGCGTAAACTACATTTAAAGAGTTTCTTTGGATACTGATTAATAATGATTTCAAAAGCTTAATATAAAGCAAATACTAAGGTCCAAATCTTGACCTTCGATTCTGTGACCAAAATACCGTACGAAGCAAAAACGAAAAAGCACGAAGTACTAAATCTGAAGTGGATCAGGTTACATTCACCATGTAAGCAACTTTTTACTATGGAACCAATCCTGAAATATGTTTCTTTCGAACACTTAGAAGTTCTTCGGATTTCCATATCTCGTTCATGTGTCGAGTCGTTGACTCAGCGTAATGTTAAGTTTTGGATGTAGATGATAGATATGTAGCAGCATTGCCAAACTGTATCCCCCGATTTTTTAATTATCAGTATTCAGAATTGCCACTATGAAAGCAAAATTAAAAACGTATTCACGTCAAAACATCAATGGTTTCATAGAAAAGCGTGAATTCATATTCAACGCTGGGTCTGAAACAACTACAAACATACACTTGTTTCGCAAGTCCTAGGCTCTGAACGGGTTCCTGTCGCTTCAACGCGATGGATGCACGAAACCATTGCATCCTACAAAGTTTCACCTCAAAGATAGTAGATAGATTTATGTTTACGAGTAAGATTTAAAAACAAAGAAAGAAAAAATGTTTATTCGTCTCAATACAACCTATTAAAAATAAAAACATACAACAAAAAAATACCATACCATAAAGATAGTTCGGCGATTCCTGTCCTAAGCTAAGGCTTTATCACGAATCTGATAC
This sequence comes from Biston stratarius, assembly GCA_950106695.1. Taxonomy (NCBI): domain Eukaryota; kingdom Metazoa; phylum Arthropoda; class Insecta; order Lepidoptera; family Geometridae; genus Biston; species Biston stratarius. Next base: position 21,251,802 of record OX467115.1, on the reverse strand, counting down.
GGTTTCCATTCCATTCCAGGCTAGGTGTGTTCTACCATCTTCAACCACACTGTCACTTAACAAGATGAGCTGTGGTCCACGAATGTGAAACGTTTTTTTTTTTGGTTGAGATTGTTAACTACAAAAAAAAAAACCCTTTCATTTAAATTTATGTCTTATGTTTTCTAATTGACACGATTATTCTACAACTATTTACATTTAGTTTTTTTTTGTCTTATCGGGATTTATTTCGTTCCAGTGATGATTCTAAAACACAATATGGTTGGATGTTCGTTCGTTCGAGAGTAGCCGCCCGCCCAAACCACTTCCGCAATGAGATGGCGCACTTCCTGTGATTGAAGCGGAGCCGCCTCGCGAGCGTTGTTGCTGACTCCATCTCCATTACACACCGAAACAATCTCATATTCCAGTTAATTAGCTATTTTCATAAACGCTGTAGTACATTATAATGAGTTGTTTTATGTCCTTATTAAATAAACAGACACAAACTATGAGTGTAGTTACAAAAAACTCAGTTGAGACAGTTTTTTTTTTCAGATAATGTTTCTTATCTTGTTTCTTAATTTATGTTGGGTTATTAATGCAATTGACAATGTCATATCCAGCATTGCATTGTCTGCCCAGTTAGTTCATTTAGTAGCTCTGCTTCTGTTAGGCGTCGGTTCGATTCCCATTCAGGATAATAATTTGTGTGGTTTTTCTGTCTGGATGTTTTTGTATGTGTGAATTGCAGTATTAAAAAAAAGTACTATATCAGTTACCTGGCTTATATAGTACAATCTTTGATCAGTTTGGGACTATGTGAAAATATTGTTCAATAATTATATTAAAAATAAAATTACTTGCTGAAAGGAAATAAATACTGTGAGTTTAATTTCGGAATCTACATTAGTTTGTTGTTAAGCGCAAAGCATTCGAAGCTAGTGGTGAATGCTAGTACGTCAGTGTAATTTCCAGTGCATCCCATTCCCATCTCTCTCGCTCAGCTAAGTAATGACTTAGATCCATTCCCGGATAAATAGCAAATTGAATGTGTTGCCCCTCGCCAGCGCACACATGTACACCGTTATACGCCCACACAATCTCAAACGTATACGTGTGCTGTCACATCTCTCGCAACAGACACAATATTGTGTTACTAGGAATATTCGGTAATTAGTGGTACCTAAATATCTAGATACTTTAAAAAATAAATAACTAATAGGTTTACTTTTGACTGCCATCTCACCTGATGTTAAGTGATGATGCGGTTTAAGATAGAGCACGCTTGCCTAGAAGATACCGATTCACTCTCGACTTGAAGACACCCAGATTATATCCAACGGGGAACACCCACTCGGGAAACGCATTCCACTGTCTAGCAGTCCACACAACGAACATGGAATCAAATCGTTTCGTTCGAGTTTTTGGTACATCGGAACATTTGGAACGATGTCGCTTTTTTGAGCTTCTGGCTATCCGATAGAAAAATGGGTAATTTTTTTGTAAACTGTAGTCGTGATTGTTATTGTGGCTATGATTACTGTAATGCGCTTACTGTATTGCACTTGGTATACACTTTATTAAGCTTGCAATTTTAAAATATAATCTTCACTCTTCAGCAATCTTAAAATTAACTCTTCTTATTTTCATGACGCCGAGTTATACGGTTTCCCGAGAAAAGCACTTTCGTAGAAAAGCGGGTAATTTCAAGTGCAACAAACACAGCTTCAACTGTGTTTTAAAACTAATTTCCAGACGCGTATGGCCGCAGCGCCGATAACCCGCTACTATTTACAATGTTTTTCGACGCTCGTATTTTTTGGCTTGTTTTATGGCCGGGGGATATGAAAAGTTTTGAGAAGCTCTCTTGGAGAGGCGTAAAGGAGGTTTACGAGGCGTCTTCGAGTTGAATGCGCCACATGTTAGCGCGTTCTGTTGAATTTCCGCGCGGTATAACCGCATTACACGTGCTATGACCTGACCATGAAAATTTTAACCGTCTCGTTCAAACTAAAAAGCTCGAAAAGTAGTGCTTTCTCCCACAGAATGCAACGAGCCGCAGAATTTCGTATACGTACGTATGTTTTCGGAGTTATTCGAGGGCTTGTTAAAAACCGAGATCTTTTTAAACATAGTACAATGCAATCCGGGCAGCTGCAAAAACTCCCAGCTACAGGACAACAAAGACACGTCCTTATAAATTTTCGATTAAATTTTGGATACGAGCTCCAATGAACACAAATTCCTAGAGTCGGTCCAATAAAGGACGGCGTGCAGCCGCGTTAGGAGGCCATAAACGAACGTATTATCCATGTAAGGCGGAATAGCCGTTGCACAATTAATTGTTTCATTTTGGGAAACAATTCCCGCTTCTCATTCAATTAAGAGCGGCGACTGAGGGGTGCAGGGGGAGCGACACGGGCCGTGTGGGGACTCCCCCGCTCATGAGACGGACGTATTAATAGCGCCTGCAATATTGATATACTCGTATGTATCGTCTACGTACGCCTTCCAATACGATATTGTTTGTTAGCGAATTCGATTTGTGTCGATCATAAATCTTGCGCCTTATGTTGAGTTGATTGAGTTCGCACGCGTCACACAAGAGAAGGGAACTGAGTTGTGCGTATTAATTAGTTATACAAAATGCATAACGAATGAGCGCGAAGCTACGCAAGCTCAGGTGATGCTGAAACGGGACTCAATTAGCAAAAACACACAGAATTAAGAGACACAAACATGTCGGGCGGGACACATGAGGAGGCGCCCTTCTCAATCCGAATTTTATATTGCGCCATTCATTATTCATTGTGTTTGTCAAGAAAATTACTGCGGACCTTTTAATATAACTTCCCGAGTGATACAAACGGAGCTCCAAATTGGAGTTGAGAACAAGTTGGGAGTCGTGAGCTAACCTTGGCGATTACAGCGCGCGTGTCGTCCCGTCAAACCGATTTTAATTCGGTGCTAAATTAATGCCGATCATTAAAAGTAAAGCAGACTAAATAATTAAGACATTAAATTAGCGGGAAAAGTTTAATGAGGGATGTTGCGACGCGACGACCTGAGTTTTGTAATTATTATTATTCTGATTTAGTTGAAGTTCAAATAATAAACTTTAATAAGATTCGAAATCATATTCGATGGCTTGTTTATCTTTCATTTCCACTATTAGTGAAACTCTTAATTACTTCCAGAAATGTTCGGAAAATATTTTCCTTTCATAGAGAAAAGTTGCAGTGAGTAGTTTTCGATGAGTATTTAATTTAAAAGATGGCGATGTGGGCGGGCGATGCTTTCAAATCAGTAGTGTTGGATGTTGGCTGAAGATTTGAGAGCAATCTGTTAGATTGGTTCATTAAGACCGCCATTAGTCGAGTAATGAGTCGCGATGCGCGCCACCCTTGATGTAACAAGCGAGCGGGGAAAAAAACGCTAAAGCTGTTTTAGGGTTCGGTTCCAAGAGAGATGTTATGCAGTACCTATGCCGAAGCGTAGGTAGTGATTTCATCAAATAGAATATTTATACTATGTGATTGGTGACATTTATCTATACCTATATTTTATTATTTTATTTGATATTATTATTCTTATTTTGACATCATTATTAATTCTTTGACATTATTATTATTATAATACATATTATTTTATGACATTTTTCTTATTGTAACTATGGGTTTTTGTTTGCTTGAAGTAAATTAATATAGTTATTTTTCTATAGTAAAAGGAAACCCTATAGTGACATTACAGTGTCTATCTATGTCGATTTTTCTGCCTATCTATATTTTTTATGTAAAAGTAATGAGACAAACAAGATGTTTTCCAGATGGTAAAGAATAACGCCTGTCCATGACCATTGAAGCGATACATAGAACTTTGAGTTGCAAAACGAAGTCTAGGGAATCGCTGATTTGGCGTTCATTACTTTGAGACTGTTGATGGTTATACAGTCTCAACAGACCCGTAATTTCGCTAGCTGCAGTATCCTTCAAACTGGAACACAGTAATGTTTACACACTAATGCTTAGCAGCAGGATATCTAGTACTGTAGTGGTACCCACTTAGAAAATTTCCTGCTAAAAAGATCAACCAACAAGTAAAACCAGTATCATACCCAATGTACAATAAAAGCCAGAAACTAAACCAAAAATTTCCGTGAAATATCATGAGTTATAATTAAGAGGTTATCTTAAATTATATTCAAATATAATTTTTCCTTTGTATGCTGCATTTTTATGATAATAAATAAGAGTAAATCGCATTCTTTTAGCAAGTATGTCAAGTGCCACTTTTTAAATAAAGAACCAGTGTTGCTAAAATAATAATTACAAAAAATAATCCAATCAAGTTCCAATCTTCCTTCTTTTTGAAGTCGGTTAAAAACGATAGTTATAGTATATGTTGAAAAGTTTTAGTGGCGCCACCTTCACTCGTTAAAAGCTATTTGGTTTGTTTCCTTTTCCGAACGCAAGAGGGACTTCAGGAAGGTCTGGTGATTGAATGCAGTCGTTGGAGAGTGCGGGCATGCTGTCATCACGCCGAGCAGACATATCTGTTTGTGTAATTAGAGTTAATCATAATATAGTTTCATTGTATCGCATTACACGGCAATTAATTGTACTACTCAGTTGTAATTGTTCGAGGTGACCCACCATGACAGAACCCGATGGATATAGGCCCTCTGAATTATGTAGTGCTCCTGACGTCAACATTTAAGTGTAAGAGTTTGTTTGAACGCGCTTGTTTCTGTTTAGTCGGATTTGAAAATTCTCTTTGCAAATTCAATCATTTCTGGAGGAAAGTTATAAGCTATTTATTTAACCACGATACGCCCGCTTAGAAGCCTATGGCGGGTCAAACCGCCGAGCACAACTAGTATTAATATAAAAAGTGTACAAATGAAAAAATACTTTAAAATACCAAGCTGTATGTTGTAAGTAATATAATATATAAATAGACGACTATTAGTGAAAAAGTGAATAAGAAAAAGCTTCAGCGTTCCAGACGCTCGTTTGTATGAAGTGGCGCTTAAGGCGAAAATTAGCTGCAGCTTGGAGGGAGGATTTCGAGTACGAATGCAGGTCGGTGTCCATTAGCCTAATTGCTGACGGGTTGTGGCAATGTGCGCCACCTACGACCTGCCCGTTTGGTATAAAAAATTGAAAATCAAACTGATTGTTTTTAATACTATCAATATGGTTGGCTTATTGGATTCGTTTGTTTAGTACTTTGCTTTTGAATTAAACTTTACAACTTTTAACTTTTTCATAGGAAGAACAGTACGGTCTGATGGTTAGCTCATCGCTGATCTTTGACATTAGCGATCTCGACAATGCATTGCCACTTGTCAACTTAGAGAAATGTTTAAAGTCGTACTTTTTGATATATGCTGGAGCATTGACCAATGTTTTTGACGTTTAAATATCTACTAAAAATGAAGAACATTAATTAATACGTAACCTAATATGTGATTAACGAGGAACGTTAACTTGCTCTCATTCTCGTGGCATTACTACAAAAGGTAAGGGGAGGGCGGTGGCTCCTTCTAATTAAATGGTAAACTTTCATGAGCACCCCTTTCTTCCCCCCTCGGCCCCTCTTGTCCCGCTAATTAATGCGCCCACGGAGCTCGGACGCCTCGTTTCCCAGCCCTGATTCGATGCATCATACGTGAAATGTTTAATTATTTTTTTACAAAAAAGTATTTTGCTTTCGACGAAAACAGCTACAAAATAATTTTCATCGCAGATCAATGCGTCGAAGAAATGTTTGCCAAAGTTTCTACCGCTTTCAAGTATCGATGCGAACACGGTAATCCTTTTAGTAAGCGCTAAAAACTAGGAGGAAGTCAATCCGCGGCACCTGGCCTCCCGCCGCTCGCCCCCGCGGGCCGCACGCCTAGCTAAACGTATTGTCGTGTACCGCTTCAGATGTGGTCGAAACTAAGCCTCAACTACTCCAATGAAACCGTAATAGAGAGTCCAAATTACACGGTAACCCTTTCGATCGGGATATAGGATGTGCGATGCCAAATTAATCGACACGCCTTTAATTGCTCCATAATGGAATACGGTTGTAGATCTCGATGTTCCACAAAAGTGGGTGGCGGCCCAATCGTGTATAAAATTTTCAGTGATTTTTCTTAAATTAATTCAAATCGTCTTTAGTAAGGAACGTCTGCGCTAGCGTCGCATCTTCAGGGAGCTCGAAGAATACGGTAAAATGTTCCAAGTTTCTTCGAGCAATCAAGGCTTAATATCGCAGTGAAGTTTCAAGTTGGGAAATTATAGGGCGCGGGGAGAAGACGCGGGGCGGACGTCCGCCGCGTGTCATCTCGTAACATCAAAAATGCATTTAAATTCTGCGCAATAAAAAACAGTTGCGGGAAGTTTCGCAGCGGGCCGGGGTTCTACCGCCTCCACGCGAACTCTGCCGCTCTCACGCCGCTTTATACAATTTCTGACCAGTTTACACAATCTGCGACCCATTTACTGATAGAATAATTCTTTTATGAGTCGAGTTGGGAATCCGCAACGAGCAAGGAAAATACAAGAGCTCTCGTGTGGCTGATTGTTAGTGCAAGGATTGTCTCATTGTATCGAGGGCTCATTGAAGGTTCGCTAGGGAAGTTGGGGCCCTTATTTCTCGCAGTTGAGTGTCAATGTACGTCGATACGTAATGCACCTATACGTGGTCTGTTTCATAAAATTATGAGAATAGTTCAATAAGCTAGAGACTTGATGGATTGTTCAAACTTAGATTGTTTAACTTTGTCACATTTGAATGGATATAATAGAAATATTGGTATAGCATTAATTAATTATAAGGTAAAATAATTACATCCATAGCTAATAAGCGCTACACGCTCTACGACAATTTAACAGGAAATTAAAGTCGTCGCCGCAAACCGCGGACGTCATTTTGCTATAGTTTGTCCAATTTATCAGTGCCGAGAGTCGTTCGGAAATAATCGTAATCGAAGCGAGCTGCGCCGAACAATATGGACCGATGTCGGCCTCTCTAATTGGCCCTTACCTGGAGCGCACTCGAGAATGATAAAGCCCCCATTAGCCGCCCTATTATTTACCTACTCGTCATTAGCGTAGACTTCATTAGGATAACGAGATAACGGAGCCGGGGCTCGAGTACCCACCCCACGTGCAGTATTTTTGGTGTTTTTGAACTGATTCTACGAAGTCGAGGGGAGTTACCTTATATTACCGGTCGAGAAAAAACTGGCTAATTATTTCCGAGTATTCTGTTAGTCTGTTACGGAGACGCACTCGAAGCTTGCGGCTTGAGTCTAATTATAACGTGCGAATAGGCGATAGAGAGACCACCCGCCGCATTATACCACGTATGTTATTAAGATCCATATCGAGGGTAGGAAAAATTGCTGTTGCATCGTACCCTCGCCTCTACAAAAACATACCAAATTTATTGTTAATTATAAAAGTCGAACGTCGAACATTAACGCGGAGATGCGGTGCGCGATAGGCGGCCGTCTATTTATTTATTATTTAGATATCGGCCGGTGCGGTCACGACTCCATATTGTTTCGCTGTAATAGCATTAATGACCTCGGTTTAAAGTTGAAGTGTTAATTTGATTTAAAATTATGTTCTCGATTACAATCTTCACGTTCAACTTTCGCCCTAAAGCTTTAATTACGGCGTGATCCCGATGGAGAGGCGGCTGCGTGATATGCGGCTTAGTATAATAATGGCCAACGGTAATAAAACCAAGGACTCTATTTTTTAATCGAACGCCTGAATTCTCATCGGCATTTATTCGCATACGTATATTTGAAATCGAATTCGGACGATACTGATTTTACGCATTTTTTAACCGTTCGAAAATTACGTTACTATAATTCATACATATTTCGTTCCACGCAACAGATAACGTTAAAACATAGTGAGAACGTACAAAATAAAAACCGATAAACTGTTTCTCTATTTTACGTTAAAAGAAATGAAAAATTAAAAAAAAAAACAGACTTATATTTAGTTTACTCTATGTAAGAATTTTGGCGCCAACTTTGAAAACACGGACAAATGTGCAATCCATTCAGGAACGATGGAAAAAAGCTTGTGTATCGAATCCATTAAACTTTTTTTCACATGGTTGAGACAATTCGTTGTAACAGCACACGATATGAATAAGTCAACAATAACGATTATTAAATGGAAATTAAAAACCCGACTGCGTTAAAAATACTAACTAAAAACTAGTTATGTTTTAAAAATTGTCCCTCATATTTTCTGCAGCAGTTATATTGAAATATTGTACCCTACGTCACTCCCACAATTGAGAAGAATCTAACGAAAGTTTAAATATTGAAATCCGTCAAACGGTTAGGATGTAGAACATGCAAAAATATTAAATATCATACATTGATCGAAAAACATTACCCTTTTTCGGTAGTCAGGTTAGAAATACAACTCTTTAGATTCGATCGTTCGAAAGTCGGCCATAATCCTATGTGAATACTTATGAGTACGATACAAAAATAAGACCCCTAGACGTAAAACACATCGACGAGTTAGCTGCAATGCAGTAAATGCACTAGTTGACATTATAAAAGTTACATTTGATGTTTTTAATCTCGTTCTCTTTCTGCATTCGCCATTATTGTAATAACGCGGGTTCTTGTGACTAATTATGCAAACTGTGGTTTAACTTTAAAGTGCAATACAATCAACTGTACTCGTTGACTAGATAAGAATCTGGATAAAAATCTATCGTAGATTTTTTTAACAATTTGTTGGCAAATAGTTACGCCGTTCTTAATATATCTTGAGAGTAAAAAAAAAATATATAATGCTTAATCTTTTTTATGTCCTATGATTATCGTTTTTTATATTCGTCGGAGGACATTTCTCATATTGCCATCTAACCTCTAACTAACCATCAAAGCTTGTACTATAGGAACCAGATAACTGATAAAATACTGATATATTTATTTTTTGCACTTTCATATTTATGATGCATTGACAGCCTGTTGGCTCTTTGGTAGTATATCTGCTTTAAGAGCTGTTGTTTGTGGGTTCGATTCCCAACTAGGACAAAAAAATTGTGGCATAAACAAATGTCTATGTCTGGGTGTTCTGTATGTATTATAAGTATTTAAAATAAAGAAAGTATTCTATCAGTTATCCAACTACCATCGTACAAGCTTTGCTTAGTTTGGGGTCAGATGGAGCTGTGTAGGATGTTAGGTAGATGTGTAACTATAATGGCTTACGATATTTATTATTATTTAGAACACCCAAACGTAACAAAAAAAAAAATCGAGACCACGCCTTTCAGACCCAAAAGCAGAGCTATTACCAAATAAGCTAACAGGGTAGTCAAAACGCACTACGATACAATTTTTTATTCCATACTAGCTGCGCCCAGCGGTTTTACCAGCGTGGTGATGGATGATGATAAAAAGTATTCTGTCTTATTCCAGGGCCAAAAGGCCAAAATTTCACCCAGATCCGTTGAGTAGTTTACGCGTGAAGGCGTAACAAACAAACTCGCATTTATAATATTAGGCTTAGACGAATTTTTCAGAAAAAAAAAAAGAATTTAATTTTTTAACGAAGTTTGTTCAAAAAGTCGCCAATGCGCCAGAAACGTCTTTGTTCTTGTATGTGTCTGAAGTGGCGTATGTTAATAAATACGTTGGGCACAAGTCCCCTCATTAGAGCGCCATAACTCCTCATTAGCGGGCATGCTAATTAATGTGACGTTTACTACGGGACCTGACTCATAACTCACTCGGCTCGGTGGAGAGTTAGTCGGTGCTCTCGACTCGACTCGATGCTTGATAATCGACCACTCTCCGGAGTCCAGGCCCATGATTCTCAAACTTACATAAGATTTCTTTCGTAATGTGTTTATAGTATTTTTTCTAATTTTTTTTATGGCTGACAAGCTAGTTGTTTGACCACAGCTCACCTGATGTTAAGTGACGGTGTGTTCGAAGATGGTAAAGCACACCTAGCCTGGAATGGAACTGGCTCTCAAGTAAGGCTGCCGGATCACACGGTTAGATGCTTGGCGGCAGATTCTAACTTGAGGGTGGTAGCTAGCCAGCCGAGAACTAAAGTACCCTTCCACCACGCTATGGTTACCTCACGATGTTTTTCCTTCACCGGCAGCTCAAGCTCATTGTTGGGGTTTGAGCCCACGCCCTTCGGCATGCGAACCGACCACGCTAACAACTAAGCTAACATCGCTACAAACTAAATAAAATTAAAAAATTTTTTTGATAGTTCAAAACGTGTGACCCATCTTGTGTTCTTTTTAATTGGAACGACGCACCGTCGTGTTTGAAATTGGCATATAACCATTTCATGCGAATTCAACTAGAATGCTGCTGCGTTACGTATTATGTGCTCACGGGAAATAAAGTCCCAGGAGATCCGATTGTTTCAATTTTTTTTACTATATTTGTAGTATAATATTTTCTACAGATAATTGTTTTTTTTTGTTTCAACAGCTGCATGTTTGAGATTCTATAATTTTATTTAATAGCTTTTTTTAAAGGTTTTTTTCGAATCTAAATATTTTTTGATATTTTTATCTTGGGGTTGCATAGTCTTTTGAATGTCTTGCACGAAACTGGTTTAGTCTTAACTAAGCGAGTATCGAAAACTTCACAATCGGAACATTTTTTCGCGTATTTAGGTTGTTGGGCTTATTTACGTAGATTGTTTAAATATATTTGAACAAGGGTCTTTATTATTGTACAAACCTAACATTAGGCTGATTTATCGACTGTATAGTATAAGTACTTGACTTGTTAGTGTTTGTTTCAGCTGCCACGTTTCAACCTGACTAGCTTTCTTAACAATACTTAGCAGAACACCACATTTGTGCAGACACAAGTAATAAGTAAAATTATAAAATACCTATTTAATTTAAATTCGCAATCCGCGAAGTGTGGCCAATTTATTCAGGTGAACCTACACAATGGAACAACAAAATGAGAACACCCAACACCTACTACTTTATACGTAATCTATATATTTCATAAATTTATTAGGTAATAATGAAGACACAGCATTCCATGGGACATAAGCTTCAACCCGTTGAGATAAGTGTGATTCGATGTTACACAAAACCTCGAGAAAGAACAAAGCGTGCATTAGGCCCCTCCGAGGAGGGTGAAAAAGACGTTAATAATATTCGTCAAAGCACTCCGGTACTCTGGTTACATTAAATCAATTTGCCCTTTCCGCGCGGTAAGTAGCGAACGGTGTAATTGATAAGTTGAAACCCTTGTACCGAGAAGGCTACAGTTTGGCACTGGCAGCGCGCAATACTCTGCCGCCAGTTTCCACGTCACGTGCGCTGGCCTGAAATACGTACTTTCTTTAGATATGCCGTTATTTTTTTGTGTAATAACGGTAATCCAGTAAACAGTAAGTTTCTACGGGCTATGTGGCCAACCCTAGCGTCAGAGTTAATATGCCATCCGAAGGCTTCCGACATGGCTTGATTGTTGTTGTTATTGATTAACCAATCTCTAACAACAACAATCTATAACGAACAATCTATTTACGTGTCACCATAGCCACGCCACGCCACTCAAAGAAATGCTACTCCCGGTCATTTATCCTAAAACTTACCGGAACGTCCGTTGCTTAACATCGGAAATCCTTTGAGAACATTTAGACCAAGCTACTACATGTAAATTTATAAAACTTTTTTTTTGTTGAAATAAAGCTGGGTACCGCTGCGATGGTCATGATCCCATGACCAGTGAAGTGGTACTCAGAATTTTAAGTAAAAAAAAAAAAAACAAAGTCTAGGTCATTGCTGTTTTGTGCGCTTATTACTTTCAGACATTCGCTGTTTAGTCTCCTTAGCCCTGTCATTTCACTAGCTACAGTACAATAGTCGATTTAAATCCATTTCTACTATCAAGTTGCGAGTGAATCGGATTTTCCAGGTATGCGTGCTTCATCGTAGACTTCGCCTAACATCAAGCGAAATGGCGATGAAATGCATTTTCAAATAAAAATTCCTCACAAACTAGAGACAAAAATATGTACTTCCATTATAATTTTTTATCTCGCTTTTGTTATCTCGACAGAAGCGGCAAGCACGGCATCTATATTTAATGCATGCAATCACCTATGTGTACGTAATGGTATGAAAGGGAGGATCATAAAGGAGTGCACCGGAACAGATCGCACGACAATATCCTAATTCACTCGCGCGAATGTAATCCATTAGTACTCCCCCTCCCCCGCCTGAGGGTGCCCACGTCCCGCCTCACCTCCGCGCTCGTCTCTGTCATTCATAAACCTCCATATCATTTGTATTGGCACATGTTTCATATGACTAATGGACGGCCCACGCTAAATTAAAAAAAAGACATCTCACATATTACTGTAACAGAAGACAAACATTTTTATTACAAATCAGCAGACAAAGAATGTAGTTTATATAAAATTGCTCAGCTTTTATTAAAAATGGCTTCACATTAATTATATAAATGTTTTAAAATGTAGTTAATTACATACATGAATTTATACAGATGTAAAAACATTCCATTGCCAAAGTCTAGAGACGTCGCAGACATGATGCTATTAATGGGTACTAATTAAAAATACCTCTATGTCGAGTTAATTATAATACGTATAATGAGCGTAGATAATGTTCTGAATTAAAATTAATTTGTGGCAATGACGGCAATCCAGCTCTACCTACTATTTACGCAAGAGGTTCTTATTTATCTGCGTATGGTCTAACCTTGATGCTTTGCATAATGAACACGATTTAAATAATCAATTACAGCGTTAGTAAAGTTCTAGAATAACCAGATTATCTCCTGACAATTAATTACTAAAGACTACATTTTTCAAAATTCAGTACGCAAGATAAAACAAGACGATGAGATAATCTCAAAAAAATAGGACCATCAAATTATTTTGTGTAAATTTTCATTCGTTTAATGTTTGCCTTTCCCGAAGCTGTAATACACTCTACTTAGCTGCAGAAAAAATTAAAGAAAGTAATCAGTGAAATTACGCTGGCTACTAAAATATGTATTCGTCATAAAAGTATGCGTCGACTTCTGTCGAGAATAAATATTCATTATGACGGATCGGCTAACGTTTTAGCGGGATTAAATAGTATTAAGGCAGGAGACGGCGAGCACTCTCGACTGAATCAATCAAGCATAGGGTATCTGTTACTCATGTAAATAGAAGCGCGTACTTAGTTCGCGTGTAATCAATTTGAAGATGTTTCTTTTTCGTTTCGAAAGCCTTTTATTGCCTTGAAGTAATTTTAAGAATTGTGAGGAAAGCTTTTAAGGATCTAAGTTTCATGTTTCACTCACTGTTTGTGTTTGTGAAAGAGCGTTGTGTATAGTCTCTCAAAGTGTATCTATGATATTCAAGATTTCATAGCAATATATATGAAATCTTAAAATTATGTTATGTTGCGGTGGGATAAAATCAATTACCAGTGTCATAGAATATAATACAATTATAAAACCACATATTATAAAACAATAACTGTTCGCGATAAACTTAAAAAGTACCGAACGGATTATCATGCGAGTTTCAACAATAGATACAGTAATTCATGAGGAAGGTTTCGGTATATAATTTGCCAACGGTTTTATGTAAATTGGTTGAAATATGATGATAATTGTTGGAAGTGTCGGAAAAAGTCAAGCCATCTGGGAGCTTTTATCGAAAACGCTGCCTATTCCCTTTAAGATATAACAAAACAATGCATGATGGAATGTTCCTCTTTTATAGATCTACAAAAAAGTCCGCGGTGGCATATCTACTTTTTAAGGATAGCTTACTATACCCATTCTTACTACTCGTACGAAGCCGGGGAAGTCGCTAATAGATTATAAACATACAAAACTTAAAAAGAGATAAAGAAAAAGATAATAACAAAACAAAAACATCATAGACTAATACATATGTATATGGCATATAACTCGGCCTTATCGCTCGGCGGTCATATAGAGGGATATTAATAAAAAGGAATACGAAACCAAGTAATTTTTTTATAATAATCGTGTTCGAAGTAGCCATTTTATAACGCGTAAGTTAGAACTAAAGCCTGCGCGCATAATTATTTCTTGTGATCGTAATAAAAAAACAGGAATAAGTTGGTACTAAGTGTACATCAAAGATAACTTAAAAAACTTCTGAATTAAAATAGTTTCAAGTTGTAAACGACTGAGTTAACGCTTATTAGTAGTAAAGAAGAATGTTCAGGAAAACTTATAAAAATATTTTTTAATTTCTTGGCTTACGATGTCAATGGCAAATAATTTCATAGCCACGGAACCCTACCATGAGAGGCATGACACACACTATAATAAATGTAAAAGTAAACTTGTCTCCTGTTTGTTATCTTTTCACGACTAAAGTTTTAGACAGACATTTTCAGTAATTTGGCAAAGTAGTTCATTGTACATGTAGAACGTTTCACCCGCGTTTTTTAGGATAAATAGTATATGAGTTAATCTAAAGTATAAACCACCGGAATTCCAATTTTCGTCTAAGTCCGTTAAGCCTTCTCAGCTTAAAGTAATAAACAAACAAACAGTTTTTTTATTGTGTAGCGATGATAGCTTAGTGGTTAGTGCGGTTCACACGCCAAAGGACGTAGGTTCAACTTCCAACAAGGAGCTCGAGTTGCTGGTGTAGGAAAACATCGTGAGGAAATCATAGCCTAGTGGTAGGCTATGGTAGGTACGTAGCTAGTTACCACCCTCAAGTTGAAGATCTGCCGCCAAGCACCTAACTGTGTGTTCTGGCAGCCACACTTGAGAGCCAGACCTGTTTCATTAGTGTGTTTACTATATTCGACCACACCGTCATTTAACACCAGGTGAGCTGTGGTCAACACCTGGCCTGTCAACTATTTAAAAAAAAAGTATCGTTTTTATAGAATAGATCATATTGGACATAGGATACTATTTCCATCAAAAAATGGGGCATTGACGAGTAAATAGCAACAAGAACATATCTTTTCAGTACATTTTATCTTTTCTGAATACTAAAAACAAACATCGTTTTTCATGTTCTGTTCCTTACTCACCAACTTGGGGGTAGTGGCGTCTTGAAGCCTCGTCACTCAATATGTATGAGTCGGTGTTTACACCAATGGTAGGGGAACGCTTCATCCGGCTGAGAGCTCTCATTCGCCACTAATTAATTACTCAACTCGGTTTCAATTAAATTAACTCGAGATCGGGCCATCGACACGCAATGAATTGATGCCAGCCGCGATTCGATTAAGATCGTTAATGCCGATCTATTTAACTCGTTGGCAATGAACAAAGTTATCAAATATGCGATAACTCTGCCGCAAACACGCAACGTTTACAATAAGTAGTTTCATTCATACTATTATTAAGTAGGAAATTACATTCTATCTTTGTTATTTGCCGTTCACAGTTAACCAACTGAACAGTTACAAATAGCGTCTCTAAGAGAGATGACACGACCTCTACGTGCATCTTAAACACAAAGTGACACTAAAACTAAATTGGCCACTCCGAACTAGTTGAACCGAGTCTAAAACTGTGCCTTTAGCGAGGCGAGGGATGTTTTAATTACGGCGTTTAAGTAAAAGCGATGCTGCGTCTAGCTAGCTGCATTACATAGATTCAGCCACCAAAAGCCTCCCACTTAGCTAATGAAACATGCTCGTGTATAGTACTAGCGTCGTCGTCGAGGCCCCCGCGCATTGTGAGCGAGCGTACAAACCGCCAGTGGATTCGACGGACCCACAAATCCTCATTTACTTGCATTATTTTAATGGAGCTATTGTGGGCGGACGTCCTTTGTCGCGTACGGAAGCGAATCCGGCGCACCGGCCTGTGACAGTGCATAAGTACGTCGCTGTCATATCAGCGTAGCAGCGCAGCTGCATCTGCCGCCCTGAATTACATTACGATCTCGGACTAAACGCTAGAAACTTCTATTTCAATTTTGCGTATTTGAACAGCTTCCCCGATTTCTTATCCGGCATTGAACTAAAATCAACGACATTATTTAGAATTAGTAAGCTTAAGTGGCAGTGTGCCAGTAATGTTTTCTGAAGAACTGATTGCCTGTGATGGACTAATTCTTGACTGGAAACCGTTTATAAGCAAGCTTAGTGTAGCACACCCCAAATGAGGCCAGGTAAAGTGACGACCTGCGAAAAACTAAATGCTGAGAGATGCCAATCTAGCTCACTGATGAACAATAGAAGTCTGACGATGATGATTCCGTCCACGTGTCTAAAGAAATTCCAAACTTAGGTACTATAGGCACTTAGTTACTCCACGTACAAAAATATAGTCAGATCCATTTAGCTAATTAAGTAAGGCGAATGGTCGTGGTCCGTAGAGAAATTCCGCGAGCCTCTAATAACTGGCTTCCCTAAGAAGCTATGAGGCCGCGTTACTCGTATAAAAATGCAATCGGGGGGCGGGGGTCGACGGCGTCGTTCAAACTTTTCAAATTTTCCACGCAGCCCGCAGTATTAATTTTAAATTAGAAGCCGAGACGAAAATTGTCTCCACATGTGGACGACTGATGTTAATTAAAGGTTTCTTTGTATAAGTTGTTGTATTTAGTTTGCGTACTTGTGCTTATGGTAACGAACCTCGTATAATACTGTATGTAAATTATCAAATTATGTCTAACTACTTATTATGCCGTGCTTATGTTTGCTGTTTTGAAATTTACGAGCAATAATGATTATCATTTACAGCAATTCCCATTAAATTATGCAAGATGCGTTACAATATTTATATTGTTTATAACTTCATTATAGAAAACAGTATTGCTCGCTTAAACAAAACAGCCCTGACAGCCCTGTTGGCTCATTGGTAGTACGTCTGCCTGAGTTGTAGGGCGTGGGTTTGATTCCCGCCAAGGTCAAACATTTTATGGTATAAACAAATGTTTGTTCTATGTCTGGGTGTTCTGTATGTATTATAAGTAGGTATTTACAAAAAAAAAAGTATTTATGTATTCTATCAGTTATGACTTCCATCACACAAGCTCTGCTTTGTTTGGGGTCAGATGGCGCTGTGTGTAACGTGTCCTATGATATTTATTATTATTTAAAAAGAAAAACGAAGGTTACATTTTGATAACGATATTAATTTATCTAAATTATGACAGTAAATAAATGAAAAAATAAAGCAATAGGTTATGTGGAGTTGTGGAACTTCAAGTCTTCGTATTCCAATACAATATATTATATTTTAAGCTTGTGTGTTTTCGAATTTTAAAAATAATGGTGTTCTAATCATAAAGTACCTAATTTTAAGAGAATTATAATGTAGCCGTAGACAATACGATGTTGAGGTGAAACCGGCGAATTCACCGGGTGAAACATGTCTGTTCATGTTGTTTTCAAAATACCGCTGAAGCTTCTGGTAAATTCGCTACTATTTCATTTGGCTATGACTGGACCTCACAGTAGTCTATTGTGTGACTTTGACTAAGACAAAAACTTATTTTTAGATAGATCTTGTTTCTAATTTCATCATTCTAGATGAACAGAAAATACCCTATACAGATTAGAAATATAATTATTAATTAAAAGTGTCATAAGAGTCTCTGTTTCCTTTGAAGGTTCTGAATCCTAAAATGTATAAAGCTGCCATGCAATAGTAACTAAAAGTCACAGGGAAATGTCCTCATAAAATGCTGACATTTTGCAGAGTAGGTAACTAAGTATAAATAAAAAATTACATGTTGGTTTAATTAAAGTCTATATATAAATACGGGATGTCGCTATTGCAGTATGATGTTTTTAAGCTTTGATACGATTCAACGTTTTTTTGTAGCCGCTCTTTAAATGCCAATGTGAAGAGAAGAAAAATATTACGACGGGAACTGATCGAGTTTTGGCGCATTTTTAACCGACTTCAAAAAGGAGGTTCTCAACTCGATAGGTATTTTTTAGTTAAACTCTTAGTCGGAAGTGTCGACTTGTCGACTTCAATTTGCGAGATTTAAAAATGTACTTAGTGGGACAGCGCCCCTGACGGGAATAAATGGAAACTGTTATTTTTTTAAATATATTTTGACTATTGTATGCGTATTTCTTACAAATTAATATGTTAGATTGTTTGTTAGTCTATAAGTTTTTATTTAAATTGCTTTGATGATCCGTAAAAGCTATGATACAAATCGCGAAAAATCTAGGCTGATGTGATAGAATTTTAAAATGATAACATTACCAACATCTTAATATCCGACAATTACTGTAATAACTAATAAGTAAGCTAAACACGAACCCGCTCAATGAATAAATTAAATAGTAATTTGTTGACATACTTTGTTCGAGCCGGATCGCCTTGCGAGTAATTGCTGCAATGTTTTTATTAGCTCCCCGTGGTGGCCGCGCCGCCGCAGTGAAAGTTGTCGTACTTTGTCACACATACGCACTTCATTAAAAACTTGTAAAGACATACGAGAAGTATGACGGTACATTTTCATTAGTTGTCTCTATTTTGTTAAAGGCTGTAGAAGATTATGTAAAACCGGCACCCATCGATCGTCATACAAATAAATCTTTCTTATTCTGACACCGCACTTTGTGTATTCTGCTAATGTCAAGTATTACAATTACTATTTTCAAGTACCTATCTCAGGAAAAAATAAGTAAAATAGGCCTTAGGGACACTCAAAGTTATATTAAGTAAGTTACAGTCAAGTGCAGTAGATTTTCTAGTAAAGTAGTGCTGACTTTACTAGAAGCTTCTTAGGAGTTTTAAAAACACCCACCCACACTCGTGCGCATAATTCGACATTGTTATTTGAAATAAAAACCGCGCTCCTGTTAAAACTTTAGAAATAAGTTACTTAGGTATTTAAAAAACACATAAACGAAATGGTAATCATGAAATATTTTAATTGAAATTATATTCTACTCGTAGTCGGGTAAAGCAGTCAGCGCTCTGGACATGTTGCTTAAAATTAGGGATCGATCAAACAATTTTTGACATATTGTAACGATGTAGGTACCAACAGGGTATATGATTGATCGATTTGCCCAGAGCACGCCGACTAGTTTGCACCAAAACCGGATTCACAATCCCTATATTCACCTGCAATTTGCAGCAGAAATAAAAAAAAGCCTTTTCCACTATTTGAAAGTTAATATTGACAGAAACGTTCGTATCGCTCGAGCCATCATCAGGCCGACGCAAACGACCCCGCTCGCGTGCTGCTTTGAGGTCGATTGAATTAGATGGACACTAGATATCGGTCATCAATCAAAAAGTCCAAGAGTTCGATTGTTCGAATCGGTAGAGCAAAAAGCGAGGGTTGAAGACTTCACCTGTCCACTGCAACGCACTGATCACAAACCCTCGCCCGCAGCGAGCCTTTGTACAAAGATTTGTGAGCACTTTGATGTCGGGCTTTGCAGGTAATTTGGAAAAACGTTATTTAATTAACTTTCGACAAGTCTGAGTAATCGCGTTACAAAGCCGCCGGGTGAACGGTCAAGTCTTTGAGCCGTGGGGTACCGCGAGCGCACTTCATTTTTACGCCAAACATAGCCCGCCATAAAGGCGCTGTCATTTTCAGGTGTTTTCCAATTAACATTGCGCCTTTGACCACGTCCGCACAAAGTAATACCAACTACCGCCTCTTTGTTATTAACTCTATAGTTCTATTAAAGGGGTTGATGGCTGTAATTGAGTAAATTTATGAAATCATTTTAGATTTTAGTCCATTTTGAAGAAAAAAAAACTTAACAACCTCGTGAGCAGTTATAAACTGACACGTTATTATTGAGTCCGCTGCTTTGATCTTTGATAAGGATAATTATATCAACGAGTTCCAAAAGTATTAAATGCATCTGATTGTAAACACATACTATTTCATTTTTAAATAACTAACAAATTATAATATCACTACAACCGCATGAATCTCTTTCCAATGACATAATAATGTGTCAACAAACTTCGTTAAGTTGTTTGCGGCGTTGGACTAATAGTTCGTAAAAGAGCTGGAGTAACAATTTTATGAGTTGATTAAATAAGTTTGGTATAGCCCAAATAAGTTCAGTATAGTGTTTGAAGTTCAGCGATGCATTTTGTGAGCGAGCGAGTCCGACAGACGAGAAGACGGACGCCCGCGGCCACGGGTCGCCGTCCCGTCCGACGAGATAATTAACTCTATCAACCACCCAGTTGTTCGACAACTATAGCAATTACATCACTTTAAACCCCAACAAACATCATTAACACTATTTAGTAACTCCGAATCGCGGTCTTATAAAATGCGGTCGGGTATATTATGATGCGGCTCAAAGTTAGCGTTTTCCGAGCGAGTGACTCCCTCATATAAACAAAGCCGGTCTTTGTGCGCTGTTCAATGAACAGCTTAATTGCGTTTCTTCGCCACTTCTCTTTGCGGTATTCACACGTCTCTTAATCGAATTAATTCTTAAAACTGCGTCTTCCAGTGGCGATGACGTTCTCGGTTATATGAGCGAAGTCGTAGGAATAGTTATAAATTCAAGTTATGAATGGTAGATGGAGCAGACAGCAGCAATTGGGTATTGCCGTGGTACGTAATCCCGCCATCAGCGGTGAGTGGCTTGTGTCGTGAGTGCAAATGGTTTGCGAGAGGCGAAGCTTTCGCCTTTATCCCTCTGTTTCGCTTATGATTCGTGAATTTTTAACTTCCCTGAAAGGACTTGCAGTCCGCACCTATTGTGGACGAGCGCTGCGGATGTTGATTTTTAAAATATATTTTTGCTGGTAATGAAAATCTTGAAAAATAAATTGAGCAAACAAACGAATAAGGAAAACATAGAGCACGCTTACAAACTCTTCATTCATTAAATCTCATCGTGTTTTTCGTTATTTCGTTTTATTTGGTACCAAATCCCAATTAATGAGATTAAATCTAATTAAAAATGTTATTCGCCGATATAATCCTAGAACCTATGTTTCCCTACACGACAAGCGATAGTGTTGTCGACCACAGCTCTAGTTTCCTCAACATGTCACCTATTTTTACGACCCGTGTTACTTTTATCACCTCATATCGTACGCGGAGGGCGCAGTATATACTCTTAGAATACTGAAACATGCAGATATGACAATTTATTATATTACTTGTTCTATTTTCACAATTAGCTTTATTCTTTTATATGCTTGCTACTGGAAATACTTTTTTTTTATAGCTTACAGGCTAGTCGTTTTGTCCACAGCTCACCTGATTTTAAGTGACGGTGTGGTCGAAGATTGTAAACACACCTGGAATGGAACTGGGTCTCGAGTGAGGCTGCCGGAACACACCGTTAGATGCTTGGCGATAGATTTTAAATTTGAAGGTGATAGCTAGCCAGCCGAGTACTAGAAAGTACCATATCATATATCATATCATATCATATCATATTGTATCATACCACCATGCTAAGGTTTCCTCACGATGTTTTCCTTCACCGACAGCTCAAGCTCAAATTGGGGTTTGAACCTACACCCATTGGCGTGCGAACTAACCGCGCTAACCACTGATCTTTCATCGATACTTATGTTGCAATTGATGTAATGAAGAATAATCGTCAAAGAAATGTAATTTTTAAACTTGAACAGCATTATGTTTATCACGTGGTCTTAATCGCGCACAAAATACTATGATATAGTTTTAGTTATTTACCTCAACGTTTCGATCATGTTGCAACTTGCAATAGCGGTGGTCACGAGCTGGCTGGAGAGTGCGGGTCGTCTCGAAGACAACACCCTCATTTTTTCATTTATTGCTAAATGGCCGAAACGTCGAAGTAAATTAAAAAAAAACTAATTTCACGGTATTTTACACCCGGCGAAAAACATTATTAAATGTCAAAGAAATATAATGCAGCTTTAGCGCTAACGCTGTAAAATGTGAACTACAATACAAATAACAAACTAAAAGTTTGCATAATTTCAATACTTGTAAATTTCGACTACAGGCTGGTGTGGGAAATTTTAAATTTAGCTTTGTTATGACTATACAAAGTTTAAATTACTTTGTCTTCCTTTATCTAGTCTAAAATGAAGTTTACGAGATTTGATTAGGTAAATAAAGATTCAGATTTGACTACTATGCGAGTTTATTGGTTTTTTAGTATTGGCAATAGCTAACATTTTCCTAGATTTAAATTAAAAAATATATATATTTATTTAGTATATTTGACAAAAATAGCGTTAGCGTTGGGCATTAGCGCATCTATAAATTTAGCTCCTCCGGGTTGACTATGCGCTTATGGTTCGACAATAGCAAATTACCTTGTTCAGGAAAACACGCGGAAAACTAGTGCGGTTAATTAAACTGTATCCGTCTGAAAATTAGTTTTTATCAACTTGACATAGTGACTGTTTTTAGAAGTAATTAGAATATTGTAGGCAAGGCAGCATGCCTGCTAATTAATGGATGATAAGGGGGTTTTACAAAGGAAGTTTAGAGCTCAATATAGTCAATTCAATGTTGAAATAATGTTTTACAACAATTTAATGTTGTACTATACGCATCGTTAGGAGGTTCTTAAATACGTAATCCTAATCAAAACACTTTATTTACTATAAGAAATATATACATATGTGTTGCGTGCCGTGGTGATGCCGGCGTAAGAATAGTACCCCACCCTCTCTACCCATGGCTGATCAAGAGTCGGCTAAGGGATGTAATCCGGAAGATGGGCAGCAGCGTCTTCCTTGAACAATCACACCTAACTGCGCTCGCCAACCCGCCTGCCAAGCGTGGCGAGTATTGGGAAAATCCCCCCAGGAGGAGGCCTATGTCCAGCAGTGGACGTCCTATGGCTGATGATGATATATGTGTTATCAAAGCAATTTAAGGATTTTATGATAATATATTTAGTAATTTTTCAACGATATTTATTTAGTAGTCTTTGCGAATTTTGGTTACAAGCTCTAAGTTAATTTATGTAAGTAGGCCACTTTAGGTTTAAGGTTCGTGTTGTGGGTAGTACATACATACATATAATCACGCTTTTTCCGGCAGGTGTTGGCAGAAATTACATCTTTCCACATACTATGATTAAATAAATAAATATTACGTAGGACGTTTCAAATAGCGCCATCTAACCCCAAACTAAACTAGCTTGTACTATGAAAGTCAGAGAACTGATAGAAAACATACTTAATTTTTTGGCTTACATCTTTAGCTTTGTCTATTTTTATTAGCGTTTTTATACTCGTTGGTTGAGGTTGCTGTTGACCTGGCCTTTCTTTAAAAAGCCTTCAATTTGACTGTGAAACTTTAATTTACAGACCCTTATCGGCTTGCTGACTCACATTCGCCTTATGGATATATTTCGTCACTGTTCTTTCATCCATCCGTTTTACATGTCCAAACCTCCTCTAAGCATCTCTTTCTCTATCGTTACTACTATGCCTTCTAGCACACCGCACCGTGTACTGCTCTTCCTTTTATCCATCAAGGTCACCTTAGCGTTCATTCTTCTTATATATAGATATCTTCTTTAAGGTTGTCTGGAAGAAATCGCTCTAGGCGATAAGGCCGCCCTTGTACACCGTTTATTTGTTGTTTCTCTGTTGTTTTTTTTGTTTTGTTACTTTCTTTCTCTTCTGTTTTTAATTTTTGTATGTATTTTTATAATGTTTGGTGTATAATAAAGTTGTATTGTATTGTATCTTATATATCTTATACATAGCTTCTGCTAAACCCAACATTAACACCACACATAAGTGTGAGAATCACTACCTATGGACTTCTATAAGCAACAGTCGTGCCTTCTTAGTTACTTCCTGGCTGTGAAAAATACGCTATGTAAATATTTGAAACGCTATAATACCCAAACCTACGCCAAAAAGGCAGGTCTAAAATCTAGTTCGACCATAATCTTTCTCAACAGCCTAAGGAGATTTAATTTTAATTAAAATACATAATAAAAGTCACGCAACAGCACGTTAGGCAGGCCATAATTATCGCAATTAATTAAGCTTAGGAAACTCGATTATTTGAGCGCAGTCACGACACAAGTGTTAATGACACCGTTAAAGCACGTCAGGGGTCAGCCGTGGCTACGCCCTCGGTGATAGCACTGATATTTATACAGCTTTTATATCATATCGTCTACGCCACCAGCCTAATAGGAATCAAAATTTGCAAATTATTTTTCAGAAGCTATTATTTGACTCTTAAAATTATTTTCTCTATGTGTATCCGCTGTTAACTTGGTGGTAGATCTCCTTAGCAGAAGGTCGTCTGGGTAGGTACCACCGCAGTACCGGATATTCAGCCGCCAAGCAGTAGTGTGTAAACATTACTGTGTTCCGGTTTGAAGGGTACTGCAGCTAGAGAAATTACAGGGCTGTTGAGACTAACAATCGAAAGTCTCAAAGCAATGAGCGTTGAAGCGGCGATGCCCCGGGCTTTATTTTGTTATTCAAAGTTCTATGTATCGCTGCAATGGTCAGGCGTTATCTCTCACCACCAGGAGAGCGTCTCGTTCGTTTAATTACTTTTACATTTAAAAAGAAAATTAATTATATTTAAGATAAGTATTTCTGTGACTTAGTATGAGTTTGATTGTGACACTGTTGATTGACACTGATATTGTTTAACTTAAAATCATTTAAAAAAAAATGTTCATTTATGTAATTGAATTTGAGAGATGATATGTAATGCAAAATTTTACTAAAATAAATCATAACTTGAGTGTTTCCAAGTTGAGAGAATCGGTTCTCTTAGGTAAGCGTGCTTCATCATAGATCGCGTCTTTGCTTAAAATCATGCGTGATGTCGGCCAAACGCAAGAATATCATTTAAAAATAATACATTCACTTCTGGTGTCGACAATAAGGTTTTTATCTATCTTATAGGAGTTATAAGTATTAGTCACTAGACTATCAGATAAACAATACCACGGTGCGGGCGTCCCATCATTTAAAACCAACGAAATACGTACTCAGTGGCACCATTGAGACACTAGATAAATTTAAAAAAAAACCCCTACGCAATTAACCGCAAGGAAACTGGCTTTCAAATGAAAAAAGCCGCATCGAAATCGGTCCATCCGTTTGAGAGCTACGATGCCACAGAAAGACACACACACATACAGACAGACATCGACGTCAAACTTATAACACCCCTTTTTGCCTCGGGGGTTAAAAATTACCTATTTTACCATAGTACCATTTTTTTTTGTGTGGGACGAAGTATATTTTTTGATAGACAATACGCTTGTTTTTCTATGCTAAAAAATTCACCGCTATTTCACCTGTTTGGGTCTATATTATCTGTGACAGAACGCAGTACACACCTCCTCATAGTCCCTGTGCGAGTGGGGCTGCGCGGGCGGCGGCGCTCATTCGCGCGAGCGGCGCGGGCGTCCAACTTTGCCCTTGCGCACAGGCGCTCCGGGCGTCGCGTTCGCACTCTTCATGAGTTTCTGCCAGTCCTGCTCACAGACTAGTGACCCCGCGAGCATATAGTACCTGCAAAAAGGACATTGTTTACTTTCTTAAGAAATAAACCTTATTAAAACAAAAATGATCACGAATATCGGTCCACAAATGGCGGAGTAATCGGTGTACGGTGGTAGCGTGGTAGCTAGCCGAGTACTAGAGAGTACTCTACCACCACGCTATGGTTTCCTCACGATGTTTTCCTTTACCAGCAGCTCAAGCTCATTGTTGGGGTTTGAATCCACGCCCTTCGGCATGCGAACCGGCCGCGCTAACCACTAAATTACTTTTGACTTTTTATATTCATAACTTAAAAATATGGAAAATCGTAGGAGTATGGAGTAAGTCTCACCTATCGCCTTGCATAAGGTGAGATCCACATTTCGAGCAGGCGAAACATTTTATGTGGAACACGTGGAGAGGTTGTTGCGGAGCATTTGTTCTCATTACGAACTCGCTCGCCGGAATCGCTTGCCCGCACGCTGCGCAAGCGCCGCCCGAGCCAAACATTCTGAAACAATATAACAAGAATTAAATAATTACGCGACCATTCTCGTAACTGTAGATGGAAATTGAAAGAATCGTTGGGGCTAGTCAAAAGCAAAGGCTGCTGGTTTTTTTTTTTTATGTCAGGTACTGTCATGAGACGAACGAGACGCTCTCCTGATGTTAAGAGATAACGCCTGTCCATGTTCATTGCAGCGATACAGAACTTTGAGTAGTAAAACATAGTCCAGGGCATCGCTGCCTTGGCGCTCATTACTTTGAGACTAGATGGTTAGTCTCAATAGCCCTGTAATTTCGCTAGCTGCAGTACCCTTCAAACCGGAACACAGTAACTACTGCAAAGTAGTAGTAAGACACTACTGCTTGGCGGCAGAATGTCTGGTACTGCGATGGTACCTACCTAGACGACCTCCTGCTAAGGAAATCTACCACCAAGTAAAAAAAAGTAAAGAAGTAAAATAAACCAAGTAGCCAACCAAGTAGTTTCGAGTCAGCCCTGTTTTTACAAACTGGTCCACTTCTGGGTGCGGGTCTCTTCTCATTGTGAGAAGGGTAAAGATACCTAGTTAGTTCATAGTTCACCACCATTATTGAGATCTTTTTTTTTAAGAACTCTCTCTCTCACTCTTTCCCTATGGATACCCCCATTAACTCCATCCAACAAAATCACTGACAATGTTGTCGAGAAAACAAAAACCCAGATCAGCCGTTATTAGAATCGATAAAACATCGCCTACACGCTCAAACTCGGAATGCCCATTAACACTATTTTGCCCCATCATTTTAGTTCGCCCCATTATTTCATTTAGAGATGCTCGAGTGGACAATTAAATGTGTTTTATATGTTCGACTCATTCACGTGGAATGCTTCAAGATGTCATTAGAATTATTGCTATCTAGTTGGACTGATCTTAGATGTAGGTAACAATTTTAACAAGCAAGCTTTAATCCGTTAAAACGCCACGATTATTGCTCGTTAAGCTTTGATAAATGGATAATAAAGCAAAGTAACGACATTGACTATAAATCTTCTCGAATTAGGTATCTATTTGTGTGCTTATGTCTAGATAAATAGGTTTGAAGTTTATGCCAGTACCGGTATTGTCGCTGTAATTAGCTTGTTAATTAAACAAAATAGTTGAAAAGTTAAAGTTCAAAATGTAGAATAGAATATAACTTTATTTTACATTGAAACATACATATCTTTAAAAAAAAAAAACGAGATGTGTCTTATGGACACTCGGTTGGAACGGAAATCCTTTAAAGGCTTTATTTTTTTTAAATAATAAAATATTTTTGCATTTTCTCAAAATTGACGGCAGGTTGAATCGATTAAAAAGTGGGAGTGGGAAATTGCCTCCAAAGTCACTGCAAAAAGATGTCAGTTATTGGTATCGTTTTTCATTGTTACACTTTAATCGGTCTAGCCCCTCGGCCCGCAAATAAATCAGAGCGATAACGTGCGATAAAGAACTCCGTTCCAAGAACACTAACTGCAATGACATGTTAGTGGTAGTACAACGGTGGCTTTATCGCCTAAACAGAGTTTCTTCCAACAACCTTTGGGTAGGTAGGACAGATAGCACAGCTAATGCGGTTAACGGTGTAAAAGAAGGTGAATTTATTGAAAAAGAAAACGAAAAAATTTATATAAATAAATACAAACATTAAAGGAAGCTAAAGCTAAACGATACTACATATATAACAAATATTATAAACAATAAAAATACATATTAAAATTTATTTGCATAAATATATTAAGAATACAATAACATACATACAAATACATATGTGACAATTAACGTAGATAAATAATGTTTGTATACGAGATTATTAAAAGGTTTAACCTGATAGTAAAAGGAAGCGCATTACAAAGTGAGACAGCTTCAACAATGAAAGAAGTGCTGTTGAAAAGATTGGGTTGAGCGGGAGGAATTTTAAGTTGAAGGGAACAAAAGTAACTAAAATGAATGTAAAAAACAATAGCTTCTTACATTAAATTCTTTCAAACTTTTGGGTAATGTAATCAATTAGCTTGAATTGACTTAGACAATGAGTGGAAATCCCTACTTTGCGTGTTAGATTCCACGCCCGGAACTTTTAGTAATTCCCCCATTTTGTCACAGATCAATAAATAGCAATGGCTATTTGGTACAGTTCCATTGCACCGAGGGAGCCGAGTGTTGGCTGGCGATTTAATAGTCGCATTTAATAGTTAATGAGTCATTATTGCGATCGCTATTAGCGTCGCCAGCGAGCCGCCATTATTTACAACCACCCTGAATATTAATAAATCGCAACAACAATCCGGCCGAAAGCAATCAAAATTTAATTACCTGCGCTTCTTCGTGTTTCGCAATAATAACTCCGAACGGGTTAAAAGATAAATTTTGTAAGTCTTAAAAGATAAATTCGCTTCAATCACTCGGAGCAAATAGGATTTCGTTTCATTTACTCCGGTAAGAGCGTTTTCAATTAAGGAGCGCCCGACAAACAGTATCGGCGTATGAAGGTAAAATTAATTAAACCGAGCCAAGACAAACATGTACGAATCTATTTGTGTTGGCCGCGGGAACGCGCCCGTTCGACATGTGATATAAGGGTTACCCAGGCGTGTACGAAAAAACGCGTTAATATGTTCATCGAATCGCAGCCTAGTGTCTTCTTCTCTGTTGAAGATGTTGCGCTTGGTTCCTTATAATCAATCTTTAGCTTGACTTAGACCTTTGTCGTGCTTGATGTTAAGCGAGATGCTGTCTAAGATGAAGTACATTTGCCAAGAAGAAAGGATTCATTCGGGACTTGGAGGCGCCTATATACATGTAACTATGTATCTATCGGGGAATAACCATTCGGTCAACAACTTGGACTGGAACGTTTTGTTGATGCATTCAAATCTCGAGGATCAAGAATAATTAATGTAACGCTTTTACGCTGCTCTAGCTAGAGGAATACTACTGCTGCTACTCGGCTGGCTAGCTACTCAAGTTGAAAAACTGTTGCCAAGCAAACAGTGTGTTCCGACAGCCTCATTTGAGAGCCAGTTCAATTCCAGGCTAGATTTGTTTACCAGCTTCGACCACACCGTCACTTAACATCAGGTGAGCTGTGAGACACCTAGCATGTCTTTAAAAAAGCCCGCCTAGTGTTTGACCACAGCTGGTAAACTCATCTAGTTTGGGATGCAACTGGCATAGGCAGGCTTATCCGTAAAAAAATATAAACACTTAGGTTATTGATATTTTTTCAGATCAAAATCTTAAGTACATCGGAAAGTATAAAGCATAATACAAATAAATATAAAGTTTACTATCGCGGTTGTCAGTGTCTACACTTGCCTTGCTGGCGAGTATTTACCAGTTACTCCTGGAAACGTTCCGTCAATTAACTGAATTAAAACATCTCATATGGAACCGCATTTCAATATCTGAAAGACTTAATTAGAAACTGAAAGGATGTCAACACACACGGGTATGTTTTATTTATTGGACCGTATTACTTTACTGAACTTTTAGAAGGGTTTTCTAAAATAAACTGATCGGAGATTCCTCGGAGCCTTTTCATCGAGATTGTAATTTTATTCGTGTAGTTACAAGTTTCCAAGTTTGTAATCAGCAACTTTTAGGTTTCCTTTCATACTGATATTAATTAACGAGTGTGTGTTTAACATGAGTTTAATAAATGTGGAAGTTGGGGCGCGTCGCGCGTGTACCTGCGTAGAAAGCCTAGTCAAACTTTATTTACTTGTAAAATTGAATACGTTGCTGTGATGTGAATCCTCATTAATTTAAGATGAAGACCGTATCTCGAAATGTTATTTTATTCATTAAGGGAACGTCTCGAGTCGCACGGTTGTGTACGTGTCGAGTGTGAATTGTTGTACAGGAACATAATTTAAAACCTCTCGACGAGATCATTAGAGCGGGTGGCATGGCAGGTGAAAAAGGGGGAATCTATCCGCACAAAAATAACTAATGAGAATTCAGGAATAGCACTCGAGACGCGCTCGTGTATGTGACGTTTACCTTTAAGCTACATCGTATAAATCGTGTGAAATACAATGTTGTCGAATGATTTCCTCGATCGGAGGTGACTTGGTTCGGGAGAATGGGGCACGATAGGCGATCGGGCGCCGCCGTCGAGACGAATGGCTCTCAATAAAGCCGAGATGCGTCCCCAACCGGGATATCTTACTTGTTGCTTCAGTTTCGTGTTTGTGGCTTTCTAAAGAGCCTCGTAACGTTACTTAGGTGAAATATTAGTAGGTCTTGCAATAGAAATTTGTAATATTTTTTTTTTACTTTAGCTAAACTTAGTTATATATTCCGAAGGTTTTTAATTCCATCTTGCTCATTATATTGGACTGTCAGGAGCTCTAAGAAGCGACACTGCTTCATGGTCGATATTCCAAAAACTCGAACTAAACGGTTCGAATCTGCCTTCATCGTGTTGACCTCTAGTCAATGAAATTTGCTGCCCGAGTGGGTGTTCCCTGATGGTTACAATCTGGGTGCCTTCAAGTCGCTATCAAACGTGTCAAAGTAAAGAGCACCAAAGCAGATATGAATGATACAAAGTCTTAGTCTTTGTTTTGTCATTGAAAGTTCTGGGTAAAGCTGCAATGGTCATTTGACAGACAGAGCGATGTTTGTAGCGATGACAGCTCAGTGGTTAGCGAGGTCGGTTCGCAAACCGAAGGGCGTGCGCAAACCCCAACAATGAGCTTGAGCTGCCCGTGAAAGAAAACATCGTGAGGAAACCATAGCATGGTGGTAGGTTATTTTCTAGTACTCGGCTGGGTAGCCACCACCCCCAAATCTGCCGCCATCATCTAACGGTGTGCTCCGGCAGCATCACTTGAGCTGTGGTCAAACACCTAGCCTTTATAGAAACATAAAAAAACAGAGCAGCGCAGCGCTTAATGGATAGGCCTTATCTCTTACCATCAGGAAATCATTTAGTTTATCTCATTCAATTTACATAAAAAAACGTTTCTACTTTTACGAACTTCTTGAATATAAGATAAATTATAGCACAATTAGATATTTTTTGTTTAAAAGTTAAACTAAACTAGAATTGCTAAAATGCCGTGAATATCTCCTTATTAATTACATAATCCTTAAAAGACCACAAATAACTAAAGTGCGCAAATGTACCTCAAGCACTGCAATGGGCTATTTAATAGATTGCTCTGTCAGAGTAGTACTGACGAGACTCATCAACGTCAAGCCTTCTGCAAACCTGTGATGGAACGCATCTCTGATAGTCGTGTGATGTATGAAGTCGCTTGTTGTGTATGAACACTGACTATGATCTGCTGAAGTCAAAGAGAAATAAAGACACTTGTATTTCAGGTACATAACTAGCCGTATTCCATTCCTTCCATTTAATCTCGAGGCAGAAGAAAAACTAGCCATATCCTACTAATCATAATAATAATATCAGTAGGGTAATATTGCATTTTTTTACCGATAAGAGTGGCATTTTTAATACAATAAAATACATATATACAATCTAATTTAAATTTGTTTCCTGAGACATATAAACGGGATCTTTTTCAGGTCAGAGTAAATAGTATTCTCTAAGTCTGTTAGGCGAATTGGTGGTCAAACGCGGACATATTCGTGTTAAAAAAAACTTAGTATCTAAACAAATTTTTTATACAAACACAAAAATATGCAAATGCTTGTGTGTGTGTGGTGTGTGTGTGTGGTATGTGTGTGTGTTGAATGTGTTTGTGTAGATTATTTTAAGAATTTACGTGACAACTGTCATCTTTAACTTTGCTTCCATAGTGGGGGACAATTGTAAAAACAATACCAGCTTATCTTTAAAAGCTTATTTTGAAAATGACCATAAGCGATCTGGATTACAATGTTAATTTTTTTATGCACTAATATTCTTAGATGCGAATAAAGGGAACAGTACAAAATTTGTTCCTTTAGCATGGCTTTGATTAATATAGTTTTCCTGCAATTTTTAATAAAATTCCAAATGTATAACATATGTCTTATGTCATCTAAGACTTCTTAGTCCATGGTCTATGGGATGTACCACGGTATCAAGTTAGCACGTCGTTAGCAAGAAACTCGTTAGCGACGCGTGCCGGCGACAAGCCAAGAATTTGCTAATGACATATGGGCGCGTTTGCATCCGCGGTTGGGGAGGGCTTGTTAGGAAGTCAGCAAGAAAAGGATTTGGAGACTTGTAACGTTTGTTACTGCAAACAGATATTGAACATCAAATTACAGTTACACAAGATTACTGAAGTTTTACGCAGAACTATAGACGGTGTATCCGCTAGATTCTTCTAGCGGATACAACGTCTTGCCTAATGAACTATTTCACTTGAACGTATTTGTCGAATAAAAAGAGGCACATCTAAGCAGGATGAATAGCTGTTTTTTTTCAAATACATGATTGATAGCCTAGGTGTTTGACCACAATTCATCAGATGTCAAGTAACAGTGTGGTCGAAGATGGTAAATACATCTTGCCTGGAATGGAACTATTTGATGAAAATACTCGTAAGCCATGTGAAGTGCCCATATAAAAGTTAATGTATAACATTTCACTGGATCCACATTTTCGGGCATAAAAAGTAGGCTACATCTTTAATATATATTTTATTGTTTTAGTAGGTTTAGCCATCACGATCCTATAATTAGTTAGAACGCACCTTTAAGAATATAATCACATTGACGTTTATTTAACGTTTCAATTTTGTTTGTGTATTGGGCTGCTAAAATCCTTACGATAGTATATACAGCCACATCTAATCAAATTGGATTTTTTTTAGTAAAAAAACAAAATTTCGACCTGCTAAATTCGATAAATTTACATTGAAATGAAAAATAATTCATTTTATCGATATGTAAAGATTTTCTTATATATACCCTGGGTAATTACGTTAATATTCTACCATTCTTTATATTTAATAACTTATTTAAAATTCAACTGACGAACGCGTTGATGTCTTTTACATATAAAAAGTAAAAAAAACCATTTCACAGATATGTTTTTAAAAATCATAAATGTGAAGGATTGTATTGTCACCTGTGAATAGAACCAACAAGCGGCGAGGCAATTTCGTATCCAAATTGACATAGTATAACAACAAAGCTTCTGAGTAAGTTCCATAAACTCGTTCCAAACTCCCCTCTACACACTCTATCGGCGATTTTTAATTAAGTCCCCAGCGGCAAGCGAGCAAAGTAACACCATCAATTCATTATCCTAAACTCTGGCTCGATTGTTCCTCGCTCGCTACTTACGCAAACTTTCATTTTAATCAAGCGTTTAATTAAAAATTATCCGAGAAAAACAAAATAAGCCCGTTAGGGCGGTCTGAACTAATTAAGGCGCATGCGATGAGCCGGTCGACAACAGAGGCCCGCAAGGTGAGCGTCCTTTAATTAAACGCTTGTTCCAGTCCAGCGGCGGCGCTTAGCGAGTGAAACTATCGTAGAGTGGCGTGGAAAAACCTGACAAGTGTAGGGGCGGGCCGGCGATCCGCGTCCTACTGGTGCGGCCCGCCGGCACCGTGTCCTGGGCTAATGACGACGTAATTACTACACTTACGAATACCCAGGCGGCCGACATCGCATTAATAAAATACAGTGGCTCCAGTATACTCAAATAGCGAAATTATTGAGACTGCCTATCATCTCCGAGCAATGAGCGATGCTGCGTTTTGTTTTTACTCAAAGTTCTGGGGACCGCTATAATGGTCATAGATGGACGTTATTTCTTAATATCTGGAGCGCGTTTTGTTCGTATATAACAATTTTATATCAAATTTTATTTGTAGCCAAATAGTATAAGGAAAATAGTTCCGTTTACCCCCACCATCGCCAGGAGTGCTGTTCCACTGTTCATAATTTACTATAGAAATCTCGTAAATTAACAATAAAATATAGTATGGGTATTTCACATGACTTATATTTATCAAATAGTTCCATATGCTAACTATTTTGCTTAGGAGAGTCGCGTCGCTCTCTATAGAGTCTAGTCAACTGGACATTTGTATATAAAATATATTTTAAATGATAAAATCGTTTACTCTTCACTTAAACTTATATTACTGTTTGTGTAAACTTGGTGTAAATAATATTACAGACTTAATTTTGAATTAAATACCACCTTGAAGGCTTGGTGGTTGCAGATTATTGCCAAAGGACAAACGAGGTAGTGTAGTAATCAGTTATAAATGCCACTCGCGGTTACTTATCCAAAAAGTTGTCAGCATCGGATCACGCCACTTAAATAGGCACTGTGAAAATACATCTGACCTTACATTTAAACAGAACAATTAACGGTCGTGACCTTCGTGATTATGTCGTACATTGTATAATTTTGTATAAAATTACAATAAAATTCATTACTAAGCATATTTTGTCTCAAAAATAATTACGTTCCAAAATTACAAAAACTTTGTAACAAAGCTGAACTTTTCTAATTAATGTTAATACCAATATCAATTAACTCGCGCTAAGAATTAATTATCTCAGCATTACGACCCTCGTTTATTACTAAACTTTCACCAATCAATCTTCTAGTTTCCTACTTAACTTAAGTAATCAGGATGTTAGTGTGTTGGTACTTTTCTGAATAAATTGTTTGAAATCATAGAGCCATCATATCACCCACTAAGATAATGCATTTACATTGAACGTGTGCCGATTTATTAGTTTTTGCATAATTTGGAAAGTAAGCTAAAACAATTTAATCCGCTTTTATTTTTCCCACTAGCGACCCGCCCCGACTTCGCACGGGTGCAATGTGGATACTAATGTGGATTGGTGTGGTTGTATATGCATGTATTATTCATATAAACCTTTGTCTTGAATCACTCTGTCTATTAATGGAAAACGCATTAAAATACGTTGCGTAGTTTAAAAGATCTAAGCGTACAGACGGCGGGAAGCTACTTCGATTTATATTATACTAGCAACCCGCCCTGGCTTCGCACGGGTAGTAAAAATAGGTATAGTTAGCTATCCTTAAAAGGTATATGCCACCGCGGACTTTTTTGTAAATCTATAAAAGAGGAATATCCCACCATGCATTGATTTGTTATATTTCAAAGGGATTAGGCAGCGTTGTCGATGAAAGCTCCTAGGTAGCTTGACTTTTTCCGATACTTCTAACAATTATCATCATATTTCAGCCAGTTTTAACAAAACCTAGACAACATATATACTTAAACCTTCCTCATGAATTACTCTATCTATTGGTGACACTCCCATGACAATCCATTCAGTAGTTTTTAAGTTTATCGCGAACAGACAAACAGAGAGACGCGGTGGAAGAGTTTGTTTTATAATATGTAGTGATGATTATACTATATAGAGATTAACCATAAGCAGTACTAAACAATATAAACTAAATAGAATTAATACATATTTATGTATTTTCGTTCACTGAACGCAGTTGATGTAATCAATGGTTAATGATGCCCGTGATTCCAGAATTCAATAGTATTCATACATTAAATGTTTTGTTTGCAAACTCAATTTAATGTAATGGATAGTATTTCACTGCCAAATTCGGGAAAAATATTTAATTTTAGCTTCGAGTTACAAGTGAAAGCACTTTTATTATAACTACATTACAATTTTCACATGCTAAACCTTTCAAAAGCTGCTACTATTTTTTTTAACTTTTTGACATAATTGTCGACAGACTAGGTGTTTGTCCACAACTCACCTGAGTGACGGTGTAGTCAAATATGGTAAACACACTTAGCCTGGAATGGAACTGGCTCTCAAGTGAGGCTGCGGGAACACACCGTTACGTGCTTGGCGGCAGATTTTCTGTTTGAGGGAGCTAGCCAGCCGAGTACTAGAAAGTACCCTACCACCATGTTATGGTTTCTTCACGATGTTTTTTCACAGCTCAAGCTCATTGTTGGGGTTTAAACCCATGCCCATCGACGTGCGAACGGACCGCGCTAATCACTGGGCTACCATTGCTACAAAAACCTAATTAGACTTAACGTTATAAACGTTTATTGATCTTTAGAACTTAGTGTCGAATATATGTAGCTATAACTTCAGAAACTACGGCAGCCTTGTTGGGAGACCATCTAACTACCAATCTGTTTAAAATTCCACGGCACGCACTTGCCTTTTCTATGTTATGTTTGTAATGCCGTTTCAATTGACGAAAACATCGATCGAAACCTGCTTGTTTGAGAGCTGTTAAAGTTCTTTAAGATACGTGAAGTCTACAAACCTGCATTTGGACGCAGTGTGGTGGATTTATGGCTTTACCCTTCTCACAATGGGAAAAGGGGACCAATGTGACAGTTCATAAAAATAGGGCTGATCCGGAACAACTTAACTTTATTTGAGTTTATCTTTAATCGCTTATATCATATCTCTTAGTACCTTATTCCGGCCTACATACACGAGTAATTAGATCGATTATCTGTAACGCATAAATATCGCTATAATTTATAACTGGCAACATTTTGTCAAAAGCCGCACTTGCACGATGAGCTAATCGACTATCACCGCTAATTGGCCCCGTCTGCCTCCCGTCACAAGGGTTGCCACTCGTTTCATTTTAACTATTCTATCCTATATACATTTTGTGTTAACTTGTAACAGCAACATATTCAAAAGAGAATGGATATTAGTATTCGTGTTTTGCAAAGTTAATAATTAATTAAAGAGTTTTTAATTTTTATTGGTTCACATTTTGTTTGTAAATTTCCGTCTACATACATACGTTTTACTTTTCATTGTTACACTGGTACACTACATTTTTCTAACAAATTTTCTAAATAGTTTTGTAAACAAAGACGCCGTCTGCGTAGGTCTGTAATAATTTTCCAGTGAAAATTATTTTTTAATAATTCACAGACAAACAAATAATGCGATTCACAGATTTTTGTGTAACAAAATTCCAGGGCTTCGCTGCTTTGGCGCTCATTACTTTGAGCTTTTTGATGGTTAGTTTCAATAGACCTGTAATATCACTAGCTACAGTACCTTTCGAACCGAAACACGGTAATTTTTACACACTACTTCTTGGCGGCAGAATATCTGGTACTGTGGTGGTACCTACCTAGAAGACCTGCTAACGAGATCTACCACTAAGTACCACTATAAACATTCTGTAAAAAATATCAAAATGAAAGGTTTAAATAAACAATACAATAAACTTTAGTATAAGTAGAGAAGTTCAACGTTTTGTAATCAAGTCACTAAAATAAATTGCCCCGTGCGAAGCCGGTGCGGATCGCTAGTTAGTTCTAAATTAGAAAAATATGTACAGTTAAATTTTTTCAATACACGTTTTTTGTTATTTGTAATTATTTTGCTTCTTCTTCGACCACATCGTCGCATACAATCTACCGAGTTGGAGGTCAAACGAGAATTTACACGAGATAAAAACATGAAATTATTGATGAAGCTTTCTTTATTGTTAAAGTATTTAGCGTAGTACCGTAACATGCGATGGCAACCCTACTTACCGCCCCTACCGCTCCCTCCGCCCCCTCGCCTCCTCTAACTAATTAGATAAGTTTGCAACTCGACTGTACTTCTGGTGCCCCACTCCGCCGGTAAGCATCAATCTTTTTAATTAAACATTTTTGACACCGCGCGATTAGCCATCGAACCCATTTCTATGCTAATAGCTGTGAATAGTTTTAATTTAAATGCAAACTAGTGCGGTTGCAAGTACATAGTGCTCCAGATAGTATGAGTTAATATGTCTATTCGCGTTGTTTATAAAACTCTGTAGACGTTTCTTGTACACACCACCTAATCATGGAATGTCTGAAAGTAATGAGTGTCAAAGCAGCAATTCCCTGAACTTTGTTTTGCTACGCGAAGTTTTGGGTGTTACTGCAATGGTCATGGACAGGCGTAATCTCTTACCTCCAGGAGAGCGCTTCGTTTGTCTCATTCGTTTTACATTACAATGATATAGTAAAACCACCGAAAATATATTATTAAAGCATGTGAACTGGACTAGACTGTGAGTTGCTTTGTGTGAGTTTAAATGTGACTAAGACGGACGGTATCCATTTGAAATTAATAAAACCAAAAACCCAAAGTATATATAGAGATTAGGCATCAAGGACAATATATTCTGTTGCCGATGGATTTAAAAAAAATGGCTTCTTTAAGTTTTATTACAATCAGCGTAAGAAAAAAATATATTCTTTAATTAATTAATAACATAAAGATCGTTTTATTATGTGTCTGATAGGTTGTTAATATGCAGTTTTATTATGTGTCATCTAAATATTAGTTCTAGTTCTCCTATAATAAAGCTTTATTTAGTAAGTTGTTAACGTAATTAATGAGATGTTTAAATTTTAGAATGTGTTAAATCACGTCATTTGTATGAAGGCTACGGCTACATAATTGTATATTATAGTTGTTTTAGAACCGGTTCTCGTGTTTATAAAAATTTGAGACTTTTTGGACTCAATTATGTATCTTGAATGTTATGTTGTAAAGTTAATATTGTTATTTTAATTAATAGTATATATATATTAATAATGAACATTTGGGCGTGTGGGTGCGGAGCGCGAGTGATTTCGCTTTTCGTTTAGTTTTTCCTTGATTTAATAGAGTGATTATATTTGTTTTATTGACATTTTATATTTGACATTTATAATTATTTTGTTAATTATGACAATGTTGTATCTTATAAGAAATAAATGATATTAATAATATTTTTAGTACTATACGCAATTTATAAGGAGACAATTTTAACTCGAGTGACTAATTAACTACGAGAAGAGAATTTGCGAGAATATTCTGAGTATAGATATGGTACAGCTAAAATATAAAAAAAGTCAACTTCACACTAAGCCTAAAATTTGTCAATCATACTAATATTATAAATGCAAAAGTTTGTCTGTATGTTTGTTACTTCTTCACAATATTAAGGCTCAATGTATTTTTAGTGCAGATAGTTAACAGACTTACTTTTAAATACTTAAAAATAAACAAATTTAAATTTATTTGGTAGTAGATTTCTTTAGCAAGAGGTCGTATAGGTAAGCATTAAAAAAACAGGGCTATTGAGACTAATCATTGAACGTCTGAATGAAATGAGCGCTAAATCAGCGATGCCCTGGGCATTGTTTTGTGTCAAAGATCTGGGTACCTTTGCAATGGGTGTTTTAAAAGCTTTGAAGTACGTTTACAGGCGTTATCTCTTACCATCATAGTCTCCTTAGACTTAAAAACCAATTAAGAAATATCTCAAATTGGCTCTATGCGTGAACCCAATCAATTAATTCTAACACATGCCTGTATCAGTCGTAAAGGACAAGAATTGGCCATTATAGACGAGCGACTAGCAATAAATCAGGGCATACAATGGCACATTGTCTGTCGCTCAAGCTGATTAAATAAATATAAATAGGTGGCGATCGGCGACGTGAGATCTTATCACTCGCGACATTTGGACGCTCGTCTGTAGAACCCCTCTACACATCATTGTGCTAATAAAATGTAAAATAAATATCAACGTATAAAATCGAAAGTATCTAATCAGAACTTATTCTGTTACTAAATTCTGAGTAACATTCTGAGCTTTGTTACAAGGTACTAAAATTTTAAATAGTCTGCAGTAGGTGTATATGTTACTGGTTATAATAATTTATTGTTCAAGACGATCAAGATGGATGGATGGCGAGGATAGACTTGAGAGCTTTGCACTTTATCTTTCATCGTTCTATGCAGTATGACGTAAGTGAATTTTACACTAAAAGAAACTATGTCGATGGTTATTTTTAAAATTGTGTGGTACCTACTCGTTAGTAGTTGCTTAGTCAATATCAATTAATTTATGAGTAATAAATATCGATGAACACAGCGCCATTTAACCCCAAAATAAGCTATACTATGGAAATTAAATCACTGATAAAATACTTACATACTTTTTTAAAATGATACTTATATAATATGGACAACCAGACATAGAACAAGCATTTAAGTTTGTCTCGTTAATGTTGGTTACTGGAAATCGAATCCACACCTTACAGTTCATCTTATTTGACCGACTTCAAAAAAGGAGAAGATTCTCAATTCGGTTATTTTTTATATGATAAACTAGTTAAATTATCTGTATTTCGAACCCGACATATGATTGCAGTGCCACCTACCGCACCTAATTGTGAATCTTAACCATCGCACTCAAACACACACGAAAAATTTCATCAAAATTGGTCCAGCCGTTTAGTAGTTTAGTATCAAACACACGTAAATAATTATAGGCTTACGTTTGAACGCCATGTCATTTGATGTTAAGTGAAGATGCGGTCTACGATGTCCGTAAATCTACCGATTCACTCTCGACCTGAAGACATTCATTGTATCCATCGGGCAACAAACAGGCAGCGCATTCCACTGTTTAGCGGTGCGCACAATGAAAATGGAATCAAACCGTTACGTTCGAGTTTTTAGAACGTCAACTATGAGACAATACCGATTTTTCGAGTTTCTTGCTGTCCGATAAAAGAATGGGAATGAAAAAGATCTGATGCACACTCGGCGGAATGAATCCGACAAAAAACCGATAAACTAGAAACTTTGCGACGATGTTCAATGCTTTCTAATTTAGCTTGAACAATATAAACTGTATTTAGGGGTAGCCAGATTTAGGGCAAAGAGGCCAGTAATTGGCCGGATGCAGCACACAGGTGTAAGTGCGCCCTCTAACAGCCGCCACAGGAAACGAGGGCCAATTTGAATCTCGGCCATGACAAATCGATCGATTCAGATTGGGAGTGCATCATTTTTAGGGTTATGTACCTTAAAAGAAAATTGAAACCCTTATTGGATCGCTTTGTTGTCCGTCTGTCTGTCGAGATCTTCTGACTCAGGAACGACGTGTAGAGAAGAGTTATCAAGTTGAAATTAATATCAAATACTCAGGTCAGGCAATATCTTAGAGCTGAGAAAAAAATTATACTTAGTAAATGCAGTGACGATAAATGTTTGTTCTGTGTCTGAATGTTCTAGATGTATTATAAGTATGCATGTATGTATTTACAAAAAAAAAAAAACTATAAAGTATTCTATCAGTTATTTGATTCCCATAGTACGAGCTTTTTTTAGTTTGGGCTAGATGGCGCTGTGTGAAATGTCCTATGATATTTATTTATAGTTTGACACTTGCATGGGAATCAAAATAGGGCACTTAGAATCATGAAATTTGCCAAAAGCAATGTTTTATAGCAAAAGTAAAAAAACAAAAACCGTAAATTTATAGTTACATCACAAAAATCGTGTACCTATGTATTTTTGCAATTATAAACTTTTATGCAGTTGGTAAACTGAACGCGACCTAACTCGATGTACGGTGACAACAGTTTTCCAACGGAAAAGTTAAGTTTGTCCCTCAATCCAGTTCATTTCTCATATATTCGGTACTTTTATAGTTCCTGTGATGGACGAACTATTTACATGCCTACAAGTTTGTACGTAACCCTCGGCGCGAGTCCGAACTGGGCCGGTCTTTTATTAATAAAATGCAGCGACATGATTTTTCCGCGCTCTCGCCAAAACTTTTAGCTCTTGTTTGTCTTTTTCAAGCTTGTTAAAAACTAATACTAATACATAATTATTTTATTTCTGACATTGACGTTATTATACCGCCTACAATCAAGAGAAAAGTACATACCTTGAAACGTAAAGATAGTAACAAATTCGTTCTTATTATATCTTGGCACATAATGCCCATTATTAAAAGCATCTTGGCATTTACATCATAACAATAATGAGGTCTAGACCAGGTATAGAGTTCATTAACTGAACATAAACGGTTGTAATTTATGTCTTTTTAGACGTTTATGACATATCTAAGTTTTAATGACCTTAGGTAGATTTTATAGTCGATCTAACAAAAAAGTTTGTAAGGCGCAGAAATATGTCAAAGTATCCGCTAATGTGCTCATTTAATTACTCCCAGTAACTTATGTGTGTTTTTTTATATGTAAAAGTAATGAGATAAACTAGATGCTCTCCTGATGGTAAGAGATAACAGACCATTGCGGCAATACACAAAACTTTGAGTATCAAAATAAAGGCATCAGTTGATTACCGAACATATTCTGCAAAACATAATGTCGCATTTAGCGAAGCAAAAATGTGACAGCTACGCGTCAATGTTGTGATTCAGACGATACCTATAATGTATTTAGCGAAAAATAATTAATTGCATTAAAACTTTCGTTAATTAAACAAAAACAAAAAAACAGCCAAGTGCGAGTCGGACTCGCGCACGAAGCGTTCCGTACCATTTTCTATGAATAAGGCAAAAAAATCGCGTTTGTTGTATGGGAGCCCCCGTTGAATATTTTTTTTATTTTGTTTTTAGTATTGTTTATTTGTTGTTATAGCGGCAACAGAAATACAACATTTGTGAAAATTTCAACTGTCTATCACGGTTCTTGAGATACAGCCTGGTGAGAGACAGACAGCGAAGTCTTAGTAATAGGGTCCCGCTTTTACCCTTTGGGTACGGAACCCCTCAAAAAGAAGACATTAATACCATTAAGTGAAGTAATGTAAGTTCATTTTTAATAATTTGATAAGTCTTGGTGTTAAATCTCCTTAGCAGGAGGTTGTCTGAGTAGTCCATCACAGTACCAGATATTCTACCGCCAAGCAGTATTGTGTAAACATTACAGGGCTGTTGAGACTAACCATCAAAAGTCTCAAAGTAATGAACGGCAAAACAGCGAAGCCCTGGATTTTGTTTTGTTACTCAAAGTTCTGTGTATCGCTGCAATGGTCATGGATAGGCGTTATCTCTTACCATCAGGAGAGCGTCTCTTTCGTCTCATTACGTTCACATAAAAACAGTTTGGATGTAAAATTATGTGTACAAAACGTACTTTAGTAAATTTTGAGATTTTTCTATTGTGAAAGTTAGTAATCGTGTTTCGAGAACAACTGTCTCCTCAAAAATATAATCAAGATTATTATCTTTTTACTGCTTTAAAATGTGTATGTTGGATTTTTTCTTGCGAAACCATTGATCCTTATTGATACCTACCGCGCCTTAAGTTTAAAAAACAACAACGATCCCAGCAACTGTAAAATAATGTCTAACATTTTATTTATTTAACTTAACAAAAATCAATAAAGTCAGTAATTAACTAATAACACACACATGACACGACGAGATTAATAGTCGTATAATATTAAATTAAATAATCAATTATTTATTTACAATGTGACTTAATTTTTTATTGTAATTAAATTTATTTATTTTAATTTAATTATTTTTTACTATTTAAATAATTGACTTGTATCTGATGTTATTAATAAAAAAAAAATACTATGACTATAACCGCACTTTTCAGAAAACACAAAAAGATATGAAATAACACAACAATGTGTGTGTTTTTTAACTGTTGGCTGGGTGTTTTCATTACAGCTCATATGATGTTAAGTGACGGCGTGGTCGAAGATGGTAAATATACCTGGCCTGGAATAAAACTAACTTTCAAGAGAGGCTGTCAGAAAACACCGTTAGATACTTGGCGGCAGATTTTCAATTTGAGACAAAGTACTAGCTAGTATAGTACTAGAAATTACTTTACCACCATGCTATGGTTGTCTTCCGATGTTTTCCTTAACAGGCAACTCAAGCTCATTCAGATTCAGATTCAGAAATATTTATTGCATACTGATACATTGAGGTTCATTGTTGAGGTTTAAACCCACGCCTTTCGGTGTTTAAACCGACCGCGCTAACCACTGAACTATTATCGCTACAAAACTACGTGATTGAATCCGGACGGGTAATAAAGGAATTATTAGAAAACAATGCCATCAGGTAAACTTTGGCATCGGGGTTTGCCGTCCGTCCCGTTACGCGACCGGCAGTAAATGTGCCTTATTCTGTCTGGGAGTACCCCTGAGGGACACCGTTTGTGTAGCAGCTAGTGCTGAAACTGTGGCGCGGAAGGAAGGGGGTCTAATTAGAGCAGGGCGGGGGTAATGAGCCGCGATCGCCTCGCCGATATTACCGGCGCTATTTACGCAGTGGCCGCTCCAAAATCGCCCGTTTTGTTTTAAAACGCGGTTACCGTTTGAGTTTTGCGATTAAGGAGTTTAATTAGACAGTGTTGTTTACAACCTCATTACCGGCAACCGCAGGGAAAATAGCCTCAGATATCGGCCGATAATTTATGAAGTTGAAAAATGAGTTCCTTGCCGCTAAGTAGATTCCGCTGTAGATTGCGAGCGAACAATCGGACTCTATGAATAAACATGAACTTAATTTTAACTCCGCGATTTGTAAAAGATATGGCTCTTATTGCGTTGCGCTAAGGTGGCAGTTGCTAAGTGCTTGAGTATAATAAACTTGACCTTCAATTGTTTTAGTAAATTACAAACGCCATTATCGCCAATGAAGGTATTATTAGCTTGTTTCTAACTTTGTTAAATATAAGAAAGCATAGGCAACAATTTGAGGTCATTATCATTAAGAAGGCCAAGAAATGATCTTATGAAAACATAATAAAGTAGCAATAAACATTTTTATATTGTAATAATGTATAAAATTAAGTATCTACATATAAAAAAATCATACCTCGCATATTCACATGATCCCACCTTAAATAAAATTGAAAATCGAAGTTTTTAACAATAGTACATTGTGGAAATAATTGTAATTATTATTGAATTTTCTAGTACAACTTTACAATTGACATCACCAGTTCTAAGTAAAGGTCAAGCGTCGAAGATAAGCGCGCGCGTGATTGGACGGCGCGGCTTGCGCAGGCGCAGAGCGCATTACAAAAGGAGTTTTTAAGGAGTTTTTTGAGTTTTATCCTTTTAATAGACGTCCCGCCGACATCATTAACGTATCGGCAAAGTCGACCGCGCAGTTATTCGCTAATGTGACAACAACACAGAGAAAGCCCGCCACAAATGAGGGACGCAATCTTTTTGGGTTAAGACTGGGATACACTGATGGCAAACAGATGCTTATTATAATAACAGAAGTCAAAATGATACTTCATATAC
The DNA here is from genome assembly GCA_950106695.1 of Biston stratarius. Taxonomy (NCBI): domain Eukaryota; kingdom Metazoa; phylum Arthropoda; class Insecta; order Lepidoptera; family Geometridae; genus Biston; species Biston stratarius. The sequence goes on along the minus strand of OX467115.1, from coordinate 21,206,859 downwards.
TAAAATAAATATAAATATCATCTACTGGTACATCATTATAAATAAACAAATGTCCGTGAGCATTTCACGCAGCTACTTGTAGTCCGAAACTGAGAAAAGCTTGTACTATAGGAATGAAATAACTGATAGAATACTTTACACTTTTTTTCGTAAATACATTCAGAAAAGCAATGCACAGAACAAATACCTATATTCATCACACAAATTTTTGATCTGAGTAAGATTTGAAACCATGATCTTATAGCTCAGAAAGCAAAGCTACTACCTAATGTGCTAACAAGGCAGTTGGTAACTTTTTTGATAATTGTAAAATTTCTTCGGAATATGCAATAGTAGTCGGACTATGTCCATTCAATTTTACATTTGTGTTGATCGCATAGCTATGTGTTTTCATGTGTTTTAACTAGATATATTACTTTTTACTTGGTGGTAGATCTCCTTAGCAGGAGATCGCCTAGGCAGGTACCACCGCAGTACCAGATATTCTGCCGCCAAGCAGTCGCGTGTAAACATTACTGTGTTCCAATTTGAAGGATACTGCAGCTAGCGAAATTACAGGGCTTTTGAGACTAACCATCGAATGTCTCAAAGTAATCAGCGCCAAAGTAGCGATGCCTTGAACTTTGTTTTGCTACTCAAAGTTCTGTGTATCGCTGCAATGTCCATGGACATGCGTTATCTTTTACCATCAGGAGAGCGTATCGTTAGTCTCATTACATTTAAAACTGTGCTTTCACCTGAGTTTACTTTGATAAAATATGGTCTAGAGTATAACCTCTCTGCATTTCAAATTTTATCTAAATCCGTTAAGTCTTTACAGCGTCAAGAAGTAACAAGCACATACACTAGCAAATTTTGAGAAGTTAAATGAGATAGGCACCTAAAACGTTTTGATGTTCTCGTATTGTATACGAAAAATTATGATAGTAAAATTATTTGAAATCATGATTATCTATCTCTGTTCTATCATGAAAATTAAAGGACGTAAGTAATATGATCGTCGATGATGGGAGCCCAGTGTGCCTCGCCACGTCGGGGGTGTATTCTAATCGCGTGTTAGCGTGGCCCGTTTTTGCGCTAACGAACAGGTTGCGTTAAGGCGACGTCGACGTCGAATCGACGCGGAATTTCGCCTCATTAAAAGTTGCGACCTGAGGGGCAATTTGGATGACTTCGCCATACTTATTAACGACCGAGGATTCGAGTTTACACTATCATACGAACTCTTGCCGTCTTAACACTTGTGGCGTAGCTTAGGTAGGTGTCTCAAAAGACCACCAAAGCTGACGGTTCGGTCTGTCTGCAGATGGATGTCTGGGAGTGGCATTTGCAACTAAACACCAAAGTAGGTCAAACTCTAGTAAAATTGACAAAGCTGGTTATAGTCAGAAACCTTTTGAGTGGCATATAATATCTGATATCAGAGCTAGCTTCGCGCGAACTTATTCTTACGGTCTTCGTTTCGATTCATACACTATTATTATTAGCAGCATCCCCCGGTGCGGTCTCGCCCCACCTGCCCCACTCGAATTAGTAAACAAACGTCTTTACGAGCGGTTTTACGAGTCCCGCGATATTTCGGTCTCGCGCACGCCGTTTTACGACATAATGAATTTGTTGATGAACTAGGCATTAGAAAGTTTCGAAATAGACGCGTGTAGTGACCGCGGATCGCTGCGGCCTGGGAACATCATTGCGGTAATGTTTTATTAACCTATTATTGTATCTTATTGTTTTAGCTTTTATAGTAAAGGTTATTTCATTTGAAGATTTTGTTCGATGTAACGTTAATTTTTTAATGGACTGTAATATACGGTGTCATAAGCTTGGATAATCGTATAAAAAAGGACATTGTAGGCATAATTGTCAATAACTTTTTCTACTTTCGGTCTAGTACATCCCAAGCTATAGATATACATTATTATGTTATATTCAGCAAAACTCTATATGTACATATTATTGTTATTAATATTTAACTAAATAAAATTACATATAGGATCTATAGATAATATTACTAGGAATGCAAAAACTATTTTCTATAATGCTAATAAAACCAAAGCTTTACTTTGTGGTAGATCTCCTTAGCAGGAAGTCGTTTAGATATGTATCACTGTAGTACCAGATATTCTGCCGCCAAGTAGTAGTGTGTAAACATGACTGTGTTCCGGTTTGAAGGGTAGGTACTGCAGCTAGTGACATTACAGGGCTGTTAAGACTAAGCATGGAAATCTCAAAGTAATAAGCGCCAAAGCAGCGATATCCTGAACTTTGTTTTGTTACTCAAAGTTCTGCTTATCGCTGCGATAGTCATGGATAGACGTTATCTCTTACCACCAGGAGAGAGTCTCGTTCGTGTCATTACTTTAAAAATAATATATATTAATATTAGCTTTAGATCAACAATTTTTTTTGGCAGAGACTCAATAAACGCAAAGAAGATATTTTTTTCCTCGACGCTTTAAGATCGATTAACATCCCATAAAGCTTAATTTAAAGCACTGATACTTCCATTAGCGTTGAATAACTATTCCATAATTCATTTTCGTAATATAATTTTCATATAGCAGTATCAACACATAACTTAGTAATATCCAGCGTCTCAGTTATCTATTAAGTAATAAAATAAACCACTTACGGGCTAAATTATGGGCGATGTATTACATAATTAAGGCATCTCCGATAAAGTTAAGCATAAATTTACATATCGGTGCCAACATAGCTACGTTATTAATAAGTGAGTCGTAGCAAGTTGTCGGTGCAGAGCACGCGCCTCATAGTTATTGCGGGGTTAACACATGAGGTTAATTAAGATCAGAAGCGAGACCTATAACTAGCTAACGTCGTCGACTACCGACACTTCAGCCGAGTTCGCTGAGTGCTTCCCCTTAATTGATACGATTTGATCGTCATCATAAGCACTCCCTTATTCCCGGAATATAATTTAATTAAAGTTTACGTAACAATTTATCGCCGCTGAGTTATTATTATTGCCAAGGAAAGTACTTTATCACCTTATGAGCTACGCATCGGAGCTATCGGCACAGAGTAAATAATAGAATTAACAAGTATGGCTTTTATGTCAGTATTCTGCTGTCAAGCAGTAGTTTGTGAACATTGCTGTGTAGGGTATTGAAGATTGTAAAATTGTTAGGCTATAATCATCAAATGTCTCAAAGTTAACAGCACCAAAGCAGCGATGCCCTGGACTTTGTTAAGTTAAACAAAGTTTCAGGGTACCGCTAAAATGGTCATAGTCAGGCGTTATTACATACTATTAAAGCACTTCGTTCGTGTCATTATATATGCATAAAAAAATCAGCAGATGCATACGTGAAAAATTTGTACAAGAATGATCTCACAGAAAACATCAAAAGCTTTAACCAGTTTATATCGCTTTGAGTTGAGAGTCAAAATAGAAATCAAATATGTTACCTAGGCACTGTAACTGCGACAGTAACATCGTTGTTCATTTAAAACAAATCTCGGCCAATTAATATTGTTAAAATTTCTTTTGACAGTGGTGGCTATCGAATAATGATTTTCGTACGTCACACCAGACTCCGCTGTCATACTTGCGCCAAATTTTCACCCGAAACATTTTTTACTATTTTTCGATGGCAGCCGGACGCCGGGCATTGCGTTTATTTATTAACGAAATCCATATATGTATAGCACGTCTAGTCCGGCTGCAGGTGCTTATTGCAATGTAGACCTAAACTCTGCGGTATAGAGTGCTAAATACGTCAACCGCCTGTGCCCGCGTTTGGCCGTTTTCCACGGCGGAGGCTCCGTTTACGAGGCTGCATAGACGCGACGCAGCATTGCGCTCCCGTGCGCGCTCCACCCATATCAATTTCGAATAGGTTTCCTATTCCCGGAGAGATTGCGTTTTGATCGTTTTGTATGTAAAACTGTTGCCCTAAATTAAACGTTTTAATAATAGAATAAAAATAAAAACGGCGCGGCAACGTTGACATGTGCAACGGGTCGGACGGCGCGCTAGTTTCATATTTCATTAGTTTTAGTGAGTCGTGAGGTAAATGCAAACAGTGGTTTGTTATGGGTCGGGTGGACCGCATGAACTATCAGAATGATCAATTATAGGGTAGTGCCAATTAGTGATAGTGCAGTAACAAATCAAATTTAACGGGTCCTGTTCGAGAGTCGTTCGCTAATTAGAGCTGCGGGCGAGGTGCCTCTTGCGAACTAATCAGGTGGCTAAATAATGTAGTCGTGACGGCATCGTTAGCTCGTGAGACAGACGTTATTAATTAACATCACATCGGGCCACCTCGCCGTCACCCGCCGCGCCGCGCCACCCGCTCCCTCTTGCGGCTTCAGGAGGCACCGACTCACCTACGACAACCGGCCCGCTATTATGCTTATAGCTTATAATAACAGACTAACTTATAATTACGCATATCTTCCATATAATTATGCTAATTTTATGCCAAAAGTGCTCAACGTTTAATGAAGTCACAATAGGATTCTGTGTCTATTAAATTGAGAGCTGTAGTTTCATAAAACATTCATAATGAGTAAATTTAGCAGTAGCGCTATTTATTTATCGTGAAATTATTTGTAAAAGTACTAACGGTAACAAGTTCTGTAAAAATTTACATATGCAGCTCATGTCAGCCTTAAGTCGAGATCGTCCAATTAAGAAGCCAAACACAACGTCAATTTATAACAACAGAGACTTGGGGCCCGAACATGTGCGAGAGTACAAGATAGGTTCATCTCGTGCATTTCTCCAGCGACACGAGCGACTTGGCCCTGAGTCGCACAACGCCAACGCGACTCTCGGCTTGGCAAACATGTCCGATGACGCTCGCCGACATTCGATGACGACGAATATCTCAACACACATTGACAGCCTGACCAGGACCCGTCTGCAGGGTGATTGCAACTTGTTAAGGGCATACTAGCTCGTTCTGATTGCAAAACCATCCGGGTGAAATGACTTGCTTGCAATTTACTTTTTGTCTTTAAGCGATAGATTTATCGATGTTTCATTTCTGAGAGGATTTCATTACAATATAACTAATTATATCGTTAAAATAAACAAAAGGTTATTTTTTTATTCATATTTTTTATCTTATTCTAAATTAATGTTTGCGTATTTGTATATTAATATATCTTTAACAACTTGGATACGTAGTTGAAATATAAATATAGATTAAGACATATACGATTTGAGTATAGAGATTGGATTCGACAAATAATAATTTAATTATTAAAGTGATTTAATTCCTTATATTAAAATGAGCGTGTCATGTCTATGTATTTTTCATTTATTTATTTTATTTAATCTGGTATATATTTACCCTGTTACAAATAAAATAAAGCAATTTAAGAAATTTATTTTAATTTATGTCTCGTCTACAAACTCTGTAGCAATAACTAAATACTACATGTTTTATAGCAATAATTATTGATATTTTATGATTGTTTCATATTTTTTCTGACATTTGACATTGTAAGTTATATTTTGACATTTCTTTTATTTTTTAAGCTGAATACCTACTATTTTAATATATAACTTAGACATTTATTTACATAAGAAAACTATTGATTATTGATCAAGTCATAATAATATTTTAAAAAGATTATTCATAGTTATTATGGTAATATATTAACATAAATAAAATAATTTAATCTTTCTCAAAACGATCGATACAAACTAATGTTAATGGGTTTTCAAGGCAACAGTAGGGTAAATCATGAGATTATAATATATCTTTGTTTGTGCAAGCAATAATAAATACTTAATGAATTTAATGTTTTGCTATAAAATAAATTATTGATTAGAATAATTACCATAATTGATTTATGCAATTTATTCACTCTAATTAATAAAACTCGTTAAGAAGTTCATGCGCTGATTCTAATTTATTAATGCAAATGAAGAATAAAATTGATTAGCACGAATTTATTGTGTTTGTTGTAATCGTTATTACTTAATAACTTGTAATAATAATAATTTATTTCTTTCTTACAAAAATTGGTAGAAATAGTAATAAGTGGTCTTAATGTCGAGGTAATTAGGTACTGTATTTTTACTTTCCAAACGTGCAATAATTAAAATAATTATATTTACTACGCTTAATTTTATAATTAGCGTTAAATATATAATGCTATTAATTCATATTTAGGTCCTAACTATAATGCTTCTATCACATTTTTACAGGATAGTCAAAGTACAAAAAACAAAAATCTTTGGAGCTGCCGCAAGCTGAGCAGGACCCGAATAGTGCGTAATTAAATTACACAATTGTCATTTTAATAATTAAAATGGTATAATTTTTTATAAACTAATCGGTAATCGTATAAGTTTTCACAAATTATTAGATTTAAATCCATGTATGTATATATGTTTTATACTGACTGACAAGATAACGTGAGAAGATGTCATAATACAATTAAGGACCACAAGCTCTAATTTTTTTTTAATGTTTCAAAGGCTAGTTGTTTGACAGGTGAGGATGGTAAGCAGTCTATTCTAGAATGGAACTAGCACTCAAGTGAGGATGCCGTGTTAGGTGCTTGGCGGCAGATTTTCAACTTGAGGTAGCTAGCCAGTCCAGTACTAGAATGTACTGGATGTATGTATCATCATGCTATGGTTTCCTAACGATGATTTCCTTCACCGGCACCTTCATTGTTGTTGGCGTTTGAACTCACGCCTTTCGGTGTGTAAAACGGCCGAGCTAACCACTGAGCTATCATCGCCACAATAGTGTTTGTTTTTCAAACCAATTAACGTTATTAATGTCCTTCTACATAAAGAATATTTTACGACTTTTACAAGTCAACAGCGCAGCGCTGACAACATTATCGGGCAAACATCAGCGGCCTTCTCGTGATTTAGTGAACATCACATGTTGTCGTCAATGGGAGCACACATCACTTGCAGCGCCGTAAGTAAATTATTCCTGACAAATGTATTTACTCTGTCCGACTCAACCGCCTGGCCGGCCAGAATAAATCTATACAGATCAAGAATGATGCTGCACTAAATCACTGTTCAATAATTCAATTATGCAGTACGGAGTAAAGTAATTGTCAATTTAATTTATTGAGTTATAATATTGTTTGCCAGAAATCATCTTTAGGAGAAAAAAAAAAACTAGAAGAGAGAAAAATATCATAGCAAAATAGCTATTTTCGTTTAAGAGTATTCGACTTAAATGTCAGTTTGTATCAAAAAATATATACTAAAAGAATTAAAAAATTATTCGGAGTTTATATTCAATAGAAATAATGAAGTGGTCAGTAAGTAAAGTTTTATTCAATTGAGTACAATCTAAGGATCTAAACTTTAGATTAAAACCGTAACTTTGCAAAGTTAGTTAACGAACTCGACTTGGGCGTCCATATTGTCGATACGTTTAACGTCGGTGCGCTCAGCCGAGATGGATATCAGTAATCAAATCCCAAACAAAGATTGACCGTTTGCCGGACGCTCTTTAGTTTCTGTTTAGGACGGAGACACGACAAAGTCCGACCGAGACACTGCGGACAAAGAGAAACGAAATTAATCGAGACCATGCGCCGACGTAACCCAATCCCCTTCGAAGCAGATTGGCTCTCCTTTCAGCTTGACCAAGTCTCCACAGAATTCGCGCTTGCAAATCACCGAAACACGAAACTCTGAGACAAGTAACTCACTTTAGTTATATTCGAATAAAAAAATATTCGATTGTAATAGATTCAACACTAATGAAAACTCAGAATCTAAGTTCAATTTCAGTCAGTTCCATTCATTCCTTTGTAGAGTCGTAGTGAGCTCATCCTTTAGCGTCGTGCATCGGAGTTTGGTGACATCAATTTACGTACAATGTCAATTTGTGAGGAGAAACGGTCGAGTCCGGGATACAGGGCCTCATTAGGGGCGAGCGGTTGCAATTAAACCGTGCGTCTTTTGCAACTTAACGAGCGCCCAAATTGGACACCGCGCCGCCCGCCCGCCGCCCGCCCTGGACACGCGTTTTAATAAACAACATTTCGACATTGCGCAATAAATATTGCAGAGATACTATCGCGTAAACTTGTCGTCGTCTTCTCGATTTAGTATAATGGTAGTTTTAAGATATGATACGACTTGCACGTAGGTATTGAGATGTTTTCAAAATATTGTGACATTCGGATATTGTATATTTAATTGACGTAAATGCAGATTTGTAATCTCTTAATTGACACTTGTATAATGAAGACTCCATCAAAACGATGAAATCATTTTTATCAGTAAATTATGATGTTCTTCTAGACATTTGGCTTCATTCTCGAATTTATTTCTGAAATTGTAATAACCTAATGACTGAGATATAGAATATATTAATTTGCGAGATGTAACAGATTAGATCAAGCTATTAAGGAGTCAAATAAAACAACGGGAACATTTTTTTAAGCTAAGATATCGATTTATGATAACTCCTATTCAATAAAATCGTATATTAAAAATTTATAGTTATTTAATTATTAAAACCTGCTGTATAAGTCAATGTATGAAAAAAAATATAGAAAAGAACTCTCAAAACAATTTTTAAATTTCAAGTTTATTAAAACAAATATTTTAGAAACAACCGAGGTACTTGCTTAACTTTGTCTTCTTTAGTTTTAAATATGTCTACTATTAAAGGTGCTCAATAAATGTTAATATTCCTTTTTATAAGTTAAAGAATAAAAAATCATATTATTTAATTACTAAGAAAACATTTTACCATTAATAAATAATTCGTTATTCGTTAAAAGAAATAAAACTCCAACACTATAAATGCTATTACATTAGTTGCAAATGTAAAAGTCGTTTAGTTGATGCGAAAGTGTTACAGACGGGACGGGCAAGAAGTTGGTATTTGAGGGCGGCTCGTTAGGGCGGCGGGCGGTAGCGGCGCGGGCGGCGCTGATTGTCGATTGAGCAGCAATTGCCTTGATTGACGGAGCCCGCACGCGCCCTAACGAACCTGCTTTCAACTGCTGGTGGACGTGCCCGAGCTACCTATTGAGATGCCTCCGCATCTTTCGAGGGAAACAGTTAATCTCGTCGATTTGCACTAACTGTTTTTGTTTACTAATTCATAAAGGTGTTTAAGTATAAATACAAATATTTTTTTGTTTCAAACAAGAGTAAAATAAAAATTAGCAACCTTGTTTACATGTTTTGTGTTAGCTGTTTTGCAGCAGACATTGATATCCTAGAGTATGTGATATTTAATAATGAAAATAAACTTTAAGCTAAATAAGTTATACCTACTTACACAAATAAGTTTAAGTAACTTAATAAAATTATATTTATGGTATTTAGATACAATTACACAAATGTCAATGCGAAAGTTTGTCAGTATGTTTGTTACTTCTTCACGTTGGCTCAAGTGATTTAGATTATGCTCTAGATTAACACAAATGCTATTTTTTATCTCGGAAAACGCTGGTAAGCCCGCAAGCCCGCAGCTTGTCTAGTATATGTAACTTCCATGATATTTAGAGGTGTGTGCGTGTGAGAATAAAAACACGAGTCCGAAATGCTTGCAGGCGTGCCTGCGCATCTTGCTCCGAAATTTCATTAATAATGTCTGACGATTACTTTATATAGTCGGTATTTGGGATAAATTTATTTGCTTTATTAATTATGCAAAAACATATTTATATCTTTAGAATGGTTTACAAATGGGTTATAAATGTCTTCATCCAAACAATAGGGGTAATAAATCATTATAAAAGTCGTATTAAGCCGTCTTAATGTTTATGTAACGCTTCCGCCGCCTTTATAGTGTCGTACACACGCGGGAAAACCTCGAACGTCTAATTCGGTGCGTACACAGTGTAATCAGCATGAGGAAACATCATCAGCGTCTTTGTGGAACGGGACCGCAATCCATCATATCGGGACAAAAGGCGCGGATAAACGCGGGTGTTTGCGTGAGAGAGCGTTAATTTTGTTAAGGAGTCTCAATCAGGCGCGACGACGCAAAGTCGTCGGTCGCCGCGGGAGCGATTCGAGCGAATTACCGTACCTGGAGGCGCGGGGCCGACTCGTTAGTTGTTGTTTGCCGAGTGACGCGGGTCAATCAGCAGAGACATGCACGGAACCGCACTTCTTCATCCCCCCCTCGCCCCTCGCCCCTCGCCCCGGCCCGCTCGTTAGGCCGCGCCGCCGCCGTCTCTGTCAACTGTGAGACGAGCTTTATCGAATCTACGACGCACGAGCCGCGCCGCGGTCGGCCCACTCTTCGCTCTAGTTTGGCTCGCAACCGCCGGTAAACAAGGGAAATCAGTGTAAAACGAATTTATGTGAACGTCAAATACGGGGGTTCGAATGTCTGATGTATTTATAAGCGTTTATTGCGATAAATCAGAACGAGTGTCGTCGAAAGCAAGAGTCGTGGAAAGGTAAAAATGTGTGTTTAAACGATGGCGGCGAAGTCGAGATAATTGGGTCGGATTCCTTCTGTTTGGTTAATTAACGCGCAAACAGCTGGAGTTCACGTGGGCCCCGGCGACGTGGCGCTACGTGACACATGACAAGTTTCTATATCCGTAGATATGTTATAATGATGCCGAATGCAATCCTCGTGTCAATAAGTAAACACTAAATTGTCTAATTTATTGCTTAATTAATGCTAAATAAGATTCTTACATGGTTAGTCCAATTAATTTAATTGGCTGTCGGAATACGTACATTATGTATTATGCACTGCTAGTTAGCCGTGTATAAAACGCACTTGTTACTTTATGATACCTTGAGTATCAAGAATAATTACTACCGTATAAAACAGTCATTAATATAACGAGCTCAATAACAATAATTACAAAAATACGGCCGGACATTTCACACTTACGTTTGTTGAGTAAACAAACATCTTTAGCAATATAGATTCAACCAATGTTTTGTTGTTTTAGATTCAATGACAGAAATTCAATAGTTAAAAAATTTGCAACCTCCAGGTTAGTATATCCCCATTGCAGTGTTAATTAACCTACGGCTACTTTATATTTTCTGTGCTTAAATATGATAATGAGTTGCTAAATTATATATTCTCTATTATACCGATGTACTGTATCGTCTCAATAGGCACAATATTTATTATCGTTATAGGCGCGTCAATTTTTAGCTTTATCGATATTTTTAATTGAGTATTTCTTGAAGGAAAATATATTGTGAACATAGCAATTGATCGAGAATTTCTAACAAGTTTACGGTCATTATGGGAAACTTTATTATAATATGTTTAGTAAACAATTTTGACACCACGTGGTTATTAACGACCATTCATTGGAATATGAAGGTCTATATTATTTCCATAACGGTCGACGCTACCATAACACGTTTCTTTAATTAATCATGGTCTCTTGCTATAACATTTATAAGGTAAATTAGTGACCAGATCGATGGTTATAAAAACTGTGTAATCGCTTCCTAAATTAGGCCACAGCGGTCTGTAACAATTTAGCCAATTAAGCAGGTTTAGGAGACTCCGGTCGTCGTTAGTCGATCTGCAGTCGCTGTGCGCAAACCGTATTTTTTGTACCTCTCCCAGGTAGAAAATACAACGGTTCCAAGCATTTTCATAACAATGTGTCCGCGGCTCTTTGGCTATCTTTTTTGGGCGCACGATGCGTTCGCCAGACGCGCCATTGTCATTGTCAGATGACGAACTAAAAACCGATTTAATCGATAATCAATGGGAAAAATCGAACTTGGATTCCTTACCGTAAAAGGTACTAATTAGTACAGCCTTAAGAATACGGGAGCCATAAATAATGGATAAGGATAAAGAATCCTAAGCATCGTGCGCAGTAGACTTACCTCGTGTAATCGCTTTTGCATAGGATCATTCCACCTTTGAAATAGAAGGAGCGGCCCATGTCTGCGAGCGCCTGCTGACAGCAGGTGCATTTGAGACAGCCGTGGTGCCAGTATCGGTCGAGTGCGTGGAGGAGGAACCGCTCGACGATCTTGCCGCCGCAGCCGGCACATTCCTTCAGCGCCGGGTTGTTGTTGTTGTGAGGGTAGTCGTGCCCGTTCGCGGCGAACGCTGCCTCGGGCGAGGGCGGGTGTGGCGAGCTCAGCTCCCCGTACCCGTGGTAGTGCGGGTTCATGCTCAGCGCGCTCGCGGCCAGCTTGACGGCTGAAGCGGAGACCGCTCGCACCTACCACCACGACTACACGCCCTGTGGACAAACATTCACTCACATTATTCCCTGAAGTGTTACATTATAATTCTTAGGAGATCGCTAAAGTTTCGTAAAAGGACCGTTCTGAGTAAGTAGAGTTTTGCTAAGCGAACTCGGCCCCGAAACAGATTCGGGTGTAGGCTTGCGGGTGGCGCGTTTATAAAATTTTCCAATTAGCAATTTCATACAATTAGGAGCGGGCTACGGTAGGGGCGGTTAGCGGGTCGCGGGGCGGAGTGCGTCAACCCGAGCCAATTAGCTCGCGGCCGGCGGAACGGCGAGACGTCTCCGCGGCCCTGTCACCATAAAACTTAATTAAACGTTTTAAAACAAGTATTCATTAAAGAATAATCGAGCTTATGTAGTCATAAATAACCGGATTGTCTCGCGCGGAACGGGCGCCGTAATTAAGACTGCACAGAGTTGATCAAACGCACTGATTTCAAACTACCCTTCATTAAGAGCGCGAGCGGGCGGAGCTTCCGCTGCGGTGCAGAAACTAATTAAGAATAACGGACGCTTTAAAAGCGTAATTAATTTAGATTGTAATTCTATTTCTCCGAGAGTAACGTAGACAATTATTTCAGTAGCCCTTTCTTTTGAAACGATTTGCTTTGCTGAATGTAATTTGCTTAATTTCTGTGTCCGACAGAATAAAGAGTTGTAACGAAACGTTCAGATTAATTTCTTGCGCTGGCGTCGACATCCGCGGCATAAATAAATAAACAAACAGACGGACTGAAGAATTTATCGGGGGCTGGCCTTAGCACGCATTTCGTAAGTAATAAACGTTTCTGTTACAATTGCAGCAATTCATAAACTGGTGTAAATATCGCTTGCAGCGAGTAAGATGCTCGAGTTAAGGAAAAAGAGGTTCTGTTGATTTGAAGCTAGGGTATACATTTAGTGTGTGGTGTGAAAGTGCGGTATAATATTACGCTGGTTGTTGTCGGGCATGTCTAATGAAGGCTATAAGGGCCCGGCACTGGCGTGTAGGGGAGTGTTGCGTGCAGGCTAATGAGCGGCGTCGCGTGCGCGTGCTAGTTCGATAGCAGCCGAAGTACGCGCGATCTTAGACAACTAACATTAATGTCTTTATTTAGACAATTTCTGTACAACACTTCCTTTAGTATAAGAGTTCAACGCGTGCGCAAATGCAACGTCGTAATTAAAAGGCAAAGCTACTTTAATCAGTTCATCCGTCTATAGTAAGAAAATCTTAATATTTTGTGTGTCTTCAAAGAAAATAACTAACAGTTTGATTTTGTCTTCAGCTTTTTCGTGAAATATTTCCATATAAGAATCGATAAAATTTCAAATTGCGTTAATCGTTTTATATTAACGATTAAGCGCTTTCCACCAAGCTCTATTCACTCTACATAATCCAAGCTTATGAATAGAAAAAATTACGTCAATATTCAGGACACGAAATGCAATTATGCATAATTACTCAAACTTATGTCTATTCTCGTTTATTAGCTACAAAGTGAATTGGATTCTAGTGCTGTGAAGTCAAGGTTGGAATTTCGGCTGTTCGTGTAGTCGGTGTAAGTTGTGCGTGTTTAGGCTCCGAGGGTAGTTGGGAACTGACAGGTGCCGTTTTCATTATTCAAGCTCCATTGATTGGATACTTTGTTGCCGTTTAAAAATCTTGTTAGCAACCAACGGCTCCCGTCTCAAGGCCTTCTATTTACCTGTTAAGTGTTTTTTTTTTCAATTACTACGATGAGCAGCGATTTCCGATTTTTAAGGCCGCGAAAGTGTAAGTCATCCTTGTTAGTGAGTGTTTATTTCCGCGTTTTCTTTTCCCGCCTTTTGTATGTTGTCAGCGGTAATAAAAATGATGATCAAGCAAAAACCGTGAATACATAATGAGCATTAATAAGCTTTCTCGTCTGAAGCATGCTTGCTACGGCTTCTTTAGTGCCTAGGGAAGAAAACTAGACTAATATTCATTTTGTGATTTATACGTACAAGATATATTTTAGATTTGCATTAGATGATAGTTGTGATTAGCGCCCTCAGTTCAGACGCTGGCGAGCGTGGGTCCACATCCCAACATCCCATGGTATCCAATGTTCTTAGTTTATATAAATCTACCGCGAAGTACCTAATGGTGTGTTCCGACAGCCTCGCTTAGGAGCTCGTTCCAAACTAGGCTAAGCGTGATTAACATCCTCGACCACCTACCATCATTCACATCGTGCATGTCAACATATTTATTTAGCGTATAAGTTAAGAATTTTGTAACAGCACATTACTATATTGATTTGATCAATTGTTTTTTATTTTAAAAAAACATCACTAATTATTATGTCATTCAGAAATTAATCACGCAGATTGTTTCGGTGTAATGCGTGTGCATTACACAGTTACTGCTTTATTTAAAAAATTTCTTTCAGGTACATAGAATTTCTTATACTCATTAAATAATTTACATAATAATATAAAAGCATACAACTTTACTTTCCAGTGCTGGACACGAGCTTATCTTCGAAAGATAATTAGACAATATTCCACCGCACTGGTCCAGTTCGGGCTGACAGATAAGCCATAGAATTTTGTATATGCTATTATAAAAAAACTTTTGTTTTCCTTCAGTGGTATGAGATTTTAAAACCTTTTACTGGAAATCAAACAAAGGTACACATCAACGGTAAAAAAGTATCAAGTAGGTAAAAAGTAGGTCAAAAGGTATCAACATACACTTCTTAATTTTTTACATAAATAAGAATTACTTCTTATTTATGTAAAAAATTGACATGACTTGTCATCTATGATTTAGACAAGAACAGACTTTAACAAAAAAAATGCATCGGTGACTGGAAGCAAAACTTCTTGGTTTTTTAAACAACAGCAGGGCACCCATTGTCACAGATTAAGCAACAGCTTCTTCCGCCACGAATAACGTAATTAAGGCGCGACCGCCAACGGAATTAAACGCGAAAACGGAATGAGAATGTGAGCCTAATTAGAGTAGAGTAGGGTAAGACGCTGCACCGTGTGCTAACATTGGAAAAATTGCATACGAAACTTTTTGTATGCAATAGTAACGAATACATGATATAGAACAAAGAATTTGTAATGTTAACTTTTCCGCAATCATGTTGTTATGCAAAAGAACTTATATGTAAGCAATTATTTAGACAGATATTTTCACATGATTCATTTTTTATAACAGAGCTTTATATATTTTTCAATTGCACTACGCAAGCCAACGAGTTCGCAGGCATAAATCCAATTCGTTTTCTCTCACATTCATACTAATTAAAAAACTGCGGACAAATTGGAGCCCACTCTTCGCCCACGGGAACATAAAATATCCATTCCATGAGGGTTACCAACCTTTCAGTGGGACGCGAGTAATTGTGGGTAACTGACAAAATCCGACGTAACTTAGAAGCTCATCTTTTTAAGTTAAGCCTCAATAAATATTTAATGTATTAACGAACATAACGAAAACCGTGTTAATTTTGTGTAATACTTACTAGCTGTGCTAGTGTTACCCGCCACATTTTTTTGAGATACAAAGCCCATGTTTTAATCCACAGTGTCAACTGCCTCCATACCAAATTTGACCAAAATTGGTGCAGTCGTTTGAGCGTCAAGAAGTAGCAAACATACAAACACATTCACAAACTTTCACCTTTATAATATTAGTGTGATATACCTGTGTCAATTTGCATGAATAAAATGTAACAACACGAAACGTAAATATAAAAAGAACCAAAAAAAAATATATAATTTCCATCTAGTCGGTTCATTGATCATCTTCATTCATCATTTATCTAATTTTTTTTAGTATAATAACAGATAGTTTATGTTTCTGTTGATATGGAAGTACAGTCCTGCTCTTACAAAGCGAATGGACACCTTACGGCCCATTGACGGGTCGGGCCGGCCGGGGCGGCTTGCCATTGATTAATTTTATCCAATCGGACGCGATTCCAAGGTTTTATATGAGTTAATTGTCATGCTTCATTAGGTAAGTAACTTTGACGTTTTGCATTCACTTCCTTTTATTTATCCGACAAGATTAAATCGATTGCTTGTATTTCTCCGCCTAGTCTCATATTTGCTTACGCTAAATTAAACAAATCAAATATGTAGCATGTATAAGCAGCATCCTAACTGATCTTATCAGAGTTTACAGCTTCTTTTGTCTTAAAAAAATATATTTTAAATACACGGTTATTAATAAATTAGCTATTTATCAATAACCGTGTAAATAATAAGTTTAACTAAAAATATAAGTATTTATAAATGATGATGTAAGTATTATAACGATATCCTAAACTGATTTAAAATGCATTTAAAAGTTATAGGGGAAATAAACTCAAATACATACAAACCCACATGAACCTTGAAAACATTACACTTCTTTTTATTAGCAGACGTGAAGCAACCTCTTAAGCTCACATTCCCAGACAAAATGTGCTCAAAGACTTAAAAATTGTGAGAAAAAAAATCACTAGTTCCATTTTTAGGGTTCCGTACCTCAAAAGGAAAAAACCTTATAGGATCACTTTGTTGTCAGTCTGTTTTTTTGTCAAGACCCTTTTTCTCAGGAACGCGTGGAGGTATCAAGCTGAAATTCATATCAAATAGTCAGGTCTATTGTCCCTTGAAGCTGTAAAAAAATAAAACTTCTAAGCCAACGCAATCAAAAGATACAGCCGTTTATGCTGCAAATTTTCGATACTCGCAAGGGAAACTAAACCTACAGGGTACTTCCCGTGAATTCAGAATCTTGAAATTTGGTACGAAGCAACGTCTTATAGATAAAGAGCACAGATAAAGGAATAATTGCGAAAAGCATTATAAATTACCATAAAACAAAAATATACCATAACTTTACTTATATACCTACAGGTTTGTACGGAACCCTCGATGCGCGAGTCCGACTCGCACTTGTCCAGTTTTTTTATGCAGGCAAAATGAATATGAACATATTGACATAGCTAACATGTTTTTGGTGGTATTCAATTTTTTTTTGCTTTACAGAAGTTAGCGAGTAATCAATACTAAAAATACATTACAACCCTGTATCAGTGTCTAGTATAGCACAATATCTGAAATATGTACATTTTTAATGGTTGACAGGATTGGAGTCTGACTACAGCTCACCTGATATTAAGTAACGGTTTGATCGAATATGGTAATTACACGTAGCCTGGATGGAGACTAGCTCTCAAGTGCGGGAACACACCGTTAGATTTTAACTAGTCAGTCGAGTATTAGAAAGTTCCACTATTATATTTTTCCCTGACAATGTTTTCCTTCAGCGGCTGCTCAAGCTCATTGGATTTAAACCCATGTGTGAACCGACAGCGCAAACCACTGAGCTATCATCGCGACACGATAAGTTATAGAGAGAAAATTCTTGATAGAAGGTATAATGCCTCGAAATCTCTTTCATGTTAACAAAGTTAAATGAATACGAAGCTTTAGGCACTCAGTTAATATAATATTATTTGCATATAATGACCGTTAATGGAGCCCGACCATTATTCATCCGGCGTGACCTCAAAATGGCCGCAAGAACCGTTTGATCGATGTACACAACCATACTTACAATATATCCACAATTAAGTACCTTGTCATAACAATTTTATGAAACTCTGCAAAGAGTGTCATAAAAGTAGAGTTGCTCTCCGATTTCCATTCCAAGCTATATTAAAGCTTTTTTTTATTGTTTGACAGGCTAGCTGTTTGACCACAGCTCACCTGATGTTAAGTGACGGTGTGGTCGAAGATGGTAAAGCACACCTAGTCTGAAATGGTACTGGCTCTCAAGTGAGGCTGTCGGAACACAACGTTAGATGCTTGGCGGTAGATTTTCAACTTGAGGGTGGTAGCTAGCCAGCCAAGTACTAGAAAGTACCCTACCACCATGCTTTAGTTTCCTCACGATGTTTTCCTTCACCGGCAGCTCAAGCTCATTGTTGGGGTCTGAACCCACGCCCTTCGGCATGTGAACCGACCGCGCTAACCACCGACTGTGTCTTGTTCATCGCTACATAAATACATAATATACAAATACATTTTTGATCTTCGACCACGCGGTCACTTAACATCCCGTGAGCTGTGGTCAAACACCTAGCTTGGTAAACATAAAAAAACTCTCAGATGCTTTCGATTAAACTAAGAATTCTGAAAACTATTTGTACGTGTACATATACAATACTCGCAATTATTTATATTTAAACGTCGTTTGCGCTAAAAAATAAATAGACATAATGATAGTATTTAAATTAAACACCACTTGTATAGTAATTTTGTAGAAATCATGAGAATAACACATTTCCGAAATATTTTACAAAAGAACGGGTATGTTCAAAGTATATAATTATATATAGCTTATTTCCGCTTAACAATCGTTTTAGTTACAATAGTGACTATGATTTAATCAATCAATTATGTAAAACGGGTTTTGTTGTTAAAAAAACTGTTGTTTTTGTAAAATTACTTACTTCGACATTATTTAGACTTACGATCGCATGAAGAAAGTATTTTTTATTTTATGGAAAAGTGTTGAGACGATCGATGTGCTCTCCTGATGGTAAGATATAGCGCCTGTCCATGAGCATTGCAGCGATACACAAAACTTTGGGTAGTAATACAAAATCCCGGGCTTCGCTGCTTTGGCGCTCATTACTTTAAAACTTTCGATGGTTAGTCTCAACAGCCCTGTAATTTCGCTAGCTGCGGTACCCTTCAAACTGGAACACAATAATGTTTACACACTACTGCTTGGCGGCAGAATATCGGCTACTGCGGCGGTGCCTACCTCTGGGTAGCAACCTCTTGCTAAGGAGATCTGCCACGATACACATTTTAAACTTAAAATAAACCACAAGAAGCAACGTTAAAAAAAAACAGGATAACTTACATTCGTATACATACACGAAAAACAGTAAGTCCCTCTTTCTAACCGGTAAAATACCAGTTTCCAATGTTCAGTAAAATCTTGTTCTAAAAGAGTTTTCCCCTTATTCGTCATCCGATGATTAGGTCATGTCTATATGAGTATCATTTTAATTCACAGTACCAAGTAATAAATTACCGTTACGCAGAAACAAAGTAATTGAAGCAATTAGCTACAAAGCAAAGCTGAAGCCTTGCTGGAGTGATCGAGTTACCCATATTACAATACTATCTGTTACCTGCCCATTTCGCTGGGTTTGAACCATCAAGGTAGGTAATGAAAACATCAAGAAATTATTGAAATCATCCCCTATTTTGACCTTGATTAGTCAAAAACGCGGAAACAATTTATTTTTTATGGCTGACATGGAATTTTTTTTTATTTAGCCTGGAATGGAAACTGGCTCTCAAGTGAGGCTGCCGGAACACATCGTTAGATGCTTGTTAGATGTTCTTACCAAAAGTAAAGATGCAATGGTGTTTTTATATCTCTTACTTGGGTTAATGATTTACGTTCCCTACGCACACATGAGCACGTCAACTCCACACATTTTATTCGCACGGCGAGGATGTAGAACTCCTAGTCGGAGTCTATTTCCTGAATATTTAATACAATATTGGTATCTTCCAGAGTAAACAGGTTCTTTTTAGTATATCTCCATACTAGACCGCATCATTACCAGGATTTCGTCAAACCAGAAAGTATAAAAAAAAAAAACTAAAAACGGCGAGTAAAAAGTTGGCATAGGTATTATACAAATGCATATACATTTTACACTGTTATGCGTTTAAAAAAGGAAATAAGATAATCTTAAGTATCATAATTTTGTAAGTAATAAACAAGACAACAAATCTACACCATTCATTATCCCTTCATCAAAAGCCAATCTCCGTGTAAAGCTCACTCTGTGAAACGCGCGTGGAATGCCAACAAAGTGTTTTGTCGTACCTAAGCGACATTTATTGTACTAAATGACGTTTTGTCGTACGGTAATGACCTGGCGGTACACTGGTTACATTACACACTGTCTGTGAACAAGTGTCATGATGGAAGATACGTAACAAGCGTAATTTGTATACAAATCTTACTTAATACTTAATTGCTATTGACTAGATTTATATTTTAGGGGCCGTTCAAGTATTATGTGAGCACTAAAGGGTAGTAATGACATGGGGTTAGAACAATGTTTACGTCATCAATATTTATTGATTTAACTAGCTTACGCCCGTGACTTCGTCCGCGTTGAATTAATAACTGTTTCTAATCACCTAGCGGTATAAAACATACTTTACCTATTCTCATACGTACCAAATATACATAAAAAATCTCACAAAATCTGTGAGCCGTTTCGGAAGAGTGTGACCACAAACACTGTGACAAGAGATTTTTATATACATAGATTTTCTTATTTTTATACCGATGCTGAAATACCATAACAACGTAAGTGGAAAAAGAGGGGAAATGTTGATGGGGACTGCGAGAGATTTCTAAAATTCAAAAATACTATCTGTTTTTTTTTATAATGTTTTTTAGGCAATATAGACAATTGTTGACACATAATAATAATGTTGACCTAATGGAATAATATTTAATTTACGTATATAAACAAATAACAATATTTAAAAAAAATATAGTTTAAATTTATTGAACACATTTAAAATTCTTGGTTATACTAGAATTGTTATCAAAGTTAACACACATTTTTACACTGACATAAGCATTTTCAGTTTTTTTTTTTTTGCTATATTAAATAGATCTACGTTGGGCCACATTAGACTCGTCTGTCTGACGACGACGGTACGACCAAGGATAGAGCATGTTGATCTAAAAAAACTTATAAAAATCAGTAAATTGAGTTGTGCTCAAATGATTTTAATGTTCGTTGTTTGACTTGTTTGAACGAAAGATATTTTCATAATTGTCTCTTATAAATGACTAGCTGTACCCCGCGGTGTTACCTGCTTTTCCCACGTGAACACTTTTTTTTCGGGATAAAAAAATAGCCTATGTTTTAATCCAGGGTGTCAGCTATATTCCTACCGAATTTCATCAAAATTGGGCAAGATGTTTGAGCGTGAAGAAGTAACATACATTTACATACTCACAAACTTTCGCCTTTACAATATTAGTGTGATAAGAACAATGCTGCAGCCAATGAAACGATTTGTCACTCACATAGTGGGCAATAATGTAATGTAATTTTGTTCCGTCCGTTGTGTAGTTGAACCCACGAAATATAAATGATACCTTAGCAATTATAATCATGCTTTATACTGTCCTTATCACTAACACGATTATCTGATTCGCAAACATTGATAAAATATCCCATTGTTTCCATCAGTCATTGCACTTTACTTAACGATCTTTACAGCAGATAATAAACTGAAATTACTTTAAAATGTTGGTTAATATCACTTAGAAAGTGAGAGTATAGCAAATCGATATTTTGTTTGTATTCTAACCGACTTAATTTTTTTTTTTTTTCATTTTTTTGCTTACGTTTTACCGCCATCTCACCTGATTAAGTGATGATGCGGTCTAAGTTGATCATGTTTGCCTAGTAGATACCGATTCACTCTCGACTTGAAGACACCCAGATTATATCCAACGGGGAACACCCACTCAGGCAGCGGATTCCACTGTCTAGAAGTCCGCACGATGAGCGTGGAATCAAATCGTTTCGTTCGAACGTCGACCAGGAAATAATGTCGCTTTTTTTTAGCTTTTTGAAATTGAGGAGGTTCTCAATTCAATTGTATTTTTTTAAATGTTTATTACCTCAGAACTCCTTCATTTATAAAATTATTATTATTTATTGGAAGGGATATATTTTCAGGTTAGTCCCATAGAAATTTCATGAAAATCGGTTCTCAGTAGATTGATCTTAAACCAAAATACCTAAAACTAAGCCGTGTTTGGGCTTAGGGGCATGGAATAGGTTTTTTTTAAATTGTAAATATATACTGGTTATGTATTTACTAATTTTTATATCATATTAAATTTAATAGCTCGAATTTATACGATTTGTTGAATCGTATAAATTCGAGCTATTGAGAGTTGAGAGCTAGTTGAAATCAATGACATTTTTCTTGCAGATCAGCTGAGTTTTTTCGCAATATCAGAATTGGATCTATTGTAAATTTGTTCATAATGACGACTAAAGTGACCATCTTTAGACTTACTACGTCTCGAATTTATATCGCTGTTTATAATATTTAATAAAGAACGCGATGCTATCATTCGACATCTTATTATTAGCGAGAGAACATCGTTAATTTCTTACATTTTTGACTCGTACTCGGTTGCTACGTCAAATCTCATTGACACAGATTCTTGGTCCCGTACAACTTTACGTGCATTCAGAGAAAAGAGTAAACCGTAGGTAATTTGAATTTTTGCTCTTTTATACACTAAACAGTTAAACGTTAAGCGGTTAACTGATGATTTACCGTTACATGCGCATGCGATGTCAACCGCAACATTAAAGTCTATAACTGGAATCTGAGCCATCGTGATTTTCTTCCTGCGTTCCGGTATCGGGGGCTCGTGATGTTTATTAATATCGTTCTATTAATTACGTTCTTTGATCAATCTTCGGGATCGCTTCAAGCTATGTTGGGATTATAAAAGCTTCAATTATAACAAATGCAGCTAATTTCAATCAAATAACGTTACTAATTATCTGACATCGAGCTCTCTTTGTGCGGCCCGCTAACAAATGGCTCAATTGACGTTGTTAATAGCTGGGTTTTAGCGGTCTCATTATAACTGACTCATTCAGGGTTCAAGAGAAGTCACAGCATATTAGATATTCTAGTCTAGGTGCATAGATAGAATACATAGATAAGGCATAGAATCGCAGTCAACATGCAAACGATATTTAGATGTGAAGAATTTTTGTGTTCTAGGGTGGAGATGTGGAATCGGCAAACATTGAACGAGATAGTGCGAGAATATGTGTATGAAGTTTTTTTTTTACAGAAAGAACAGCAATCTGGCCGACAATTCGGCTGATTAAGCTTACGTACGGACACATGCAACGTTAGGGATGCATTGCCGACCCAGATATATTTATAGATGTCCTTTTTAAAACGCTCCATATTGTAGCTTCGTAAGAAGGAACTTCTACGAGTGCTTAAAGAACCTTGAAGTTGCTGGAAGTGTATAACCGAAGATCTAGCTCATTCCTCATGAGGTAGGAGATAATTTGCTAGTAAAATACTATCATTACGATAAAGTATTATTAATATTTTAAGCTAATTACAAAACAAATGTAATCTTGTGGTCATGAGTGGAAAACGGGATAGTTACTAATAAAATACAAAAAAGCATTATAAATTAATTAGAAAATCGGTAAATTTGATAAACTTAACTTTCATCTACATAATCGTTACGAACTGTAATATTACATCGCATTTATGACGAATAACTCTAAAATACACAAGCAAACAAAAATACTCTGACAATCAGTCGAAATCAATTTATCATAACAAAATCCGGCGGTCGCTTTAAAAATACCATCATTACAAGCTGACGGTCGTGTCTTTGATATTAATTTAATGGCTTTAGCATTGAAAAATTACCGTGGTTTTATAACAAATGGCCGAACGAGGATTATAATCGTGGATCTGCTTCATTACGGTCTCATTAGCTTTTGCCCGAGGCCAAGAAAGATGTCAATCTGCCGACTAAAAATAATTTTGTTTCTAAACTAATTAAAGTAGGTATGCCGCTTGTTACCTTGTTTAAATATTACGCTAGCTACGTTACTGTTTTTCCTCAATTAATTGCTACACGTGTAAGTCTGTCTTAGTTTGGCCTAATGTAAAAAATATACCATTGATTTGCACCACGAAAGCTCGTTAAAAATAATTAGCCTACCTACGTACGATATTAAATTTTCATCAACGTCAAACACAACATTATAAATTAACAAGCTGAAGAGTTTAAAAAATCTATAACCCGACTGCGATAAAAATAGCTATAATTAAAGGAAAAAATCTTTTTAAACCAATTTATTATTCCTAATTAAATTTAAACATATAACTTACACTTTTATATTTTATGTTATCTTCTTTTAGTTGCTTTTATTCAGATACCGTACTTGATAGGTTTGGTTATTTTTTTTAACCTATTACTATTTTATTCCACCATCTTGATTTTTTTAAATTACCCTAAGAACACTTGGGTTATTGAGACGAATCTAACGCTAGCTTAATTGTCGTAATCCATTCGGCTGTTTGGAAGATACAATGATATAAAGAAATTTACATACATACATACAAGATACGCGCGAAAAATATAAATCGTTCCTTGGCAGTCGAGTAAAAACAAACATCGATTTTGATGTATGTAGATACCTTAATAAGAAAGTGCATCTCTTACATGAAACGACATCGTCTCCGAGTATATCTTTTAAAGCTCTACGTTTAAAAGAATAGACGACATTGATTGACTAAGATAAGATATACGATGTAAACGGACATATAGACTGACCAGCAGGAGGTCCGTCCAGCGGCTTCACCGTTTCCCAAAAATAAAATAATATAAACATAGTGAAGTCGTGAACATAATCTTAACTTTTAAGTGTAACAAAATTACGTAGTTCACATTAGAACTTACATTTCCACCTCCATAATGTCCCCTTCGGTATGTATGTCACGCTTCAACGCCGTTTTGACGAGCGCATTAAACGTTTTTATTGTAGCTAGACGGGATAATAAGTCTTTACATTCCATTTGATGGACAGTTTGATTCAATGTCTGGCAGTCAGTCGCCAGGTGGTCCCTGCCCTTCTCATTTGCTATGGGTTGCTATCGGACTTCTTTTCTCGTGGTTGTAGAAACACAAGAAATTCCAGTCACTGTATTGTTTTTAATACGGAATAGGGTCGCGTTTGACCACATTCTGCCTATGTTAAGCAACGATATAGTCTAGGATGGAACATGCTTACCTAGAAGTACCTACTCTTTATTAAAACTAATTCTACAACGTTTTGCTTTGACTTAAATGAAAATTAAGTAATATGATAAGGGAAGTGAGTAAATTTGTATTATTTGTCACAATGCTGAGTACCATATTGCTGTTAGTCGGATCAGACACGTTTTGTACTTCGCTGCTGATGTTGTTTTTTTTTTTTGTTTTATCTTTATGTAGTTTAAGTAGTTTTATTTAAATACGAAAATATTTTACATACTTTATTATTTTTATTAGTTTAAATTTTTGAACTTAATAGTGTTACAATATTTCCTGTCTGTTCTAAAACCATATCGTGTTTTCCATTCTTGGTTGTCTGAAAGAGATCGCTCTTAACGATAAGGCTACCACTTGTGGCAATAGATTTTTGGTGTGACTTATAGCTTCAACTGATTCTTTGATTTAACATGATTCTACCACCAAAGTAGGGTGTCAACATTACTGGGTCCCGGTTTGAACACTTGAACATCTGTTAGCAAAGTAGCAGGGATTTTGAGAGTAACCTTCGAATATCTTAAAGTAATGAGCGTCAAAGCAGCGATGCCCTGGACTTTGTTTTGTTACTTAAAGTTCTAGATACCGCTGCAATGGTCATGGCCAAGCGTTATATCTCACCATCACGACTCACGAGTCACAATCGCCATTATATTCGTCTCATCACTTTAAAAAAAAAGTTTATTTTACTATATTATGTATCTCTATGGCACTTTATTGACACTGCGATCTCTTGTCGTGCCGCTGGGAATTTAAATTTGTAATGGCCGCTGTAAACTACACTGGAACATTTTATTTGTCGCGTGTGTCATCCACATAATCGTACCAGACAGAGTCGTACAATTCTCTTTCACTTGCTCCACTAACGGCCGCCGTACTCATAACTCGTAAAGTCCTAGGCAAGGTTCCAACATTCCTTATAACCGCGACGAACACGGAGTTCTAAAGAAGAGAATATTACAATCAGTAGACAAAGATTTCGAGTGTAGAGCAAACAACGTGGCATAAATCTAAGAGTAGTAATGAAACGTTATTGGTACGATAATAAAAGCTAAATTGATTAGCGGTGGGCCGGAGCAGGTAGACCACATTCCGGCGACCTCCCCCCGCGCCCCGGCCCCGCGAGACCAGCCGGGACAGGGGAATGTTTGTCATAATCTAAACATCTAAGGCAGGTTAAAGAATTAATAAGTTGTACGATAAGATTAATTGTAAAAAATGTTTCTCGAGGGAAAGGAATATTTAAGATTTAGCAGGGGCCGTTGTTTATGATGTAACAGTTCGTAAAAGTAATACAAATAGGGAACGATTTTTCGGACATTTACGACCAGCTAATTAATTAGAGCGTTTACATGTATATGTATAGTAATTAGTGTGGTGTATGTACACGAAAGAGTTTTTATACTTTTTATGAGTAGCCTGTTATGTTTTGTTTTGTGTTCTGTTCCCTGATCGATCTAGTTGGAGAGTCGTTTGGTAAATAAATGGTGATTAATATAAAAAAACTCTGTGTTATTTTAATTAAAATAAACATTAATTAGATAGTATTTATCGAGATAAAGTCGCATCTTTTATGTGACCTTAATAGGTAGATATACAGCAACAAACGCACTCAGGTAAATATGTTATATCATCAGCCATAGGACGTCCACTGCTGGACATAAACCTCCTCCTGGGGGGGTTTTGCCAATATTCGCCACGCTTGGCAGGCGGGTTGGCGAGCGCAGTCAGGTGTGATTGTTCAAGGAAGACGCTGCTGCCCATCTTCCGGATTACATCCCTTAGCCGACTCTTACGGCAACCACGGGTGGAGAAGGTGTGGTACTATTCTTACGCCGGCACCACCACGGCACATATATATGACCAAGATATTTTAGTTGTAAAAGATTGAAGCAACTGAATCAACAGTTTGTAATCTTGTAACAAAATAATTAATTTATCGGCTAACTAAAATTATGAAGATAAACACACATGTCGATACATCAGATGATTGATTTAACAACTATTTGCGTCTGGCAGTGAGTGAGTCATCGGGAGGGCAAGGTGAAAATAGGCGTAAAATTAATATCAGATCAAGGTTTCCTTAAAAAAAACCAACACCGCTGCGCTCTAAGTATTTTTATATAGCACGTACCTATTAAACTTTATGTCAGTAAAGTAACACTTGTGGGGATAAACGCAAACAGAAAACCTACCGGAAAATTAAATCTAGGTAATATCGTGTCGAAAATAGCATACAGATTGATTATTCACTGTCTTTGTTACACAATACAGTTGTGGTAGTAACCATGTGGAAATCTAACACGACGTTATGGAGGCAACGAACACTGGAATAACGTCTTCATATCTATTTATTTTATTGTAGTCCGGGGCACTAGCACAGACTATTTCATCGAGAGTGGCTGCGTAGACGCATTTACCTACAGACTATAAATTTAAGGCCGGCCATAAAAATACTACTAACACATTTCCTACACTTTGATTCGACCTGTTTATACAGATCAAAGCCGTAGGAAATAAAGTTTATCTAATCTTCCATCATAACTACGTAAATTCTAAGAATTAATGACCCGTTCTCTGTGCAGTGCACCGTGTTTATCGTTATTCATTCGCAGGCGGCAGGCTACGAACGACTTTCGTTAAAATTGTCTTGATTGCGGTAATTATGTGACACCTGTGTCATACAATGTTGTGGAGATTAGCGGTGCGTAGTGAGTGCCAATGAATCAGCGTCTGAACAGCTGTTAATTGCAAGTGCTCCATGACTGCGACATGAGCTAATTGCGAATGATTAGTTGATTCGTGCAATGAAGCGCGATCGGATTCTATGCGACGTTCTCGCGGCGTGGTGCACGTCGCCGGTAACCGCGAGAAATTCGCCGGCAGTGGCGCGCGACTCTCGCGTGATGGCATCCCGACTCCATGAATGAACGCCGATCGCACTCCATTCAACCAGTTTGGTCGCGCACTGATTACCTCCTGCCCACTTTTAATCTTATCTACTATACGACTTCGAAACTCCACGTGAACGGAGCTCGAAAGCCGCTTGACTGGCCGGCTGGCCGTTCGCACCAAAAAACTGACCGTTGCCATTGCCTTCCTCTTTTCATTCACACCTTTTTATGGTGTTTTTTGGTGAATGAAGTCGTGTTGGGGATAATTATTGAATTTCGACGATTCGTTACGAATATCGATGAGCCGGAAGCCTATCGGCGCGGGTGATTGCATCGGGTGATCAAATTCCGACGTTCGGAAAGTAATTTTATGGTTTTTAAACTGTATCTTAGTTTCATTTCAAATATTTCGTGGTCGAAGTTTGTTATTAGGAAAATAGTAGACACCATCATTATCGTAAATGGACAAAGGTAACCTTTTTATAACTAAGACGCGGAAGTTTAAATAACAGTCACTGATTACAATTCTAGAGATAATTTGTTTGTAATGATAGTGATTTAGTATGTTGATTTTGATATTCAAACGAACTAGTGGATATGCACGAACTGGGATCGGTACCTGCGTATGGGTACCATATTAGACGGCATTATAAAACGAATCAGTGGTAATAACGGTGGGGATCTAATTAAATTGCCGCCGATAATAATGGCACTCTGCGTCCCCTGACAGACCCCTCTGCATTTATTATTCCTGCTACACTACCCTGGAATAGCTCCCGACACGTTACAGAAACAACGAATAATATTTAATGATTTTGGTACGATCATTACTTTTCTTGTAAGTATATGCTGTAAGTTTTTTATCGTTTCAGATATTGCGACGTAGAAGCGATTCTGACTAATTTAATTTTTATACTTCGTAAATGTATGTATGTATGTAGCTCTCAATACAATTTAATATGTTAGAGAAGTCTCACCTCATTGAAACACTTTAAAATTTTATAGTTACTGATTTTTTTAGAAACATGTTAACGTCTCATTAGTATGTCGAGGTCAATCAAAGGGCATCTGGATTGAATCTTCAATAATGTCTCAAGGATGTTGTGGTGTATGTACACCGAAGAGTTTTTATAAATGGCATTAATGTGTATTTCAATTAAAATAACATAGATAATTCCATTTTATATCACCATTTATTGGCAATCTACTTTGCCCACCCGAAGCCATAAGGGAACCGAACACAAACAAAACATAACAGGCCACCTATTAAAAGTATAAAACTCCTTGGTGTACAATGTACATATACCACAGATGTATGAGCAAGAATGAAGTCATTACGATTTTTTTATTGAATTTTAACAGTTTCACTGTTAAAATTCAATAAAAAATTGAATGTTGTTCACTGTTCTCAACCAAACAAAGAATTATTAAAAGAACCTTTGAAAGAGAACTACAAGAAAGAATTTTGTCAGATATAGACGTACAAGTTCTTTAT
The DNA here is from genome assembly GCA_950106695.1 of Biston stratarius. Classification (NCBI taxonomy): domain Eukaryota; kingdom Metazoa; phylum Arthropoda; class Insecta; order Lepidoptera; family Geometridae; genus Biston; species Biston stratarius. The sequence continues at coordinate 21,177,395 of OX467115.1, read as the reverse complement.
GGGTCGCGTTCTGCGTTCTACACATTCGTTGCAATTCAGGGCAATTCAAACGCACACCTTTATATTGTTATATCTCCGTTTCATTGCCGGTCTGGGAGTACATCTGCCCCCTCTCCCCTCGGCACCCTACCCCACGTCCATTAGTGTTTTGTGAATGATTTAAAAGCTCTTTCGGATAACTACTCTGTAAGTGAGTAATTTAAGACCTGCTTCCCATTTTATCAGTGCTCCCCAAATTTGAGTGCGCATTAAAACATTACAGTGTTTCTGGTAGACGATAGACGTAGCTGTAACTCGTTAAGCTGGCCTGGTGGGTAAATGGATTGCGAAGTGTCTAATTACATTTAGTTCCATACATTTTGTATTATGATAAAAATTGCTTTTTCTGATTTATATGGACTTCTGTTTTGACTTACTTCGAATAACACATGGAATGTAAATGTAAAAATGTCCAATGATACTCTTTTATCATTATTAATTATTTCAAATTTGAGTTACAAACTAATAATTTTTCAATACAGAAAGCCATAATATTAACAACCATACCAAACTCTGCAATCGCAGGTCGCAATGGAAAACGGAAGAAAATCCGTCATCTCCGGCTCGTAAACAACGTCGGTGTAGCGGCCCGCGGCCCGCTTTACGTAGGTGCATGTAAATGAGAGATATGGTAATTTATCTCGAGGGTGTACGGGATTTTACTGGGGGAGCGTAATGATAACTGGACAAAGCCGGAGACATGGTCCATGAACCATCTCCGGTCACGGCCGTAATCGCAGTTAGGATGAAAATTCTGGTTGACCATTTCCCTCACAAATCTAATGTTGCTATGCAATAAATTATAGATACATAGATGTAGCTATGATAGCACAGTGGTTAACATGGATTACAACCCGGAGGGTATGGGTTCAAATCCCAACAATGAGCTTGAACTGCCGGTGCATGAAAACGTTAGGAAACCATCCTATAGTGGTATGGTATTTCCTAGTACTCGACTGAATAACTACCGGGTAAAATCTGCCGCCAAGCACCTAACGATGAGTTCCAGCAGCCTCATTTGAGAGCCAATTCTCATTCCAGGCTGGTGTGTTTACTTTCTTCTACCACACCGTCACTTATCATCAGATGAGCTGAGTCACCGAGAAAAAAATATACAAAACTCTTTATTGTGTACACTAGAAATCAGAAAAAATTAAAAAGTCTAATGTTTGAAAAAATATCTTAATGATATCGAATGAATAAAATTTTACCGAAACAGATGAGATAATTTGGCTAGAACTATTAAAAATGAAATAACTATCTGAATGTGATAACATAAATACTGGCAGTCAACAAGTAACAAAGTAGGTATTCATCGTAAAATAAGTTACAAGATTTTTTTTGCATCAACGCAAAGTGTAAAATTGACGCGAATTAAGTATGTTGATAAGAAACAGAGTGATAAGATAAGGCTAGTACTGAGGATCGCACCTGATTCTGAACAAATATGGGATGGACGAGGGGTTCTGATAAACATAGTTTGTCAAAATAAAGTAAAGTTCAATTATGGTCTATGCAATAAGATGTTTTTTTTTGTTTTACTTTTACGGGATTACTCATGTTCAATTAGGTCAGATACTGTATTTAAGGTCGTATCCAGTGACCTTTTTCAAAGAGAAAAACCAGAGTACGACTCGCATGCGACCTCGTCTTACTTCGCACATCCCGTGTAATTAAAACAAAAATGTGTCAAAAAGTTGCAGTTTCATAGTATTTAAAACAGGAATAATACTATTTAATTAATATTTTACATTAGATGCGTGTCGTAAGTATGCTTATAAGGTTCCGTAGCTATTTTAGAAAATAATGTTTTTTACTACTGAATTAGGTTTTTTCTATCATTATGACAGAAAATCTATTTGTAAATTTTCCGAACATTTCATTTAACTTATTAAAGCGTGAAGTTGCTTGTATATGTATCGGTTTATATTAGGGTTTCATACTCGAAAAGTGTCGAATGAGACTCTAATGTCTATATACAACAATATGACAAGTAATTGAGAAGTTTCCTACGGACGGAACAATAAAAAGGTGTAGATTAGATGTTGTATAAGGTGTTAGAAGCTAGACGATCATGTTGAACATTATTTATGACATTTAGGAACGTATGCATCAGATCAAAGTTAGTGAAAAATTTACTCGTTAATGGAATATAAAATTCCAGGGGTGAACGATCGAAAATGTATAATAATTCGTATGGAGCCTTTTACCGGTTCCAATATGATGTATCTTAAAGTACAGGAATACCAGTCATGAGTTGGCACCTTTAACTCTAAGTATTAAGGTCTAAAATATGAAGGTTTCGACGGCGGTATAATGGTTTAAGGTATTCAATACATGTACTTGTAATGTAAGAGATAAGTGGTTGTATTATGTGTGGGCCTGAAGATTTTATTAGTTTGAGTATATAGCATCAGTAACCACTTTGATTTTTTCTCACGATCATTATATGATCATTATACAGGCAATTGGGTTTCGGTGATGTATATCCAGCGTGAGATATAATTAGATATGATCATCGGTAATTTGTAGGCAAATATGATGTCCAATTGTAGACAAATATGTATAAAAACCAAATTATTCTAATTCAATTACGTCATATGATAATGACACTTATCTACATCAAGTTATCCAAATTGGTTTCTACGTGTTTATTTGAAATCTAGAGATTTGAACATTGATCTAAGATATTTGTTATATAACTGGTATGGAAAAAGTTTTTTTTTTTTGTAAATCGTACACAGGCACTACAATTTCAGTTAGGTACTACACTTGCAGATAATCGCAAATCAGGACGAAAATTATTATTAAAATGTATAGGTATAGATTATTCATTGTCAGTGTATGTTTTTTCGCTAAACGATGGCTGTCATCGTCCGCTGACAATAGAGGAGATTGGGGTAAATTGGCAGATAAAAATAATTTATCTATGGATATGTAGTTAACGAGCGGCGCAGCGGGGACCCTTTCCCCGTCATCTGCTTCCCCTGCAGACACAGCGACGCCAGTAGCTATTATTATAATTGTGAGAAGATAATTTTGTATTACTATAAGTGTTAATATCTTTGAATACTTGTTATGAAATGAATTCTAATATTATTAGCTTTTGAGTATAATTTATTTGTAAAAACAAATCATTTCAACGTATTGTATTTAAATTTATTAAGGCTACGCTAAAATGTAAGACTTTATCAGAAATAAGTTTAGAAAATAATTGTACACATATCTACATATTTTATAAACTAAACATAATCGAAAAATTAAAGGTAAATAAAGTGTATGCAATTCAAGCCAGCTTGTCGTTAGTTTCATACAGTTCAGTCGACTGCCGTAAGAATATATGTATACATATATTACGCATTTATTAATTAAATTGGTGCAAAGTACGCGCACTATCCAAACGTTCGCTAAAAATAATTAGCTTCATAATAGATTTAATCTTTTGATTCCGCCCGTTATCATGCCTATTTATAACAGTTCACGCGTACAATCACTACCCAGAAATGCTCTCTGATATTTGCAGATACTGGCATTTTACTCACATATTGGTAGAGACGAAATCAATATCCATAATAATCAGTAAGAATTAATTTTGATACATTCACTTCTTTAAGCCTTGTTAAAAAGTAATTACTCGTAAAAACGAGACCGTCGCATCCATATTCTAGTGATACTAGATTTTTTTAAGATCCACTAGCTAGGTGTTTGGCCACAGCTCACCTGATGTTAATCGAAGGTGCGGTCGAAGATAGGAAGCTTGTAAAGGAACTAGCTCTCAAGTAAGGCTGTCGGAACACACTGTCAGGTGCTTGGAGGCAGATTTTTAATTTGAGGGTAGCTAACCAGCCGAGTGCCGAATAAAGTACCCTATCACCATGCTATGGTTTCCTCACGATTTTTTCCTTCACCGGTAGCTCAAACTCATTGTTGGGGTTTGAACTTGTGAACCGACCGCGCTAACCACCGAGCTATCATCGCTATAGATAAGGAAGGGATAGAGAAAGACAGTCTTGTCCCCGGTGCCTGCTTGGATGCTTGCATGTATTTATTTTTTCGCGCTATTCCAGTAAATTGGTTACAGGAAAAGTATGTAAAGTAAAAAAAAAAATATCTCACAAACTACACTAACACAATACACACACACTACTTAACTACACTACTACTTGTTTCCGGGTAGTGTAGAAATATTGAACGATGCTAAACCCATCAATGTCAACAGTTTTTACTATAAGCCAAATGCCACGGCTAGCCAATCGCGAATAGAATCAGCTGTTCAATACATTTTCACTAAGGTCAATGACATTTTCCTGTGGAAAAGCTGATGTCGTGATTTCGGGACGCTTCGTTATAAAAAAATTTTCGCATTGATTAGTACATCAATACCCTTAAGTAATACTATATTTCTTCGAAACGTTCTGTGTACAAAGAAAATATTACTAGAGAGGTAAATTTGCATAACGAACCGGTAGCCGAGCGTAAAAGTGCGCGGGCGCAGGGGTCAGTCATTGTTCACGCTGATGAGCAGTGGCGCCGAACAAAGGGGGCACAAGTCATGAGCAAACAATACTAATATGCCTGAACTAAATGGAATTTAAGTTTTCCATGGCTTTTCACTTTTTAAATATAAAAGAATTTGTTATTAACTATGGGGAAATGTCAGGTGAATACGAGTCATTGTTTTTGCTAGACTGTGGAGTTCCACTCGTGGACAAACATCTCCCTATCTGGTTTTCCAGCTTTGGCGATTGTGATATAACTCTTGTCAGATTTTATCGAGGGCGCTGAATAAAGCACATTGGACACCTTCGTCATTACATTGTAGTACCAATAGATTAGAACTTTTAACATTTTAAAAAATGCTTACTATTCATAGACAATATGTTTTAAAGCAGACAATAAAAAGTAGTAAAGAGAGAGTTAAAATATGAGTTACTAATGATACAAGTTTAATTTCCGTTTTAGATCACCTACAATAGGCACCTAAACTAGTAAGTATCGCAAGGTCTCTGTATCAACCTCGTTAAAACTTCATACATCTCGGAATACTTTAACAAGCTCGTTCCTTTATAATCTTAAACGACACAACTGGCTTTAATTTACACGCTCTGAAGATGTTGCGTATTCTAAAACTTCTCACGTACGTTTAATACGGTGAACCAATTTGAAAACTGCCCAGTTATTTTAGAGCATACGATATTGTGTCTATCCCTGTCGCTCTTATGTCAAACTGAATGAGAGTGACAGGTATAATTTCATAGATTCTGAAATAGTCCGTCCTGATATGATCGTAACAGTTTTTTTTACGTAAATTCTTATCGAGGTTGAATTTATTAAAGTAGAAATAATTTATTGGCCTAAGTTTGTTTGTTTTGGCTACTCATAAAATTAGGCTTTAATTATCCTGTAGAAATATGTATTATATCACAAAAATGTGTTGGTTTGCTAGTTAAATCTGAACTTGCGTTCTTTTCAAATTGCAGCTCTCTATTTCAAGAGCTGTGAGGCACAACTTTGATTTCCATCCAAGACAAAAAATTATGTGACGACCGATTATATGTTACCATATTATAAACTTTGCCTATATAGGAGCTAGCTAGGGCTGTTGTCCGGTATTATGTAAAATGTTCTACAATATTATGTATTTTATTATTTATTTATAAATTTTTCGTTGATCGTAGAGTTTAAATTGTTTTGATCTTTATCATATGACAATTCCTGTTGTTTGACCAACAAGGGCTGATGATTGGAAAGCGACATAGTGGAAGTATTTATTTATACAATAGTGAAGGATCCGATGGTTTTGGTCGATAAGAATCAAGCGTGAACTTAATTACTGATCTAAAAGTATGTACTTATAGACTTTTCAGGGTTCCGTAACCAAAAGAGATCTGTTACTATTTATAGGCTTTATGACAAACAGATAAATAGATAGAAACTTTTTATTGTGCACACCAGATATGTCCAAAAAACTAAAGAACCTTTTGTTATTCTTATTCGGTATGGGGAAGACAAGTTCCTGCACTGACGTCCTGCATGGGATTTATTGTGCGTTTTCCACACAAGCATCCCGAGCTAACCCAGCTCCTTGAAGTACCGAAGGGAGGCTCTTGGCTGCTGGCATAGCTCCAGCAAGTAAGATGAAAGCATAGTTGATAGTGAAAAGCGGTCAGCCCGTAACAGTAACATGGATGAAGCTGCTTCATGCAATCTAGTGGCAATCCTAGATTCTACTATGGCTTTACAATGCCACAACACATATTCTAGTTTCGTAAAAGAACGTATGAGCTCGTGCCACAAGTTGCACACCAATATCATTGTCCTTGTCTAATAGACTGCAATGAAAAGATAGCAACATTAAATCTGTCAACCAAGGTTATTAAAATTGGTCTTAGATTACCGTCTGTTTGTTTCTTCCTCAGTAATTGGTAATTAGTTGAAGTTTATACGTAATCATTTGATTGAGAGTTATTGTAGCAAATAAAAGAATAAAATTTAAGGTCAAACTAAAAATTCAAAATAAAATTCTCACAAACGAAACGCGTTTTAACACGTTCTTAGGGTTCTTTTGTTTTTGGAGTTTTTATGCATAGAATTAAATAAATATAGCCTACTACTCGTGGTGTATTGTAGGAACATTGGTTTTTGAATAGTTTAAAATAAATAAATATCGTAGGACATTTTCACATAGCGCCATCTAGCCCGAAACTAAGCAAAGCTATGTTCTATGGGAGTCAGATAACTGATAGAATATTTATATACTTTTTTTGTAAATACATACAGAACACTCAGACGCAGAACAAATATTTATCGTCACATAAATGTCTGTCCTAGTGGGAATCGAACCCACGCCCTACAGCTCTTGAAGCAGATATTCTAATGAATGAGCTAACAGGGCAGTCACAAATATATCCATATAAGCATATATATTTAACATTTCAACACATTAACTCAGTGACCTACTGAACTCCTGAACACCCCAAATAGAAATACATGTAATTGATTGCATCGAAGCTAGCTCATTTTACTGATTGTATAGGGCTTAAATTGTATGGGGCTCCAATTGCATATTTAACGTATGGGAAGGACCCTCGCGAACGTTGCCAATTTGGCCAGCCACCCCTGTCTGTGGGGTCTTCTAGCCTGTTTATATTTTAATAAAAGAAGCAATATGCGAGTTTTTTGTGATCACATATTAAAAGGGTTCTAAATGGCATTTCTCATAACCTTTACTTGAATTTATATCATATAACTTTACAGCTCATTAATCTCAAATTAATTTAATTAAATCAGTAGGTATATTTGGTTTTGTTCTTTGAATAGAAATATGTTGTCAAACTCCTGATCTAACCTAGGACCTTTAAATGAGCAATTCTTTTTTATACAGATGACTACATGTATGTATACAATAATGTATGTATAATCTGAATATCGGAATCGGCTCCAACGATTTTCATGAAATTTAGTATGCAGTGGGTTTCGGGGGCGATAAATCGATCTAGCTAGGTTTAATTTTTAGAAAACGTCGTTTTATCCGTGCTTTCAGGTAATGAAAAACTACTACAATATCATTAGAATACGAAAGTAAATTTCGCCACAATCTACAACGTTATCATAGCTCAGTTGAGAAATCGGGCGGCCCTTTTTATTTCGAGTTTCTTCTTAAAAGAACCGAGCAAAGCCGGTCATCCAGGTACTATTACTTATTTGGACAAATGTACTGGGTTAAAAGGTCTACAGATTTACCCATGAATTTGAACAACTTTTAAAATTACCTAATCCTGCAACCGCGAAAAAAAAAGATGTACTTCGTAGATTTTCTTTTAGGTCTACTTAGGTATTTGACCACGTCTCACTTAATGTTAAGTGGTATGTTTTCAATTTGAGGGTGGTAGTTAGTCAACCTAGAACTAGAAAGTAGCCAATTACCATCATATGGTTTAATCGCGATGTATGTATGCATGAAACGGAACTTTTTTCTCGCATTTATAGTAAGAGTTCTTCACATTAATGGGTAAAACAACGCTCTCCAATATTGGTACACTTCTCAGAAACACTGTACATTATTCGATTTTTACTGTACACGTACAACATACCAATGTACGCATCACATTATTAATAGACTTGACATAATATTATATTGACATTTTCATTGTATTGACGTATACGATTTTATTATTTTTAAATATGAATGGAACAAGTATTTTACAATAAAAAAAACCGACTCGGTCTTAAGCTCGAACCAACTAAACGCACTGCTCCATGAAACAACAAGGTTTCGGAGTAAAGAAAATGTCAATGATGTATAATTTTTAGATTTCTGTTGATTTTTTAAAACCACTCGATCGATTTAGTTAAAATTTAAATGGGACAACCTGGGAAGTATACCCTTTGAAAAAAAAAAAGAATTTTACAAATCGTTCCAGGCGTCTTCGAGTAATCGGTGAACATACATTAAAAAAAGATTCCGACGAATTCAGAACCTCCTCCTTTTTGAAGTCGGTTAAAAATGACCAGTAACTTTGGTGTTATCATTAAAATATTTGTAGTATAAAAATCACTTTGAACCAATACGTTGCAAAACAATAAATGTTCCCTGACTTTGTTTTTAACGCGTTGAGTAAATTCAAGTAAAATAAGATTTAAATCATTTCTAGTGTTGCAAAAGGGCCGTTGCGGTATCTCTATCATAGTGCAAATATTCCTCCCGCCCTCCGGAGATTAGATAAACTAAGTAAAACGCGACGACGATTACGTGGGAAGATCGGTAACATGATATCTATGAAAAAAATTACAAACAGGCCAACGCTCTGCTTGATGGTATGCAAACCGCCGCAGTCTATGAACACCCCTTGACAGCCCTGTTGGCTCATTGGGAGTATACCTGCCTGAGCTGTAGGGCGTGGGTTCGATTCCCGCCAAGGACAAATGTTTGTTTGGTATAAACAAATGTTTGTTCTGTGTCTGGGTGTTCTGTATGTATTATAAGTATGTATTTACAAAAAAAAAAGTATTTATGTATTCTATCAGTTATCTGACTTCCATCACACAAGCTCTGCTTAGTTTGGGGTCAGATGGCGCTGTGTGTAATGTGTCCTACAATATTTATTTATTTTATTTATTTATCTGTAACATTAGTGACTATAGCTGTGTTGCCATTCTGGAAAAATGTTTATAGATACTCTTTCTAGTAACCTTGCTAAAATGTTATCAGAAGGACATTTCAAAAAAGAGCGCGAAAAGACTATTTTTTTTTTAAATTTATTATTAGTCGTTCAGCCTATGTCTTATTTAACTTTATTGCGAGCTATTATCATTTCATTTCAACACAGATCTAAGCTATTTGACTACACAGCAACAAATAACCTATTGCCCTGTTAGTTCATTTAGTATAGTTCTGCTGCAAGATCTGAAGGGCGTGGGTTCAATTCAGGAATATCATTTGTGTGACTAACATAGATGTTTGTTAAGTGTCTGGGTGTACTGTATTATAAGTATTTACAAAAAAAAGTATTAATATATTCTGTCAGCTGTCTGGCTCCCATAGTATAGTTGCTTAATTTGAGGCTAGATGGCGCTGTGTGTGTGTCCGCCAATATTTATTTTTATAACATACTCTATCATTGACCGCATGACATATTTTTGTGCATACTGCTACTTTGTCTCTTAAATCGAGATTCTATACATACAATGTACACATCATCAGCCATAGAACGTCCACTGCACATAGGCCTCCTCCTGGGGGGGTTTTGCCAATACTCGCCACGCTTGGCAGGCGGGTTGGCGAGCGCAGTTAGGTGTGATTGTTCAAGGAAGACGCTGCTGCCCATCTTCCGGATTACATCCGACTCTTACGGCAACCACGGGTAGAGAGGGTGGGGTACTATTCTTACGCCGGCACCACCACGGCAATACAGGTAGGAAAAACAGTACATGATTTTTTCTTATGATTAATATTTTTCAGTATACTTCACTATAATAGTTGCATGAAAATGTTAATAGGCAGGCATAAGTAAAATAATTGTTTACAACTGATTCACCAGGCACTCCTCTTAGTAGTCGTCTCGTTCGAATTGGCGTTATCGGAAATTCAAAATAAATGCTGTTACTATTTGGTATCTTGTGTAAATGAATGCGCATTATTTGGACACACTGCCGGATTTACAGAAAGCCCGCACATTTGAATAGTTATTGGTCAAAGGCTACTGGACTGTCTGCGCTACTAAAACTGTCCATCTTTTAAATTTGGCGTATACTTGGTGGTAGATCTTCGTAGCAGGAGGTCTTCGTAGCGTGTATAAACATTACTGTGTTCTGGTTTGAAGGATTTCTGTGTACTGTAGCTAGCGAAATTACAGGGTTGTTAAGACTAACCATCGAAAGTCTCAAAGTAATGAGCACTAAAGCAGCGGTACCCTGGTATTTTTTTTACTACTCAAAGTGCTGTGTATTTCTGCAATGATCATGGACATGCGTTATCTCTTATCATCAGGAGAGCGACTCGTTCGTCTCATTACTTCCACGTAAAGAAAAATTGATTAAGGGAACTATTACCAAACGCTCTTACCGAGATGTAAAAGTTTTGGTATTCCATTCGAGGAGAAGACACGTCTTAAAATTGTGAGATTGTATGTTGTATCTCGAGCCTGTATTCATGTGTTCTTTCTGAAAGTGTAAACACAAAACACTAGCTTTTTTATTGTAAAGAAACTTGCACTATTCTGTTCACGGATGAATTTCAAAGGCGTGTATGAATCCGCCAATCCACACTAGGTCACCATGATGGAATGTCACTCACCTTCCAAGGGCAGACGCACGGCCCAGCAATGGTATGCATTGTTACCAATAAATAATAACAAATCGAATGATTTTCGTTGGTAAGCGCATAAGTTGAAAACTTGTCGTCAATCTTTATAACGATATCATAGAGGATCATCAGAGATATATTAAACTTAAAATTTACAAAATTTTAACTGGATATCTCGGTCTTTTTGCAAAAAAAGCTATAGAGATTTGCGTGATTAGCTTGATAGCTTGTACATTCGGTCTGTTTTATATGTATGTTATTCAACATTATTAATTTGTATATGGTTTGTGTCACTCTTTGCGCTGTTTAGATGCTTCTGTTTTATAATGTTCATGTTGTATACACATTTGTCTAGGACTATATTGGATTATATTCTTTTTGGCGTTTACATAATGCTGATGTAAAAATTATTTTCTGTTTTATGCATCGAAATAAATAATAATAGCGGCTGAACAGATTTATGTTTTTTTTTTTTAATTCGCCACTCGTCAGTTGTCTCATAGCCGCACTAGAGTGCACTCGCATACCACTATGTAATCCATACGTAATTATTGTGAATAAATAGAAATGGCGATCAACAGGAAAATAAGTTTTATTTATCTTCCACTACCCGACAACACAGATAGTTTGGGAGATGATAAATCTCATGGATGACGACAGCGAAATACATGTTTAACCCCCCACACATACCTAGCTCGGAATGTAACTGGCTCTCAATTGAGGCTGCCGGAACACACCGCTAGGTCCTTGACGGCAAATTTTTTACTTGAGGGTAAAGGCCGAACGCTACTGCACGGGGTATGGAGTACCGGGTGTTGAGCTAGTTTAAGTACAACATGCTTTAGTTGCTTTTTTCTAGTTTCCAAGCATTATATAAGTAACGGGTAATCCTGAGAAGCACCAATTAAAGTTTACTTGGTGAACGAGGAAACAATGCAAATCTTACTCTTTAAAATACACTGCATGAATAAATACACTAATTGAATAATAATGGAATCTGAATATATTTAGCCAGTTTTACGATGAGTTCAATCTTTTGTTCGGCAAAATTTAACACTTTTGGCGCTCATTAGCGACA